>OX420944.1:22974506-24298591 GCA_949091785.1 Polymixis lichenea
CCTTACCGGACAGCGAGCTACCCATTACTCGCCGTCCGCTAGCCCGCGCCTACGGTGGCCGGGAATCAGCCTGGGATTCCCGACGCCCAGGGCGTCTCCTGCGAAGGCTGCATGTACTGCCTCTCCCACACGTGCGCCGCCTCCCTCTTTGCGAGCATAACTGCTTCGCTGAAGGAGGTGACGGCTAACCATGCACTCTGGCTCCGTACCATGGCCTGGCCCAGGGCCGGACGCGAGAGATCGCCGCCACCGATCGCCTCCACGAGGACACGGCGGTGCTCCGCCCAAGCCGGGCAGCCTTCCACCGTATCCTTCACCGTGTCCTCATAGGAATCTTCGCAGTGGAAACACCCGGGCGTTTCCTCCCGCCTTATCCGAAACAGGAACCTCCCGAAACAACCGTGTCCGGGGAGGACCTGTGTCAGGCGGAAGGTGAGGACGCCATGCTGCCTCTCAAGCCACTCCTCAAAGAGGAGACTTACCGCCGCATTCGTGGCGTGCCCAATTAACAGCCCTGTTAAGAACATATGGTGAAAAAGTACGTTAAGAGGGTTCTATACAAAACGAATATTAGTAGTTAGTTCGGGGTAAAACTAACAGATGCACCACCTCTCGTGGATTTGGTTCAAACTAATAGAATAAGTTAGGTGCTAGACTAGACAGTAACAACTGTGAAGATGGCGCTGCGAACAAATGAAACTAGAGTCTGTTTTATCATAAGATTAAATACACCATTAGACATCATAGATTCATTTATATTTCGCCATTTTGCTGACATCAATTTGCCTCCGACCTCGAAAACACGAAACTTAAAAAAAAATGTAACATTTGCAGCAAAAATGTGACATTCCAGGAAATGAAACTTAACTTTTGACCCTGGGCCCTGGCAACACTGGCTCACACAGGCCACAGCGCTATTTTTCTAATTCGGAAAGTGGCCATATCACAGAACACTATACTCCTAGCGGAGAAGAACGCCAACTTCAAACAAAAAAGAAAAAACGGAAGTCGTTTCTAGCGACATCTAGATTACGCCCACAAAACTATCATGCACCGCGAAATTTAAAACGCCGCAATCCTACTTTCTTACATTTTATTAAGTTTGGGCACTCTCGCTTGAAGAAAACTCGAATCGTCACGTATTTCGAGTTTTCTTACAAGTGAGAGTGCCCAGAGTATTAGAAAAATTAGAAAATAAAACAACGATAATGAGACATTATGTTTTAATTTACTTTTCTATCAGATAGATAACTACATACAAACTGAGACATTTTCTCTATTTTTGAATAACTGAGAGTTACGTATGGTTAAATTCTAACTAAATAGCACATCACATACCAACAATCAGGTGAAAAACCATCCTACATAATATACATTTACACGGCAAACAGTTAAGGTCATAATATAGTGCATATTCTATATAGTTTAAGATGTGTACAACACATTGTTTGGATAAATATCAATGTAACAAGAAAATTTTACTTTAACAAAGTAAAAACCGACTTCAATAGCCTAAAATTAACAAAAAACTTTCATAAAAACTTTACGGCTTCAGAAGTCGGTGTCTTCAATTTTTCAATGCACCTTAGCTTGGAATTGAAACGAGAAATTGAAGACACTGACTTCAAAAGCTGTTAAGCATTTATAGTTGAATAAACAATTACATAATTACATAGAGAAGTATGGAATAAAAAGCCATGATGCGCCGACCCTAAATTAATTTAAATAAGGACAGGAGAATGATAGCATGAGAATACAATTACATCAACCCAAGACGAACGAAAAGAAGAATTATAAAAAATGGTTAATTCGTTTTTGAGAAAATCGCCATACATATGGGTTGAATACAGAGCTTCCTTTTTCTTTTATTTCCTTAATCTCTATTCCTTAACAATAAATGAGATATCAACATTCGGGCATTTTCACAAAAATGTACCCCCACCTTGAAATATAATGCTTTTTTGATAGTATTATATTTTAAACAGTCTTTGGTCTCTTTAGAACGGAAATTCAATATCTTATAAGAAAAAATAAAATATTATGGGTTTAAAACGGAAATACTGTAAAAAATATTAAAACATAACGGAAATTCCCGCAAATTTATATCAGTTGTGTGACTATGTTCAGTAGCTGAAAAAATGGTGTAAATTATAATAATTTTTAAATATTTTTTATTTATTGACTTTTAAATGCACATGTTATTTTAAACAAACACACACCATTTCCATTTTTTGTATCTAAGCTTAATAAAAGTACAATAATATATCCAGTATGTGACTTCTGTTACTTCAACTGTCATAATTATCTTTATTTTCAAATTCTTTGATACATTATTAGAGAAAAGGCCACAAATATTATACTAAAGAATCATTTTCCATTTGAGAGAGTAATTTGAAGGTAATTAAATGTAAAATCTAATTAAATAATCCAGAAATTGAGCTCCGTAATATAGGGACAGTCACACAACCGAGTATCTAAAAAGGGAAAGGGTGCGTTTACATGGGGAAAAAAAGAACGCAGGCACAATTAATACATATAATTATATGTATAACACTATTTAAGTTTTAACTAAATTATCACAATCAGTTCCTGCCTAAGGCATCACATTTTTATTATTAATTATAAAAGGTAAATTATTTACTATAAAGATTATGAAGTCTTTTATGTTTTTTATGGCACGTATATCAGTCTTCGTGATTCGTTTATCATTGACATTTATTAAGAATAATAGCAAACAAGCTTAAACAACACAATCAATTCCGGTCCTTAGACCATAACAATTATTGGCTTTAACTATCCAACTACAACGGAAAAGCTATACTATACATACTGAGATCTGTAGTGTAACTTTAAAATATAATTTTAATTAGAACAATGGATACATTCATCAATCAAATAATGATCATAAACACTTGTGGAACAAAAATTACACCAGAACAAAGAACTTTTCAAAAAAGCCCTAAAATGTAGACGACGCATATTAATGATTATAAAATGCAGAGGTCTATTAGGTACATTATTTTTTCCACATCTGGAACAGTTCTGGGTGAAGACAAAATGCGTCTCCGCCCAAGGCCACGTCAAATCATACTTATAGAACCTGACGAAGTCTTCATAGGTAAGTAATTTGTCAATATCGACGTATATCACCATTGTGGATTAATCTGTAAATAAAAAAAAACTAATGAAAAATATCCTGAAAAACTAAGATGCAGTAAGCGATATGCAAGCTACATTTTAGTTCCCTACCTTGCAAACATTGATCACATATATAATCAAACTCCATTGGCCCTCCATCAACGCATTCTTCGCAATACCATTTTGAACATGCAAGACATTTAGCTTTTTTTCCTAAAATAGAGCATGTGCATTTGTGGCATTCAAGAAAACAATTCGTTTTTCTGTTTACTTTTTGCAAGGTTTTGTAGGATCTAGCATTTTCAATAATCGCTACAGATTTTAGTACTTCAACGGTTTTAGAATCATCATTAGGAAAAAATGTCATCGGCCATTTAGCAACATTTAAAGGATCATTTAATAGTTCGTCTTCATAGTCGTCAAATTGAACCAGAATATTGCCTTCGCTTTCGATGTTCAACGTACCAAAAGACTCAATTTCTTGAGAACGGTCTTCCAAGTCTTGAGAGTACGGTTTCGGTGGTTCGGTATCAATATTTGTCATCTCTAAATCTTGACGTGATGTTGCTGGTCTTAAATTTTCTTTGGAAGTTGACGGAATAGAGTATTCTTTTGGTTTCTTGGACGGTGGTTTGGTATATATATTTGACATTTTAAAATCTGTACGTGAAGTTGCAGAGTTTTTGAGGGATAGTATGGAAACGTCCTTCCTTTTGTTTTCGGTCTGGGGTCGAGTTTGAAGATGGCTTGGAACCACATGATGGATTCGCGGGGAAAAACAGTCGCATTGTCCTGGAAGTGTTCCACAGAAACAACTTACATCCCTGAATTTTATACAATTTTCGTCTCTTGTGATAATTTGATGTACAAGGAGAGTACCTTTTAATGATTGCACATTCGACGGCAATATTTTACTGATATCGCTGATGGAACAGTCTGGAATCAGGAAAACTTTAATTCTTTTAAGGCTATTCCTGAGAATTTCGTAGGCATCTTTTGCATCAACTACGTCCATTCCCTGGCAGACTTTTCTGTCTAATGTACGTTTCACGCAGCCACCTATGCCATCTGCTACGCTTTTTCCGTTCCCAGATTCAAAATACGACCAGGTTGCATAATTCAATCCAAGGCATTTTGTAAAATGTGCCAGCAAATAAAAGTTGTTTTTTTGCCGGTATTGTGACGATGGTCCATCCGAGAAAAAGTGTACGATAGATAAGTTTGGAGATTCTTCTTTGATAAGGTCTAATAATGGCGTCAAATGAGCCCAAATAGCGGGTGGTTGATGATTGTTTAGGTCTGATATGGTACAGAAGGACTGTGATTTGTTAGCCCAATAAATCATTCCGGTATGGAGGGTTATTTGGTTTTTAGAGACTCCAAAGTGCATTGCTTGTATCTCTTCACCCAACTTAGCCTCGTAGTTTTCTGAGAAGTTACAAACTAAAACAACTTCATTGTCTTTTAATTCTGAAACCGCCATTTGATACTGGTTATGTTGGCGTTGCATATTAAAATGATGTCTTTTAAATTCTTTCAAGTCTTTTTCAAACTCCTTTTTTGAATTAACTAAACTGCCTGTTTTTATCACCTTTTCTGTTTTTTTTTGTTTTAATTTCAATCGTTTCATCTACTTTTTTTGTATATGTATGATCTCTTCTTTCCCAACGTAACCATGAAACATTCTTATCATTATCATCTACTCCATTTTCTAATTTGCAATAAAGTGGTTTTCGATCTTTACAATTTTCACAATTACTGTACATACACGAGTAATTTTTAGTATCACATGAAATTTCATTCAAAAGTTCTCTGACTCCGTTTTTAAGTAATCCGTGTTTTTTCAGTGATGTGTGTTGGAATTCCACGTTACTATGTCTAATACATAGGCATGTATCTCTTGCAGTCAGGTGAGGTGTTGAAACATAAAAAGGCTTATGCTTGTAGAAAGTTGTGAAGCCATAGCGCCCACCTTCACTTCTGTACTTTTTGTAAAGATTAGCAAGAGTGTCTGTCAAATATCTTATTTGTTTTCTTATTTTGTTTCTTGTTTTAGCTTGTTTTTTCCCTGCGGTATTTCTACTCACATCATCTCTTAAATAGAACTTTGTTATCTCTTCAATTTCGAACCTTACTATCTTCTTTTTTTTTCTGTCTTTTGCTTTTAAGCCCATCATTTTGCGTACATATTTTTTGTTTGTAGTGTTTTTCACAAGTTCCCTTAAATATTGTTTCTCTTTATGAGCTTTTGCCCTTTAATATGTCTTTTTTAATGTAAATTCCAGCACTTCCTCCCTTGATTTTTGCTTCATCAATTCATTTTCTAAGTAAGCTATCTTTTTCGTAGTACGTTGTTTAAGACGCTGGTATCGTTTTTTGTAAGCCTCTCTTTGAGTTTGAATTTTTTTAACCTGTGTCAACAAATTTCTACATTTTCTTAGTAATTGTTTAAATTTTTTCCTGATTTTTGTTTCATTTTTATCGTTCTTAATTATACAAGGTTCAATATCTACATTTCTTAGTTCTGGTTGCTTCTTTTTTTTCTGCATATTGCTTCTTTTTTTTCCTCTCTCCATTTTTTGCGTTGCTTTTCTGCTTCTTCTTCCGTCATTTCTGATATTTTCTTTTTTTTGCTATTCATTCTTTCTAAATTTTTTTTACATTGAGCTTTATATTCTTCCGGGCGATCTCGTTTTAGTTTTTCCCTATAACGTCTAGTTTTTTCGGCCCCGGTAAGAGGCATTTTGATGTAAGTTGATATTCCTAAAACAAAATTTGGTAAGTACTACTAAAATAAAACCTACAAACAAACGAACATAAAAAATACACCCATACAAGTAACATTAAAATTTAACATATAAACATACAACATCAAATAGTTCAAGTTGTTAATAAACAATTATTCTTTTTAAATCTACTATTTGCCGTGGTTTGGTACTCGTCAAATTAGTCTTCCGAAAATATTAATAAAGGTCAAGAAAATTGCCATGTAAACTGTGCTTTATGTGTTCAGGCATGTTGTGATTTTTCGTTCAGCATGTATGTGACCGCTCAAATAGTCACACAACGGAAGTCACATTTGTTTATCCTCTAGTAATAAAAACTGTTTAAAAATAGCCACAATACTTAAATTCATCAAAACTTTTGTTCAACTTAGTTAACATAACATTTTAAAACTAATTAAGGTGAAACCCTAATTGCTCTCACTGCCATTTTGTCGCTAGATGGCGACACATCCACAATTTCGAACATTTTCAATTTTTACACCTATCATAGAAATTTTTAATAAACAACTTTATTCTTAGCGGAACCTAGGGCATTAACTTGATTTTTTTAGACCATCACTGTGCTTGTTAACTGGTATCATACAAAGATTAGAACATAATAATGATTTAGCCGCATGAATTTACTCTTTACACACACATGCAAAATAAATAGTAGTAACTTCCGACTCCACTAGATGTCGTTTTATTCAAACATGGTTGGAAATTAAAATGTCCAGATGGCTTTAATATAAAGAAAGAGGACCAAATTATTTTTAAGATGAATATCCTTACATTATAGCAAAAACCGAAAACAAATATTAATTTACTAATCGAGCATACTTTAAATTACTAGAGGATTGTTATGTTCCAATCTACTTCTTAATAATATAATTATTGGGATATGCATACTTTTGTTTCTAGGCTCGTTATCAGATACCTTTTCACCATAACAAATTATTTTGGGTAATAAAGGTATATTGTACCTATATAGGTTGTTGTAATGTGACTGAACCTAAATAGTACCTAAGGTGTAATAAATTGTGACCTATACTAAATAAATAAAAGATTATGTATTCAATTGTAAAGCGTTTTATTGTATCTTACTATAAATCAATAATATTTATCTATGGTTAATATTTTCATACAAATATCGTTTTATTTACTCTCACTGCATTTACCTAAATATTTTCTGGTTGGATTCAAACCATCGACTCGTACCACCACACAAAGATAACATACTTTTTTCAATATTATGATATTTACAATTATGATTCTGAATTTAGTATTAGAAAGAATTATGTACGTAGATTACAATTTATGTAACATCACACGTAAGTGTAAGTATCTTACACAACAACACACAAGTGGTTGCTAGCTAACCATAACATTTATGTTTCAAGGATACCCACTTATTATACAACTTTGAACAATAAATATTCTTTTACAATTGAATTGTTTGGCTGGTACCTAAATACATGAGTGAAACATATGTACACAGAAAAATCTTATAAACTAACAAATAACATAAACTATACATCGCTACGTACAAAAATAGCATAATAATTAGTCTATAATGTTCCCACTGCTGAGACTCAGGCCTCCTCTGAACAGTGGTGATGAAATAATTTACACAAAGCAAAGTGTCGGCTTGGATTCGAACCATCGACCACCATACAAAGATACATAAAAAATACTATAATAAAATATCTTCTCTTCTACACGCTACTTTTTGCTGCGCCGCCGTCGCCGCGCAGTATCAATCTTCTGCTTGTCACTTTTTACTTCCATTTATATCATTTCCGTGCGATCTGAATCAATTGCTGGGAGACACAGTTTTCGCTGCAACAAATGAATTTACACAGTTTTGTTAGACTATTCTTACTGAACCCACACCTCAGAAACCTGAGGAATAAGTTAGGAAATGAGTAAGACTTATATTTTTCATACCTTTTAATTCCTTGATGTCTAGACATTTAGCATTTTTCTCAACTCGTCTCAAAATAATTTCCGGCAGTACACATGTTTTGAAAAATGTTACCAACTTCGGCATCATAGCGTTGATAAATTCCTCATCCCGGTTAACTTCTATGACAGTCAATGGTTGGGTGACAGATATAAAGCAAATGAAGTAACATTTACTCATTTTGGTAATTCGCAATTGACCCTGGACCTAGAATCAAAATAATAATAGCTGAGAAACAATCCAAGAAATACATTATATTTATACATACATGAACCAAGAAATAATGATCTTTGTTACTTGCTTTTTGTTCATAACTAATTGATGTTCTTTCCACAGTTAGTTGATAAGCTTCAATCTGTGGATCGGGTTGCGGCCAATTAAAATCAACAGTCTCTACTTGCTCTGTAACAGATTCAACTCTATTAGAGCTAGAGCTGCAGGCTATGGCTTCGTAACGAATTTGTGGTATACCACGTGAATACGTTTTGGGCGTATCTTGAGCTGTGGAAGGGTTGGATAGCTGATCATGATCTTGAGTTGTATTTGGACTGAAATAAAAAATAAATAAATGAAATAGGTACAGTTATTAAAAACAATGTTGAGAGACAGAAAAATATTGATATGTCTGTACCTACCTAAACACAACAGGGCAGTCCGCGGTTTCTTCCACTACTTTTTTTTTCTTGTTACGCCATGCTTCCAGCCGGCTGCAATTTGATAAAACTTGCTCAATACACTACTTGAAACTAACCTTATCGAGCTAGCCGTTTCTTTTTTTCCTACTGTTATCGACGAGACACAATAGATAAACAATTGTCATAAATCTCCTGGAGGTATCGTAACAGACAAGGGTCTACAGAAGAAATGGCGGCAAACCAACGGCAAACGAAGACATTACATCACGGGCCAACGAGTATCAAATACACTCATAGGTACATTCACGTAAATCTGATTCGAAATCTTATGGGAATCTGATTTACTCACTAAAAATCATTAGAAGAATTTCCATGATGTCTTTTCAATGTTGCTTGCACTTTTTTCCGTGATTTTCGCGGCCCTGAATACATATGTCGTATATAGGCAAGTTTATTAGTCGGATTCATCTTAGGCAGAGATGCAATTCAATCTGTAATCAAAAAGAATAATTAAACACAACAGCAAAAGTATCGTAATTATGAAATGCTTCAAGAAATTTGTATTAGTCAGAAATAACACCACCATTTGTCACCATCAATGAAGCTGTCATGCTGTCAAGCTGTGTGTGAAAATTTGTAAAACAAGTAACAACTGACAGAACATGAAAAGTTGAAAACAGACCAAATAGAGATGTCAATCTGAGATCGATTGAGCAAAGAATCGATTTTTTGGAACAAATAAAAACGTTTTTTCAAATCGATATCTAGTACTGAATCGATACAGGGAATCGATATTTCACCCTAGAACATCAGTTTTTGTTTGTTTGAATTGTTAAGAATTGTGGTTGCGGGAAAATTACGAAGCATATCCAGTGCAAATCCTTTTGCGTAAAAATACGGATTTTTTCCAGATATGAGACCAGGAATCGTTTTTTCGGTTTTTTTTTTCAAAACGACAAGGGGCACCAATTTTTTATGTAGGGGCACATTTACAGCAGATTAGGCACCAACTATACGTTCCACTCATATAACTATAGGAGACACTTTCTTGCTAGGGTAACGTACACCCCGTAAACCCCTACATTGCGAATTTCATCGAAAACGAATGATTGATTTTTGGTAAATCATTTCTTTATTTGTGAATCGATTTTTCATATTTCCTTTCGAATCAATTCAGTAACGGATCTTTTTCAGAGAGTTTTTTTTGGTTCCTTTCGTCCCTCTGGGACAGGCAAAGTGAGTTTTTAGAGAGAATTGACGTCCCTATTAGGGGGAAATATTTGAAATTTAGAGTAGGTAGGTATGTGATGTGATGACAATCAACGAGTGTTGCTAACGTTTGATTTTGTATTTCCTCTTCTAAATCTTACACTTTTTAAAGTTTTAAGGGTAATTACTATTATAATATAACTCTGTATCACCTTCAAGCAGAAAAGCATCCTTTGTACATAAAAATAACACTTACCGTCAATAAAACACAAAAACACTTCACTTTTAAATAAAAACTCTTTCACGGATGGCACTCGTATGAATGGTTCTCAGTAGTAGCCCCAGTCACCAATTCTAAACCTGAATGGTGCTTACTACTTACTTAGCTGTTCAGACGAGCGAAATTGGAACTACAGCTACCATTTTGAGAACGTCATTTCGCTGACAGTTAAAAACCCTGAAACCTTAAATGAATGATGTACAGCAGTGGTGGCTCTGACTTGTAAGTCAGAGCCACCACTGCTGTACCTATATCATTCATCGTTTTAAATATCAGAACATCCTACAACTTACTACTAAAATACTGCCCTATGTTTTATTTCCCCTTTTTCTTGGTAAACTTCTTAGATGGCAAGACCAATTTATCTCGACGCACTTTGACGTGTGCTAATAATACTAAAATGTGCAATTGTTATGAAAAATCAATGTGGTTTGTCTGTGTATTCACTTATCTTGCTGGTTTCACATAAATTAAATATGATTCAATCAATAGATGTAAGTAGTACCTACGTGTCACTATTGCGTAGGTAGGTAATTAGAAAAAAAATAGGTAAATTTGCCTACGCTGATCGCCTGATTTAGGTATACCCTAAGTTTACATGAACTTCTATTCTCTGATTTTATTCAACCCAAACCAATGAATTAGTACCTAACCGTGTCAGAAAATGTATTATCAGTACCTACTTACATACAGTAGAAAGATTTTTAAATCTTTAGGTACTTTATATTTAAAGTAGATATTACAATAATTACATTAGTATTGTATCTGTGTGAACCAAATGCAGATCGCAGATATTTTTTTTCACTTTCTAGCATTCTTTCTCATTCCCTAATAAAAAACATTTTAACAATCATAAAATGTAAAACCCGCGGGCAAACCCGCACGCCGGCGCTAACTTTCTAGAAACACAATTTTGGAAACAATTCGCAAGTTGTCAAGACAATCACGCATGGACTGACTGGAGCGTTGCATCGAATCGTTCGAATTTTCGAACAGCGCCATCTATTATAAATGTTTACCGAACGTAAACTCGTAACACAACAGCAAATAGCTCTTTCTCGGTGGTTCTTAAAATTTCTGTTAGATGGCGCGATTCAGGTCACTCACACATGTAAAGATTTTTCGTTTTTTATTGGGTCTAATTCTCCTAGAAATACTGTTTTTTTTATAAAATTTTGGCGTTTGGCGAACATAATACATTATAAAGTCTCATTATACTTGCTTTTATTCTGCAGAAACCGTTTATTTACGGAGATTACAACCCCTGAAAAATGTATGGCGAGGCCTATCTAGGCATCGACCTTAACTAAAAACTACAAGATAAATAGATGGAAATACGCCAAAATATGGTCACATACCTGAGACAAGACTTCGTTCCCTGCGGCTTGCAAACACGCGTGCAGTCCTTCTAAGCACTTTTTTGACACTGACGGCTTCTAACCTGACTAGTTGCATAGCTGCAGCTATGGTGTTACCAGTAATGCAAAACTATTCGAACTACAGTAAACATTTTGTTAGAAAAATGGGTGACAAAACTGAATGTTTCGGGAAGGACAATTTTTTGATTTACTTTCTTCATTTTTTAATTTTTTTTTTTGTTATTTGTTTTTTTATATTTTACCTAGTATCACAACATTTGATTATCCTGGACTAAAAAAAAATCTTAAAAGAGGATACCTTTCTTAGAAAAAAGTTAAGAAATAAGTTATTATATTCGTAAGACTAAGCTGGGGACAGCGCATAATCATCCATTTTTCCATTGTTATTTTTAATTAAATTAAAATAATTTGAGATTATCTTCTAGTTTTTGTTAAAACAATAAAATATTGTATACGTTTATTCAATTTGATGACAAATATAAATAATTCTGGCAACTTTTTCATAAATAAAATTTAATCGAATTCGAGGGACACTTGAAAATCAGGGGGTATACATTTTTGTGAAAATGCCCATTCATAGATTATAAACAGAAAACAGTGTATTTTTTATCATATGCAAAACAGTCAAGGGTATAATATAGTAATGGTTTATAGTATGTAATTAACACATTGTTTGGACAAGTATCTATGTAACAAGAAAAATAACAACAAATCAAAGGATATATAAGTACCTATTTTTAACATTAGTTTTAGAAAACATGTTTTAAAAAACATTACATGTATATAATATGCTTTTGTGTTTTACTGTTCATTTGTTTTAATATCTCCGATTTCCTAACAATGAATGGGATAGGTATCAAAATTCATTTATTAGTGTAAAACACAAAAATCTAATATTCAGCAGATTATAAACAGAAAACAAAAACAGTTTTTTTTAATCATAATGCAACAACTGTTCACCAATAAAAATACTATTTGTGAAGAATAATTTTCATCTTGCGATTGAGGGCGGCAGCTGATGCTTCTTGGGAAAAAGATCTATTTTTAAGGACGCAAAAACGTTTGATACATATGATAAAAACACTGTTTGTAATATGTTCAATATTTGATTCTTTGTGTTCTACACATTCATTAAGAAAATCGAAGTTAATTTTTGATTTTATATTTTCTTTAATTCTTTTTTTTAAAGAGTTTGTATGGCCATTTTCTTTTAAGATTTTGTTTATGAGTGTTGCACAGCACTCAACGCAAGCTATCATTGGCTTCGTTACATAATTTAAACTTTTTTTCAGTTCATTATACTCCCGGCACTCTACAAATAAATGTTGTGGTTCCATTGTCTGCGTCAAAAAAGTTTTGTGGCAGGCTTTGCATACGTTTTTTATTTTTTTTACAATAAACCCACACACATAAGCACAGGCCTGAATTTCAGCATTCTCTTCTTCAATATTTTCTTCCATTAATTCAGGCATGTCCTCAATAACAAATTCAGTTTCTGTGTTTATGTTTGTAGGCCGCGATTGTGAGGCTGATAAAAAAGTATTAAAGTTATTAATAATTGTATTATTATCACTCTCGCAATTTCCTGATGTGCCTATGTTGGACAAATTGCTGAGAATAGCAGTTTTCAATCCTGCCACAAATTGGCCACACGTGGGGTTTGTATTGGACCCACAGTTGCCCCGAATGCATCCAAACAGATTTTCGATTGGGTCCTGCTGCAGCCTTCTGGTAGCCAGGGTGGTAATATTACCTGCCTCCAAATTTCTCCGTAATCTTAAAAACGCATTTAATGTTGTTAGCCATCCATCTTGCGATGGCGGCCTCCGAGGACAATCAATGAATTTCATTGTTTGAAAAAAAACTTTCATTTTTTCGAAGAATTCGGAGTGTGGGCTCTTCAAGGACCAATTGGTGGAATGAGGTTTTCCTCGCCTTAAGTCTGGGCTGTCAGCGTTCATTAAGTCAAATAACTTGTCCATATCTGTCACCAGACTGGCTGTCACAGTACCTTCAGTACTAATTGAACCTGAAATTGAAACATTTGTGGTTAATAAAAAAATACTAATGAGGTGTGAGGTTAGAAAACGTTGGTACTAACTTTCCATCAATTGTAGAATTTGTATATTACCACTGGAATGACCTACATGCCTATAATAGAATTAATTTATAACCAACTCCAAAAAAGAGGTGGTTATCAATTCGACACAATGCATGTAATTGTAAGTGTGATGGCCTAGCTTATTGATGCGAGCTATGGGTGTCAAAGGGAAAACATCTTAAAATCTAGTGCAATATTTACAACAAACCACATTACAACCACACTACTCATTACAAATATTCCAGTTTTTACATAATTAAAAAAAATTCAATCAACTTCTATGAAATAACTTTAATTTCGGGAGTCCATAGAAACTCTGCCGAAATTAAAGTTATTTCATAATTTTGAGTTAATTTCTTTTTGAAGTTGATTTAATTTTTTTAAATTACTTTTTTTGTATTTGAACATTCCATATTAATTACCGTTGGATATTCTCGCCAACATTCCTCCTGCTACAGAGTGGCTCAGCACTTGTGCAGCTACGTTCACTTTCATCTTCTGCTTTGAGTTGGGATCTAGATGATCTTTTTTCAGCACTGGTGCATATACAAAATTGGGATTGGTGCTGTCCACTTTGTAAAATTCCTTTATATGGGACCATTTTGCAATACCTGTAGATAAGCATTTTTTTACATTATCATTATGTCACATGAATAAAATTATTGCAACTATAAAATGAGGTCAAATTTCGATCAGTGTGCGACCACTAGTTATAATAAAACTATACTTAAACTCTAATTTTTTTTTAAATACTTATTTGATACATTATATCTTACCTTTTCCAACTAAGCCATCAGAAGAAATGTGTGTAGTCATCTCAACGTTATATTTCATAAACATATTTCGGAAACATTTAAGTAGATGCGGTGGATCGAAAAATGTAACAATTTCTTTGTTATTTAGTTTTATGTATGGATGCTGTACTGTTGAACCCAGAATCGTAAGAGCTCGTCTATTGACTCCGTCCATATCACAGACAATAGCTGCAACATTTATACCTGCTTCAAAGCATTGATTTAAAACCTGAAATTTAAAAAAAATCTGTTTAAAGCCTATGGGTGATAAATATCAACTATCAACATCTAAACATATAAAACACTGTGCTGTGACATAGACTGTGACAGGCAAAGCACAGCCCTAACCGCTAGATCATAGAGATTTGAAATTGAATTAATTTAACTAATGGGTGCCACAAATGCCACTTTGCATCCCATTGGTGAAACTGATTGATTAGCCGGAAGGGGTAGAATGGTGGAGCAAAACAATAAATTAATGGCTAGTCCGTTATGGGTTTGTCATTTTAGCGAGCTATGTGAGTAGAATTTTTCTCATCACAAAATTATGACTAAAATGCAAGTAGTTGCACAAATGACGTCATAATATCACTAATATGAATGATAATACTTTACTAAGCCTTATTGTGAGACAGGTCAGGTTGAGTAAGAATAAAAAAAATACCTCTTTTATAAGCACTGCAAGCCTGTCTGCAGTTGAAAATCCACTTGAAAAATAATGGGCAATTGGTTGCTTAGATCTTTTTCTTATGCCTGAGATCATAAAAACCAGAGCATATGCAGCTATAATTGGTGACCTTCCTTGGGTACCATGGTCCTGGTATCCTTCTATAACGTCATCTTTGGGATTATACTGCAAATGCTTTTTTATGGACATTTCATCAAACAATAAAGCGTAATAATTATCCCCTGGTGTTTGTGTCACTGCAAATCTTTTTAGCACTGTAAACATTGGTTTATTTATTCCAACTCCAAATGGCAATTTCCGGAGGAGACTTTTCAAAGTGCTGGTTGAAGGCAATGGGAACAACCGTCGTAATAGTCGATAGCATGTTGGAGAGCGTTTAAAAATTCTCAGTGCTGTAATTTTTTCTTCTTTTGACCATCTCCGACCAGTCACTTTCTTTTTAAAGTTTCTAATTTGCCCTTGTAAAAGCAGAGCAAATGCAGGTGTAATTTTTTCTGATAATTTTTTTACTGCTATATCTTCATGAATGGCATTTAGTATCTCCTTCTTTTTGAGATTTTTTATACGGTTCCGTAGCTGGCAAACTTTTTGCATGTATTTGTGACATTTTTCTTGTAGCATGCTCTCTCTAGTCTGTTGTGCTAAGCTGGGTGAAGCAATTGATGGTCCAGCCACTGGCTTTTCTTTTGCTTGATGAATATCATAGGGTGCAGTTGATGGTCCAGCCACGGGCAGCACATTTTCCTTTGCCTGATGACAATCATAGGGCTGAGTTGATGGTCCGGCCACTGGCTCATTATCTTTTGCCTTCTGTTGCGGTGCAGTCTCAGTATTCTGCAAATTCAAAATGTCACAAAAGGGCCTCTTTTGCGAATGTCCTGCAGAGGAATATACATGTAAAGCAGGTTCTCCCTGAAATGAAAAAAAAAAATGAATGAAATAATAGTTTTTTAAGAATAATTATAACATTATGTTGGCCGAAGCCCATTACTAGTAGAGGTAGTAGTTCTGCCTTCTGAGCCTTTAGGTTGCAGGTGTGATACCCTCTCAGGACAAACATTTATCGATGTGAATAACATAGATGTTTGTTCTGTGTCTGGATGTTTAATACTTATATATTTATGTATAGTCTCTAGTCCCCATATTACTGCTTATGCCTAGATTAGGATCTTATGTGAAATGACAAAGATCTTTAATTATTACAGTGAGATAAAGCGTCCAAGGATTTATATTGTTTTTATATTTTTTACTTACATCATTTGGGACAGCGGTTCTTAGTAGCTTTGTCTTTGAATGGTCTACAAAATCTGCATTCTTAAAATGTCGCTGACACAACATTCTGTGCTCAGTATGCAGTTTTTGTTGTAAATTTAAGGATGCATTTTCCTTTTCAGGGAAAATGTACTTCGCCCACAATAAACAGCTAGCGGAAAATAAAAACAAAACATGAATGAAAATTTGTGTTTTGACAACTTGGAAAATGTCAAAGCAAAAAATTTGGGCTGTGGATCGTCTTAGAGGCAGAGTCTATCAGTTTTCCTTAGATTTAAGTACCTACCTAGAGGACATGACATTTTTCGTTATGAAAATATAGGTTATATCTTGACTACAGTGGGACTTCTTAGCTTTGCAAATTGTGGGTTTTTCCTTTTTACAGTCTTTACCATCCCCAAACCCCCGACTAGAGAGGGTTCAAAAGTTAAGTTTTTATATGGTTTCTATTACGTTTTTAATTAGGACTATAGAAAATGAGAAGTTCGTAATGTTACCTACCGAATCAGGTTAGTTACTCCAGGTTTAGGAAATCGAAACAACTTCACGCCGTCTTTAGCAGGTGAGCAGCCGCACTTTAAACATTTCCTTTTGTTTTCCATTGTAAAAAAAGAACAAAAAATGTCACTTTCTCACAAGAGTCAATTTCTCAATCAGAACAATTAATCGCTCGAACGGAGGAGCATTAGCTCGACTCAACGTTGGTTAGATCAGGTGAAGATTTTCAAATCTAAACACAAATCCGAAAATACCACGAAATTAAAGCAGAGACAACAACAAAACAACCAAACAATTATTTTGCCGACGCCATTGTGAACTTTGTTTTGGATTTGAATTTGAATTTCATTGCCGGAAGTTATGTGTTACCGGTGTTACCACACAAAATCATTGTTTTTTTTTTCTAATGGCAAGTTAAAGGTTTTGCCCTAGTAGGCATTTCGTTCTTTCCATACAAAGTTGACTGGGGCTGGGCCATATACTTGCTACTGTTAGGTATTTGTTTTGTTTTTAATTCGTATTATTGTTTTACTTTGTTTTCGATTGTCATTTTATTGTTTTGTTATCATGAGTGAACCGTACCGTACCGTATTACCTTTAATATATTCAAGAAAAAGTTGTATGTTACTCATTTTATTAAGCCGCATTGTGATATTCATGAATTTTCTTCCATTTTCAGTTGTATACGGTGTACCGGTGCCCAAACCCTGATAACCGCCCTGATTTCTTCGGTAGTTGGATGGCGGCTGTTGGCAGCGAGGTTAGAGAATGTGACCGTACGAAGATTTACAAGAACAAAAGAATACATGATCACCATTTTGATGCCACATTCAAGAAAACTGGAGGTCATCTTATTTATTCAGCAATACCAACAGTTCATTTGAATCGTAAGTTGAATTTAATTAGCTCAATATATGCGAGAAAACAACATTTGTTTCAATAGGTACCATATTGATTCAAATTATTGTACTCGTCAGACAAGTAACATAAAAGTACTTTAAAGAACTGTGGAATAAACAGGGACTTGGGATCTATTATTTTCGCATTTATACCAAATCACTGTAAGGATAAGTTAGGTACTGAAGTAAAAACTATTTTATTTATTACAAATGGAACATCTTAGTTACTTTGACATAGACTGAGGTCTCATCAAAACAGCACATAGTGAGCACACATTATTATCATTTGACTAGCTGATTATAAGGATGGGCAAATTAGACAGCTACAAAAAATAGCAGGCGAATTTTGATGTCAGAAAAAAGTAATTCAACTGATGATAATGTTGCAATGTTATGTTACAGGTGTAAGCAAACAATCAGTACCTGTGTAGCGATAGACCATAGCTACTGCTAGTCTAGAAAAGTATCTGGTCGTGGTCTGGCCAGACCGACCTATGATGGTTATCACCAATTTGCCTAGATCATTAGTTCAAACTATGCACCTACCTGATCCATCCAGACCTGGACCTTCATCTGCTGTTGAACATACTACAGAATTTTCAGTGCTATTTTTTTTCAATCACTATTATTATAAATGTGAACGGGTCTTTCTGTTTGTATGTTATATATTCACACAGCATTACCTAACTGGTTTAATTTATCTTTTGCTTACAAAATCCCTTTTCCCAGCAGTGGGATGATTTAGGCTGTTAATCCATTTAACTTAATGTGTAATGTTTATCCAAACTCAATCAGTGTGCCTAGCCTTTTCCCAAGTGTTGTTCTACATAGCACAACTATGAACGCATTCATTATAACTCTAGATGGTAATAAAGTCCTTTTAATTTTTACTCTTTATACCACTTATTAGAAATGTTATACCTCTCAATTGTCATAGATATACAGGTTGTGCTGGCAAGATTCCTTCCCAACATGACCAAGCTAAAATTCCAGCTGGCTTAAAAGTTGATGAAATAAGAAAATACAAAAATACATTTTCTGCATATAAGTTTGTGATTTTTATGCTTGACACTAAATGGCGTTAAATGTAAAAATTAAGAATATACTTTCAAACAATAATAAAAATATACCGTCGTTTGTTTTTTTTTTTGCAATTTTTTCATTGTACTTCAGCTGTTACCCCGCGGGTTTTCCCGCGTGTACATATTGATAATGAAACTTTTTCATGTGGGAATAAGATATTTTTCTGGGGAAAAAGTACTCAGACATTATACTATCCCCATAAAAAACGACAATTCATTGGTTCCTTTCGATGTGTAAGAAGGACAAACAAACATCTAGTATGTTATTTTGTGTAAGTAATCGCCATCTAGTGTCAAGTATCAAAAATCATATATAGGCTTAAAGGCAGAAAATATTTTTTTGGTTTTCGAACAATTTTCCAGTACTTAATGAAATAGAAGTACATAATGAGTACAAATTTTTAGGCATGCTCCCGTTTCATCAATTTTATGCCAGCTAGAATTTTTACATGGTCGTGCTGGGAGGATTCCTGCATATCTACGATAATTGAGAGGTATACAATTTCTAATTAGTAGTATAAAATAGTACAAATTAAAAGGATTTTATTACCATCTAAAGTTACAATGAGCATTCATTGTAACTTTAGATGGTAATAAAATCCTTTGAGTAACGCATGTTAATGGTTGTGCTACGAAGTACAACACTTCCCAATTATCTTGGGGTCGGCTTCCAGTCTAACTAGATGCAGCTGAACACCAGTATTTGACATAGAATGACTGCTTATCTGCCCTCCACGATCCAGTTACTGGGTAATAAATTACCCCTTGAACTACCCCTCGACTGTCGAAAGATTTACGAATGAAAGCCTGTAGTGCTTTTCGAGGCAAGGACTCTTGGTATGAAATGGTTGGTCAGCCATCTACGGACGACCGCGGCAAGCGTAGCTTTACCTTTGGTCGATCGAACCATTCTGCTTGAGCCATGAGCCACTCGAGCTAGAGACTAGATATGCTATGTCAAGTAGGGTATCATTGAATAGGTCTTTGAAAATCATCTTTAGGTTTTCTAATAATTTTTCATTTTGTATGACCATTTAGGATCGACGCCTAACGATATAAAGTTGGTTGGCAACCATTCTCACTTAAATTTTAAAAATGTGTAATAAACTATTACACATATTTGATAGAGTTCGGCGGCAAGTTTTTAGTCTTGCGTGAGCAATACCTGAACATTTTAAGTATGTAGGTATGTTTTAAATATTAGATTTAATCTTTCAGATGAAAGTTTCGAGTATCTTCAGAAAATGGCTGAAACGCAGTATGCCAGAAAAGTAAGGCAAATGCAAAATGAAGCAGGAGATTACGGCACAAAGTTAAAACTTGCAGATTGCACATTAAGCAACTTAAAGTGCTAACAGGGATTTCGAAAAGTTATCAAAACACATGTCCGAGTCAGCTAAATTGTTTACTCGAAAGCAAATACATCGAAGGACGGAAGAAAAAGAAGGGGCATAGATTTACTGAGGAAGAAAAGATTTTATTTCTTTCATTTTTAAGAAATGCCCTAAAGTTTGCAAGGTAATGTGTAAATATTTTACACTACCATCGAAAAAAGTCCTAAAGTCAATGCTCGCTCAAGTTAAATTAACTCCAGGCATAACAAATGAGAGCGAAAATTGCAGGTCAAGTATTTTAAGTTTTAGTATGGCAGTTGCTACGGATAATATAATTGCAAGAGGAGATTGTCCCTCCGAATGTCGGGATCTAATATGTACCATTTGTATTATTAATAGATAAACTATTTGACACATGTAACGCTTCATCTTTTACGCCGCCTAATGGTAAAATATACAGAGCTGCTGTAAAGCGAAATTCTCCTCATCACATTTTATGGCAAGATGCCCTAAAAATGTTAAAAACAGCAAATTTATGGTAAATAAAAGTGATGAGGAGAAAATCGAAGCAAAGTCTGTACCAACTTTAAATAATTCCATTCGAACAATCGAAGGTTTTAAATCTATTTGGCAGTTATTATCAAAAAAAGAAATCCTTTGGAGGCATCGCGGCTGAGGGTTACAGGCTGCGGCGGAGGAGGAGTGCCGGTACTTCTGAGTAGCGCTCTTCCCTTCCGTAGCCTGGACGGGGCCGCCACCGTTTGATGGCGGACGCGGTGGGGCCGCAGGGGAAGAGGAGTGTCGGTATAGCGTTGGCCGCTGCCCTACAGGCAATGCTGGGGCTGCCCCCTCTACACCTCATCGTGTGGGAGGAGGCGGCCCTGGCTGCCTTCAGGCTCGATATAGCAGGAACCCTAGGCAAAGCACACACGCATTAAGGAAGATGCGATCAAACGACAACCAATGATGGCATCACCCTGTGATAAAACCCCGAAATTGCACTACTTCCAGAGACACTACAACGTAGTACTCACAGAAGAACAAAACGATCACTCAGGCCCGAAGGAGCTACGAGTCTACACTGACGGATCAAAGACCGACTCCGGAACCGGAGTCGGAGTTTTCTCACGAGATCTTAACATAAATATATCCAGCCCGCTGGGAATGTTCAACACCGTATACCAAGCGGAATGTGTGGGCATTACACAAGCGGCGTACGCCATAAAAGCCAGGGGGGTCACGGACACCCACATACGTATACTCTCCGACAGTGCTTCAGTTCTCAATCCCTAGGGAAAAGATACATTACATCGAGTTTAACACTAGAATGTCACAATGCACTAGAAAAAGTAACAATTTCTAACCGCAACACTGTGACACTGCAATGGATAAAAGGACACAGTGGATCACTAGGCAACGATGCTGCTGACGAACTGGCAAGGAGGGTATCCAGCACGTCAGTATGTGGTCCCGAACCCATCGTGCCCATCCCTTTCAACCAACTACGCAGGTGGCTTCAGGAATACACCCACACACAAGCGGAGAGCTGGTGGACCCAGACACCAGGCTGCAGG
Source organism: Polymixis lichenea (assembly GCA_949091785.1). Lineage (NCBI taxonomy): Eukaryota > Metazoa > Arthropoda > Insecta > Lepidoptera > Noctuidae > Polymixis > Polymixis lichenea. Next base: position 22,996,118 of record OX420944.1, read on the forward strand.
CAGTCTAGGGAGGCAATGCCATCCTTGGATGGCAGGCTGACCAGACGTCTGTTACGCCTGGACAGAAAAGATCTGCGTCTGGTGACTGGTACCATCACAGGACACTGCCCGCTAAACAAGCACTTCTACACTATAGGCATAATGGACAGCCCCTTGTGCAGCTTGCTTGGAGGCTGAGGAAACCGTTACGCATGTGCTTTTCGAATGCACAGGCGTAGCCCAGATTAGAACAGAGACCCTCGGGGCACCCAAATGTTACACGGATATTCTCAACAGACCAGGAGTTATAGCCAACTTCTGGAGGGAGGTGGGCTGGCTGGAATAAAAACCGAAGGCCGCCATGGCTCACGCACAATGGTCCACTTGAAGGACTAAGTGAACCAAACCCATAACATAGAACATAGAACATAGATAGCGATGGCCGCTCTCCCTATCCCCTGCGGCCGAAAAGTGGTTGGCGGCGGGGCCACTGTATTGACCTGTCGCAGGGAGACGTCAGCAGCAGCTGGTGGGGCCCGCAAGGGCTGATGCCTGCTAGGGGTGCGGGTTGTTCGAAAGAGATACCGCGGCCCCTGGCATACGGGCAGCTGAAGGAACATGGGTGGGTTTTAGTCAGTAAAAGTCTGACACGCCCTCCTGCTCCAACCAGAGCGGGAGAAGTCATTTGATGTTTTCCCACGCACAAAAAAAAAAAAAACCCTCCGTGCCGCTTCAAAACAGAATCTGCCAAAAGTGTAGCGGACGTACGGCGAAAACAATGTCCTGTGTACAGCTTGCTATCAGGCAACTTCAAGTATGCAGCGATTTCTAGGGGCATTGAAGATATTTTATTTTTTCATATAACTTGTTTAAAGCACTTTCCATTTTGATACCTAATGAAAAATCTATTAGATTTTATATCAGAAGGACGCAAGCTCTGTTATTTTTCCACAATTCGTTTGTACTCTCCACAAATGATGAACGATCGATCAATTTTTGTTTTTGTATCAGTTCGTTTTACTAAAAGTAACTGATCTGAATGATTTTCGATATCATTGACCGTTTGTTTGTCTTTTTTTGGTTGGGAAATCATCAAATAAGTTCTACCGCTCTGGGTGGAGCGGGAGGGCGTGTCACTTTTATTGTGCGCGTAGTCCCAGCGGAAAAGTTTCGAATTTCTTCATTTCAGTTTAGCAGATATTTAGTATTTGACGTGTAATTGTGTATGGTAAATTAAAACAAATTTGTGCATCCAACCATTGGGGAGCTATTCAACAAAAACTGTTGCCGCTGGGACTACGTCATCCTAGCGGCACTTTTTTTTTCTTATGGACGTAGAAGAAAAAAATTGCATTCAATAATTAGTGTGTTACGAGAGGTAAATGTGTATGTTGAAATGAAATTTGTGTGTCATTAAACTGCGGAGATAATCAAGTTTCCGCTGCGCTGACGTTTGGCTATTTGATGAAAATCATTTATGACAGTTTAGTGCAGAGTTGTATTTTTTACGCACGTTGCTTTGAATTTGTGTATAAAGTGTGTGAAAACAATTTGGAAAAAATATACCCTTCAGAAGATATACACGTAAAAGTAAAATAAGGTTATTAGGTCCAAGTACTTAAAATAGGAAGTCTAGAACCTAACTTATAACGTTTATTTGGTTCTAGTAAGGATCTACAATGTCTTGCCAAGTTTCATTTATGTGCTCTTTGTAATTAATGAGCAATGGCATAATTTACTACGACTGGACCACTATATTGTATGACATCCGATTGTAGTATTTTTTAAAGGAAAAGAAGGATAAAATATATTCCAATATTTAGTGTATTAATGCTACTATTCACATGTAAAATTTCAGCTCTTTAAATAAATAAAGAGATATAATAAAAATACCAGAATAACCGTAATACATGGAAAAACCGACCAAGTTTGACTGCCTACGAAAAGGCGGCCTTGCAGTATAGAGAGCTACCGTTCTAAAACTTCCAGTGTTATACAATTGTTGGATTGGTAGAGGTGGGCACACAATTCTTGGACAAGTAACGTATTCGTGATAAAACTAGCAAGTTACAAGATTTTTTCTGAAACTTACGAAATGATTATAATAATAATTGCATCTGTATTAACAAATGCATATATTTGTCAAAATATTACAAAAAGTTGTAACAGTAGGTAATTATTATGTCCGTAATATTATGGTACTTCCAGTGTACAAATATTTTGTTACAGGGTACAATTTGATTAAATGATTAGATACATTAAATTGCCCGCTTTTTCGTGGCCTTACATGGACCCAATGTAGATTTACTAGCATCCGTAGTCTGGCTGCGTTTTGGTGACTATTTGATATTCTAATATTTAATTTAAAATGTATTTTATATGTATTTAATGGAATAAAGGATTTGTTGCTATAAAAGCTCGAACGAGAACAGCAACTTCCGGAAATTGACTAGTAAAACCTAAGATTCACTTATTTGTATATAGATGGGCTTTTACAGTAAGCAATATATTTGTAATTTATATTTAATAAAAACACTGTAGGTATATGTAAGTTTATAAGATTCTTTATATCAATGCTTTTTGATGTCTGACATCATCTCTGGACCCTCTTTTGGTAAACGTATAAACATATACGAGAGGTCGCATCGAAGCCAACTCGCAGAGACCCCTTATACAATTTAGATGGAATGAGGCATCAACCGACGATTATCCCTGTATGCACTGTGCAAATGCATCCAATACCAATGGTATTAGTACTTTGTTACTTAGTCTTTAACTAATAAATACTTTTAAGAGTAGGTACCTACAAAATTAATGCATTTTCTGCTAAACTATTGTGTACGCACCTGTACGAAACTATTAAACCGAATTACGATACTATACTCGAAATTTTAGAATGTTATCTCCATATATTACATAGCCGCTTTTTCGTAGCCACTCAAACTTGGTCGGTTTATCCATGTTTTACGGTTGCTCTGGTATTTTTATTATATCTCTTTAATTATTTAGTGTAATGAGCTGAAATTTTACATGTGAATAGTAGCATTAATACACTAAATATTGGAATATATTTTATCCTTCTTTTCCTTTAAAATTAATTTTAATTTAAAATTACTACCTACAATCGGATGTCATACAATATAGTGGTCCAGTCGTAGTAAGTTATGCCATTGCTCATTAATTACAAAGAGCACATACATGAAACTTGGCAAGACATTGTAGATCCGTACTAGAAACAAATCAACGTTATAAGTTAGGCTCTAGACTTCCTATTTTAAGTACTTGGACCTAATAACCTTATTTTACTTTTACGTGAATATCTTCTGAAGGGTATATTTTTTCCAAATTCTGTTTTCACACACTTTATACACAAATTAAAGCAACGTGCGTAAAAAATACAACTCTGCACTAAACTGTTTTATATGATTTTCTGCAATTATTATTGAATGCATTTCTTGTACGTTCATAGGAAAAAAAGTGCCGCTAAGAAGACGTAGTCCCAGCGGAAACAGTTTTTGTTGAATAGTTATCTGATGGTTGAATGCACAAATTTATATTTACCATACACATCGTGTAATTACACGACGTCATACACGAAATATTTGCTAAACTGAAATTAAGAAATTCGACACTTTTCCGCTGGGACTGCGCACACACTTTTACTGACGAATACCACAGTATAAAACATACAGTAGGGACGACGCCTTTGATTTCGCGGTAAATGCCGACAACGTGTAGGCATTGTCGCAACAGCTAGGGTTGTATCAAGTAAACAATATTTATTTAATTATTTTAGATCAACATCGTCGTCAACATTATTATTATGATGAACAATAAGTAACAATTTTAAAAAGTATAATTTTTTTAAACAGTTATAAACAGAATATTTAATTAATATAATAATGAATATGTATAATGTATAAAACACAGAAACAGGCAAACACGATACCCCTTGGCATGATTGGTGTCAGATTTTTTGGCTGGTTTTAGGGAAATGTCTATCGCACAAGTGTCATGTTACCCTCCGTCATATGGGGAACCTAGCCGCGGGCTCGAACTCACTGATGCGCTTGGCTAAAAAGCACGCTGTCTCACCAGCCACCACCACCACTCAGTGATGAGCAATTAGAAGCCAGCCTACACGCACAACATTATTGAGTGAGATGCAGGATCATTTATAGTACAACAGGCGCGTAAAAAATTAAGAACAGTCCTTCGGAAGATCGGGTTTTATGAAAAAACCACTTTATAAATCAATGACCAGTAAAATTTCATGAACTTTTCGATATTTGACCTTTGTCGGTACCGACTTGGTTTTTCAGATTTTACACTTCTTTATTGCTTAAATACGCCCAAAGTTAGGTTATATTAGTAAGAAAAACGAATTTATGCTGGCTCCTAACTTTTTAATGGCTTTATATTTTAGTATTCTGTTTCCGTACAGACAATATTAATAATGAGACAAAACCATGTCATGTTTAATTTTTGATGTACAGACGCCAGCACATCAAGCTACCCCAATCTGTCAAATTTCTTTGATAGATTTTCATCTTTATTCCATAGGCATAAAGGTTCATGTTCAATTGGGAAAATTTGACAGTTTGGGGTAGCTTGATGTGCTGGCGTCTGTACATTGTCGAACAGTGCAGCAATACACTCCCGAAGTTTGTATGGAAAAATGTGGACTAGATTCAACTTAAGCGCACTACATTTTTGTCGGCGGGTTGGTGGCTTTGGTGTGTGTTGCTCTTTAGATTTAAAAATGGATATCAATTTCATAATCAGCACTCCAAGAAACCTCGAACTTCAACATCATATTATTAAAAAAAAATGTGTCTGCCATTTTGGAATTCAAAATGGATATCTACCATTTTCATGAATTATGAAACCCCGAGAAATCACGAAAATGACACCCATTTAATTTTATTCAAAGAATGAATGTAATTAACTTACCTACGTTACTAATTTTACTTCGCCATTTAACTAACGTTAACAATTTGACCATGACAAAATGGAAAATATTTAAACATAATATTAATAACGGTGGGTCATACCCCAGGCCAGGGCTTCCAAGTACGTTCACCTTTTACGTCGGTTTTTGGCGTCACCAGCGCCAAGAACCAGGGCTCGGGATACTTTCACGTATTTTCTTTCTATCAAATAAACAATATTTATTTGTTTACCTTTCATCCGTGCGCGAAAATTGATGAAATCGTAGTTCTATAATAATGTAAGATGACGACTTGCAATCTTTCAAAACACGTCTTAAGCACCATTTTAATTATTTTACATAAATTAAAACAATAATAAATTGACACACGATAGCCCTGAAAGTTGTCTCCCGAACTAATAACACGGTAGCGTACGCAGTTCGGGAGCGCCCTTCCCCCGTCTCGCCCCTCGCGCCCCGCACGATTGCCCTGTCTAGACGTCTTTGTTGGACGACTGTATGATTTATAGACTGTGCTAATACCACTAATACCCACCCATGTTCCCTCAGTTGCCTGTATGCCAGGGGCCACGGTATCTCTTTCGAACAAGCCGCACCTCTGGCAGGCATCCATCGGCCCTTGCGGGCCCCATCAGGTGGCTTACTCTCGAATATAATTCCGATAGATCGACATTGGAATTGTCACTCATTGTGCCAGACTCAGTGACTCCAGCCAATCCCTGACGTTTGAGTGACAATTCCAATGTCAATCTATCGGAATTGTATTCGAGAAGCAAGCACCCAGTAAGCACCCAGTTGATGCTGACATCTCTTTGAGGCGCGCGTGGAACGGTGGAACACAACGCGCCGTCGACCCAACGTCGATAAGTTAAAAAAAATCTTAATAAATAAATGCTATTACACAATAGACGAATATCTATCTGATAAATTCAATTATAATACACACACACATGACATATAATAATTAGGTATAATATAATATAGCACAATAATGTCAATAATAAATTAAATAATAGTAATAATAAATAATAATTAAATAATATAAACATGACTAAAATAAAAATAAAATTCTTATTAAAATATAGAAACTAAATATACGAATTACAATAAGAAATATGTAAATAAATACGTAACTAACAATAATAATATACAATTTAATATATTAGTGTTCAAAATATAGACCAATATTAAGAATTTACAAGAAAATTATTAAAGCGCTCTTCCTCTATTCTAATTAGAATTTAAAATGTTGCTGTGCCCTACAGGGTCCATAATTGTTTCTACATATATTAATACCCACCACCTGTATACATGGAATGCAATGAGATTTGAGATTTGAGATTTGAGACCCAGGCTTGGTCCTTACCGGACAGCGAGCTTCCCATTACTCGCCATCCGCAAGTCCGCGCCTACGGTGGCCGGCAATGAATAGTCATTGCCGGCCACCACCTGCCACATTGGGGGGCTATAGGTATAGATCTATAGCCTCTTGACTGCTCTTATGGGCGACTCAGGGTCACGACACATAAATGAAATTGCACTTATATTAAATGACAAAATGAGGGGCCATTTTAGTAAGTAGTAGCGAGATTTTTTTTTGTAAACAACAACTAGGTATTAATGTGTAGAACTACCGATAATAGGTTAAAAAAAACAATTATTTCGTTTTGTCTAGCCATAAAATACGTTTTGAGTTTTTCGTTAGGGTGACCATAGCTTATTGCTTACAGAAAACTTTCCACCTACTTATTGTGTTAGAAATTATATCTTAAGGATTCTAAATTAAATTAAATGAAACCATTAGATATAAAAATATTTTGTTCTGAAGAAGCAAAACAATTATTAAAAAGTGTGAAAAGATATTTTATAGATGCGACTTAGGAGTTCTCCACGAGCATTTCCACAATTACTTTCAATCCTCGGCGACTTGGGGAGCATGTCTCAAACAACTTCAGTGATATCGCTAATACATGTGCTTATGAGCGACAAAAAAGAGTCGACATTTATGCTGCATTGTTTAACATCACCACTGTATTCCACGCAGATTTCGAGATTGCCGTAGCAAATGCCTTAAAACGGGGCATACTGTCATGGTAGCTAGAGAGTGCGACATTTTTGTTTTTCTTTTAGCTTCGCACCTTTTTTGCGAATGGTCATGTCACTTTTTGTACGACCAAGACTAAATCGTTATTTATTTATTTTTCTCAACATATTATTACGCTACGGCTACACTATCGCGATGGCGGGAACTTAACCTCATGCACTCTTTCTCGCACACAGCTCGCCGTCTCGCTTTGCAACAGAGAGCACACGAAGTTTAGTTGGCGACACATTATACATTACAGGCACTGGTTTAATAAAATGCACAATCTTATTAGGCAAGTAAAGGTTTGGAAGTTATGAGGGTTGTTGCAGTAGCTAACTATTAATAATAATTAGTTCCACTTATTACCACGGGACTTCTTTCGTGGGACGGGACTCTAGGCGTGGCCGTAGGTCAAAAGGTCAAATCGAGAACTCCGTGGCAAAGAATCTGTTGTCAAATCACTTTTTTTCTCCGTTTTTTTTTTGCTTTTTTGCCACGCTCCTAAAGACTCTTGAACAACTATAGGGAACGTGCACGAAGAACGGTCTGCCATCTAGTGGTGCAAATCCGAAGTTTTCATCATTACTTGAAATTGACACTTCAGGTAATAAAATATAATCTCATTATAGAAGTGAGAAAAACCGTAATTACTAAGTGAAAATGTATTGTTGTGTTTCTGGATGCTCGAACACTTCAAAGAAAAATCCAGCACCAGCACCCTAATTGCGTAACTCACGATTAATCATAATCTGTTTCGTTTTGAAACAGATTGCTAAACCATTGCTTTCTAAGTTCGAAAAATGTGTCTGCTCAGCAACGTAAATAACGCAATGAATATTGTTGAACTGTCAATATTAAACCGATTATGATTAATCGTGAGTTACGCAATTAGCGTGCTGGTGCTTCTATTACTTTCCCACGGATAATATTCAGTTTCGTCGGTTACGTGATAAACGACTAAAGTCGATAAATGCAGTAAAAAATATGTGTAAGCGAGTTTCAAAATATTTAGATATTACTTTTGTACGGTTTAATAAAAGAATAATAAAACGAAAAAAAAAGGTTGGCTGCACTGACCGTGTTGAGGACGCAAGCTCGGGTTTTTTGTGGGGGATGAGGTTGGCAACACGATAGATGGGCTGGGGGAGAGTGAGCGAAGACGGAGGAGAGAAAAATAAGTGTAGGTTAAAAATCAGTTTTGTAACTGGGTGATTATCTCGTCAATAAGTTTTGGTAGCTAATAAGTTTGGTGTTGATTGTTACAATTACAATATACGTATTTGATTACGATTGGCTTGTGCTTTATTTTTGAGGTTCTTTAAACTTTACAGTTATTTTGACATCATAAACGTTAGAAATCGTCGTTTGAGCTACAATTTTGCCAGTTATTATTGCATTTTCAAGATTCATAACTGTTTCTTCTACATCTAAGACACTCGGAAGGACTCGGAAGAGTTTTTGGTCTTTGGACATATTTTGACCATGACGATCATTATTAATCGGCCGGAACCCATATTTTATAATTTTAATCATTAGAAACGATATGAATATAATGTAAACATTAACATAAACATTGGCGGCAACACGATGACAGGTCTAAACAGTTTCTTTTTTCGACCACACCGTGGCTCGTGTCGATTTGTGCTGCCAACTATAGTTCGTGCACGTCAGCACTGCTCTGTTTCTGCGCTGGGGGTTCTAGAAAGTTAAGCTGATGCTGCTGCTGCTGGTTTGCGCACTTGTTAAAAAATTATCCTGTATAAGTTCATGTCGCCTTCTTTTCAACTTGATCGCAGTAAAAATATTAGAAGAGCAAAATGCAAATGTTAGGCAGGCCTAAGTATCTGATAAATGTAAGATGTGCTTACATTTTTCAGATTCCGTACTGTTAAACTGTTTTATGAACTAGTTTATGCGGTAAATCAGTTCAGTTTCGTCGACGGTAAATACGTGAACCACCCACTAAACTCGGAAAGCGCATCAACTAGAGATGTTGCTGTTAAGAAGAGGTTCTAATACTTTTTTGAATATCGTATTGAACTGACATCATTCAATCTTCTTCTTCTACTTCTTTCTTCTTCTTCTTGAATCTTTACTGTCAATTATATTTCAATGCAAAATTGTTAGAAGGGGTACACCAGCCGAACCAGTATGCAGAGTGCCCGTGATATTATGGAATGCAGGAGATCGGTAGACAAAAATAAATTCAAGATAAAATTTATAAAATATGTAATATAATATAAAATTTCGTTGACAACTTAAAAGAATAAAAAACGCTTGACAGATGATGTAACATTTAGTAGAAGAATAAATTTACATAGAATAAAAATAGTATGTTTTATTTTCACATCAATCCTTTTTATTCTAACAAAAACACACGGTCTTAAATAATTTAACTTGGTAGCAAAGCGTAAAAACGATATTTTAACGTGCTGAAACTGGATCTTGTGACCTATTTAATAAGTGCACATCTATCAAGAAGTTACAGAAAGATGAATTCTGTGAGATTTGAGATTGGGCGCTTAGGAGAAAGTACAAACTGGCAGATGTGGAAATACAAGATTTCTCTGCTCTTGCGGAGCACCCCAGGTACGCTAGACATTATCCAGGGCAAAGTAACTAAGCCAAAGCCACCAGCGGCACCGGCATTACCAGCAGTTGTTGGAATATAAGATGGTATTGGATAACTACCAAAGCCTTGACAGTCATGCCTTGCATATTCTTACAACAAACATGACAGAATAAACCCTGCAAAAGGTCATGTATGTAAAATGTACTCTGTGGTCTCCCTATGTAAAATGTACTCTGTGGTGCAATACGTCAAGTGAAATGTGGACAGAGTTGCATTGTCTTTATGATGGAGCCAAGGAGGATTGAAGTTATGAACTTTGCATGAAATTGTTCCGCTTTCAGAAGACTGAAGATCACGATATGGCTACTCACATTTCAACGCTCAAAAACATCTGGTACGAATTGAATAAAGAAATTGGAGGTAATAATCTTCCAGAAATGCTTTTAATTTGCGAAATCTTGGACACACTTCCTGATCAATATTTTCATTTCAAATCGAGCTGGCTGTTAATGAATAAGAGCGATAGGAACATCGAAAACTTGACAATACAGTTGTGTGCTCATGAAAGGGCTTTAACAAGTGGAAACCGAGAGACCATTATTGAAGAAGCTCTAGTACTGAGATCGAAAGACAAAAGCAAGCAGAAAGACAAGAAAAGGAAATGCAACTATTGCGGACAGCTAGGGCACAGAGTCAAAACTTGTCCGAAATGGTTAGCCGATGGGAGACCACCCAAACCCACGCCAAATAACCAAAGCACATCAAAGTTTGATTTGAGTTTGAGTTCATATTGACGTTTGATGATCAAACGTCAATATGAACTTAATGGCAATTGTAAATAATGTGGAAGACATAGATCAAGACAGCTGGTATGTCGACAATGGGTCTAATATTCACGTTTCAAATCGAGGAGACTTATTTAAAACCTTTGAGTACTTCTCTACTTCGCACACAGTTACAACTGTAAATGGTACAGCTATTCAGGCCGTTGGAAAGGGAGCACTGGATATCGAAGCTGACGTACGTGGTACTAAAGAGATTATTACTCTTAACGACGTGTGGTATGTACCATCTATTAAGAAGAACCTGTTTTCGGTACTGTCAGCTCAGGACAAATGAACAAATACTATATTTGAATCCCGAACCCAAGAATGTATAATGAAGTATGAAGGCGTACGCAAGGAAAGTACTGCAACGTTTTGGTATGGTAAACTGTACACCAGCACCAACGCCGATTGTGAAGTATCCGCAAACAGAAAAGACGACAGACTGTAAGGAACGATTTCCATATCGCGAGGCAGTTGGTGCTTTGTCCTATTTAATGGTTGACACAAGACCAGACATAGCTTTCGCTGTAGGAGTGGTGTCTAGAATAATACAAAGCCCGAGTAATGAAGATGTAGTAAGAGTGAAAATAATATTTCGTTACATTCAAGGCTCTCTGGACTACGGCATCACGTACACGTATAAAGCTAAGCATCACGATATTGTTAGGTATGTACACAGATGCAGATCACGGAGGTGACCCCACCACAGGAAGATCGACATCTGGCATGCTTTGCCTGTACTCAGGTGGCGCCATCTCTTGGCGGAGCAATCGCCAAAAAACTGTAGCACTCTCGTCAACCGAAGCTGAGATTGTAGAGGCGAGCGAAGCTACCCGAGAAGTTTTGTGGCTAAAGAAAATTGTTAATGACATAGCTATGGACGTGGCAATAGTGAAGTTACTAATAGACAATGAGTCTGCATTGAAACTCAGCAAGAATCCGATTGAGAACCACCATCAGACTAAGCATATGCACGACAAAAGAAGACACTTCTTCTTGAGAGAATGCATTTTAAATAATAATTTGGTGGCTAATAAAGTTACTTCGGCTCAAAACTTGGATGACATGTTAACGAAGCCGCTTTACAAGCCAAGGCTGCTCTATCTGACTGAGCAGATGAGCCTCAAGTGAAGAAGGAAGGATTCCCTCCCTTCTTCACGTTAAGAAGAGGTTCTAATACTTTTTTGAATATCGTATTGAACTGACATTCAATTCAATCTTTAAGTGTCAATTATATTTCAATACAAAACACACGGTCGTATACAATTTACCAGTTGCGTATAAACAAGAGGTATTTAACGAGACTAGGTAGTACCTATTCCAACTTTTAAAATACTCGATCCATCTAGTCTCACTGTACGCGGCGCACTTGACACCCGCGTGGCCCCACTCGAATTAGCGAAGGGCGTTGAATCAACGAACTAGTTGAATCAACCGTTGATCTCTTGTCAACGTATTAACGTTAACTGTATATGAATCAACTAGTTGAATTTATCAACGACGGTTATGAATTTAACTCGTTTAATAATCTAACTGTTGAAACTGAACTAAATTTGCAAACGTACCTAAGGAACTGAGCAAAAAACTTACGTTGAAAATACCATCACAGATTCCGAGCTCCGATATTCCGAGAACTCTCAAGTAACGTCCACAAGAGTTGATTTTTGAAATATTTATTTTAAGAAAGGTATACCAATTTAAGAATCGTTGAACGTCGCAACGTTGAATAAAAACCGTTCAATGACTGAACGGTTTACGTTGCAAGTCGACATTAGTTGCACGTTAACTCGTTGACGAATCTAACTAGTTGACGAACGTAAATTAACGTTGACGCTAATGGAAAAACCGTCAACGACCCATCGCTAACTCGAATCGAATACCTACCGGCGCGGCGAAACGGGATAGCAAGGCTGCTTTGCCGCTCCACCGTGTTTTGCCTAATATAGATCATTCGTGTGTCAGTCATTTGAATTTCAAGCATATTTCAATGCAATTAAAAGTAATGAAAAGCGCATTCGTGTTTGCCTGAATCATTCGTGTGTCAGTCATTGGAATTTGAACCATAATTCAATAGACATAAAAGTATCGGAACACGCACTCGTGTTGTCCAAGAATACATTCTGTCCTTTTTTAACTACACTATGCCGCAGTCTTTTCATCTTTGTCTATACCTCGTAATAGTCGAGACTTCATCAACCAATTTACTAGGCAGATTTTACACACTAGGTATTGTAAATACTCGATGCGAAATGAAGACTTTAGACTAAATGCAATGCAGTCGAGTATCAAGTACGGACTCGTACGGATGTGATCCCGGGTCGCCGCCGCCGTTTGGATACCTACTCGAGGCTAATCGACGTCGTAATCGGATACGCCTACGGACTTATTTTGAAATCGGTTTTCGTAACGAAAATCTTTTAACTAAATACGCCAACAATCTTCAATGTAGATAAATCTTTACGTTGACAGTCCTAAGCCTGTGTAAAGTATGAATGGAAGATTACAATTCATTACTGCGTACGTACATACGTACATAGACGTATCGGTGGTACGCAAAGACAGCATACTCTAAAGTATGCGTACTTTGTGGACTACGTGGAACAGGTATTTGGATCGAGTTTTTGTACGGAATCGAACTAGGTGCACCTAGTACAAAATTTACCTAGTACGACTCGTCTCTAGCAGCAACGTCGAGAAAGCCGGAGTTGACACTTTACAATGGCCGTCACCTGTCAGGCCGTTTACCATTCAGTGAATGGCCAACAGTGACATTTGTTGTTTGACAATTTGACAAACAAGCTATGATGGCTGCCAAGTTTTGTTTACCCATCAAACTGCAGATGTCACTGTTGTCTATGGAAAGTGAAGACAGTACTAAGTGTGCCCCACCTGACTATCATAGACAGACGGTTTGAGAACCTGTGCTTTTATTTGTTTCTATTCTAGGCAAGATCCTTAAAGGAGAGTAAATATATCTGGCAACTACGTCTGGCAAGGTCGTTTGATCGTTTGAAGCATAGAGGAGTGTAAATATATGCTTGAAGTTTGAACTTAGTGTTTCATCTATGGTTTGAACGCGCTGTGATCAAGCAAGTCACGAATTTAAAAATACCTACTTATTTCAAGTATAAACCTATTAAATCCATTACTTGGAGAATATATGTAAGTTCAAAGGACCTATTATTTTATACTAGCGACCCGCTCCTGTAGGCTGTTTCGCACGGATGCAATCTACTGATGTGGCTAAACCGATTTTCACGAAATTTTATTTATTGGATGTTTTTCGCCCTGAATTCTGTAGAATAACTATTAAAACATGGAAAATAGGTACACGAAAAAAATAAGGACAATTACTATTCATGGTCGTGTCGGCTGGAAAACGCTATGTCTTCGAAGGACCAGGTTGTCATAACTCGGTAGGAGCACACCTAACTCGACGTTTACACGAAACGTATATTAAAATCGCCGCAAGATTTTCTCGCACACTGGTTTTTCAACTCACGCTATTGAAAAATCCAGTGGCAAAAGCACTGGATTTTCGACAAACTGCTCAGCGCTGACAGTTGAAAATCGAATACTGTGTTTTTCGACGCGCTGAGACTCACTCGCGCTGCACTCTATTGGATTCTCAATGCTCGATTTGCAACTCTCGTTGTTGAAGCGGCATTGAGAATCCCACAGATTTCAGGTCCGTGTGAATGTTGACTTATGCCTTCAAGGTTTTCATAACTCAGTAGGATAGGAGATCATGCGCTGACTCCAGGCGCGGTCCGAGGGGAGGGGGTTCTCACGCCTGTTTTGTGTTATCTATCTCGCTCTCACAAAAATGGACCAACAACAAATAAAGTTATAATTTTCAACAAACTACTAAATTCTTTCAGCAAAATGGCTGTTGCAGCCATTCTTATTTTAAAAAAATCTTTTTATTTCGTATTCTATGGATTACCAAAGAATCAGCACTATTTACCCCTTCATTTTAGGCTTGAAATTATATCAAAATTGTTCTAAACTACTTATTTTTTAGTTTCTTCAGACCAACGATTTGTTAAACGTGTAACGGAAAGGGTATATACATACAAAGGGCACGGCTTCCTTGGATGATATCAAACGATATTGGAAGGGTTTTTTAATCCTCTACATGTTCGGAAGTTATGAGAATTTTTAATACATTGATACCAGAACAAATTGAAACAAACACATCACTCGAAAGAGATTTATCGGGATATTGGCAAAGAACGTGGAAAGTTATTGACCTACGCGTAGGGCGGTAACACGTTTGTTATGATTTGAATTTAAGTTAGTTTTCTTAGTGTATTTTATTTTGACCTGAAACTGTGTATAGTGATTATATACCAGCTGATATCTTTAGTGCTTAAGAATAGCAATAGGGTTTCTGTTACACCCTGTATAGTGTGCCCCGGGGGTGCGCGATAGGGGTACAGTATAACAAAATGGGTTACACTTAAACAGTAGATTATATATACATCAAACGAAATAAAACAACAGAGCAAGTAAGACCAGATCCGGTTCTAAAGGAAACTAAAGGACATTATCAACTTCACCACTTTTACGGCGACAATTGACGTCATCTTCCTCAAGTTTTGTCAGTAATTTTTCAATATATAAATACTTTATATGTAATACTTTTTTAGACGTCTCATCTCGTTCCGAACCAATTTCGATGAATCACATCTAAAAACAAAATCTCACTATAATATGTTACACTGTTCCCCTTAACCCGTTACACTGTATCCCTCATGCTGCTATTTAAAACAAAAAAATCGTTAAAAAGTTTTGGTTAGAAATTTCAATAAAATTTCTTTACTATTTACACAACTAATTGAAGATTAAAGGGAATATAAAGAATGAACGTACCGTGTGGTGCCGGACTGAAAGAATAGCACCACCCCATTTCTTTCCGTGGGTGTCGTTGGAGGCGACTAAGAGAACTACTAGAGAATGGACAGCAGCGTTCTCTATTTATTTCTAAAACCATATTGCGATTGCCAACCCGCCTGTCAAGCGTAGCGATTATGGCAAAACCCCCCAACATGACAAGCACAAAAAATAAATGGCCCCTAATGCCCGGCGGCCTATCTTTGGCTACGGTAGCGGTCATTACCACGGTGAGGCAAGGGGTGCGAACAATCCCCGGAAGAGATCCGGGTACCACAATCACCGAAAACTGGACCTGGCAACATATAACATGCGTACACTTCGGACCGACGAGACAATAGTCGAACTCGAGGAAGAATTGAGCAGGTTACGATGGGATATAGTAGAGTTAACTGAAGTCTGACTAGACGGGGAGGACTCGATAATTCTCAAATCCGGTAACTTGCTCTATTTCTGGGAGGGAGACCAGCATTCCCAAGGTGGTGTCGGGTTTATCGCCCATAAGGACTTAATGTCCTTCTGAGCAACGTGGTGATGATCGAGATTGTGTCGACCAGGGCGGCGTTCCTTATACTCAGAAGATCCGCAAGGTATTCGCTGCAGGTCATTCAGGTTTACGCCCCAACCTCGTCACACCCCGACAATGAGGTGGAGACCATGTATGAGGATATTTCCAGAGCCATGCATGGTTCCAAAACTCACTTCCCCGTTGTCATGGGGGACTACAACGCGAAACTGTGTTGCGAGTGGGGCAATTTGGAGTTGGACGTAGGACCCACCGGGGTCACCTACAGGCTAGTTTTATGGAGAAGGAAGGCCTCTTTATGATGAACTCCTTCTTCAAAAAACGTGAGCACAGGAAGTGGACCTGACAGAGTTCTGATGATGCAATCGTGAGGTTGACTTCATTATGTCGACGAAGAAGCAAGTATTCAATTATGTCTCTTTGATCAACGCGGTGAAAACTGGTAGTAAACACCATGTGGTAAGAGGCACATTGAATCTCAATATCAAGCTGGAAAGATCTCGGCTCATGAAGTCTACGCTCTGTCCAGCACCGATCCAAGTCCAAAACTTCGAAAGCTTTCAACTCAAACTTCAGAATCGTTTCGAGTGTCTAGGGAGCTCTGTGGACGATTTTAACGATGAGGTCGTGGAAACTGTCTATACGGTCGGATCTAAGAATTTCAAGACCCGTCGTATCAATAAAAATAAGAGGCTCTCGGATCCTCCTTTGCAGCTCATAAAGAAGAGGTGCGAGATGGTTCTGCAGTCTTCAGACGATGCGCTCGAGTACCGGCAGCTTAATAGAGAGATCCCTAATTCCTTGAAAAGCGACCTCCGCCGCTTTAATACAGAACGTATTAAAGAAGCGATAGAGCAGAATAAAGGTCTTTGCTGGGAATCTGTCTATTGGGCAGAGTCAGCTTACGAAACTGAATACCGATGAAGGCAGGATCGTATCCACCAAGCCTGAGCTGTTGAGAGAGATTGAGAGGTTCTATGGACAGTTATACACGTCAACAAGAAACCCCATTACGAATCTGGCAAACGACCCAAGAGCTAGATTGGCCGATATTGTACTATACTGAAGACATCCCTGACGTCAGCTTGTACGACATGCCGGGTGATAACGGAATTACGGCTGAACTTCTGAGGATCGGCGGGAAACTCGTTCTTAAGGCCCTCCAGAAGCCGTTTGATTCCGTCACACTTGAGTTCAAAACGCCACAGGCATGGAACAGAAGTGTGGTGGTACTTTTGTTTAAGAAGGGTGACAATGATCTTCTTAAGAATTATAGGCCCATCTCACTTCTGAGCCATCTCTATAAGCTGTTCTCCAGAGTCAGCACGAACGGTCTAGCGCTCATGTTTGACGACTTCCAGCCACCCGAACAAGCCGGGTTCCGTAAAGGCTTTAGCACAGCATAAAGGCGGCAGGTTACACAGAAGACCGAAGAGTATAACCTGCCTCTCTGTTTAGCGTATGTAGACAACGCAAAAGCCTTCGATTCGATCGAGACATGGGCTGTACTGCAGTCCCTCCAACGGTGCCAGATCGACTATCGGTACATCGAGGTGTGGAAGTGTCTGTACGAAAACGCCACTATGTCAGTCCGACTCCAGGACCAGACCTCGAAACCTATCCTTCTGCAGCGAAGTGTTAGACAGGGAGACGTCATGTCTCCAAAAATCTTCACCGCTGCACTGGAGGATGTCTTCAAGGTTCTGGACTGGAAAGGGGCTGGCATCAACATCAATCGCGAGTATATCACTCACCTTTGGTTTGCCGATGATATAGTTGTCATGGCTGAGACCATGGAGCCTCAGGACAATGCTCGATGACCTCAGTAGAGCTTCCGAAAGAGTGGGTCTTAAAATGAACATGGACAAGACAAAGGGTCATTGTTTTGCCCATGTAACACCCACTCTCATAACGGTCGGAGGCGCTGCACTTAAAGTTGTGGATGAGTACGTTTACCTAGGACAAACTGTCCAGTTAGGTAGGTCCAACTTTGAGAATGAGCTCAATCGTCGAATCTGACTCGGCTGGGCAGCGTTCGGGAAGGTTCGCAATCAGAATAAAAATATTTTATTTCACATAAACCTGCAAGGGCACATAAGAAACGCCAGAAGCTAGGTGCACGGTTCCAATTTGTTGCTTCCTATGGAGAAGAGCCGGCAAGAAACTCCACGGTTACTCTTTTAAAAATAATTGGCTTTTACAATGTTTTCAAATTTCAGTGATATTAGGTATGGGAGGACAGTGCAGGCCTGTCAATAAGTACCAGGTACTTAGGGGAATGAAAATAAAGAATAGAAACTGTAGGCCTACAACGTTCTCTCATTCACAATATGTAAAAGAATCTACATAAGTAAAATCACCCTTTTTAAATAATAACCTATTTCAATTTCAATATCTTCTCGTCCCACATACCGCAGTCTCAAGACGAAAGTCTTTTACCAGTGCGTGTTGCCAGCGATGGCTTAAGGAACCGAAACCTGGTCCTCATAATGGGCCTCATAAGAAGGTTTAAAGTCAACCAAAGGGCAATGGAGAGAGAGGGCTATGCTTGGAGTTTCCCTGCGTGATCGAATCAAGAATGAAGAGATCCGCAGGAGTACCAAGGTAACCGACATAGCCCGAAGAATTGCCAAACTTAAGCGGCAGTGGACAGGGCACATTGCTCGCAGAACAGATGGCCGATGGGGCCCAAAAGTTCTGGAGTGGCGACCGCGTCCCGGAAGACGTAAAGTTGGAAGGCTACCCACAAGGTGGACCGATAACCTTGTGAGGGCTGCAGGAGTCCGCTGGATGTGGGAAGCACAGAATCGGTCAAAGTGGTGGTGCTTGAGGGAGGCCTATGTCCAGCAGTGGACGTCTTTCAGCTGAAATGATGGTGATGATGATAAAGACTCACCAGAAATTGATAGTTTTCCAACAAAAACGAAAATTCACACACAAATTCGCGCCTTCTTCCGTTCACCGAGCAATTTGACGTTCGATGAAAGCTGTTAAGTTAGCGGCGAATAAGATTGAAAAAACACGTAAAGAGATACCATAGGAAAATTTTAAAAGAACAGAGATAATCTTGATGTTACACTGTATCCCACTCTGTTACACTCTCCCCCACTTGACCCTACACTTATTAAATACACATGAAGGCATTTTGAGAGTTGTATCGACATGCGTATTTGCAACTGTGTCCATTGGACTTAGTTCAGTAAGAACGCGCGCTGTTCTTCCGCTTTAAATGTGTCTAACGTACTTCTTTTTCTTGTTTTCAGATACTGTAATAAGTTTATTAAACTTAAATAAGTGCCATGAACCGGTGGAAAGAAGCGAAATACCCAAACTATGAAACCAATAAGGATAAATTTTATCCTTATTCTGACCTTCCGTTTCAAAAGGAATATAAACTGGTTAAGATACCGATTTGTGTTAAAAATTTAATAGAACATGTAGATTATTTTGGTTTAGGAAGAATAAATTTCGTCGAAGGAACCACAGGGTTTCCTAATTGTTATAATGTTAATTACGAGTTTAGATTAGTTTTTGAACATCCGGATGAGGAGAGAGGCAGAAAAATACCGAATAGGATACCAATGTCAGAAGGGACGACCTTTGGATCTTCTACCCGTAACTACATAAAAGACAACTCTGTCCAAACTGTCACTGTAAACCTTAAAACTGAGACTGTGACAGATACTATCGCTCAAGACATTGCTCGTATCGTGAATAGCGAGCGGGGAAAAGTAATTGTTTATGGTTGCAATGATGTTGATGACGATGAATTCGAAGAAATTGAAAACCTCGGGGCTGAACTGAAGAGGATGAAGCAATTATTTTACTGTCCCATTTACACGTTACCAGATAATTTACGACTAACCTACTGGAAAAATTATAGAGCATATTTGGGCATCAATGAGCTAAAAAGAAAACTTTACAGAAACGTTAACAAAGGTGATATCGAGGCTGCCGTCATACTGACTGGATGTTTGTCTGACACCTACTGCGGCGGTGCTCTAGCTGACGTCGTTAACAAACTCCTCGCGAATAACGTCGCAAATGTCTTCCTGTACGCTTGTAAATTATGGAATAATAATAACAAAGAGGTTGTGCTTGAGCATTTCCCATCAGTGTTTCAACACATCCTCGACGGCGACTGTATGGCCATCATTAACGATCAAAGCAATAAGGCGCTGGTTTTAGAGCCTACTACCAAAGCACGGGGAGATGGCCACTACAAGTACAGTAACAAATCAGGCTGGAAGATAATTCCAATATGGGAGGAGAATAAAGTTTTATTTAAACTTTACAACATTGATAGCGATATGTATTTACGACTGTCTCCTACGGCTGGGGAGGACGGAGACAGACAAGCAAGCGGCTCGAAGCATTCTGAAGAGCTAGGCGATAAGTTTTACTTTGAGCCATTGATTTTAATGAACGGACAAGTCGCTTTTAATATTTTTAATGACGAGGACAACAAACGACTGCAGTTACCTGTCGATGTCAATACGTCGGAACTCAAGGCCGTAGTAGGGCACAAAAGCGTTGACAGCGATCAGGACGGACGTTCCTCTTGGATTTTGACTACATCATCCCAAGAGGGGAAGTCTGATAAAAAAGACGAACAAGCCCAAAGTGAAGATGAAGATTTTTCTAATATTTATGATTATGATTAGAACGAACTTTGCCCACTAAATGTTTCGATTACTATTTGGATATGTTAGTTCGTATAATAATTGTTATTTGTCTGTAGACCAAAAGTAGTTTTTAGTTTAGTTAAAAAAAAACATGTGTTGGTACTCCAACGTGCGTACTCCCTGTAGTTACGCATAGGTACCTATTTTTTTACAGTAGGTAATTCGCTTTTAAAGTTCACGCCTCGCCAATCATCGTATTTCCGCATTAGTAAGCTACCTCCAAATTGCCTACCAATAAAAATGTACTCTGTTTGCCTGCCGTTGCGTCTTATCGACAGTCACTACCAAGTATAAAAAAGTTAAATATTTGGCTCTACATAATCTGTAGAGTCAGTAGAGCCTAACTGGGTAGGTACTTGAATAATACCTAAATAAATTGATCCAATATTACTAAATAGATATAGATGACAAAATATCGTCGCTCATTCATACATCTGAAGTGAGATGTTGGTTGGTGAGGCGAATAACTTAAAGCATAGTTAGTTGAATTGAACTGAATATTAAATATGTACTTAATTTTAATTAGTGTATGTTCTTATCTCTGAAACGTATACCTATGCCTGATTCTTGTGATACACTGTTATTCATGCCGGATAGGTCAGGATTCTTTAAATTGACCAATTATTGATTGATAAATGTTACTTTAATAAGTAATAGTTGCTACAAGTTTTATACTGGATGATCCATCAAGATGAGTCAGGCTGTACCTATTATTAGCCTGTTTCCTTTGCAGATTTCAAAAAAGTTCCGCCAGAGGCAGCACTAGTGGGGGTACATATGTGTTGATTGCCGTATGAGAGTAACGTTGGTCGTACATCGTAATTAACTTCTTGCTCGTGGTTTACCTGTTTCCGGTAATGAAATAGCACTCGTCGTCATTGACAGTTAGTTTTATTTGCCGTCGGAGATTTAAATATTGAATGTACGAAAGAATTATTGTGCTTTCCTTTAATTTAAAATTAAAAGAAAAACACCTTTTTTAAACAAGCTTTTATTTTACTTGTATTAACAAGTAAAAATAAAAAAACAACGTTTTATTAGAAACGAACTAAAAAGTTAAAAATAATTTAATTTCAATTATTTAAATTAAAGCGTGTTACATTTTGATAACAGAAGAAATAGAGAACATTTATTAGCATGTCACACCTATTTGTAACCGTTTATATGTAACACGCTTTTATTTAAATAATTGAGATTAAATTATTATAAACTTTTTACACACATCATCAACATCTGTTTCGGATAAGGCGGGAGGAAACGCCCGGGTGTTTCCAGTATGTAGATTGCCCTGAGGATACGGTGGAGGTCTGCCCGGCTTGGGCGGAGCACCGCCGCACAGTGGGCCCATACTGAAAATTAGTGGACTTAGGCAACAAAGTTACCATATCGATGCGATTTTTTTTTATATGACGTGTTATAATATTCCTGACAACTTTTATTCTTATAAAATTTCTTCTAAACTTGATAGTTTGTCTTGAAAAAAAATTATTAGATTTTTTTGTATGGAGCGAATCACGTTTAATTTTTTTTCTTCAATTGTACTAATATGTTGGGTGTGTGGCGTGAGTATATGATAGCTAGGGTCATTCTCTATCCACGAAAAAAAAATCAGCGCCGGCCATCTGCGGCAGCGCGAGTACTCATTCGGTAAAAAAATAATAATTTGGAAGAATTTTTTTGTCATTTAAAATAAATTCAAAGCATATTTTTTGTCTCATTTGGCTGTTTTCACCTTCTTTTTAGTTAAATAAATAGTTTTAATAGCGCATACGTACTTAGAACTAGTAATTCTGGTAGAGATTCAGTTATTATTGCATGTTATCGGTACAAATGAGTCATCAATCACAATGCAGGTGCTCTGCATTGTGATTGATGACTCATTTGTTTGTGCGCGCATAACTAATGAGTCATCGAAAAATGCT
Source organism: Polymixis lichenea (assembly GCA_949091785.1). Classification (NCBI taxonomy): domain Eukaryota; kingdom Metazoa; phylum Arthropoda; class Insecta; order Lepidoptera; family Noctuidae; genus Polymixis; species Polymixis lichenea. Next base: position 23,018,562 of record OX420944.1, read on the forward strand.
CGTCTCTGATTGGCTGTGTTATTTTTTAACTGCACGTTATCTATTGTTGAATAAATATATCGTAATGTTTCAGGTTATACTAATTTTGTTAATGATAGGTGAAATAATTTAAATTTGTACGGGCAAGTCGTTGATAATTATCTACATAATCAACTGTATGTATATTATTATAGTATAAGTTATCGTACGTATGATCAATATGAAACGGTGAAGTAATTGTAGCCCTGAAAAGGGCTGTTTGTCATATTCCTAACCCTGATGGGCTTTTGTGGGAATAATTTAGAGCCGGATCACATTATTTCTTGTTCCAGAAGTGCTAGTGGGTCCGGCAAATTTTCGGACTCTGCTATGAGGCATTCTTCTTCCTCCATAATTTCACTGTCACAGGGAGGCTCAATAGTCTGTAACAACTGAGTTGCTTCAGGCAACAACTCATTATGAACCTTTTTCATTATTTTAGGCCTTATGTAGGATATGTGGGGATCAGAGCTTATTAGAAGTCCATGGAGGATGTCTTCGTTTGTTGCTATTCTCCCCGTTTTCCGAGTGTGCCTCTCCCTGACGTTTCTGAAGTCCTTATTACGGGCTTCCGAAGCTTCTTGAGATAAGGTACCTAAAACGAATAAGTACATACATTTTAATTTCAAAACGCAATCGAGTCAAATAATACATCAAACTATATTTATTTTTTACTTACCGATTGGCAAAACACCAAAGTGGTTACAGATGTCTGCACCGTGCTTTAGAAGTTTATGTACACTAACTGGCATGTAGTACCACGATTAGTGTTGCACGTACACATCAGCTGTTTCTCTACAGTATCTTCTAAATTTTTCACAGTCAATGTTTTTGCCTGATGATATGGCTTGTAGAATAACGGAAAATCTGAAAATCTGATTTTCGTCAATTCCCGTTATTCTGGAAGATCTTTTGTAATCTTGGAAAAAGCGCCTCGCTGTATTCCCGTCGTTTGTAGTTCCAAAACCCTAAAATGGGAAAACAATACTGTAATATACAATACATAGAGATATAATTCACAAACAACATAAAGAGAGCGAAAATTAAATACATACCTGTTTGACTATATCAATCAGCATTCCAGTTTGCTCACGAAACTCTTGCTGTGTGGTATTTTTTTTAGCTGGTTTCAAAGCCTTATGTTCGCCGCGAGCAGTCCATCGTTGAAAATCCAGATTATAAGATATATGGAGAAGACATTCCATACACCGAATCTTCATATGCAGTGAAGAAATTCCTTGTTTGTAAATTTCTTCACGAAGTGGTTTAGAAGTCAAAGCATCTAAATTATTCATCTCCCTCGGTTTTGCCAAGCAAATGGGACACGTTGCATATGATGGTACTCCAGCAATAATATTGGCCACTTTTCCATCAATCATGGTCATATACAATTCATGTGATACAATAATATTTCCACACTGTGTAGATATTCGTTCATCAATTTGTTTTTTCATCTCAGACTCTTCAGACTTTATAAAGTCAGCTGTCTCCGAAGTGAAAGTAAACTTCACTGGTCGACAGTACAGAGTTGAGCAAGGTGTGGGGTTCTCCCAAACGAGATTTTCATTCCCAGATGATGGCCTAGTAGACACTAGCCGAAGAGGGACGATGCTTATCATGACTACTGATGAATCATCGAACTCTGTAGCTGTGTTTGACGTTTTCTGTTTATAGTTACTCTGCGACGAAGAACCATCAAGTCCCCATTTCCAGGTCAACTTGAGTTCTTCATTTTGAGACCTATCAACAGTATTTATATCAAGTAATATCCTCTCCACAGTGTGGTCCAATAGCGCTTGCAATTTAATGTGAGCTCCGTTTTCGGTAATCTCCATACTCTCTTGTGGTGGGTAACATCTTTTCTTGGCATTTACAAGCTTTGGATAAGATGGAAAGGCAGCACAGTTTTCTTCTTTCAGAAATTGTCGAAGAGCTAAGTACTTCCATTTCGAGAGCGCAACTGATGTATAAAGAGCTAAACACTTATCTTCAGAGACAGTACTTAAGCTCTGCTTTTTGAATAGTCTCTCTTCTACTTCGGATAGCGCATCTGGATTACTGGAAAGGTATTCGACCACTTTTGCCAGATTCGTTTTGCCGTTGTCTTTCAATTTTGTTATGTACCAGTGCTGCAACTCTTCCTCGGAATTTTCTTCTACTATGGAAGTAGAACGTCTTTTCTTTTGCTTATTACTTAACTCTTCGAACGGTTTTCTGTGCTCCTTTTCTGTAGATGTTCCCGCTTCCGCAGTACATACTGCAAGAGTAGGAACATGGCAATCTATATCCACAAGCTCAGATAAGGCTGCGTCCGAAAAGCCCATCACACTTCTCAGATCAACACTGTCACAAACAGGCCAGTTGATGTTTATTTCCAACCACTTGCGATTAATTACACGATTCATAAAAGTTTTTTGATTTCTACTTGACTCTATCCACTTTTTATTTAAATTTACACAAAAAAGTCGACAGAACTCCTTGATTCGGTTCTTGTCTTCTTCAGAAACTTCGGTAGTCAAGACAGAAATGATACTTTCATACAGAAACATATGATTTTTCAGATCACCGCCACTTCTTAATTTCACAAAAAGATCTAGGTTGGTACAAAATCCAGCCATAGTTCTAATGTAAATATAAAAATACAAGTATTTCACTGTGTTCACAAACAAGCGACAAGAGCGAAACTAGATGGACTTAATGAATGTCTTTATATTTATAGTTAGTGTTAATTACTCAAGTAGTGGACATAACAGTGAGTGAAAATTATTCAGCCAATCAGAGACGAGCATTTTTCGATGACTCATTAGTTATGCGTTTAGCCGAGTGCACAAACAAATGAGTCATCAATCACAATGCAGGTGCTACCGATAACATGCAATAATAACTAAATCTCTACCAGAATTACTAGTTATAAGTACGTATGCGCTATTAAAACCTAAAAAGAAGGTGAAAACAGCCAAATGAGACAAAAAATATGCTTTGAATTTATTTTAAATGACAAAAAAATTCTTCCAAATTATTATTTTTTTACCGAATGAGTACTCGCGCTGCCGCAGATGGCCGGCGCTGATTTTTTTTTCGTGGATAGAGAATGACCCTAGCTATCATATACTCACGCCACACACTCAACATATTAGTACAATTGAAGAAAAAAAATTAAACGTGATTCGCTCCATACAAAAAAATCTAAAACTATCAACTTTAGAAGAAATTTTATAAGAATAAAAGTTGTCAGGAATAATATAACACGTCATGTAAAAAAAAATCGCATCGATATAGGAACTTTGTTGCCTAAGTCCACTAATTTTCAGTATGGGCCCACTGTGCGCCGTGTCCTTGTGGCGGCGGCGGTCTCTCGCATCCAGCCCTGGTCCAGGCCATGGTTCGGAGCGAGAGTGCATGGGTAGCCTTCACCTCCTTCTGCGAAGCAGTAATGCTCGCGAAGATGGAGGCGGCGCACGTGTGGGAGAGGCAGTAGATGTGCCCTCACGGCCCTAGTCGCCGCAGGAGACGCCCTGGGCGTCGGGAAACCGACGCTGATTCCCGGCCACCGTAGGCGCGAGCTTGCGGACGGCGAGTAATTAAACTTCAATTTTTAAATTAAAAGGAAGCACTTGCAAAAATACATAAGCAGCCTGTATTCAATATTTAAATCGCTGACAACAAATAAAACGAACTGTTAACGACGACTAACTTTTCTACAAGTGCATTTTCATTACCTAAAACAGGTAAACCACGGCATGCATGCCGTTAATTCATTCTTGCAATGTACGATTAACGTTACTCTCATATGGAAATCAAAACATGTACTAGTGCTGCCTCTGGCGGAAGTTCAGAGGAAACAGGTTAATTAATTTCAAACATATACATCAGTGTTAATCTATGAAGTTGAGCCTAGTCAATAAAGCCGAAAATATTGGGCTCTCAGTTCAGACGTTTTAGTAAAATTCAACTTTCATTTAAGTACTTTTTAGCAATTAACTTTTGTGTCATTATTTAAAGTAAAATATATTAAAGTCGTATTTATGTATTTCGTCAGATAAATTAATGTTTTGCAGATTCCTCAGTAAAGACATGAATGAATTGAGGGACCTAGATATAGGTACAGACGCCAGCACATCAAGCTACCCCAAACTGTCAAATTTTCCCAATTGAACATGAACCTTATGATTATGTATTAAAGTCGAAAATCTATCAAAGAAATTTGACAGATTGGGGTAGCTTGATGTGCTGGCGTCTGTACCTACCGCCATAAATCTGTAATGTCATATTCTGCAGATTTGGGAATTTCTTAAAATATTTAAGAAATTCTTCACTACTTAAATCCTTAAATTAAAATGATAAACCCAGAAATAGAACTTTCTGAGATGTAGCCTATGCCACTTTATGCGCGCGTCTGGATTGTGGGCCCAAGTTATTTGATCATAAAAGTTTTAATTCACGGAATTTCATGGTCTGTTGCTTTAAGAAGATTGTTTTACTAATGTCCCTAAAAGTCTCACTCGCCTTATCGTTTCGCAGATAAAAAAATGGGCCCTTAATCCAGATGCGCATTATTTTGACAACAAAAATCCATTAGGTACTACCGGGTGCCCTAATAGAAAGCGATCGTCGCAATTACTTGTTCAGCAGGCCCGAACAAATTCATGGTACAGACCTACTTGCGTATCTCAGTTTCAGATTTTTCCGTATCCATCTCAACGGATCAACCAGTGTATAAACGGTATTTTTGGGTCAATATACCTAATCTAATCATTACAAATGGATTGTTAACGCAGGGCTTAAACCTATTATTATTTTTTACGTAGAGTAGGTATACGTCTGATTACTAACTTTATTTTTATTTTAAAATAAATACTTAATAATAATTTAACTTACTTTTATTCAAAAACTAGTTTTTGCCAGCGGCTACGCCCACGAGGAACTTTCATCCCCTATTCACCTCCCTTAGGGGTTTAATTTCGAAAAATCCTTCCGTATTCCTTGTCTACATTATAAAGGGAACTTCTGTGCAAAATTTCAGCTTTCTAGGTCCAAGTGTTTGGGCTGGGCGTTGATGAGTCAGTCAGGACTTTTATTTTTATTTTTTAACTCATCAGAACCAAACTTAGCCTTGAACATGCCTCAGAATCCCCCCCAGTGGGGTTCCCGCATTGTCGTTGCGGGGGGGCTCAGTAACCGTGGTCACCCTCCCACGGTGAAGCGAAGAGGAACCCCAAGGTGGGGCCGCTCGTCAGGGCTTGTGCCTCCAAGCCGACGACGTAGCGGCCAAAAAGTAGGTTGCGGTGAGGTGCATCGCAGCTGAGGCGGGCCGCGATGTCGAATGGGAGGCATCGCGGCTGAGAGTTACAGGCTGCGGCGGAGGAGGAGTACTTCTGAGTAGCGCTCTTCCCCTCCGTGGCCTGGACGGGGCCGCCACCGTTTGATGGCGGACGCGGTGGGGCCGCAGGGGAAGAGGAGTGTCGGTATAGCGTTGGCCGCTCTCCCTATCCCCTGCGGCCGAAAAGTGGTTGGCGGCGGGGCCACTGCTGACCCGTCGCAGGGAGACGTCAGCAGCAGCTGGTGGGGCTCGCAAGGGCCGATGCCTGCCAGGGGTGCGGGTTGTTCGAAAGAGATACCGCGGCCCCTGGCACACGGGCAGCTGAGAGAACATGGGTGGGTTTTAGTCAGTAAAAGTCTGACACGCCCTTCTGCTCCACCCAGAGCGGGAGAAGTCATTTGATGATTTCCCACCCACAAAAAAAAAAAAAACATGCCTTCTGAGGCATGTTTTTTTTTTTCAATATTGTAATTTAAACATTTTATTCAAATAAATATACGAGTTATTAAGCTTACAAAAACAATATAAAAATACAGTAGGTAAATCAATAAAGTTTATCTTTGATATGAACAAACACATCAATCCGATGTTAATGAAAACAGATGTACCTACCTATCTAGCCAGTAGATACCATAATTTAAAAAAATATTAAAAAACGAGTATCAAATGAATAGACAGACCTAATCATCAGTAGTTCCCATTTGTTCGATAGAATATAACGTTATCGGTCAAAATGAGACAATTTTAGTAAGTAGTCATCATCTGCCTAGCCTTTTCCCAACTATGTTGGGGTCGGCTTCCAGTCTAACCGGATGCAGCTGAATACCAGTATTTTACATGGAGCGACTGCCTATCTGACCTCCACAACCCAGTTACTGGGTAATACGATACCCCTTGGAAAGACTGGTTGTCAGACTTTCGGGCTTCTGACGACCCGTAACGACTGTCAAAGACCTACAAATGACAGCCGGGACCAACGGCTTAACGTGCTTTCCGAGGCACGGAGAGGTCTTGGTATGTTAAGATGGACACCCATCCACGGACCAACCGCGGCAAGCTTAGCTTAACCTGATCGATCGATCCGTACGGCCAATATTACTTATATTTTAGTAAGTAGTATGAATATATATTTTTTTCTCCAATGACAACATGGTTCATAGAACAAATGGGAACAACTGACAATCATTAGCAGGGAGGCGCATTGGCAAACAATTTAAATGCAAGACCGAGAGAGTAGACACGTAGCGCACAAACTCAGTTCCGTAAGACGTCCACTCCTGGACAAGTGGACTAAAAACACCCCCAAGCACCGGCACTTTGACCGAGTCTGTGCTTCCCGCATTGGATTCCTACGGCCTTCACAAGGTCATCGGTCCATCTTGTGAAGGTACTGCACAAACTAATAATACAACTCCACTTTACACTTTTATTATAATTTCCTGCTAGATATTTGAATGAGTAAATATGGCCAAACTCGTTGCGGTGTGGAGACACTGGAGACTCATAATCGCGCTATATCAAACGGGCAATAGGGAAGCACGCGGGTGAGCCGTGAATGAACATTAAACAATTTTAAAGGTATAGATTTTATGCAATAAAGGAAATAATAATGGTCAGACATGAGCGTCGTGATATTCCATGTGGCTGGTTCTAAGACTGAACTAAAGATTCGCAGGCCTCGACCGTCGCCTCTAGCCAGACGTACCGGATTTTAAAGCATCTCTCTCTTTAAGCGTCGCGTTTTCAGACACCAGCGCCTGTACCCTTTGTTCATATTTCTCTCTCAGTTCCTGTTGAAGAAAATAAGAACATTCGTTTAAATAAACACATTTAGGATACTAGTAATGTGTGTCGTAGATTGCTAAAAGTCAGTAGGTACCTTAAATATAGCAAGCTGGGTTTCATACTCCTTCTTCAGGTCATCGTTAAGGGTAGTGCTCGTTTGAGCCCGTTGCAACACCAGTCCGTATCTGTCCTTCTCAGCCTTAAACCTGGCTTCCATTGCCAGCAGGCGGTCCTGGAACGTGCATAGATGGTTACCGCTACGAGATTAGCATGACGACAGCAAAAGTTTCTCCACTAAAAGCAGGTATACCTGGATTCCATTAACAATCCAATATCCGTGTTGTACTTTGTAGCGCGATTTTATCTTAAGATGGTAATAAAAAAAGGACCTGTATATCTACGATAATTGAGAGGTATAAAATTTCTAATAAGTGGTATAAAATAGTACAAATTAAAAGGATTTTATTACCATCTAGAGTTATAATGAATGCGTTCATGGTCGTGCTACGAAGTACAACACCAATATCCGAATGTTAGTACGATATTCGAATGCTAGGACGGTTTGTTTGTGGTAAAATTGTTGCGCTTGTATTGTTGACGACACTCGACGGCATACCACCGCCGGTCCCAGATGGCGTAAAGTAGCCAAGCGGTAACGGGCGGGTAAAGGCACCTACAGCCAAACCGATGCGTTCGATATGAGTCCGCGATGGCGATAGCTCGGCGTGCACGTTCGACTAGCAATACCTAATCGCACACCTTTCGCGTGTAAAGATGGCTTAGTTCAAGCCTCTTCGTCTAACGAAACCCACCTCCATAGCTTTAACTTCAGAGTTCCTAATTTCCAACAAGTCTTTTGTGATAACGTTGATATCCTTGAGTGATTGTACTTGCGTCGTTAAAGCTTCAATCTGGAGTTCTTGATTTTTTACCATCTTGGTTTTGTCGAAGATCATGCCACGCGCTTTGTTCAGCAACTGAAACAATACACCATCGAACATTTTAAAGATGAATAAGCGACTGGTTGTGTGAAAATTCGTAACAAATAAAACAAACCTCTTCGTGTTGCTGTTTGATATTTTCAATCATCTCATGGTTCTTTCCGCTGGGTTTTGACAAAGCCGCCTGTAGTTCCGTCTCCAAATTCCGTACCCTTGCTTTGAGAAGGTCGATCTCTTCTTCACGTACCTGTGTGTGAAAGGTTTAAGATAACGCTGTACCCTGCGAGAATAGTAGGTAATTAACAAAGCCTCTACAATTCAATACCGATTAATAGTATTTTTTGTGTTACCTTCAATTCTAGTTTAACTCCGTCTTCGGTCCTCTCGTTCTTTACTTTCTCCAATTCTTCTATCTTCTGCAAGAGTTCTCTTTCTCTTTGTTGCCAATCACCCTGTAAAAAAATCACATTGAAGGCGGGATAATCATATTTTGCTTCAATTTTTTTTTCCCACCAAACAACGCGACGGCGAACGCGGCGTTCAATCATGCTCGAGCGTACGCTCGACGACGCTTGCGAACTGACACATATAAGTACTTAGTACCAAAAGACCTTAGAAACAAAGCTCCTAAGGAGGTTTATCAAATTGTTCCTTACTAAGTAGTCTGCAGACATGATTGTTATTTTTATATGGCGATCATAGTGCACGTGGGCAGCCGCGAGACTGATAGACCGCGTGCTTGACCCTAAGACTCACGGCAGTCTCTAAAGAAGTTGAGAACTCTATCAATAAAATTACGATTCGACCTAATGCCCTGAAATTCTGATAAATTGTAGGAGATCTGGGAATAAAACACTGCAACATGTGTACATGAGTAGTAATATGCCGCCACGTTGGGCCTGTAAGATGCAAGATAGATACCTTACGTGCTTTCACACAACTTTGAGGTCAGACGGTCGCTAGAGTTCGGTCGGTTAGTTCTTTGTGGTGTACAATAAAGTATATACTTATAAATAAATAATAACATTAACATATTTAACATAACATACTTAAGTATATAAAGTGACTATGGCACTTAGCAAGACTGGACTGAGCGAGAACACGTAGTTTGCAAAAGTTTCGATCCGCTCGTTACGATCATACTGACAGTCCTAAAATATACTTAGCAAGCGACCACCTATGGTTTTGCCCCGTGGAAAGCAGGAAAAGCTTTTACTACCTCTACCTCTAGTGCTCGCTACAACAACTCGCATCGCATTGTGGCCACCAATCGTGCCCACTCCCGGGCTCTTCAAGTAGTCACCGCGAACACACTTCTGCTCTGCATCTGCACTATGCTGCCGCAAAATTAAAGAAAAAAATAGTCGCAGAGAAGTGAAAGACGAAAAAAGGAACTTCCCTAAACATACGGTGTCTTGGACATTGTACTTTCCCTTACTTACTTTGTCTTGGACACTGTTCTTAATCACTGCATGAATGCCAGTTGTAGTGTTGACATTCTGCTCAGCAGGCTTACTATCTTTTACTTCTTGTACCTTTTTTACTTCTTCAGGTTTTATATTGGGCTCTGCACTCGGCTGTTCAATCTGTAATCCAATTTTAGTGGATCAAATTTGTTTTAAAAATATAGGGAGGTAAGTGAGAATTGTGGATGTGAGTGTGAGTAATCCTAATTTTTCCTTTAAATAATCGCCTTTATATTCGACAAACTTTAATCGTGTTAAAGGCGCTTAAATCTGCAGAAATGGCTGACAGCAAAATAATTTGACTTACAATTTGATTGTGTTCAACACTGATTGGTAATTGGTTGTTAAGTTGTGCTGTAGTGGTTTCTTTGCCATCCCCTAACTCACCAGACACCAGAGCTTGGTCTGCCTGAAAGCATACATATTTCTCTAATAAACACCTTAGTTCAGGCAAACAACCTACGAAGATACTTGTCGGTGCGAAGGCTGATTTATGAGAACAACGCAATAAACATCGTCACTTCCTCATACCTAACTTTTTAAGTACTAAGCAAGTTAGTTTGCTAAGAATTATCGCTGATCTCTTAAACTTAAAAACGGTGCTTGGTTACAGAAATTGATTATTTATGCAGTAAGCAAGTAGTAGGTACAGACGCCAGCAAATCAAGCTAACCCAATCTGTCAAATTTCTTTCATAGATTTTCATCTCTAAGACACAAGCCTATGGTTCCTGTTCAATTGGGAAAATTTGACAGTTTGGGGTAGCTTGATGTGCTGGCGTCTGTACAAGGTAACTTTACCTACACCACTACAAGGTCAAATTGAATAACTGGCGATTCTTCACAGACGTGATGAGTATCGATATCTTATGGTAAAAACAAAAAACTAAGGTCAAAAAACAATCAAATGACTACTAAAAACAATCAAATGACTACTAAAAACAATTTTTCATTTTACTTAGGTACCTACTACTTACCAAACAATTGCATGCAGCTGAGATGAGAATGTTAAGAGGGATGTGTAGTGTTACGCGAATAGATAGACTAAGAAATGATATACTACTTACCAAGTAATAAGCAAAATTATTTTTATTTTTTTCAATCTAGATATCAATGCTCGCGCTCTCAAATACCCCATTAATATTGTCGGTAGGTACCAACCATGTTTTTGTTAATTTTACTTTTGCGCAGACAATTGTGTTTAGTTTTGATGTCGAAATGTTGCACTATTTTTAACTAGTTGATTCTGTAGTCAACTCTAACCAAAATTGGTAGTAAGAAATGGTATTCAGCTGCATCCGCTTAGTGGATGCCGACTCAACTATGGGTGAGAAAAGGCAAGGCAGATGATAACTTAACAACGAAATATAATTCTAAATAATCAATTATAATTCTGATAAGAGGCAGATTCCGCCCTTTTATGATAGGTTATTTGTATTCCTAAATCTCCACTTATTAGGCGTCAAATAATATCAAATGAATAGGCCTGGAATTCTATGGACAGGTCAAAAATTGGAGCTTCTAAGTCAACGTAATGTAAGGACAGTAAAGCGTTAAATTGTTCTACAAGCGCCGAAGAAAGAAGAAAAAAAGAAGCGAAGAAGAGTGAAGAAGCTTTAACGGTAATTTAGAGAAAAGATAGGTAGGTACAGACGCCAGCACATCAAGCTACCCCGAACTGTCAAAATTTGACAGTTTGGGGTAGTTTGATGTGCTGGCGTCGGTACATTAAAAAAATAGGTAGATACTAAAACCAAACTCATAGGTAGGTCATCATGTTTTTTCAGTAAATTGAAAAGGTATCAATTTAAAATTATTTCTACTTGTGGTTTATTTTAGCGACAAAAAAATACCCCAAACTCTCGCCGAGAAGCCCCTAGAACACCCGACATACGTGAACAGTTTCTGTTTCTCGCTCAATAGTTGTCATGGAATCTATTCGCGAACGACGAGTTCGCTATACTTTATTTTTATTACACTTTGTGTACTACAAAAGGACAAGGCGAACTTCATGCTTTAGTCATTCAGTCGTCAAATACAAATGTCACTTTAAGTCGAGTCGTGTTTGTTCAGTACAAAGATTCATTGGGAAGTTCAATGCAGCATCATGCTAAAAACTAATATTGTAGGCATGTACATTAATTATGTTTCTAGGTAATCATGATAACGTACCTACGTCGGTAAGCTGCGCTAAAGTTTGCACACAATGTGCCTACTTTACCTAGCTATGTAGGTTAGGAAATTCTTATCAAAAATTCAGAAAGTTACGAAAACGATAATTATCGTACCATCAAAATAACACAACGTGCGTCCACTTGAAGCTATATTTAAACTCGGTTTGCATGTTATTACGTACTAAGTTAAACGCAATGAGAATTAAAAATTACATTTGCGCTCTTTGCACTTCGCAGTTAGATAAAAGGCATGGTTACCTTCGGTACTTCATCGTAACCACGGACCCTAGTCCATATAGATCTCATATTTGATCACTAGCAACTATCGATGTAGGTAAATTACAAGTTTTATTTATTTTTTAAAATAACAGAATACACTTACATTACCAATTAGCGAGCAAGAATTTTGTCAAAAATGAAATTCATCTGACAATAATCGACAATTTTCATAACGGTTTTAATAAAAAGTTTTAACTCACCATGATGTAGGTTGTTGATGAGGTTTATTTGCACTGAAAAATCACTAGGAAAGGACCACGTACTAAAGCCGAGAGAATGTACAATATACTATGTTCAAAACTTGAACGTCTATTTTTGGGAGTGCAGACGCACTGATATAAAAATAGAAAATACAGAGCGTCGTGAAATTAGTAAAATTTTCCCGCCTGTAGTTCAAATTATCTAGTTACAACTGAAATTGGCCCGGGAGTGGTTTTTGAAGATAGTAATACCTACATACAATAAACTTACCCTTCCTATGTAGGTCATTCCCACGCTCATGAATAAAAACCAATTTTAATGAATGTTTTCGGTTCAGCAAACATCAACCAATTTTATTTAATACATACTTACCCGCAAGCCATTTTTATTTATACCCGCCAAATCGATCACTACAATAAATTATTGACTTAAAGTCCGGAGATACCTACGCCATGCGAAATTTAAAGATAAGTATAAAAATGAATGCCAGGACCTAAAACCAAAGTTAGCGTTTAGTAATAAAGTAGAGTAAGTAACTACTTAGCTATAAAAACCGGCGGTTCAGGGTGCACGAAGACTTCATCCTCATAGCTTTCCACCAGGCGAGATCGATCCTACTGAAAAATAAATTTATACATATATTTAAGTAATACTGTAAGTGGAAAAACACAGTCGAAGTTACAATAAGTTTGCTTTTGGGTTGCTGCCACTAACAAGTCTCCACAGAGTACATAAATTTAAACCAGTGATGTGATGACATTAAAAAACACACCCGTTTATAAGATTTAAGGGAAATAAATACATAATTAACAACATTAATATCATAATTATCATCATAATAATAAGTATAAATCGCGAACAACTACCGGAAATATATAGTACTCTGTGTTGTGAAGGATGGAACGGTTGACATCTGTCGGGCATGCCACCGTCCGGGGGAATCAATCCGACACATTATTTCTGGCTGTTCTAGTCTGGCTAACGGAGACTACTGGCATAGGCACAACCTTGTAGCCAGGATTATCCACCAGCAACCTGCTCTGAAATACAGTCTTGTGGACTCGGAAGTACCGTACTATAGGTACGTGCCCGACCCAGTTCTCGAAAATGGCACTATCACATTGTATTGGGATCGATCTATTATCACTGACCGGACTATTGTTGCCAATAAGCCGGACATCGTGGTGATAGATCGATTAGAGCGCCGCACAATAATTATTGATATAGCAGTCCCACATGACGAGAACCTCGTGAAAACTAAAAAGATAAGCAGATCAAGTATCTTGACCTGTCACGCGAGGTCGTCGACATGTGGTATGTGGATACAGCCGTCATTGTGCCGATAGTCGTGCGGCCAATGGCATTATAGCCAAGAGCCTCGACCAACACCTCAGGAGGCTCTCGTTAGGCAGCTGGATCAAGGGCTTGATCCAGAAAGCAGTATTACTAGACACGGCGCGTATAATAAGGAGGTTCCTCTCTCAGCAGCCCTGACCACCGGTAGCTTGAACCCTATTCCCGATACCGGTGGGCTACTATTTTTTATATTTTTAAATGTTTTTATATTATTTTTTTATATTCGAATATTTAAAAATATAATTTGTATGTATTAATCAACGAAATAAAGAGTATAAATCGTTCAGATCACGTATGACTTCAGCATAGCTATTCACAAGCATTCGACAGGATGTCGTCTCAAAAATTACACATTTTCAATGACTGATTTGCCTTGCTCCCAAGTCCCGTCAGCATAGGTACTTAAAGCTGTCGGAAGAAGATCGTCTTTTTTATTTAAACTGACAACATTTTCAAGGTTCGGATTTGTCATGTATTTATCCCCATTACACCATCATTACGGGTTTCATTACATAATCCGATAAGACGGTCTCATAGAAATATAAAAATATTTATAATTAAGATCATGAGGAGCTTCTCGTTCTTGACCGGTTAACCGGAGAAGGCACTAAAGAAAACTGAAAAAGTATCGGGGAGACCTTTGCTCTGCAGTGGGGCAACATAGGAAAAAAAAATGTTTTTATTAAGATTAACGGTTTTAATGAAAATTATGATATGGATAATGTACTAAAAGCTAAAAATAATTCGGTAGATCCTAGGTACCAGTCACCACACCGCTTTCCTCATCAATCTAGGGCATCGACCAGACAAAATCGTTGATAACGTGAAATTTCTATCAACTGACAGTCAACCGCTGTATATGTTAGTTACATATTTACTCAGGTTACGCTACGCCATGTGCATACTTTATATTTATAGTAGTCAATCATAAAAGTGTATCCACGAGAACACTTCCGACAAACTGTACAGCAGTTTGGCAGAAGATTTATGCATTTTTTCTATGTAACTTTTCGTGAATAAAATAAATAAAAATGTCAAAATAAATAATAATATCAGATCAGTCAGCCAACAGGAAGGGGGTAACATTTCAAGTACCTACTAAATTTGACCCAAACAAAAAACAACAAACAGGGGAAGCTAAATAAAACCGTATAATTATTAATAATAAAAAAGGAACTTGAACTTTTTTGTTACAGGGAATAGCTGGGTAGAGGGCGCTAGCTATTCTCGGGCAAAGACGACTTATTGCGTAGATAGCTCTAGCTGGAAAAAATGGTAATATGGTACCTAAGTAATGTCAAGAAAGATTCGTAAAATGTGCGTTTCTTTTTTTTCCCTGGTTGCTGAAAATATTGGGTGGCTTTCTGTTTGTGCTGCTAGCGCCACAAGTGGAGAAACTTAGCAGTATACTATTGTCCCCTCCATGGAATTAGTAATTACTATACAGTACAGCCTCCAGTCTTCCGTCTCGAGATCCCCATTGAATTTTCAGTAAACACGGAAAAAAACGACTCAACTTCTAAAAACCTCAAAATCGGACATAGCTTCCATAACCCTGGCTCAGAATGACAGACAGTGACAGACGTGACAGTGAGTGTCAAGTGGCAAAAGAACTTGTGAGGGCTTGAATTGTTTTGATGTGAAATTGAAAGAGGAAATAACTGTTCGTCCTACAAAATAAAGAGTAAAAGCCTGTAGCAAGATTCACTTCTGTAAACGGTGAATCTAACATTTTAAATACGGTAGACACTAAGCTTCACTCTGTAGCTTATTTTAATGAAATACAATGAATACTTTTATACTTTCAGGAAATCAAAATGACATCAGAGAAGAATGCCCAGGTGGGTCAAGCGCGTGAAGCTTTTCAAATGATGTATCAGATATCTCAACTTCTCTGCACGGGGTTAGACGCAGACACTCTTTCAATTTGTATAAGACTGTGTGAACTGGGCGTTGATCCCGAAGTACTAGCCCACGTTATCAAAGAAATTCGAAAAATGGGCGATACCGCCGCACAAAACAGACCTGTTCATTTACAACCATAAAACTTATCTTATAACTTACAAATTGCCCCAATTTAATGCTTTAAGCTATACTATTAAAATATTTTTGTACACCGTTTAATATCAAAGTAAAAAGTTGTATGCCATCCTTTTCTGCAAAAGTTTGGTATAGTTTTTGACACTGTAATGATGCCATTACAGCAAAGGACTATGGAGTCCTCAGCATTTTTTTGTCTTAAAATAAAACTGCAATGTATTTTCAAGTTAGGTGTATCTGCCTAAAGTCTGCTGATTAAGGTATGAGAATAAAAATAGATGATGAAGAAGAAGAATAGATGCAGTTCAGTTTTTTTATTTTCATTGAGACAAAAGTGTTTCAATTTCCTTTGTTTGTGGTCAGGTTTAATGTTCAGAATTATTATAAAATGTGTCTCAATACTATACCAGATTACGATTAACACAAATTATTTTACAATATTTATGTACAGGTGGCAGGGACAAACAACCTGCTACTATGGATTCAGTACATGATTCTAAGCCCCCAATTAGAAGAATTTGACAGTTTAACTATTGTACCTTTTGAACGTGTAGGTATTGCACTTTTATAAAAACAGCAATTTCTTATTTTGATAACTGACCAGAAATTACTATGCTGGATATTGATACACCCCATATACAAGAATTATTAGGTGAAATCATGGTTACAGTTTGTTCATCAATGTCCTGTATTGTAATGAATCTGAAGGCGACAGCCAAGTCATGATGTTAGTTCTTAGCAAGTCAGTGGCATCTACTAACAGAAATGTTAACTTACTAAGGTATTGTTTCTAAGGTATGAAAGCTTACATGAAGAGAAATATGAACTGTTTCCTCTATTTACAATTTTAACTTGCCAGATATTATTGGTATTTCTACTTGATAGGACTCTAACTGCTACTGCTATCCAGTAGTACTACTACTGGATAGCACTCTACTTTCATTATTATTCTTCATGTTGGCTACATATCTAATGGAAGTCCAAAGCAAAGAAGCTATTTCAAAGGCAATTTTATTATCTAGTTCAGTTAGTCAGTAGTGTATTTGCCCCAACTTATAAGTATATTCATGCCCCAAAATTATCATTATAAATAATGCATTTATTTAATCATAATGATTACCTAATGTAAATATTTTAAACATTTCAATGTTGATAGGATAACATAGGCCTGAAGAAAAAAATAAAAAAACAATATTAATAAAAGTCTTTATTTTTAAATAAATTCTATGTTCACAACACATTTCGCAGAAAATTATCTACCTGCAAATATTGCAATAAAAATTTTTAACAGCAAAATTGAAGATGGCAGAAATAATCTTCACAATCAGCCATTAATAAACTGATATGGCAGGCCATCTAACTTTATGGGAACAAATAATTAAGTAGAGGCAACGTAAGTAGGTAATATTCTGTGAAATACCAAATTAATAATGATAAATTAGTGTTGCATTGTGCTTTACAGGAACAAAATAATGTTATTGAAACCTAATAACCAATGGATATATAACAAAACCATTTCGAGTGAAATTATAAACAATCAGTACAGGACTGAAAATATCACAGATGCAAATAATTCACTCTTACAACAAAAAACTAAAAGTGATTCTAAAGAGAAGTCTGGTTACTGATCAGTGCCACGTTGGCTAGAGATTTGTTTTCAATTTAGTTTGTACAGCCTAGCCCTTTAAGATAATTATTGAGTCACATATAATTTTGAGTAGTTGAGTAATAAAGAAATTATCTTTATTAAATATAATCAGTATAATTTCAATGAAGATTTTATTGAAAAATAAAAGAAAAAAGGTAAAGGTATACAAAGATTCCATGAGTTACATTGTCCAGGTAACTTTGTAAGATCAAGTTAGGCTGTACAATCACAACAATCATACTCTTAACACCTAAACTACTGGAAAGTTTGACTCTGTGCTTGTCCTTGGTTACCTAAAACTGAAGGGTCCTCAAATATTGGTTGCTGTGGTTTGAACTGTTCTGCTGTGATCCTGGAGAACATAATTCCTATGCCTTCTATTAATGCCAAAAGAATGCCACCAACAAGAGCACTGCCAGCCATCGCAGGGACACCTGGAAATAGTAAATATAGTTGATAAAGGACAAATCATAAGGCTAGTTTGTTTGTTTATCTATCCTGGTCAGGTAAAGGATCTCAGGTTGTTTGGTGTAATTAAAATGATCCAAGTTGACTATGGCAAATAGTTGTTATTGTATGTTTGACTTTGTTTTATACTATGTAGTGATTATTAATAAAAAACACACGTCCGCTTTGTCTCGCACCTCGTAAAGCCGCAATTATAGCCAAATTGCACACTTCTTGTAATTGCTGTGCAGCTCTTGACTTACTGACGTGCTGCAAATTGCTAATGCACTTTGGCGAGTACTTCCAATATTTTCGTGAGCTTACTTATTGGACTTAAACGTTGATGATTAATTTTTCTTGCCAAATATTCGTCCAACAAATATGGTGTACTCTACTGACTGTGACAACATTGGGTTTTGTAGGGCCTTGTTTATGTTTAAGAATGATATAAGCTACTACGTTCTGATGATAGTTTAGTTTTAAATCTTAACTAGGTTCCAATAAGTGCCAAAATATTTACCATTCCTAGCTGCAAGGATCCCACCAGTGAGTGCCCCACTCATGATGGAGTTCCAAGGGTCCTCCTTCTGCCTCAAGTATACCAAAGAACAATCGATGGTTGAAAACATACCGCCCCATACTGCAAAGTTACCGCCCACAATAGGAGAGCGCTCTTTCATTGCTGCTACACTTCCAAGCTAAAATGTGTAATAAAACAATGAATTAGGCGGAAAATTATATGACCACTTCACAGTTTAGTAAAGAACTTACCATTTTTCTACTCAATCCCACAGGCGCATTCCTGAAACCCTTTATCGAATGAAATATGCCACCACCAATAGCTCCCATGATAAACGCACCACCAGAATCGTCAAGGATACGCCAAGGGCATGGTTCTCTTGTGTATTCATCCATGTATTATGTTTATTAATTTTATGGGTCCTGGAATGAAGGTGTTAGGTAAGAAAGATAACCTCAAAATCTAAACTAAAACTAGACAAGTCTCAGAAAATATTTTTGTACGCACTGGTCAGATGTTACTAATTTTCCCTTGAATACACAATTTCTTTACAATTTGAGGCTCCTAATCAACTAAAGAATTTATCACGATTTTTGCACCATGGTTCTCGCTTTTCCATCAGTTCAAGTTTCAATCACAGACTAGAAAAGAGTTTATGTCGTTCAATTCATCAGTATACTCTGTGGCAGTGTTGCCAACTCGAAAAGTTCAAATTATCGAGTTCCCACGTCGAAATTAACGTATTGTGGGCAAAATATCGTACAAAAAATATCACGAAAAAAACCTAAAACATTCATCAAACATTGTCAACAAACGACAATGACTACTCAAAGGAGGAGAATATGCCAAATTTCACCACTAGCAGCGCTAACAGCACAAACCGCCAATCTTTACACGACCTTAAAGTGTACCACAGCAGGCTTAGCATGACACTTTCTGTTTCTACTCTACTGTAGAATAGAAATCAGTTGTCTACATTTATTAGTGAAAAACTGTCAATTGTCTATACGGAAAAGTCACTTTTGTCTACTCTTTCGACAACAAAACGCTTGTCTACGGTTCTTGTGCTAAGCCAGCAAGCTTAGCACGAGCACCGATTTGTCGACGGAAGAATAGACATGACTAATAACTAAATGATGTACAATAGGAGAAGATAGATACGTTTGCCTATTTAATTATCACAGTTATGCGTTTTAAACGAATCATGATTTTGTAGATAATCCTATAAACTTTGTGGCCGTCGTGTAGAAACTTTGTTGTCAGTGTGGTTTTGACAGTTTAGGAAGAAATATTCTTCTGAAATAGTCTAAATTTATCTAGACAAAGATCGTTAGAAACGAAAGACAAAATGACAGATTGTAGAAGGATATCTACGGTGCGATGTCAAAAATGGAGAAATAAAATGTCACTTTGTATTGAAAAAGCACTGTCTATTCTTCGTAGAAATAGAAAGCGTCATGCTAAGCCTGCTGCAGGTCACAAGAGTCTTTATTTAATTTTTACAGTCTGTGTTTACGCGTGCCCACGAAATATAAAGCTAGCTAGAAGAAAATATAATGTATAACTAGATTTTGTCAACGGCTTCGCCCGCGTGGAGGTCGAAAATGATCCCACAGGAAAGTGCTTCTGGGATAAAAACTATTCTATGTGTTAATTCTGGTTATTAACTATCTGTGTGCCAAATTTCATTCAAATCCGTTCAGTCGTTTTTGCGTGATTGAGTAACAAACATCCAAACATCGAAATAGCTAAACATACAAAGTTTCACATTTATAATATGTAGGATTTGGGAAAACCATAAGAATACCTACAGTACAAACGTTTCATTTTAGGTCGTTCTGGAACCGAAAGCCATGAACTCGATCATCGAACTCGAATCGATTAGAACTAAATTTTTCAATAAATAACAAAAAAAAAATCACGAAAAATTTAATTTATTGATTTTCTTGTGAAATATTGAGAAATCGAAGTAACGCTTCCTTGCGATCAATGCCTAAGCGTGTTTATGTGTGTAAAAATATGAAAAGTGAATTCAGACTTTATTTCTTAACAGTAAACAGTAATAATAGAAATTTCACTAAACTAGGTAAGTAGGTCCGCAGTTTACTAAAATTATTCTGAGAAACCTATTGTCTCGTGTTCGACCAGACTTTACTAGAATGCACAACCGAATTTCGCGGTTAAGTTTATAAAATAAGGTCTTAATTCGGTTCAACATTTTTATAGAAAAGGGCACCTCTAACTATTAATGAACTCTATGTGACAGACAAAACGATTCGTTTTTCTGTTTGAATTGCCTGCCTTTGTAGAAGCTGCCGCAAGCATTTTCGCATAAAAATTGTTTTAGGCAGCATTTAGTATTTATCATATGGTAGGTAAGTGCCTAACTTACGCTTATTAAGTACCTATTAACTCGATTCAAGGCCTTGAATACAACTCCCAAGCGGACTCGTCGTGTCTAGTTGAATGGGTACGAATACCTACTACGCGAAATCACCTAGTAGGTATTCGTATATTATTATTATTATTGTTAAAAAAAAAAATGCCAATAGTGACTTACTCGTCTGGAGTTACTGTGTTTTGGGTCCAGAACGATGTAAAATTAACCGTGTATAGTGCGGAATCGCGGTCGGATGGAAACAAGTGTTATTATTTTCATTTGAAAGAAATGTGATGGAAAGAGAGAGAGAGACATTTACATGTTGATGTTGACATACTTGACAGTTGACGTCTACGTCAACTGTCAAGTAGATAAAATACAACGCAAAATGTCAACTGACAAATACGTTTTGTGTAACTTTTTTTACCAAGCTGAAAATTATCGTACATTTGACAATCACTGTCGTACATCGTACCATTGGCCGAATTATCATACGCCCCCATAATTATCGTACGGGTTGGCAACACTGCACTGTGGAGTGTGAATATAGTTAGACCACAGACTAAAGCGCCTATAACATTACACGATTTCTCGGGCTCTGCCGGCAAGGGCAAGGTGGTGTAGATAGAAAGTCAGGGTCGCTAAACAGGGCGTCAAAGTGGACCTGCCTTGCCGCGCTGTCGATCGTGTAGTTTATAGCCTGGAATACACATGCTATTAGAAAGCATAGTGGTTTGCTACTAGGTAGAAATGCTATTTTACAATATGGACTCCGGGAGTGTAGGTATATTCGCTCATGAAAGTACAGACCTCAAAAGCATACTTATTATGAGCACACTTCTTTCTAGCACGTCTGAGATACATATACCTACTCATTTTTTGTCGTTCAAAATGGTCGTATTTTTGCAGAATTCATGAAATTCTGATATCCTTGCATTACATTAAAATTTAAAGAAGGAACACTAGACGAAGGAAAACCAATTGGGTTCGCAACTGGATTAGTAGCAATACCTAGACAAGATCTGGGAGCAAGTGATTGCTTAGTAAATGAAATGCGCAAGAAGATAGCAGTTTCAGGAATAATTTGCGAATGCAAACAGTAAAATTTGATGTACAGACGCCAGCACATCAAGCTACCACAATCCCAATTGAAAAATGATTTTATTTCTGTAAGTAGGTTTGCATCCTTTTGTTTTTGTATTTATTTATTTTGTTTAGTTAGTTAGTCATTTAATTTTATATCCAAATAAATAATTTAGCCACATAGCCGATAAATGTATCTCCTAAACCTGAAACTTCATGAGGTTGTTCAAGATAAGCTGATCTCGACTTGTATAGGATTTCCGTACAGCGTAAACTGGAAATGTATAGCTTGATGTGTAGCCGTGTATACAGATGCCAGCACATCAAGAAGCTATCTCAAACTGTCAATTTTTTCCAATTTTTTTTATTTTTAATTTATTTATTTAAAAGTAATTATACTACAGAGGTGTTACTAAATTCTAAACTCGCCAAACTTTTACGTTTGATGGCGAGCAATTGCAAAAAGCAAAAATTAAATATGAACCTTATTGTATTGTGATAAAGTGAAAAAATTTCAAAGTTTCACAGACTGGGGCAGCTTGGTGTGCTGGTGTCTGTACGTTGCACAAAAAAAATGCAGAGTCTACTACAAGCCCCGTATAGAAAAGATGCATTGAAGAATGTTTACAGCAAGAACACGGTAATCTATTAAAGCAAGCACCGGAAAACTGAAAAAAAAAAGACATTACTCGGCATCGAAAAAGATGTTATCCCCATTCAGAAACCGAGATCTGTGGTGTGTTCTGTCAGTCAATTGAATTATTGACAATGTCATAATAATGTCATTTTAAAATTGTCAATAGCCGAAAATTGTCAATTTTGCTAATAGAAATTACAATTTCGCAGGGTTCTTATAAATAATAAAAATAAATCATTCCAAATAATACGCTCCATAAAAAGCGTACCAAGTCTGAAGTAATATATTTTAAGTATTAAATCACACGGGTCGTAGAAGCGATGACGATTTTCAATTTATACATTTTCGACCGGTATGGCACGTTACTTTATTACGGGGAATGGAACAGGTCAAAACAATCGGGTATGTCGAGAGAGGAAGTAAGTGGATGTAAATTTCCTTGTTTTATTTGTATTTAAACATACTAGATGACAGAGCCCACTCAGGTGACCCTCTGAACCAGTATAGTTTATCATCAATAATACTACATATTTTCCTTCGTCTTTCCCTCAATGGTGAGGGTGGCGACCACAGACGATGCATCTCCAATGTTACACAATGTACAGATAATGCTAAACTCGGAGCTGCATGTGAAAGCACACAACCTGACGAATGGGCAGTGCTTGGGAGAGGACTACGTCCAACAGTGGACGAATTTCAGCTAAAATTATGAGGTGTCATAATCATTTTAACCGAAAGATGAAGACATAGCTAAGTTTTGGAGAATGAATTAATACTACCATCAACATGAGAATAACAAGAGCCATTCATGACTAGGGCAAAAGTACACGCCTATATCTGATATTCAGCCAATGAAAAAATGATGTGCAATAATACTTAGCCTTTTAGATGATAATAGAGAGATGTGACAAAAATAAGAATGAGAAAGATGGTTTAATGTTTTTGCCGTTACTTAATTCTTAGTGTGAATTTTTATGCATAGATGTTGAAATGAACAGCAAAATGTGCATATTAATTTCTGGCAAATGACAATGGTGTGTGATGGCGTGCCCTTGAAAATAAATCTAAAATTAATTTGTGTTTTTTCAGGAGGGGAAATTAATGTACGGGATGCTATTCTCAATTAAATCATTTGTCGCCAAAATATCTCCACTGGACCCAAAAGATGGATTTATGAATTACAAGACCTCAAAGTACACACTGCATTGCCTTGAAACTCCATCAGGTTTAAAATTTGTTATGAATACAGACAACCAAGCTCAGGGAGTCAGAGAATTATTGAAGAAGATCTATGGAGAAATCTATGTGAAGTATGCTGTAAGGAATCCCATGTGTGGTATCGGAGAGCCCATTACTAGTGAATTATTTAAAAACAAACTGGATGCCTTTGTCAAGCAAACTCCCATCCATGTTAGAGCATCTTGATAAATTGTGTTTGTAAATTTATTATTAAACTATTGAAGTTTAAGCTTCATTATAATAGATTTCTTAGTATAACATTGTATTAATGTATTCTGTATAGAAATAATTTACATATAGGCTACAAATAAAACAAATATTATTATGTTATTAAATTCAATGCATTACATACTATAATAGCTATTCCTCAATACAAAATCGGTTGGCTAGAGTCCATCTATTGTCGGTTCAATGATTGCCTTGTCTGCTTAACATTTAGATAATCTGTAAAGTGTGCGTTAGTCCAGCCAGAAAATGTCGAATTAGTATTTTTATTATAATGATTTGGTTAGACATACTAGCAGCTAATTAGCTGATGCATGTGTATCAAACAGCTTGGAGATATTTAATCTGTGTAATCTATTCTTGAAGCAGTTCAGTGTGTGAGCATCACAACATTTTCTGGCAGTCTATTCCATGCTATTACAAGCTTATTAGCTATTATTAGCTTGGATGAATTTTCCCATAAAACGGAATGTCCATGCAAATTTTTGTTGGCATTCAGAGTGTAAAGGTCTTGAAGGCTGGGCACTTCGTAGCGTTTTGAAAGTATTTTATGTTTCAATGAGCCTACCCCTTTGTCTACGCTGTTCCAGTGTGATAAGGACAAGGTCTTTGAGGTGAGGCGCTGTTCGTGAGGGAGGCGGCGCACGTGAGGTAGATGCAGTACATGCGCCCTCACAGCCGTGGCCTTCGCAGGAGACGCCCTGGGCGTCGGGAATCCCAGGCTGATTCCCGGCCACCGTAGGCACAGGCTTGCGGACGGCGAGTAATAGGTAGCTCGCTGTCCGGTAAGGACCAAGCCCGGGTCGACGGCGCGTTGTATTCCACGCGCGCCTCAAAGAGATGTCAGCAGCAACTGATGGGGCCCGCAAGGGCCGATGCCTGCCGGGGGTGCGGGTTTTTCGAAAGAGATACCGCGGCCCCTGGCACACAGGCAACTGAGGGAACACGGGTCCCCGTTTAGTCAGTAAAAGCCTGACACGCCCTCCCGCTCCATCCAGAGCGGAAGAAGTTATTTGATGATTTCCCACCCAAACAAAAAGGCGCTGTTCGTAAGGTAGATTACGCATGTTGCAAACCATCTTGGTTGCCCTTGTTTGTACATTATCAAGTAGTGTAATATCGTCATTTGAATGTAATAGACAATGCAAGACTGCAAATATTTTATTTTGGAAAGTTCGTTTTCTTAAGCTATTAATGTTCTTTGCAATCATACGATATATATCACGTCACACTTACCAGAATTAGATGGTACATAGTGTTTGGCGACAAATAACTACTAGACAATAATTAAATAAAATGATTAAGAATCCATTTATATATTTTTCTAAATTTTATTCAGACTATAGCAATTTACATAAAATACAAAACTGTGAAATAAAATACAAAACTTTATTTAAATAAATAAAACCACACCCAAATCGGTTCACCCGTTTAAGACCTACGGGGCCACAACAGATACACAGACACACACATAGCGGTCAAACTTATAACACCCCTCTTTTTGCGCTGGGGTTTAAAGAATACACTCGAAACGATAGTAAATATAATCGAGAAAAAACCGCTAATGAAAATGTTATCCTTTCTAGACAATAACATAGATTCATTATTGCTGGACCTCGTCTGTTTGGCATTTTCATTGACCATCCGCCGACGCGACAATGCTTTGATCAAAATATTACCTAAAACTTCTTCATCATCTGCCTAGCCTTTTCCCAACTACGTTGGGGTCGGCTTCCAGTCTAACCGGATGCAGCTGAATACCAGTATTTTACATGGAGCGACTGCCTATCTGACCTCCACAACCCAGTAACTGGGGTAATACGATACCCCTTGGTAAGACTGGTTGTCAGACTTTCGGGCTTCTGACGACCCGTAACGACTGTCAAAGATCCACAAATGACAGCCGGGACCAACGGCTTAACGTGCTTTCCGAGGCACGGAGGGGTCTTGGTATGTTAAGATGGTCACCCATCCACGAACCAACCGCGGCAAGCGTAGCTTAACCTGATCGATCGACCCGTGCAGCTATTGTTACTTAGCCACAAGCCCCTCTACCTAAAACTTCTTATTAAACTTAAAAGGCTTTAAAATATTATTTTTTCACTTTTTAGAGGATTTGTTTGCATCGGGGGATTTTAAATTTAACTTTTAATTCCTGCTTTTTAAACTGAATATAGTAATAGTAAACACGCTCCTATTGACACATATCTCGCTTATATCGCCAGTCTTACGTATGTTTCCCTTAGTGCAGCTTGTTACTAATTTATCTTCATTCCTCGTTGCTATTCCATCATCAGACCCTTTTTTTTGAGGGTGGGAAATCATCAAATAACTTCTCCCGCTCCTCGTGTAGGACTTTTACTGACTAAAACCTAACCGTTTTCCTTCAGTTGCCTATGTGCCAGGGGCCACGGTATCTCTTTCG
Source organism: Polymixis lichenea (assembly GCA_949091785.1). Lineage (NCBI taxonomy): Eukaryota > Metazoa > Arthropoda > Insecta > Lepidoptera > Noctuidae > Polymixis > Polymixis lichenea. The sequence continues at coordinate 23,044,745 of OX420944.1, forward strand.
AACAACCCGCACCCCTGGCAGGCATCGGCCCTAGTGGACCCCACCAGTTGGTGCTGGCGTATCTTCGAGGCGCGCGTGGAACAAGCTATAGCCACATAGCCAGTAATAGCTGATTGTCTTATTACGCTGTAATATTGATCCCCTACGATGATAGGCCGCGCCGAATTACGTTAGTTGGCACTCTTACATGTATGTAAAGCGACTATGGTGTTTTTAGCTTATAGCATGGTGCCAATAGCTCAGCGATATCAACTCAGATGGTGACTCCAGCAGGCTTAGCACGATAACCGTAGAGAAGCGTTTTATCGACGGAAGAGTAGAATGACGTTTCCTTGTAGACAATTGACAGTTTTATACCGAGAAATGTAGACAAGCGATTTCTATTCTACGGTAGAGTAGAAATAGAACGCGTCATGCTAAGCCTGCAGGTAGTAGCGTGGACAACATGAGTTGTCCGATCGCATCGCAGAAATAAAATCATTTATAATTTAGTCACTTAGCCGATTTTGTTTTATTTGTTATACGGTTTGTTTTATTTCGCTATAATATTGATGCCATTTGATAACGCGCACTTAATTACGTTAGTTGGCACTCTTATATGCAACAAAAGTGACAATTAGATGAATGATTAAATGATGATTTTTTTAATAAAAAAAATAAATAAAAAAAATGTATTTTTTGTTTTTATCAGGTCAAAATGTAATGTATCGACTAGGAAGATTTCGCACAAGATTTTATAATTAATTTTTATATTATACTCAATACTCAATACTCAAATACTTTATTGCAATCCATAATGTGTACATATAACAGTTGGTATATTATAACATCGAATCAATTATGGACCCTGTCGGGCACAGCAAAGTTAATTTTTAACAGGAGAGAGGATGAAGGCGCTTTTTATTAAGGGAAAAATAAATATTAAATTAGAATAGGTAGTATCATTAAAATAGTATCATTAAAATAGCGTCATTAAAATAGTATCATTTGTTTTTATGGTAGTAAGTAAGTATTTATATATTTGGTTTTAAGTTATATTTATATATTGTTATATTATTTATTGCACGATTTACATTAATAACACTATAAATTGCACAATTAATAATAATGTTATTATTGTTAATTGTGCACTGTTTAGTATATTCATTTTAAATTTACAGTATTTTAGTGTAAGTGTTGTAGTGTAATTTACAGTATTAGGTAAGAATAGTGTTTATTGTTGTTGGAATTTATCTCTAAAATATTCGTCAATAGTGTAGTAGCTTTTCATTATCAGAAATTGTTTTAATTTATTTATAAAGATATTATTTTTATTTATGTTTTTGATGTTTTCCGGTAACTTATTGTATATTTTAATGGACATAACGAATGTACTAGAAGAGTGCATTTTCAATCGTGAAGTGGGTATGTTTAACCTGCTTTCATGTCTAAGTGCAATTTTTGTTTGGATATCTCCTCTTTTGGTATAGAATTTCGGATATTTTCGTACAAATTTACAAATTTCAAGTATGTAGAGGCACGGCAGGGTTAATATTTTTAGGTCTTTAAAGTGGGGTTTACAGGAGTCTGTATCTTTGATATTCATTAGAATTCTAATCATTTTTTTCTGTAGAGTGAATAATGTAGGCGCGTCCGTACTATTTCCCCATAGGATAACTCCATAGTTGAGCCATGCAAATGCGTACGCGTAATAAGTTACTAGTGCTGTTTTGAGGTCTGTTGTTTTTTTTATTTCTCGGAGAGCGTATGAAAACTTGGATAGTTTCGTTCTTACTTTTTGAATATGTGATTTCCAATTTATGTGTGAATCTATGTCTAGGCCTAAAAGGGTGAATTTATTTACTGCTTCTAATTTAGATCCGTTGTATTTGAAATTTATACATAAAGGATTTTTTTGTCGGGGGTGGAAAGTTATTATTTTTGTTTTATTGTAGTTAATTTCAAGGTTGTGCTCGTTCATCCAGTGTGTTGCAGTGTCAAGTATAGAACTCAAGTTTTGGTTTATATTTATATTATTATCACATGATGTTAAGATAGAAATATCATCGGCGAATAAAACGCATGACTCATTGATGTGGTTGGGGAGATCATTTATGTAAACAAGGAATAGCAGGCACCCTATCACACTTCCTTGTGGTATAGAAGCGTTTACGGGTATGTTGTGGGATCGAATTAATTCTATTTCTTTTGATTTATGATTGAAATGTTCTATTTCGACAACTTGTTCTCTGTCCTCCAAATAAGATGTGAACCATTCGTAACTTTTTCCGCGGATACCGATGTTAAATAGTTTATTTAATAATATATCAAATTGCACCTTATCATAAGCTTTTGTCATGTCTAATAACAATCCTACAGCATGTTTTTTATTATTAATTATATTTAGGGCTTCTTGTACAAATTTATAAACAGCCAAAACGGTGGATCGGTTTTTTCGAAAACCATTTTGACTATCATTGAATATATCATATTTTTCACAAAATGTATACACACGATCGCTCATGGCTTTCTCAAATATTTTTGAGGCTGTTGGTAAGAGAGCAATGGGACGGTAGTTATTTGGATCGGTTTTATTACTTTTCTTGTGAATCGGCTTTATAAGAGATTTTTTTAATAAATCGGGAAAAACGCCTTCTACAAAAGATTGATTAAGTAGTATGTAAAATGGCAAGGTTAATTCGTCAGCACATTGTCTAAAAAGAGAGGGTGGAAGTTCGTCAATTCCATGGCTTTTTTTGTTTTTAAAATTTTTAATTATTGTATTTACTTCGTAAGGATCTACTGGGCTAAGATATAATGTATTTTGTGTAGCTGAAATCGCCGGGTGTCCTTTAGATTTGCTGCCGGTAGGTATTGTGCTGTCCCCAGCAATAGAAGCAAAGAAACGATTAAATATGTTGGCTACCTCCTGGGGTTTTGAAGTTAAGCTATTATTTATTTGTAGGGTTATGTTGTGTTTATCACTTCTTAGTTTTTTGTTTGTGCGTTCATTGATGATTCTCCACATTGTTTTAACTTTATTGTTAGATTGCATCATTTTATTTTTAAAGTGTAGTTTTTTTGCAACTGTGACAGTTTTTTTCAAAGTTTTTTCATATTTTTTATAATATTTTGTTAATATTGGATTTTTTGTTTTTAATATTAATGTCTTTAATAGTCTTTTATTTAAACAAGATTTTTTTAAACCTACAGTGAGCCAATATTTTTTATATTCTGTTTTTAGTTTAATTTTACGCAATGGTATACATTGATTTAGAATAGAGATGAGTATGTCATTAAATGTTTTATAATTTATGTTAATGTTATTATCGGTTCTAAGAATATCGTTCCAATTAAGTTTTTGTATTTTCTCTTTGAATTTTGATATGTTTGTGTTGTTAAATAGTCTTTTCATTGTGTACCAGTTATGTGTTTCTGATTGTTTAGGTATTTTTAAATGTAAAATTGTACTATGGTGGTCGGAAAAACCTAGCTCTTCTGTCGTTGTGTACATGTCTTTGTAGTCAAAGTTTGTGAATATTGGATCTATGCACGTTGCAGTGCTTGGTGTAATACGTGTAGGGCTTTTTACATGTTGAGTAAAATTATGTTCCTGCATAAGATTTAAAAATTGGTTTGTTTTTAAATTATCCGATATTATGTTAATATTAAAATCGCCGCCTATTATTACATTTAGTTTGTAGTATTTATTGTTTAAATATTTTAGAATTTGTTTTAATTGCTGATAAAATACTTCCTCCTCTCTTCTATTCCAGTACATAGCTACTATCAATAAATTTTCTATTGGTAATTCCGTGGCGCATAGTTCTATACATATTCTATGGAAATTTCTGAAATATCATTTCTATTTATGCTGTCGATATGTTCTTGTAGAAGTGTACAAACACCGCCGCCCGTTCTAGTGCTGCGACAGAAGGAAGATGCAAATTTATATCCACTAAATTGAATGAGATCAAGTTTTTCTTGGGTTAACCAAGTTTCTGAAATACATATTGCTTTATATAATGGATTTTTATCAATGAATGCTTCGAGTATATCTTGTTTGTTATTAAGGCTTTGAATGTTTTGGAACATTATTTTAAATGGTCGGTCGTTGTTTACGAAATGTCTGGTTCTCAGCCTCGTTGGACATATTTGTAGGACAAAGTTGGTTGGTGTTTTTCAATATTATATCATTTTCTTGGGTGTTGTAATCGTATTGATGTTTGTTGTTTTCTATGTTAATTAGTTTTCCGTTTATATATAGGTGGTTATTTCTTATAATTGCATAAGATCCGTTTTTCCTGGCTTTAAATAATTCTTCTCGCATTTGTCCTCTATACTTTCGTGCATTTGCGTCTAAAAATTCAGATATGAAAAGTCTGGTTCCTTGAAAGTAAGAGTTATTGTTAATAATATATTTAGCCATTCTCTTACTAATAAATTCAATAACAAGCGGTCGGTTCTTAGATCCACCGGGTCTTCCAAGTCTGTACAAGTCTTCTATATATCCTGAGACGTCTATGTTGACTATATCACGGAACAGTTCTATTAATCTGTTGTGAAGTGCACTTTCAGGCTCTTTGTAGTAATCGGCCAGGCCGTAGAGTACAATTTTTCTTTGGTTATTTTCTTGTATATTTGGAACTTTTGATGCTTCTGTAGCTAGCTTTCTTATTTCTTTCTTTAACTTTTCATTTTCTGTTTGAAGATTTTCAAATTTTATAGTAATGTTTTCTATTTCTTGCTTTCTTTGGTCGTTCTGTGTTGTTAAAGCGTTTGTTTTATAATCGAAATCTTGTCTTAATTCTGTAATAGCAGTATATATTTCTGTATGTATTGTGTTTCGTAATTCTTGAATTATAGATTTGTTGTTTTCTTTAAGATGTGTGATTATTAATTCACTCAAACCTTGCATTGTTAAATGAGTATGTGTATCATTCATGGTCTTTACATTTTCATCTGTGGGGATAATATCATTTTTTTCCATTGCTATGGTGTCGCCTAAAAAACTCAGGTCGTCGTAACAAGTTGTGTCGTTATTTGGATTTATTGTTTTTTTTCTCAAAGTGACATTAGCTTCCTCAGGTGGCGTAGATGATAGCTGATTGATGTCGGTGCCTCTAGGGATACGTAAAGGGGTGTTTGTGTTTCCAGTCTTGGGTATTTTACAGATGCATGTCTGGCATTTCCACGTATTTTTAATTTCCAGTGTCATCTTTTTCGTGTAGTAGTCTTTAGAAACACCTCCGCACTCTAGGTCGTATCTGCATTTACAGAGCACACAAATGAGATTTTCTCTTATGGGTAGCTTATTTTTACATCCAGCGCATACAGGTGTAGATGCCATTTTGATACTGTTCAAGGATACTTTTAAGATGTCTAAGCTAATTTGCTGTGACAAAAACTCGAATTAGCGACCTCTAGCGTGTAGTAGCAAAGTTCTTCTTTGAACGATTTTTGTGATACGTAGTTTCAGTGGTCAACGATAGATGGCGCTATTTTATAGTATTGAAGATGATGACTGTCACTTATTAGGATTTTATTTTCTTAGGTGTTATTTGAAAGATTATGTACCTTTTTTGAGGATTTTCTTTCTTCTTTTAAGTATATCTTCCTATTTAACACTTTTCCAAAACGATTCTCACACTTTTGTTCGTAATTTTTCAAATTGTGGAGCCGTTAAAACTTCATAGTGTATTGTTTATTTTTATATCACTGGATAGGTCTTTCACGTGTACTCCAATATCACCCACTACTTATAACTTAAACATTCGAATAAATGCTTTTTCATAAGTATCTAATCACTTTTACTATTTTTATGAATGAAAAGCATAGATCAACTTGTTTGTTTACGCACGGTGGCGCCCTCTCCATTATATTTCTACATTATATTATATTGTTCTAGATAATTTATATTTTCACATAAATTAGTTATGATATTGCATCCAGGTGATAAGCCCCGAATCTCAGGGGGGGGGGGGGGTGGGGGCAGTTTCAGGGAATGAAATTAAATGTTTCTTTATGTAAGTAGATCCTAAAAGACACACACGTCAATATTTTGTTGGTTAATATTTTAAAAACTAGATGGCGCCGGCATTTCCTAGCTGACTGTTCCCTGAGAAGAAAAGCCGAAACAAACTCAGAGGTCATGGTCTCTTTTAAAGTCCAAACTTTATATAATTTGAATTTTATGTGAGTCTAACAATGCAGGGCAATGTCTGTCTTTAGAAGCAAGAGCCATTGCAGCTTTGAGCTGACCTTTTTTTTTCTTTTTGATTACGGGGGAAATCATCATGGATGTCCTCCGCCCCGGGAAGGGCGGAGGGGTCTGTCAGACTTACTGACTAAAACCACCCTGGTGTTTCGTCTCTCACTTACACCAGGGATCACGGGAACTAGTGTGACTTCCGCGATCCCCGGCTAGTGCCGGCCCGCCTCTGCGGGCCACCTCGCGATAGGGGGGAGTGAGGTGTTAAACTTCCCCCTTACGTCATAGAGAGGCGCGCGTGGAACACTACGCGAACACTACGCGCCGCCATCTCGGTTTGAGCTGACCTGTCCCAACAGACGGCATGTATGTCAGTCACCGTGTAACTCAACCCTATTTTAGGGAGCTCAACGACCCCTCACAAGTCTCAAGACGCTACCAGATTTGCAGGACATTTGCGTAGGCCGTTTACAAAATACTCAAAACGACCAGACGAGTTATAAAGTCATGTGTTCAATCTAGCCTGCATAGTACTCACATTCACAGTTAGTTTTCTCTATTATTTGTCATGAAAAATAATGTCACGTAGATCAATACATTACAAATACTTAAACAAAGGTTTCTGTTTATTAAATGATTTAAATTTATTGAAGCTTAGTTCTTTATCATGGTTTGGGAGTTTGTTGTGAAAACGAATACTTTGGCACTAAAATGAATTAAGTACTATTTTTTTGGAGCCTAGTCGTGGGCACATTAAGTAAATCTTTATTTCTAGTATTTATGCTATGAACGTCGCTGTGTTTGGAATAGAGATTAATGTTCTTTTTAACATAAATTAGTTTCTCATATACATATTGAGATGCGACTGTCATTATATTTATTTCCTTAAATTTATCCCTCAGTGAATGTCTACAACTTAGGTTATAAATTGCTCGAATGTTTCTGCAGCACAAATATAGCCTGAATGTCGGCTGCATTTCTCCACAGCAAAATGCCGTATGACATTACACTATGGTAATAACTAAAATAAACTAATCGAGCTGTTTATACATCAGTCAAATTGACTAATGTAGAATCAGAATTGAAAAAAGACGGATTTTATAGACTGCGTAGGCTGCAGAGCTTAGCCGCTTCGACAATTTAGTTACATATAGGCCCCACTGTAGCTTCGAGCCCAAAGTAATACCTAAGAACACAGTGGTGTGAGGCGGCGGGCCTCCTTGCCGGATTGCCGCCATGGGATCTGGAGGCAAAGGTCCTCGCGCACGCTTGGTAGTAGCGCGAGGAGGCCAAACGCCGGGGCGTACCTTCGCTGCCGCGGGAAATCGCGGCACAGCAGGTAGAGCTCCGGCGGGATCTCATGGCGACGTGGAGAGTGCGATTATCGCAACCCAGTGCTGGGCACGTCACGATTGCGGTGGTAAGTCCCCTCTTTGAGGAGTAGCTTAAGAGGCGGCATGGCGTCCTCACCTTCCGCCTGACAGGTCCTCACCGGACACGGTTGTTTCGGGAGGTTCCTGTTTCGGATAAGGCGGGAGGAAACGCCCGGGTGTTTCCACTTCGAAGATCGCCCTGAGGACACGGTGGAGCATACGGTGGAGGTCTGCCCGGCTTGGGCGGAGCACCGCCGTGTCCTCGCGAAGGCGATCGGCGGCGGCGATCTCTCGCGTCCGGCCCTGGTCCAGGTCATGGTACGGAGCGAGAGTGCATGGTTAGCCGTCACTTCCTTCAGCGAAGCAGTGATGCGGTGCACGTGAGGGAGAGGCAGTACATGCGCCCTCACGGCCGTAGCCTTCGCAGGAGACGCTTTGGGCGTCGGGAATCCCAGGCTGATTCCCGGCCACCGTAGGCACGGGCTTGCGGACGGGGAGTAATGGGTAGCTCGCTGTCCGGTAAGGACCAATCCCGGGTCGACGGCGCGTTGTGTTCCACGCGCGCCTCAAAGAGATGTCAGCAACAACTGATGGGGCCTGCAAGGGCCGATGCCTGCCAGGTGTGCGGGTTGTTCGAAAGAGATACCGCGGCCCCTGGCACACAGGCAACTGAGGGAACACGGGTGGGTTTTAGTCAGTAAAAGTCTGACACACCCTCCCGCTCCACCCAGAGCGGGAGAAGTCATTTGATGATTTCCCACCAAAAAAAAGGATAAATTGGTGATTTTTTACCAAAAACTGTTTATATTATCTTAGTGTATCCTGTTACTTTATATGTTGTTTATCGTCAAACACTATAAAATACCTATTTCTTAGCCAATAGTTCAGACTATTGGCTAAGGGATAGGTATTTTCGTGTATTCGAATGTATATAATTAATAATTATGTATTGGGGACATAATATATAAATACGAACACTGACTCGGACATTCATTGAAAGAAGACAGGCTTAAACAAGTTACGACAATGATACGTCCGCTGAGAAAGACGGACACATCGTTAACCGGAGATAAAGGGACGAATGCGGGCCACTCGGGAACCACTCAGGTGAGAATGAGCATAATTAAAGTGATGTCGAGGCAAAAGTGACATTTTCTCATACACAAAAGCCGAGACCCCCTGAACCGGTTGCTGAGGCGCGTGCCCTCCTGCTGTAAGCGAAAGCACAGCTAGCCATGTTAGGGAACATTAGATCCACCTTATGAGAGACTATTAGACTGTTTGAAGTCGCTCTATGAGACTGTAAGGAGAACTAATAGACCTATAGAGGTATGAGGAACAGGGTGTAAAGTTCACTCATACTCTATTGGTAAAGGAGGATCCTCCGACCAGACGGGTGTGTGTCTGGTGGGCTACTACCCGACGATTGATGTCGGGGTATTGTATATATGTGAGTCTCGAGGTAAACTCTGACTGCGTGATGTAGGATTTAAGTGGCGTCCAGATTTGCGTAGTTCGCATGTGGCACTGTAGATGGCGCCACTTCACTTTTTGTATTTTCCATATTTGTGATTTTTGAAGTTTTCGTATGTGGGGTATGGTAGATGTCCGCCACAGACCAGTCGTTTCCAACTGAAGAAAAAGGCACAGGAGACATAGAAACTTTGTGTACCGCATTTATAATGACAAGCATATCAGTGTTCCCTTTTGAACTTTTGACAAAAGTCCCAACGTGATCGATATCACATCTTTCGGGATAGGATGTAGGTAATGGCGGCCTTTTCCTTGATTAATTGAAATTTGAGTTTCATTGAGAACATTCAAGGCATGATTCTACATACTTTTTCACAGAACGCCTCATTTTAACGAACCATTAAGTTTCTCTCACTTTACTCAACGTAGCAAAAGATTTTGGGTTGCAGTTATTGTTTGATTTTTGGAAAGATTCGCAATATTTCGGAATCTGCTCGGCAAGAGCTCTGATCTGCTCCCAACATTTTTATAAAAGTCATTTACATTTTTAGCTGATATGAGTGGTGAAGGATTAACAAGCAGTACACTCGAACTTGTTTCACGCTGTTTTCGCATATTGGTGACGTTTTTAATATTTTACAAAGTTGTTAGCTATTTTTTAACAAAAAGAAGGGTGTTATAAGTTGACCGCTAAAGGGTCAAACTTATAACAATAGTCATGGGCAATTTTTTTAGCAATTATTGCTCGGCAACACTAATGGATCAATCTGGATCAATTAAGTGGAGCAATCTGAAGCAACAACAATAAATTACCGATGTGTTTCGGCAATATTGCTCCTGATTTTTAGAATAGATAGAAAAGATACGGATGTCTTACATGTCAACGATAGTCTAGCTGTTCTCTCGAAATGGTTTGCGGCTAATAATCTTTTACTCAATGCGAACAAAACTAAATGTCTTAAGTTCTCATTACCAAATGTACCCCAAGTAGGGCTAAATTTAAAACTTGATGGCAAGAAACTAGATGCTATTTCGGAAACTGTATTTCTAGGAATTACTTTAGATTCAAAATTGCAATGGGGTGCCCACATTAGAGCTCTTTCAAGTAGATTAAGCTCAGCTGCTTACGCAGTAAGAAAAATAAGGCAGTTGACTGATGTAGCCACAGCTAGGTTAGTATACTTTGCTTATTTTCACAGTATTATGTCTTATGGCGTTCTGCTGTGGGTGTCGGCAGCTGACGTAGATTCAGTTTTCATTCTACAAAAGAGGGCAATCCGCGCAATCTATAAAATGGGGCCTCGCGAGTCTCTTAGAAACAAATTCAACGAAGTTGACATACTAACTCTGCCTTCTCTTTATATCCTAGAAAATATCTTGTATGTTCGCAAAAATTTAGGTCTTTTCAAAAAAAGATGCGACTTCCATAATCTAAATACACGTAGTAAAGATGAAATTGTGATTCCAAAATTTAGATTAACTAAAACTAGCAAGTCATTTCTAATAAACAGTATCCGCTTCTATAACAAGTTGCCAAAATCGGTTACAGAACTTAGCGATGGAAAGTTCAAAACTCACATCAAACGTGTCCTTATCAAAAAAGCATATTATAAGATAAAAGACTACGTTGAAGACAAGGAAGTTTGGCGTTAATTCCTTCTGCACATGTGGCTTCCCTGGTAACTCGTTAGCACCATAACTATGTGAGCGTCTATTAACTGCTTCCAAATTACAATGTTAATTTTATTAATTTTATTTTTTACACTTTCTGACATATTCTCGTCATTATTTGACATTATACAACACTTGTAATATCGAGTATTTATTAGTGATTCTCATGGAAATCATATCACTTTGTTTAAATAAGTTGATTTTACTTATGTAGAGTCTTTTACATATTGTGAATGAGAGAACGTTGTAGGCCTACAGTTTCTATTCTTTATTTTCATTCCTCTAAGTACCTGGTACTTATTGACAGGCCTGCACTGTCCTCCCATACCTAATATCACTGTAATTTGAAAACATTATAAAATCCAATTATTTTTAAAAGAGTAACCGTGGAGTTTCTTGCCGGCTTTTCTCCATAGGAAGCGACAAATTGGAACCGTGCACCTAGCTTCTGACGTTTCATAAGTGCCCTTGCAGGTTTATGTGAAATAAAATATTTTGATTTTGATTTTTTTTTTATTTTGATTGCTCCATATATTTTATGAGTTGCTGAATATCCAATCGGTTTGGAAATTTTTAGTCAATTTTCTTTCTATCTCGTTTTTATAACTACGTCTCGTTTTTGTGAGAGGAACCGGCCGGCGGCGGAGGCGGCGGGGCAGACGCATTGCTTAGTTTTTAAGTTGCTCCATATTGCTCGATATTGTGTGGCCCTATCTCTGGCAACAGGCGGCTACATGTTGCCATTGCACTAAATTGCTATATGTAGTCGTGACGTCAAAGTTACGAGAATTGCCCAAGATGGAGCAATTTTACATTAATAAGTCCACACAAATAGCAAGGTTAAACAAGCAAGATGTAAAGGGTAAGCTGAAGAACGAACTGTACCTCCTAGACTACGCTCAAACTGAGGAACTACTAATGACCCAGACATACTTAATTCACAACATTCCATTCAAAATGCGTAAGTCAGTCACCGTCTTCTTTAATATTACAGAACTCTTATTAACTAAAACACAGTCTTACTCTTACTTTCGACATCACTACATTCACACACTAAGGCTCCTCATATCACACTCACACAACACAAAATACCACGTTTCCCAGTCACACACACTAACACTCCCGCACACACACACACCTACCCACACACGCACACACACATCCAATCAACCACAAAGTCATTTTACTTTTTCAATCTAATTTTAATTTTACTTTTTAATTATTATTATTATTTTTTATTCTTTTTTGTTTCCTTTTACTTTGTTGTTCGTATCGTTTTTCATATTTTTTTCTTTAAATCACTACATACCTACCAATATAATATTTTGTTTAAGGACGCTATTACATTTTTGAATCGGTCAAGTTTAGGTATCTGAGTCACAACACAACAACATTACGCACACATTGAAACCTAAACATATTAATACTTAACTAATCTTGGTACTTGAATGTATTTTTATTTTTTTATTTTACTAGCATTGTTAAGCAGAGTTAGTAGTAAAGTAACTTTATGCATTTGGTAACAGTAACTAAGTTTTGTCTGTGTGATCATCATTATTTTTGGAATAACGTAAAAAAACGTAAGTACAAGAAAAAAAAATTACGAATTTTCGTACTCGCACTGAGGTCTAATAATAAAATACTTTTTGGCTATTAAACAAAAATATGCCGATCGGTAATCGTAGACTATCGTTGTTATGGTTGAAAATAAACATTAGAAAATGAGCCTCGACCAGGCGCCTTGGAATTATATTTATTCTCAAAAATCTGAGTGAGAATTCGTCGCATTTATATTATAAACCCTGAAGACGCAGTGACTGCATTCGAAAGCTGTGGTAGGTTCTTACCAGGCTAGATCGGAAGATTCTTCCTTTTTAATGGAGAAGTGGTAGCTTCACCATCTAAGAGATACATTATTGTTTTCCGACATGCACGCAAACGAAGTCGCGGGTACAGCTAGTAGCGTAATAAGACAAACAATTAGTATCGGCATGGCGCTATGCTATGTATAAGCTGAAAACTTCAAAGACGCTTTTGTTACATATAAGAGTGCCAACTAACGTAGTTAAGTGCTCGGTCCGCAAGTGCCGATGCCTGCCAGGGGTGCGGGTTGTTCGAAAGAGATACCTACCGCGGCCCCTGGCACACAGGCAACTGAGGGATCACGGGTGGGTTTTAGTCAGTAAAAGTCTGACACGCCCTCGAGAAGTTATTTGATGATTTCCTCCCCAAAAAAAAACCTAGTTAAGTGCAGACTATCGAATGGCATCTATATTATCGCGAAATGAGGCAAACAGTTATTATCAGCTATATGGCTATAGCTGTAGGCACTGTGCTATAAACTGAAAACTTCATTGTCGCTTTTGTTACATGTAAGAGTGCCGGTAACTAGACTAGTAGATTAACGTTATTTAGTACGGCCTATCGAATGGCATCAATATTATAGAGAAATTAGACAAACAGTTACTATCGGCTATGTGGCTATAGATGTAGGCGCTGTGCTTGAAGCTGAAAACTTCATAGTCGCTTTTGTTACATTTAAGTGTGCCAAAATATGTCAAGGCCGTCCTTTATTCAGCCTATTCCTTAATCCTCCAAATTGCGCCGCCAATTGTAACAGGATGTTTATGGACCGTGCCTTTTATGGTTATGGTCAGCTTCATGACATCCTCGACTGAAAAGGTCGTCAGTAACATGGCCGATCCGTTTTAATGCATTTTTTATTGTAGGATATGTGAAATTGACTGTCTGGAAGATGCTTATAAAATATATTGTTCGAAGCTGCCATTACACTACAACAAGGATCTTTCAGCTTTCGAGTGACGTTAATCGGGAGCCAAATGGTTCTAGTAGCGCCATACTCTTTTCTATGGGTAGATAAGAACAAGAGAGTTACAAGAGAGCTAAAAAGCAGAGGTCAGGCAGTTGGCTTTAACAACGTTAGTACATAAGGTGGATGCATTAAAGTACTCCGCGAAATTAATTCCTTACGTTTTTCGTCGTATGTTGATGTGAAAAAGATTTGCGACCGTAAAACGTATGTATTTACAGAATTACGATAATTAAAATCATCAATATAACCCTCTAAGTTCATGTAATCCCATTAAATGATAATTTAATGAATAAAACTTTCAATGGGAACAAATGAACTTAGCCATTAAGTCATATTAGTTACGGTCGCGAAACTTACTTTTATCAACACAAAACCTTGCACTGACCTGCAAATTGCAAAAATCAGAAGAAATATTTAATTTCGCGTGCTACCGTAGCGCATAATAATAACCTTTAGCAAAACGATTCCTGCATGATCATGATTAAACCAACTCTCTATTTTATGTTTTTTGATCTCACCTGATTCCCGGATTTCGCATAGGTATCAATAATTGTTAAGAGGTTCCTGCCCAGGTTTAGACACTTTGACATAAACCTTTAAACCGAGATCCGGGTTATTAATTATTATTAAATTCAATTCACCGAACAGTTTATAACTATCACTAAATTTTTCCGTCAAGCTCTAAACTTTTCTCAAGTTTTAGCCGAGTCTCGACTTTTTATTTTAGGCGATGTCTTCCAAGATTCTTCTTGTATTTTACTGAATAGGTTTTTATAGGGTTCCTGCATCAGTTGCCTAAAACGTCAAAATAGAACCCATGAGTCGTCTAGTCTGCCTGATTGCTTACATATTCTTAACATCGGGTCAGGAAGTTATTGTGTCACACTAAACGTTCATACGTTTAGTGATTTATGAAGATGATTTTACCGTACGACTAGGGCCTATAATAAAAGCTCGTTCACTAATTACCTCCCAGCACACGAGGCCCTTTACAGCCCATCGTTATTCCCTTCCTTTTCCACACATCATTAATTATCCCCATAGGATTCTAAAACAGGGTTCTCGTAAATAAACTAATATGTGTGCAGACTTGGGTCGACCGCCCTGGGCCGCGGACGGACGAGATCGTTCTGGGTGGAAGCGATAAGCGGGCATCATAGGCTGATGAGATATTTATTGAAGAGGTTTCACATTTATTAGTTACTAGCTTCCGCCAGCGGCTTCGCCCGCGTGGAGGTCGAAAACTATCCCACGGGAACGTAGTACCGGGATAAAAAGTATCCTATGTGTTATTCCAGGTTACAATCTACCTGTGTACCAAATTTCATTCAAATCAGTTCAGCTGTTTTTGCGTGAAAGAGTAACAAACATCCATCCTTCCATGCATCCATACTCACAAACTTTCACATTTATAATATTAGTAGGACTAGCTATTGCTCGCGGTTTTGTCCGCGTGGAGAACGGATTGTATCCCACGAGAACGTATGCCCATGGTAATGTAATGTACATCCGAACGGATGAACAGAAGCGGAACTGAAAATCACACAGAGTAACTTTCGTATTAAAAATATTAGTAGGTATGAATGGATTGTGGAGGATGAATTTTCCTTTGATTCATACACGAAATTACTATAAGTTGTCTCAAGGAGCCGGATTAGTAGTGCGTGGTAAATTGGATAATCAGTTCAAACTACCACGCCCAACTAACCCGGCACCCGCTACCCGTGATACCCGTTTATCATGGCTACCCATGATAAACAAAGAAGTTGGCATCTTCATAGAGAAAACCAGAACTGCCAGTTTGTCAGGCGTCAACGACTCGTCACCGTCGGAATGCTAGAACCCTAATACAACTTTGACTTTCGGACGAGAATTACGGCATTACCGACAATAGTAACCAAATACAGGTTGTAACTTCATAAATAGGTCACCCGCTTCCCGCTAGCAAACTGACGATTCCCAAAATGCGGCCAAAAACAGACTGCCATTAAATCTTTACAGTTGCACGCGGCCTTGGCCTACTTACCCCTGCCCTGGTAACTGGTAACTCTTTACCGGGAAACCGTATCTTACTCGTAACATAACGCTTCATGTCCACGGAGGAGGAATCTTTTTGAAGCTTTCAAGATGTCTGCGGATTGAGCACTTGCCGTCAGGTTAGTTTATGGTCATGTGATGGTTCAAGTAATGGCTATTTTATTAACATCGATAAAGGGTTTGAATGGCCTTTCTTGTGGAGAAAACTACTTTTTTTTCTTTCCTTCTCCATAATGGTAGTAAGTAGTACGTACATTTTTATGCAATGAAAAATGCTCACGCGTATTTTTTAATGTGTTTTTTTTAAAACACTGGAATAACATTTCTATTTTTTTACAAAATATTATTTGTATGAATTAGTTTTTTTTTGTGCGGTGCACCGTGCTTCCGCATTTAGAGGGAGAGGTAGGTACTGCCATACAGCCTCACACTAAAAATATAAAAACTTAATATTTTTAAAACAATAAATAATATTTTTAATGCATGAAAGGAGTCTGACCGAACAACGGATCATATGTTGTGTGATTGATTTACACAGTTTATATAATAAAAATATTATAGGCATAAAAGAAGCAAGAAAACTCTTTGCTATTATTTAAAAATAAGCACTTCTTTGGCTAGTATTTATCTCCTCATCAGTAGCCGAGTATGGTTATAACACAGACATATTTTATACAGTAGGGGATATAAAGTGCTTTTCACGACAGAATTCCCTTCGTCGTAATATTGGTAGTTGGTAGCACTGAAATTCATTGTCTTGTTTTTTAAACAACAGTGAATTGCCGTGCAACCAACATCATGGAGACTTTCGGAATTCCTACACCTAGGTACTTTCACGCACTTGAGTTAAGAATGCAAAGTAAAAACGCCTGCACGATAAATACAGCATTGCGAATAAAATAAGAGGCAGTGTTTTTGAGTAAGTGTATTGGAAAAGATCTTAAAGGTGCTCCTTAAGCTCACAGCCAAATTTTGGGCTGACTCTGTATACTTGGAGCCATCGATACTGCAAGGAAGCTCTCTCCGGTAGCATTTGTGTAATATAACTGCACGAAATACATAATAGTTGGTTACTGTACATAATCGAGCGAAAGATATCAGTGAGTGAGGAGAACCAGTTCTAATGCTATTGCTCAAATTCTAGTCTAGTGTTGTTACATTACAGGCGAAAGCTCCCGTTGAGGGAGCGCCTTTCCGCTAACAGCTCAATAAGCTGGCCATCATCATCATCATCCATGTCCATTACTGGACATAGGCCTTCCCCAAGCTCCACTACTTCGACCGGTTCTGAGCTTCCCGCAGTCTCCACCAGTTCATCGGTCCACCTTGAGAACCCTTCCAACGCTACGTCTTCCGGTACGTGGTCGCCACTCTAGAACCTTCCGGCCCTATCGGTAGTCTGTTCTGCAAGCAATGTGCTCTAGCCACTGCCACTTATGTTGGGCAATTCTTCGGGCAAAAGAGATCAACTGATAAGATAGTACTTAATTTAGAAGAGAAAATCTGATTGGAAAAAGTTGGTTGTAAGCCGGTGGTGCTTTGGGTCGCGCGTTGGACTCTCACTCGAAACAGTTCCAGTGTTTACAACACAAGTACCTACTTTAAGATACACGTGTTCTTAAGCCGCTAAGCCCAAAAACTTCTACACGAAACAATAAACCTTTTGCAATATCGGCGTGACGCGTTGACCTAATTTTATTACTTATTTCTTGTTATTTTATATGAGATTCAGTGCACTTTTGTCTACCGCGTTAGCCAGGTGTATTCATCAACATTTTAACATTAAGAACAGTTTGAGAGTGATTCAATAAATAGTGTTCAACATAAACATTTGTTTCTCCTCAAAACACCGACACCTTGCTACGTACCCCGACACCTTTAACCTACTCACATGCTATATAATTTTTCAAAAGTGAATTCAAACTTACCTTTAGAGCAGAGGTTCCAAGTCCCATTGAAACTTCACTTCTTGTTCCTGGCCAACCTTGAAACTTATAAGCCTTTTGTAACCGGGTCAAGTGTTACTGCTGCCTAAAAGTAGACAGTTTATGCCTTATTTTGTGCTAAATCTTGAAACGTCCTTGTATTTACATGAAATCGGTTAAAGGCGTAGCTGTTTGTATTGTAGTGTGAAAATTAGCTTTAGGAAACCCAATTTGTAGGCATGACAGTTGTAAACTAGGAAATGGTATCCATTGAGAAATTATTTTCTTGGTCATTACGGAATTAGAATACCGATTTACCTCATGCGTGGGAAAATAAACGATTTTCAGTGGCGTTATTGTATTCGAAAAAAACATTACAAATATGGATTGAAATTCTATCCACTCTTATTAAAAATGGTTTTTAATTTCACTAGATGTAGACGTGGCTTTAACAAGTCGGGCAGAACTTTATATTCGATATCGTCTTTTATCTTCATAGATCTGAAAAAGTCACTCCCAAATTGCTAAACACACCAACATGACGGATAAATTTCGAAATGATTTATGGCAGAAACCATCTCCAATGCAAATATGTCGAATGTCGGGTAAACACGATGCTCTCGGGGGAAATACGAATATGTGTAGTGATCATAGTGAGACGTTTGGCGGGTTTTTTGGCGCATTTAGCTACGAAACCCTCAAGGTAATCCCTCACCCCTCAACATGGCGAGAAAGTACCCTTTCAATAGTATGCAGTTGTATCTTTGTTGACGTTTATTGAGAATTGATGTAAGCTTCTTTCATTCGGATCTTTAATTATTTAAATAATTGTTGAGCGTATTTTCAAATATTTCGATGAGAGTGTTTTTTTTATTTTTGATCATGAACAGTGTACATGTGCAACGGATTGAGACCGAAGAAATGACGACCTCTAGAGTGTAGTCATAAATTTCGCACCCTTATCTTTCGATAAATTTACTAAATACTCATTAGTCGGCCACATGATCCTCTATTCACTAAAATTTCCTTCTAAAATTCTAGATATCTTCCCTCGACCAGCTCTACGTCAAGTAAGTGATTGATTTATTCCGCAGATGTTTTACGGTCAACAACTCCCTGCTTCATAGAATCCCTATTTACGTATGTGCATAGTTCAGTAGGGTAGCCTAGATAATTACCACTAACATATTAATCGTTACGTGGAAAAGCACTGACCTAATATTCTTTGGTTAGTGTGTTTTTGTAGGTTTTGCAGCGAAGAACTTTGCTATCATCATTTTGATATCATTGGAAATGGATAGAATAAGAAATGAGAACAAGAGGAAGTCAGAAAGTGGCACCGTTAACTAAAAAGCTACGCGAAAATCGAAGAAGTATGGTCGTATGATGCGGGTTCCTTACTTGATTTCGAAAGTTGATGATTCGATTTAGAGTATATCGAACACGGTGTGTCGATAATTCAGTTGTATCGAGGTTTTATTCCATCGATGCTTTATTGGTGCGATGTAACATTTGTGCGAAAAATCCTGTTGTGAAAAACCCTACAGCGATTGCTCATTAGTTCCGTAATGTATTATTAGTTCGAGTTAGAGGAAAATTATCATGCAGAATGTTTTGGATATAAATGTCGATGGCTATTAGAGTAGGAGAAGACCAAAGCAACGATGGATGGACTGTGTGAAAGATCATTTGACTAAAAAGGGGGTGATTACCGAGATGATGACTATTATAGAAGAGAAAAGGATGGAAGAGAAAACCAATGTTGTGCCGACCTCAAATTGGAATAAGGACAAAATAATGATGATTGTGACGTAGACTACCTATGTAAGATCGTAGTGGATTATTGACTTTAATTACTGTTTTGATGGTAGATACATTAGGTGACAACAATATAGTTTGACAAAATAATCATAAATACCCAGCACTTTAGCACTTTCATAATCAACCCAGAATTAACTAAGACATTGCTCGCATACAAATCAGATCATTGTATGGCCACTTTCACATTGTTTACTATAGAAGTATCATCGTTCTTATCATTCTGTCTTGCTTCATTATATCCGCAGAATATAACCTCATATGTTAATGAATTCTATCTACTTCAGTCCAGCATATTCATCAGTTTTAGGTTAACAGGTAAGGGTATTGCAGCGTTGATATTTTCTGACACCAAGACTGAAGAAGGGCTGATTTTTATTCCTCAGATAAAAGTTAGTGGTTGTCTTTTGTTTATTGTCATGTCTTTAGGGCCCGACCATACGTACCACACCCACACTACCACATCGCAGCGACAAAATGTGAGCAAGCAGTGGTTACTTGTGAATAGAGTCGCTACAGCTTCTTGCAGATCAGCGAAAAATGTGCAAATAATACCAGTCATTTTTGTAAATTTTAATATAACCCATACACCGCATAAACGTTATTTATTCTTAATAATAAAACCTTAGAGTCTATAATGGAAGATGACAATGTAAGAATAAAATAAGTTTATGGGTACTAAAACGTGATTCCCCGTGAACGAGACGTCTGTTAAGGAAGTTCAATTTCGCTGTAAAGTAACCGATTTTGAATAAGAGTTCGACGAACGGATTTTCAATTAACGTTGAAAATGTAGCCTAGTACAAATGTAGCCTAGTACAAATCTTTAGTTATACTATATTATTATAGTTTATTAACACTAAATAGCATTTACAAGACTAATTTTTTTAAACAAAAAACCATTTTCAAAAGATAATGTTAGAAATAAAGAAATTTTACGATTAAAAAAAAATAAGAATGGATTGGAAATTGGGTGAGTATCCAAATGAACTTCAAAGGTTACAAAATGATGCCCTCTCACCACTTCCTTTCAATGACCCTTAGGTACTTTTAGGTTCAAGTTTTTTTTCAAGTAGGTACCTAGGTAGTACGTATGACCCAGGTGGTACTTCTACCCCCTTGATCTTCATAACCAGGTAAGTACTATCTGCTCATACGCTACATAAGAACAGTCGCTGCTCCGACTACTGACTCCAGGATTTAGTCACGTAGTCTAAAAACTACGTCACAGGTCGACGACCCCGTCGCTACACATCACACCCTTTCATTGCTTCACGTAAACAGTAGGCAGATGGAGAAGGTTAACTCCTGCCTGTGTGGGAAAGAGAAACACGCACTATAGGTACCAGATTCTTTTACTATCGGCCATTCGATTCATCTCCAGCCTATGAGAGTCCACTACTCAACGGTACAAGCCTCTTCAACTGCTTGCCATTCATCTAAATCCTGAAAAAATCTCATCATCAGATGTATCCGATCAGTTTTTGTGAGTTTATTCTGTGCCTAAACTTGGATCAAATACACTTATTTTTATATTTCTTTCATCCTCGCTTCTCTTAGCCTGAGGGCATCCATGTGCCAGCCTGTAATTTAATTATCCATCTGCAGGGTATCTTTTCTTACAATTAAGCATTTATCACTAGCTTGCTACGGGCGTGTTGGCAATTTGAGATTTTATAGTGGTTCAGTCCAGGTAGCCTCCCGATATTTCTCCTTCACCGTTTTACAGAGATGTCTTATTGTTATAAACTCACTTAAGTCATTTTTAGTAAATCAATAATTGAATCGATCGAAGTGGCGGAGCTTGGAGGAGGCCTATGTCCAGCAGTGGACGTCTTTCGGTTGAAATGATGAATGATGACGATGAAATAAATTGACTTATCCTTCTGTATTTTCTTGCTATGTGGTTTAAAGTCAAGCCTCTTCTGTGACGTCATCATCAGTTTGTCGAGTTAATTCGTTTGTTTGACTGTTGAAGAGGCAGGCGATTTACTCAATGGGCTTGGGTTTTGGAGATATCGGTCTTTAGTTTTCCTTTAATTGCTGTCTGAAAGTAGTAATTACTACCTATTGTCTAAGGAATCAAGTAGCTGGTTTTGGTATGGAAGTTTTTTTTCTTAAAGTTGCACTTTTTGAAGACGTTGAAACACGTCTGTCACGGCCTGAAAAAAATTCATCATCATGCCGTTAAATAGATTTTTGTTAATTTCCGTATTTTCTTGGAATTCATTGCGAAACTATTATTTCCTAAGAAAATATAAAGTACACAAGTAGGTATCTTATTGATGGGTGAAACCCTCTTCACAGTTACCTCCCTACAAACCCACGGTAGTGGGAATTTCTTTAGCAACTCTGAAAGCATGTTTTAAATCCTGGTGATTTCAAACATTTGATGAACCCGTCATCCATTTCATATCTTATGGAGATACAGCTAGTATTCGAAGAGAGCATTGAACTCAATTTTTCATACTTAGCTGATAATTTCCTTGTCTTTAAAGAGAGTGCTATGACCGGAAATCCTCAAGTGTTTGTGTAAAGACACCCTTTTGATGACACACGCGTTGAGTTGTTTGTTCTGTATGTGAGTGACCAAATGACGATCAAATCACGACAGAAGGACGTAAAGGGGATAGGCATCGAATTATTCTTTAGATTTATGTAGGCACTAACTTTTCCTTAACCGACACCTTAGGGCGCGATTTTGACCCACTTCAAATGGTCAAATTTCATTAAAACTTTGTGGACTTATCGAGGAATTGTCATCGGTAATTCAAAAATAAAAATATAAAAAAAAACTAAAAAATCACGCTTTTGTCGTTAGTAGAACTAAAAAATACTAAATAAATAATAGTTTGAAAAACTAAAAAACACGCTTTAAAAACCAAACTAAAAAGTAGAAAATAATTTAATTCTATTAGAAAGCGTGGGGTGCTTGATATTAATTGATTATAAAAATACCTCAAAAAGCACCCCACGGTTTTTAATACAATTAAATTATTTTCTACTTTTTAGTTTAGTTTTTAAAGCGTGTTTTTTAACTATTTTTAATTTGATTTCATCACTACTGCTCTCAAAACGGCGAAGAAAAACTTCATGAGGAAACCGACACGTCACTTCGAAGACATGTGACATCCAACCCACCAACCTGCCGCACTAGGTCTGCGTGGTGGATCATGGCCCACTCCCTCTCACAAGAAGAGCCTGTGTCCCAGCAGTGGGAACATTATAGGCTGATTATGCATATCACTCAGACTCTCGGCAATATTGTAGCAACCCATTCGTGAAAGAATTTGCGGAATCATATCAGTAGCTACGAAAATGACACCTTGTATGTATGTAGTTTATGTAGTCCGTGCCCATAAATAAACCACAATACCTTCTTATATTATTCATTATATTAGTATAAGTAGATAGTTTACTTTAAATTACCTTTATTTTTTAATATTAAAATGAAACGTACTGAAACTTATCCTATTCACAGTATCCATCTTCAACTATGGGGCATAATAACAATCATCACTATCTACGCAGACCAGTAGTTTATCAGATTCCCAATGGTGGAGGGAGGAGGACATCTCTCTTTTCTTAAACGAAAAAACATAGCGTAATTGATTGTGGACCTTCAATAAAATTTCAAATGTATTGAACTCTTGACTCTGACATTATTGTCCATTTAACTAAGTGCATAAAATAATTTAAGTTTAATACTTATTCAAAGACGTCATAGGCACAAGCAAGTTATTATGCCATAAATTGTGACGCACGTTGTATGAGTTGTATGAGTATATCTACGTAATTAAATGTCACAGGGTCACCTTCGAACGAGATTGGGCACTTCTCGTTATATGCGTCTGTGGGTTGTGTGCCTAATGATATTAATAAAAGATTAAGAAAATATGGTTTTGGGAGGGCAGAAGATAACTGTGGTGGACCAGGTTTGAGCTGACTAACGATGTGTGTATAGCAAATTTCTTTTGAAAGATTTTGAAACAAAAATAATCTCTTTTGACTACTTTATTTCTATTAAACTTTTTTTTTCCTAAAGTATGGAAAGTTCAACTTTCGAAATCCATCTACTTAAACAAACATCTTTGATTAATTCATCAGAAAAACTAGGAATCTCTTTAGAATAAAAGCTGCACGCAATTTCAACTAGCTAGTCCGGGCAATAAAAATGCTCATGTCAAAGAACTTTCCATCAATGTTCGCTAGTTTTCAGTGTGGAACATTTATGTGAATTCTACGATTCCCAGTAGGTACAGGATTTATAATCTTCCCTTGGAAAGACAAATGTTCTTGATGTACCTATTCCGCAATAATACTTGATGCTAACTGTATATTTATTTTGTTTGTGCTTTAGTTTGAGAAGTTAGTTTGTTTTTAGGAGGGATCTTATTTCATGATGTTGTATTTTGAACTGTCTTGAGGAGGTTCTCAGTTCATCGGATTCTTTTTTATGCATGTTCCCGGACTACTTGAAAACGGCTCGACCGATTTTGAAAATCATTTCCTTGTTTGAAAGGAGAATTATACTTCCCAAGTGGTCCCAATGTTACTATACAGGGAATTCTTCAAATATTATAGGCACACCTATAGCAATTTGAGTATTTTTATAGTTACACTCGCATTTGCTCCCAGAAAAGACCATTCGGGGAAGAGGAACTGATGATGAAGACCACACATAGCCACCGGAACTACTCAACAATGAGTATTTCACGGGTTGCGATTCGTAAATAAACGCGTAGACACAAAGTGGTAGGTGTGTAACGAAAGAGTTTTTACAAAATTAGCAACCGACTTCTCTTTACGTTGTAGTGTTCGATTAGGAAGCCATTTGTTTTTTTTTTTAAATTTCTGATATAGATATTTAGCTGATATTCTAATTCATGACAAGTATTACTACAAGCAATAAAAAAATACCATGTGACAATGGTGACAAACAAAAAAACAAAAACCAAAACAGCTAAACATCCTAAAACTCCATTTTGAGTGCTACTGCCAAAAATGGATAAACAGTTCCAGGTGCTGTCTCTATGATAACGTGCGATATATTTCACTTTTTGTACTTGTACGGGGAGGCCTATGTCCAGCAGTGAACATCTTTAGACTGAAATGGTGATGATGCTGACGGGCTTCAGATACGCAATGGTATGAGTCCTTCAAATCAAATCAAATCATTTATTGGGCTTCTGATGGGCAAAGTGGGATCCCCCTTCAGATCTAGGTGTACCTATTGACATTTCAGGATCAGGCGCTATCGGACTGTGTTTCTCCAATTGTATATCGTCAGCATGCTTCGGAGCACGTGGAGCCCTGATGGCCCTGACCCTAAAAAGTGTGGATGGACCCTTCCTCGTCTCCGGGTGGTTGACCATAGCGTCAGTTTACCTACACGCGTGCACTTTATCAGTTGGTTAAAATTCAATTTTACTGTCACATAAACTTTGTTATAAAACTTAGTTCTCTACTTTTATGTTTGAAATCAGATTATTTACATACTACAGAGTATTCGCACGTCGTAGTGTACGATAATAATATTTAAAGTGGAAGTGCTTTTTATTTATGGTGCAGTTATTTGGTAGCGGACCAGATTTTTATATTTGGAGATTATTTTATCCTTACTTACTTCGTTAAATAATAATTGTGTTTGTGAAGATGTATTTTTTTGTTTCGGAAAGGTTTTATGTGTGTTTGGTTCGCTTCAATCGTGAAAAAACAACTGATCAGATCGAGATGGACTCACAAATACACATACAATAAAGTTTCATGCAAGAAAATTAAAGAATATTTATGATTCTAGAGTTGGCCCATTCTATGTCATGGTCGCATGTTATCGACATAAACAAGAAACTTGGTTTCGGCCACTACTTGCTAAAATATTATGTTATTTTTCTTGTCTCCAATAATGTCGATGGATAAATTGGTAATGTATTACAGATGGTTTGCTTACTCTGAAACTGATAGCAGAACGAGACTCGATTTAATTACAGCTTGCCAAACAAATTACAACCTAAATCTGTACCCAATAAGTCGCTAATTTTAAGGGTGAGATGGCAGAAACAACTGATCTGGGTACCAAGTTTAATTTACTGTTGATATTTATTAATATCAACAGTAAATTCGTCGTTTTTTGCGTTGTATTAGTAACCGTAAAACTGACGGGCTAAAGTCTCTTTTAGTATGATCAATGTTCTAAATATTTGGGCAATGGAAAATAATGTTAGATGTTCAAGTTATTTAATAGTCCCCTCAATTTGAGTTATCACACTTATCACAATCAAGTTGGATCTAAGTTGTTCTTGAAATTAATTTGATCAATCACATTCAGAGAATTATGTTCAGAATATAGGTACATATTTATTTAAAGGCGATTGACTTTTAATTAGTTATATCTTGCTTCTGATTAAACTGGAACAATTTCGCCTAACTTAATTGTAACTGACTTGTTAGTGTAGCGGTTGCTGCGACCACGAGAGCGTTGGGTCTTGGGTAACTTTGCTCGAACAGGGGATCGAAGCTTTGGTGACAAGCTCGCGACCACTTTAAAATTTTTAGTGTTTTAATGTTGCTACATGCTCATAAATGTTGGTGCAATTTAAAACGAATTTGAGGTTATGGGTCGCAATGAAATATTACAATAAAATGATTTTAAACCGAGTAAGCCGTTGCACTGCCGTCTATATTTTACGATGTCTCGACATGTCGTATTCATCAATTTACTTGAGATAGTACTGCCGTGAGTCAGATCGAGAAGATCTAAAAAAATCGGTTAACAACTCCTTGTATCAACCTGCCTTGCCTTTTCCTAACTATGTTAGGGTTATTTTTATTTTAATTTATGGCTGGGATATCATCACATAACTGCTCTCACTCTGGGTGGAGCGGGAGCGCGTGTCAGACTTTTACCCACCCGTGTTCTTTTAGTTGCCTGTGTGCCAGGGGCCGCGGTATCTCTTGCGAATAACCCGTACCCCTGGTGGGTTTCCATTATAACCTGATGCAGCTGAATCAGTATTTTACACGGAGTAACTGCCTATCTGACACCCACAACCCAGCTACGGGGTAGTGCGATACCGTTTGGTCAGAGTTTCGGGTTTCTGACGACCAGTAACGACTGTCAAAGATCCACGAATGACAGCCGGGACAAATGACTTAGCGTGTTTTCCGAGGCACGGAGGGGTTCTTGATATGTAAAGATGGTCACCCATCCACTGGCCGTCCACGCTAAGTGAAGCATTAGCTGATTTATCGAACCGTGCTGAGTAATTAGTTGTTGTAGAAGGCAAGTCTAAATCCTCGTCCACACGCTAAACATGTTAAGACAGTTTGTTTCTGATGCATTTGAAAATCTTTGTTTTCTTTCCTGGACCTTCTGGCAAACGTAAAAAAAATATGCAGTCTGTACTGTCCTACTGCAGAACAACGGCCTATGCTCACATAGAGAAGGCACGACAGTGAGATGTAAGTAGCATACGAGCAGAATATTGTTTTTAGGCAGGTTCCTTAACACAATATTCGGCCTACAAACTTCAGAAACGATTTTAGAAACATAAAAACAATTCTCACTGAGCAAGAGTACATATAGGTACCATTGTGCATGCGATAGTACTAATGAGCATGATTGATAGGTACTAGGTAGGCTAGTATGTATATTATTATAAAAAATCAAACTGACTGGCTTTTTCTACTGGCTGTAGAAAAAGTTAATTTAGGTTTGTCTTCAAATACTGAATTTACCTTTTCTATCACAAACCTACTTACCTACATATCTTTGTAATACATCTTACCTGCCTCCCTTTACGGCAGAGGTTTGTGACCGACAGTGTACCACATTAGCTTCAGTTCATATTCTAATTAGTTTACATCACACGCAAAAGAGGTAGTTAGCTGATTATCTTGGTAACTACTTTGCACAACACACTGCTTACGAGTGCCACCGCGATAGCGTTGCGAAAAAAAAAATTCAAACATTTTCATTTATTGTGGTCTGAAACCCCGATTTTATGGCAGACCGCAGTGGTGTAATGCAAATGGCGTAAACGAAATAGAAGCCGTCTAGGCTTCTATTTATGGTTAATATAATAAAACTACAAAGGTCAAATTCAATACTTCCATGAAAAATAAAATCTGATTTCAACCCGAGCCTGAAATCCGGGTTTATCCTAAACCTTCTCTGAGATTTGAACTGGGTTCAATGCCTTCCCTAAAGGGCAAATCGGTCAGTGCACATACTCGTATATCGAAAAAATGTCTGTTACTAAATAAAACTCGATTACCAAAGGTGTTATCTATGAAATTGTACCTCATAAAAATGTTTGATAGCGGAAGTCTATAGAATCGTTCGCATTTCGTTGGCGGTCAGGGGGGTAGTCATAAACTGTGGCTTGAAATACAGCCTTAATGTCCCATTGTTTGCAGTACATCGACCTGCCTTTTAGGGTTCTGTATTCAATGGTGGAAACGGGACTCTGTATTGGTTTGTACATGCGTTTGGCAAAGCGATGTGTCATCAAGCCGAAAGCCAGATTGCAAAAAGTAAATTGTAAAATTAAATAATTATCCGGTGCAGTCAGATAAAACTAATGAGATAGTACCTCAACGTAGATTCCAGAAAAAGGTTTCATACTATGACTACAATATTTGTAGTAAAATACTAAAATATTAAAAAAAAAAAAAAAAAAACAAAAGTCATTTATTCAAATTAGGCTGAGAATCAGCACTTTTCGAACGTCAAAGTACATGAGACAGTCCCCCAAAACGCCCACCCTTCACCAATTCCTAGTGCTTTAGCTGGGAAGAAGAAGTGGCGGAACAAACTCCCCAGCAGCACAGCTGTCTGTTTAGTCGGATAGACTTGATTCTATACATACATAGGCAAAGTAATCAACATTACGAGAAACAGAACTTAAAAAAATTGTCATTTATGTCAGCTAGCCATGCCAATATACCAACAAATAAAGTGAAAAATTAACTCAAGCACAAAAAATAAAAAGTAAACAAAGCATATACCAAAATAAAAGTCTCCTGGTATAAATGGCGTGATAGCTTACATAAGCAATGCTGGATTATGTTTACAAATAATAACCTAGGACCATCGACGTAAAATAAATAAACAAGTAGGTAATTATTAGCAACAATAACAAAATCATGGTCAGCAAGACGACCAGTCACCACAAGCAGCACCCGTTCACGAGCATAACGCAAAGATCAGCCATTACCCCCCTCGCCATATTTGAGGGAAAGAGGTAACCCGATCCCCAACGCTACCGCAAGCAGTGACATCTACGGGAGCATGACGAACTTGCTGCCGGTTACTCAGGCAAGAATAGAATTATCAATTGTCGAGGTCGCTAGCTAACCATAATGCCATACAACTCTTCATAAAAATAAAAAAAATTGTTATGAGTAGAACATGTCAATAACTAATGAAAAAACAGATTATAATTTAAAAAATTACTTAGTCAATAAAAATATATATATCAATAATTATATGAACCCATATAACCTGTCTCTAGGTACAATTCTGGAGAAAGAACATAAACATTGTCTTGAGTTAATCACAGCGACCAACTATTTTTGTCATTTAAATAGTCGTTGATGGAATAGTAAGCCTTTAAACACAGGTTGGACTTTATTTGAGCTTTAAACGCATCAAAAGGTAAATCTAGCAAAGCAGAGGGAAGCTTGTTATAAAAGTTTATACCAAGCCCAACAAATGAATTATGAACCTTATGAAGCCGGTGAAAAGGAGCACGTAGTTTGTCCTTATTTCTAGTGTTTACGGTGTGAATATCACTGTTTTTAGCGTACAAGTGTATATTTTGTCTAATATATAAGATATTGGCAAAAATGAATTGTGATGCTACCGTGAGAATACCAATTTCTTTAAAAAAGTCCCTCAACGAAACTCTGGCACCTAGCTGGTAAATTGCTCGAACAGCACGTTTTTGAAGCACAAATATATTTTGAATATCAGCAGCTTTGCCCCATAGCAAAATACCGTAGGACATAACGCTGTGAAAATAACTAAAGTAGACTAACCGAGCTGTATCGACGTCAGTGTATTGTCTTATTTTTCTGACGGCGTAGGCAGCTGAACTGAGCCTTCCTGCTAGGCTTGATATGTGTAATCCCCACTGAAGTTTGGCATCTACAGTTATGCCCAGAAAAACTGCCGAGTCTACAGTCTCAAGCACCTCTTTATTTAAGACAATGTTGGGACCTAGATTTCTAACATTCGGTAAGGCAAACTTTACACATTTAGTTTTCTTGGCATTGAGAACTAGGTTATTTGCCGTAAACCAATCCGTAACCATTGAGAGTGCACTGTTTACGTCGTCAAAATCTTGTCTATTCCTGTCTACTTTAAAAATAAGAGAAGTATCATCTGCAAACAGTACAACATCACAAGTATCCTTTAAATAAAATGGTAAGTCATTGATATACACTAAAAACAAGAATGGGCCGAGTATTGAGCCTTGAGGCACACCTAATTGAACTGGTAGCCCGGACGATTTTACTCCATTAACTTCTACACATTGCAACCTATTATGTAAATAAGAATTTATTACGTTTAAAGCTTCGTTATGGACACCGTAATAAAGCAGCTTGCGCAAGAGCGTCTCATGGTGCACGCAATCAAAGGCTTTGGAGAGATCACAGAAGACTCCAATAGCATTCTGCGATTTCCCCCATGCGTTAAATATGTGTTTCATCAGAGCAACACCCGCATCTGTAGTCGAACGACCTTTTGTAAAACCATATTGCTCATTATGAAGGAGGCTATTTAAATTAAAATGCCTTAGCAACTGCTTGAGTATCAACTTTTCGAATATTTTGCTAAATGCAGGTAAGATAGAAATAGGCCTGAAATTACGAATGTCATTTTTATTACCTGATTTAAATAATGGTATGACTTTACTACACTTCATGAGGTCAGGAAAAGTCCCTGAATCAACACATTTATTGAAAGTGACAGCTAGATAGGGGGCTACGGTGTCTATTATATTACTTAAAAGCTTAATGGAAATACCCCAGAAATCACCAGTGTTTTTAGACTTAAGTGTGTTAAAAACATTAACTACATCACGAGACGTTACATGTTCGAATCTGAATAGGTCGCTACATTTAGGCACACTACTATGCAAAAGGTTTTCAGCTTAAAGGTATTCAGTGTGTAAAACCGTATACGGTTTATTCTAGCTACGGAACGAAAAGTGCGTATCTCAAACACACTTGTTCAGCTTTTATTACTAAAAAAAATACCAACGTTTCATTCAAAATCGTTGGTCCCGATCATTCGATTAGATTTCTTACAGGCGACAGAAATATCTGTATTTTACGACACATTATTATTTTTTGGTGTGTAAACATTCATTATAATAGTTTTTTTTTCTTTGCAACAGATTTGTTCAGTTCAATGGTTACTGAATTAAATCTTCTTCAGTCGGTGAGGTCACTGGACTTATAGGACTTGATTAAAATACGGTTTTCCGTGAAAATATCCACGGAGAATCTAAGGTCTAAGGAATGTTTTTATTCCTGCTCGAATTATTCTTTAGAGAGCTTGAGCTTTGACTAATTACACAACCTTTTCAATAGTTTCATAGCAAACTTAAGAAACTGTTTTAGAGTATATTTGTTATTTTTTTAGAATTTAAAGATAATTTTATTCAACGAATCAAGCAGTGTTGATAAAGACTTTGGCCTTTTAAACAGATCTAAATTTAATTTTTAATTTATTTATTTATTTCAGACAACATTAGTCCATAGTTTCAAACTCATACTCAAATAACTTATAAATTACTTTAAAATATAAAACAGATAAAATCAAAAATAAAATTGTGATTAACTAAATTTAAAATATTCAATAACTGAAAAAAAAAATGTAAGAAAAAATTGACAAAACTTATAAAAATGTCAGAATCGTATAAAAAGTTAAAAATAAAATATAAAATTGTAAAATGTTATAAAAATGTCAAAATATTTTTGACACGTGGAATTAAAGGAATCTATACTAAGCTTGCCTTTTCCCCTGAAATTAGGCAAAAAAGGGCTTGATTTCTAATAAATAGCAAAGTTCACCGACCTCTCGATTCCCGATAATGTTTAGCAAGATTGACCATCTTAACTAGTTGTAGCGGGTCGCTATCTCGCACTACACCCAGTGAACATTTAGCGTGTACCCGCTGAATATAGTGATAGTTTGTGCACTTTGCGAGACAATTAGAAGGTTTACTTCACTAGTAATTTGAAGTTCGAAGTCGGTTACAGAACTTAGCGATGGAAAGTTTAAAACTCACATCAAACGTGGCCTTTTCAAAAACGCATATTATAAGATAAAAGACTACGTTGAAGACAAGGAAATTTGGCATTCATTCCTTCTGCACATGTGGCTTCCCTAATACCTCATTAACAGCATAACTATGTGAGAGTCTATTAACTGCTCCCAAATTAGAATGTTAACTTTATTATATTTATTTTTTACACTTTCGACATATCCTCGTCATTATTTGACATTATACATCACTTGTAATATCGACTATTTATTAGTGATTCTCATGTCACTTGGTTTAAATAGGTTGATTTTACTTATGTAGATTCTTTTACATATTGTGTATGAGAGAAGGTCGTGGGCCTTACAGACTATTCTATTTCTATTATTATCTTATTCTTTTCTATTTCTATTGTGGGATTTTCTATTCTTTATTTTCATTCCTCTAAGTACCTGGTACTTAATATCACTGTAATTTCAAAACATTGTAAAAGCCAATTATTTTTTAAAGAGTAACCGTTGAGTTTCTTGCCGGCTTTTCTCCATAGGAAGCGACAAATTGGAACCTTGGACCTAGTTTCTGATATAGCCCTTGCAGGTTTATGTGAAATAAAATATTTTGATTGATTGGTTGGCCCAGTAAAAACAGTCAATCATTAGAAGCCTTGCTGAATCTTTTCTTATCTCTTGCTGGAATCAATTTATGCTAAGGCTAAGTAATAACAGTCGCACGGGTCGATCCATCAGGTTAAGCTACGCTTGCCGGGGTTGGTCTGTGGATGGGTGACCATATTTACATACCGACATTCCTCCGTGCCTCGGAAAGCACGTTAAGCCGCTGGTCCCGGCTGTCATTTGTGCATCTTAGACACTCGTTAAGGGTCGTCAGAAGCCCGATAGTCTGACAACCAGTCTCACCAAGGAGTATCGTGTTACCCAGTAACTGGTTTGTGGAGGTTAGATAGGCAGTCGCTCCATGTAAAATATTGGTATTCAGCTGAGGTTAGACTGCAAGCCGACCCCGCCCTACTTGAGAAATGGCTAGGCAGATTGATTGAACTAATCAGTATTTTACCTCTTTATTCGTTTTTTTTTAAAGGAGAAGGTTCTCAATTCGTCTGTTTATACATTATGTTCAACTGGTTCTTGGCAGTATTAAACAGAGAGAAGTGGAAAGAGAGTAGGGAGACCTGCAAGGCAAACCTCTGCAGTGGCAAATCACAGGATTTCAATAAAATGTGTTCATCGATACTTTCGTCAATTGTGGAGCGATTTTAGAATTCTTTTGTATTATTTGTACTAAATGTGTTTTGTATCTCTTATATTTAAGGGCTATAGCAGCCCATTACTGGGCGTAGACTTCTTCCATATGCACAAACAAACTCGACAAGGGTTATAATTCACGTGAAGCTTCACGTGAATTATAACTGTTGTCGAGTTTGTTTAACCCAACAGCCACCAGTCTTTCCGCATGTCAGGATGGCGTCACTTTCGATTGACTTCAAGTTTGCCATCTTCAATAAACTTTTGTTCGCAGTTGATTTTCTGTGGTGTTCTTGTTTGATGTAGCTTGTGTCTGGTCAGGGTGGTTTGACCTTTCTTTTCCCAGGCACAAATTATATAGACGCATAATGCCCCGGACAGCCAGTTCCACTCCTACCGGTAATTTGTATGTCAGATCTTGTATCCCTGAAAATGGATTAACACGATCAAAACTTGGGGTAAGAGATCGAACTTTTGGACATGTTTTCTCCACACTGCGATTTCTTCCGTATTCATGGTATGTATCACAAATATTTGATATTCGACAACTAAATAAAAAACTTTGTAGCTTTGTCCAGAAATAAACTTAGCTCATTTACTTAAAAATACTCTCTGAATACCGTTTGTAAGTTAAGCAAACATTTGTCTAACGGCTGAGATACAATGTTTGAATGCAAACATAATAAGAGATGAGCTCATTCTTGTAAACTTACAATAAAACAAAGATTGCCTTAATTTATACGTCTTTTGTTTTGGTAACGTAATTGAACAACTAAAGTCATGTCAATGA
Organism: Polymixis lichenea; assembly: GCA_949091785.1. Lineage (NCBI taxonomy): Eukaryota > Metazoa > Arthropoda > Insecta > Lepidoptera > Noctuidae > Polymixis > Polymixis lichenea. The sequence continues at coordinate 23,078,392 of OX420944.1, forward strand.
TAATGGGTCTTTTTTATAAACAGCATATTATATAGGATACAAGTGACACACATGAGTGACTTTTCCTATGTACAGACATAGGAAAAGTGATTTTGTTTTAAAATGTTTGTTACAGTCCGATCTTTTAGGAGAAGTAAAAAATTGAAAGTTGTTGAAATTCGGGACAATTGAAAGTGGATTTCCGATAGGAATTTTGTATGAATTATTAGGCAGGACAGCTTTTTTTCGTCTTTATGGTGATAGTTTTTTTTGCCCCTCCCGTATTAAGTAAAAAAAGTAGCCAATTTATAATTTCAAATGGTCGATTTTTTAAATTAATTCTAACAGGAATCACGTTATCGTAATAAAATTTACGTTCGACTTTTTAGTGAGAATTTTCCCCTACTCACATTCCATTGATATAATCAATGAGGATACGATGACAAAGACAAATCAACTGACAGCACTAATCCATAAACATGTATTTTCACTCTTATTAACTCTCTGTGACTTTGTACTTCACAGTACTTTAACCGTTAATTACACGAAATAAATGTTATTCTTGGTTTATTACCTACGTATGTATTGAATTATACAATTAAAAATGATAGTTCAGCAGAATGGCAGTGTTGGTGATATTTATATAATCGCGACTACATCTCAGGCCTAACGACTTAAATATAATCAAGCCGAATCCCTATCTGACACTGTCAGAAAGGTAAGTGTCAAGTGACAGCAAAACTTCATTCATGACTTTTTTCAGTTTCTTTCGAATTGAGCTAAATCGATTTTTATGTTTTCCTGTTGTGGATTATATTGAATATTGAATCTTTATGTTGGTACAGCATTTACTTCAGAAGGATTTTGTGGTAATTATTCAGTAAGATTTCAATGCAATGTGCAAAGACATCGCCCGAGTCTGCTGCAGATGTTCGGTGACTTCACAAGTCACTAATGGATTATTCACTTATTCCAGTCAGACCATCTAGATGCAGTAAGAGAAATGTGCGTAGTGATGATGGAAGAAAGCATTTATTTTTATTGTTATTACTAAATGGGCCTGCTCTTGACCTCGATCACTCTTGATGGAAAGCATTGAAATTGTTTTTTTACTATGGTGATTTGGACACAGGAATATTTAAATTCCATGACGATCTACACAACAAACTCATCCCGAGCCTGTTGACGCTGCGAGAAAGAACATTGTTTTGCGAAGGTGACTAAGGGAGAAACTGTTACTAGAGAATGGGCACCAGCGTTCTCTATGCATTTGAACACCATACTTTGATCGCCAACCCGCCTGCCAAGCGTGGCGATTATGGCAAAACGCCCCTTTTGGAGGAGGCTTATGTCCAGCAGTGGACGTCTTTCGGCTGATATGATGATGATGAAAGATAATAAGAATAATATTAGTTAGAACCCGCTCATTTTCCAGCAAAAATCTTCTATTTTTTCAGGTGCTTTTTTTAAGTACCTAGAACATCAATATGTCACACTAGAGCTGCTCTTGCTGGATACTGTTGCAACTGTGGTTTGCAGATGTTCGTACTTTTGGCTATTGTGCACATGAAATGTTGAGCGAGCGGTATTTAAGGATAAAAACACTTAAATAGCGCTCAGTCAGATGTGGGAAGATCAGAAGATAGGTCAGAGGTGGAGCGACCCGCATCTTTATCAGATGAAATACTATCTACTTCCAAGTCGTTTTACGTAGAAATGGAATAATAATGCTTTCTTTATTGATATACAAAGCTTTGTTACTTATTATGTCATTTTAAAACATTTGTCATTTTCTCAAGACGATGAAGGAAAACGTCGTGAGAAAACTGGCATGTCCTTGAACCAAAAATTTGAAGACATCCACCAAACCGCCAAGCCATACGGTCTGTAAGACTAAATTTCGTTTACAATTGTTAATCTCGAATGGGTGACCTTGGCCACTCTTTATGTACCGAGCCTTTTCGCTTAATAACTATAGCAGCGGATAATTAAATATCTCGGCATTCTTTCAAGGTTGTGTTCATTGTTCAATATCAATTTAATCGAGACTTCCCACCTACACAATCCAGAAAACGTAATGCATAAAATTATGCATTTGATGTTAATTAATGTATTCTAGTTTTAAGAAGATGTATGATTAAAATAGTAAATATTGTAATGAGCTTATCTCTTGATTGACAACATAAGTGTTGTAGACTAGCTGACCCGACAGATGTTGTGTCGTCTTTACTATGAATATGGAATTCGCATTTTATATATAAATATGTTACGCGGAACTTAATTCTTAACTTTTTCTATCATAAGAACCTTCTCCTGACAATAGCAAACACAACAAAAAAAGAATTAGCAAATTTGGTCCAGCCGTTCACGTGTGATGCCGTCACCAAGGGAAATAGGGATTCATTTTTATAAATAGAGATAAGATATGAAGAAGATTTGATTCTGGTAGCAAGACCATAGGTAGTCTTTTTGCAAAAAAAAAGTGTAAGCAAACCATTTTTTTTACAAATTGGGTATATCTCATTCAATAAGGAAACGATAAAAAAACAATAACATTGTTAAACAGAAGCAATGTTTTTATTTTTGCTTCAGTGAATAATTATAAACAGCGCCATCTATGAATCACCTTCAGCGTACGCTAAGGTCACCGCAAATCGAACCATTAATGCGAATGGTTTTTATTTTAATGACATTCCGCCATAAAACGGTCTCAAGCTAGTTTTATTATAATTGTATTCATTTCTTTAACGAGGGTATTTGTAATAAAATATTCAAAAATACCGATATTGTTGGCCACTATATTGAACAGCGTACATAATGACATTATGAAATGGTTGCGAACTGCCTTTACTATGTTAATAGGTTTATTGCAACAGGTGAAAATGTATTAAAGTGAGTAGGTATCTAAGTTATGGAATAGCTTTGTTTTTCTGATGTAGATTTTTCACTACGTATTTTTTTTCAGGGAACTCCGTTTACGTTGAAGATACAGAGGTTAAATTGTACCATTTATTGATAAAAAGTTAAATCGTAATTTGCTTGTTTTCAATTCGGCTGGTTACCCTCCAACATAGGAAGTAGGGACGTCCTAAGCTTCGCTACGATGCTGCCCACTTTACATGCTTAACTCAGCTTCCTTGGGTCTATCTGGGTGATATTGCAAATTACTAGACTCTTCGGGTGATTGAGGAATACACAGGTTATAAAACGATATAAAAAAATATTAAGAGAGTGCCATAGTTATTGATATTTCTAAATTAATAACCGGCCACCGTAAACGTTTGTGGTTGCGTAAACCAGTGTTTGACAGAGCGTGGTCCAGCGCGTGACCCCACACTTCAGGGGTGCTGTCTATATTTATGCAAGGTGACATCACGCCTGTATTTTTCCGAAGGACTAAGCAGAAGTGGGCACCCATTGTACACTCCCATATAATAAGAAGCGAGCCTACGGCTACGTGCCGGGCACTAAAACGGGAGGTCTGTTTTAGTCCGGGCCGCTACTGAAGAATTCCAGATGGAAAAATCCAATAACATTTTGCCGATGGCAATGTTTAACAGTAGCGCTTGCGACCACTAGACCCACGGCACGGCGAGGTCTATGTTTCTTTCCATGAAATACTGACGAGTTTATTCTATTACCCAATTGCGTTTTGAAGTCTGGAAACTTAAAAAAAGTGATCATTCGGAAAGAATTCTCACAGGATTGCTGCTGCTACGCCGTAGCTAGCTGCTACGACGTAGCAGATGGCTACGAGGATTCGGCCGCCAGCTACTTTGGAAGTTATTTTGTTGCAATTTGTTCCATTTGGCAACTTTTTGTTCGCATATCATAATTGGTTTTCTCTTGGCTAGCCGATTACTGCAACTTATGTGCAAGGTAAGAATAAGTAATGGCAGAACTGTCATGCAAGCAAGACAAGATCTATTTAAATTAAATACAAAGTAACATTTTCCTTTATAATTCGTTTTTATTTACGTGTACTGATTTTAAGTTGTCTACCAAGGTACGACACGACAAAATATGATATAGGTAAAATACGATTTCTGAGAATAATAATGTTCTATTACAACCTGCGTATAGATTTTAAAGAAAGATATAAAAAATCACGTTACCGTCAGGAATCAATTTTGTTGTTAACTGAATAGAGTAGAATGTCGAAGTAATTTACTAAATCGCGCGCCGCGCCATGCCTTCCTAAAATTAATGAACTATGCCTTTTCGCCGACTGTGGCTTTAACAATAAAAATATTATACAGAACAAATAACGAATTGTAGCGTGAAAACAATCTAATCAAAATATGATAATTTTATTAGCATTTCTTCGGAGGACGGTATGAATGGTTTTAGGAGAGCAGCTGAATATACAGTCAGAGAAATTAATTGCTTATAAAATTGACACACTACGCCAATTTGCCGTGTTATAGCTATTTCATAGGACTGTTAAAGAATGTCAATTGTGATTTGAATTTTCGGACAATTTAATTTGGTAAACAATGTTTTAATACTTGAAGAAACAATTATCAAGCTTTGTTAGATAAATCATCAAAATCACCTTTGTTTCCGTTCAGTCACACCATGTTGTGTTACACTGTTTTACCTATTGGGAGAAAATATCCCGACAAGTAACACTGTAACTCAATGCCAGGTTTTTTTTCCCTCTAACTCAACAGAACGCTGTGTTCCCGTTAAGTAACACCTTTTCGCTTGTTTTCCTGTGTACCCCTAGCTGTATCCTGGTGGTACAGCGGAAGATCAGTTTTAACCGCTGTACCCTTGGCGGTGAAACCCGACCAAATTAAAGGACCAGGTGTCATGAATTTTTTATACCGATGCCTTCGAAGTACCAGGTCGTCATAACTTGGTAGGAGCTCACCTAACATACACAGGTGTGTCAGCTAGAAAACGGTTTATGCCTTTGATGTACCAGGTTGTCATAACTTATTAGGAGCTCACCTACCTTAAATACGACAGCTAGAAAACTCTTTATTTTAAACGTGCGAAATTTCATCCAATTCCGTTGGACCGTTTTTCCGTGATTGAATAACAAACATTCAAATATACAAACTTTCACATTTTTTTTATATTAGTAGGAATAGAACAGAATAAAAGGTAAATCGGTTTACTTAAATCATCTTCCTAGCTTATTCCCAACTATATTGGAATTGGCTTCCAGTCTAAATGGACGCAGATGAATACCAATATTTCACATCGAGCGACCTACACAACTCAGTTACTGGGTAATATGGATGTCGGACTTGAGCTTTTGACCCTGTAACGACTGTCAAAGATCAACCATAGACGTTTGACGTGTTCTATGAGGCACGGAGGTGTCTCGATGATTATGTAGTGGATGGCGGGAACCCATCGTCAAACCGCACCGCACAGACCAGTGCAACTGTTATCATTTAGCCGCAATCCTCTAGTCTGTTTACTTAAGAATAAGTATGAAATCTAATTCAAAATCTTTCACGTCGCCGGAGCATTAAAATTATTATTCAGATACCAACTATTATACCTATCGAGACAAGTTCCGAAAATGGTTGACTTCAGGGCAATGAACTGTGTTGTTCAGTTTAGATTATGCAGATGATGTGTAACCACACTCTAAACAACGTATCTGTGCGTAACATTTGACACGTCATCACGACGTGTTTCGCGGCTAATAAAAGGCAAATTTACCCGTCTTCGTTTGAAGCGCCTGGTATTAAGTGGTAGGAGGTTATGACCTTTCATGAAACTGGAGGATACAGGAATCTTTGTGGGGAATCTTCTGGTCTCTCGTATCAGCCTTATATCGAATCTATGCTAAAGGAAACAAAATGGTATAAATAGTACGCAGCTAGGATGATGGGTGACGGAGTCTGTTAAGGTACTTTGAGATAACCTTTAAACTTGTGCTTCTGAAGTGACTTTACGCGTGTTCAAAGTCATTTCTTCGGGAAACTCCTCGTCACTTATTATCATTTATCACAGAACATTCGTGGAAAATGTCTCCTCGTCCAAGAATTCGGAGACATTTATGACAACTTCTCATTGAATGATGTTGAGTGGTTTTACGAATGTTTTCGAGAAAACCACACATAATATCTTGCAAGGCGTCATGCTTTCATTTTGTTCATTTCAAAAAAAATTAATGCGTCACATACGTTGTCGAGCAGACGCATTTGTAAAGCCTTCGGGTTTGATTGGGAGTGTGTTACAAAATTGGAGTGCTTTTTTAATTCTTAAAGATCTTACATTAATCCAGACAGGTCAGTCACTGTTACTAGTAAGTTTATTAACATAATGTTGCCAGCATGTGCAAACATTTACCCCGCACACTGATAGATAGGGAGTGTTGCCCTCTTGGAACGTTGACACTCGTTATCAATGCTCGCGTCAAAAGCCTGCCGTGCGTGATGGATGTGTTAATATATGACGGCTGATATAATGGCTGAGTTGTTGTAACCCTTTGAGTGAGTGACTGGAACTTAGGTGTTATTTGTTGCATTTTACCGAAGAAAGAAAATAGTTTATTGTCCAGGTAATATATAGTAAGCAAGTACACAGGTTAAAAGATTTTATATTTTGCCAATGTGACCCAAGCTAGACCGTTAGTCTGTATTTTGAGCCAGGGGGTAGGTACAATGTCCAGAGTGGAGAAAGATAGGTGTTTTAACAACACAACATCATGTCTTGTTTTCCCGAAGAGTTTGACAGAGGAGTCCCAGAGGAGTACCAGAGTAGTACCAGAGTAGTACCTATAGTACAATCACATTACACCAGTTATGTTTAAGTCTCATGTAATAGGGGCCTAGCCATGAGTTGCCAGCATGCGCAAACATTTACCCCTACCATAGTCTAGGGGCCATCGACCGATCACAAATACAGACTCCGGACTGCTACTGACAAATACCAGAAGGAAGAACCTAATAACACTTTACCAGACCTGGGAATCGAAGCCAGGTCCAGCAGTAGTAGCACTACACCAACAAAGCAGTCAGCAGAGAGGTGTCTTGAAGCGTGATAATTTGGTATGTTAGTGAGTGTGTGTTTGTTTAAGGTCTCAGAGAAATCTTACAGACAACGACTAGACCGTTGTTTAAGATTTACGCTTAAATCGGTATAGTCAGTGTACCTGAAATATTTGTCAAAATTAGTCATGGTCCTGTCCTTAATGTGCTGTGTGAAGTAACTCCGTGTTTCTGGCTAAAATATTTGCATGTTTAAATATTATTAATCATCATCTTTCTGCGGTTACATTTATAAATATTTTGGAGGCTAATGTATTACGACATCGTCTCCCGTATTACGATTATTTTGTTCTCTCTTTGTATTAACACAGATTTTATAAAATCGGCACTAATTAATCGAGTTTAAGTGTTATAAAGTAAAAGCACACGGTCTCTCTATCGTCTCTTCCGATCGACTCTGTGATTTGTGCTCGCTATTTATAGGGACATGTTATTAGTCTGACGTAGATGTTGAAGTACTAGAAGTAACAACACACTTTCTTTAAAATAGAAATAATTTCAGGAAACCTCTTGTTGTGGAAATTGACTTCCAACATTATTTAAAATTTTAACCAGCGCGCAAACTGTAACCATGATTTCAGCATATCATTCTAGCCGATAGCATATAAATTTTTCGTCGGTTACAAAAAAAAAGCTATTCCATACATTTTGACCGCGTAGGTATTGCACTTTTCTATGAAACAGCTGGTTTCTTTTTGTATAACCGACGATGGATTTCTACGCTGGGGTCTAGAATGATATGCTGAATCCATGCTAGTTTGCGCACTGGTAAAAAAATTACCCTGTTTTCCAATCAAAACTGTAACTCTGTGACATTTATGTGTAATGGGTATTATAACACGGCAAATTGACGAAGGGTTGCAATTTGCTTAACAAATAAATAATTTCCCGGAGTGTATTTTAATCAAACACGAATAAGGTAGACGTAACGTGTTTGTCTATAATGGTAAATATAGACAAACAGCTCTGCCTAGCATTGCCTAAAGGAATGTAATATCACAGCCAGCAAATTTCTAAGGCACTAATCGATGTATTGACAACCTTACAGAAAAAGTCAACATGTCTCACTAATAAACCTTGAACCATTATTTAGAATTACCTTACAAAAATAACAACAAAATAACGAGATTTTCTCATTTCTAAATTTAGCCAGAATATACACGGAAGTATCTCGACTGGTGTCAACGACCTCACATACAGGGTGTTTGAAGTACGTTGACGTAATAGCTTCCTAATTGCCAAAACTCGAAGCAGGAGGTGCGAGGGATATCTCGTAACTCACTTTATCATCGCTCTAAAGCGCATTTACGAATTCACATAGCCTTATGGGCTTAAAAGTACCTATTGCAGGAATTACCATCCAATTGTAATTGAAAATAATCGTGCAAAGCTACTGAAGTCCTCAACATTCTTCTTATTTTTTTTTCATTAAATCATTTTGCTCACCTTGTTATAAATGTGTAAGGTTGTCTTAATTTATTTGCAACGCTGATGGTAGGTCATTCCTTTCAAATAAATTTTAACAATTATAATATTACTGGCAAGCAAGTTTTGAAAAACCCAAAAAGTTTGATAAACATAATAAAAATAAAAACTCATTTATTCCTACTAGGCTGAGAATGGGCTCTATTTGAACATCACAATCGAAAGTCGATATTATAACAGTAGTGGATAATGGTAGCAGTAGATTGCCCTGGCAATGTCTTACGTAATCGATTATGGTTACGTCTTTTGCCAAACACATTTTCAACAGTACATACCCATGTACTGTTGACAATGAGACTACCCAGTCTGAAGACTCATATAATAAGTTATTTGTCTGTTCTCTTGACTCCTCCATCAGCTTTACATCTTCGATGCCCTCGATGGCTGTCGAAAGACATGTAGTATTCTGTGAACAGTAACATTTTACGAGCAACGCCACGGTCGCTATTAATAAAGATCCTCATCTTTAATACAGTGTTAAAGCTATTGCCAGAAATCGGATAGTTAATCATTATACTGCGCTCGTTATGAATTTGGGATTGCCGGTTTATGTCATATGCATTGCTCAGCTAGATGGATCGACGAACTTGAAAAGGCTTACTTAAAAGGCAGACTGGAAGGCGGAGAACCAGGTCTTGTGGCGTAACTTCGGAGAAGCATTCAGCAGTAGACTGCCAAAAGCTGAATTGATATGAATCATTCAGCTTTTTGCAGTCCTCATGAGACTTTTCCAGGGTTTTCCATGAGGTAAACCCTTGAAAACTCTCATGCACCTGCATAACGTGGCACATTCCTGCAAAGGTAGATACCTTTGCAGGAATGTGCCATGTTATGCAGGTGCATGAGAGAGTACCATTAGTTGAGTACCACTTACGCATTTACAGATGTAAATGCGTAAGTGGTACTGAACTAATAAAGATGTCTGTACATGGGACCCAGCAAAAGTTGTCTCCATTGTATGTTGCCGCAGGAACAGACTAATTACAAACTTATTCGTGATAAATGTTTTGGTTAAACTTGTTACGAAGATAGTAAGTTACCCACGCTTTGTATGCAGACTGGCATTTGCAATATGATAATTGGTCTGCATGGCATCGAAATTACACGTACATATCTAGATCAATACATAGATCACGTTCAGACGTGTATCTTCGGAAACATTAGTAGGTGAAGATGAGTTTTAAAACACGAACTAAAGAATCTATCGCGACAAATTGGAACCGTGCACCTAGCTTCTGACGTTTCATTAGTGCCCTTGCAGGTTTATGTGAAATAAAATATTTTGATTGATTGATTGACTTTTTCCAAAAAAAGAAACAACCGACTTTCGGAAAAACACTACAAAGTGAAAAATAACTTTAATTTAGGAAGTCGGTGACTTTGGATATGTATTTGAATTATTTGTCACTGCCTTCCGAAATTAAAGTTATTTTTCACTTTGTACTATTTTTCCGGAAGTCGGAAGTTTTTATTTTTCAGTTTTTAGTTCTAGTACCTACCCCAAACTAATTCGAAATTTCATCATCCTTGTGGTCAAAACAATGCATATTTATGCGATAGCAGCAATCGCGGTTGATCTGCTGTCATTTTTTTAAGAGTTCCGTTGTCTGTCTCCGAAACGCATCATCAGATCTATAAGAATCGGAATAAACGCCTTTCGAACAAAAACTGAATTTTGCAAATCGGTCTATACATGACGAAGTTATGCCCGAACATACATAAAAAAGTAGGTTGTATTTACCTTCATCACCTCAGCGTCATGAGATGATGATAACCATACGAAAATATCTCGATAGCTTTAGAAAATATATGAAAAACATTGTTAATACCTGCAACATTTGAGGATTCCCTGGGATTCCATCATCAGATCCTGACTTAGACCACAGGAGTATACTCTTTCAAATAAAAACAATATTTTGAGAATCGGTCCATAAATGGGGGAGAAATCGGTGAACATACATAAAAAAAAATACATACAGTCGAACATATAACCGACTCCTTTTTTGAAGTCGGTTAAAAACGAGTAAGTTCCTACATCAAGAAATTCTCAGCAAGTGTCAAGTGTCAGCGTATCCGGGAGATGTATCCTCTCTTACAACTTGTGGAGTTGTTTTATCTCATCATTGTGTTTTCGTAAAATAGAGCACAGTTCGTAAAATTCGCACTGATAACCAATAGAAGGCATTTCAGAGTTACCAACATAACAACACTAAATCTAACGATATTGTACAACACCCAAAGATGGCAAGTTTCCCTACTAATTACACACCACATTACGTAAAGTTTACTGCCGACCTTGGCTTTGTCAAATGGTCCCTGTAACTGTTACGATAGTCCCAAGATGACGATCTTGACCTTCAAGGATCTAACATAAACCATTAGAACAGCCATCAGGAGGGTCTGAGGAAGATTAAGGGCCCGTTTCACAGTGTTCGGATAAGTTAAAATCTGACAGATTAATTGCGAATATATTAAGAATTGGCATTAACATTGTCATCACAAAAGTTAATGCGATTTCTCGCGTTTGTTAAAATTAACTTTCCCTTTTCTTTAACACAGTATTCGCGATGTTATACTTTTTACTAATGCTTATGGAATATAGGCAAAAGTTAGTTAATCGCAGGTAACCAGACAATCTTAACTGCAAGGCTATACGTAATACTAGTCATGATTGTCATACATACCTCCGATTAAAAGCGCCGAGCCACAAAATGGTTTTGCAAAATCGAGTTTTGTAAGCTGTAGACTAAATAGTTTTGCGCAGCCTTACTTACACCGATTGTATATGGAGAACAGTCCAAGGATTTCGGTTACCCAAAGGGGTAATTGTGGAGACTCAACACATAGTCTTAGTCGCCTCAAATGGTAATCAAAGCTTATTTGCCTCATTTGCATAAAATATCTTGAAGGTTAAGTCAGAGTTATGTTAAACTATTGTCAAGGTTATTAGATGCTTGATCAAGGCTCCCATAAGTTAATCGAGTGTCACTTTTCAGGTTAGGTTTTATGTAGTACAAGTCGTTTGCCCGATGGGAATTCAAAGTTTCGTTCTCTATTGTTGAGCAGTGATGGCCCAGTGCAGGTGACGGCCGTGACTTACAAGTGTGTAAAAAATTTCATCACCATTGCTCTCAAAACATCGTGACGAAATCGGCATGTCCTAGAATCAAAAATTCGAAGACATGTGACATCTACCAACCCGCACTGTGCCCGCGCGGTGGATTACGGCCCACTCCCTCTCACAGAGAGGAGGCCTGTGTCCCAGCAGTGAGAACATCATAGGCTGATTTTGCTATCCCCTATTCAACTCCTTAAGGGCCGGCCCAGCAGTTTAGACTGCATTGTCTGACAGAGAACGAGTTTAAGATTTTTTTAAGTAGAAAATTTTAACGATTCGCTCTCAAAACGGTGGTGGAAAACATCGTGGAGAAACCGGCATGTTCTAGTACTAAAAATACGATGACATGTGACATCTACCAACCTGCGCTGGACCTGCATGATGAATTACGGCATCCCTCTCACAGAGAAAGAGGACGCCTGTATCCCAGTAGTGGGAACATTTCAGGCTGATTATGTCATGACATGACCTGCCAATGTCAGATTAAACAACACATTGTTTTATTAGGCAAAGCCGAATATATATAGTAATTGATTCGGGCCGGCTTTTGTTAAAAAAACACTGTCGCGTTGAATCAGCGAGCCTAGGCTTTAAAATACCACATTTTGGCGGAAACAATTGATTGATTGAGTTTCAGTTGATTTTTGAGATGGATTGAAGGAGTCAAACTATTTTCTTACAAATAGCAAGCATCAGCCGCAGCTCAACCTCGCCAATTGATTGATATGTAGCCATGAGCCACCAATAAGTTGACAATCGTTACCTATTATATTCGAGGTTGGTATTAATTATTTCACTGGGTCTCTGATGATCTGTCCGACAATGCGGACATCGAGAGGGAGCGAAGGGCGTTGTCTGTCCGGTGCAACATGTTGGCTCGCAGGTTTGCACGTTGTTCGTCACAGGTAAAAATAACCTTGTTCAAGGCATACTGCCAGCCTTTTTACGCGTGCAGCCTGTGGACCAACTTCACTCTGCGGGCGTACAACGCGCTTCGTGTTCAATACAACAACGCGTTTAGAATTCTGTTGGGGCGGCCCCGATTTTGTAGCGCATCGGCGATGTTCGCTGATGCTACTACCGATGACTTCTACGGAATAATCCGGAAAAGGAGTGCATCGCTCCTGCGTCGCTGTAGGGGCAGCTCAAACGGGATCCTGAGCGTGTTGTCCGAGCGGTGGGATTCTCCTTTTTTGCGAAGATGGCTGCAGCTGCATGCCAGCGCCTGCACATATATATTTCTTTGACTTCGGTATTAAATTTTCTTTGGACATAGTGTGACATTTTATATTTTATTTATTTTTTGACATTTTTAAACATTTTGTATTTGACTTATAATTCTAAATTCAATTTCAAATTTAATTATTTTGTATGTCTATCTGTAACATTTATAGTGCAAGCATGGCAACTGTAAATTCCTTTTTAATTTTATATGGGTGAAGGCCTGAAATAAATGAATTTTATTTTATTTTATTTTATTATTTATTAAGTTATTCAAAATAATAGTAAGTGGACGTTTTCGGTACTAAGTTCCGTCTGAAGCCTCGATATTTGTCATCGATCCGTGAATGTGTGTCAGGAGAACCTTCATTGTAATATGTTGATGATAGGTTGTTGCATTTTTTTTTTTTTTTTTGTGGGTGGGAAATCATCAAATGACTTCTCCCGCTCTGGTTGGAGCAGGAGGGCGTGTCAGACTTTTACTGACTAAAACCCACCCATGCTCCTTCAGCTGCCCGTATGCCAGGGGCCGCGGTATCTCTTTCGAACAACCCGCACCCCTAGCAGGCATCGGCCCTTGCGGGCCCCACCAGCTACTGCTGACGTCCTCCTGTGACGGGTCAGTACAGTGGCCCCACCGCCAACCACTTTTCGGCCGCAGGGGATAGGGAGAGCGGCCAACGCTATACCGACACTCCTCTTCCCCTGCGGCCCCACCGCGTCCGCCATCAAACGGTGGCGGCCCCGTCCAGGCTACGGAAGGGAAGAGCGCTACTCAAAAGTACCGGCACTCCTCCCATTCGACATCGCGGCCCACCTCAGTTGCGATGGACCTCACCGCAACCTACTTTTTGGCCGCTACGTCGTCGGCTTGGAGGCACAAGCCCTGACGAGCGGCCCCACCTTGGGGTTCCTCTTCGCTTCACCGTGGGAGGGTGACCACGGTTACTGAGCCCCCCCGCAACGACAATGCGGGAACCCCACTGGGGGGGTAGGTTGTTGCATTGAGGTGCTTTTGGATTTTGATATTCATTTTGATGACGATGAATATTTATCTGTATTCTAATTTGCCAACCTGCACTGGGCCAGCGTGGTAGATTATTATCCCACTCCCTTTCGAAGAAAAGATGTCTCAGTAGTAGGAACGTTATGGGCTGAATACGTAATTTAATTTGTACCCTATCATATTATTCATCGCATTGTTTTAGAACCTGACCACCTGTTAGTGTCTGATCGCTGCCGCTGGTGTCTGACCTGTGCCGTTGGTGCATTTGACTGTTTGGTGATTTTAATATATCGCAGTCCACAAGGGCGGAGTCAGATCAGCTAACTACGTAGAAGACGCCATCGCTAATTAGCCGCGGATCGATTAATCTAAAAGGTTTAGCTTAATACTTCCGTGCCTCGAAAAACATGTTAAATCGCCTCATTAATTATGGATATCAGAAGCTCGACAGTCTGACAACTGATCTGGTACAAAATATCTACATTGCCAAATAGTTGCAAAGTATGTACTCATCGTCTTCTTTAATATTAAACAAACATTTTGTAAAAAAAACATTCACGAGGTTTGGTTTTTTAGGGGTTTTATCTGAAAGACTTGACTCTCAATTTCAGAAATAGCAGTGAGATCATTGTTTCAGTTCTTGGTAATTTTATAATGTTATTAGTGAAATTTTACATGGCAATACACCTAAACCTATCCTTTCGGAAAAAACAGGCTTGATATTATTTAGAAGATTTACATCAATCCCAGGAGCTTTAAACAAAGCTTCAACTTATAATAAAGACGTATATCAACATAATAGCTTACTGCTTATTGTCTCACAATATTGCGTCGAAACAACATTAATCCACTTCAGAAACAAAGAAAACATGAATTTATACAAAAACTTGTCCGTTTCAGACAACCCAGTGTCATAGGACACGTGCATAACCTTGTCCTCTCTTAGATAAACACGTCCTTTTTATTGTCACTTACTAGTGTCAATGCTAAGGTGATCGTTTTTTAAAACCTTAGCACTGGTATAAATTGGAAATAAGACTTTTATTTACGTAAAGAAGTGCTTTACTTCATATTTTGGTTATCAATTATTGCTTAAGTAATATAATATGGATGTGTAAGCGAGCCCTTTATGCCTGGAAATACAAGCTGTATTAATTTTTTTGTTTTATTGAGGCTCGTGCAGACTACCGCGACGCGACGGTCGCGTCGCGACAATCGTAGAACAATTTCTATGAAAACTTAATGGAAATTGTTCTACAAGTGTCGCGTCGCGCTGTCGCGTCGCGGCTGTTTGAAGAAGCCTTTATTTATAATTATCTGCTTCAGTTTAGTTTTTAATGTTTTGTTGGTGTAGTGGCGTGTGCTAGCTGACATAGGGCAAATAATTTAATTTAATGTATTGTGTTTTGTAATGTTAATTACTTACTACTGTACAGAATCAAGTTCTTCTAACTTAACGGACAGCTGTGCTGCTGGAGAGTTTGTTGCGCCACTTCTTCTTCCTAGCTAAAGCACTAGAAAGTGGTAAAGGGCGGACGTTTTGGGGAACTGGCTTATGTACCTTGACGTTAAAAAAGTGCTGACTCTCAGCCTAATTTAAATAAATGAGTTGATTTTTTTTTGTCCCAAAGTGTCATAGCATATAAAAAGAAAAAATCACCGTATGTATGAATGATATTTTTGAAAATTTTCATAGAAAACATAAAACAAGTACCTATTACTAGCTACTCACAAAAAGAGTGTTTGACCTAGAAAAGTGTAACACCGAATAACACGTCCCCGTAACATTACTAACGCGAATAACTTAACAACGAATGCACGCTATCACGAGAAACTTAACGCCGGAGCCATGCGATCTCGAATAACCAAACCTCCAAAAGTCATCGTACAAAATCTTTATTCATAGAACAAACAATCAAATCGCCCAGCATCTGGTAAGTAAATAGCTCAATTGGGACCACTGTTCCAATTACACAAAATTATGTGGAATCATGGCACCACCACTGGAACAGCCAATTGGGCAGAAAGAAATGGAATTTATACACCGTGACATTTTAGTCGTCTTACAAAGATGGTCCACTCAATGTATTCGTCATAATATACCTCTAGGCGCGATTAAAACATTGTTACCATTAATTAAGTACGTATAAGACCATTGAAGAATTAAACAAGGAACAAAAACATACAGAATTGATAGTAGGAAAATTTAATTCACAGTCTCAAGAACCAAAAAAGCAAAGAAAAAGATGATAGGGAAGAAAAAAAAACATTTGGAAAAAAAGGAGACAATGGACTTAACCACATTTTTAGATGGTCTTGCATACATGTGCTATTTTAAACGATAACTAAACTCATACTCTGTTGTTGTTTTTTTCTTAAATGTTTGATTTGGTTGATTGTTCTATGAATAAAGACTTTGTACGATGACTTTTAGAGGTTCGGTTATTCGAGATCGTATGGCTACGGCGTTAAGGTTTTTGTGGTAGCTTACATGCGTTGTTAAGTAATTCGTGTTAGTAATGTTACGGGGTTCCGTGTTCCGTGTGGTGACGGACGTAAAAGAATAGCACCATTCCATTTCTTCCCGTGGGTGTCGTAGAAGGCGACTAAGGGACTTACCAGAGAATGGGCAGCAGCGTTCTTTATGCATTTTACCACCATATTGCGATCGCCAACCCGCCTGCCAAGCGTGGCGATTATGGCAAATCCTCCCTTTTGGGGGAGGCTTAAGTCCAGCAGTGGACGTCTTTTGGCTGATATGATGACGATGTTAATGGGACGTGTTATTCGGTGTTACACTTATCTAGGTCACGTAACACACTCCTACAAAAGTGTCAAAAACAGGTAGTAAACCTTTTAAAGAAAATTATGAATATGTAACGCAGTCACGAAACGAATACTTCTCATTTCCCCCTTAACTCTTGTTAAACTGGAATAGTTAAACGGGTAAGCATTTAAATATTAACCTTTTCGTCGTTTTATTACTTCGGGTACTGATTACAGTATTGAGTAGAAACTGAATCTAATAATTGATTAACAGTTAAACGTCTGTAAATCCAGTATGAGCAGTTTGCATGCAAAGGGTTACGGGTTCGATGCCCGCACGTAACGTTTATGTATGTTGATCAAAGAGGCCGATAAAGATTATTATTTTGTCGACTGCGTACGTGAGATAACAAGATAAAATATGTGATTAAACTGCGCTTTAGATTTACTACGTCACCAGATATTACACGAAAGAATCATATTTCAATTATTATTAATTTGTTTTATAATAATTAACAATCAATGCTTTGAATTTGTAAGTTCATATATCCTCTTGTTCCTTTGCATTTATTTAAACACTGAGCCAATCACTGTATCGTTTATATAAGCAGAGGAATTTACACTTCAAACATCTTATACATTACATTTTATATATTTATTCAACTCCATTATGGTTAAAATGTACGAAGAGCTTTTAGTGGTTCTTTTTCGATAGCCTTCCAATTTACCAACAAACTATCCTTGATAACAAATAGTAAACAAAGCAATTTGAATTCTATTCCAACAGCCCTACAGTTTAACGGAAATGCATTTTAGCGCGGTCCTCAAAATGCACATGCGTCGCGCAGGCCTACGCGGCCCGTAGCCCGTAGCAGAGCTACGCCAGACGGCGCGCGAACGCCAAACCAACCGCGCGTAGACCTGCTACGACCCGCCGCGCCGAGTCCACGGAACTTTTCATACTTTTCTAATGGAACATTAGAGTTTACGTTGTCGTGTGCTGTGAATAAAGTTGATTTATTTAATTTGCTAACTTTTGATGTGTGAAACAAATCATAGATAAATTAGGATAGACTTAGTGAAGTGTGATTATTGTTTTGAGATCATTTCGAATTGTTGTTGACAGTTTAGTAATATTATTTTGAGGAAATGTCATATTGAGAGATGGCACCTTTAAGGATTCCAAGTGATTTCATGAGTGAGGATGCTAACTTTAACTTTTCAAGTCATGCTAGTCAGGAGCCCCGTCACCACTGGCGCCACCACAACCACTCTCACATGAGGGAGGGCCACAAACACAATATGGTGGACATACTTTCGAACTCAATAATGGAAGCGATGAACAGTAAATTTGTGCCGGACAATAGTGTGTTACCGGACTTGGAGCCGCTGTCGACTCACATGGAGGGCGCGCTGGAGCGGCAGCACCCGCTGCGGATGAACGTGACGCTGAACCGGTCGGACCTGGGCGTGCTGCCTGACGAGTTCATGTACCGTCACGGGGGCGCGATGACGGCGGTGTACTGCGCCGCCTACCTGCTGGTGTTCCTCGTCGGACTCGTCGGCAACTGTTTCGTGATCGCCGTGGTGTACCGCTCGCCGAGAATGAGAACTGTTACCAACTTCTTTATCGTGAACCTGGCGGTGGCTGATATCCTCGTGATCGTCTTCTGTTTGCCTGCCACACTGATGTCCAACATATTTGTCCGTGAGTACCTTAGCTAGTAGATATCTATTTCACAGAGTTGTTGGCAAGCCTTCAAGAGATAAAGCGTCGATTGAATGGAAAACTTAATGTAATTGTTATTTACGATGAACTGTATCTAGAAAATCTAGGAAATTATGTTCATTTATTGGATGGAAATCAAGAATTCGGGTAGTGAAAATTGTTTAAAAACTTAATGAAACAAAACTACATTATTAATCTTTAACTTTTCGACATACCATGGTGCGTAGCATTTTAAAATAACATTAAACCCACAGAACCTGTCATTTATTCAGTTTAGCCTCCGTAATAAAAAAACAGTTTTTTTTAAATAATAAATTAAAACAAGCGTGTGATTAGAGCAAAAGCAATTAAAACGAATCGACTGGAATATGCTTACCTGCTCGTAAATCAACCATAGTCCATTGTAAGCGAAACAAAAATTTATATCTTTTGAGTAATTAATTAATTTTAGCCAAAATACGTCTCGGAATGGAACTGCGTAGTTACTGTTACTTAACAGGTTTTTGGTATTGCATTTTCTGATTCGGAGTTTTATGTTTTAATTTCAGGAAAAGCGTTTACTGTTTTTTTTTGTAACTAATTTTCGGCAGAGAATTTTGAACGAAAATTGAATTTCCGTGAACATCGGTTCATATCGGAATGGGAGTACCATTGCTATCGTTTCCTCGTAACTTCTGATGTAATGAGCAGCTGTTTCTACGTATGCTGAATTTAATAATGAATATAATTTTCAAAGATATTTTCATTAATCTGCTATTGTTTGAGTACCTATTCAGATTAACAATGTAACAGGTATTTTGTGTTGGAAACAAAACATGATTGTTTTACTTATTATTGATCGCGGTCGCTTATTGTATTACGAAGGGAAATTCTGTTTGCAGCGATTCAATTTGGCGTGTTACATCTTGAGTTCTAAAGGTAAGTTCTGGAAACATTGGTGTATAGTAAGGAGACAAGGTTTTTCATCACATAATTTATAAGCTGTTGATAGGAAATGGTTGCTTTTCGGTGTTTTAATTTGGCTGAGTTCTGTATGGAAGTTATTGTATAGATTTTTACAGTACTCTGAGATAGTTGTCGGATGTTATGATAAAAAGGGAAGTAGGAAGTGGATTCATGACTGAATGTAATTTCCCTACTTCACCTTCTATATTACTTACCTACTTAGGTAATTTTCAGTTTTGTAATTAATTGAAGTATACTTAATATAATTATAATGCTTTTTTCATTACACAGATTTTTACATAGTTGTTAACTTTTAAATTCTTTTTTACACTTTTGTAGTTAATCTACTCGACAAAAATAAAGTTTTAAAGACATTTATGGCTTTGGTATATTTAGGTACATAGTTACTTTGATATTTTATTATTATGGACATGTGTTGTTGGTTTCCAACAATTATTTCTGCTTTATATTTCACTGAGCGAGGGATTGGCAGAGATGTTTATTTTTTAATAAAAAAATATTCTAATGATGCTGTTATAGACAAACTTAAATAATGATTATAAGAGACTTGCATATTTGGACAAAGCAAAAAAAACCTGTATTTGACACTTTGTAAACATTTTTACATGCATAGGCTAGTAAAAACCTCAATTTAATATCGGTCTAATATTTGAAAGAATGGCAACATAAATTCATTGAAGTGTCTGAATAATAGAATATGTCTTTCGAAATTGATTTGGAATTGCGTTTTAGAAAAATGTCTTTTAGTTTTTCATTTGTTCAAGAAGAAAGTTTTAAATAGATTATTGATTGAATGTTATGGATTTTGAAAATATCATGGCACTTACATACTACACATGCCTCTTTTAATGAACAAAAATGGAGTATGTTTTAAAGGCTTCCCAAAAATGATCAATGAATTGGCTTTCCTCTATCAGTTTGATCTTTAAGAAATTAGCAAATTTAAGTATTGCCACTCATGGAGGCTGTATCTATGCACCGATTGATAATAACGATGGCAGAACATACGTACTGGAACATTCTGGAAACTGTACAGTACATATAGGTACTTAAGATCTGTCGACCGTAAACTGCAACCGCCGTAACCGCTTATTATTAGAATTTCCGTATCTTTGAGATGGAAATGTAGAGTAATAGTTTCCTTGTACAAATATACAACGATAGGTAGGTACGCGTCGAATTGAGAACCTCTTCCTCTGGGGACGTTGTAAGTCGGTTAATTAATTTTGGTGTTGAGTAGATGCCTGTGCTAGTAGCTCACTGTCAGGAAGTAAACCAGTTTTGACCAACTGTGTCAATTCCTTCGGGTAATGCGATCGAAGTGGGGATAAATAACTACCTAGCTACATAGATATTGTTGCGTTAAAACTTTGAAAGTATGGCAGCAATAGAATACAGATTTTCTAATATTTTATGCATTTGACTCACGGGTTCAATACGAAGTAAGTTGAAAACAATAACGTTGTTAAGTTTTAAGTTAAATTGAAATGTAACTTATAGTTTGGTAGCAACAGCTGGTGCTTCTTTGGTCACCAGTATTTTTAATCTTGTTTATAAGCTGTAACTTTATTTGTGAAGAATTTTTGCAAGTCTTGATTTTAAAGTAGGTAGGTACCTAAGTCGGTTTTGTCACCCGTACTGAAGTGTGAAGATTCTAAAAAAAATCTTCGTTTCATAAAAGATTACAACCAAAACAAAAATTTCTAAATATTGTTACATTTTGCTGAAACAGAAGTCTACATACTGACATTAACTCATGCTTTTTTCACATGGGGTTAGACAGGAACCAGAAAACGCCATCAGCTAAAATTCAGACATAGTATGTGCCTAATCACGTTGCTTTAAAAAAATACAAAAATCGAATTAACAACCAACCACTGAGTTTCATTTTTGTTGTTCGGTCGTTGTTGTGATTAAAGGCTATAAGGGTAGACTCAACAAAAAAAGTATCACGGTAACCTTATCTCGTCTGAGTAACGTTCACATAGACACTCAAAGATAGCCCAGTGTTCTATCGTCAGTTGGGTCGGCTTTCTGTCTAGACTGATGCGGTTAACTGTACCTAGCCGTTCAGATTTTAGAAACGTATGTGCCTAGTGCGTAGTAGGTACGCTTAAATAACTCAGACGAGCTATAGCATATTATATTCAACAGAGTTTGTTGAAAAACAAAGCCGACCCGAAAACACATGAACTCTTCCCATGGGGGTGGGCAGAAAGTACAGAACGCTATCTGCTACGATCCTTACATACTTCTTTAGCTTCTTTTACGTTCATACATCTGGTCATACACGGAGGAGGTCGGTGGGTCGTAGCCCGAAATAATTATTGCAACATTACATAATTAATATTACATTCGATTTTGTCGCCCATCTGCGTAACAAGTGTGAAGCACCTCCTCTCAGCGTAAAACAAAAAAAATCGTTCCAATGATTGCTGAAAACGTAGTTCGCACTTTTTACTTAAATATTCCAGTCAATAATTTCGCTTGCAATAGTTATCCATATCGCTAACTGCAATAATTAATCCTGATGAATAATGGAACATACATAACATGGCAGCTAAAAATCTTCCAACTGCTACTACTCGTTTGTTTAAATTTTAGTAGTCATGTAGAACGCATAAGACATCATTAAGGCACATGATATCTGTCAGAGGTGCGGGGTGTACGAAAGAGGTACCGCGGCCCCTGGCACAAAGGCAACTGAAGGAACACACGCGGGTGGGTTTTAGTTAGTAAAAGTCTGATACGCCCTCCCGTTCCACCCAGAGCGGGAGAAGTTATTTGATGATTTACCTTAACAAAAAAGGCACATGATATACATATTTTATGCCCATTCACGAAGGGGAAACGGGAAGAACCCAAAATCAATCCACTATCTCAACTTAATCTTCATGCGGCTTCTTTACACATGAGTACCGTCTACAAAAAATATATTTGATTTCAAAAAACATTTTCTGTTTACAAAGCAGCACAGTTGAATGAGTTGTGAATAGCCTTTCAGTTTATTTACAAATTATTCAACCATACAGTCAATACTGCAGATAGCTTCAAAAGTCCAATGTAAGAGAAATAAAAATAATGTAAATTCAAATATGAAAGGAAAAAACATGCAACAATG
Source organism: Polymixis lichenea (assembly GCA_949091785.1). NCBI lineage: Eukaryota > Metazoa > Arthropoda > Insecta > Lepidoptera > Noctuidae > Polymixis > Polymixis lichenea. The sequence continues at coordinate 23,100,799 of OX420944.1, forward strand.
GAGCTTGTTTGAATTTCCCATTAGATGAGAGTCGCAATAGACTGCACTTGAGGCATTGTCTCTGGTTCATTGAAGGTGTTAAAAGAGGCTATTTGTAGCTTACAGGTGTGTTTGTGCGAAGGTATTGTTGTTATCTTGAATTAATGGGGACTTTAATGAATACGAGGATAGAGAAATATTGAACATATATTGTACTAAGGTTTTTGTTTAGAATAGGTACGTACCTATACTTAACAAAAAAGTTGGTACCTTGAAGTGTGGATACGTCTGTTTGTTACCTTTCATGCCTTAACAGCTGAACTGATCTGGTTGAAATTTGACACACGGGTAGATCATGATCATGGTTAGGACATAGGATACTTCTTATCCTTACAGTACGTTCCCGTGGGAAATTTTCGACCTCCACATGAGTAAACCTGTAATCAAAAGCTAGTTTTAGATAAAAAGCAGATGTTGTAAAATTATTTAGCGAGTTTAAAGTCAGCTTTTTAAGAGCTTTTCAGTCATAATTTTGCCTAAACAAATTCGATAAAAAATCAACAATGCAAAAAACACAAACCGCGATGAATGCAAAACCATTTGATTTATACGTCAATGTTTATTTTGAATTTGAAATAAAAACCTGAAATATATCAGCCAGCTGATGTTTTTAGACACAAAGTCAAGGGTTTAACTTTAGGTTAAATAAGATCAACATATGCCACTCTACATATCAACTGAGTATAATTTGAGAGCGTTTCACATTGACTAGAGTTTGTTCTAATAGAAAATCAGGTCAATCATGGTAACATTGGATCAGTGCTAAGTTAGTGGGTATTAAAAAAAACATTTTTTACCACTTTTTTTAAAACATTTTTTTGTTTTTTACCTTTGGTGGTGGTTTGGTAATGGTTTATGTCCATAAACCAGTTAAGAGCTCAACTTTAATAAACTTAGCATGATCATTCACCCTTACACTCATGCATATGAAAGTCAAGTAAACAACGAAATTATTGTACCTCAGGTCATCATTCATGTTCACAATTAATTCCAACTCAGTTTAAAACGAGTTAACTTCGTCAATTACCAGCCAGTTACATTTGGACGTTCCAGTAAAATTGCTAGTGTATGCATCCAGACTTGTTGGAGGGACCAAACTTTGTTTTAGAAATACAAAGGTTCGTTTGATGCTAATGGCGAATGGGCGAGAGGGTTTCAAAGTAAAATTCTTTCTGAGCACTCATTACGAATTACAATCGATTAGAGATTTTATTTTTGATTAAATAGCGGAAAGTTAGCCTTATGGAAATACATTTTGGATTAAATACCTAACCACCCTAATGCTTGCGAAAGGTCAAAAGGTTTTAGTCAAAGCATTTTTTTAGATCATAACCAGTCTCAGAACTTGTCACTTTCATTATAAATCCTGCATATTCGACGTGCAGTAGGCGCGTGTGCCATCAATGTGTGTGTTGCCTGCACTCCGGAAATTTTCAGCGCCGCATGGACCGGACAACTATGCCGTATGCATGTACACTCGCTAGTAACAGTGTTATCATCCATTTCTTTTTTAAATTTTACCGAACTCGAACGTGACTTAGGACGTATTTCCAGATCTCTTTTTATTCGATTCCTCATGCCAGTCTTGAGACCGACTTCAATGTGACCGTATATACAAATCACAAAACTGCAACAAAAGATTGTCAAATTAATTAAATTTTCAAGCGATTCAATAACAAACTTCGTTATTCAAACAAAATCTTATTTAAAATCAACTGCCATGTTTCCGTTAGCAACAGCCGGGATCCAAACTCGTTGTTTAGTTCATGTCAAGTTTTACAATACTCTCGAATTGAGATATCGAAGACATTTCGTTCGATAATTGTTTTAATTTAGATAACGTCACGGCTGAGTTTCGGTTTTTGAGGAGGCGTCTGTCGTAAGTGTGGGCGTCAGTGATATCATAAACTCTTGTTACTTCGTGATACGTCATTTTCGTGATGTTTTAGATACTATCTTCAATTGTTAAAAAATTACATGTCTTAGATTTCGTTGATTAGTTATGTACCTATAATAAATTTTGTGGTGAAATTACAGTCTATATTTGTTAATTTCTCAAAAATTTAAATGTCAAGTCATTCGACTTAAATACTTAAAATCCCGAGTTTCAGTCCGTACTTATAGCGTAATTTCCCAATTATTTATATAATTGTTTGAACTAATCACCCACGCCAGCATCGAATATCCTAATTTTCTTCAAAATAGAATGCAAGCCTATACTGAAACTGACACGAGAAATTGCGACACAGCAGATAGAGCTCCGGCGGGGTCTCACAGCGACATGGAGAGGTCCAGGCCAAGGTACGGAGCGAGAGTGCATGGGTAGCCGTCACCTCCTTCTGCGAAGCAGTAATGCTCGTAAAGAGGGTGGCGGCGCACGTGAGGGAGAGACAATATATGTGCCTTCACGGCCGTAGTCGCCGCAGGAGACGCCCTGGGCGTCGGGAATCCCAAGCTGATTTCCGGCCACCGTAGGCGCGGGCTTGCGGACGGCGAATAATTTATAGCTTGCCGTCCGGTAATGACCAAGCCCGAGTCGACGGCGCGTTGTGTTCCACGCGCGCCTCAAAGAGATGTCAGCACCAAGTGGTGGGGGCTTCAAGAGCCGATGCCTGCCAGGGGTGCAGGTGTTTCGAAAGAGATATCGTGGCCCCAGGCACACAGGCAAGTGAACGAACACGGGTGAGTTTTAGTCAGTAAAAGTTTGACACGAAAGCGCTAGAAGTTATTTGATGATTTCCCATCCTCAAAAAAAAACCTATACTGAAAAGACAAAAACTAATGTAAATAATTTGCCGTGAAAACATCTAAACTGTACGAAATTCCCTCCATGCATAACTTCATATACTTATCCTTGACGAAAACCAGGGCGACGATGCTCTTAAATTGTCCTGAAAGGTTTTGCCTTTGACAATTATTTAAACTATTCATATTTAGCCTTGCATTCACGACTGCATCTCGTTACGTTCGACGTTGGAATATTTTAGCGAGAAGTTCTTAGCAATACCAACATGCCATGTTTGCATTCGAACTATTTATTCAGACAGGGCTTTTTATTTTTAATTTAGGCAATGTTTTGGAAGGTAGGTTTGAGAGTAACTCCCTTTGCTTATCAAAGTACTTGAACCTAAAACAATACTCGCAGGTGCACGGGTTGGCAGTGTGTGACATGTCAGCTGAAGCACGGCGCTTGTTTCATTGGACTCCACCGCGACCATAGATCATTCTATGACCACGATGGACTACACCCCTGTTTTAAAATTTGTTATAATAATAATAACTATCTACGATCATTCTATCACGTATTTACGTGGCTCAAAATGAATGCTAAAATTTTCAGAGTGAAAACCAGAGGGTAATTCTTTTAATTTTAAGTACGTTCCCAGTTTGATCTCAGTCACAATCTGTCAAACATACCTGTAGTTTCCATACATTTGTGAAAAGTTTTTGACATTTGCTCGTCGCCGAGATGAGACTGCGACTAGATTTTGAACGTTTTTAATTTAGAGAATTGGCCTTCTGATCTCACACAAAATTAGTTTTGCGTCTCAGACGTTGGTCACTTCTCCGTCTTTGAAAATATTATCTCAATTATTAAAATCTAACATTTTCTATGGGAGTATCTCTCATTACAGTTTACATTCTTCGGTAAACTCCGGTGGCGTTCGTGAATCGGCTTCGTTAACCGATTCTCTCACAATTATGATCAGCTTCAGATAGGCAAGAAACTTGATGGCAAGGTAGTTCAAGATGGATGAATTCATTTAAGTATCTTGTTTTCCATCTCTGCATTTTCCGAGACGTGGCTTGCAAGTTTCCGTACTATCTTGAGCCAGTTCAAGACAAAATTGATGTAAAAAAATCTCGCATATGGTTTCAGCTGGAATTAGATACTTCAGTTTTTAATGCTAAACAACCATATTATAGACCACGATTGCCAGGTAGCGGCGTTGGACATAAAAAAAACCTATCAGGAATATTTATTCATGACTAGCTTTTGCCAGCGGCTTCATCCGTGAAGAGTTCGGATATTCACCCACCGGAACGTATTACCGGGATAAAAAGTATTCCATGTATTCATTCAGGCTATAAACTATCTGTGTGTCAAATTTTATCAAAATCCGTGTATCCGTTTTTGCGTGATTGCGTAACAAACATCCAAACATCTAAATATCCGAATATACAAACTTTCAGATTTATAATATTTGTAGAATATTTTTTTTCATTCATTGCACAGTTTTTTTTAACCCCGACGTAAAAACGACGGGGTGTTATAAGTTTGACGTGTCTGTGTGTGTGTATGTGTGTGTGTGTCTGTCTGTTGGATCGTAACTCCCGAACGGATGAACCGATTTTGATTTTGTTTTTTTTGTTTGAAAGGTGAATTAGTCGAGAGTGTTCTTAGACATGTTTCATCAAAATCGGTTAAGCCGTTTGAAGATTATCAGCTCTTTTCTGGTTGATGAAGGGTTTTGAGCATCTTCCACGGGTCTGATCAACTCTAAATTTGGTATTCTATTACTTCAATGATATTAGACGAACAAAGTAACATTGGACTGATGCTGGAGTGTGACCTGGAATTTCCAGGATACCCAAGTAACTCACTAAACAAACAGCAAAAGTATCGTGTTTGGGTTCATTAAAAAGGTCTCAATGAATAGGTTATAGATAAATGGTGATCAAGACGAAGAATGAGGATAAATTAGTAACAAACTTCACTGTGGGAAACATACGCAACCCAGCGCACATTTAAGCGAGACATTAACTTTAAAAAGCAGGAAATAAAAGTTATATTAAAAATTTAAAAAACTCCCGACCCAAAAACAAAAACTCTAAAAAGTTAAAAAAAATATTTATTGGTCTTTTAAGTTGTAGGTAATATTTTGATCAACGTATTGTCAAGTCGGGGGACGGCTAATGCAAATGCTAGGCCACCTCTGTTTGGCGTTTTCTTAATAAATAAATAAAAATAAAAGCCTCTTGGTATAAAGGGCGTGAAAGTTTACATACGCAATGCTGGATTATGTTCACATAGCTGTTACGACCCGAGTTACAACTCGAGGCCACAAATGATAACCTAGGACCATCGACATAAAATAAATAAACAAACAGGTAGGTAATTATTAGCAACAATAACATAATTATGGTCAGCAAGACGACCAGGCACCACAAGCAGCACCCGTTCACGAGCATAACTCAAAGATCAGCCACTACCCCCAATAATATACAATATACAACCTGTCAAAGATTTGACTATTCGATGCACGCACTATAAAGTCGACCGTCCACTGCTACATAGGATATGCACGGAGAGGTTTCTGACGTTAGCTGCGCGATTCATTTGTCTGCGAGCCACGCATTCGTGCGTAGCGTGGATCGCAGCGGTCGATCCACATAACAATTTATACAAAGCGAAGCATAGGACACGTACGTAGCTAAGTGAGCGTCTGTGGAGCAGAGCCTTAACAGTTTTAAAGCTGTTGTAGTTACATGCCTATTTAATTATCTTCATCGTTGACTGTATATGCCTACAAAATCTATAATTGTTATGGAACACACTTAGCCTAATTTGTTTAATTAAATTCTTAATTATTTTATCACACAGTTGCCGTTGTGTCACAGAGTAAGTAATATAATCTTAGTTGGCCAATTAAATTGGATTGTGTTACTGTGTTTAAAAACATAAAAATTTTACAGTTTGTGTACCAGCCTCATCCAGTTGTTGTGCTGGCAGCCAGATACCGACACCTCGTCTTCCACTTTAATTTGTATATTGATTTTGACATAACTTTTTGGCCATCAATAATTGTTCTTATGAGCTATTTGAGTTATTTAAGCATATTTTATAAAGTGAAATCGCCATAATCGGCAAGCGTGGAAATCAAATTAAGGGGCGTAGTAAGCCAGATAAAAATCAAGTTTCACCCGCGACTCGTTGCCTGCCCATCTCTTTATACATGACGAAAACAAAACACAATCCCTTCCCGGGAGCAGAAACTTTGAAGGATCACTATTAGACTGAATTCTATATGCAATCTCATGCAGTCGGACGCATCTTCTTAAATTTAACAATAAAAACCTTTATTGCCTCCGACTGCATGGGATTGCTTATAGTATTCAGTCTAATAGTCATCCTTTTAAAACAAGTTTCTTGATTCCATCTTTTTAATTAAAGTTCACTTTTTAGGCAGTCAGGTTTTTTGATTTTGTATATTATTTTTTTATTTCACAGTTTTTAGTTAATGTAATTATTTTTGACGTTAATGAAACCTATTTATGAAACTCTTTATTTTGATGCCCAACTCAATAGGTTTTGAGAAAAAAAATGTTTTTTTGAAGACACAATAAGGCGCCAAAAATCGGCTTTTTAATAAAAAAAAATCAATTTTGATACACCCAGTGTTACTCTCACAATTAAGACGACTCTAATGTCACTTCTCAAACTGAAATCGATCAAGCCGGTTAGGCTACAGAGCGTAACAAAGAAATATACATACATACGTACATTCGAAAACTGCACCATACTACTTACTGACCAAATAATTTAGGCTAGATTAGAACTGCGACTAACAGCGTGCGAGCTGAGCGACCGGAGCGAGCGGTGCCGCGGCAGCGCCCGGCGACCGCTACTTCCAAGTTAGTGACAGTTACTTGACTATTTAGTAATAGCCAAGGTACTATCCGTCTTGATGCCAGTTCATAATTTGATGGTTTCATTTCGATAGATTATAATCTACCAAAAAATAATGCGTTAAATTGTAAGCACTATGTTACGGTTTAGAATCTTTCATTAGTCTACAATCTCGCAGGTTAGATTAAAATGTAATGGTTTATACAATTTTACGGTGATATATCTATCTGATATTTTAACCTTCTGTCGTATGTATATGCAAAATAATCAGATGAAACGACTATGATCAATGAAATTATTGACCGCTGTATACAATGTTGTTTTTGTAACTCATTATTGCGTATCAACCCGTACTGGGCCCGCGTGGAGGATTACGGCCCACTCCCTCTCTCAGAGAGGAGGGCTGTGTCCCAGCAGTGGGAACGTTATAGGCTGATTATGATATGTATTGCCTCTATCATTTATTCATTATATTATGAGTTAAGTTATTTCGACAGCAGGTTGATTTGTCTAAAGAAACATTATTCCAATACAGAAGACTGATGAGACACACTTGGTCAAGAGTTGATGACATTCGACGGATTGTTATGTATTTCGTGAAGACTGAAAAAAAAAATTCAAAGAAATTCTTCATTATGTATAATCACCTGTTTCCTTTGCATATACTGTGCGCTAATCTCGAATTAAAATCTTAGCTTACTATCATGTTTTGGACCTAGAAACTCAAAAACAACGTGACAAAGTTCAAATTCAAGTACGTAACCAAATTTATTTAGGACCGTATTACTTCACACGGTGAAGTAAAATTTTGGATTGTTGGTTTTACACACTGCCTTCGTGCATCGTCATTTGACATGTGTGTCAAGCAAAATTTTCCTTTTTATAGAGGAAGTACATACTTTTTGCTTTATTGGCACAAGGATTTTTTGGCGTCTGAATGACATTGGCTGGGGGGCGTTGTTGGTAGACATTTGTGAAAAGAAGATGGTGGCGTTAGTTGCAATTTTAGCCACGCACCGTAATATTCCTGTACCGTTAAAGAATGAACCTCCCCAATAAAAACATTTGCAAATAAAAAGATGCCGATGATGATTTGGTACAAGGGAAAAGCAGAATTGTTAGCTTCACTAATAAAAGAATAGATATTCAAGTAGGTGCCAAGTTAAATGGAGCTTAAAGAAAGTCAAAAGTTTGATAGTTCCTTGTTTTAATTAGTTAAAACAAGGAACTATCAAACTTTTGACTTTGTAATTAAATTTTGTAAACAGTAACAGTACGAAGACGGACTTGCCGAAGACCTGCGTTCTCTGCTAATGACTTTTTGTCGACGGAACCAAAATTGCTAAAAGATTTGACTCGTAACTTCCTGTACTCGTTCATACATACATAAACTCTCGAGCTGTTCCGTAGCTGTCTATATTAAAGCTATTATTTTTGGTTCTCTAATTTTCCTTGATTATTTTTTTTACCTTCAACTTAATTTTGATTTAGGGGATATGCAAAAGCAAATGTTTCGTGTAAGGTAAAAAACTGGTGTGCTTAACCCGATTTCACACTCCGTACCTTTGGATTGTTAGGTCCACGAGTAAAAAAAATTGGATCCTTACTTAATAACAATAAGATCTCAAATTGCCTACTGGCCTATGTTATTAATTATTGCCGCAAGTAAATTAACTGAAATGCTGAGCAAAAGTGCTAGTTGCTTTATAGTACTTACTACTTCTATGTATACCAGTCAAAAATCTGTCAAATCAAATGTATGCCATCTTCACTACATAGTATAAAACAAAGTCGCTTTCTCTGTCCCTATATCCCTATGTATGCTTAAATCTTTAAAACTATGCAACGGATTTTGATGCGGGTTTTTTTAATAGATAGAGTGATTCAAGAAGAAGGTTTATATGTATAATACACCGACCTCCACGCGGGCGAAGCCGCTGGCAAAAGCTAGTGAGTTTATAGATATCATCAACACAAATTGTGATATATAATATTTTTTAGTTAACTCTCGGCAATTATCCAGTTTTTCCATTCTTAACGTTTTTAATTATCGTTTTGGAAGTGGCTATATTAGTTTTGTCATGTTTTATATTTTACCGTGTCTTTTCTACAATGTGACAAATTACGAAAATATTGTTTACGAAAATAAATTATTTCTCAGCGCAGCTGAAAACTTATGCGCAGTCCTCTCGGTCTCAACAGAGCGACGACAGCTGATTTGTGAAACAAAAATAAGCTTGAAGTTCCCGTAACGTGCGACGGAAGATGATTTCTTCCTCGAACTAAGAACGTCGTAAGTGCAAATAGCTTGTAGTCGCAATGAAATAAAAAATAAAAGGTATTTCAAAAAACGCTTCCACAATTTTTTTCGCCTTGTACAAGTAATACAAGTAATCATCATATTTTTATCTTATTCGTTTTTAGCATATTATGTATAAATTGAAAATACGTGAAAATTAGAGGTAGCTTCGTGATGTTTTTTTACCGAGCATTTTAATATTATCGTGTTTCTGTTCCACACAACGTTTGAAAATATCATGTAGTTACTCGTATTTTTTAAATTTTATACTTAGTTGAAGATAGGCAATTTTGGTATATACTCCCTCTTAACGAAGCTTTGTTTTATTGAAGTCGTCTCATACAATATATTATTACTATTAATTTAACACCTACACGAAATTGGCGTAGGTCCTATTTGGAAATAGTTTGATATTTTTTATTTGGATGAGATTCCACCCAAGCAAAATGTGATGTTAAAGTCATTTAAATTAGTTTGCTGGATATTAGTTTTTGTTTCGTGAACTTATTTCAGCCTACACATGACCTTTAGCCCTTGTTGCTCTCGTAAATATTGAATATTTTATAACAATTTGTAAACAATAATAAATTGCCTCTCATAAGGATTTCTTGTTTTTTGGATGGGATTCAAACCCTCAATACTTAGTACAATAAGCAATCGGGACAATAATCCGTTAAATTACTAAAAACAGTAAGTTCCTACTAAAGACACCAAAAATAATCCCCGAAGGGTTATACAGAGTTGTACTTATAGTACACCAACATTTCGCTAGTTCTGTTTAAGTCCCATGTAATAGGAAGCGAGCCTTTTGCCATCAACTTGGAACAAATCCAGACTCCAGGACGCTACTGAGAAATTCCTAAGCAGAACACAGCAAAAATCAATACTAAACCTTTCAAATACTCAATTTGTCTTATCCCAACAAGCAATAAGAAGCAATATCAATAGTTTCAGCACAACGCGCAACGATTGCCATCTGTCCAACTTCGCAACACCGCCTTTGTTAAAACTCTGACGAATCAAGATTGGTAGGTACCTACAGAACTTGCTTCAAACTGCTAGGTGCATTAACTTTCTCATCGTTTTGTTGTTCAATTGAAAAGAAAATAAATCCTTAAATCAATTTTCAAAGCTTCTTCTACCACAGGTACATACTGCAACAACATTTTGAAGAACATATAGTGATACCGAAAAGTATTGCCATGTTCATATCTATCATCTTATAAGAAAATCGATACACCTAAAAGAATTAAAGACATCAAAACCGCAATACTAGCAACCCCTTAAACCATTTAGCCACCAGCAAAGTGTCGCAAAAATCGATTGAACACTTCTAAAGTGCTACCTTCAACCATTATATCTTGACGACGCATTATACTTCCAACTGCAGTCAAACGTTTTATTAAAACTAAAAGTCTAGGCATTCCGAGGAGTCTAGACGACATAATAGTTACCTAGTCTTTATAAATATGTATAGTTTTCCCCTTCACCTCGGGTTTCACTAACATCAAGTGATTAAGGAAATTCGATTCGGTGTATCTATGAAAACAATTTAATTGATGTAACACGTTGTGTTCATTAGTTAGGTCGTTTTACAATGTGTTAGGTAATTGTCTGATGATTGGTGCTTTAGGAACTAGTCTTCACTTTACTCACAGCTTAATTCTTCGCACTTCAATTGCAAAACTGGGCATTCATGGCCTAGAATATCTTTGGGACAATATAACATCGATAATATCAAAAACGACTGTAAAATCTGGTACAAGTGTAAAATTGAAAAAAAAATCGGTATCGGCGTTTCCCAATCCAGAAAAAATCGTAATCGGGTTACCCATTCCGATAGTAAAAGGATAAAAAACATCGCTACAAATATTTTCTACAAAATATTTATTTCATATAGTAGCGAACTAGTCTTATTGAAATATAGGATGAAGACTTGATATGAATGGATATATTATCAGATTTAAAAATATTTAAGATCTCTCTTCTTTCTTTTGTCAGCACGGAATGTATGAGAATAAGTCTATCTTTTGATGGCAAATTGTCGGCTGGTAGTGAGCCACTACTCAGGAAGGTATTAGGTAAATATCGTTACTAACTTACGAAGATTTATTAAAATACTTATCTATTATTGACAGTTAATGTTACTTTCCAGTGATAGTTATTTAATTGCCATGGATTCGAAACAACAAAAATAGTATCTGATGGTCCATTTGCCTGAGATTGACTGTACCAGACAGAAGTTCGTTGCTATTAAAGCCGCTCAGCTTGCCTACTTACCTGCACCTGGTGAAAATAAAAGCTTAAAATAAAAGGCGACACAATAAACAAAACAATCGCTATAAATCAAACAACTAATTGAGAAACCAAATAAAGTAACATAAAAGGTATTTTGCGAAAGAAACTAAACGGTTTGAACCAATGACCTCTAAGTAACAGGTCGCGAATGACATTGCGTCATACAGTATAACCAATGAGCGGGCACGCCTTCGTTGCGATTTTAATGTGTGTACGTAAGGAACGTAGGGGGTCCTAGGGTAACACTGCAATGATAATAAACGAAATCTTGTTTATTAATCCGTGATTGTCTGCAGGTAAATAATCATCATCATTTCAGCCGAAAGACGTCCACTGCTGGACATAGGCCTCCCCCATGCTCCTTCACTTCGACCGGTCTTGTGCTTCCCACATCCAGCGGATTCCCGCGGCCTTCACAAGGTCATCGGTCCACCTTGTTGGAGGCCTTCCCACTCTACGTCTTCCGGTACGCGGTCGCCACTCCAGAACCTTTCGGCCCCATCGGCCATCTGTTCTGCGAGCAATGTGCAAAAAAGGTAAATAATACTGGCAACGAAATCTTTTTGGTAACCTTATGAAGAAGCCAATTAACTTTCTACTATTGGGCCGCACCGTTACAAATCAATTCCAAGCTTGATAAAATTGCAATTATTGTAATATTTGTAACCATTCCGTTGGTGCTAAGCGTGGTGTTATGCTTGTATTTCCAAAATATCTTCAATTTCACCGTCAAGCATTCGATCACGTCTCAAGTCTTAACCTCTAATACCTTATTATTTTTCCAACGCACAATAAGTTTCATCACACAATAATCAACTTTACAAAGATTATTTCTATAAATAAACCATTGCAATAAATCTCTGTAAATATTTTCAGAAATAGTGGCCTAGTCTGAGGTGGCCTATGCATGAGGTATGGATCACTAGAGATATAAAAAATTCTGGAAAATGTTTAGAGGCTAACTTTTTTTAAAATAAATAGTTATGAATGACTGGCTAACTGACGACTTAGAACACGGAAATAAAAACCTGTAAAAGCATTGAAAAAAAGTACATATTGTCCTGAATGTAACATTCGTAAACTGAAACCACTACATATAATGTAATGTATTGTATTTCACGGTGATCCAAAGATAAAGAACCGTGTCTAGACACTCTATTAATCTTGCAGACCGGCCCACAACAATTCATTAGAGAAAATTGTGTGATATAATTTTTGAAAAATATTAATCTATTTATTAGTTTCTTGTGCAAGTGACTCTTAGAGCCTTTAGAAACAACATAGGCATCAATGAATTTTCGATCCAATCGGTGTAAGGGCCATCTGAGATTGTCAAGTGAAATATATGAAATAAAATATACCTACGAGGATCTTCGCACATTTAGCTTATCGTTTTTTTTTCTAAAGCATTACAGCTGCATATTCCACTTAAAAATATAATTATAGCAATTGGCACCTATTACAGTACAAACGCAAGCGACTTTAAATTTTGTAAAATGTACGCCAGTATTTCAAGCTTATTGTCCCATTTTGATAATGTCAATGTCAAAAACTGTTTTTCTTTATAAACGATGTTATCTAAGACACCGTAAGAATCTCAGGTCAACAGTGACATTTTTTTCATTTGTATTTTCTCATTAAAAAATCCTGCTGTAAAGAATGAAGTTTTGTAAAAAAGTACACTTTCAATTCAGTAATAAAAACAAGGACTTGTTGACGTATAATTTCATCGTAAACATTTGTTACAGAAATAAGCCTCTCCAACTTTTTACATTTAATTAAAATAACGTTTTGTATTATAGTTAAAACACAAGATTGAAGCAATACAAATGAGACTTGAAGCGAATTAAATTGCAGAAAACTACTAGTAAATAATTTGTGTCTAGAGACACTCTTACGTGTCCATTTCATTCAAACAAATGCGTAGGTATTTTTGTTTAATGTAACTTTTTTAGTATTCTGCAAATATTATGCTCACTTGTAATGACCTAGGATTGACCTACATTACATTTATGGCTAAGAAATCTCATTAGTACGTCGTTTGAATGAATAATCATTCCAGTGCACTATTGGAACAACAGGTTAAATGACGGGTATTTGATTCAAACCAGAGATTACACAACACGGCTACTTAGATGTTAATTGAGTGACAAACGTGACGCCTGACAACATCACCTGAAGTTGTCAGGCGTCACCGTCGTATTGACCCGCAAGGATGTATCTACCTATGAGTATGGTACGAAATACTGTATTTTAATAAATTGGCATTGCTTTCATTGTTCCCGCAGTTTTTAAACAAAAAACTACGACAATGACGATGATGTCAAGACTGTTCTGTAAAATTGTAAATCAATATTTTAATCATGTTTTTTGTAGATATCATTATCATTTTATCTTATATTATTCCAATTTGCTTTGCGTCAGCTTTCATATTTGTGTTCTACATAAATCTACACGTACACGATTCTCATGTGAAAGACCTAAATTGCAGACTCTGTCCAAAATTTCTAGCTGTTCAGACAATACACGATCAAATATTTGACAAGAAAAGGTAAACAAGAAGGCATAGGCTGAGGTAAACTTAATATTCGTTTTGAACTGCAGTCTGCAAACTTCCACAACCTAATTTCGGTTCTTCGACATTTACGTTGTTTAAAGTTAAGTAATAATAAGCGTCTATTTAACCATACATTTTTGACGTTTAAACGACTTTATCTTTAATCAACGTTTATAAATAAACCCCTTAGTCCCGCAAGTCCTATAAACGCTCATTTGTTTCTGTACCTACCTGCAACATTATTGATAAGTTAAAAGCACACTAACAGTTATTTAACATTCGTTCTGTAAGATGTTCATAAACAGGTAAATAAATACAGACAAAATAATTCTCAAGTAACTGCAAAAAATCACGGATATTTTGCCAACCCTACATTCATCTTATATTCACTTACCATAGCAAAGGATTATGTGGAATCTATTTTATCGCCGACACGCATTCTTTCCCGCTATGATTCATGCTCGTGTAGATATTTCCATATGGGATTATGGTAATAATATCACTCATATTGCATTTCCCCACTCAACTACATTCCTAGACGAGAGACGATCGCATAAGACAAGGAATGATAATGAGACCATTAAGACACGTCGCGTAAAAACATATTGGCATCGAATGTATTAAGACACATGGTATCTGTCTAGTAGGACGATCCTACTATACAAAAACAAAACCCAAAGATAGCAAACATTATTCTGAACAGAAAATTTATCTTTAGGAGATAAAGGGGCTTGTGGTGTTGCGTTTTTGGCCAATGGAGGACGATGGACGATCATGTCCAAGCATCTTTCAAGGCTTCATCATGATGAAGCAGGTTAGTTATTTCACAAGCACGTGGACACTCATATTATCGTTTTTTAGTGAATATAGTTGGTACTTTTGATGACGAATTTATTTCGTTTTTATTTATAGAACGAATGTTTTTGGTTTCATGCTGCTTATTTACTGTTGCCAGGGTCATTTTATCTTGTGGTTCTTGAATAATAAAACCAAGTGTTTCAGGTAGGTAAGGCTTTTTGGATTTTCCTAATTTGGCATATGTAAATTCTACGATTTTTTTATACAATGTCTTACTGTTAACTGGCATATCGTAAGCGAAACTTGACTAAATATTCTGATATTGCCTACTTGCAGTCAGCAAGTACGGTGATCACTGCAACTATCATTAATCTTTTTCGAAATGAGAACAGGCCTTTGCCCTGCATGCTAGTGGTTCAATCACAAGCTAGTATTATTATACCAAGACTACTGACCTCTATATACGACCCTGTAAACTAAACAATAACCATTATTTAAACCATAAACCCTTTCAGCAAACAATATTCCACAGCAAAAACAGGGCTATGCACTCAAAATTAATAGGCCTGATTCAAAACGAGCCCGCTAACCTTTAGTGGTCATAGCTGGCCATATGTTCCAGTGCCAGTTAGGACCAATAAACAGTTTATGTGCCTTGTAATAACAGTTTTAGGTTGTGTGACATATTTCTTCTTAGATTAACGAGTGTTTTTCGGGTTACAGGTGAACCCTAAACCGCAACAATGAACCTATTTTTTTGGTCGGCTGAATGGCGATGGTCGGCCATTTTGTCCTTTATGGGGCAGTCACAAATATGTGAAATGGTTGTTCTTGTCGGAGTAGAAAGGGTGAAGTTTTAATTAAAAGGATTTTTGGGTTCTGTTTTTAGAATATTTGAGAACTATTTTCATTTCGAATTCTAAAGCCTAATTTGGGAAGTCTTTGTCCATTTGTTGTCCCTACAGACAATGTAGCATTTAAAAGGCTAGACCGATTCGTTTGTAAAAAAATTGCCTTAACTTTTGTTTACCAGCTCTACTTGTACCTATTATACCTAACTATCCCACACTACTACTTCTATCTACTACTCTTATGTCACTCACTGGAATTAAGTTTGAAGGAACCTACATCTTTCACTACTGGACAAGTATTGACAGTAGACAGTACTGACTATTTCCCGTGGCTTTGCCCACGTGGAGTTCCGTGGAAATTATCCCACGGGAACGTGCTACCATGGTAAACTATCAGTATTGGGTTAATCCCTTGTCTTTCTGCGTGCTAAATATCGAAAGTCGTTCATCCGTCAAGACGTGGAAAGGTTACAGACAAGCACGTAGTCAGTCAGTTAATTTTGCATTAACAGTATTCGTATGGGTAGAGCAAATATACCAAAATCAACGTGTACGAAATCCAAAGACTTTGATCTTTTTGAATAATATTTCTTAGACCCACAACGTCTGTTGTGATTGGCTGTAGAATCTAATAAAGAACTGCGATTGTTATTGAGTTCCAGAGACTTTTGCTCTGAGGTTCACTTCAGCCGTTTGACAGCACTTGTACAGTTGTGCGCCGGGAAATTGAATCAAACATTCACTGAAGTGAGTTTCTGAGAAATGTGGTGGAAGGCAACGGATAAAAAATACGATTTTGTGGAGAAAAATGTCCTTTTGTCTTGTTTAGTGTTGTTTCTTTGTATCGACATTTGGCATTGTTGAATCAATGGCCCTTTTATCAATACTGTCTATCAAATCTCAACTCAAACTCCTGGAAGATATAAATTGAATTCTATGGCAGGTCTATTTACCCATAAAATAATTATTCTCGACCCCGGAGCAAGTCAACCGGTAGGCTAAGTTTCAGTGTCAAATCTTTTATAAAAAACATTAACACTCTATTTTAGTAACAGTATCAAAATACCAGGACGACCTGCTAAAAATATACATGAACATGTATCATTTTCATGTTGATACACTAAATATTAAATTCAACTTTTCCCAGTAGTCGTTTGGATAAGTTCCAGAAAACCCAGTCACTTGTTTTAACACGTTAAACATAAATTACACTAAGCTTCACATAACAGACTACATGTTTTCTTTGATACAGTGCCCGAAATAAATTTTTCCACATCAATACCATTTTTTCAAGCCCGTGGGGATTTCAATTTCTGGGGTCGATGACCCAGACGCTGAAACTATTGTTTACAAAATTATGAAGTTATTAATTGATGATATATTGAAACAATGGAGAATAATCAATCAAACGGAAATAAGAAAGGGATCTTGAAGGTTATGGGTTCAATAACTTTTGCAAATTTTGTTAATATTGCGTTTCATAAGAAGTAAAGTTACAATATTACATTTGTTTTTCTCAGAACTAGAAAATGATAATGTAGCTGATAAACTAGCTATATTTACATCATTTTTAATGACAAACGTAATTGGCCTAGTTACATATATTTTATATAGTTTGGATGTTTGTTACTCCAGTACGCCAAAACAGCAAAACGGAATTGAATGAAATTTGGAAGACAGATAGATTAACCTGGATTAACACATAGAATGCTTTTTATCCCGGTAGTGCGTTCCTCTCGGATAATATCCGACTGCTACGCGGGTGAAGTTGCTGGCAAAAGCTAAAGGGAAATATTTTATCTAATGTGTAAACAATTACAAGCTTACATAGGTTATCATTATCAGTTTGCTACTCCGTAACGTTAAAAACCTCTTAGTTAAATTAATTTTAACTAAATTCCATGTTGACAGTTAACTAAGTTCATATTCCTCAGAATTTAATTTACTTTACTTGGTTAAACCTACGCTAAGGTGTGAAATTAAATATTGGACACTCTATGCTCTTTCCTTTAACGATTTTAGTGCTCGTAATTTTTTTAGTTATAGTTTCTGCAAGCTAGGAAATCATCTACCTATGATTGATTGGTAATAGGTTTATGTTTGATGAGCAACTAAGTTTATTTAAAAAGCGATAAATTTGGAACAAGTTGCTTTGGTCAGAATACGAGAAAAATGTTTTTTTTTTGGTGAAAAATTGATGTGAGTCAAGTTCTTTTTAATATTTATCTGTAAATATAAAGTAATGCTCTATTTGCTCTCGGAATATAAAACGATACTTGGTTTTTAAAGAAAGTCATATCATAATCTCCAGTTGCAATCCAGAGTTGCGATGATACTAAATACAAACGATTCGTAAAAAAATAAACCAGCTGAAATAGTTTGTAATTTTTGTTAAATATCTATTATTCTAGCAATGATTAAAATTGCTTTTAATAGATCCATTTAAAGGTAGAAAGAGTAAGTAAGTGCAGTTTTCTTATTTGTAAAATCATAAAAAGAATAATGATTTATTATTTTGCTTCTACCGAAAATTGGAATAAGTATTGGTAAAAGGTTAGTGAAAAATAAAGACAACAGCTTAATGACTAATTTATTTTTATTACACAAAGTTTGATATTTTTAGTTTAATTTTCAATATACGTCTACTGAATAATTAATTGAAAAAATATTTTGTGTCACAAAGTACCAACAAAAGCACAAAACACGCAATAACTATAATTCACACACTCAATGTCAGAATATCACCTTTCAATCTTTGAAATTTGAATAAAATTCTTCGAAAAAAACCACAACGTTTGTCGTCAAGTGTATTTGGAGGGTTATTCTCAAACGGTTATATCAACGACAATACAGCTCTTTGTGGAAATTTCTTATTAAAATCACTTTGTAATTGGATCTAATTGTAGCCAAAGTTCCAATTATGTGCTATTTATAACCAAGGCACGCATAACAATGGGCTACTGTAGTATTTCTGTTCTATTATAACAATTGTTAAGTCACTTTGAACGAGTATGACTGTCACAATAGAATTGTTTTCTGTTGTATTCAACAACATTTGTATTCGTGACTATAAATTGCTTAAAGTAACGTATGTATGTATTGGTTTGAGTATATTCAATAAATACATAGATTATTGAATTTGTAATCCATACTTGTAAAATGCATGCAATTTAACAGCTTATCTATTTAAATCACCATAAAATAACTGTTACAGGAGTTTTGTTTAGGCATCAGAATACAGAAAGTAACTCATTATTATTATTATACATGTAATATTCAATTCAATAAGAATTGCTCATTTGGGGAACTACACTAACAATAATATATAAATAAACCATCAACTAACACGCTACAGACTGTATCTATCATAAAATAAACAATCTGGTCTAAATTTCAAAGCAACCGACTAACTAGGGCGTCGGAAATCCCAGGGGGCGTCGGGAATCCCAGGCTGATTCCCGGCCGCCGTAGGCACGGGCTTGCGGACGGCGAGTAATGGGTAGCTCGCTGTCCGGTAAGGACCAAGCCCGGGTCGACGGCGCGTTGTGTTCCACGCGCGCCTCAAAGAGATGTCAGCAGCGACTGATGGGGCCCGCAAGGGCCGATGCCTGCCAGGGGTGCGGGTTGTTCGAAAGAGATACCGCCGCCCCTAGCACACAGGCAACTGAGGGAACACGGGTGGGTTTTAGTCAGTAAAAGTCTGACATGCCCTCCCGCTCCACCCAGAGCGGGAGAAGTTATTTGATGAATTCCCACACAAAAAAAAAAACCGACTAACTAAACAGTAATTGTTTCATAAGTACTGAGAATAAAAACCTTGTTAAAGCAAGTGTTTGATTTCTTCTATAGATTTTATTTTATGTAATTTATATGGGTTTTCTTGTGTAAAGGCTTCCCATCAAAAGAATTAAGTAATAATAGGAAAAATATAAGTCACTAAATTACTACTTTGGTGGTAACAGAAAAGTACTTAAAGGTCTTAAGATTGGTTTTTTTGTATTTGTTGGCTTTATTCTCTATATTTTTTTGTGCGCAATAAGTCAGACTCAGAAAGTTTATCCAAACGTGGGTGGATAAAGAATATACTAGAATATATTTAATATGATATCATTCTTGAAAATTATAAGCACGTCTTTATGTGGGACTCATCGAGTAAATCATTCATATGGATACGTATTTATATAAAGTTATTACTTCTCCGTTTATCTCTGACTGGGGATATTTAATAGATTCAGTACTAGGTAGGCAGGTACACATAGCTAAAGAAATCTATTAAGATAAATCCTTTTGGGTAAAGGTATCAATTGTAACATAAAAAGGTGTGTGGTCGCGGGATCCTCGTCAGGAACAAAGTTCCTTACGCAATACTCGCACACACACACTCGTATTATAATAAAAACATACAGAAAGAGAGAAAAACTGTGAATTTAATACGCGTTTTTAATACATTTTTTGTTGCTGTCGCGAAGTTGTCGCTTCCATTTTGAACTTTATTACGATTTTAACACCCTCGAAAACTCATAAAAACGACACCCATGTAGAAAATTAAAAAAAAAGTCGGGGGCCATCTTGGATTTTCTAACTATAGAGAACTATAGAAAACTATTGAGGGGGCATAACGCTTTTCGTTACGTGACGATTTCTGCTAGTATACTCCCATCGCAAGCCACGTTAAAGAGCTTCGTTCCAACAACACCATTATTTTTTAGCTCGTATCCCAGTACATTTGGGGCGATGCAATATTTATTTTACTTCTGTACTATTACCAAATGTAACATAACATTAAACTTTAATGTTTTGGGTTTGCCATTGCATAAAACCTCAAACTTGACATGTTTGCTTAATGAACTTATAACTAACTATAGTAGCTCGATTACGCATCAAAGCAAACTCTGTAAGTATTCATCTTTGATTGAGAGTTGTGAAATGATAAGTTGACTAAACTTAGAACGCCATAAGTTTTGTAATTATTGTTAAATTGTTTTGCAATGCAGCTGTTTAATAGCTTAGAAATTTAGATTTAAACGCATCTGTGTCTACAACGAGATTATTGAATAACAGAAAACGTAATTAATTCAATAATTTTTGTTGCAGAATAAGTCTTAGGTATTACAATCAAACATTCTGGTATTAGCATAGAAAAAATCTCCCGGTTTCATTGCCTAGTATAAATAAAAATACTGAAACAGAGACTCAAATTGAAATACCTTTGGAATGATCTACTGTTTGTCGTCGACTCCAAAATCCCAGCGGGCAATTTAACAAACCACACAACATGTTGATAGGAGCTGTTGACTTTACTTAGCTTTTGGGATAGAACAACATCAAAGTAATGTTGACCAGAGTGGGGATCATGTGGGGACAATGTAGGATCAATATTGGGTAGGCGCACATCATAATTATTACACGCACGTCCCCAGTGGCACTGCATGATGGTGCCTGTGACAGCTCACAAATGATTAAGACATAGCATATCCATTCGATAAATTTAATTACTGAAACCCGAAAACGATGCAGTGTGGCATCCGTTTCCTCACATTTATGAAAGGATTTTTTTTTTTATGTACAGACTTCGCAAGCTAAATAAAATAGCTGCCTTTTCTCAAATATGGGTAGTAGATTACTTTTTTACCAGTTCTCCCGAAACGTCCAAACGGTATGTACGGTATCTAGTTAGAAAGTTTTAAATGCACATTGTATTGCTGATTTCCGTCGGTGTTTGAGTGCGCCACAGTCGGGCAGTCTTTTCTGTAGGTGGCATTAGCACTGCCATGTAATCTTATCTAGAGTTTAACGATTTTTCGGAAATTATCCTACTGGCGTTAAAAGTCCTAAACCAGGTTATGACATCATAACTGATTAGCACATGCCAGTATGCCAAATTCATCCAAATTTGTCCAACAGTTAAGACGTAGAAAGGTGACAGACAGACAGACAGGCTTATTTTCGCATGTATAACATCATAATGGATTAGACGACAGCAATACTGGCTCAGTGGTATTGGCACTGACCTACAAGTTGTGGGTCGTGAGTTCGTATCCAGGCAGGCGCTTTACTTTGTGTGTTTAATTTAATCACCACTGCTCTAAAAACGATGAAGGAAAACATTGTGAAAAAGCCTGCTGTCCTAAGCAACATTCGAAGACATGTGACATCCACCAACCCACACTGTACTGGGCCCGTGTGGTGGATTATGCCCCTCTCCCTCTCCTCGCATTTGACTAATAAGCAAAGTTTACGTAGTTATAATTTCCTCCCGGTTGACAGAACACAGCCCGGTCCGTGCACGGTCCATCGTAGCCGTCTCATTAACATGAATTAGTGCGGAATTACGTTTTTATCTGTAAAATATTGTCGTAATCTCGTGCAAGCTCACCGGTTTACAGACACGATAAAACTCGTTAAGAGTTGAAGGAAGTTTGTTTGGGATGTCAACGACCCGTTTAGTAACGGACTTGTGTAAATGTGTTAAATAGTCTTAAAAAGGTAGATAGCCCTTATATCGTAACATCTAGGCTGCTAGAATTTCAAGAGAGAAAACTTAATAACACTTGATCGAACCCAAGACTTGGGTCTACCTACGCTCATTAGCCGTTCCTTCCACATGATGCTAAGATTGACACTGTTGACAGATTTGACCTAAGTTTCCACGGTGAAATATTCACAGAATGGGTTGGCAGTTGTTCTAGTTGTCTTGAAGTTTACGCTTACCAAAAAGGTGGGAGGAGTGTATTTTTGGCCAGACAATTTCAATCATTTTGCGACACAGTCGTTCAAATAAAACGTATGTCATTAAACTTTGCTGACGCCAGTGATCTTACGTAGGTAGGTACCTATTAATTAATGTAAGTGTAACGCGATTGTCTGCGTGATGCCGTAAAGATAATGGAGGTCGTTGACGTTTGTTAATTGCGATTTATGAATTAAATGACTTGAGTTTTCGTGTTTCGGGAAAAATTTACGGTAACTTGCGAACTTGTTGGAAATAAACTAAATCGCTTTCCTTTATGATTCAATCATACAAAGTGCGGCTTTATTTTAACTATTGTAAATAAATAAAAGGTCTTTACAACTTTTATTCAAGCGAAGAAACACACGATTTGCTACGCCCAGGCTACGCTTTTGCTACGCCGTAGCACAGTGCTACGGTGTAGCAAAAGCGATTTTTTTTAAATGATAAGTAATCATCAAATAACTTCTCCCGCTTTGTGTGGAGCAGGAGGGCGTGTCAAACTTTTACTGACTAAAACCCACCCGTGTTCCTTCAGTTGCCTGTGTGCCAGGGGCCATGATATCTCTTTTGAACAACCCGCACCCCTGGCAGGCATCGGCCCTTGAGGACCCTACCAGTTGGTGCAAACATCTCTTTGAGGCGCGCGTGGAACACAACGCGCCGTCGACCTGGGCTTGGTCCTTACCGGACAGCGAGCTACCCATTACTCGCCGTCCGCAAGCCCGTGCCTACGGTGGCCGGGAATCAGCCTGGGATTCCCGATGCCCAGGGCGTCTCCTCTAATGTCTGTTATTATATCCAGTTCTAAATAATTAATTACTGGCCTACTGATTAGTAAGCCCACACTATAATCATATTTCGTAGTCTTTGATTCATAACGTGTACCTAGGTGTTACTGCTAAATAATAGAATTTATATTATTATTCTGAATAATTATCCACATGACATTCAGACAGTCGTTTCCAATTTTATGTTAACAAAAGACTAAAAAAGAAATTGATTCACAAAGGATTCGTATCTTTTCTGCGTTTAAATGTGTTGGATTAATCCAATGGAGAATTTGAAGGTTGTGACACATTACACAATGGCCCAGCGTTTGTCACAAGTAATTGTGGTGTTAACAGGACGATTCTAATTTTATCTTTTCGCGAACAAACGCGTGCTATTTTTATCTTTCGGGAAATGAAAATGATTGTTTAATTTTGAACACAAAGCGGGTATTGTATCCTGAACAAGATTGTATATCGTAATGTATGTAAAAAGTAATATATTAAGGTTATTGCTGTGATTTGAAATGTTATCAAATTGTAAGAAATAACGTAGCGACATCATTTTCGTAACTTTTATTTAATTTGTAAAAGCTGTCACCTTAAACTTATACAAAATTCATGTTAGTTTAAGGAATTATGCTAATGATTTCTATGAAAATTACGAGAAATATGATCAATATTCTGTCGGAACGGGAAAAACCTTATTAGAATTTGTGAATCAAGGTAAATCTTGACGAAACTTAAATTAATATAATTTCACGTTTCATAAGTTTACATAATACTGAATTTATGATTTCTACCTACTCTAAGATGAATACTCTGAAAAGGTATTTAATAAGTTTTACCGACAAATGATAATTATTATTTCATTCCTGGAAACCAGACGAGAACATCAAATTGAATATGAAGCTTGCACCGGTGAGAAGTACAGGTTTTGAGGATTAAAATGCAATATCATGACATGTTAACAAAAATTCTAGACTAATCAAATATTCTGACAACACTTAATTTTTAAGCAGAGTAAATGGTTCTCCCCTGTGAAGGTTCAATTTTGTTTCATTCCAGGTAAGAAGACATCCAGATTATGTCATAGGTATGAACATTCATCTTGTCATTTCATTTATCGATCTCTGGTAATGGAGTGAAAGATGCGGAGTGCCGAAATCCAACATCGTTGGATCGGATCACTAATGAATTCATTTTTAACGTTTGATTCATTTTGCGTTCAGACGTTTCGTTCGATTAAAGACAAAATTGAACAAAAAGTTATTTATGTCTATTATCGCCCTTAGGTACTTATTCCAGACTACTTAATTAAAAACTTATAAACTACAAGTTTTTACATTAAAAACAGACGCAACCCCAGTGGGTCCAGCCAAAATTTCACGTCAGTGCCACCAGGGGCGTCATAACTAGGTTCCATTTGTTTCCATCGGTTAGTTAGCTTCGTTCATTTGACTGCCTAACTCTTGTCACTAGGGAGATCACAGAAACGTGTGTATTGCTGTATCTAGGCGTCTAGACTTTAATATAAATAACTTTAGTAGTAAGAACTATAGAAATGTTTGAATGCATTGTAGGTAGGTATATTTTTGTTAGACCAGTAATATTCCATTTTATGAAACTGTAAGAGTTCAATTCCAACGGCACGTTCAATTTCAGTAAAAAATCCAAAGTCGTAAAATTAATGCTTCAATTTCGATTTTCGGGAATGAAGTAATTAAAAACTACAACGATTTCCAATTAAAGGCTCGGGGATAAGAGTGTTCTGCCATAGTAATGCCTGCAGCATACTTAGTGGTTTAAAAACCAAATAATGATTACTCGGATTAAGTCTTTTTATAATACAGGACAAATTTTTAACCAGTGCGAAACTGTAACCATGAATTCAGCATCATTTTAGAGCCCCAGCGCAAAAACAAATCCGTGTGTTATACATAAAAAAATCAGCTGTTCCATACATTTTGACCGCGTAGGTATTGCACTTTTCTATGAAACAGCGGTTTTTTTGTATAACCGACGCGGAAATTTCTGCGCTGGGGGGTCTAGAATGATATGCTGAATTTATGGTTACAGTTTGGGCACTGGTTAAAAATGTATCCTGTATACAGTTATGTACTTGATAGTAGGCTTGACCGCCCAGGATGCGCTTCTTCTTCGTGTTGCTGGCACGACAGTATTTCAAATCTTGGTAGCCCAACATTTTGTCACTTCCAGAGTATCGTTGGTGGCAGCACAGACGTCACTTTGACTCACCACGATGGCACGACACGGTCTTTCTCAGGATGCTCTAGTACGTAGGTGCCTCTTCAAGCGTCGTCTTTCCAAGAGGCTTTTCAACCTACCCAGTACTGTGTTTTTTTTTCTGGGTGGGAAATCATCAAATGACTTCTCCCGCTCTGGATGGAGCAGGAGGGCGTGTCAGACTTTTACTGACTAAAACCCACCCGCGTTCCCTCAGTTGCCTGTGTGCCAGGGGCCGCGGTATCTCTTTCGAACAACTTGCACCCCTGGCAGGTATCGGCCCTTGCGGATTCCACCAGTTGTTGCTGATATCTCTGACGGCGCACGTGGAACACAACGCGCCGTCGACTCAGGCATTTTTTTTTAACGTGGAGAAATGCCTACTGCGCTACCACGGGGAGATAGCACAGTTATTTGGGACTGTAACCTCTAAAACTTCACGGTGTCCTCCAGTGCCGCTTTAGGCGGGAACACGGAAATGCGCAAGCCATCAAGCGAACCCGCCGCGGCTGTCCGCACACCAGGATACATGGCACGCCGTAACCACCCCAGGAACTAAATAGAATACGGGCCCCAGACGACCCCGTGTCTGGCACCCTTGGTCCCCCTGCGACGGGTCAGCACAGTGGCCCCGCCGCCTACCACTTTTCGGCCGCAGGGGATAGGGAGAGCGGCCAATGATATACCGACACTCCTCCTCCCCTGCGGCCCCACCGCGTCCGCCATCAAACGGTGGCGGCCCCTTTCAGGCCGCGGAAGGGAAGAGCGCTACTCAGAAGTACCGGCACTCCTCCGCAGCAGCCTGTAACCCTCAGCCGCGATGCCTCCCATTCGACATCGCAGCCTGCCTCAGCTGCGATGCACCTCACCGCAACCTACTTTTTGGCCTTGGAGGCAAAAGCCCTGACAAGCGGCCCCACCTTGGGGTTCCTCTTCGCTTCACCGTGCGGATGACCACGGCTACTGAGCCCCCCAGCAACGATAATGCGGAAACCCACTGGGGGGGACCCAGTACTGTGTTTACATTGTCAAAGTTCAAGAGATCTATTAATTATGAAAGAAAGGGTATTAAACCCTTACGATTTGAATTATTATGTATATTTTGACCTTGTGAGTTCAAGAACCAAATGACGTAAAGTCAAATCCTTGGGGGTTTAGAGCTGGTTTTGAATTAAATATTCGTACAGTTATAGATGAAGTTTTCACTATTATATTACGAGCGTGGGTGTTTCTTTCAATGGTATTTTCTGTATGTCAATCATTGTCACGGTCATTTTAACCTGCATACGCCTACTTCTAAACGTTAAAATATGACTCTTGCTCTATTTCTGTTAGATACTTGAATGGGTGTGGCTGTTTTGGTGTAAAGACAGGTTGGACAGACAAACTTACTTGTAATACCTATACAATGTGTAACTGAATTAATGCTCATTTTGAAAGTAGTTTATTTAGAATCGTTTACTGAATCGATTTCTGTCATTTTTACTGTGGGCAATTTTTTACCCCAAAATAATTAAAACTACATGTTATAGTCACATTTCCTCTGTACTGTCAAAACAAATAAAAATGGATGTAGTACGTACTACGGCAGACCCTTATACTTGTGCGACTTGTAATGTGACCACAATTTTCTCCCACAATCAGATAACTAATTTAATCATGTTTGGGATCTTGATGAAAACCACTTCTTCGTTTAATAATTATTTATTAAGAACTCTGTTTTACACTGTTGTACCGACACTTATACCAGGCACAAGGATAACTTTGTGTCCATTAATGTATTATAAAATTACATTTTAACTATTAAATTTGATTAATATTTGCAAGAGACGTGTGCGCACTGTTCATGGTGAAGTTAGAAAGGGGCAGACAACTATCTGTCAAGTTCATGTTTAGTTTGACAGCTATGACATGACGTTGACATTACTAAATAAGTACAATGTTTTATACATAACTAGCTTTTGCCAGCGGCTTCGCCCGCGTGGAGGTCGGTGTATTATACATATAAACCTTCCTCTAAAATCACTCTATCTATTAAAAAAAACCCGCATCAAAACCCGTTGCGTAGTTTTAAAGATTTAAGCATACATAGGGATATAGGGACAGGGAAAGCGATTTTGTTTTAAACTATGTAGTGATAGTCAAAATTCAGTATTTATTATGATTAAAACATTATATTATAATTGAGGTGTTTGGTGATGTGTGTTAATTCCGGGACCTGTTGTATAGGTAAGAAGGTTGGATCAAAAATTTCAACCACATAGTCTGAATATTCTACATTCAAGTAAAACCTTTGAGGTTGCCTGCCGAATCCCTCTATAAATAAGTCTTTAACATACTAGGAACGTCTTCAAAGAGCTTCGTATATAACATTATATAGATATTAAGTGCTCGACTAACGCATAAAGTAACATCGTCGAAAGCAGACGTAACGTTAACGTAAACGTTAAAGTTAATTATGTGGAAACTTTTATGTACCTTTATTCGTGGTGACTGGTTAAAATAAGGACATATGCCTTTAAATATTTTTTTTGGATCACCAGTCATGTACCACTGTCAGTCACGACAAATGCTACTAATATTATAAATGTGAAAGTCGATGACGACGAGGATGATGTGGTGTGTGATTTCGATGCTTTGATGTCTGTTACTCGGTTGAGTGACAAACATCTAACCATTTCATCAAAATCCGTTCAGCCATTTATGCACAATCACGCATAAATGGCTCAACGGATGATGAAGTTTAGCACACAGATAGCTTATAACCTAGATTCCGTTCCCATGGGAGAATTTTCGACCTCCACGCGGGCGAAGCTGCTGGCAAAACCTAGTCTAATGATAATTTCAATTTAAAATTATGTGAAGCAGTCTGATTGTATAGAAAGGAATAAAAAACCCCATATACATACGTTATTTAAAGCCCTGTAATTTTAACTTTGACAATAATTTACAGTTATACGTGTTCTTTTTTTTTTCGTTGGGTACGTGAGAGCATAAATGATTAAGTCCTTGAGTCACTATGTCCCTCGTTTTACGAGTCGTGATACTTATAATGTTACAGTGAATCGTGGAAGATATTTTCTCCTTCATATTATTGGTATTATTTTTCCTTAGATTTTCATAGAAGACGGGGTATTAATTAGCGTTGAAGTAATATATCCTGTCAATGAAACGCTCTTTTCATATCAAGATTGAAACAAGGATATTACAAAAGGATATTCATAAATTAGTAGACTTTGAGAGCTGTTCAATTTTCCTTGAGATGCTGTCTTCAAAAATAGCAAGTTTTTGACATATTGTACTTATTACTTTTAACAAAATTGGAATGTTGGCTAAACATTTCCCAGCCTGTTATCAGAGAGGTATGGCGCTGTAGCCGAGATACAGGTTTTATACCTAGTTCGGTTACACATGCTCCCACGTTGTATTGTTTTCATTATAGCCTACAAATTCTTTAAGCAAAAATGGTTGTTGTAATGTTAATATTTTTGGTGTCAATAAATAAATAAAAATAAATAAAATAAATAAATAAATAATGATTTAAAAAAAAAAATGTCAGTAATGTTTTTATGCTGTTTTATGGGCGTAAGTGTGATCTACATTGTTCGTGTATGGAGTGTAGTGTTCTATAACAATAACAACAACAATAGCCTTTATTAACAATCTTACTATCTAGTTACATAATTTTTATAAAGTAGTTAAAAAGAAAAAAATATAAAAGAGAATATATTCCTCTCTCTTATCTCTTCAGACATCTGTTTCCGAAGATTGTTTTGCATTAGCATAGGCCTCCCCATATTCTTCCATAGTTGCCGGTCATGCGTTTCCCTCTTCCACATTGGCCCAGCTGTCGCCTTAAGGTGGTCATCCCACCGACGTATCGGGCATCCTCTCTTCCTTTTGCTTTCTCTTGGGTACCATTCGGCAACTAATTTAGATCATTTCTCCTTTTTGTATCTGATTAGGTGTCCTGCCCATTTCCATTTCAGCTTAAAAAAAAAGTGTCCTATATACTTATATAAATATAAATCTTTATTTGCTTATAATGTGGGTTTAAACAGAAAATGTTTTCTTTTTTAAACAGTCATGTTTAACCTACATGCAAAGTTTTCAACCAGTATAGGGGGTTGGCACTTAGGGATCCCAATTCTGTTATTTGCATTACCAATTTCAATCATCTGTATGCAATTATTACCCATACCAACCTACACTAAAAAAGAACTACCTTATACAATAAAACCAATGGAAGTATATTCAATGGACGTAATACCAGGTACGCAGCTCCAACCCCATGACCCACTTACGTGGGGTGAATAACCGCCCACTGGCCCACGGGGTGAGCCCCTAATATGCAATTGTCGGTGCATGGCTTGCAGTAGGTACTATTTCTATTGTGTTTTTGGAAGTCAATGACGTTACAATAACATCGTACTGACGGGATTCAAATTAATGATATTTTTAAAATAGTTAGTCGAATTATAGAAAAGTATTACTAAAAATAGTATGTAGTGCAACTGTAAATAATGCAAATTCCTATTACACTGCTGCTGTTGCTACATTACGTACAAATTGAGTATAATAGGACTAATTCCAGTTGAATTTTATTTTAGGTAATAATAAAGCTTGAGTTTGCTTGTTTTTATGATTAATTGTTTGAACGCGCAAATTTCTGGGACTCCCAGTCAGGTTAGAATAAAGCTTTTTGCATTTGATATCCCAATTTTAGAGAAGGCTTGAATCCTTAGGAGACAAGGAATAAGAAAAAAAGTCAGAACGCACACTACGTGGAAACTAAATATGTAACAGCGTCCTATAGTAAATAATAAAAATAAAGGTAAAATGCATGTTATATTAAATTTTAGAATCGGGAAACTACGATTACTAAGATATGGCTCTAATTAGACAATAACTATTCCAAATGAGTATCTTCGTAATACATAGGTAAAACGGGCTGTTGTCTGCAACTCCACGTCAAAGCGAGTATTTTGCGTACGGGTGGGAGAATGAGTTATTCGATCCACCCCAGCTCCTCGAGAAAGGCCAACAACGCCTTGGTGTTGCTGACAATCTCACGTAAGGTACCTGGATTACCGAAGTATTTTCGCTGTAATTAGCGACCACCGGGCAGTTTAACAGCACATGAGCCGCTGTCTCGTCGTCCTCCATGCAGGTCCTGCACAGCGGACTGTCTGTTACTCCTATGACAAAAAGGTGTTCGTTAAATGACCCATGACTAGTTATAGCTACTGTAACTGTACGCAGCTGTTGTTTAGTTATACGGAGAAACTGTTATTACGGTGCTTCCTTAGCCTGCCTGCACTCACTTAGGTCCAACTATATTTTGTGATGTTGATCCCTGGTTCGCTTCCATATCAGAGCAACTCGGTGCAATGGGTTCTGGTCATTGTATTTCTACGTAATACATAGTCTTTCATAGTAATACGATGACCTTGTGAAGGTAGCGGGAATCTACTGGATGTGGGAAGCACAAGACCGGTCGAAGTGGAGGAGCTTGGGGAGGCCTATGTCCAGCAGTGGACGTGTTTCGGCTAAAATGATGACGATGAATACATAGTAGCAGCTTTACGCGAATCTATTATCATATCACTATACAACTGATTCCATAACGTCGTAACAAAAAAACAAAATATTTGGTAGTTTCAGGTCACTGCCACGATCATTGGCCTGTAACCAGATACCGTGGCCACGTGTATCATAGATACATCGAGACGTTAGTACCCTCGCCTACACACAAGTAAACAGACATGATAGATCTTTTCAAATAATAATATGTTGTAAGTTTTCTTTCTTTTCAGAAAAATAATAACTTACCTACCATTACTGTGTTCTATCTATCTCTAAAAAACCAATCTCTCTTAGTCGTCGTTCCCATGGACGTCATAATATCGCGGTGGGATACTTTCGCGCACTACATCTTCAACGCACTGTTAAACGCCGAGAGTTGAAAATATAACAGTTTGTTTTTTCGACGCGCTGAGATCCACGCTGTTCGAATCTCAATGCTCGGCTCATCACAAAGAGTTGAAAAACCAGTATGCCATAAAACTCCGCCACGATTTTGTACGTCTGTGTGAACGTCGGCTTATACTTTCTTTATTATAATTAAAGTCGCTTTTTATGCCTGTCTGTGCGACCGTTCTTCTAAAATTCGCAATAGATTTTAATGCGGTTTCCACCGTCATTAGAGAATTTATTCCGAAAGTTTTATGTCTATAAAACCTTACTAATAAACTAACTTAGATCCCGATGTTTTCCCACGTCGCAAAAACCGCATGGAACAGGGGCGGGTCGCTAGTATACAGTAATTCATAGAAAAGAGGTCTTAGTATGTATAGAAAGTTCCATTAAACCATCTCGATCAAACGGTTGGAGCGCGTTTGGCGCTCCGATTGGCCCTGTATTGGTGACGGACCGGTTCCTCAGAACTTTCAACTGGGCGGTGACAAAAAATTAAAATATATATCCAAAGTCACCGACTTCCGAAATTAAAGTTATTTTTCACTTTGTAGTGTTTTTTCGGAAGTCGGTTGTTTTGCTAAAAGTTTTTATTTCCGGAAGGTTTGTGTATAGGTATAATACATTAATATCGATGTATTGTCAAGTAAAAACCGGTCGCTAGTTTTATTGACAAAATGTTTTGTTATAACATCAAACACTCTTAAGTTGTTATAATATAAATATAACTTGAACTCAAATCGATGCGATCAATTTTGACTATTATTAAAAACATTCACATTTATAATTTTAAACTAAAATATTATAAACTATTTTGTACGCCGAATATGGCAAAACATGTTGAACCAGCAATATTAAACGACTTTCCAGCTATATGTGCATATTTATGTATCATGTTACACATGTTTATACAAATAAATGCATCTTTATCTTTATCTTATCTTAACAAAGTCTCCATGGGTATAATAGCATTTCTCAACTTTTGCTGTTGATATAAAGATACTATTAAGGCGGAGATTTCTGGAAAACGCTCAAAAAGGTGGTTTTTTAAAGCAGTGTATCTCTTTAACCGTAAATAATTTTGAAAGCAAAAAAAAATATATATTCAGGTCTTTTTTGCATACTGTGATAGAACTCAAAACATAATTAAACATACGTTAATGCATCAAAAAAAGCTCCAAAGTCACCTCTTAATTAGCTTTAAAAGCAGTTTATTCCTTCAATAACAATTATTATTATAATTAAAAATATACCATAAAATTCCAAATGCCAAACTGCTTCCAGTGATCGATTATTTATTATTAAATAGTTAATATGTAATTTTTATACGATTTTATTTGAATTTTTATGACATACGCTTGCTCGTTTGTTATTCGAATTTATCACAACAGATTTTAACCCGCATCTGATTGCAATAAGAACTATTATCGCTCATAAGGATAATATTTAAAGTTATCAGGGCCTTAAACGTGCACTTTGATCATTTGAGTATTAACTTTGATTTATTTGGTTGTAATTGGTGGTCGTAAAAGAAGTGATCTTGGTAGATAACTTTTGTTTTATTGATTGTAAAAGGCAGTTATAAAACTATGAATAATAAAGTACGTGGTAGGTACGTGTACAGTCAGCGTCAAAAATATCGGGACGAACAGACTGTTCAAAATGATCTCAACAACGAAAAAAATAACATTTTATCTCAATTGAATAAAGTTCTCGTCAGAATGACAGCTGTCGTTTACTGTCACCATTCTGAAACATTCCTTGTGTCATT
Organism: Polymixis lichenea; assembly: GCA_949091785.1. Classification (NCBI taxonomy): domain Eukaryota; kingdom Metazoa; phylum Arthropoda; class Insecta; order Lepidoptera; family Noctuidae; genus Polymixis; species Polymixis lichenea. The sequence goes on from OX420944.1 coordinate 23,133,766, forward strand.
GAGTTAATATTTAATTTTCATAGTTGTTTAGATCATTTTGAACAGTTTGTTCGTCCCGATATTATTGACGCTGACTGTACAAAATTAATACAATTAGGTTTTTGATGGTTTATATTAAGGGATAATGATGAATAGTATTTACCGCAACTAGATAGTGTTGGACAGGTAAATAAGAGGTCGTAAATTTGAGTCCCGCTTGTGGTACTATTGACGGTAAATACACTTTTATCATATTTAAGACATTAACCTTTTTGAAGTGTAAAAAAAAAACAAAATCCAGGGCTAAAATTAATCTTATAGTTAAAACTGGAAACAATAAAACCACCTGTATCGTCCACCCATTATCCAGGTTATCACCTACTCGGTAATTAATAAAGCTTACGTACAATGTATCTTGATTGTTCCACTGTCCTACAACCGGTGTATTCACCTCCCTGAATTAATTTACGAGCTTCCTACGGCCCTTTTGAGGTTAGGTTAGAATAATGAACAAAAGAAAATAACTGGCTAGACTACTACTTAAGGCCTGGATACGCATTATCTACCAGATAATTAAAATCCTATTATCCTACTATAATATTATAAATGTGAAAGTTTGTACAATTTCCATGTTTGTTACTCATTCACACGAAATTGGTTGGATGAAATTTGGCATACAGATAGGTTATTTATGACTTAAAATGACAATTCGCATAATTTTATCCCGGTAGTACGTTCCTGTGGAATACATTCTGACTTCCACGCGGGCAAAGCCGCGGGCAAAAGCTAATCTATACGTAACCTGTACTCTATACATACATACATAACACATACAGACAAATACATGAAATTGAATTGTCTGTTTCTAATGTCAAAATAACATTTTGTTGATAAATGCATAGGGAAACACTACTTACTAATGGTACTTATAGAAAAACAAAACTTTGAACGTTTTTGTCTGTCTCTGTGTTCTGGCTAATCTCCAAAAACGCTCGACCAATTTTAATGAAATTTGGTGTGGGGATACTTTGAACCATGGATCAACATCGGCTACTTTTTAGTGACTGATCACTCAGGCAAAGCCGCGGGCGGAAGCTATTGTTATAACAATGTTAGTTAGGCGAAATGGTGACGGGTCTGACGGCCCAGGGTATGCCTGGGGTACATTTTCCCATTGTTTTTTAAACAGACTTCTACCAAACCCCACCCACACTGTTGAGGTCAACTTTTGGTTGAATAATAATTTTCGGTATAAATTCAAAGCAGTGCCGAATTTTATCAATACCCACGTAGTGATCTAAATAATCGAATTATTCAAGCATTTCCATACTCCCACTCGGAATTATAAATGAGTTTATAAATTGTTTAAATTCGGTTTCATTACTCTGACAATAAGCCTTTATTCCTTAATTATTCGTGGATTTCGACTGTTCTAGGTTATTTTCAGTCCCCTTTCTCATGCAACTTCACATTGACATGAAACTTATTGAGTTACATTTTTCAAATATATATATTTCTTGTTTTCCAGAACGACAAGTACTTCAGCTTTTTCTTGATAGGTTACCTGGTTTCACCTTGTTTTTGTTGGGCTACCCTAAGTCCTTCCAGGAAGTCTATTCCCGCGCCATCTCGTACCAGTTTCACCTATGCGGAAGAAATCCAATGTTCTAGAAAATAACAACCATTTACAAACAGACTAATCGAAATGATCTACGTTCAGTACAGTCAATAAATAGATTTTAGAAACACAAAAAGTACCTATAATGTACCTACTAGGTATTCCAAACTTAGCTGACACATGTTTTGTGTTTAGAATTTATATCTCGGTCCTAGTTCTACGTATAATATTCATATCGGCTCCCTCCAGTGTCAGTAGCACACTTTAAGCCCTAATATAAGAGGTGATTCGCATTTTTTATTCAACGCTGGATTTCAGGTTTCGCGGTCACCCGGTTCAGTTATTGAATTTACAATGTATTCGGGACAGACGATTCGCAAAGTGATATGGGGGACCCAGATAACGTTAGATCGAGTGTTTTTGTTAAATAAGGATTTCGTCACCGATAACTAGGACAGTTTTTCTGCATGATAGTGTTTCGGCCTAGATTTTTGACGGATGACTTCCTTGTGTAGTTTGATTAATGAAACTTGTTTTGTTCGTTAGAGAGTCTGTGCGTTTCAGTTTCTTTTGTATCTTTGATATAGATTACATACCCACGTATATTAGTTAAATGAAGTATTAGATGGCGTTTAACAAAGCGGTCTCGGCGCTTAACAAAGCATATTCTATCAATACAGACTGTATTGATGAAATATGCTTTGGTGGACGAGAATGTGGCAACAAATCCACAGACAATTGATGAGATGAGGTAGATGTCGTCAACTTGAGCACTGAAAGACTGAAGGGAATGTTGGGAATAATGACTGAAACAGTGCTGTAAGTGATTAATTAGATGACAAATAAAGAAAGAAATTAGGCAGATCTGAGCTGAACAGCTTGATAACTCATTGACTCATAGTTAATTAACTCACAAAAAACGTTAATTATCAAGAAAGCTTGTGATGAACGAAGAAAAACTGCAGATAAATCTACTTCGCAAATGAAGCCAAAGAAAAGCGAGTCTCACTTAGTTTTTGTGTGCGCGGCTAAAGCGCAGGCCACACTGGGAGCGAAGCTAGGTTTGATTAGCTTCGTTCACCTAGCTACCGCGTATTTCCATACTTCGGTTCATACGAAAATTATGAAACGCAGTATCAAAAGACGCGGTAGGTACATGAACAAAGCTAAACGAGCTTATAGCTTTTTTCGCAGTGTAGCCTGCGCTTAAATCTTAAGAAATATTTCTTAATAATGCCACAGATAATGCGTAAAGAATTATAGGGACTAGTTTCGAAGATTTGTGAAAAACTATACTTACTGTCTCTTAAAATGGTGCTGTTACGTCGTTGCGGTTTGTTTGTAAATAGCCACCGAGCTTAATACTGTTCTAATGATTATTGATAGAATCCTGTTAGAATAGAATAGAATAGAATAATTATTTATTTGCATAGAAAGTAGAGAGTAGTGTAGTGTGTGTGTGTAGTGTGTGTGTGTGTGTGTAGTGTGTTGTGTAGAGTAGTGTTGTTTGTTGTTTGTGTATTCACAAATGGAGTAATAACATATATCAATTAATAAGACTGACAATTTCTTTTTAAACAGTGGAATGGACTCTATTTTTAGTTCATCGGGTATTTTGTTAAAGATAATCGGGCACATACATAAAACACTTTTTCTTAATAATGCAGTGTTATGACCACTAACACGTAGCATGTTTGTATACTGCCTTCTAATTGGTCGTGTTCTATTGTCAGACGATTTATTAAAAAGATGCATATTTGATTTCACAAAGACAGCTATTTCGAAAATGTAAAGTGATGGGAATGTTAGCAAATTTAGGGTTACATATAAAACTGCTTGATTATTCCAAGAAATATTTTTTAGTGTAAATAAATAGTTTCTCTTTCTTCTTAGCGTCAGACTTTTCGTGACCGATAGCTAATCTATACCCTCTGCATTAAGCTGTAGTAGTGTTCATTTCACGCTTGAGTTAAAGACAACCAAGTGCCATGCGTGCGTCTCAAATAAACGTCAGAATGCCGGCAGCCAGACACAACAACCATTCACTCGGTTTGACATGCATTAACTTTTTAATCTCACTACATAACGCTCTGGGACAGACATCGTCTGAAACATTAAGTCGCAATTGCAGATGTTCGTTAAAGTTAATTTAACAAACATTATCTTACCTTCTGGTGCACATTAAAAATATAATGTATCACAGCAACCTTACTCCTTTAAATATAATTTCGTCGTCAGTTTAATGCAAATAACTCCCAAAATTAACTACATACTTATTATTGTTAAAACTTTTTAGCTAAAAGTCCATAATTAATAACTTATCATTGTGATTGTAAGAGAAATTTGTGCCGGTAAGAGCAATACATCCCTAAAGTATAGAAACTCGTAAGATTTAGAAAAAAACTTTTAAACTAAATCCCTATTTCCAGTCAGCAGAAACTCAATCTCCTTTGAAGAGTGAGCTTCAGTTAAGTCGAACTAATCATGAGCATAATATCTCAAGTATGGGCACGCTAAGTGAATATATTAGGTCTTGTCTGGTTCGGGTACTTACCCCGTCTTAGGGGAAGCCCGAAGTATCGCCAGGTGTGTTGCTTTATAGCTTTGTGCTGACGTTTTTCTAAGGATGCTAAGTGATTTGGAATGGAAAGAAAAATAGTACGAGAGACTGATTTTGTAGTTTTCTTTGAAAATCACAACGACGATCGTGACAAAAGTACGAGTAGTATTGTAAATAACAGATACTTTTCAATTATGCTTTAAGATCTTGATGATGAGCGAGGCATCTTATCATCATCAATGCTTGATATAGCCAATGTCTACGATTTTGATAAAACATTCCAATAGATGTAGTTTGAAAAAATAGCGTGGCTTTTACGGTATTTACATAATGACTGCTTGTATCAATATCTGTCAATAAAATGTTTATTACTATTGACATCAAGCCCCCACGCTTTTTTACGATAAAATGTTTTTTTGTTAATAATATTAGCTATTCTTATTTTAAACTTATTTTAGATTATTTTTTACTTTTTCTGCTGCCTTTCATGGATTTAATAGCCATTTCGCGAGCTCTCCCTCCGAATTCTGAAGATCCTGTTTAAGATAATTAGACCAAATTATTACATTATTTCAAGTAGATCTGACGTTTTGAAGTGATATGTAGACAGACACAGGTGAAGTTAATAAAAGCGTGCTAATAAAACGTATAAACTTTGTGAATGTATCTACCAACTACCCAATCTAGGCAACAGTCACATCATCCATTAAGATACAAATATTACCAATCAAATATCGACAGGCAATCAATCATGTCGCATCGAAAGGGGTAACCACGCCTATGTGTGCATATAGTCATCGTTAAGGGCAAAGCGCTACGGTAGCCCGTTTCAAATTCAAATTCAAAATTCAAATTGTCTAACGTTTAATTACAATATAGCAATCTATAGGTTAGTATCGGATTGTACGTTGATCTGAATATCATTAGTAATAAAAAATTAAATTCGAGACCGTAAAAAAATTAACTATATAATTATGATAATTATAATCATCAATATAAATCTCTAAGATTCTCTACATGATTTCATGAAATAGTCATTGAATAGCGAAAAAAATTATATGATAATAATAATGTATACAGATATTAATGATATATGAAAAAGAGTAACAATTCAATTACTATTTGGATGTTTCTAAAGAGCTGCATTACTGATGATATATATTATAATTCTGTAAATAGTTTATACACATCAAATTTTAAGCAACATACAAGGGACGGGGATACTGACTTGAAAATTGTAAAAAAAGTAAGAAAAATTCTCGGGCTACTTTAACGCGTCCCTCTTAAACGTGTGCATGTGTGTGCATTCGAACGCAACACGACACTGCGTTGGTATCGAGCGGGCACCGGTCATCGACCCCGCTGCACTGTGCTACACTCAAGAACGTGCTCTAATTTTATGCTGACTATGGAAAATCTGGATTTATGACGCAAAAAAATCTCGTGGAAACGATAAAACTGAGTCAGCTCGAATTTTCGTATTCAGTGCTAATGCAGCTTGAGGAGAGAAGCCTGAGAAGGAGATTGCATTTGATGTGAGTGGAGTACTTTATCCTGTACGCGTTTAGAAAATATTAAATTCTTGAAGTGATTCAATTTTTTATCGTGTCCTTTTTCTTGTTCAATTCTAAGGAAAGTTTCACATTGGGATGTTTTATTACCCGAATGCGTATCAGCAAAAACTATTTTTGTTTTAAGTTTATAATATATATATTAAGTACATTATACAGTATATAAATATCCCTGGAGTATCGTAACAACAGATAATGAATTGTGTCTCATTAGACAATACTTGCCAGGTTAATAACAAAAATATTCCATGGTAAAAGCAACCCTCCATTTATTAGAAAAAAAGCCTAGAAAATAGGTTTCTTTAACAAAAAGAAGCGGGCAATTCACATTATTACATACATCTCGAAATAAATATAACGTAACAAGGAACGCTGGTCCATTTATTAGGTCTATTACTACGTAGCGCTGAGTGGAGGGCTGAATTGTAGTCATTAGCTGTAAATTATTGCGCAGGTCAGCAGTTTATTACAGTTACTAAATACTTACATAACGAGATAATAGCGTTTACACGTGTTTCATCAAAACGGCGAAACGATCGAGAACTTTGCATTATAAAACTTTTAGGGCTTTGTTTTATTAACTATTGGGCAGTGTTTTTGTTTCATCGTGATGGAGTAATATTATGTACCTGGGCCTTGATCAACATTTATTTGACCTTTTTCATTGCTATTTTCCCGAGAGATGTATCGCTTTTTGTTTTTCTCGTTTCTAAAATGCAGTTCAAATACCTCAGGTGCTGGTATCAGCAAACAACAAACAGTTTAGAATAACGTTATTATCAAATAAACTCCTCAGGTCAGCCACCTCCGTTTTCCCACTATCGCGACTAAAAGTAACATTTATTAAAAACTTTCCTTTTCAATTGTCTCCGATTGTACTAACTTGGGTTCCGCTTAGTTAAGTTGGGCAGTTAATTGAGACTTTAGGGTGTGAACAGCTAAAAGAGGGGAGTAATCCTCACTCACCAAAATAAACCTTTGGTTACCAGAATAAGGTTCATTTTGTAATGCAACACCCTCAAAGGGTTAACTAAAAACTTTTTCTATCTATTATTTGCAACTGTTCCCTTATTGTTAGCAGATATAAATCTAGAAATTTATTCTAAAGAATAAAAAGCAGTGCAGGTGTAAGTTCTAAATTGAGTTTTTACAAAAAACCGTAACAAAGGGCAACTTAGAAAGGAGTCATCGGAGAAGACAAGAAAAGATTTTAAATCAGAAATAAAAGAAAATGCATGTGTGTGGGCGTCCTGTCATCTTTGTCTCGGTCTAGGAAAAGTATCTGATACACAATACTTTAGCACCTAACAATATTGAATTGACAATGAACTTGACTGTGTTGTTGATATTTCTCTTCTTGGTACAGAAGTTTATTTTTAGAGCTCTTAACGTGTAACAACGTGTCTCTTAATTTTCAATCTTTGATAGTGGTGTTTTGATGGCAAAGTAACAGGACATAAATGTGCACTTAAATGACGTCTAGTAAATTATTGATCTTGAACGCTCTGTAAAGGATTTTGCGAAGGAATTACAAATTTGTCGACTAAAAACAGCGATTAGATCCTACTATTCTACTAGTATTATAAACTAGCTTCGTAGTTAGTTGGAAATTATCCCGGGGGAACATACTACCGCGATAAAAAGTCCTTTGTGTTAATCTAGGTTATAATCTATTTGTGTGCCAAATTTCAGCCAAATCCATTCTGTAGTTTTTGCGTGAAAGACTAACAAACATCCATACATACAAACTTTCACGTTTATAATATTAGCAAGGATGTGAAAGTTTGTATGTTTAGAAATTTGGATGTTTCTAATTCAATCACACAAAAATGACCGAACAGATTTGGATAAAGACGCACAGATAGTTTATAACCTGGATTAATACATAGGATAGCTTATGCCCCGGTGGTGCGTTCCCGTGTTATAATTTCCGAGCTCCACGTGCGCGAAGTCGCTGGAAATACCTAGTACTTTATAAAAATAATGTTTTAAACTTTCTTCCTCAAAATTAAAGGCTAAAAACCTTTGGCTTCCTCAAAAAATAATAGGATAACCAAAATGAGAGCCACGCGGAACAAAACCTGATCTATTTTGATTACAAGTTCGACCAGCCTTTAAATAAAGGAGGTCTGACTATATCCAAAAAGTTTGGAGTGGCTCAAATACTTTGGAAGTGGAATTGAATGCGTAACCCGTAAACGTTTTATGGGTAAAAGGTTTTGCTCTCTGGTTTAAAAGCTGAAGTTTTTAATAAAAATCAAGTGCATAGTGGTTTTGTGGTTGGTGACAGCGGGTACTTAACCTTGCGGACCCTAAGTGTGGACGAAAATAGAAATATATTGGTATTAAAATTTAATTTAAATTCGGTATATTTTAAGTACCTACTTAGTTGAAAAACTGAATGGTTGTCGTTGAATAGAATATAAAACCATGGTGAAGTATAAAACCTGCAGCCTGTCTGAAATTTGTGAGATCTAGTAGGTAGTGCAAAGCTCTAAGTCAAACAGATTTATGTTCGAGTTGAGATTAATGCGAAAAAGTTTTTTAAATAGCGAAAACATCATTATCAGATAGTTTTTTAGTAGCGTACTTGGTAAGGAAAAATATATTTTCTAGTACTAATAGTTAGAATGGCAGAATATCCAATTAATTATCTCTCAATTTTAATATATTTCCTTAGCTATACGAACTAATCTGTGTTACGTCGTTTTTTCTTTAGTTTTCCACAATATCATACTAAGTATTTGAGGTTTATTTTTATTTTACAGACTAACCATGAATTTGTTCTTTGTAGAAATATTTTAAAACGTAAATAACTAACTATTATTCCATTTATTCATTTCCAAAACTCTTATAAATATCCAACAGGCAAAATGTACACGTAGCCTTGAGATGCAGCCTCTGTCGCCCTCTCAAGGGATCAACATTTTGAAAGCAAAATAGAGTGAATTATGTACTTATCGATATTTTTAAAGGGTTTTCTAAATCTGCAACGAGTGTTGATAACTTTAAATGTTTCGCAAAATTGTAAAGTTTATTTATAACGTGTCCTCTGTTTTTTTTTTTATATAGAAGTTGTCTTACGAAGGTATAGAAGATATTCTAACGATTATCTCATGAATACCTTTCGCAATACTGATTACCTGTAATTATTGAGGCACTATAACCCGATTGAATTTAAGTTATCATAGTCAATGTATATGAGGAACTTTGGCTTCTGAGACACAAGTATCTTTTTACTTAGTTCAGGAGCCTGCTGTTCAACCTGATTGTATCCACCACTTGTACAATCATGTTTAGTGTATGACTAATACTTATGTGTTTCTCTTTGTACAATAAAGTTATTATTTATTTATTTACTTTTGATTTAAATATTGTATGATTTGTAGGCGGGCATTTTACTGAAATGCAGAGGGATATCTAAATAGTATTAGGAAAATATTAAACTGATCTGCGAAAATCTTATTGCCCACTTAAATAAGCTAAGCGCTGCATCCAAGTTCGACCCAGTTAATTATTTCTATTTAGTATTTTTAAGACCCCCAAAATAGGGATGTTTTAAGTCCACAAAAAGAGGCGGGACATTAGAGTTGAGAATGAGAGAGCGTTCAATAATATTTTGGGTAAAGCAAAGTGAGAATTATTAGGGGCTCGTTTTCGTACATTTCGTTTTCTATGTAGGTACTTAGTTTGTTTAAAATATCTCAGTTGTTTGTAACACATACCTACATACCTATAAAATCACGCCTAAATTCCCTAAAGGCCCCGGAAATCTGAACTGCTAACTTACAGAACACGCACAGAATGATTTTGTTAAGGGATCGCTGAAGAAAGTCCCGCTGACTTGTGGGCACAGATGCCAGCACATCAAGCTATCCCAAACTGTCAAATTTTCCCAATTGAACATGAATCTTATGCTTTCGTAATAAAGTTGAAACTCCATTAAAGAAATTTGACAGATTGGGGTAGCGTGAAATGCTGGCCTCTGTACATCGCACATGCTATCGGGATTTTCTTCATTATTCTGTCCATGTCCTAATAATAAGTTATAGTACCAGTCTTAGCAATAGAACTAGCTCATCACTTGTAAATCAAATCAACAAAATACACTTCATAATATTTCTTATTTTACCCACGTTTCTCCTTACGCACTAAAAAATATTTGTCGTCCATACTTACGCTGGCTAGCTGTCCATTGAGTGTTTATATTACATTACTTTCTATGTTTGTTATGTGGAGTCGGTAATGGATATCGCACTGTGTTTCCGAAAAAATGTATGTAAGTAGTTTATCTTTTCTGTGATAAATCTTTATAGCGTTGTGACGTAGGCACTGTGGGCTCTTTGTGGACAGAAAGTGGATGGTGATTCTGTATCCTTAATAGTGGACGGAAATATGGAAGGGAGATGAACAGATTTGTAACTTTTTGGGGCTTTATCATAATAGATAATTAACGTGACTTAACATCACGCCTTGTTTCTCCCAGAGGATGGGGTGGATTTATAGTACATCTACATTAATATGAAAAGTCTACGTTCGCACGGAATTATCGCGGGATTTTTTCATGCACTGGCTCTACAACGGACTGCTTATCGCCGAGTGATAAAAATCTATTGCTCGACAATATCCCACCGCGATATTTTACGTCAGTTCGCACGTGGTCTAATACATTATAATGAGTAACTAAGTGTAAACTGACACTTATTCAATGTTCGGTAATTATCAACGTTTAACATTAGAAGTAGTAGTCGTTCATTTAAATCTTGTATGTATTTTACATTTTCTTTCTCTATTCAAAACTACGAGTTATGTGTGCTCTGTCCACTGCCACTTAAGTTTGGCATTCGCATGGCCGATGGGGCAGAAAGGTTCTCGAGTGCTGACTGCGTACCGGAAGACGTATGGTTGGAAGGCCTCCCACAAGGTGGACCGATGATCTTGGGAAGGCCGAAGGAATCCGCGGGATACGGGAAACAGAACCGGTTGAAGTGGCGAGCTTGGGGGCGGCCTATGTCCAGCAGTGGACGTCTTTCGGCTGAAATTATTATGATATTGATAATGACTCACAACTCTTAATAATTTACTAGTCTGCTAGTTGTACTACGTTTATTTTTAGAACAAATTAAGTAAGTACGTATTATAACAGAGAAAGTACGTGTATGCACTTAAATCACAGAATGACTTATTTAATTTTTGTCTACGTAGGTGGTTTATTAACTCATAATTAGAGATCGGATATTTTCATGCATATTTACCTAAAGTTGCGATGTTGGCTAATATGGAATGCGCTTTTGTATCGAAATAATCTCAATTTAATTGCTGTTTTTTTTTTACTAACCCACACCACCCCTCCTTTACACCCTACATACATATTTTTGCATCGGGGCTTTAACATTAATTCTAAATAAATACGGGTATGTATCTGAATAGTTTTGCAATGCTAATAATTTAGAAGTCGCTTCCATACTATACACCTGACGAGTTATGCATTCCCGGTGTTCCAGGCATAAAAATATGTTTTTAAAAACCGCTTCCATACTTTCATAACCAAAAATTAACTTTAGGTAAATATGCACCCAAATACGCTCTACTCATAATACATAAAGTATCACTAAAATAACTAGGTAAGTAAGTAATAATAAACATTTCATAAAATTGTTGTATCGTGTGGGTGGAACAATTTGTTAGGCTTGACTTTGAAAATCAAGATTATTGCTGAGTTTTCTTTTCTGTTTTTAACCTAATGGAAAACAGAATACAACAACGAGCAGTGGTCTGATAATATAATTCGTATATTTTGTGGTCAATATTTTTACACAAGTGACAAGGCTCATAAAAAACATATGCCGTAACAATATTAATTTGAATCGGTGACAGGCATGTGTAACAGGCCAGTGCATACATATATGCGACCTCTTCCAATACGCCCCCTTAATATAGTTACGCTGCGTATGATCACTTCTGTACTTGTCAGAACTCGGTACATAAAATTAAATAAATCACCAACACTTCTGTGTCCGACTGTACTACGCTGTACCCAAAAGTAGAATACAAAAACAGAAGAAATCTAACAAAATAAAGTATGCATAACGAAACTAAATTATCTATTACACAAAGCACAAAAAAGAACATAAAACGTCAAAACGTCTAACTACTCATCGCCCCCTTAATAGAATAATTTGACAGGGATAAATCCTTTAAAAATTCTCTAAGCTTCGGGCTGTGAACACTTTTAGTTAAGATGTCCGCTATCATCATATCAGTTGACATGTACCTTATTTCAACTTTGTTAGCTAGTACACATTCACGAATAAAATGATACTTGATATCTATATGCTTTGTCCTATTATGCATCATTTTGTTAGCTGCAATTTTATGCGCCGACTGATTGTCATTATAAATTACTACTGCTTTACTATCCACAGCTGTCAAACTGTTAAGTAAACTACGTAAATAAAGAGCTTCCTTCGAAGCTAGACTCAATCCTACGTACTCTGCCTCTGTGGAGGACAAGGATACTGTCGCTTGCTTCCTACTCTCCCATGATACTATATTTTTACCTATCTTGAAAATTAATCCTGTGAAAGATTTTCTATCAAGTGCTCCTCCCCAATCTGCATCAACATAGCCTCGTAAGTCCAAATCTCCCGACTTCCTAAAAGTAAGACAAAGGTTAGACGTACCCTTCAAATACCTTAAGACCCGTTTTGCACATTTAAAGTGTATTTCGTCATAACACGAATTAAATTGTGAAAGTACACTCACCGCATGTGCTATGTCTGGTCGCGTATTACAGGCTAAATAGTTTAGACACCCTATTATGCTTTGATATGGCAGATTACTATGGGAATTTGTCGATCTTTCTAATTTCATGCCGACTTCCATTGGGGTTGAAACTGGCTTAGCGTCTGTCATGTTAAAGTCATTCAAAATTTCCGAAATGAACTGTTGCTGATCTAGACAAATAACATCTTTATCTCTCCTCAGCCTCATGCCTAAAACATGCCTAGCCGCGCCTAAATCTTTCACTTTAAACTTATCAAGCAAATCGGTTTTTAATTTTTGCTTTTCTTGTTCACAATTTCCAAAGATAAAAAGGTCATCTACATAAATAACAACAATTAACTTGTTATTGTTTTTAAGCTGCTTTTGATACAAACACGGTTCTATTTTTGATTGTACAAAGCCTGAGTTCAACATCTCTTTGTCCAATTCCTTGAACCAAGCATTCGAAGCTTGTTTCAATCCATACAAAGAACGCTGCAGCTTACATACTTTGGTTTCTTGACCTTTGACTACTGCTCCTTTCGGTTGGAGCATGTAAATGTCCTCTTTAATCTTGCCATATAAAAAGGCAGTCGTGACATCCCATTGGTCAATAAACCAACCGTATTCAACAGCTAGCGAGAACAACGTTCGCAGAGTAGAACTTCTAACTACTGGAGAATACGTCTCAGTATAGTCTACACCACGTACCTGTGTGAAACCTTTTGCTACTAATCTAGCCTTATACTTTGTTACCTTGCCGTCACTATCTCTCTTGATTTTGAACACCCATTTGCACTGGATAGGCTTCTTATCGATCGGACGATCCACCAACGTCCAAGTCTGGTTCTCCTTTAGTGACATAAGTTCATCATCGATCGCTTTTTGCCATAAGTCACCATCGGGTCTCGCCAACGCTTCATTAATAGTCAATGGATCATCATCAAGATTGCTCTTGGCATACATAACATTGCATCCATACCGATCGACTTGTCTGCGTTCTCTTACAGGATACCTTCTTTCCGATTCAGGTATTGTGACTTCCTCTTCAGTCAATACGTCAATCTCTTGCTCTGGTACTACAGGCTCAGGTTGTATCTCCTCCGATACTTCTACGTTCTCGTCTATAGCATTACGGTACACATCATCGTGAGCCTCCAAGGGTTCCGATCTGCTTGTAGATCTGTTGGGTAAATTGGCATGAACAGAATCTGTATTTAGGTTTATGATAACTTCCGACTTTTCCACGTTTTCTTTTTGGAAAAAGACGTTTTCGAGAAATTTTACATCTCTTGCAGTTTTCACTTCACCTGTCTTAGGATTCATCAGACGATAACCTTTCTGATTATCTGGATATCCAATAAAAATCATCGGTTCCGTCTTCATGTCTAGTTTCCGTCTCTTTTGTTTTGATATCAATCTGTACGCCAAACAACCAAAGATTTTCAGATGACTGACATCCACATCTTTTCCAGTCCAAAGCTTCTCTGGTACCGCATTATTCAATGCTTTCGTGGGGCTTCTGTTCTTTAGGTAAACAACAGTATTAACAGCCTCGGCCCAATGCTTCTTGCTTAAGTTCGATTCTGAGAGTAATGTTCTTGCCTTTTCTATTATAGTCCGATTCGCTCTCTCTGCGACAGAATTTTGTTCCGGCGTGTACGGTACAGTCGTCTGGTGTTTTATACCTGCAGACTTCAAAAATGATTTAAATTTACTATTACAGTACTCTGCGCCGTTGTCAGTTCTCAGACATTTAATGAATTTACTGGTCTCATTCTCAACTTCCGCCTTGTATTCACGGAACTTATCGAAAGTTTCACTTTTGTTCTTCAAAAAGTAAACATGAGTCTTCCGAGTAAAATCGTCGATAAATAGAAGAATATACCTCGAACCTCCGAACGACGGCTCCTCGATTGGTCCGCAAACGTCGCTAAAAACCAGCTGTAAGACCTCGTTCGCTCTCGTACCTTGGTGTTTAAAGGGACTTTTGCAGGTCTTTCCTTCGATACATGGAATACACGGCTCGCATAAATCGGTACTCTTAAATTCCATACCGGTTACTAAAACTTTCATTTTATTCATATAATTACGCGATAAATGAGCTAATCTTTTATGCCAAATGTTCGAAATATTTTCATTTTGTTTTGACAGTGTCACATTCACGACGTTATTTTTATTTTCTGTCAACTCATAAATTCCGTCAACCTCTTGACATCTTGCAATAATTCGATTCTTATTTTGAATTATGCAACCTCCATTGTCAAAATTCATGCAATAATTCTTCTTGGTCAAATCGCTCACCGAAATAAGGTTCATGGATAAATCAGGAACATGTAAAACGTTTTCTAAAATTAATTTTTCGTTTTCGCTGACTCGTGGCTCAGCATTTCCTAGTCCTTTCACCAACAATTTCTCGCCGTTTGCTACTGCGATCTTCATGTTGCCCTTTTCAGGTTTATAAGACAACAATTTGTTTTTATCGTGGGTCATATGATTTGAGCACCCACTGTCCAAATACCACTTATCTTTGTGTATCACCTTCTTCGTATTCAGGCAGATATTCGCGGTTTTGATCCGCTCCTTGCATTCGGACGCCTTGTGTCCTTGCTTGTGGCACTTAAAACACTTGTAGACGAATTTCTGCTTGCGATCGTTAGTTTTTGTGTTAGATCTTGCATTGTTCTGTACTTTACGTGTAACTAAGGCTTGTTCGTACTCTGTATTTAACTTACTCTGTCTACTTCCTTCTTGTAACAATTTCGTTTTGATTTGCTCCAACGTGATCTGTTGTCCACTATTATCTACAGCCATGATGAGAGGGCTGTACTCAGCGGTTAGTCCACCCAGCAAAATCGATATGATCCAATCATCAGGAATATCAGCATCAATATCGGACAATTGTTGTGTCAGGAATGTAGTTTTGCTTATGTAGCTTTCCATAGAATCGAAATTCTCTAACTTACAGCTGAAAAGCTCTCGCTGAATATGTATACGTCTTCCCCAACCTTTGTCTTCATATGCTTTTTGTAAGCTGTTCCAGGCTTCTTTCGCAGTCTTCGCATTGTAGACGTGGGTAAAGCACTCTGGTTCTAACAACAAACATATTGTCGTTCGTGCCTGCCGGTCTACGTCAGCGTTTGCTACATCTGTAGAAATTACTCCCCACCAGTTTTTATTCTCCAAGTAATTTCGCACCAAGAACTTCCAATTTGGGTAGTCGGACGATCCTTTCAGCTTCTTGATACCACTTATACCAACTTCAGCTGACATAATTAAAATTTCGTAAGTTTTACAGCAAACCACTCATATAAATTATACGCACTATCAGAAAAAAACTCCAGCACACTCCTGGGCCCATAACCTAATGGAAAACAGAATACAACAACGAGCAGTGGTCTGATAATATAACCGACTTCCAAAAGGAGGAGGTTCTCAATTCGTCGGAACCTTTTTTTTTTTTTTTTTTTTTTTTTTTTTTTTTTTTATGTATGTTCCCCGATTACTCGAAGATGGCTGGACCGATTTGGAAAATTTTTTTTTTGTTTGAAAGGGTATACTTCCCAGGTGGTCCCATGATCATCAAGTCAGGATCTGATGATGGGATCCTGGAGAAATAGAGAGAACTCTTCAAATTTTATAGGCACACTTGAAGCAATTTGTGTAGTTTTTGGAAGAGTACTTTCTCGGAGTGGTTCCATTTCAATTTGGTGAAGATCTGATGAAGAACTTCGGAGATAGGCAACGGAACTCCTCAATAAATGATAGCAAATGGACAGGGATTGCTGAAATCTCATGTCTGTCAATTGTTTACACCAGTTAATAACATAACGTCACGCCGGTACGCTGTGAAGGGGTAAGCACATGTGAACCACTAAAAAGTGAAAAATAAAAATCTTTTTTCAAAAAAAATAAACAACCGACTTCCAAAAAAACACTAAAAAGTGAAAAATAACTTTAATTTCGGAAGGCGGTGACAAAAAATTAAAATACATATCCAAAGTCACCGACTTCCGAAATTAAAGTTATTTTTCACTTTTTAGTGTTTTTATTAAGCAAGATTGTTATTCAGTAAAGGTAGGTTTTTATTTAATTACATATGTTAAATAATTTGTTTATTCTAGTAGATGGCTCTTTGAATTCCCAAAATGTAAATAGGTTTCTACGCAAAATTAGTGGTCTTTCTGATGTGCCATCTAGTAAGCCACTTTTTGAAAATGTAAAAATATTAACTGTTCCCGTTTATTACATATTTGAATGCTGTAAATTTGTTAAAATGCACTCCGACTTATTTCGACGGCTGGAAACACAGATATCCTGATGGATTAATTATTACTTTAATGAAAAGCCTTTTACATCACAGGAGTTGTTTTCGGTTATAAGGATATTTAATAAACTACGAAAATCGTATAGGGAACTGCCCATCAATCGATTTGAAACAGTGTTAAGTATTTAAATGACTTGTGGAAAAATCACTCCATTCTATGAATGAATATTTAGACTTTAAAGATCCACACAGACCTCTGACTATTACAATTTAAATAAATTTAAATAAAATACTTAATATTCTAATAATTTAATAATTATGATATTTATATGCCAATTTTATTAGCTACGTTTATTTTCTTTTATTTTTGCATGCTAGTTTTACCGAATTGTTTTAGAAACTGTTAATAAAAACTCGACCATATATAATATACAACAATTCTTGCAAATAAATTCCATTTCATTACATCTAAATACGTTTTTCGACGTTACACACAAGGCAAAAGTGGATGTCTGTATCTTCAACGTCGGAATATCAATATACGCCCTTATTTTGGCCGCCCGTATCTCCGCCTGTAGGCTACAGTTGAGAAAATAATAAAGAAAGAAGTCTTATTTATACTTCCGAGATGGCTAACCTCATTAGTTTAATTAATGATGGTGCTTTGACTATTATACCTAAATACAAACAAAGGTGGATGAAGAATGGAAGAACTAATTAGCTATCGTATGACTCATATGTACTTTGAAATAAAACGACTTATCGATTGATTTATCATTTTAAGTTTTACAAAGAAGGCTAGAAAGGCGACCCCCCCTGTGGAAGAACATGACAGACATGTTGCGCCGACCACGAATCATTTGGGATCAGGGCAGGAGAATGATGATGAATATGATGATTTAAGGTACAAGTTGTGGATTCAGTTTCTGGACCCACATTGATCTAAAATGTTTTTATTACAATCATATCTGATACCTGTCTTTCAGATATCTTGTCAAATTCCAGATAATATCGGATTTCTAAAGTATGTCAATTAGACATCTATCTAGGTTTACTTAGTTCGCAACTATATTTCAATCGTGGGTAGATCAACTCTGAACTTAGCATTAGCTTAGGAGTACACAAGCGGCGATCAACGAGCCTCTCAATAGAGACTATGACACGTGCGGATCGCTCGCCTGCTGTGACAGGAAGATTATCATTGCTTGTGATGTTGTCTATAACTGTGGGATTATACAGTGATAATCTAAATATAGCATGGAAACGATAGGTGGGCTCTGTGAAATATATACTTAGCTAGAAAGAAGGTGACTACCGAGACGAAGACTAATAGAAAAGTATGGGAGACGAAACATGTTGCGCTGATAGCAAATAAATTAGGATAAGTCCAATCAGTCTAAACATAGACCCGAACCTAGTATCAAACCTTCAACATCGCACTTGTGTCGATACGACATACAACAAAATATTCTACCAAGTCATGTTTGCCTGACCTGGGAGTAACAGCCAGGTCCAGTAGCTAGCGGCGACCACTTGAGAAACAAGATGGCTGCCAAACTTTAACTAATTGCGACTCTTGTCGAACCACAGCTTTACAATTCAGTCGCTAACTAAATTGTAGCTTTAAACTCTATAGAAATACCACAAAGGAGCGCCGATTCTCAATTCAACTCATTTAAAGTTTGACTTTATTGTGTTGAGTTAAAACGGAACGGTTTAAAGATAAAGATAAATAAACATTTCATCATTATTTTGGTGGAAATTGTTTTTAATAAATGTTTATTAAATATTTGAAATATTACCCAAATTTTGCTTTAAAATTTTAGCAATACAAAACCAAGATATCAGAACGACCAAATTAGGATAATAATCTTTAATTTTATTTTCCATATCTAACAATAGCCAATAATTATCTAAATTGTAGTCACGTAAAGAGAAAGGAGAACTGTCAAGCACTCTTAAACAAATTCCTAATAAAATATTGTGAGTGTAAGAGATTACTTTTTGTTGGACAGATTGACAGTAAAGAAAATATTCAAGAAACTATTTGAAAGATTGAAAGAAGAAAATATTTTAGAAGTCTGACACACTGACATTCGTCAGACGGCCGTCGCGTCATACAATTTAGTATTTATATTATTTTCAGGGAACCTTCGTATTTATGAACGCCAGACAAAGATACCTCGAAACACCAGAAGCTATACAAACCCAATTAAAATTTTGAAAAGGAATGTATAACTCAAGCCCTTTTTTAACATTGGTTGAAGGAATTTGTTACCTTTTTTACATCCCTCTATTTTTGCAATATATAAGACTGTGAAATAATCTGGGCTAAATTATATACGCCGTATTCAGAACATGTTACTAGAAAGAAAAACGACAACAAAGCCGAGATATGTATTTTTGGTTCGACTACAAATCCTATAATCCAATTAGTTAGCAAAAACAAACTCTATCATGTAAAAACGTGAATAATGTACTTTATTATATACCTCCATACATTGATATACAACCTCCATACGTTACGTACAACGAAACTGTACATAAGTGTGGAAGTTTGTTTTAGTGGCGTAAATAAAGAAATGTGGCTCAAGAATGCGTGAATATGCACGACGAAGTAGCGGGGATGGCTATACAGAATGTGACAGACTGAGCTCTCTAGTAGAAAGAACATTTCTATTTTATAAATAACTAGTGGTCTAGTGGTCGTTAACACTAGTGCTGAGCGTGGAGGTTTTGAGCATCAAACAAATTGCAAATCGCTCTAAATGCTTTTCCTGTATTTATCTACAACAACTTTCAACAGTATTGTAGTAAGCTTTTCGGTAACTTATGACAATCCAGTACATTTTTGACTTTTCCATCATCCACATGCACGACAGTTTGTCTAGACCTTCTGGTTAGGCAAAGTGTTCCATTTGGAATTATTAGAGGCAGCCTGGAGATGTATGCCCAATCAATAACAATGAACTTGCCCTCTATTATTCTTCTTAACGTGTCAATGGCAATATACATTGAGAGGCATTAATGAAGGCACCAAACTCGTAGTCAAAATCTAGGCGTTCGATTATCGGAGCTTCACAGAACTGGCAACTGTTCTCTTTCAGAGAATACAAGTTTAATATTACGTCTAGTGTTACGAAAATGTATCACTTATCAAACCATGTAAGTGTCTGTCTGCCGGGAGGCTGAGGTGGGAAGATGATAGGCTCTTATTTATATTATTTGATTGGCTAGACTTGTCTGTGGACAAAGTAATTCATTTCGTCTATTGACTCACTGATTTGATAGTACAAGGTATAAGGCTGGTGAGATTGTATCATGTTCTGAGTATTGGGGAATAATATCTTGGTTTTTGCAGTAATATCGTGTTTTCTAAGTATCATGAATATCAAAAACATTTTCTGAACGCGGTTTTCATGTCATTAAATAGTTTAATGTCTATAGTTTAGTGAATATATGTTACCGTATGATTGTGAACACCGTTAGTTCATAATCTATCTCGCGAGATTATAAACTGTTGATAAATTGTGAACTGCATCATACTGCTTACCGACCGAATAGGTTAGGTTAGGTTAGAATTGCGACGAACCGCGCGCGAGTTGAGCGAGCGAAGCGATCGGTGCCGCGGCAGCGGCCGGCGAGCGATACTTCCAAGTTAGTGGCAGTTACTTGAGTATTTACTAATAGCGCAATATCCGTTTTGATACCAGTTCACAATTTGACGTTTTCACTTAGATAGATTACAATCTACCAAAAAATAATGCGTTAAAATGTAAGCAGTATGTTACGGTTCACAATCTTTCGACAGTTCACAATGTCTCGAGATAGATTATAATCTAACGGTATTTACAATTTTACGATGACGTACAATTTAAACAGCCTCTTAACGTGGTTTCAACTCAACAACCTTTCTGAAGGGCTCATATCTTTATCACGGCATGGGCCAAGGGAATAGGCAGATCATGAGCTGATAAGTTTACTGCCAACTAAGTAAACAAGAAATAACGAAAACATGAACTTTTATAGAAGGTTCCTCATTATACACTTGAGAGCAATAAAATCGCACACGTTGACTTTTTGTTGTTAAAGCAGTTTTTTTCATAAATGTGAATACATATTAAAATAAAACTTACACTATTTGAATGTTTACTTCAGTACCTTTCTAATGATATCAAATACAGTGTAAAAAAAGTACCCATAGGGAGTTTTAGGGCACAAAACCCAACATACGGATAAAATTACCCAATTTAGCTTAACAAAGAATAAAAATAAAACTCAAAATGCTTGATCAAATTGTTTTTTAATAAGGTGTATTCCCTCCCCTAGCCTTGATTACAGCTCTTAATCGGTTTTTCATGGACCGTATTAATTTCACCATGAAATCTTGTGGTATGGCGTTCCACTCCTCTTCAATGGCAAGTTGAAGCTCTTGGAGGCGCGTAGGAGCAGGGCTTCTTGCTCGAACTCTTCTTTTTAGCTCATCCCAGACATGCTCAATCGGATTGAGATCAGGACTACGAGCTGGCCACTCCATCGCGGTGATTCCAACATCTTCCATGTAGTCGCAAACTGTTCTAGCGACATGCGGTCTGGCGTTGTCGTGCATTAAGAGAAAATCTTCTCCCATAAGCCACGCAAGCGGCCTTACATGTTCTTCGAGCACTTCTTCGACGTATCGTGCAGCCGTCAAACTTCTCGATCTCGGGCCGGTATTCGCCGTAGTGATGAATACAATGTCAGTTTTAGTGTCCAACATTATGCCACCCCAAAACATACACGATCCACCTCCAAAAGCCACACGTTCGCTTATGCAGCATTGTGAAAATCGCTCTGATGACCTTCTGTAGACCCTAGAGCGTCCATCATGACCATGTAAAGTCATTCTGCACTCATCAGAGAACATAACAGCCCGCCATTGGTCATACGTCCAATTTAAATGTTCCCTAGCAAATTGTAGCCGGGCTTGTCGGTGAGCTGTGGTCAATTTGGGACCATTTGCTGGGCGATGTGAAGTCATTCCTGCTTCACCTAGTCTTCTTCGAACTGTCCACCGACTTATACTGACATTGCGAACTTCTCGAAGCTGTTGTCCCAGTTGAACCGCGTTCAGTTGCCGATTTCTCAAAGACCTTGTCACAAGAAAGCGGTCATCACGCTCTGATGTTGTGCGTCGCCGGCCAGATCCTGGTCGCCGAATGTAGCCACCGGTCTCTTGGAACCTCTGGTATACACGACGAACAGAGTAGCGGCTCAAATTTAGCCGTCGAGCAACTTCACTTTGGTTATGGCCTGCTTCGAGCAAGGCAATAACTTGAGCGGCTTCTGCGGGCGTGGTATCCATATTTTTCCAGTAAATCCGTATGCTTCCAGTAGAGATGTTATCACGTTGACCTTCGGTATGCAACTGAATAAAAATTCCAATAAACTGACCTTTTTATACCTGCGGCTAAGGGTGCAAGTAGTGACAACGCAAACGCGTGAATTTGGGGAATTCGGTGTACGGTCGGTTTTTGTAAGTTACGTGAAGGTCAATGATTTTAATTTTATGTTTTTGTAAAGCTAAGCTTGTATGCTTTAATTTTGTCTAATGATTTTTACTCAATATCTTTCGATTTTAGAAAACAATCAGTAATAAACCAAATTACAAGGGGTGTGCGATTTTATTGCTCTCAAGTGTAGTTCATTTTAAAGAAACTTAAACTCGTCAATTACGTGGATGTGACATCGGTACACCTCTGCCGAACTCTTCGGGAAAAACAGGCAGGATGTTTTGCTAATAAACATAATCAGCCTAAAATGTTCCCACTGCTGGGACAGAGCCCTCCTCTCGGTAAGAGGAACCGGGCCGTTATCCACCACGTGTACCCATTGCGAGTTGGCAGATGTCACATGTACTAGAATTTTTGGTTCTAAGACAAGCCGGGTACGTTGCAATGTTTTCCTTCACCGTATTGAGAGTAGTGGTGATGGAATAATTACAACTAAAGTGCCTGTTTGGGATCGAAGCTACGCCACACTAACCACAAGTCGCGGTCGTTACCACTGAGTCACCACATACGTCTCCCCAAGCTCCTCTACTTCGTCCGGTTCTGTGCTTCCCGCATCCAGAGGATTCCTGCGGCCTTCACAAGGTCATCGGTCCATTTTGTGGGAGGCTATCCAACGCTAAGTCTTCCAGTACGCGGTCGCCACTCCGGAACCTTTCGGCACCATCGGCCTTCTGTTCTGCGAGCGATATGCCCTGCCCACTGCCACTTAAGTTTATTTATAGCTGGTTATCTATGTTTGTCTAACTGCAATTCGTACAAAAAAACTGACAAATGTTTTGGAGCAACAACTGGTGGGGTTCACAAGGGCCGATGCCTGCCAGGGGTGCGGGTTGTTCGAAAGAGATACCGCGGCCCCTGGCACACAGGCAACCGAGGGAACACGGGTGGGTTTTAGTCAGTAAAAGTCTGACACGCCCTCCCGCTCCACCCAGAGCGGGAGAAGTTATTTGATGATTTCCCACCCAAAAAAAAAAAAAAATGTTTTGGATAACTTGAACACATTCTCCCTGCCTGTACCGTCTACCCGCTCCTAACCCTACAGTCTCCAGTCTCAACATTTCACACCGCATCTCCTCCGTTTTTTCACCTTTACAAAGCCGGGCTTTGACTCGGCAAGCGCTCTCAAACACACAGCGAATGCTTGGATCCAGGTCGTTAGTTTAAGGTCGCTATGATTACGATTTTACGGTTAGGAACGCGCTGTTTTAGAGTGTTCTCCATTTTGAAAATGAACGTATGTAGGTATGTCATGCAAATTAATGTCCGAGATTTGAGAAAAAAGCGGGGGCTTGTTTGTTTTATAAGACATCCAAGATTTGCTCAACAAATGTGAACTAAAATATGCCGTTTTTGTTTCTTTTATGAAATAGCACATAACATAACAACACGGCTATATTCCTGGAAGGGATAAGGCAGAGGTTTATATAGTACACCAACATTTCCGCTGTTATGTTTATGTCTCATGTAATTAGGGCGAGCCTATTGACATACTCCAGCTGCTAGTGAGAAATGAAGTTGTCATTAAAATGGGATTTAATTGCCATTTTATGGTTGATGTAGATGTTTGTTCTACTAGTCAATATTTTTTGGTGGAATGAACAATATGCCAAGAATTGTGCAAAGCTTTCGGTAAGGGTTTGTAGTCTACATGATATAAGAGTTTTTGAAATTTGAACCTTTCTATTCAATCATTTTCTATTCAGCCAGCCCACTGAAAATGCATTAAATACTTATTTCATGTCAGTGCGTCAACCACATTTTTAGAATAATGGAACAGGCCAACACCACAAGCGCATGAAAAAAAAACTTAAAAATTTTTCGCCTCTATCCAATTCACTTTCCTTAATTCGGTTTGTTTTTTTATTCAATCGTAAGAAATCATGAAATATGAGTGTGACCAACAGCGACAAAGACATATATTTAAAACCTGCAGAGTTCCTCCAGCTACAGGAAGTTAGCCGCAAGCTATTTGCATCCGCTGCATCTTTGAGAAGACTGCGTAATTTTCTGCTGACTGCCACCAAGATTGCGCTTGCATAATCACTTCTTTTACCCATCCTTGATTATGCTGATGCCAGCTATCTTGACGTTACCAAAGACTAACTCGATAAACTTGAGCGGTTTAAAAATGTTTGTATAAGGTTCATAATCGGTTTGCGAAAATATGACCATGTTTCCGAATTTCGTGTGAAGCTTAAGTGGTTACCAATTCGCCTTCGCCGGAATGCCCATATTCTTTGCCTTTTGTATAATATGCTCTTTTCCCCTTACACCCCTCTCTATCTTAACAAACGTTTCCAGTATCTTTGCGACTCTCAAGCGAAATTGTTGAGGTGATCAGACAACTTAAAGCTTAGAATTCCAATGCATTCCACAATTTTCTTCGACAAATGCTTTTCTGTTCAGGCCGCTCGTTTGTGTAATGCATTGCTAGTTCAAATAAAACGCGCACAATCGTTACCTAAGTTCAAGAGACTCGCGAAGGAGCTTTACTTGTTGTAAATTTGGTGTAGATGTTATAATCTGTAATCTTCATTTATTTTCCTTGATTATATATTTCGTATGTTTGTATATAAGTATCTATTATACAGCATATATATGAATTTATCTATGTATCTATTAAAGTAAACTGTATCTACATTTTGCACCGATGACAACCCCATTTTTATATCCACGCAATCACTGTCAATTCCAAGGTTGCCTGGAAGAGATCGCAGAAAGCGACAAGGCCGCCCATTGTATGTTTCTAGTTTTAAATGTTTTATCTTTGTATATACTGGTGTACAATAAAGCATTTATAAATAAATAAATACAGTCATTTAATATATTATTTAGGCTGTTTTTCTTGCACCTAGCATTTTCCTAGCTGTAGTGAGGTGAAAAATTGTGTGTTTCGCTCAGCAGCAAAGGTACTCTGTGTCTCGTATCTTTGAAAGCCTCGCTACACTCAGGATTCTATATTTCAACCACTTGCTTCGCGCACGGTTCAATCCTAGAAACTTTCGCTTGCTCAGCTTTCAATACAAGTACTGGCACCAAAAAACAACTTTGTAGCCTTGCAAAACAAATAAATATTAAATAATTCAAAGCAACTTATCTCTTTTAGTGACCGTACTTATTTTTTTTGTAACCAGGCAATTATAAACTGAGATTTATAAAGAGGTTTATTATATTACTTTTGGAGTTTAAGTACCTATTTCAAAGTTTTCAGCATTTCCTCCACAAAACAAGTTTTGATGTAAGGCAATTAGATTATTCAATTCGAGAAAGGGAATTCAAAAGTCAATTCCAGTAATTTATGTTTGGTAATCGTTTCGAAAGTAGGATTCATGTTTTCCTTAGAATTTTAGTTTGCCAATAATTGCTTAGAGCAAAACTATACTTTTATGTTTACGAAATTATTAGCGACAAGTTAATTAATTTACAGTATGTGTGCTACTGTATTAATTAATATTTCAAATAAATTGATCCCAAATTATTTTAACGTTCCTAACTATGGCTAGGCATAAAAAACGTAGGCCTGACCAAAAAAATTCTTTCTTTTAAATATCTAATTATAGGTTGTTAGTACGTTTATTTTCTCTTATATTAAAAGAAGTTCATAAGTGTCTTATAAATCATTGGGACTCAACTTGATACAGGTAGCATTGAACTTAGGAGTAGTCTGAAGGAGATTTTTCGTATTCATTGCAAGAAAATTAAAAGTAACTTTTCGTTAAAAACAGTTCATGCAAACGCACACGTTTGTTTGTAAAGGTATTCATTGAAACATACTTACAATCAATTGAAGTCACTCCCAGTACGATTGTTTGTATCAAAAAATTTGATACTCTCACAGATGCGATTTTTTTCACTTATTTTCCCACCGTTAAAAGGTCTATTGTGTCTAGTTTAATACGATTTCCTGGAGTAACAGATTTATTTAGTGATTCTGTTAATCCGATATTTATTTATACGCTTACGAATTATAGTCTAAGTTTAATAATATTTTGTTTTACTGGAGCACAAAATAATAATTTGCGACGAAATATGTAGATATGGCTCATGAAGAATATTGTTACTGCAAAGTTTAAACAGTATGAAGTTACAAATATTTTTCATAAAATTAGCTTTGTCAATATCACATAGGTTTACTCCCTGCAGTGGTATTCTGTAAATATCTCACCGTGAAAACTTGAGCAAAGTGGGCCGTCATTAATGACAGGTCACTTAGAGCTCACTTCACCTAAGTTTCCACGGTGATTTTTTAACAGATTAGGCCGGCTGGGCTGACCATGAACTATACAATATATATTTTTGCATTCATCAAATGCAATACTCGCTCATTTTAACAAAACGTGCCTAATACTGTATGCATCACAGCGACAAAACCACTCTAAAATTTTGTGGATGATCTTAAATTTTCATCCATTCGAGCAGGTGAATGTGCGATCGACCTAATAACTATACCTAATATTATGTAGCAACCACAAACAATAATGTTTATAACTGAAATTGTTACCAACAAATAAAATTCTGAATTTAAATTATCGGGCAAAGTATTAACTTTTGCCTTAGAAAATTCTCCGTATATGCCCGCAGTCTAGATTTGTGTCCGGTAATAGACGTAGCTGTAGCTTCGGCATGAAATAAATGAAAATGGTTCAAATCGTGGAAATATACATATACTAGTCAGTCAACAAGGGATTAAGGCTTGCCACGAGGAGGCTATTTTAATGTACCCTATACTTAACAAATCATAATTTGGTATCTTATAATTAATACAATAACATTATAAATAAGAAAACAACTCTATCCGTGTGTTACCTTTTCACGCCGGCTGAACAGATTTAGATGACTTATTATCCCGGTAGTACCTACGTTCCCGTAGCATAATTTCCACCTCAACGAGAGCGAAACTGCGAGCAAAGCTAAGGCAAGGTTTAGGTAAATGTAAGGTGAGCATCACCAAGGAAACAAGAGCAAACTTTTTATAATTATCAGCTCTTTGGCCCCTGGTCTATTCATCTTGATATCAGCAATAGCTTAGCTCAGTAGAACCACAGCGGCCGCTTACAATAACTGGCATAGAGTTACTATTTTTTTTTTTTTTTTGGGTGGGAAATCATCAAATAACTTCTCCCGCTCTGGGCGGAGCGGGAGGGCATGTCAGACTTTTACTGACTAAAACCCACCCGTGTTCCCTCAGTTGCCTGTGTGCCAGGGGCCGCGGTATCTCTTTCGAACAACCCGCACCTCTGGCAGGCATCGGCCCTTGCGGGCCCCATCTGTTGCTGCTGACATCTCTTTGAGGCGCGCGTGGAAAGCGTTCACTAGGGCGTGGGATGAAGTGTTAAAACCATAATTGTTATTAAAAGGGGATGGGTCTATACGTCTTGTATACCTCCATCTCTCTCTTACACTCAAACAATTATAGGTATAACATGTCATGGTTTGCATTTTGGTTTCACAACGTGGATTATTGTAATAAGATGCAGTTTAACTAACTTAGTTAAAACATAAGGTTATTGCCTTTCAAAGTCTCAAAGATAAATATGATAGTTATAAGTACTTAAAAGGTATAGTGACTTAATAATATAACCTACCACCTAGGTGGCAGTTACAAATGGTCCCAATTAACAAGACCTCGTCAACTTAACTTAAGTAAATTAAATCTATGTCATTAAGTCTTCGTCTAATAAGTTAAAACAATTAATAAAGCAAAATTTACAGTCTAGTCTTAAGTAACGTGAAAATTATTTTTATTGGCTGCTTTAGTAAGTACCTACCTCCTTCAATTAAATTCATTCATAAGATAGACAGCAAAAATAAACATTAAGAAAAAAACATTTATTTACTAAAACATCTCGAGCTCAGAGAAGCGTTCATAGTTACACAACACTAAGTTTATTACGCAACGGTATTACCACCAACTGAATCTATTACTGAGAAGATTGAAGAAAAAGACGGTTATTTTTTCGCTTTTGAAACCCCTGGATAAAGGGACACTGAGCAAAAGAACGTAGAAGGGAAACTTATCAATCGTACGAAGCAATAGTGAACAGTTTGGAGTAACCAGTAATTTTTTAGCAATTGTAGTATTACTTTAAATACAGGCCGCCGTATTCGTTGATACTGTATTAGTGGCTGACATGTTGATTCATAAAAAAACGAGATGATAGAACAAGAAACGAAAATCAGACTGCAACCTTTTTATGGATGAGATTGTGCTATAGAAAAATATATTTTCAGAAATTAAAACATCATTATACTGAGTAAATCTTCTGAATCTTTCTATATTGTGGTATATATCAAGTATCATTGCCCGAAGCGGGATTAAGATTAACTTGTGAAGGAGAAAATTGGGCCACACCAGTTGTTTATGTCGGGCACAAGGTCTGACGTCACAAATGGAGAATACATTACGACTGGTGATTGAGTGATTACAGTCATTGAATTTTTGTTATTGCTCATTTCAGTTTAAATGAACTAAATACACATTCAAGCTTTAACTGCTTCTAACTGAAGAATCTGCCCGTATTATGTGTTTGTACTACATATAAGGTATAAAACAAACATAACATATCATCACGCCTGTTTACCCCAAAGGGTAAGGCAGAAGTGCACCTATAGCAAAAACTTATGTTTAATTCCCATGTTCTGGACTCCGCGCTGCTACTGAAAAAATCCAGATGGAAAATCCCAATAATACTGCCTGACCCAGGAATCGATCCAAGGACGTCATGCTCAGCAGTAGCGCTTGCGACTACTACACCAACGAGGCAGTCTAAATTACATAAGATGTATGACTCTTAACTAACTATTTAGTTTGTTAATACAGTCACCCAACCGATAGAAACTCCATCTGAAATGTAGTTAATATTTTAATGAAAAAAAAAGTAATTCAAAAACTTTCGATAAATCTCATTACTATAATATCTCCGCAGAACCTGTCACTCCAAAATACAGTAAGATCTTGTTATAAGCGGCTGTCAGCACGCGCCATTAGGTAACAATTTCCTTCAGTCCGCAGCCTGTATTTTATTTTATTCCCGATACGCTGCTGTCTGTGCCAAGATAATCGATTTCTCCGGGATGGCCCAGCAACTGAGGCGACTACTTGTGACAACTATATGAAATTATATGGTAAGAGAAAGTCCTGTCGGTAATATTATTATTATAGCCGTTTTTACTGTGCGATGAAAGAACAATCATTTACGTCTTGCATTGCTTGGACCACAAATCACCAAAACATATTTATTTTAAAACATGGCATTTTCTAGATCCCAAAGTTGGGAGACATGTGATATCTGCCAACCCGCGCCCGGCCCACGTGGTGGTTAATAGCTCACTTCCCACTCAAAGAGAGGAGGCCGATGTCCCGGTAGTGGGGACATTATACGCTGATTGTGTATATTCGAAACATCATTCTGTCTCTGTCATCTTCAAACGATTGACAGAAACAGGACGTTGTTTTGAAACGGTTAAGCGCTGAACGTCTCGTTTTGTGAAGCAAGCTAGTGCGAATCGAATTTGCACACGAAGCGTTCGGTACACTCACACGTACAATATTTAACAATACAATTTTTTTAACACGTTTCTGGTAAGAGAACCTTCTTTTAGATTTTTTTATGTTATTTTATTTTCAGTATCTTTTGTCATAGCGGACATAGAAATACACTTTGTGAACATTTAAAATGGATTACGGTTCCTGAGATACAACCCGTTGACAAACAGAGTACTGGAGGCATACCTAAAAATCAAAGAGCAAAAAAACATCACGTGAAAACATAAAAGTATCAAACGACGCGTTATTAAAAGACAAAAAAAGACATTTAAACAATAATAAATCACTGTGACAACATACTTACCAAGAAACTTCAAAACCTCCTTGACATGTCATAAATGATCGCAGTGCATAGATTATATTATGACGTGCCCTGACCTGACGATAATGTTACCTCTACGTCAGGTAACACTACACGATACACAGAAAAGCATTTTAAATCACGACTGAAATGTGAAATCACAATTAAAATGAAATGCCATCTATAATTTTCTTCATGGGCATAATTCCGGTGACCTCGCTGGGAATGGAATTGAAATAATTTATGTTGTTCCATTTCCTTGAATGCAAACCAGTGTTGGTGTATTATTGGTGGAAACAGACGGCGCGACTTTTTTATGCGATTTTTTGCTGCGTTTGCTGTTAGAAGTATTTTTCAGAAGGTGTTACGATGCTAAGTGCTATTTAATTATGATTAGTTACTAATCAGTATTTTATATTAATTGTAGGTATTATTTTTGATGGTTCTGTAATCATTGCAAGTAAATAATGTACCGAATTATGTTATAGGAAACCTAAATTACCCATTAAAAAAAACAAGAAGAAAATTAGGAGAAATACCTACTAGAAAAATTGTTTCGCAATGGTGAGTATAATTAATTAATGCCCTGCCTGAAAGAAAATCAGCCATACGTAATATTACCCGCCTACTAGTCTGGACTGCCATATACCTACGTGTTACAAATCTTTACAGAAAATATTGGTAATATTATCTGTAGTGTGAAGATTTTTGGGTTTCATTGTACGTATTTCGGTTTTGCTTAAACGTCTCTTAACTTTAAGCAAGCAGCAATCAATCAATCAATCAATCAGTTTATTTGTGAAACATAGGTGTATACATAGGTGTTTACATTAATAGTGGGTGCGCTATGTTTTGTCGTAATTAAGACATACAAATTCTATGTGACCCATTAGGTGTCATTAGGTTATGTGACCTAAAAAAATAATATTTTGAATTAATTAAATACATGAAAAGAGAAAAAAGAAAAATCAAATCCAATGTAATTAATAAATAGTAATAGTAATAAAAAAATAAAATAATAATAATTAAAAAAAATATTATCAAATACGCAGCGCGCGTTAGCGTTACTAAATAAATCAAAAATCAAAATCAAAGTCATTTAATCAAATTAGGCTGAGAATCAGCACTTTTCGAACGTCAAAATACATGAGACAGTCCTCCAAAACGCCCACCCTTCACCACTTCCTAGTGCTTTAGCTGGGAAGAAGAAGTGGCGGAACAAACTCCCCAGCAGCACAGCTGTCTCTTTAGTCGGATAGACTTGATTCTATTCATACATAGGCAAAGTAATAAACATTACGAGACACAAAATATTAATTAAATAATTCGTCAAAATGTCAGGTATGTAATAAAAGGGTATCTAAGAAGATCTACATGAACTTAAGTGGTATCCCGAATAAATTAAAAAAAAGTCTGTGTAATATTAGGAGAGCAACTATCGATAGTCTCGTTACTATCCTGAAGAATAAATGCCTAAAATTGATTCCAGATTAATGACGAACGGACATCAAATGTCTGTCTGTCACAAATGTATCTCAGGATAAGGTATCATCTTTGAAACTATATTTATTTAAGTGATGGTCTAATCTACTGACATTTAGTATAGCATTTATAAGAACTAAAATACAACTTGGATTATTTCAATACTCATTTATTTGCTTTTCAATAACTCTAACAAAGAAATCTTTCCAAGTATTACTTGCTTGGAAAATAGATGTAAAACTGCGAACCGAGTTCAATAAATGATTAAAATCACAAATTGCTAGTTAATCTTACGTAGAATCTTCAAATAGATATCTTTGGTTACAGTTCAACTGATTTATTACTGAAGTTATTGTCTCTAGGTTTTAAAAATTGCTTTAGAACGCTTTCTGAAACTGAAAACTGAAAGGTAATTGATAAATAATGTGATTCATTTGTAACTTACGGTGATTCTTACCTTCTTTATTGGTCTTACGTCAGTATGTCATAACATCAGGCTGGTTATACTGAAATTGAGATGAATTAACATTTTCTATCATTATTATTTTGCAATAGAAGTTTCTTATTGAGATTTTTTCCTTTTTTGAATATCAACTAAAGATTTATTTGTATTACAATAACACAGGTACAGCACTCTAATTACGTAGCACAATATCAATCACAATCTGAATTATTTTGAAGGATTTTACTAATCCATGGCTCCTTATTTTCGAAAAATTCTTCTGCTTAAGAACGCAAATAACACAATGAATGTTGTTGAACTGTCAAAATGAAAGCCATTGTTACTGTTAGTGTGTGACGCAGTTACCCAGCAGATTTACAACATTATAATGAGGTGAATAACTTCAAACATAGATATAGTATTTTATATTTTAGTAACTAGTGTATGTAGACTGAGTAGGTATGTTCATTACTTTGATATTTAAGCTTAATAAATGTTACCAAAATTGATTCACTTATTTTCAATTTAATAATATCTTTTAGAAACCTAAATTCTTGGTAATAATTAGCTGAAGTCAACGTCAAGATATTATGTGACGTTATTTCTAATAAAGCACATACATTGTGAGTATATTACCTTAAACAAAAACACAGATTTTTCATAAATCAGGTTTACAAGTTTTTCTACAGTATACAACAAAAGGTTTCATCGAATGAGTCGATCGTATCTTTCGCAACTTCGGGAGGTAAGTCAATTTGATCGGGTCTAGCTAGGCTCCCTGAATACATATTTAGAGGGTAATGTAGACAAATTGATCTGTTCCAGCGGCTGTTACTTGAATAACAATATTGTAGGCTTGTAATGAACGTATCGCGCCTTTAGTGAAAAAAAAACTCAGTGGGGTGGATCACTTAAACACTTTAGACTTGATTTATTTTTACGCCTTTTTTGTGGAGTGAAAAAAGTTTTACGTAGGGTCGATAGTGCCTTCTTATCAATTTGAACCGTCTCGCATCTTCAGAATATGAATGACAGGGTTTATATATAAATATAATATGGTGGTATTTTTTTTTACTACTAACATTAAAACAATATGCAGCACAGATCCACAAAAATGAAGCCAAAAAAAAACAAACAAAAAGTCTTACCTTTGAACCCACCACAACACACATTGGCCCAACACTGGCTGTTGGCTGCCAGTTGCATTGCAAGCGAGGTCGGCAGCCGGTGAACGACCAAGTGACCTGCTTCCCACCAGTCGATGCTTGCACCGCGATCGATGCTCGTCCACACTTAGTAACAGTGGACTGTTTCATAAGGAATTGTAGTGAGATTTTCAAGGGTTGGTAAATTGCTAACAGAGAGTTGTATTTATCTAGTTGTATTAAAGCAGTTTCTAAATTAGAAACGAATCGTTAATACGGTGATATTTTTGTTAACCTT
This sequence comes from Polymixis lichenea, assembly GCA_949091785.1. Classification (NCBI taxonomy): domain Eukaryota; kingdom Metazoa; phylum Arthropoda; class Insecta; order Lepidoptera; family Noctuidae; genus Polymixis; species Polymixis lichenea. The sequence continues at coordinate 23,167,292 of OX420944.1, forward strand.
GTGAAATTGATACAACGATAGGGCCAAGTGGCAATTGCTTCCAAAACGTTTCGTATACTACAACGACTTACAACAGGATTGACATTTGAATTTGAATAAGCTTTACGGTAGCGTATATCCAATACATTTTTGACTTTTCCTTCATCGTTATCGCTATAGAATGTCTTTATGCCTAGGGCCCTCAGCACTGATTGTAATTTAGCCAGTTATATACTACTACGTATGACACTGCGATGACATGAATTTGTTGCCTATTTTTTTTATTTTTACATAACATCTACGTAAATCCCTACAGCATGGTATTACTTTGTAAACAGTTTCCACGCAGTCCTGAACACTATTATTGGTTGATCGGTCGACAATATTCCCAAGTTATCCCGGGTTACGTTAAAAGCCTCTGGGGTATCTGGACGATCAGACCCGACCCCACCCGAGTGGTGCCGAGAGGTCCCGACCGTTTATTTATTACTAGAGCGGTAGGTTTTGAATGATGATGGATTAACGATTTTCCTAATTTATTAATTAAATTTTTTACGGCATTTATCTCATTCTGTACACAAGACTTACGCATTTTTTTGTGTCATGAGGTTGTTTATCATTTCGACTTCATTGAATAAACGCATTTCCATCTTCCTTCCTGTCTTTCATTCACACCACTTGTTCCCGTTATGTGCCACTTGGGTCGGAAAGCTCAATTACGGCAGCGACCCATTTCAGCTCTTGTTAACTTTCTTTAGCTATCAAGTCAAAAACGTTGTTTTTATCATCCCTATTCGAAAGGAAAGATCCCTATAACCAGGCTAGGTTATAAAATCCTTATTGGCGGTAATATTGACGGGCCATATGACTGGCCTACATCCACCATTTTATTATAAGGGCAGTATGTAGGCTTAGTAGATGTCCTAGCCCTAATGATGAACTTTACTTAGTAAATATGACCACGTTTGCAGTCTAGAATAGAGGCTTTTCAAATAGTAGTGACCTAGTAACGGTTTATGTACCTATATTATTTTGTGATGTATGACAGAATTTGGGTGAAAGCTATTGACTATAGATCGACATATTGCTACCGTAATTCTTTAGTACCTATTTTAATATATGAAACAGTTTATTATTGTATAGAAACAATATCTCTATGACCGTTAGTAAAAAAAAAAAAAAAAAACCCTATTATAGGTACAGGAACTATACAAACTAATAATATTGCTTGTGAAAGAAGAGGATTGCCGCGTTGAAATATGTGCCTATTTCTTCGTAGACGGATGACTGCTGACTGCTGGACATAGGCCTCCCCCAACTCCGCCGCTTTAGTTCACACTTGAAGATAAAATTAAAACGTTCAGTCATTAGTAAGCAGACGCTTACATCAATCTTTTCAGTAAGGCCAGCCAATAACCCAGATGCAACCATCTCGATGGTCCTCCACGACACCCGGTCACCGTGTCAAGTGCCACGGGAGATTGGCCCTTCGATCACTCGCCGGTTGCTAAGCAGTTGCTTGAGATATTTATGGGTCAATAAGGATGTGTTTTGTTTGAGTTTTACGCAACGATTTTAACTTTTGTATTAACGTTGATGTCATTTAAGTTGTTTCGTCCTCCAGATTCTTCTTCTCTCATATCAAGCACGACCCCGTCTCTCATAGTAAAAAGTTAGACCTCAAGATAGTAACAGAATTTAATGTATCTGCTTACATACTAATTTAGCTTTTAAGTTTTTGTTGTGTCTTACTAAGATAATACTATGGATCATTGTTGCCTAAGCAAATAATTGAAAAAAATTAAAGTATTTTTTTTAAAACTAGATGTCGCCGGCATTTCCCCGCTGATTGATACTTGAGAAGCAATACCGAAGAAAACTCCGACTGCATCTGATCATGGTCTCTTGTAGGGTCTCGTTCAATTTCCAAGATGAGCTTCATGACTTCTACAGAACCCTTTGTACAGAAAGTATCTTAAAATAAAATACGCTCCTTCAAAACCTTTACTGAGCTCTTCAGTTTTCCAATCAACACTCTACGCTAAACAGACCTACTGAAAACAAACAAGTATTCTAAAACCTTTGATTAAGCAACCATCAAGAACAGTTTAAAGTTCCAAGTTAAAGTCACTTCAATAACAAGGCTGTAACTTCTTTGTGAGTTAACTAAGTTACTAATGAGCAGTCTCGCTTGCTTGTGTTCTCAGTAATTAGAGCACCAGCTAATTATCCAAGGCCAAAGGTGACGCTAATTAGTGTTATCAGACAGCTGATATGAAGAATCTTATGTAGGCATTGTTAATTAGTTTACATGAAGAGGTAATCTTTTTGATATCTGTGCCTAAACAGCTGCATTTTGACCCTTTTGCAACAACAAGAAATATAATTTTGCATGTATACCGACTGTTTGCACCGTGTCGAGCCGGACGTAAAGAATAGCACCATTCCATTCCTTCCCGTGGGATTCGTGAAAGGCGACTAAGTGACTTACTAGAAAATGGGCAGCATCGTCTCTATGCATTTAACCACTATACTGCGATCGCGAATCCGCCTGTCAAACGTAGCAAAAGTATACGATAGCCTAAAAGTAATTAATGGCAAAGTGAACTGATCCAGCGGATTTCTGAGCCTTCCCTAGGTCGGTGAAGGCTTCCGAAATCCGCTAGATATGAAAAGTACAGAACCGGGCGAAGTGGCAGTGCTTGCGGAAGGCCTAAGTCCAGCAGTGGATAATTTACGCCTGAAATGATGAATTAAATGATATTTATAAAATTATACGGAATTTCATAATCCGTCGGAGTTCGTGAAACAAGCTATACATTTGCATTTGCTGCAACACAGTTATATAACTAGCGCAGGAGTCAGGGAAATCTAACTTGATGTACCTACCAATAAATAAATAAATAAATAAATTTAATAAATATTTTAAAACCTAATGATAAAAACTAGAAAATAAGTAGGTACATTAAAATACACTAATCTTCACCATCACACAAACATATAAACACAAATATTCTCTCAAAATAGCAATACTAACAAAGGGTTGCCAGTTAATCCTTTAAATATTCAGCCACTGTCAGTGCTGCCCTCGTTAGAATGTAGGCTACAGAACTATTAGCTTCGGTAATTCAGTTACAATTACAATACTAAGATAAATTAATTGTTTCAGGGATTGTGTAATATTTAGCATAAATGTGGTAACTAACGTGATAGTGCTGGATTAGTGCTACATTCGGTGTCAATGGATTAGACTGAGAATATTATTTTAGATGAGTATATTCCTGATTTCCCCGAATACGAGGCTCCAATTCTCTTTAACCATAATTGATTGTCGACTCAACTGACTTTGACATGTTGTACGAATACGATAATATAAATAACATCAGGCTTGTATTCTCCGTAGGGTTAGATAGAAGTGTACCTCCAGTAGTACATCTACATGTTGCCAGTTATTTTTAAGGACCATGTAACATGGCGAGCCTATTGCCATCAACGACTAGCTGTGGGCACAAATCCACACTCTGGGCTGATATTGAGAACTCCAGATAGAAAACCCCAATAACACTTTGCCTGACCCAGATATCGAAACCAGGACCTCATTCCCAGCAGCAGCGCTTGTAACCACTACACCAACGAGGTAGACCAATAATTTATTCACTAACTAGCTTCCGCCCGGGGCTTCGCCCGCGTGGTAGTCGGAAATTATCTCGCGGGTACGTACTACCGGCATAAAAGTTTCCTATGTGTTAATCTAGTTTATAATCTATCTGTGTGCCAAATATCATACAAATCCATTCAGTCGTTTTTGCGTGAAAGAGTAACAATCATTCATACATCCATACATACAAACTTTCGCGTTTATAATATTAGTAAGGATAAAAGCACTGTTTGAAAGACATGAGTACCTATGTTGCAATCTGTGCCTTACATATAGGATGCTCTTTTCTTTGTTGCGTTTTGCCCACAGCTTCTTTGAGTGTTCCAAATAGTAAAGTAGGTTCCCTACTGCTCAGTTCAGTTACAACTCATTGACTTACGTAAGACCTTCTAATTGTTTTAGGGATTATACAAAGAGGTTAAGGGTTATAATTAATGTGGCTCTCAGATACAACTGTGTCGAATATATTTCAGAAGTTTTGACATTTTAGTTCGAATACGTTTTTGCTGGGAAGTGACCTAGTTTAAGAGTAGGTACGATATTAGGTGTCGGCTTATATATGCATATTTTTACTAAAATATCCTATTCTAGTCTACTTCTTTAAGCGATTTTTAACCGACTTCAATAAATGTTATTTTTTTTATTTTAAAGCTGGTGTTTCCCGTGTGGTCCCATTAAATTTTCATATAGATCTGATGGTGCGTTTCAGGGACAGGCAACGGAACTCTTCAAAAAATGACAGCAAACTAACCGCGATTGCTGCTGTCGCATAAATATGCATTGTTTTGACCCCAAGGATGATGTGTAGGGTAGGTACTATAACTAAAAAGTGAAAAATAACTTTAATTTCGGAAGGCGGTGGCAAAAAATTTATAAAATGCATATCCAGAGTCACCGACTTCCGAAATTAAAGTTATTTTTCAATTTTAATGTTTTTTCGGCAGTCGGTTGTTTTTTTTTTGTTAATGTAAATTCCTGTGTGTCAAATTCGTCACAGTGTGGGTATGGTAAAAATTAAGTTTCATTTCTAATGCATATTGGCAGCCTGAAAACTTTATTTGGGAGTATATCGGTAAGAAAGGTAAGGATAGAATGCCTAATGCACGGATAATAAATGCCAACATTTATCATCCGTGCATTATGCATAATTTGACACTCATTTGGCACACAGTACTCGTGCAAAGGGCATAATTTGTCCTTCATTTCTCACAGCGTATTCATTAGGCATAATTTGTAAACAATCAGTTTATGTTTGAGGCAAGACAGCTAACCCAATTAACCCAGTCCGTTGCAGTTAGTACTAAAATATTCAAATGGTGCTGGCCTGAGTATTTTCAGATTTAGTTAGTCTGTCTGCTAAGTTTTCATATACTTAGAACGCCCCAGTTATGTAAGTCAGAATGCATTTTAATAGATGACCCACATATACTAATTGAAATATTCTGTGAAAAGATTTTTGGACAGCAAAGGCTATCATCACAGTAGTAAGGAATAATGTGATGGCCTAGCCATTGTCCTATTAACTTTAGAAACTATTTTTAGTTAAATACACTCCCAATATTCTATGAGCGAGTGCTGTTTCACTATTTGTGACATTTACATCATGCAGTGGGTGTTTATCTTTAAAGTGTCACCTTGTTCTGAACCATCCTAAGGGTCACAAGTTAACGATTTTATTTTAGTAGGTGTACACTAATATTTTAATCAAGTTTACTACATGTGTAGTTAACTTCACATAACTAACATCTGGCGCATTAAAACTGTGACCATTTAGTAGTGAATTTAGTTCGTTTTAGTTGGTAGGTTTAATCGGATGCTGTCACTTCTAAGATGGACTCTTACTTCATCAGTATCTCCACAACTGATGTCCAAAACCGATCACTCACCCACCTATCTAACCATTAAACTACCAAAATTACTTGTGATAAGGAGAGAGGTCTGTCGCAAGAAATTTGTGAAACACTCAAGTCCTGTTAGTAACCACATAATAGCATTATTATTAGGTACTAACAACGCAAATACAGTTGCCTGACTTACTAATGAAGTTAATGTTGTCATGTGGTCTTTACCTTCTCAAGGTCAACAGAAGAGAACGGTATTTTTTGCAAGCTAGAGAGCAGGAAAAAGTTTAGAGTGCAATTAAAATCATTTATTAATAATTGAAGGTAGTATAATTCTCTGAAAGATCAGTCAGCTACACACTGACAGTATAGTCATAGATCGGGGTACACATTTTAGTCTAATTTATTTAACCCTGCACTTTACAATTCAAGTGGCACTAAGTGATTCAAATGGCACTTTCAATTGTGTCACTCCGTTCTATTCAATTTATTAGTCTGATTTGTGCATTACTGTGATCATAATTATTTTGTTTCAATTTTTATTCTATTTTTAGAACCACAAAAGTATTTAGAAGACAAATTGTAATTACTTCAAGTTCATGTGTAACGAGCATACTTAATAACAACATTGTAGAAATATATATATTGAAGAAACCTAATTGAATTGAAATATCTGTGTATTAGACTTATACTGTTACTATTAGATGCCCAATAACCAATTATTTATCATGTATATTTACCAATTATGGATACCATTTATATAAAAAAAGATTATTCCAAACCAAATTAAGTATACAGACTTTCTATTTTTTATTACAACTGTCCGCGTTGCCATAGTACCGCCTTTACGGGTGAGATACATCAGAAAGATTATTATGGGCTGAGAATTGTTGTTACCCTCCATTGCATGATTGCTAGAATATGTATCATCGTATTTGCGTCTGCTAATTAAAAGGTTGAACTATTCCATATATTTACGGTTGAGATAAGCAGAAGTGTAGTACTGTAGTTAAAGTGAAATGAACGAATAATTATTCGTAGTTGCATCGTTCGTGGACTTATTTTAAGCTGTGATTCTAAACTTGTTTATTTAATGGCAAATTATGGCAATACTTAGTATTTCTGGGCTTGAAGTGTAGTACCCAACGTAACTTTGAGTCTCGTGTGAAACTGAAAACATAAGAGTTGTCGGTGTGTTACTGCTGCGTATCACCTCGGTTAGACATTTGTATCCATAGTCTGTGTTTGTACCGTTTATTGTGAATTGTAAGTACCAACCTGAGAACAGAACACCTTTTGCATTCTAATAAGCCTTCACGTGTTCATGTACATACATATACATCTAATACATAAACCTCGCTTGTCTTTAAAATCATCACTATCATCTTTTTATTGCTATTTTTATTTTTACTTCCGCTTTTAAAAAAATAACATTAAATTGAAGCAAATAATTTCTCAATTCGTTTCTGTAATTTATGTGAAGTCAGGGAAATTAAGTACCAACTTAAATTGTCCATACTCAAATCACAACTAGGTAGGTAGGTACAGTAAGTATGAGATGGCAAATTAGCGTAGTGTGTAAATTTGATAAAATAATCATTTCAAATATTTGCTATTAGGCTCATCTACTATAACTAAATTTTTTTTTTTTTTACAGTTGTTGTTCTGAACAGATTTTCACCGTTGAACTTTCCAAGGATCTTAGTTTGAAAGCAATTTCTGGGATGAGTGTATCTATGGTTGTTTTTAGCATAACAACCTTCCTGTTTGTTTATATTCTTCCACGAGGAAAGTTTTTTTTCTATCGCTAAGCAGTTTTGTTGTTTAATTTCGGTTAGAATGGTAAGATCTACAGTGGATACTGGTGAAATAATCAGGTAATTTTTCGGGGTCGTTATCAAAGCCATGAATTTGAAGGCATGAATTAGACGTTGTTGCATATATAAGCTTGGTCTGGGCGCGTGGTTATAATAGATAAAGTCTACCGCTTAATAGCCATATGCACTAAACAAGAAGCCTATGTAAGAAATGAAATATTCAATTTAACGCCAACCGCATTCCAATACGCAATATAATTCTATATGTTCACATAATATGTGGTATCAAATTTATTACTCCATTTGGGAGCATTTGGGCTACACTGAGATCTGACATTGAAACAAGATGCTTCAAGGAGGATCCAATCTATTTGTTGATGGCTTTACGTGGCTTATGGTTATGCGTGGAATGGTAAAGAGGATTAAATTGACACGGGAATTTGTATTTGTAGTTTGAGATGTAGCAATTGATGTTGATTATTAAAAAAAAAATATTTAGTAGATTTTTCGAAATGTGGTCTCTATATCCCATTTTTTTATACAGTTAACATAACAGCAATGTACTTATCTCTTACTAATAAAAAAAAAAGTATTCACTGCCTTGATTACCTACTTTAATTGTTGAGTTGAGAATCTTCTCAATAATAATTGTTTTTAAAGGAAGTTTTGTAAATGCAAAACGAAAAAGATGGAACAATGACAGATCAGAACACGATTGACAGGTCAAGTGATACAGTGACTGACACTACTGCTGACTCCCCTCCTGATCATGACTCGTGTGATAGATAAATTATTGTGATATATCTATGACTCGAAAGTACCCTGGTAGCGTGTAACAGATTACGTTACATCACACGTAAAGACCCACGTCTGCTCAGATTGATACAGGTCGCACCGCCGCCATCTTAAACGTTCACTGTGACTGTCGCACTGAACAGACAGGTGGCATAAGGGGCTAATTTATAGATATAAACATAGAGACAGATTTCACGGGTTAAATCCACTGAAAAAGAAAACTGAAAGACCTGTTCCACGATATCGGAATAATAATTAACACATTCTGCTGAAAATTTTAGCTGAATGTTAAGTACACATTCTGATAAAATTTTCAGCGGAATGTGTGAAATAATCTGCCAAGAAAGTTAAGTTAAGTCACGTAGGTGGTGAAATGACCCTCAGTGTTTTGTCTACCAATATTATGCTAAATGAAACCCCTAAAAAGAAGTTTTTCAGCTGTATATTGTTAGATAACTTCCGTTTCTTACATCAATACGTTTTGTTGTTAAACCAAGACCTAAATTTAGTCTCGAACTCGGTGAGCTCAACAATAGCAGAAGAAAATAATAAGAACGAACAATTTTCTGACTTTCGCCAAAACATAACCTCATTAGTAATTCAAATGCCAAATGATTATTGTTAAGAATTTTCTTTCAATGAGAAAACTTTTCTGTTATGTGGAACCGGCAAACTTTGCTCTAGGTAAATTAATTGCTAACCGAATTGACACCCTACGCTAATTTGCCGAGTTATAGCCATTTCATACAATGTTCAAAGAATGGCAGATGTAATTTGAATATACGGACAATTTAACTTGGTAGTTAACTTGCTTAAACACTACTTTCCCTGACTTTACACTGTGTTGAATCTCTAGGCACAGTGCTTTTCTTCCTCCTCCCAAGTTACGTGCCCTGCGTTTATTTCAAGACCCGGTTATATTTCTGGAGCATTTACCCATTTTATATGGCATACTTTGTGAATTGTTTATTCCAGATATTTCACGTAATAGGGAAAGACAGGAGCCGCTTGGGATCTATATCTCGAACACTTGTTTCTGGGTTACTATTGGCGGTAATTTCGTTTGGGCGTTAGGTGCTGTTTACCTTTGTTTCTGTACAAGTAGGTCGTTGTGTTTGGTGTTTTAGGGAATGTTTTTATAAAGGAAAAGATATTCACACAACACAATCACGTATTTTTTACACGGTTGGATTTAGATCTATCAACTTTTTCTTTGGCAAAATTCACACCGCATTATGAGTTCACAAATAGGTCAGCTAATAATATAATAATGATAACTGACACACACACACATTAAAACAATATTCTTGTCCGAAGCTAAGACTAATTGTCAGGAAATGGGTTCCTTAAACAAATGTACAAGTCCAGGATCCCATAAAAGAGTAAAACCTCATATAGAGATAATTGTTAGAACGAAAATAAAAATTAGAATATAATTATTATCGCGATGATTTCCAGCAGTTAAATGGTTGATGAATTGTAACAGTATCTACTCATAGTACCTAATCCAACATTATGAGTATTAAAGACTGGGTAACTTCTGCTTTTCCATTAAAATTGTTTATTTTTCAGGGAAAATAAGACATACAGCTTTGATTTGCCAATGAGATTATCAATTATTCCTTTTGCCAAATCCTCTGCAAAATCAACCCAAACACCCTTTGAGGGACAAAGGCGAAAATATTCAATATTATATTCCATTCCCTTTTCTAGCTGATTTTAAGACAGCGCTGATAACAACGACAAAGCAATCACTACTTGACCCGATTTATCAGAATAATAATTTTCCCTAGATAGTGGGTGTTTGTGGTTTTTATTATATTTATGAGGTTCTCTATATGCTTATCGTTATGTGTGGTCATAAGGAAGTGTTCTATGCTTACTGAAGTGAACTAATCGGGGGCAATATGAAGAGAACGTGAGACGCTACATAATTGTGTTTTTGGATCAAATATTGGGTTTCTTTCGTAGATATATGTTATGGGTAAGTATTACGAAATTCTGTGTAATTTCAGGCTAAAAATAATACTAGTACTTTCGTAAGATTCATCAAAAGATTCCATTTTGTACAGATAGAACGCCCGGTATGATTTACTGGCAGTTAATGGCGGTGTGAAGACAAATTGCTAAGAAAATAAAAATCGAGTTTGTGAATTTGTGGTAACAATTATGTCAAATACAGAACACTGTATTTTAAGTACACTTTCATACAAGAAAACTAATTATCTTTATTACATTTTGATTGTTACTTCCCATTTTGTTCATATTATCGGTAACAAATACCTTTTAGGCAATCTGTACCAATGATCAAGTCTGTATTATGCTATGATTAACATACAATATCTGTAATTTTCAATTTCCCAATTGGTAATTACCTACGTGTCAAGTATCAAGATGGTAATGACATTGTTCAACTAACAACGTCATGACTAGTAAGTACATAATTTCAGAATTATATATAAATATTAAAAGCTATTATACTATTACTGAATATGTTATTGCTGAGCGTGACGCATGTTGTGATATCGCTTGAATATTTGCTCGTCCGTCCGTCCTTTGTAAACAATTCGGTAACTTATTGCGTCGCTGATCGAAAAATTACCTTCCATTCTGTCGATATTAATTTATTCGTGTTCTAGTAAAACCAAGTTTTAAAGCCTCTTTTACGCGATGCAAGTTTCGTGTACTCAATACAATTCAAGCTACAAATGACTTGCATCGACAAAACATTGCTTAGACGATGCAAGTTTCTTGTCTGAGACAAACAATACAATTCAAGCAACAAATTACTCGCATCAACTAAACACTTTAGTAGTAGCTTCTGTTGATCTTCATCTTCTTCAAGCAATTAAATCGCACGGTGTAAATCAGGCTTTTGTGTAAAAATTCGCAAATTAAAGCCCGACTGCATCACAAATCATCTACCACAAATTAGCGCTAAACGAATTTATAACATCGTTCTATTTCTGTCCATAGTTTGAATTTGACAGTAGATAAAATGTCGTTTTAAACACGATTAGTGCTTTGTGGTGCAAGCCGGCCTAATTGTGCAGTTTTGACGAGCATGTTAGGCAATATTGAGTTCTTCGGTCATAGCTTCACCGTACTCACTTTAGTAGATCCTCCTTTTGATTACACACTTTATATTAGCTTCACTTGTATGTTTGTATGTAACCGACTCCTTTGGACGCTATTTTGACCCACTTCAAACGGTCAGATTTCATTGAAACTTTGTAGACTTATCGAGGATCAATGACAATTAAAAAATTAAAAAAAAACAGAAAAAAAACAAAAAAAAACTTAAAAATCACGCTTTTCAAGCAAGCAGAATTAAAAAATTGTAAATAAATAATAGTTAAAAAAACTAAAAACACGCTTTTAAGCACCCCATCACGTGCTTGATATTAATTGATTATAAAAATACCTCAAAAAGCACCCCACGCTTTTTAATAGAATTAAATTATTTTCTAATTTTTTTGTTTGGTTTTTAAAGCGTGTTTTTTTAGTTTTTTAAACTATTATTTATTAACATCCGTTTTCTAAGTACATGGATATCGTAAGTACCCTGCATTTCCATTTCTCTATGACATATTCGATCGATTATCGTGAGCTTTCCATGTACCAAACTACAAAATTGTGTTGAGGTCAACATCCAATTAACTCAGAATCAGCTAAATATCTTTACTAGCTCCAATCACTACCAAGCATATATACCCACTATTTTCTCCTCAGCAACCAAATATCTTACTTATTGATACGCATCTCAAACAAATACTGTTTGTTCTGAACCTTTGTTTATTCACATTAACGTCATAAAAAGAATCCTTGACGGTTCTGGAGGAGTACGCACGACGGCACAGCAAGATCTACGATTCCAGTTTAATCTGACCTGGCATTGTTTAAAAAGCACGTGAAATGCGAGGTCAGCTTATACTGGACTCTTTAGTCTGGTGTGTCGCCGTGTGTATCATGTGGGCTTATTTGATATATTCGGGATCGGGCACTTTGTTTTTTATGATGCTATTGCAGTAAAAGTAACGAAGGACGATCGCGGTGACAAGCTTGATTGTCCTAGTATTTGTGATTGCGAAGCCTTATCGGAACTGGGGAGAGTTGATGTCTGTTAAAAACAAATTAATTCTTGTGGAGTCAGTGGGCAGTAGCAAGACGTTCCCGTTAGAAGCAGCATTTGAAATCTATATTTTGTTTGCTCCATAACTTATGCCAATTTACAGTAGCTAGTTGTTGTAGTTGTTGGGAGCTATAATGGAATGGTTGCCGAGAAATGGTAAAAGCAACCTTGGCAGACCAACAGCCAGGTGGGCGAACGACTTACAGAAGATGGCAGGGAAGACCTGGATGAGACTCGCACAGACCAGGAAGCATAGTACGAAAGAGGAGGCCTAAACTCAGCAGTGGGTGGGACAAAACAAGGTTGCCAATGATGATGATGATGAATTGTTCTTCGGAAACAGTATTTTTGGTTGCGAATTTTTGCTAAAACGAAACGACGGCTTTAGACAATGCAAACTCTCTATCACAATAAACTATATTTTTTAGTAGCTTTATGAGACTGTAACCAATTCTAGCAGAGCAGGTGTTCATATAAATTATCCTCCTATCAGAAAAAGAACACCCTTTTCATCAGAACACCTGAACCATAATCCTCAGATACCTGCTCTAATCAGACCACATACCGATGAAACAGCTCATACACAAGTTGTAAGCCCAAACTTACCAGATCCATCAGACGGACGAATGGCCGAGCATATTGGGCGAGAGCCAAATAATGCGTAACAAGAAATTCTTCATCTCGCGCCTATTTGTTAGATGAGCCCAACTTTTGTAACCCAGACCTACTTCTACAGGGTGGGTAGGAAATGGGCTCAATGTTTTTGCTGTTATGTACTGATTTTTTTAATCAAAGTCATCCTTATGAGCCAAATTATTTGAGTCCAATAAGGTTCCAGGTCCATTTAAGCCTATTAAAAACCTAACAAATAGACTTTAGTAGCTTTGAATAGAATACTATTTATCATGTACACTTGTTAGTTATTCAAGATGCTTACTTAATTCAAATCCATACTTTAGAAACAATAATTGCGGCTGTCATTTGTAGAGCTTTGTCAGTCGTTATGGGTCGTCAAGTTACTAGGTTGTGGAGGTCAGCTGATAAGCAGTCGCTCCTGGTAAAATACTGGTTTTCAGTTGCATTTGGTCAGACTGGAAGCCGACCCTACTATAGTTGGGAAAAGGCTGGGCAGATGATGATGACTTGGAATATGATAATGTGGTAGAAGTTCAGTCTCAATAATAATAAATTATATTGTTTTGGCTGTAGATACTAGAGATACGGGCTGCACAGGCCTCCAGGTTGGAAAATTGCTCTCACTATTAATGTAATAAAGCGAAAACTTCTTAGTGTTTTCTATTAAAAAATATTTTCAACTGAACAAAATCCTGAACTTCAGGCGTTCGAAAGTAAAACTGGAACAACATTACAATGCTCCACGCAAAGCCTAAACAATACATTTAACGTCACAAATCCACCCTCTATTTCGTCATTCCCTTAGTCCACTTTCTTCCATTGACCCAGACCTCCATCCAATGAGGATCTACCCTTAATCTAGCTGAGCCTTGAATGAGCCACTTACGTAAGACCATTTCTTATCTCAAATGACGATCGAAATGACCTAATTATTGCTTGGATCTTACTAATCAGACTGTTGGAGTTTTTTTTATAACGAGTTTAACTACCTTTTAAGTAAGTGAGGTTTAGTGATAGTGTTATAGTGCTTTTGATTACAAGTTTCCTGTAAATTTATGCACATATGCTAATCCAGCCTATAGTGCAATGAAATGCATAGGTTTGTGAATTTGTAAATTCAGGCGTTTTTTAATGAAGAGTGAAGAATGATCAGAAATTAGTTCCTGTATGTCTATCGCATTCCACTTTCTTCATACTTACATCAAGATAACCGTGTTAAAGTTCTGAACATGAAAAATGTAAAAAAAAAACAGAATAAAATTAAAACTAAACTTATTTAAGAAACGAGCAATGTTATTATAATTATTACGAGGGTTTCTCAAGAAGACTGTATTATAATAATTAGACCTCTTAAAAATAAGTACTACGTACTTACCTGTAATTTTGTATAATGGACGGATGGATGACCCCTGGTTCACAGGTTCCACCTAGCATGGGGGTCATTGATCAAATTTCTGTGCACTTGTAAGTCCTAAGCTGTAAATGCTGCGCATAACTACTTTGTAATTTACTTTTGGAAGTAAATTATTTTTATTATTATTATTATATACTTACAAAAATACCGTCTGCAAGGAAATCAAAAGTTTGCAAATATTCTTAAAAGATCGTGTAGGATTCCACAAATCTTTTCAATTAGAAAAACTTATTATTGAAGCCATTTAAAAATCTCCCGATTAGCTTTCTTGATCTTTGAATTAAAGAGAAAGATTAGCCGAGCGAAGGTTACTCGGAATTTCGGTGAAAATAAGGCTAAGTTAAGTGCTCTCATTTTTTAGGCGGAGACTGAATTCGACTGATAAATAGTAGGTATTATAGGGGCCTGGAATTAATCATCGAAATATACGTCGCTAACAGATTTTGTAAATAAAGCTACAGATTCTAGGTATTAGCTTATTTAATCACGTAAATTTACAAGTTTGTTGGAGTAAAACGTCTGGGATTGTTTTTTTTACTGCAGAGTAGGTATGTTCATTCTATCGCTGGACATAAGCCTTTCTTGTAGCTAACATACTTTTTATGTACGTGTTTTATCAGTTAAATTCAGAAAGGTAACGTGGCATAATATGGCCGACCAATAAAAACAAATAGTACGCCTAAAAGAGCTTTTTGTGTTTAGAAAGTTGCCGTTTACTAGCGATTCTATACAATTTACAATGGGTCCACTAAAAACGAAGAAATAGCGGCACCGAAGAACATAGAGGTACTTTTAATAAATCTCCCAAGTACCACTTTAAAGGTCTTGGACCTAACCCTTTTTACGAACTCTTATAATAATAAGAACTTCAAAGCTTTCTCATTGAATTCGTGTTATCGAAAGTACAAAGATTTTCGCAAATCGTAGGTAATTTTATGTAGTGTTA
Source organism: Polymixis lichenea (assembly GCA_949091785.1). NCBI lineage: Eukaryota > Metazoa > Arthropoda > Insecta > Lepidoptera > Noctuidae > Polymixis > Polymixis lichenea. The sequence continues at coordinate 23,182,510 of OX420944.1, forward strand.
TTTTATTTTATGAACTGTTATAAGAAGTATTTACATTTAGGAGCGGTAGATAAAATTGTAACCTCATCGAATTTGAATAAGTATCTACCTGTTTATATGTAAAGATTATCGAGTTTTTTTTAAAGAAAAATTAAGCTTTTGGCATAAACATAGAAGCAAATTGATTTTAAACAAGACAATACATATTTATCACTTTTTAACACAATTTAAAATCAAATAACCATTCTTTAAAAACAAACCGCAGTAAAAAAAGTATGTATTTCGAGACCTACTAGTTTAAACAAAAGCATCATACAATCTAATCCAATACACAAACCTCCTTCTAACTGTCATTGTACCAGACAAGTTTCCTCCAGGGGTTTCTCTGCTCACCTCCCAAATGATACAGACTGAATCTATTTCAACTAGTCTCGAAACTTTGGAACAATCTGCTGAGATTTAATTAAGGAGGTGTTAGTCCCAGGACACAGTTTGACGACTAAGTTATGCCAATAGAGAACCAACTTCAGGTGGTAGATTATGAATATTGTGATATTGGTCCGTTAGTTCGTGTTCCTTTGTTTGGTTTCATGTTTCTTTAACAATGTAAAATTACTGTGTAGTTCATTTATTGTTTTATTGAACTTTGCGGTCGTTACGTAATTTTCAACCATTCACTTTGGTAGAGTTTTTAATATTTAAAGTCTAGAATCTAGTTCGTTGGTCAAGTTATTTTCTATTTGAACCGTTACCAGCTAGGTATATCATTTGACTTTTCCTGACTCCTATTACTTAAAGTGAGTTAACTTAGTTCTTCCTTAGCAGATAGTGACCTCAGCATTAAATGAAAATACAAAGCGAAATATTTACTTGAAAACGTAAAAAAAAATATTCAAAACCATCATCTCGTCAAGTGATTTTACCATTTTGTTTAAAACAACACCGTTCACTTTGTGAACTTTAACTAACCATTTTTTCCGTCTATTTTTATAACTTACCATGGCCACAAAATTCTCTAAAATATTCTATATTTGGGACTGAATTTTCAAGTGTTAAAAACACTGAGCTAGTATTTGATGGGACCAAAAATATTAAAGTTAATAATATCGTGTTGTATTTGAGTATGGCATTGTAAAACGCTTAGACGATCAATTATTAAAAATACTGATGTACGTTAATGTCCATGTTCAGAAACATTCGATGACATTTAAATGAATGCCTAAATAATAGCTCACTGTTGAATTTTCAACGCTCGCCTTATCGCCAGTATAAGTGTAAATAAGCATAGGCATAATATTTTTAGAGTCAATATTCAACATTACTTACCAAAATCCATGCGAAAATTCCTCAATACTGTGTCATCATAACAAAGGAATGTCAACTATTTAATCGTCAAAGTTTGAACCAGGAAATACTGATAAAGTGTCTGCATAACTTGCCTGCTGGAGTGTTACCCAAGACCTTGGTCCGAAGGCTAAGGAAGACAAATAGCTGATTGATGAACACCCTCGGGTCCCTTGGCTTTTGCTCTGCGTTTTGTGAAGGACTGCATATTTTCTGGTGGAGATAAATTGGAGGGTTGCGGTATTTATACTGGTGTAGAGAATGGTAAAATGTGAGGTCCTCTGAATCCGTAATGAAATTAGCAAGTAACTTAGGTTTTTGATATTAAAAGTTAAAAAAGACTTATAGTATACAGTAGGTATTTTAAGTTTAATTAAATCATCAAACGCAGGTTTTGTAAAAATCATGAACCAATTATTTTATGCACGAAAATCAAATCAAATTTTAATTATTTCACGTCTGAAGTTTCAAGAGTTTTCAATAATCAGAGGCTTAGTTTCGTTCTATGAAAGGTAATAATCTGAAATGAAAAATGTTACAAAATTTCCAATAACTTTTGAATAATTTTATCTTTGAAGTGCGCTTAATATGAATTATTGATTTTTTTGAAAGTTTTTCGATAATAGATTGAACAAAAATTGCCCACTCGATCTAATTTAAATACAGTATACTAATTAACGAAGAGCGTTCCTTATAACCGCTAATACGACAGCGCCATAGGTACTTATACTTAAAAATATTTGCAATTTTCCCGCCATACCAGTAATTATCGGAAGCATCCATACATTCTATAAAATTAACACGTTGTTATGGCAAGATTTCTGAAAATGTGTAAGAGCTTGATCACTTTTTTAATGTAACACCATTTGTACGGAAATAATAGCATCCCCGCGATACTGAAGACCAACAAATGAAAAGTGACTTATTGAACCTAAAATATTAAGAAAGCCCCTTGATGAAAGGGTTTTGTACCAGATTGGCTTTTAGAAATTTTCAATAATATTTAGGAATTCGTTACTGAGAATGATGAATAGGAAGTAACACAAAACAAACCTGAACCTAAAGTAATTTTATTAAGGCAAGCTTATCAGTTATTGGCTTCCTAAAGGCTGGGAAGTACTTAGGTGGAGAAAATACACATACAAGTAATTTTATGGTTAGTCTGTTGAAGGAACCTGATCCCGGGATTATAGACTTAAGCTGTTTTATTAAAAATACTCTAGAGTAATATTGTGCGTTTAGCGCAGCGATTATTCTGAAAGCGTACGCATAGATGCAGATCACATTTTTGCTAGTTCCAAAGTAATTCCCATGTAAGCGAGGAAGAGACTATTGAGTATGTCTAAAGATTATCCATTAACCATTATCCTCGTAAATCACATATCTTTTAATCTATTAATGAAAACAAACATCAACATAATGAGATCACATTACGGAATCAGCCAGTCACAGTTGGCCCGTGTCCCAGTATGATGTCCATGGAACTGTGGCCCATCCATCATTGGTAACACTCGATTACATTTAGATTTCGCTTGTAATCCTTCGGGTGTGGTAAGGTTGGGGCCTTACTTCAAATATTTAGATGGTTTCGTTTAGCAATTATTTATTTGTCTTAAATAAACTTTCATTATGTTTATCATCAGTAGAGATCGGATATTCGCATGCATATTTACTTAAAGTTGCGATGTTGGCTAATATGCAATGCGCTTTTGTATCGAAATAATCTTTATTTTTTTTTTATTTTTTTTTACTAACACACACCACGTATGTGTACTACATACATATATTTGCATCGGAGCAAAAACATTAGTTCTAAATAAATATGCATCTGAATAGTTTTGCAATGCCAATAATTTAGAAGTCGCTTCCATACTATACACCTGACTAGCATTCCCGGTGTTCCTGGCATAAAAATATGTTTTTAAAAGCCGATTCCATACTTTCATAACCAAAAATTAACTCTAGGTAAATTTTCATCCGAATATCCGATCTCTAATCATCAGCTTTTATTTACAGAAAAGGAATCTAAGATGTATTTTTGAAACCATACTAGAAATAAAGGTTTTAAAAATTCATGGCGCGAAATTACCTTTCATAATATTTTAGCTCTTAACAACTTTCGTCTTGTCAAATACTATGACAGCTGTCAACTCAGATGTTGAAAACATTGAAACTCTCATTCAAAGGGCCAACTTCTCAGAACCTTAAAACAAACGGAACAAAAACAGCTTCCGTAGAAATAAATCTACCGTCTTCTAATATTTCAACAATGTCGTTACGTGCAAAGTCACTGAACACAAAAGTACCTTCCCAGTTTAGCATATATTTACCATTCCTACTATCTCGTCACATGGTTTCACCCTCTCTCACTGGGACCTCGAACCCATCGGCTCCAAGGCCCAAGTATTAATCTTGTGCAGCTCCAAACTGACAGACATGAAGGTTGCATTATTCTCCAGCCATATTGGAATTTCGGCCATCTTGAACGTATTCCTTCCTACAAGGTTGCGTATAATGTGCCTGAGATTTCCTTGCGTGGATATCAATATGCTCTGACAGTTGTTTGACTTATGTTCGTGATTCTGGCTCGTTTACTCGGAATTTGATTTGTTGAGGATAATGTGTGCATATCAATAGTGTAGTTTTATTTGAATGATAATGCCTATTATTGTGATAGTGTAGATACTGTAGCTAGTCATGATGTTTTAGATTTTTTCGGAGGTAGATTATAGATTAGGTCATGAAGTAAAACAAAAGTATTATTTTCTGCAGTAATACTCTTAATCTGGAAGTAATGGGAAAAGTCTGTCTTTAAGTAGTCGTATAAAACAAATATAATGAAGGTGAAAAAACACAGATTGCATAACTATCACACCAAATTGCCAAATCAATTATAATGGATTGATTCGACATGTGACACAAACCTACACGCACTGAGCTAGCGAGGTAGATTACAGCTTACTCCCTCTCACCGAGAGGAGGTCTGTATCCCAGCGGTGGGAATTATATACTGGTTTTATATATATGCTTAATAATAATTAAGTTAATAACAGACACGTGTAGAAATAATAAAACATTACACAATAAAACAATTGACTTTAACAAGAATAAGTATGTCAAAATATATATCTATTCCTTTAAAAGTGAATAGCTCTAAACGCCCCCGTACCACGTAACAAGTCTATAAACGAAAATGTGTCGTAAAATAAAAATATTTAGAAACTCTAAGTACACATCGTAAATTGAAAAAGATTTCAGTGTACGAGGGGCGTATAATTTTTATGAATATGTGCTGTTTTACAGTCCCAAAAATATTATGGATAAAGTATAAAATAAAATAAAGCATGTTAATAATTCTGTACAAAGAAAAAGATGGAAAGAAAAGTTGTGAGAAAAATGCGAATAATAAAACGGAACGTGTGTATTGTGTAATGTTGTGAATATCCCGATAGATGGCGCCACGCGTATCTTTGGTATTAGCGAATACACCACGTAACAACCGTTTCCTGTGTGGCAGCCATGTTTCATGGGCTTTGAACAATTCGAAAGTTTTAGTCATTAAGACGGGGCATAAAATACTCTTTTTCTATGTTTTGTTTTTATCTGAGATCACAAAAATGATATTAAAGATCTGATTCTTATCTTTATATCACAAACTTTGTAGTTTATGGTTTTCTTATCGAACTTATGTTACGAAGTTACGTTTTTTCATACATTTTACCCTTTTGCACTTTAGGTTTGGCAAAACTTATCTAATACATGTCGTAAATAAATAAATAAAATAAATAAATAAAATAAATAAATAAATAAATAAAATAAATATTGATAATAGTGACAAGCATGACTTCTAAACTGTTTTTAAATTCTCCTAGTAGGTATCTTAGCAACTAAAACAATTTTTTAAGGTCAACACAACATCTCTTTGTTTGTATACATTCCAAATGTTTGTTCGGTTAAGTAAACTAAATTAACATTATCAGTACTTCAACACACTTACATAAGACATTGTTAAGTTACATAGTAAGCAACCATAAAAATCTAATCACTTGCAACGTAATTCACGTGTCATATGTATCTACTTTATATTTTATTCAAGTAAATGAATAAATTATGTAAGTTAAATATACATTTTGCAAGTGAAAAATAAAATAAAAACTATGACAAAGTTAGATTTCAAACAAATTAGATATTGCAAAAATGACTCGCTGTTTTGTTTTAATCGTTTTTGTGAGTTAACTACTAGTTTTTTTTTTGTACTTTTTACACTGGAATAACTCAATAACTACTTAGTAAAATTTTCTCTCTGACATTTACTCCCAACTCTACTCATCTCATCACAAAAATAAGGTTACTTGACTTGAATACCTATATTCACATGCCTCCCTACATTATGTACTCTTTTTGAAATACTTGACATTATCATTATGCTAATACTTCACGAAATCGAAGAGTATGACTGGAGTGAGAACACGCGGGTGATCGAATATTGGATCAAGTAGGAACCTACTGCGATTGCAATCAAGTAGCCAATCATAAAGAAGAATCATGAATGAAATATATCATCTTCATTTCAGCCCGGAATCAACCACTGCTTGTTCAAAGTCTCCCCTATTTTCTGGCATACTTCCCGGTTCCTTGCGCTCCTTCTCTCATTCAGGTGTTTCCCGCGACTTGACATGAATGCAATCTATTCTGCTCTTCAAATGTAGTTTTTAACCCGGATCATTTCTCTAGAATAGGTTACGACCTCCATGCGGGCACAGCCGCTTGCATAAGATAGTATCTTCCATAAAAATTTGTTCAGCTATGGCTATAGGCTGCCTAATGAAAAATAAAATTTTCTTTAGTATTAAAACTCTGATGTTTACTTCTCCATGTACAAGACTAATAAACCCAATGATGTGGAAGCTTGACATGGCTTTCGTTTGAGAAGTCCGTCGTTGCAGAAAATTGAGAGGAATATAATCGAATACTTTCATTTCGGCTTACAGGTTTAAAAATTAGTACATTTTGGAGGAAGCGAGTACTTAATTTTTATGGGATTCTGTATTGGCTTAGAACGCTCAGTTTGTAGTCTTGAAGTTTCTAAAAAGTAGGTCGTAGTATATTTTGTCGACTTAATTGAGTGGGTGATTGTTTGCCACAAATTTAACTTACATACTGTTGTTGGATGACGAGGCGGCCCTCGTCATCCAACAACAGTATGTAAGTTAAATTTGTGTAAATTGAGGAAAAGTTCAATTTAATTTTCCTCAATTTAAGCATTTATGCACGCTCTCAATAATCAAACATACTGTTAGACGTCCAAAAGTGCCAAGTTCCTCTCTAGAGGTCCTTAAGAGATTATATCAATTCTGAAAATGGTTAGCACAGGGGCCTAAGCTCTTAAACTAGGTGCTCAAACTAGGCCAGTGCGAGACAGTATTTTAGACCTGTGCTCAATTTGTGCGGACCTCACTTAACCGCGTAGAAAACATCAAGGGACTTCGGAATAATTTCCGAAATAGAATTGATATGGGTGAAAGATAGGCGTGGGTACTGTGATTGACTGATCTTTCAAACTTGTTTTCAGGTGGTTTTAAAACTAAAACCAATTGAAATCATCTTCAGATAGAAACACTGTAAAGACTTCAGGCCAGCATTGTTCATAAGTGACACACGCTTCACACGTACCGAATCTCTGGTTGTATGCAAGCAGACACTTACAGTTTTAAAGGAAGTGGGTGTAATATTACAATTTTAGAAAGCATGTTTAAATCTGCTGAAAACTTGGGTGGAATAAGTAATTCTGCTGCATTGAATTGATCAATATTTCCCTGTATGCTCACTGTTTTGAGGTTGAAAGGAATAGCTCTTATCCTTAAAAATGTACTTACAATAAACGTTTAGTGCTTTGCCCATAACAACCTATCACACACCACATGTTTAGTGTCAAGTTCCATTATATAATCGGTATAGTAAACACTTGAAGTCATGTAGATTTACGCAGAATATCAACTACTTCATAACCCCATTTACACGTAATTCAAATACATTGTAATCCTCTGTAATATCTATTATGAAGAGCTTCATAAATCTAAACAATAATTATTACTAACTCTTCAAAGCTGTGGCTTGTCGTCGGGTTTCAACACAAACTGATATTTATCAAAGTTTCTAACTGCTGCTTTATCGAGTGCCCTATTGACTGTTTGCTTAAGATGTATTATGAACTGTGGAGTTATCAGATTTGTGGTTCTGTTAAGTAGTTGTATTAAAATATTTTCTGTAATTCATTGATATTACTTGTGCATATGCTAGCTATGTCTTTCGGGTTATCTAAGTCTATAAGAATCAAACATAATAAAGCATAATTAATCAGTGCTTCAGCCAGCAATTCACTCCAAGTATGAACTAACTTCACAATCACAATACAGATCATAAATCTTAAATATCTGTTCGAGACATCTCAAGGTCATCTTGACTCCAACTCAAAACAGCGCCAGAGATATCACAAGACTTCCACAATTTAAAAACTGAAAGCCTTTAAGCCCCTTCATCCATAAACTGCTTAAAAACTCTCTCAAAAAATCCCCCCCACTTATCTACTTAATAACAAACTCGTTTCGACTCGTATATAATCCCGTATGATCCTCCGACGCACCTGTTCAGATCGCAACAAGTCTCCGGGATCCTACCCCGGCGGCCTAGTTCATCGGCCTGACCTACATTTCGCCTCCCGTCCCTTAGCCCCCCTGACCTACCCAGTAACCAGCCTAGCCTGGCCCCGGACGATCATAATGAAAAAGGAAGTGGAAGGTGCCTTGAGACATGTCGTCCAACCATATCTTTACGTGCATCGCGATTTTTACATGTCGTCGACTGATACCACGTTTCCTGCTGTATTTTTTGGCAAAAGAACGAGCGGTTGATAGTGTCAACAGCAGATACTAAGTCAAAGTGGCTGACTATTGTGGAAATAAATGGTGAAAGTTTTTTTTTTAACAGGAAAATTGTTTACAAAAGCATTTCTGGTATCTCTTGGTTCGCCTTGGAAATATGAATTACCATGTTAGGGTTTTGTGGTAGGTATTTAAATTATTACTGGAACACTTCCAACGGAATCTTTATTTTCTTAGTACCATTGATTACGTAAAGGTTAAACGTTTTCAATTTCATTTTCCTTTATTTAGAATTAATTGGAAATTAGATTCCTTCACTGTATTTCCAATTAAGCATTTTATTTCGCGAGACTTATTAATTTTCTTTTGTCTTTCGTAAGACGATACTCTGGTTACTGTGAGGCCTCCTTGAGAAATAATTTTCCAGACTGAAAAAATATTAAACTTGAAACCCTTTGAATCCTCAAAATTTCAACATTTTGGATTTAAGTGGTTAACGGATCATTTTCACCTTTCAAATATTATGATACTCACTTACAGGGCTATTCAGATATTCGTTTTTTCCCACGTCACAAATCAGTCATTACCAGTTTAATAGGTATTATACCTGAACCATGAAAAGAACAGGAAAACTCAAAACGAAACGCTCCATCATAAAATGTTTACCATAAAACCTGCTGTAATACATTCACAATTTAAAAGAGCACTCAAATATTCTTGCGAACAACAAAACAAGAAAAAACAAAAGATTTTAATCCAAGACAGACAATAAAATGAGTTTCCCAAGGCCGAGACGCCCGGGTTCTTGCTTCCCTGGGCACTCTGCCTGTGCATTATACACAGCGAATTGTTCGCATTGCCTGGTATTGCCCAGCCATTCTCAGTTATTTAATAACCACTGTTTGTGTGCACAAATTGAAATAAACTAAGTTTTGAGGAATCCGTGTTAAGTTAGAGGAAGGTAGTTTTGAAGTTGGCAGTTTGATCTAGTTACTATTTGAAGTTTTCGTAAAATTTAAGGTTAATTTAAGAGTAGAGCCTTGTTTCAAGTTTGTAGAGGAAGAAATTTACGTGAAATTCAGCTTAAACAAGTCGAATATATTTCAAATTTAATCTCACAAACACAGTAAGTGTGATAAAAGCTAGAACAAAATTTCGTTGCTACTGGATAACTAGCTCAAGTTAAGCTACGCTTGCCGCGGTTGGTCCGTGGATAGGTGACCATCTTTACATACCAAGATCCCTCCATGCCTCGGAAACCACGTTAAGCCGTTGGTCTTGGCTATCATTTGTGGATCTTTGACAGTCGTTACGGGTCGTCAGAAGCCCGAAAGTCGGACAATCAGTCTTACCAAGGGGTATCAGGTTACCCAGTAACTGGGTTGTGGAGGTCAGATAGGCAGTCGCTCCATGTAAAATACTGGTATTCAGCTGCATCCAGTTAGACTGGAAGCCGACCCCAACATGGTTGGGAAAAGGCTAGGCAGATGATGATGACTGGATAACTAGCTGGTTTAAAATCATCAGCACAATTTCAGGTCTAAATTTTGCACATGTTGCTCAGGTGTGGGTCCCTCTTAATAGGCGCGGTGCTTTCTGTCTTGTCGCTGTCTCTGTCTTTCTATTTACTTTTGTGCCCATGCTGAGTCACTGATCTTCAACTAATCTTTGCTATTGTCTCGATAGCATAACATCACGCCTGTACCTAATCAAAATACAAATATTTTATTTCACATAAACCTATTTACACGGGCCCTTATGAAACCTCAGAAGCAAGGTGGACGGTTCCAATTGGCCGTTTCCTATTAAGAACTGCTGTATCCATAGTACATCCACATTTCGTCAGTTATGTTTAAGTCCCAATGAGCCGCAAGCCTAAGCCAGCAACAGGGCACACATTCCGACTCCGATAATAATTATTTCTGATCCGCCACCATCATAATGCTTCTTGAAACCTACTTTTAAATTGTCACCAAAAGTGACTGGTCCTTTCATCAAATCTAGAAAGTGGATCCTGAATTATTAACTGTTTTTTGTGCCTGACAGATGTTTGTTTTCTCAGATCTTTGATCAAGGCGAGTAGCCTGCTTACAATGATGGACAAAGAAGAAAATCTACAACCTACAATTAGTTAGCTGTCACTTGAAACCGTTTTTGTTATTGGAAAAGGTAATACTGTTGGACCTATGATTATAAGAGGGGTTAGATTATGGGGGGGGGGGGTCTCGAATGTCGAGTCTATAAATGAATGCGATTTCTTTTTTCTTTTACTGCCCGGTTTCCCGATGTACTGTTAAGTTGTAGGCTTTTATATTTTTGATAGTATCGCGTTAGTCTACTATTTCACTCAATGATGTGGCCGATATAATACATAATCCGGGCTTAGAATTATTTAATTGATGGGGTCTTGTAAGCGACAGGGCAGCAATTTGTATCAATTTGCGCGCAGTAAGGGGAATTTAGTGCCAACAACCATTTGGAGTATGTTCTTAAACGGATCTTTTCCTCTTCATAGTGAATTATATGAGGTTTACTTATCTGAGTGCCTTTTTCAGTAGACGTGTGAATACATAAATAGTCCTCAGTTCGATTGTACAATACAATAATGTGTGTACATAATATTATGATGAGTGTAATCAATCAGATTCTTTACAAAATATTATTACTTGTTATATGAAAGAATAAAACGAAGCAAATAACATCGTTTTGTACTTATGTTGCGAGTATATTGAATCATATGTATAGATGGCGGCGTTCTATAGTTTCCGCCTATCCCCATAGGATGAAGGTGTGAGTTTATGAATGTAAGTGTGTGTTATGTAAAATCAAAAGGAAATATTTCTCGGAATATTCTGAAAAACAGCCGGGTAACGATCCCACTGTATACCTTTGTACAGAAGGACCAATAAATTCAGTTGCATCATAAAAACTCCATCTCATTGGCCGCCGTGTGTCCCAATTACATAATTTAAGGGCATCACTACATTTATTCGCATCGTCACGCATCTGTGCGCATGATCTTGTCCGGGTCACGCTTTGCGTGTACATTTGAGTATTTTATGTAAAATGTATTAGGTATTCGATCTTTGCAGTGCAATAAAGCTTAGACTTTCAATGCAAATATTACTTATTAATTTCTGCTTATTATTAGTGAGCTAAGAGGCAACTTAAAGTACGAACATTTACCTAGAATCACTTAAATATGTAGCAAATAAAAAAAATTGTAAATCAAGTAGTAACAAGGAACTAAATAATAATAATGTCTAACACGCTAATACTAATAAAATTTAAAGAATACAAACATAACCATGCGTAAGTACGTTTTGTGTCTACCGCCTTATAAGCTTAGGTCTCACTAGCCAGTTGACCTTAGACCTCTTTGGAGTTGTTAGGACATTTATACAACAATATACTCACGACTGTGTAGTCACGACTTTATCTAAAGGTTTTTTTAGCGGTTGTAGTAATTTATAGGTTTGAAATGATGAGCTTCGTATTATTATAACTTGCAGTATCCGAGTTTAAAGCCTAAATTATACACAAATGAAAAATGATCGAAACCTGTTCGTTTTATATAATCGTAATTACTATTTCCATTAGTAATCGTTTACAAAATATCACGAGGGACCGTATTCAGCTGATTTCCCCGACCTTAGAATAATCACGGTAATGTTTCCGAAATTGTCATACTTCAAATTTATCGGAAAATAATCTACCCCACAGGCCAAGGCCTCAAATGTAGGTTAAGAAAAACTAAAGCATCATTAATATCAAATCGGTTGTTATTATTCAAATCGATTTGAACTGTATGCAACTTCCTATAAAGTTTTAAACGAAATTGAGGCTTAGCTTAAAACAATACGATTCATATTTAATTGTAAAATGTTCAGTCATATCCGACTTTTGTATTGTAATGCGTTGGTACAAGGTTGGGAAGGAAAAGGATGGGTATATAGGGGGTTGTGTTAGAGAGAAAGGGAGAGGTGGAGAGGAATGCAAGGCTAAGAGGTCGCAGGTAGTACAGTGACCTGACCTACATTTGGTTGCAGGGTGCCGTGTAAATATTGATTTAGTGACCTTTTCCACTTGTTGCTGTGAGTTCGAAGACGATTCCATGGTTTTTTGAACTGTTATATATGGTGCACGAACATATTTTCTTGTTATGTGGAAATATTAAGACCTTGTAGAGTTATACCAACACTACACATAACCATACACTCTCTCGCTTTTTTCCTATGGCAGTAGGTAGAAATTACAGAACACCACCTGCTGCGCTATTTACAATATCCTCTTTTTCACATTCATACATCTGGTCATACACGCTACCGGTTTCGTGTACTAAGCACCTGACTTACACCATAATTATTTAGAATTTTCATAGGAAGCTCCCTGTACTTTTGGTACCATAGGTTTTTTTTTTTTTGGGTGGGAAATCATCAAATAACTTCTCCCGCTCTGGAGCGGGAGGGCGTGTCAGACTTTTACTGACTAAAGCCCACCCGTGTTCCCTCAGTTGCCTGTGTGCCAGGGGCCGCGGTATCTCTTTCGAACAACCCGCACCCCTGGCAGGTATCGGCCCTTGCGGGCCCCATCTGTTGCTGCTGACATCTCTATGAGGCGCTCGTGGAACACAACGCGCCGTCGACCCGGGCTTGGTCCGTACCGGACAGCGAGCTACCCATTACTCGCCGTCCGCAAGCCCGTGCCTACGGTGGCCGGGAATCAGCCTGGGATTCCCGACGCCCAGGGCGTATCCTGCGAAGGCCACAGCTGTGAGGCTGCATGTACTGCATCTCTCTCACGTGCGCCGTCTCCCTCTTTGCGAGCATGACTGCTCGCTGAAGGAGGCGACTGCTAGCCATGCACTCTCGCTCCGTACCATGGCCTGGACCAGGGTCGGACGCGAGAGATCGCCGCCGCCGATCACCTCCACGAGGACACGGCGGTGCTCCTCCCAAGCCGGGCAGACCTCCACCGTATGCTCCACCGTGTCCTCAAGGCGATCTTCGTAATGGAAACACCCGGGCGTTTCCTCCCGCCCTATCCGAAACAGGAACCTCCCGAAACAACCGTGTCCGGTGAGGACCTGTGTCAGGCGGAAGGTGAGGACGCCATGCCGCCTCTCAAACCACTCCTCAAAGAGGGGACTTACCGCCGCAATCGTGGCGTGCCCATTGGTACCATAGGTGTGGCATACATTTGGCGACCTTGACCTTATCAATATTGATGTGGAGGTATGAGTTACCTCTAAACTCTACCTATAAACTCGCGTACGCTAGCCCAGGGAACGATCATAATATATATATCATCATATGTTAGAACCAGGTAGGGCGCAAAGAGACTCTTTGTGCACATGAGGGTTGTTTTTATTCCAACAATGATTTAAAACTAGTTTTTTTATTCAAATCAAATCAAAAGTTATTTATTCAAACTTGTCTAAGAGTCGGCACTTTTTGAACGTCAAAATTACGTAAGACTGACAGAAACTTCTTAGTGCTTTAGCTGGGAAGAAGTGGCGCAGTTCAATTAGAAGAACTAGTTTCTATACAATAGTAAATATATAAAAAATCGTCGTACGTATAGTTATAGTACGTATAACTATACAAGTTATGAAAACGCTAAACCTAAGGGTACATACATGGCCCTGTTAGGTCGCAGCAAGAAGCCATTTTAGTGCCATGGATTTGTCTCAATACCAATAGAATTTCAAAGTATTATTTTGGACCATTCTAATTGAATTTTAATCAGTGATTGCTGATTATACCGGGAAAATGTTACATTTATAAAGATGGCCTTAATTCCTTAAATCTTCAAAAAGATCATTCTATACTTCTTGATTGCAGGGTTTGAATTTATTTCCTGAAATTAGTATTAATTTCGTTTGAAAGCAGAAATAGGCAATTGGGTGAGTTTAACTCAATATCTGGTTAAAGTCGCCTTTGAACATAGAATATCCAGTAAGTAACTGTATATTACAGTTTCTGGGAAATTTAACGGAAATATGTTATGGGTTGCGGTGCATATAATTATGAATTAGTTGTGATAATATAACGGGTACCCTACTTCCTCCCCTATAAAAACAGGGAAACGAAAAACATTGATTAAAGTTTTATTCGTTAAAGTGCGACTTAGATTCAAAGCAAAGCAATTTTTCTTGAAATAAGAATTATTGTAACTTAACATCACGCTTGTTTTCCCCGGGGGGTTAGACTCCGACCTGCTACTGAGTAAGTCCTGATGTCAAAACTCCAGCGACCATATAACCCATAGACGCCTAATAACAGGCGACCGATGTCTGTCAACACATCAGACTTATAGATCTGATACAGGTCACCACTCAAAAATTTCGATTCAGTTGCGACCACTTCTGTGAGCCGTAAACACTTCCGCGTTACTAAATAAAAATTGGTGAAAATAAATATTATAATGGCCCCTTGCACAATACGTTGGTGTGGTAATAATAGCCAAACTTCGAGTTTCCGTAAGGATGGCATAACATTTCATCGGTAAGTTAATAGTTACATAATCATAATTAGAATTATTTTCTGATATTATTTATCGGAGTTCATCTTATACTGGTCATACTTGTAGGTGAAAAAAGGTGCAAGGACTCTCGTTGATGTCTTTTATGTTTGCGTCCCTTTCTTCTGAATGCAATTTTTTAGCTATCTCTTTTCCTCTATTATTTGGTAAACATAACTAGTGATGCACCAAATCCTATGACACAAATAAAATTGTTCGATAAAGCAAAAACATACACCTACTATTTATACGAAGATCTTTTGAATCACTAATTACAATAGACATTAAATTAATTGTGAAACGATGATTGATTTTAGGTACCCATATAAGTAACCATCAATTCCACTCTGAAGTAACCAATCATGTAGTGGATTTGTCAATGAGTGTTATGCACAAATATATTTCTACACGGCTAGCTTTTCTTACAAAGTCTGCTCAGCACAAACACACTGTTCGGAGGATATATACAAAATTAATACATTTCAAAAATGATTAGTATAATGGTCAAAGTTAAATATTTATTTCAAATTGGCACTTTTAAACGTCAAAATGTACAAAAAAATAGATTAAGAAATAAGATTTGATTCTAGTCGCACCATTTAAAAGGTAGTTTCGTATGGAGAAGAATGGGCAAGAAACTCCACGTTACTCCTTTAAAACGTTATGTTATGATTGAAGTAAATAGGTACGTTTATATTTTGTTTTCATTTTTTATATTTTATGTTAATTACTTTAAGTATATTAATTACATTAAGTACATGTTAAAAAAATATTAAGAAATAGGAAGTAAGAAAGCCAATTAAATATAGGTATTACTAAACATTTTATTATGTACAATTTTAACAAAAATATCGATACCTTCGTGTTTTATTTAAACCTGTCCCATCTCTAGTGAGACGTAATGACCTTGGTAGGACCAATCAGAACGCAGTATCCCGCTTCCTCATACCCCAGCTAGTTGACAGAATTGTTTTGGTGCGTTACACAGACTACATAGAGATACTACGTATCAGACGACCCACTCCCATAGAGAAAAAATGGTCAGTAGAGATGTCAAAAGTTGGAAGTTTAAAACATGACAGTTCGTTTTTTTTTTAATTTAGTTGTTGAGTTTTAGGCAAAGGCTCACACAGAAAGCCTCAATTGTAGGTACTTTTTTCACATCTTTTTTTTTTGTTCGTAGCTCAAATCCAATAATGTAAAACTTATAAATTACAGAGAACTACTAAGAAATATGTAAATGAAACAACAAATACTTATAAAGATTTTTATTTTTTAATTTAGTTTTATATTTATTATATGCCTTAGGTTGCATTCTCGGAAGAGATTTTCCAATTAATCGGGATATATCTGTGCCTTTTATTATTTTATTTATTATACAACACGAGTTGAAAATGACTAATTTTAACACATGGTCAAGGAAGGCCTTTTCAATTTATTTTTTATGTGTTTCACAAGAAAGGAAGCCAAATGAGTACTTAGACTTAATTTGGCTTTTTATTATTTTGGAAATGTTATTTTTAGCTGGACAGTGTTATATGTACTCATTTGCCACCAATGCATAATATTACAGTTTAATCACTGAGAGGATAAGACAGTACGGAAATTAATCAACGCAAACTTCACTCGATCAACAACAAAACTGTAATGGCGGTAAATAAATAGCAGAAGCGGAAAACTGAAAACATATTCGAAAACCGCCTAAATTTGACAGTGACATTTGTAAATGGTCTATGGTTTTGGCACCTGGCGAAAGAGGGGTGAAGAATGATAGAAGGGGGTGAGGAGGCCTGTCTTGTTCGTTTCTTCCAACCATAGAGTATACGGTGTACATTTTTTGTTCTAAGTTTGCGTGCCGTGGTGCGTTAGATCAAGCATTAGGCGTCTATGGGCTATATGGTCGCTGCAAAACTCAGTAACACATTGGCCCGACCTGGGAATCGAACTCAGGACCTCATGCTAAACAGTAGTGCTTGAGACTACGAGACCAATGAGTACGCCCTAATCAACAAGTCGCACCTTCTTTGCATGGGACCATCAACTGAGTCTACTCATGGTGTTCGTTGATGCAATGTCTAACTTGGCATCTATGATGAAACTAATGTCTATTGTTCTACAAGATGAATGAACAAGCCCTTTTAGTGTTGTGTAGTAAATAATTGAACATATAATAATCAGTTTGGTGGTGAGATGCGCCCGTTTAGAATACACAAAAAATTACAATATTTTACAACATGATTTGAAAAACAATTTAGTCCATAATAGTGTAATTATTTTATTTATATTTCTAAAATGGCGGACTGGTGACTGGGACGTTTGTCATCTTAGTTTATTTTTTAACACAGTCCTACTTTAAAGCTCTTTACTGTTTATTAATATTGATGTTTGTATTTGTTGCAGCTTGGGTGCTGGGTTGGTTGATGTGCAAGACTGTGCCGTACGTGCAGGGCCTGTCTGTCGCCGCGTCTGTCTACAGCCTGGTCGCAGTCTCACTTGACAGGTAAGGACAAAGGAAAGCACTAGCTCTTGTACTCTCACGATTAATGTAACAGGTTGGTAAATAAGCCAGTTGTCATTTTGATGAAATTTGGAATCGTAAGTTGCATCTGTGGAAACAAAGACAAAGTTAAAGTGTCTTGTCTGTATAGTAAGGGGTCCAAACCCGGGTACCAGGGTATTCGACCCTGAAAATATGCGTCGGAAAAAGAAACACGCAGTTATTGATTCTATATATAATGTAAAAAAAAATGTTCCGAATTTCGTGTACTTGCTCGCTTGCTCTCAAAAACGAACATAATACAAAAAAAAATTGATGGGTTTCAATTTTAGGTAAGTTCGATAAATTGCCAGTCCAAAGTCTGAGAAATGTGATGGGAAAATTAAAATCAGCTGTTTAGTGGTAGGTACTCGCTCGCAGGGCTGTCTGTGCCTACACGGTGTAGGTACGGTGCGCATGTGCATATTTAATAATTAGTGCGTGGGGAAAATATTGCATATCTTTGAAACGGATTGTTGTGTATAAATATTTTTTTCATGATTATATTTCGAATGTCATTTTAAACAACTCGTTAAATTTCTACACATTAATTTTTAACACCTTATACACCGTAACATATTAGTCGTCTTACAACTGCAGCCCACTTCATGCATCCAATGACTACTAATCATTTATTTAAAAAAAAAATGATATTTTTGAACATTGTCATAATTAGTAGAAAAATATCATTCACTACAACGCATGACGTAGTTTGAAACACCCTGTTATGGAGATGAAATTAATGATGGAATGTAATGGTAGGTAGATATCTTCTACCGTTTGATACGTAAACATTATTAACAGGGAGGGTGTTTCGTAATTCTAAAGGATTATTTATTTGTCTTTGTATCTATTATCTTAATTAATGGTAACAATGTTTTAATCGCGCCTAGAGGTATTTTATGACGGATGCATTGAGTGGACCACCTTTGTAAGACGATTAAAATGTCACGGTGTATACACGATCTTTCTTTAATAACTCTCTCGAAATTCTTTTATATGTATTACGTATCAAAAAATATAATCATGTTTAACTTTGATCCGACGAAAGGACATCAATAGATATTTAATTTAGTTACTATGTGTTTGATGTGCAAATAAAGTTTTATTCATATTCTACATTTGGATCTATTTTTTGTTTATAATAATTACGGTTTACCTTATTTAGGGTAATAACTACAAAATATCTGATAGGAAATTAACCAAATTTCGGCGTTTGTTTACTACCTCCAAGCGTATTATTTATTAGTGTAATCCGTGCCTCGGAAAGCACGTTAACCCGTTGGTCCCGGCGGTCATTCGTAATTCTTTGCCGGTCGTTACGGTTAGTAAGTAGCTAAGAAGTTTGACAACCAGGCTTACCAAGGGGTAAAGTGTTACTCAGTAACTGGGATATCGAGGTTAGATAGGCATCCTGGCTTGATTTTCGTACGTTATTTTCGGGTGACCACTGAAAATCAGCGCTGTGCTGTGGGTCCCATCCCATAGCATAGCATCATGCTGAGTGGAAGCCTTCTTGTCACAGTCACGGCGTGCAGCTGCCGATTATTTATCTTCTTTATGCCTATGTATAAATATCTGTGTGTGTTTCATGTTTTTTTTATGTTAATTATGTCATCTTTTATATGCACGTGTTTCTGTGACAAATAAATCTATTTTTCTTTCTTTCTCCATGTTAACTATTGGTCTTCAGCACCATATTCTGGTTAGACTGAAAACTCAGCCGAACATAGTTCGGAAAAGGCTAGACAGGTTGACTTAGAAAATATCAGACTAACTAACTAACAACTAAGCCATTTCAAACATAGTCTACACCTACTGTATTACTGATACCAACTTTACATTTCAGAACGCTATTTAGTTTAAGTAAGTTTAGATAACAACAAATTGGAAAAGTTTCTTCAAACTTTTGTTCAAAACTATTTCAGTTATTAGGTACTATATTGGTCTACAAATACAGGTATAAAGAAATACGTTGTGATTAAAATATATAATCAGAAGCCCAAAATGTCTGATAGCCTATCTTACCAAGGGGTAACGTGCTACCCAGTTATTGGGTGGTGAAGGTCAGATAAGCGGCCTTTCCGTGTAAATACTATATTCAGCTGCATCCGGTCATATTGTAAGCCGAGCCCAACATAGTTAGGAAAAGGCTAGGCAGATTTTGAGATCATAAACACAAATAAAAATAATATTGCCAATATTCTTATAAGCAACATCATAACTTTGATCATTATTATTTGAGTCATACAAAATGTACCTAAAGGACGTAAAGACACTCCAAGAAAAACACAATTTTCTTCAGCAAACCCTTATTACAGTCATAAAAAGACAACATCCAAATAAAATGCAGCTGACCCAAAATATCCCGGAATGCGCCAAAAAGGCCCGAAGCCCAAAACTCGACCCATAAATACCTGAGGCCAGCCTTGACCCGGTAGTGGAGCTTATTATAATATTGGGCCTATTGTGCGTAAGGACCAGAATTCCAAGTCAAGGTCCTTTGAGCCAAAATTAGTCTAACATACCCTAAGCTGACAAAAAATGCGCCAGGAATGTTTGATTGATGGGGCTGAGAGCATGTCTGATGGGATGGCGTCTACGATTTTTTTTTGTTTTGATAAAAGTATTTGGAAAGGAATACTTAATAAAATATTGAAATGCCAAGTACGATTGAAAAACGCATTCAGAATATTAAGCAAAATATTCTATAAACTTTTAATAAATGAACAGCACTTATTGTTTCCATTATTTGCTAGAATTTGAGTGGACTAATACTCAAAAAAATACTCACTTCAACTAATTTGGTCTGTTAAACGAAAGTATTCAAAGAAAAACAATTTTAAACCAAAGACCATTTTCCTAAAAACATCAATAAAATATTTACAGTGAAACTAACTCCCTTATCCCCAGAATACATTCTCAAACGTTGAATTGATTTACTTCCCGTGCCTATTTTAAATCTCGTAGCGTCATAAACATCTTAGGAGCAACATGCAGTGATTCAGAGAATAGAGAACAAATCCTTTCGTAGACGTAGATCAAGGGCAGTTGTTGCGTGAGGTTAAAATGTTGTTTACCTCTCGTGATATATGAAGGGTGAATACTATAGTAGGATAGAAATTTATTGAATAGTAATTGTTACGGAAAATGTTTAGTTCCTTCGATACAAAGTCTGTAAGATAAAATAAAACAAAAGTATTCAGGAAATTAAAAACATAAATGTTTAAGTTTAAAATAAAACGCCGCTTTTAGAAAAGAAAAAAAAAATCAGAATATTTTTTTATTTCAATAAAATATTTGAAACATTTTCCTATAACCTTTTTAAAACTAAATATTAAATGGCCAAGACCTAAACAAATATAATAGTAGACGGGACTTAATGTTATGAAAATTTTACAAAGTTAAATATTTACCTAGCCAAACACAGGCTAGTAGAGATAATTTACATTTTGGGAATGGTCTTTTAAGTATACTTTATCATTCGTGGAACTAAGTACTTACTTTTAGTCCTTTTTGTATTAATCCGGTTTTAAACGTATTAACTTTAGTAGCTGTATAATCGAGTAAGAGAAGTGGTCTTTGACCTGCCTTTTTCTTAAAATTCAGGAGAAGGAATCAACAGCATAATATAGTATTATGATCAGTGCTTCTTGGAGATTTTATAAAATTTACTTAGAAACCACTTCTGAAATAAAACCAAAGTGTTACAATCCTATTCGGTTCTGGTTCGTCAATTATGTTTTCTCATACATTATTGAAATATTTTAACAACATAACATTACGCCTTGTTTCCGCGAAGGATTGGGCAGTGGTGTAGCTATAGTATAGCCGCATATCACCAGTGATGTTAAAGTCCCATGTAATATGGGGCGGGTCTATTACCATCAACCGGGCGCAGATCCAGGATCCAGGAAGAATTCCAGAAATATTTTAAACCTAAATGAATTTGATGTAAAGCTATCTCATGATTAAATTCAGTTCGTGGGCAGATACTACTAACTACCACAATTATTAATGAAGACGAAACATGCCCGTTTAACAAAGTTCTGCGAAGGTGGCACTATCACCTACATATCTCTATTAATAAATCTATTTGGTCCTCTCTACTTTTAGAAACACAACTGAGAAAATACGTCGATCTTGATCATGATAAATCGACTTCCCCCAAGGGGTCCCTTTTCGAACAATAAAACTTTAATGCTCTAAGGAATACTATTTTTAGATCCAAAGGTAAAATTCAGGAGAATAATTTATGAAATCAATGACCCCTTTTAAAATAATTATTTTGATATTATTCAAGGTCAAGAGCAGTAAACGTTAAAGTAAATTAAAGGTTTATTAAGTGTGCATTGAGTAAATTTTGTTTACCGCTTATTGTGTGATTTGAATAGCGTTTTTGATGTGTGAAAATCGGGATTTAAATGCTTTTTAGTCATATTAATATGATACTTATCCATTTATAACCGTCTAGGATTGTTTTCTAGTAAAGGCACACTTTGGTACAAAATCGAAGTTTAAAAGTCAGACTTATTAAGTAAATACAATACCTACATCAAAAACAAAAGCCCGTTGTCATGTTTGACAAAAGAAAAAGTGGCGTCCCTGAGGCTAACTTGTCCACCGTCTCGTCCATTAGTCTTAAATTCTATGTTTTAAGACCAATGTTTTACTGTGCAAATAGATTTAAAAGGTTGAATCAGACACCCGAAACATTTCATTTCCTTGTATTTAAATCATGGATGTTCGCCAATACAAAATGTATTTATAAAAAATGTTTCTTAAACAAGTCACTGAACTTATTTGCATGTTCGATTTTCACATTAAAAGGTTTTGTCTTTTGCCACAAATCAAATTTACATTTGTACACTCCTTAAAATTCGGCACGTCAGCGTGTCTGTGCGTATAGAATTAAATTTTTGAAAAATTAATCTCTTAACGAATCTTTTACAGATGAAAAGTTTTGATCTTCATAATTCCCTTATTAAGATGAATACTTTGGAATAAGTGCTCTTTGTGCATGACTTAAGGTGGATTATGTATTTAACACAGTGGCAGCTAAAGTATCTAAAGACTAATATCCCCGTACGAATATTTCAAAATCAAAAAATCAAAATCAAAATATTTTATTTCACATAAACCTACAAGGGCACTTATGAAACGTCAGAAGCTAGGTGCACGGTTCCAATTTGTCACTTCCTATGGAGAAGAGCCGGCAAGAAACTCCACTCCAATTTATTCTACATTGCCCTATATAATTTAAGTAACTAAACGATAAGTAAAAATATGGTCTTACCAATTAACAGTCCAATCCATTAAGCGATTGGACTGTTATGACCAAGAATAAGCATGAATTCGTTCAAACGCTAAAAAAAATTCAAAGTTTCCATAACACCAATGTTACGTCGGCGTCAATCATAATCTCTCCATAAGGACGCCACCAGAGGTCCTTGTACTTTAATCATTAACTGCAAACAAACCGAAGCTCCCAATCTATATCTAGATGTCAAATCAATTAACTATCCCTTTGAAAGTTTCAGAGAAAATTGATTTAAGTATCATAGAATGCCTATGAAGAGCTTCATGGATTCTCCCCGGAGTATATTCTTGTAAAGATGGAATATCCTTTGTCTGAAACATTTAAATTATTAGGCTCGAAATAACGTCTATTTTGGTTTGCTCAAAATTACTACCGGGAAGATTTGGGTTTTGGTTTTATGTCGTATTTGCATCTAAGAAATTTAATTTTTCGTTGGATTGAAAATCTTTTTAATCTTTAAACATATAAATTGAGATATTAATGAAATTAAATTCAATACAGTTTCTAATAGCTTGGAGTTTAATTACTAGAAAAGACATGAAAAAGTGATGTATCACGCATCTCAACCAAGGGTTCAAACGATGTAATGTAATAGATAAATTGTTTTTGCCGACAATGACGCAACCACTAAGATCAAACAAGCCAGCATTAGATAATCTCATCCATTTACTGTATCACGAAAACAACAATTACTTAACTCATAAGATAATACATCATCGTGTTATTATCATTACGTAATACTGTAATACATCGTTTTCAACATAAAACCACAGCTTTCCTCTCTTAACTCCTGTAACATTCGCTCCACATGATATGACCTTCAAATGTCAGATGGAACTATGTTTCCCCTATTCGCAGTTTTATTATGATAGATGTGTATTTAAAACATCGTATTCCGAGAGTTTTGTAACATCCGCGGTTAAGAAACTGGGGTAGTCTGTCAGTGAGACCTTGGAGAAATGTGTATTGTTCGTTTTGCGGCCTTCGGCCTTTTCGAGATTGCTCTGTTTATATGGGTCCTTTTATAAAAGCTTATTTTTAACGAAGTTCTTTATCTCGTTACATTATCTCCATAAAATTAGAGAATGAGATCTAAAACAGTGTTGTGACGATTGCATGCCCACGAAACCTCTCGTTTTAAATAAAAACAAAAAGAAAAAACATTATCACAGCTTTATTTTGTTAAGACTCTCTTAGTTAGTAGGAAACAATTAGACGATTGTCAACTGTCACGGTTTCCATGCCACGTCGATTATTGGTGCTTACAATCTCATATATGTCAATAACGTATCGATATCGTATCGATCGTATCAATCTCTTAAAGCTAGATTGAGTGTAAGAGTTACGATCACTCATAGTCTTCTCAAACATCTAGATGGCGTTTATTGGCCCTCATTACTTCAGTCTAGATATGTGTATCTAAATATTTTATGATTTTGAAACAACTTTTATTGTCCTGCTATTCAATCAGTCTGCTTAGCCTTTCCCCAACTACATATATTGGGGTCAGTTATCAGTCTAACAGGAGGCAGCTGAATACTATTACTTTACATGGAGTGACTGCTACTAACATGAGACCTCTTGGTAAGACTGGTTGTCAGACTTTTGGGCTTCTGATTGTAACGTCTGCCAAAGATCGATAAATGACAGCCAGGACCAATGGCTTACCGTGTTTTCCAAGGCACGGAATGGTCTCGATACGTAACTCGTTACCCGTGCGTTTGTCATTATTTAGACACGAGTCCCTCCTGCCTGCTATTGTATTATTTAATTAATTTCTTTACATATAGTTCATGCTTAGGTTGCAGATAGTATTCGTATCGTGATCGTAAACATGACTAACTTTTCTTCAAGTTTGTGTGAGATTAAAATCCTGTAATTCCAAGGCTGGGGTGTGAACGAGAGAATAATACGTACAAGGCAATGATTCGATAACATCTTCTATTACGGAAGTCAGTTGGTCCTTGGCATGTAAGATATATTGTGGAACAATAGACCTTCGATTTGCTCACTATCCCTTTAAATTACTTTGTTTTTTTTATTATGAAAACAGGAACTTTTGTTTGGGAAGCATATATTGAGAATAGACGCAATTTCCTAGTGCCTAGCACTTTTGTTTTTCTCCGTTACGATACTGTTAGTGTGATACTCAGCGATTCTCTTAAATATTGACTTGTTAATTCATAACATTGCATTTCATTAAACGTTTCATGCAGCAGAATCTTTCTCACAACATAATAATAAAAAAAGATACTTACTGCTCAGTATCTTTTGAAGACCCATGACAGTTTTGTTAGACCCAAAAGCTATAATAATAAAACCATAATCTTGAAATCAAATTTTCATCGATCTTCAAAAGAACCAACCTTTCAAATTCGGATGCCATTACTCTCGATACCATAGCTTTACCCATGGATGGGCACAATGTATTACCCAGAGGGATCCCATACAAAATCAAGGCTAAGCATAATGGGTACCATTATTTTATCCGATTCTTCACAAGGTTAAATTTATTTTGAATTGATTTTATTCGGAAGTATTTGCTATTTGTTGTTGATCTTTTTGGTTTGCTGTTTTATGTTTGGGGAAATAAAGGGTACTTTAGATACATCTTAAAGGCTATGACCACAACATCGGTGGTTGTACGCGTGTGTAATGATTTTTTTTAGTTTTACAAACTTCATTGAATTTAGAAATTTCGGTAGTCAGGACACTTTTCTGGAACATTATTTTCATCACATTTTTTTCTATAATTTGTTCCTCATTACCAGAGTTCTTGTTTTTGTTAGATACATGACGTGTATCAAGTAAAGTATTTAGACCACGATGTTGCGGGTCGGCGCTTCTGTCTATATTAGGTGTTGGCATTTATAGCTTGCCTTGTGGACACCTGTTATGTAGAGAAGAAGTCTTAATTTGTGCACTTAGTCGATACGTGGAATGAAAGTAGGTACTGCTGAATGTGTGTAATAAAATTAAAATACCTTAAGATTTTTTCTGTTTCGATATTTTATGAGTTTGAGCAGTATGACCAGTTACAGCAAAATGTAAAAAGCAGAAGAAAAATAAATGCTTTTAAAATTTTAAAGTAAACATCTTAATGAATGCAAGTTACGAGAAAAAATATGCTTTGACGATGTTTCGTGCAGCATTTTAAAAATAAATGCCTAATGCCTTCTCATGAAATATAGTAAAATTTCTTCTGAGAAAAAATGTTCTCTTAATTATTGAAGATACTTTGCCTATATTGGCGTTCATATACATGGTTACACTCATATATCCCTGAATTACTTAGGTAGGTAAAATTAATGGTGAAATTAAATAAACATTTGTTTTGCTGATTATCATAAATCATCGCTGATTCCGACTGATAGGTTACATCAGGACCACGATCCAAATAACACATTCCAAATTATTGTTACTAATTCCTTCAAAGCAAACGTAACGAATTCTTCTTTAGTAAAAGGGTTTCTAACACAGAGAAAACAAAGCAAAATCAACTGGACCGTCAAAATCAAAATCAAAATCAAAAAGTCATTTATTCAAATTAGGCTGAGAATCAGCACTTTTCGAACGTCAAAGTACATGAGACAGTCCCCCAAAACGTCCACCCTTCACCACTTCCTAGTGCTTTAGCTGGGAAGAAGAAGTAGTGGAACAAACCGTGAAGTTATATTCGTCCATTTGTTTGTTTGAGTATTAAGGCACCCAAGTACAATACTTTTTAGTATAAGCACGGAAATGTAATAAATCCGTAGGGTACAATTTTTTTAATTTAAAAGATGGTCACTATGTTGCCGGAACTTATACATAATTAATAAGCAATTTAAACTAACGTTAATTGGGATTTTATTGCCTCTAGGTTAACAAAGGTCACTTCAAGTCTTCCGGAGCAGTAATTTCCCTAAAAATACAGTAAAGAATTCGATCTGATAAAAACAAACAATGCAAATTTTGCCTTTACTAATTAATAAATAATAATTTTAAAGACATCGGTATTCTCACGGTGTCATCACAATTCATCTTCGCTAACATCTTATATATTAGGCAAAATACACACTTATACACTAAAAGCAGTGATATTTATAATATTAATACTAGAAATAAGGACAAACTCCGTGCTCCCTTTCACCGGCTTCATAAGGTTCGCAACTTATTTGTTGGGCTTGGTATAACCTTTTATAACAAGCTTCCCTATTCTTTGCTAGATTCACATTTAAATGCATATAAAGTTATAGTAAAATCCAAACTTTGTTCTAAGGCATACTATTCTATTAACGACTATATAAACGATAAGAATTTAATAAGGTCGCTGTGATTAACGCAAGACAACGTTTGTGTTCTTTCACCAGAATTAGCTTACCTACTGACAGGTTATATGATTTACTTCACATATAATTGTTTATTTTATTAGACTGTCTATATATATATTAAAAAAAATATTTTCATTTATTGTTGATATAATCTACTCAATAAAATGTTTTTAATGAGATGTATTGCAACATGTGGTTAGCTAGCGACCTCGATAATTGTTTATATTATTCTTGCCTGAGCAACCAGCCGCAAATTCGCAATGCTCCCTTAGATGTTACCGCTTGCGGTAGCGTCGGGAGTCGGGTTGCCTCCTTCCCTCAATTAAGGTGGGGTGGGCAGTGGCTGATCCTTGCGTTATGCTTGTAAACGGGTGCTGCTTGTGGTGACTGGTAGTCTTGCTGACCATGGTTTTGTCATTGTTATTAGTAATTAATTGTTCATTTATTTTATTCCGAAGGTCCTAGCTTAACATATAATATTTCAAGTTAAATCTAAATGAACTTAGAGCAGTATTGCATATGTAAGCGGGCACACCCTTTATGCCTGGAGGCTTTTAGGTAGGTAATGAGTTCTGATTACGTTTATTGTTTTGTTTTTATTATTTATATCTGCTTGAGTTTAGTTACTATGTTTTGTTGGTATATTGACGTGTGCTAGCTGACATATGGCAAATAATTTAATTTAATTTTTTGTGTTAAGTAATGTTAATTACTTACCTATTATTGTACAGAATCAAGTTCTTGTAACTTAACAGACAGCTGTGCTGCTGGGGAGTTTGTTGCGCCACTTCTTCCTCCCAGCTAAAGCACTAGGAAGTGGTGAAGGGCGGGCGTTTTGGGGGGACTGTCTTATGTAATTTTGACGTTCGAAAAGTGCTGACTCTCAGCCTAGTTTGAATAAATGACATTTGATTTGATTTGATTTGATTAGAATTAGGTTTAGTGGTCGGGAAAAAGCAGATTACTCCAAACAGAAATTACCATAAAATAATAAATGATGCGGAAAAGACACTCATCGAGCGTTCACTAATAAGCGGTTGACCTTTTTCTAAAGAAATTATGCGGATTACGGTTAGATAGATCAATTTTGAATATAAAATATAACATGAAAGCGGCTCTCGACCCTCTAACACAATATTAAAAGTTCCTTTTGTTATTGGTAATTTCGATCTATACTAAATCACAACACGATCACTGATAGGACTCGGTAAATAAATACTCATAAAAGAAAGGAGGACGACATAAATTATGAATCCCAATATTTATGACGGCAATAACGTGTGCTTCCACGGTTCAATAACCTCACAAATATGCAATCCTGAGAATAGGAAATATCATAACAGCCCAAACCAATTGATCAATTAGTGGTCCTTTATACCCCAGAATGGTCCTAAAGATCCGCATTATTCCCAAAATCAGTGCTGGTCCTTACGGGTCATTAACGTCGAAGGGCGGTCCATAAAGAACTCTATACAAAGAGGGGATTAACGCCAATACCGCTGCCGGCTCCCCAAGTAATTATCCTTGAAGATACACTTTATTAGGGCGTAAAAGCCCTCAGGAGGGTACAATGCATCTCTGCGAAGGTTTCGTGCGGTGATTGCGATCGAACCGCTTGGAGATAATAAAGTGTATTCAAGGATGGTAACAGTTTATTGCCTTCGTTACTCATTGTCTGGGAAGATCTGGATCTACATAAAGCTGTAAACTGCATCTAAGCTGTTTTAGTACGTAATTGTGTAGAGTTTTGGTGGTTTATTAATTTATTGAAGTTTATAGTTGGAACACAAACATGCGCTTTACTTTGTGTAAATTATTTCTTCGTCACTGCTCTCATAAAAGTGAAGCAAAACATCGTGAGATGCCGGTTTCTTCTTACAATCAAAAAATTCGAAGACATCTACCTACTCGCGTAGAGGATTACAGCCAACTCCGTCTCACCGAGAGGATTCCTGTGTCTGCAGTGCAGCTGTAACGTTACGCTAATTATGCTTTACGCACTCACATACTATTCAATGCTGAGTGTTTCATCATGAAAAAAGGAGCGAGTTGTAGGGAGTTTTCAAACAATCATGCCATGAAACGAACGCGGTGGTTATTTTGTAATTGCGAGTTTTTTTAATAAAACTAAAAAGACCCACGATACACGAGTATACCAAATTAGAAACATTCTAAAATTTTATAAATCATTTTCTTTTATTGCCGATTACATGAAAATCATCGATAAGTTTTATTTTTTAATCTTATAATAAATCTTTCGATCCATCCATTGTTTATACCCATCGCCATAAAAACCATCGGTTTGATAAGGATGTTTATGCAAAGCGGGTCCTGCAGATGACTCGCCTATTTACATCCAGTGTCATTGACACCTAGCCACAAGCCACGAGCCACAAGCGAGTACAAATAAAATAGAACGTAAATCTCTTCCACTGTACCCTTTGATGTACGAGCTGAGCCTATTTTCATAAAACGATAAAAATCTCTGTCTTTGTCAGAATATTTTGGAGGTTCGATGCGATTGCGATGGGTTTAGTTTAATTTTGTGGAAACTGTATTTTGAATAAGGTTTTTTAGTATAGGTAATATTATATGATTCGTTGAGTTTTGTGTTTGATGCCTGTTTTAACGTAGGTAAGTTATAGACTGAGAGTAACAATTGTAACAGCCGCGACTTACGAGTTGTGGGTCGTAGGTTCGGAGCCCGACAGGGGCTTTACTTTTTGTAAATTATTTCATCAGCACTAGGTACTCTTAAAACGATGAAGGAAAACATTGTGAGAAAACCGACATGTCTTAGAAACAAAATTCGGAGACATTTTACATCTGGCAACCCGCACTGGGCCCGCGTGGTGAATTACGGCCCAGACCTTTTCACAGCTAGGAGGCCTGTGTCCCAGCAGTGGGAACGTTAAAGGCTGATTATGCAAAATCAAAGGCAAAAAGTGTGCTCAACTTTGACGATAGATGTACGCAGATAATCACACATAGTTCTTCCTCTCTGGCTGTGTTGTTTTGAGGATTTGTGCTAGCCGACACCAGCAAGCCTATTGTCCATTCTAGGGTACAATTCCATTCTGCTGTAACTGAACTGTATATTTATGGCAGAAGCAGTTACGTCCTAGACAACCACGACTTTAATGTGGATTTTTTTACGGAATTACCATGATTTTATGACGACGTCAAATTAATTAAATGTTCAACACTGTCATAAACTAGAATGTTCGCTATTTACATAAAACAAACGCTTCATTCGGTACAGAGATAACAATAATTTGTCTAACAAGTTGTCTGCTTATTACGTTGGGAGTTTGAATCAGTTTAGTTTGTCAGTCATAAACTTATTTGTATCAGTTGGTTGAAGTTAACATTCACTGTTAAGTTTATCAACGTGATTTGTTTGATTCTCCTTTTGGAAATTAAAGTGATTCGTCATTATATTAGCATTATTTTTATGCCGAATCTAATAGTTATACTAATCGAAGCCG
This sequence comes from Polymixis lichenea, assembly GCA_949091785.1. Lineage (NCBI taxonomy): Eukaryota > Metazoa > Arthropoda > Insecta > Lepidoptera > Noctuidae > Polymixis > Polymixis lichenea. The sequence continues at coordinate 23,212,893 of OX420944.1, forward strand.
ACCCCAACGTAGTTGGGAAAGGGCTAGGCAGATGACGATGATGGTGATTGATGACAAACCGTTTTAAGTTTCGTTTTTCCAAAACTTGAAATTCTAAAGGTTTTAATTAAAAAAACAAGTTAGGAACCAAAAGTCATAGAAAAAAAACAAACGGCTAAACTGTCAAAATAATTTACTACAATTTCACACCAACTACATCACTGAATTTGGACGAACCACTCTTGATTCTTTAATGATGATGCACCGCGATCAATGGAGAATGCCTGACAACGGGGACAATGGGGGCCGCGTGGACCACCGGCGCGTGCACGATAGGGGCTGGGTGGATCACGGCGCTGTGGGACACCGTGTGCACGGGGGCCACGACGTGGTGGGCCACTATTGGGTGGGCTGGCACTACGGGGGCGATGATACCAGCGTGGGAGATGGCGATGAGGGCGAAGATGATGGTCTGAAAAAGATGAAATAAAGCTATTTTAGTTAAAACGTTTAAACAGACTTTAATGTCTTCTTGTAACTTTCCGATACTCAATATTAACCCAACGTGGTAAAAACCTCTTCTGGTACAGAGAAGGTACAAGTACCTATTATTGATGACTACAATAAAATTGCTCATTGCGTAGAAGCGGGTTCTAAAATGTTCACGGTGACATTTCACACACATTAATCCTCACGTGGGACCGTTTCTTATTCCATAGTTATCCTGACCTAGTTTATTGAACTTCCACCCTTTAAATGTGATTAGTCCGTAAAAATTGAAGATAGGTATACCTACTCAGTATCAACAAAGTGTTCGTTCAAACTGTTGTTAGTTTAGACGAGTTTTTCTGACAGTTATTTACATTTTCAGTTATTTATGGACTCCCAGTTCAAAGGGTTCACGAACCCAGAAATAGATGATATCAATCATCGTATCCGTTTCCGTTTTGTAAAGTTAGAGTAAATATCTGTTTTGAATAGAATTGTTTAGACTTTTAATATCCTGACATGACTTACAAATAACTACTTATTTTTGCAGTACCGTTATATTTATCTTATTATATCTACTACTCTCTCCTGCGTGAATAAAGGAATAAAAAGTAGCCGATGTCCTTCCCCAGGATGCCAACAATATCCTTGACAATTTCTGTATCGAAATCCGTTCAGTGGTTAAGGGGTGACAGGTAACAAATAGACTAGTTACTTTCGAATTATAATAATTGTATGGATTTATTATTAACCCGCTCAAAATAATTATTCTATTGTTATTTAATTTTACGTTTTAATACATCTTACGAAATTTTGGTTTTAAAATATAAGATAAAGAGTAAAAATATCTTTATTAATATCTTAATTTATAGAAGTCATTGTGATATCTATGTCATATATGTTTATTGCTTGAAAATTGATGTTATCAATGAAACTATTATGGTAATATAAATAAGTTAATAGCAGAGTGTTTTGAAAGTTAGAGGAGCGTTTCCATAATGGAAATAATAATATCGTCTGTGTATCTCGGTAAAAAAAGTAGAGCCACTATGTCTTTTTGCGTGGGTGTTATAAGTATCAACAGTTGGCACTAGTTACCTAAATTACGTCACTTAAAAAGAGGTTGAGACTAGCTGTATGACGTCACGAATAAAAATCACTCGTTAGTGAAGACGACTTCCTTGCAGCTATTTCGGGGAAAACAACAAAATTAGGACGAGTGAAACACTGGCTATGTTTGTTCCTTATTTGCTTGAGAAAATATGAAATTTTGTTTTGCAGCGGGATACCAATGAAACAGTAGCTTAGCATTTGAATTTAAAGGTTCCATAACATAACATAACGCCTGTAATACCCGAGGGGTAAGGCAGAGGTGTAGGTCCCTATATAAGACCAACATTTCACCAGTTATGTTTAAGTCCCACGTAAAAGGGGGTGAGCCTTAAGCCAACAACTGGGCAAAAACCCAAAGTTCTGACTGCTACTGAGAAATTCCTGGAATTGAAAGCCGTAATAACTCTTTGGCCGATTAGGGTGCTAATGACAAAATCCTGGAATGGAAAACCACTTACACACATACCACCGAGGCAGTTCAATTACTACAGGGTTACAGGGATATCAACGCGCAAACTGTTACCATGAATTCTGCACAAGATCCTAAAACCTGCAAAAAAATCAATAAAAAAAATTGGTCGTTTATTTAAAAAAAAATATCTGTTCTATATGACCGCGTAGGTTGCACTTTTCTATGAAACAGCTTTTTTATTACAACCTACGAAAAATATCATGGTAGAAACATGTGTAGAATTCATGGTTACAGTTGACGCGTCTCTGTCCCCTGCCACCCTGTACAAAATTATTGAAGTTTGCTTCAAATACTTCGCTGTCTAGCAATTTCAGACATTTCTTGCTCTTTATATTGAGGAATAGCAATGAATCATCACAGGTCAATGACCGCTGTTAACTTATTGTCTTAGTAAAACTATTCAGGTGACAAAATTTTCAATTAAAACTAAATCGTATTCCAGGGTTACTTTAATTCCACTTGACTAGTTCATAAGAAATGTCAAAATTGAAAACTTTTACATTTAAAAAGTTTTAAAAGGTTTGCTTTTCATTAATGAGAAAACGGGATTTCAATTATTAGTAAAATAAAATGAAAAAAGAAAAAACTACGTAAAATAATGAACTCAAACACAGTCAATTCCATGCGTTTGCATTTAACAAACGTAGTCTTCGATAATATTTAATTTCGTAATATGAGCTGGAGGTTTCTAATTATTAAAAGTCTTTTCTAAGTTTTTTTCTTTATATTATATAAATAATTGGAGCGTATGAATTTGCTGGGAGACATTAATATATTAGGTATTACAAAATTATCATCATTATCAAAGCAAAATAATATAAATCTTATTCACATATTTTTCCACTTCTGGGCAAAGGCCCCTGTATGTACTCTCCTTCCTAATTTTCTTTGACATTAATATTAAGTAGGATCATCAATAAATGAAAATAAATATTTAACTTACCAGCTTGAACATGTTGCAGTACAGTATGTGTTCTTGTCTGTGTGTTAATCCGTAGATGCTGTGCGACTGTGTACCTAGATCACCTAGGTTTAGTCCTTTTATAGTCCTAAGACCTACGGTCTAGGCTAAATGCATCTACTGTAATTAATCTTAACGTTTGGCAATATGCAACTTGAGCGCACTACTGTTCTATAGTTGGGTCACTGTGAATTGGCATATTATATCTGCAAATAAATGCTAAAATTTTGGCAAAAAAACGATGGTTACTTTGTTTTTATTTTATTGCGAGAAAATAAATCCAAGTTTTGATAAATAAATCGGTAAACTAAATTAGGTTAGGTATGTGAACTAAAATTATGCCATTTTGTTTTTTTTTTAACTAAAATATTATGTTAATGTGTGCTTCATGTGTGTGATTTACTTGATCGGGTATCGTTCAATACCAGTCTGTCATATATTATTTACTAGGTCATAATGCTAATAAACTTTATTGTCATACTAGTTTATTTCATTTACTTAAAATCAACAGCTGTTCAAAAAATGTTTTACAGTAGGTTTCTGTTTTAAAAATAGCCCATGAATGAAAGTAAACATTCTATTTATTAACTCCTACACCATTTCTACGAGCTTTAAATGAGATACTAGAAATAGGTTTTGAATAGTGTTTTTTATTGTTATTGTGTAAATAACATTTAAATGGAAGAAATGGAGCGTAATATAATAGGCTTCTTTAACCTTTGTCTGTCTTCCATCGTTGTGATAATTTGAATTTTAGATGTGTATTCCAGTTATTTAGACAAACTTCTTCCCACAGCCTTCATTTGTGTTGAATGGAACGAGTATCACGCCAACACAGCTTTTCTCAACTTTCTCGAACGCAAAGATTTATTGTGAATTTGTTAACATTTGTATGTATAATATGTTTCTTGTTACTGATTTATAAAAACACTTACACATACAAATATTTTGCATTAATGAGGTTTTAGTATTTCTTATTTATTTATGTTCAACACCTTGCTATGATGAGGATAATATAATAGAAAACAATCCCATGCCGTCTCTACATAGTTAGAAGTACAATAATAAATGTTTAATGCTTAATTATTATCCATAATGTTAAAGCTAAAATTAATAAAACGTAATCAAAATTCACTATCTAATAATTCAGCAGACAAAAAATTAACTAATTACCAAAATTCTCATCAAAAGTTAGACCACTTTTGAAAGAAATGTTTTTAGGAAAAGTACGTATTTTTCATGCCATCTGCTTTTCATCGTCCCCTCGAGAATTGAGATTTATTATCTAATTAAGATTAGAGACCTTTTTAAATGGATTATTATTTCCTTAGTAGAAAATAATTATCGTCGAGGTTATTGAATGCTGTGCTAGTTCTTGGATTTCTGCGTCACAATAGAAAAACGAGGATGGAATATTCGGAGTAACGTACTCGTAAATTAATTAATTCTGCTCCTCCTCCGACTATTTGGTACAACTTTTGATCCAAATAACTCAAGATATAGACTCAAGCAAAATATACTAATAATTAGAAACAATACACAAAACCATAATGTTCCCTTTCCCAAAATCGTCGGCCAACAATGGCCACTACACAACAACAATACTACACATACATTCAATACGCTAAGCTAGAGTGTATTCTTATTGCGTTCTCGCCGATCGGATCGCGATATTGTTGTACACGGCACTAATTGATACAGGTGAAGTGATGAAACTTATTAATGTTGAAGCTTTTATTCTGTATCTTCCGGTTATCATTAGATGGTGTTGCTTTAGTCCACACTAGTATATTTGAAATGACCTAGGCGTTTTGATTCATGGAGCGTTCCCATAATTCGAGTGTCGATGATTTCATTTTAACCTGGCGTTTATCTATCCTTAGTTATCACAATTTCATTAAGAGCGTGTGATCTGTCTGCTACATAAACAGATGAAATAGTAGATTACTTGGTAGTATCATTCAAATTATTTTAATGTAGGTCAGTGTATTAAGACCTTTGCTCAGAAGCGAGACAATTATAGGTTTAAAAAAATATAGGTAGGTACTGGAAAATTATGACGAACAACTTTTGCCGTAAAATAGGTACCTAATTGCTCGAGGCTAAGTAATAACAGCCGCACGGATCGATCGATCAGGTCAAGCTACGCTTGTCGCAGCCGGTCCGTGAATGGGTGACCGACCATCTTTACATGCCCAGATCCCTGCGTGCCTCGACAAGGTTGATAACCCGTTGGTCCCGGTTGTCGTTTGGGATCTTTGACAGTCGTTACGGGTTGTCAGGAGCCCGAAAGTCTGACATCCTGTCTTACCAAGGGGTATCGTGTTATCCAGAAACAGGGTTATGGAGGTCAGATAGGCAGTCGCTCCATGGATGATACTGGTATTCAGCTGCATCCATTAGACTAGAAGCCCACACAGTAAATAGTAAGAAAAAGACCTGGCAGATGACTAAGTCACTTCAATTCTCGGTAATTTCTAGGTAATTTTCTATTATCTGTTATAACTATAAAGAAGTGATTTCGAGGCTTATTTTCAACAGCTGATGTCCTTTTTACAGGCCAATGTCCGATGATGGATTAATATTCATAAGATGGATAGCTTCAAATACATCTAAAAAATTATATTCAAAACTTTCTAAACAAAGTGCATTCAATTTAGAAATCATAGAAATAGTTTGAGCTGATTTTTAAGAGTTAAGTTGAAATTGATGAGATCAAAGGATTGACTGAAATTTTGGAGTTATTTTAGTGGTAAGAAAATGAGTGTTTTCATCAGTTTTCATTTTCAAAGCGGTGATTGAGTTTTGAGTATCTAACTCACACAAAAAATGCTGAAGTTAAAAAAGAATGTAGGAGGTAGGTAGATAAACGTGTTTTGAAATATTTTTGAATTAGAAACTAAACTGTTTGCGTAATAGGCAGGTATAATGATGAACAATTGAATGGCTTTGTTTGTTTCAACTCGATAATTTCTTTGCTGGATTTGTATCTTATCACAGCTGAAGGTGAAGGGCGGGCGTTTTGGGGGGACTGTCTCATGTAATTTTGACTTTCAAAAAGAGCTGACTCTCAGCCTAGTTTGAATAAATGACTTTTGATTTTGATAGTTTATAGACCGGTGCAGTGGGGGAGTGTTTTTTTTAAATCCTACTAATATTATAAATATGAAAGTTTGTATGTTTTGATGTTTGTCACTCAATTATGCAAAAACGGCTGAACGGATTTGGATGAAATTTGGCACAGCCGCTGGCAAAAGCCAGTTAGTTATATTTAGGGTATTTCCGTAAATGGTGTAGTTATATCCATAGATGGTGAGGATATAAAGCAGCATGACTGGAAATAGACTGAAACATTACCTACTAAATATTATCTGTCAGAAGGTTCCATTTCGCCTTGATAAAAATTTAGATTTCCTAGCGTTACTGCTTAGCACGAGGTCTTAGGTTAGGTTAGGTCCCAGGTCGGGAAAAGTTTTATTAGATTTTTCTATCTGGAATTTCTCGGTAGAAGCCGGACTAGATTGCTGCCCGGTTGAAGGCTGACCCCATATTACATGGGACTTAAACATAACTCGCGAAATGAATGTCCTATAGGTACACCCCTGCCCAACATTTCGGGGAAACAAGGCGCGATGTTATATTATGAACGTGCTAAATGAACTACGAACCATTTTCTCCGTTTCATCATTTTTTTCTGATACCACTGACATACAGGAACAATATCACAAAATCGTACAATTTTCACCGCTTACCATATATGATGCGGAGGCGATACAAAGGCGAAACAGATATCGCCCACGTAGATACGGAGCAATTTCCGACTCATTGTGTATCATGCCGTGATATTTTTATACAAAATATGACGAGAACTACATATATGATTTTTTTTTGTAGAAACTCGTTGAATCAATATTACTACCACATTACATAAAGGTATGTCTGTGTTACCCTTAAGGATGGCATTATACATTACAAAAAAGTATGTCTGTGTTACCCTTAAGGATGGCATTATACATTACAAAAAGGTATGTCTGTGTTACCCTTAAGGATGGCATTATACATTACAAAAAGGTATGTCTGTGTTACCCTTAAGGATGGCATTATACATTACAAAAAAGTATGTCTATGTTACCCTTAAGGATGGCATTATACATTACAAAAAGGTATGTCTGTGTTACCCTTAAGGATGGCATTATACATTATAAAAAGGTATGTCTGTGTTACCCTTAAGGATGGCATTATACCCTAATTTCGTTATGGAGTGAGAACCTATTGCCAACAATTGGGCACAAATCTAAACTCTAACCGAGATGCTAACTTTAGAATACTACTAAACTAAGAATTACACCTGCCGAAGCGTCACGACTATAATAACAAGGTCTTTTAAAATAATAATTGTTGAAAACTCAAAAAGCCACACACGTCGTTGAAACTTGAAAGTGTCTGCCTGATAACAACCGTCTCTCCCATACATCATAATTTTATGCAAAGAGCTGTCAGTACTGCAGTAATTAAATCACCCTGTTGAAAGGTTGACACCTTTCTGCATACGCCCACATGATTAACGTGTCGGGATTCAAAAGCTCAGTCAAATTTTGTGCATTTATAAATGTACAATGAAATTCGCTTATCTGTGGTTAGGATAGTTTATGACAGGCGTGTCTGGAATGCCTCTGTATATATATTTTACCTACTAAGATTATACAATGATATTGGTTTCCAAATATAACATAAAAAATATATCGTGTTAATATGGGCTTCAAACTATACAAGCATTTATTTTGAGTGCCAGTACCGTAGTAATATATTTAGTAAGTCGCCAAGCAACTCTCGTCACCACTTTTGTCTAGTACACCTTTTAAGACATCATCTTATCAAGATACAGAATGAATAGATTGATTAACGAAGTTATAACAATGTTTTCTAGTTACAACACCGTTTTACCACAGTTTAAGCACCAGTCAGTCACACCACACAAGATATTTAAATCTAGTCAAAATTAAACACAGTCCTAGTCGTTCGATAGTTCATTCGCCTCATACTAAACTATTGCGAGGTGTAATGGCCTCTAGAACTTGGCTTAATTACAGCTTTGTTACTGACAGGATAAAATAACGAGTTCGGGGAAGTTTCAGAGGTAAATCATGAGCTTGAGCTCACAAGTCCTCAACTGAACAAATAAAGAAGCATTATTTATGAAGTAAGTTCTGCTAGTGACACTAAAGCACTTGGTAGGATGCGGAAGGCTGTTGTCTGAATTTGAAAATTATTTAATTTAGACTGTATTTCTGAAATTGGTACGTCATTATTTTAATATTATTCGCTAATATCGTCTCTCTGTCAAATGTCGTGAATTCCTTTCCTCATACGCAGTGGATTGCCGCGAGTTAATGTTTAACTGATTCTCTAAAACTTTATTAACCGCTTTGCACACAATCAGCCTATGTATAATGGTTCCGTGTGGTGTCGGACGTAAAAGAATAGCACCATACCATTTCTTCCCATGGGCGTCGTAGAAGGCGACTAAGGGACTTACTAGAGAATGGGCAGCAGCGTTCTCTATGCATTTTACCACCATACTGCGATCGCTAACCCGCCTGCCAAGCGTGGCGATTATGGCAAAACCCTCCGTTTGAGGAGGCCTATGTCCAGGAATAGACGTCTTTTGGCTGAAATGATGATGATGATAATGTTCCCACTGCTGGGACACAAGCCTTCTCTCTATGAGAAGGAGTGGGCTGTCATCCACCACGCGTGCCAGTACGGGTTGGTGGATGTCATATGACTTCGAATTTTAGTTTCTAAGACATGCCAGTTTCCTCACTATGTTTTCCTTCACCGTTTGGCGATGGAACTAAATACACAAAGCCTGCCTGGGTTCGAACGCACGACTCGTAAGTGGAGGCCGATACCACTGAGCCACCACTGCTCTCACTGACAGCATGCTCCTCTAAGAAAATTGTGACGCTTTTTGAAAATGAATACCACTCATAAAACTTTTTGTGTGTCTAATGATGAATAAATTATATTTTATGATAAAAACTCTAAGATAAATTGTATCGTATGTTTCTTAGAAACGCATTTAGCTTTAGTTTTCTACGCAATATTCCTCTACATATCTATCGCTCAAGATATCTATCTTTCGTATGTCTTCGACTAATTAACAATTACCGCTGCAACCTCATGCTTATAAGGCGGGCTCTTAAACCTAAAAAAATCCTATGACAAATAAAGTTTTTATCTACTTACTGTAAACCTAAAAAAGTACAAAACAAAACTTCGTAGATCCAACATCAGAGTTTTTTGTGTACCGGCAAGATTTATTCCCGTCCCAACAGTTCGTAAGGACTTTATTACATGATATATTTGCACAAGTCCACAACAGACGTGGGCCGAATCTATACATATAATAATATAGTAACGAACATTTTGTCATCGTCTCGCTATCACTGTGCAGTGTATGCAGACTCTAAGATGCTAGTAACTTTGACGCAACTGCATTGAGCTGTTGATTGATAGTGAGGTGAACATTCTTAACTCATGTGTATTAATTATAAGGTGTTGAGTTTCCAAATAAATAAAGAAATATTATTTTTCTTTTGATCGGGATGTATGTTCCGGATTGGCGTAAAAACGGCTGAATGTATTTGGAAGAAATTTGGCACACAGATAAATTACAACCTGAATTAACACATAAGGCACTTTTAATCCCGGTAGTAGGTTCCCCATAGTAGTTGTGACATTCAAACTACACAAAAGCTAGTTGGCTATATTTATAGCCAACTAGCTGAGCTAGTGGAGCTTTGGAGCGACTGCCTATCTGACTGTTCGTGTCTGTACAATGGAGATCTGGGACATTATACATTTTGATCTGTTTTCTTCAGGGATAACTTGTACATTACTTAACACTGGTAAAATTCATATCTCAGAATTAATTCTCGGCATGCCACAGACCTACCAGACTGTACATCCGTCTGGAAAGGCCCTTATTGTAGCGATACAAAGGAATATTTCTGTGAATCAACCACGCGTGACGATAGTGAATGTGGGCGTGTCTTACGTATTAAGTTCTCAAAATTTAATGTTACGCAGCATTCTATTACTAGATTTTAGAATTTGGAACACGTGTAAGATTTAACAAGATGTGATGAGAATGCATGTTGACTGTGGATAATGCAGTGAGCGTATGGTGTGTAAGAACGACAGATTTCATTTGTAAACCACACACACATAACATCACGCCTGTATTCCGCGCGACAAATTTCGTCACTTATGTTTAAGTTCCATGTTAAAGGGGTCCAGCCTTTTGCCATCAACGGAGACAGGCACAAATCATGACTCCGGGCTAGTACTCAAAATTTCCTGATGGTAAAATCCAAAAAAGAAGGTCTAACGTAATAAGAGAAACATCTTCAATAAAAATTTGTAATTACATTATTATTTTATTTGAACACATGATAATGCGTCTTCATCCGATACTTGACCAGCGGCGACTGTAGCATCTGCATTGGAATGGGGTGTACAGCGTGCCCCACAGGTACCGCATAGAACCCGTGTATTTGCGCAGGTTGTACAGCCTGAACGATTGGAGCGTGATGTACAGGGAAGGGATGCGAGTGGTAGGATGTGTGGTAGTCCACATCGTAGCCTTTTGACGCAGCTGCGATGGTTGCGGCTAAGAGAATCTGGAACAGAGAGTTCTTTTGTTTTATGGTGACCTGGTACTTTGCAGTCTTTTACGGTCGTGTCAATATGAGCTATCGGGAAGTGTTAGAGGAAGCAATTTGGTAGCAAGGTTGTTATTAAGACTAATTGTCCAGTTTAAGTACGTACTTTGGTATGAATACTCGTGAAAGCACCCCTTGTATGACTTGCTATTGAAGTACATTTAAAATACTTTTAGCAAAATGAGATAACAGAAATGAAGATTGAAGAAGTCCAATTTTCCCAATGAATAAAAACAAAAGAGTAAGTAAGTACTTCCAAGAAATCAAACGTCATTTATTTATTTCAAGAAACACGTATTTGTAAAAGCAAGAGCGTGTACTAGTATTTACTTCAAAAGTTTTATTAATAGCCAGTATTATGACCTGATGGCCCAGACCGTCTACAAATCCATGTCATCTCAGCCTGGTATAACAGTTTATCAGAGCCGCGCATACAAACATATTGATAGCCAAATATATCTTGACGAAACGATCTTTATTTGGCGTAAAAAATATTTGGAGGGTTTGGATAGTACAGGCGCTTGCAGAAATTGTCTGGGTAGGTAGATTAAAGATCTGTTTGGTAAAAAATTTACAACGTACAGAAGCTGAAAAATATGAAAATTATGTAGAAAATAATTAAGTTCTCGTCTTTAAATTACTTGAAAATAAATTTGATAAGCGTTTTCACAGCCTGAAGCATGTAATTTAAAAACAAGATGTTTGTTTTGCGTTTTGGTTCTTTGAGGTATTTTATTAGAGTTGATTAATTTTACGTGCTATAAATGTTTTAGCCTACTTTTATGGTCAGTTTGTTTTTCATAGAACTTTATATCAATCTGAACTTAACCACTCACGTGTGCATTGGCACTCTTGACACAAATCACGCTTGCTCAAGCATTGTAAAAATTGGACATCGACCATGCTTGAATTATCTGTTGCAAAATTACTCGAAGAATGAATTTTTATTTCTTCACTTCGGGGGTTTTTTATTTTTACTCAACTTTTTTCTGTTTTCAAATCTTCATTGAATTACTGAGATCTCAATGGCTTTTTTTTGGGTGGGAAATCATCAGTGTAGAGCGGGAGGGCGTGTTAGACTTTTACTGACTAAAACCCACCCGTGTTTCCTCAGTTGCCTGTGTGCCAGGGGCCGCGGTATCTCTTTCGAACAACCCGCACCCCTGGCAGGCATCGGCCCTTGTAGGCCCCACCAGTTGGTGCTGACATCTCTTTGAGGCGCGCGTGGAACACAACGCGCCGTCGACCCGGACTTGGTCCTTACCGGACAGCGAGCTACCCATTACTCGCCATCCGCAAGCCCGCGCTTACGGTGGCCGGGAATCAGTCTGGGATTCCCGACGCCCAGGGCGTCTCCTGCAAAGGCTACGGCCGTGAGGGCGCATGTACTGCATCTCCCTCACGTGCGCCGCCTCCCTCTTTGCGAGCATCACTGCTTCGCTGAAGGAGGTGACGGCTAACCATGCACTCTCGCTCGGTACCATGGCCTGGACCAGGGCCGGACGCAAGAGATCGCCGCCGCTGATTGCCTCCACAAGGATACGGCGGTGCTCCGCCCAAGCCGGCAGGCCTCCACCGTATGCGCCACCGTGTCCTCAGGGCGATCATCGAGGTGGAAACACCCGGGCGTTTCCTCCCGCCTTATCCGAAACAGGAACCTCCCGAAACAGCCGTGTCCGGTAAGGACCTGTGTCAGACAGAAGGTGAGGACCCCATGCCGCCTCTCAAGCCACTCCTCAAAGAGGGGGACTTATCGCCGCAATCGTGGCGTGCCCAAGTTGTCACTGGCTGACACATATTTGCAGTCTAGTTTTCTGACATGCCATGCAAAGAATAAGTAGGTTATTTTTGCAGTGTAAAAATATGCTTCGTTTACTTTCGAGAAGAAGTCAATACGAACGACAATGCTCTACTGAATTTAGAGATAACTAATTAAGTAAGTATTACAACAATATCTTGTGCTAATTATTATTATTAGGTGTCTATTAATAAAATCTCGTTCAACGTAGGTTAAACGGTAGCCAGTGTTATAAAAACTTGTACATGTACCTAAATAAAATGTAAATGACTAGTTACATCAAGCAAAACGAGCAATACCAATTAAAAAAATGATAAGAGACATAATATCAATCTACATGATTTTAATTATCAGCCGTTGTAAGACATCAGTGAATAAAAAACTAAAAAATGATTAAAAAATAAAGAATATAGGAACATTGTCTTACCACAAGAATATGTCTGTCCATCTTGCTTCCTGATATCTACAGAACTAACAACAGACAGTATTTATATGAAGCACTTCTTCTACAAACAACAATAGATTTCATAACAGGTGATGACAATATACCTACTAGCTGAAATTAATTAAAAAAGTATTCTTGTATTATCTCCAGTTTTCCTTGTGTTGGCTAATGAGTGACAAAGACGTGGTTTCCTTTGAATAAGTAAGTAGATATCATTATTTCCATGAATGAGTTTGCAAGGTATTTTTGGTTTTCGAAGAATCCTTTGATTTCATTGATCGTAAATCTATTTCTATACATATTATAAACGAAAGTCGATTTTCATGTTTGTGTGATGTTATTCTTCTAAACCACGCAACAGATTTTTGTGCGATCTTCACCATCACTAAGATAATTTATTCCGACTGGTGTATGTGCATAATTTTTATATTAAACCTTCATACAATAAAGAAATATCGAGGATTTGTCAAGTCAAAAGAACCATGCGAAGCAGGGGCTAGTTTGGTCGCCCTGTATTGATAAGCAAGACCTTCGTTAGATCTTAGAGTTTCTTTTCTTTGTTGATGTCAATTGTCCTGATTGGACGTTTAATTTTGCGTAGAATATGACTTTTCAGGATTTTGGGTCACTTCACTTCCATTCAATCTAGAATTCCTACATAGGTTAAAACCTACCTCTTTCTGTAACAAAGATGCTTTTCATGTCCCAATTTCATGCCTTGAAGCTGTTTGTGATAAAGCATTTCTTGTGACCTAAACGTTAAGGAAATAGACCATGTAAACGATAGGGATGAATTACATCATTGTGTTACACAATAGTTCTTAGTGTAAAAGTAGTTCTTTGCATCTCTATTTATTGGGCTAGAAAATACCGGAGACATTATGTCAGAACAAGGACGAATCCAGTGGAAAAATACAACAATAAAATATGTTTTAACTTACGTAAGTTATCTTTAATAATGTGGGTTTTAAGTAATTCTTAAAGGAAAATAAGTTTGGCAATAATTAGTTCTATATTTTCGGTTACGGTGTTATGAGGTTTCTTACAAAACACTTTCCAGAATAGTCTGGCTCTATTTCTAAGTAACGTTGAGGAAACAAAATTAAGTTCCATTTATAAAAACAGATCGATTTTAAAATTAAGTAGAACACTTTTGCGATCCTCGAAGGGTGTAGGTACACTTCGAATAATCACATTCTCCCAGACACATTAAATAGGTATGTTTAAGTCCCATACAGAGTGTAAGGTAAACGCTTCCGAAAACGAAGACACTTGATAGGGCTAGTGATTCTCGATACAGTACCAACAAAAAATCTAGATTTTTTTTACACGTTTATCTAATTTTTATAGCACATTTTGTACACAAAACCGCGAGAACAGTTAAATGAATCATTATTTGAGATAAAACACATTTTTTTTTAACTCTAGCGAGCAATGTATTCAAAAATAAAAATCAGCTGATAGGATCACGCAAGAAAAGGCATAACCGCGCTCGCCGAAAGCTGCGTGGCCGGCGACCCCAAGTACAGGCGGCGACTTTAGGTTTAGGCATCCTTTGTAAAGCGCCGCCAAAATTACATACGTAGAAGTGTTACGTTTTAAATTAATGCGAAATAACCAATTTATGGCGCAAGGTTATTGGTATCCGTTTGCATTTGGATTATATTAACCTACGTTCTGGCTTCGGAAGCGTTCCCCTTACCCTGTTTAATAGTAGGTGAGATCATTATTAGATCAATTCTAGATCCGATAGTTTTAAAAGTCTTAAATTCACTGACAGACAATGCCCAGCCTAAGACGCTGGGTCTAGCTAGAAATTAAAATTTTGCAGAAAAGTTTCATAAAACGAAAGTGAGTATTAGGGAAGGATGTTTTGAAAATTCATCCCTTAAAGGGGTTAAATAGAAGATGAATGGATATATGTACTGAGATAATTTTTATAGCATCGATGTATGTTAGCAATAGAATGAAATACTTGTTGCTACTTCACAAACTGATGTCGAGGGCTCCGTCCGACGTATGGCCTCCACCGCGTCATCGAGCACATAACCGATGGGAATTCGATTGTAACGAACCGCTTCTGGTCCAAGGTCAAGAGAGCATACAAGTTTCCTTCAGGTTTTGCCCAGACTAGTCACACGTTATGTATTAGCAATATAATGTCACCGAATTTTGTGATGCAACAAATCAAATTTACTGTATAAAAATAATTTGCAGTTTTTGTTGTAAATTAAAGTAGCATAGTTTTGGAACTATGCTACTTTAATTTAATTAAAGAAGCGGATAATGTGCCTTTGTTGTTCTGAGTTATTATAGAAGACAATCAGGGCTCTTCTCAATAATTGTTTTTAAATGACAATTAAATACAAGACATGCTCTTTCAACAAAAATAGAGAAAAATAAGTAACACAAAAAAAAATCAAAAAAACTAACGACTTTAGTGACTGTTCCTAACTTCTTCTTAGCATATCAATGGGAAACAGTTAAAATAAAATTCAACTGTGCGAACTCCGCTCACTGACGCCGTCAATCAAGCTCCTAACGAAACAGTGGTTAGCCTAAGCCAGGCCTTAATCCTCCCTGTATGTATGTCCTGCTAGACGAAGTCGACGAAGTCAATGTCAGTCTAATAAGGCTGCGCGTAAATGCGGTCACGATCGATTTACTTAACATGACCATTATTTATTAGTACAGTCGGTGACAGTTAGCTTTGCATTTATCTTTATCGTTTAACGGTAGTTTATATTAATTATAGAATAGAATTTCGTAATTTCATTAATATAATAAAATTTAAGTTTTTCAATTAATTACCAGCATGAGGAAGAAGTTATATTTAATGTTGTTAATTGTTTTCAGCTTATTTTCAGTGCCATGTCGAGGTTTGTTAAAACTATATTATGCGTAGAATTTAACCGTGACTTCTAATACTACAACAGTATACATAATTATCTTGTAACTCAATAATATCTTTCCCTCTTTTAACCGACTTCCAAAAGGAGGAGGTTCTCAATTCGTCGGAACCTTTATTTTTTTATTTTTTTTATGTATGTTCCCCGATTACTCGAAGATGGCTGGACCGATTTGGATATTTTTTTTTTGTTTGAAAGGGTATACTTCCCAGGTGGTCCCATGATCATCAAGTCAGGATCTGATGATGGGATTCTGGAGAAATAGAAAGAACTCTTCAAATTTTATAGACACACTTGAAGCAATTTGTGTAGTTTTTGAAAGAGTACTTTCTCGGAGTGGTTCCATTTCAATTTGGTGAAGATCTGATGAAGAACTTCGGAGATAGGCAACGGAACTCCTCAATAAATGATAGCAAATGGACTGGGATTGCTGAAATCTCATGTCTGTCTATTGTTTACACCAGTTAATAACATAACATCATGCCGGTATGCTGTGAAGGGGTAAGCACATGTGAACCACTAAAAAGTGAAAAATAAAAAACTTTTTTCAAAAAAATAAACAACCGACTTCCAAAAAAACACTAAAAAGTGAAAAATAACTTTAATTTCGGAAGGCGGTGACAAAAAATTTAAATACATATCCAAAAGTAACGTAAGCTTTTTAAATTATTCATTGACAAGGCGTATTACTCGGTTAAAGAATACCTTAGTGACACATTAAAATAATGTTTGCAAAAATTTATATGTCTATAATTAAAATGTTACTTTTTTACGATAATTACAATTTTATAGCATTTATTATTATATACGAAATCGTGACTAAATATTATCTACTTGTTTCGTGTCGTCATAATTTATTGACGTATTATTAATTATTCGTTTTTGGACAGAAATTGTGACATCTTACCTATTTATTAACTTTATTTTTTGTTCTAATTTTGTAAATTGACATTCGATAAACCACCTTATTTTGTATGCCTTTTGGCGGGACATAGTATGGACAAACATAGTTTTATATAACATCTATTTATTTTTTACTCTATGTTTACAAAATTAATTAATGAATTTGAATTTGAATTTGAATTTGAAAAGTCACCGACTTCCGAAATTAAAGTTATTTTTCACTTTTTAGTGTTTTTTTGGAAGTCGGTTGTTTATTTTTCATCTATATTATTGACAATCTTATAAATATCAATACAATTGCTTCAAGTGTTTATTTTTCTAACTGTACAGTAACCGTATTTATGTATGTTAGCACATCCTCTCATTACTCTCAATGTACGGCATGCCCTTATTAGGCCGTGGCATTCGGCAGTGATGCCCATAATGCCCATTTATTTCAATACAACATTTCGTGAACTGAGGACGGGCTAGATTTGATTTAACTAATAAGGTTCATTAAGAACATGTTAAATTTTTAATAAGTCATGTATTTTTAGACCTTCTGATACTTCAGGAAGGTACTGTGTTTTCTGATCAATCAGTCACTGACAATTATAGTTTTTGTTCTCATCATCATGAAATCATGAGAGCAATAACTATAATTGTCAGAAGTTATGTTAGCATTAACATAGGTAGGTGTACCTGTAGTACAGCTACAATCTTTAAAGTCCCATGTAATACGGGGCGAGCCTATTTCCATCAACTGGGCACAAACCCAGACTCCCGGCTGTTACTGAGAAATTCCAGATAGAAAAACCCAATGACACTTTGCACGACCTGGGACCTGGGTTCAACCCAGGTCGATTGTGATATCCTACTTTATCATAGAACCATCACCTGGTAGCCCCATTATAGAAGGCTACATTCTAGTCTCGAAATTGAATGCCTTAATAGTTATGATGCCTTTGTTGCACTCCCAGTGTTACCATAATTAAGGCATTGACTTCCTCATGCCACGTATTTTGTTTCCTTTATGAAACGTGGCAGGGTTTTTGTTTTTTAAGGTTGCAAAGTCATCAAATAACTTCCCCCGCTCTGGGCGAAGTGGGCGGGCGTTTCAGAGTTTTACTGACTAAAACCCACCCGTGTTCCTTCAGTTACCGGTGTGCCAGGAGCCACGGTATCTCTTTCGAACAACCCGCAGCCCTGGTAGGCATCGGCCTTGACAGACCCCACCAGTTAGTGCTGACATCTCTTTGAGGCGCGCGTGGAAAACAACGCGCTGTCGACCCGGGCTTGGTCCTTATCGGACGGTAAGCTACCCATTACTCGCACTCCGCAAAACCCCGCCTACGGTGGCCGGGAAACGGCCTGGGAATCCCGACGCCCAGGGTGTCTCCTGCGGTGACTAGGGCCGTGAGGGCGCATATATTGCCTCTTCTTCACGTGCGCCACCTCCCTCTTCGCGAGCATTACTGCATCGCAGAAGGAGGTGTCGGCTTCCCATGCAGTCTCGCTCCATATCATGGCCTGGACCAGGGACAAAGCCTAGTGATAATCAGTCAATGATAAAGCTCTGCCTACTTTTAATTTCTTTGCCATATACACACAGTTAACACTAAATGCGTTGTTTGTCCATACAATTGTAATCAGCAATCATTGTGATTTGTTGGAAAAAACAATTAATCATTTCGCTGCTAATGGTTTATTAATTGCCAGCGTGAGACATCAGACTGTGTTTTGCACCATTTTGTGAATACAATCGCGATGTTTAACTAGTGTCAGTAGATGGGTAAGCCTAAATCGGTGCTGAGAATAAACCTGAAATAAATGTTATATCTCAATCCAGAAAATAAATCCTGTCCATTACATCTAATTAAGTGGGTACTTAAGTATCTCGTTTTATGTTCAACATTTTATTTTTCTAAACAAATCACATTATAAAGTATTTAGATATAATTAGGCCAAAGCTTGAATAACTAGGTACCAAAGTAATTAAACTTTGTAATTAAGAAAAAACATTTAATTACAAGGAAAACTTTATTCATTAAATCCTCTAAAGTATCTTGTTTCACTGCTCAAGATATTAATTATTTTGGTAATATCTTCTTTCAAAATAATATAACTCCTAACCGACTTTAAAGTAAGGCAACTATCCCGACACCAAGTTTGGTCACGGCGCCGCAGGGTGACGTCACTGCAACATAGTTTCTTATTTTTGGAAAAGTCAATCAATCTGTCTACCCATTTCCCAATTATGTTGGGGTCGGCTGTCAGTGTACCTGGATACAGCTATATACCAGTAGTTTACATGGAGCGACTGTTTATCTGACCTCCACAACCCAGCTAATGGGTTACAAGGCTTCGTAAGAAGTCTGATTGTCACTTTTGAGCTCCTGACTACACATAGCGACTGTTAAAGATCTACGAAAGACAGCCGAGACGGCGCGCACGGAGTGGTCTCGATATGTAATGGATGGGCCCATCCACGAATCAACGGCGGCAAGCGTAGCTTAACCTTCGAACAACCCGTGCGTGTTGTTATTTAGCCAAGATCTCCCTATTTTTATTTTATTTTTGTTAGTAAAATAAAAATAAGTGAACAGAATATTTGATCTTACATTATTCAAAAAAATTAGGTATAGGGTTTCGCACAGAAATAGTACCTTACCTCTAAAAGTATCTGCGAAACACCTTTGTCCACAACTGTACCACAGAATTTGATCGTGATTAAAGATTAAATATTGCATACCTACAGGTGATAGAGGTGACATTGTAGGCTCATTGTAACGAGATAATTTTAAATTGTGTCGGCCATGAGACAGCTGAGGTCTCCGTATGTCAAGTGGCTAATCTATTAATAACGTTACTTGAAATTTAATTACGCTTTTGCATTAATTTACACGCAGTGTCTGAAGAATTTGTTAATTGTTTTACTAAAGCCTCTTGGGATGTACTTTTTTTGCTGCTACTTAACTTTTTATTTAATTTCATTTTTATTTACCTGATTGAAAAAGATGTACCTACATTACAGCCAAACTGTATGTTGGTACACGTTAATGGTGGGGTTTTAGTAGAAATAAGATTTAAATATTGATTTAGTTACATTTATTATTAGGTAAAACGTAAGTTACATTTATTAAAAACGGATGACAAATAACTTAAATCGGAACAAATATGTTATACCCAAGTAAGTCGTCGCTTAAGAACTTGTGTAAAATTGATGTCTTCTTAATAACATGAATAATAATTAATCAAACCATAAAATCGTGGGAAGTGGTGAAGGGAGACTGTCTTATGTAATTTTTATGTTCAAAAGGTGCTGATTCTCTGCCTGATTTGTATCAATGTCTTTTGATTTTGATACTGCACAGTTGTTTTTGAAGAATATATCTACATTATAAACTTTCTAAAGATCGATATGGTTGGATAAATAAACTGAAAGACCAAAGAGAGAAAGACATAATAGCAAAAAAGTTCTAGTAAACTATGAAACAAAATAACTCTTTTACTGAAGAACAATGAAAACATTTCACAGAGTTAGGTAATTTATGCTTCAAAAATTTTCTATTAGGAAACTTGTCGGTGTAAAAAATGCTTTGATTAAAATGTTAGTTGTTTTATAAGTACCTACTGAATACATATACAATACATTTTACGTGGCATATTATGTGTATGCAAACAAGTTCCTTTCTTATCTAATCTTTTATAGGGCATTCATATATAGGTTGCAAAAACAACCACAGCGGGCCTATATTGAAACAAAACTTTTCGTATAAGACCATTATATAACCAAATAACGAAGATAGTTACGGATTACACATCAGGTACTATTTTATTAGTTCTTAGGGACTAAATAATGTGTTATCATCTTTCCCGGGATATAAAACATACCTACTAAATAGTGGACAAATTATGTAGAGGCTAGAATATAACATAATAATATGCATTTCTTAGAAAACTCTCGTACAGTTTTATTCTTCTGTTTATCCTATCCGTTTTAGAATATTTAATTTCTTATTATTATGTACTCTAGAGGTACGTTTTAACTTTATTTGTTAACCACCTAAAACAAAAACAAAAAAAACATTTTATTCCATTTTTAACCGACTTCCAAAAGGAGGAGGTTCTCAATTCGTCGGAACCTTTTTTTTTTAATTTTTTTTTATGTATGTTCCCCGATTACTCGAAGATGGTTGGACCGATTTGGATATTTTTTTTTTTGTTTGAAAGGGTATACTTTCCAGGTGGTTCCATGATCATCAAGTCAGGATCTGATGATGGGATCCTGGAGAAATAGAGAGAACTCTTCAAATTTTATACGCACACTTGAAGCAATTTGTGTAGTTTTTGGAAGAGTACCGAAATTAAAGTTATTTTTCACTTTTTAGTGTTTTTTTGGAAGTCGGTTGTTTTTTTTTTTTTTTTAACGTTTTATAATCATTATTTCAAGTGCAAAGTTAGCTCACATCTCAGAAACTAAAAGAAGAACGGAGTGTGAAATCCGTGTAATAAAGTCGGGGTATGGGCGAAAGCCGCCCGATGATGAAGCAACGGCGCGTGGGCAACTATAGGTGCATGGTACACTGAGGGCAGTGGGTAGTCGAATGATGGGTACACCACTATGGGCGCTGGTGCCGTCTGGACTGATGCCAGGAGGCAAAGGATTGTGACCTGGAATGATATAAAAGATATACCTGTATATAACGACAGAAAGAAAATATGTTTTAATGTAACGAAATTGCTTATTATGTAAATCGAGATCAATTTTACATATCATATAAAAAAAAGGTAGATGGAATCGAAATTTCTTATTTGACCACCCCTGTTAAGAAATGGCAAAACAGTCTAGGGCGTGGAAGTCTCTTTTATACTCCAGCAGGCTTAGCATGACGCGTTCTATTTCTACTCTACCGTAGAATAGAAATCGCTTGTCTACATTTCTCGGTTTAAAACTGTCAACTGTCTACAAGGAAACGTCATTATTGTCTACTCTTCCGACGACAAAACGCTTCTCTACGGTTCTCATGCTAAGCGTGCTGACATAATCTTGATTTAGAACATAGGTGCACACAACATAAAAAAACTTAATTCTAAAAACAATGCAAACAATAATATTTTACTCATAGCTGTGCCCAAGGCAGTCATGTATATTTATGTACGTTTTTAGAAAATTATTGTTTAAAAATGTTAATAAAGAAAGGGCTCGTTGAGATAAATTAAAAAATAACAGACCCACCGGAACTCCATTTTTCTATTTCATAATGTGGAAAATATTTTAAACATTTTCTAATGATATTGGTACAGATGCTCTATCGCTGCACGATGACTATCGTGCGGCGATAGAGCATCTGTTACCGTACTTCACTTTATTCAGACACTACTGCCTTTTTTTTGGATGGGAAATCATCAAATAACTTCTCCCGCTCTGGGTGGAGCAGGAGAGCGTGTCAGACTTTTACTGAATAAAACCCACCCGTGTTCACTCAGTTGCCTGTGTGCCAGGGGCCGAGGTATCTCTTTCGAACAACCCGCACCCCTGGCAGACATCGGCCCTTGCAGACCCCACCAGTCGGTGCTGACATCTCTTTGAGGCGCGCGTGGAACACATTACACAAAGCGCCGTCGACCAGGGCTTGGTCCTTACCGGACAGCGACCTACTCATTACTCACCTTTCGCCAGCCTGCGCCTACGGTGGCCGGGAATCAGCCTGGGATTCCCGACGCCCAGGGCGTCTCTTGCGACGACTAAGGCCGTGAGGGCGCATGTACTGCCTCTCCCTTACGTGCACCGCCTCTCTCTTCGCGGGCAATACTGCTTCGCAGAAGGAGATGACGGCTACCCATGCACTCTCGTTCCATACCATGGCCTGAACCAGGGCCGGACGCGAGAGGTCGCCGCCGCCGAACGCCTCCACGATACTACCGGCTTCATTATTAATGTTTTAAGTCATTTTTGCAAAGTAATATTTAGACCAATACACTTTAGTCTGTCAGATCTAATATGTTGTTATTATTTTTAATCAAACGGACGACCCGTTTGGTTAAAAATGATGTCAGAAGCACGAAAATCAGACAGCCAGTTTTACCAACGGGTATAGTGTTACCCAGTAAGTAGGTTGTTGAGGTCAGATAGGCAGTCACTTTATATAAAAATACAAGCATTCAGCTTCATCCAGTTAGACTGGAAGCCGACCCCAAAGATTGTTGGAAAAAGGCTATTCAGATGATAATGATAAATCTAACGGCCCTAGATAGTGGTATACGAGCAAAACTCACAATAAATAATTGATACGGAATTATTAATTACATCAAATTGAGTGTTGGTATTTTCCCGAAAATACGAACCGAATCCAGAACGTAGAATTCAAGATGGCAGGCGCTCCTGATCCTAAACTAATTAACACTGAACGCATACCTGGAAGTCAGCCACAGCATAGTTGGGAAAAGTTTAGATTAACTAGACTCACAATCTCGAATCCCCAACCTAGCCTTCCCCGAACAATAAAAGGGTCAAAGCCCCTAAATTCAATATCTTTTACTAAAACACTTACCAATCGATACATATCCGTTTCTGTTGAAATATCTGGATTGCGGCCGCTCCGGCTGTCGACTGCCACATCCGTGCTAGCTCCGTCAATTTATAAGAGCATCTGGTGAATTTTAGCAGTTTTCCTAGTCTGTGTTTGGAAAGGAATGTCCCTAATATGTCCAGTGTGTGGTGACGTATTGGGCTAGGTAGAATCACATATATTGTAGCTGATGGGAGTATGATTGCAGATGTTCTGGGAAATTCGGTAAAAGGGTTTCTGAGATTTTATTCGTTTTCCGAGTCATCATCATTCTAACTTCAACCATCAGCCCATTTTTTTAAGGTCAGCGCTTTTCTTACTTCTTTTTCTTCCAAATATCTTTATAATCCAATTCAGTTTGAAGTTTTTTCTTAGACAATCATTTTAACCATGAATGTCATAAAAGCGATTGATATTCAAAGAATGAGAAAAACTTAATTTAGCTGATTATCTTTCCTATAAAGCTTCGTAGCTTTTAGAGCAATCCCTTCTAAATATTAATTAAATTCCCAAATTATCGAGTATGTCGGGACATTGATACGCGGTTGGTAGACTCTTCACGTAACCGCTGGCTTATTTTTTAGCCAAAGAATCAGCATCGCCATGCGCTGTGGCAACGCTGCCAGCCTTCTGGACGTTTTCCCACTGACAGTGATGCGGACGATTTTTTTGTGCCTGTTTGATTTCCCTTTTTTGCCTTGACCTATATACTTATACATTCCCATAATATATTAAATGCTAGACCGACTATTGGATAGCTCACCTCAGCTACATCTCTGCCTACATTGTAACTAATATCAGCCAGCGTATAGTAGTTCAAATTCGTGGCTACGGGCCCCACTGCGTTACTCGCATAGTTATCCAACGTAGAGTAGTTTGTGGGATAGAAGCTGCAGGTATATTCTGTACTTAAATTATTTATTAATAATATAACATGACATCACGCCGGTAATCTTCTAATGTTTAGGCGGAGGTGTAGGTACCTATAGTACATTCACATTTTGCCAGTTATATTTAAGTCCATGTAATGGGAGACAGCCTATTGCAATCTGGGCTGGTACTGATAAATTCCGAATGAAAAAACCCAATGACACTTAGCCCGACTTGGGAATCCAACCCAAGACCTCATTTTCAGCAGTAGGCTTGCGACTACTAGAAAAAGAAGGCAGTATTAAGTATATATTGAAGTAGCTTCTGCCTGCAACTTCGTTGGCGTGGAAGTCGTAAGACACCACAACATAGTAAAAAATACAGCCCAAGTTACTCGCTGATAACTTAGCATTCTACAAGAATTTTAACATTGGTTATTTTTTAAGTTTATTCATTAGTAACAAACATACATAAATAAAAACTTTCCTCTTTCTAATATTAGTTTAGTTACAAAATGGGCTTGTAAACGTTGATTAAAGTTAAGAGACGTTTAAACGTCAAAAATGTATGATTAAACAGTCGCTAATCATTGCTTTTCTTTAAGCAACGTTAATAAATAAGAGGGTTGCCCTTTAATTATTAGAAACTGGATTCCAAAATTTCATGCTTCTAAATCAAATTAGGTTTACGCTGTGCGCTGTCTGTCAGTGAGTGAATTTAAGATTTTAATAAGCATAAAAATACAAGACATGGAAAACTGTAATCAAGGGAAAAAGAGATTACAACTTCAAAATAAAAATAAGGATTTCTCTAAATTACATTTTCTTTTCCAATTTATTCATGCTACGCCATTTAACTCTGATTCAAGTGCAAGTTACGAACTACTTTGATCTGTCGTTTTGGAGACGTAGACAGCTGCAATATTTATTAAACAACCAAAAGGTATTTGGTTTTTATTTAATCAGACATGTAATTATTGAGATTATAGTTATATGTAATAGCAATATATATAAAATATTGCTTAAAAACCGAATTTTTCAACTCTCGTCAAACTTTGATAAAGTTGAGTTTCAAGAATCGGTAAAAAAGAGACGAATAAAAAATAACAACGTTATTTTTAGGGAGATTTTTATTTTGAATATGGTACGTTTATGCCTTTTGTCTATTATTAAAAAGTGTTTTTAATTTTATGTCATTTAAAACATTTTAGTCCTCAGACTACGACTATACTTAATGGTCAAAATGTTCAGAAACCTCTAAGTCTCAACTTATCTATGTATATCAATAAAAACCTTATAAATAATTCTGAGTAGCATCCTAACGTCGCATGCGCCGGAGCCATCGACTCAAATATGGCGTCAGCGCCAACTGGTTTTAAGTACACTTTTCTCTCGTGGACACCTACTTGATATATTGCTACGAATTACTTATCGGTATTTTTAAGCATATTTTCCTTATGTTGTGTAAAAGTGCACGTAGAACTTGTAGTGACTTATTGAATTAATATGTGGCACATAAGTCCAAATTGGTAATAATGGTTAAATCTTTCGTAAGCGTGGCTTATAGAAACTAAGTGACTATATTCTGCTGTTATTTTATGATAAAAGAAATTCATGCTTGTTTTTCTTCATTTTCTTTCACTGTCATGTTAATAATGTCAGCCTGTTACTGTCCCAAATAAAGTGGGAGAAGGGTAAGAGATTTAGAGAATTGTGATGATGAGGCACACAAGCTTTGATCACCATGCTGACTCAAGGCGGTCTTCAGCTGTCCTCACGATGTTTTCCTTCACCAATGTCATTATTATCCAAGAAAATTTATAAAGTATCATATATTTATTTCAGTGTTAGATTGTATATTGTATTAAGATTTCTTCTGTTGTACACATAGTCCATTTATAAGGTACATAATATGTAAAATTGAAAAATGTGTATTGGTGCTTGACCGGATTTAAACTCACGCCCTCGTGTATGAGAGTCGAGGCCTTAAGCACTAGGCCATCATTGTCACAAACAAAATAAATTATTCCGTTGTCTTATAAGTATTAAGCTTCACATTTGATCTTCAGATAAAATGTGAATACAATAATAATAATAATAATACAATGAATACAATCTATCTCTGGTTCCTCACACTACTCTGTCAAAATTCACCAAACACAATTCAATTGAGTTACGTTACTAAGCGGACATACCTATCGGATCGCTCCTAGTTAACAGTTCCAGCAACCGTAGCTCCCAGTAATTGTGGCAAACAAATTAATTACTTTTCAAATAAATATTTAATTAATGGTTGTCCGTATCAAATTTCTTGTAAACTGGGTTCTGTAAACAAGTTTATTCAGTAAGTTTATTGTTAAACGTGGTTGCTAACAAGGACTTAAACCTTCAGACGTAAAGTGTCTTAAAAGTTCTGCTTACAGAAATAAGCATCATTTCATGTCAGACATTCTTTATCCTATATTATACTTACTTACGCACAAATAAGTTCAAATCACTTAGTTAAACTTACCCCTCAGTTGTTAACACTTTACCAAATATGAGATTTTTTAATATTTGAGACAAAAAGCAAAATTCAGTAATATACATAGTTAAGGCAACTACTTAAAATTTTATCCGTAGTGATTTTAATACTAAGGTCTTTTGGATACCAATTGGCTACAGATCCTTATGTAGACTCGACAGTCAATGTGTTAAAGGTAGTCATTGCAATTGGTCAGAACAAAATTGATATTTGAACATTATAAACAATGAATTTAAGATATATGCTTATCTTATAGTATATATTATATATTATCCAATAGATATGCTTATCTTTTCAGATATTATAATTTTCCATTAAAAACAAAGCCAATCCAATTACTAGAAAGATCCAATGAGTCACTGTCAAGATTTGTTTAAAACGATTACAAAATGCAATGAACAGTAAATTACTAACGAAAATGTGATTGCGAATAGTTTCAAGCGCTTTCCTTTGCTGGGGCCAGCGGTGCAGCGGCTTCGCACAACCTTTTACATGATTACTGAAAGTTCGTGATCTATCTGATATTGCTTTACTTATTTATTAAGATTTTATATATTAAGATTTCTTTAAAACCGTGGTTTTAATTTATTTTACTTTTTTGAATCTCTGAAGTTACAAAAATGTGATATATGTTTTATGCAAATAAGGGCTTGCTATTTTTTTATATTGTTAGTCCAACAAAAACCTATAAAATTATAAACAACGAATAAATTTTAAAAAGATCTTAGTTATGGAAATAGCATGTGATTAAAACAACATAAATTTGTAAAAAAAATATATTTTTAATTTACTCTAAACCTTCACTGAAGGTAATTAAATCAATGGTGGACAGCGATGAGGGGAACGGACTTGACGACATGACCGTGATGGACGACGGAGCTGGAGTGGGTGATGGCAGAGGGGGCGGTCTTCACGAAGACGGGGGCGGCGTGGACAATAGGGGCAGCATGGACAGCGTGGACGATAGGTGCGGCGTGTACAGTGTGTACTACAGGGCTGGCGTGGTGGACAGTGTGTACCGCAGGCGCAGCGTGGACAGTCTTAATCACAACAGGAGAAGAAGCGATCACTGGAGCGTGCACGGCATGGACGGCGTGTACGGCATGCACAGGGGAGCCGTGGTGGACCACCTGGCTGGACTTGGTGATGGTAGTCTTGGAGCCGACGACTGGGACGGTGTGGACCACGGGGGCGGAGTGAACCGCGACCACGGGCTGGTGGGCCACGAGAAGGCCGGGGGCGGCGGCGGCGCAGGCCAGAATGGCGGCGAAAGCAACCTGTTGGGAGAAAATGAGTTTAACAATGGTACTTATGACTTATAGATCTAAAGAAGAAACAGTGTTTAGTACTGAGTGAAAAAAATATTCTGGAAGGCGCGATGCTACTTGAACACGATAAAAATTCAATTGAAATTCCCGCAAATTAAAGTTTTGGATATCGAACTATTGTTGTAGTACCTAAACACAATTTTGTTTTCAACGAAATGTCCTAAAATAACAACAACGGAACCCTTAGTTGAGACACAAAAAAGATCACTGAACCGTTCTAATTTGTTAATTAATTTTAATTCCTTAACACTTACGAAGGACTTCATTGTAGATAAGGTAGATGTTTATACGACTGGACTGCCGAGTAATCTAACAAACTGTTGGCCCACCGATGCTTATATACCACGCTGCCGAAATTCGACAATGAGTACGCAATGAACTTGAAGTTGTATAAATTATAAAGCTCTGTGGAGGAGGCAGTGCTAGAGGCGTAGTAAGCGCTTACGTTGAGCTAAGAGGCATTGTTTTATGAATGAAATATGTAGTGAGTTGGCAAAAAACAAAAAACGTGTTCTAAATGGGTCGTGAATTTATTTATAAATTACTGTAAGCAAGCTACCTTAACTTTAACGGGGATTTATGTTACAGAGAGGAATCATTGTATGGTTGGATAGTAGATGCTCTAAAATTGTACTTAGGTACCAACAACTTAATTATAGCAAAATCACCAACAGCCTTATAACGTCCCAATAATTCCTTCAAACAAAGTAGGGTTTAAAAGTACGCCACAAACAAAACTAGTCCTAACAGCTTTTTAACAAGATGGCTTTCCAATATTGAAAACATCTCCTACACGTGTAACCAGTACATTCAAATAAAATGGGATGTATTGATATCAAACCATATCTCAGTTCATAATTTAAGAGCCAGTGCAGACTTCAATACCAGTACCTACATGCCGTATCTACTTTCACCGTCTACATCTAGCCCCCATCAAACTTGTCGAGATTAATTAATGCATAAACAAAACATTGAAGCTGTATTTAGGTTGATGCCAAGTTCATTCGTACTTATGTAATGGTGGACTACTTGCTACTTGTGCACTGACGAGTATTCATGATTGGATGTTGTACTGTGAGTTTCTTTTATGTTGAGGATGTTGAAATGCATGTGGTTTATGGTGCTCTAAGTCTAAGAAATAAACAATTTCTATGAAAGTTGTAATATAATCTATTATTTTTGTGGACTAATGTAAGGGCTTCTGCTAGGAATTACTCTATTTCCTTCATTGTCCAAATAAGGATTTACGTCCGTTGATGCATTAGATTCATAATTATGCTATCTGCAAAGCTTACTTCACTATATCTTCAATTGTGATGTTTTGAAATATGAAGGTAATAATGCATTTTTCAAGTCAGTTCCTTTCAGTATTATGCACTGTGCGATTTTTGTCAATTCCGTTTTTATCGATCGTCTACATTAAAAACCCATATTTAACCACAACTGCAGCAATTTCTGTAATTGTAACCACTTAAATTGTCATGTTTGCAATTATTTGTGATGGTTTAATCTGAATTTATTTTTATTTCAGTTTTGAGAGACAGTGATGAATAAATTAAGTGCATCGACATACGTTTTTGGTTGTATTGGTCAATATCGTCCATGAGCGGATAATCCTACATAGCTTTCGGCGTTACTACCAATCATCAAGAAAGCAATTTGCCAGTTTTGTCACAAAAAATAAATAAAATACGAATCCATTTCTTTTGCTATGCACTGAAAGAAAAATGGCGGCCCATTTTTGGTCGACACGGCTACTAAAGCTTTTCTCAAGTATGTTGAGGTCGACAATAAAGTCGAATGTGACTGGACATCATTATGTTTATTAATGCACTCATACATACGAATTAAAGAGTTGTAAATGCGAAATAATTAAACATTAATGAACGTCGCAAAGTTATGTCATTAATCCGTTTTCTGTCGTAGAGGTGTTTTCAAAATTATACAATTGCAATTAATAACGTTTTAAAGGTGTTAAAATTAAAGTTCGTTTAATGACTGGCAAAATGTCACTGGTTTAAGTCACAAGTCTTCAACTGGACTTGAGTGAATGGATATAAAATATATGGAATGAGACCACCTTGCAATATTACACAGATGATCATGAATTGTAACGTGCAATGAGAATTTTAGCAGTGACATATGCCCAGAGATATGTTGTATTTAGAACGTGTAACAGCCAGCCTGCTGATGATTACGTCTGCGACCACTAATAAAATCATCATAAAAGTCTGCAACGAAAACAAAGCTAGAGCTGCACATCAACTTTTGTAGATTCATGTTGATTTTGATTGCAAAACGACTGTTTTTGTTCAAGATCTTAAATGAGTATTGTGACTAATTTCGATACGAATTTCTGTAGATCCGTTAAATACAATTTTTGCTTGCTGTTTACGTTAGAACAAATTCTTCTGAGTGATACTATTCCAAAGCTTTTGTTTCGTATAGATTAAGGAGTAACACAGTCTGAGATGTTAGTAGTGATAGGAGCAGTAAATCAACTATGTCTCGTCTAGACCAATGCTGTTAGATCTTGTAAAATTAATGGCGTGTCTAATTTTTAGTTCCCCTGCTGAGATTGGAGAGGATTTGGATTGGATTGGTTGGGATGTGTATTGGAGTTGGGTTAGCGCAGTGGTTAAGCGATTGGACTGCTGCGCTGCGTGTCGCGGGTTCGATTCCCGCACGGAACTAATATTTGTATGACCTACAAGTACTTTTTCCGGCTGCTTGTGTATGTGAGTTAAAATGTTTGTAAACACACCCGCAATACAGGAGAAATTTCTAGTATGGGAAAACGTATCATTAGAAAAAAACAAAACAATATAAAACAATTCTTCTCGATGAAAGCAAACGGATTGCCTTCATGTTGTATCAGCTGCGTAGTTACTGGTTTAAGCGCTGCCTGTTTTGTCTCCGGATTAGAAAAACTGTACATCGGTTTTTGTTAGACTGGATATTATAGTTCGTAGTTCATTCATAGTCTTCATAAGTGACGACAATGGTACATCGCTGGTCGATGTGGTGACGCTTGGGGAGTACCTGTATCCAGCAGTGGATGGCTAATTTGACTTAAGTGATAATGATGATCAGGAAGAGACAGAACTTTTATGACACGTAATGTCTATAATTGTGTCTCCCGAGTGTTGAAACTGGTGTTATTACATGCATGAATCATTTCGTTTCTAGTAGGCCCTTATACAGCAACAAACGTACCTTTACGGATTGCTAATAATAGATTGAACTTCCTCTATCGTCCATAAATCATTAAAGTCTTTACTATCATATCACTCGATTGACTCGCTCCAACTTCACTGTCTTTTATGGCCTCAAGATATGCCTTCTAACGTCAAATTAATAATTCAATAATTACTTTTACTGACAGCCGATACATGAATATTAAGAAGTTGTATAGTTTTTTGTCTATACGTTTCAAGGGAGTTTGGTGAATCAAGGCTGTTTCAAGTTTTAATATCGATGATAATCATTTGAGGTCAAAGTGGCAATTTTTGTTTAGTGTCAGTGATGTTCGCTCAATTAATTTATTTTAGAATATTCATAAGTTGGAGCCTGGACTGACGATTTATATTTTACAAAATTTTATAGAAATTTTTCACCTGTTGGTCCGCTTACCCAACATGGACACACACATTAACAAGATAAAGTTTTGTAGATGCCATAACTGATAAATCTTGTCATTGCTCACACAACAACTACAAACATTGCATATATTATTATAACCACGTGATTCCAAATTGTGCATACTTCACCAACATCCTACTAACCTCATAAGTTAAGAGGAGTGATATCATCTTGAACATAATTCTTTCTTGATAGCCCGAAATGCTGTCCGTTCCGATCTTATGAAACATTTATGTGTGCCAAGAATCATCGCAGCTTTAGACAGATGATAAATTCGATGCTCAAAAACACGAAAACAGATTTTAATCCACAGAATTTAATACTTGGGTCTTGGTGATGCCTTACCGATCATAATAATTACAGTTGTTCCAATAAGTCCTCCCATCCATTCGATGTAATAAAATGACGGATCCTAATGAAAAGCTACTTATTTTCAAATCTCTTTGAGTTATTCCCAAAAATATGTTAAACTTATGAAAAAAATCTGCTTACATCTTTGTTGTGATGAAATTGTTAAGTGTGTCGCGAATCATCTCGTCTTTAGAGAAACTACAATATATTAATCACAGTGTAATTGATGAGGTGTAGGCGATTGTGGAGACAAAAGTAAGTTGAGAATGTTCACTTTACACAAAAACATAAAAATCTCACGGGTTTGAAAATATTATCATATAAATCTTCATTCGATCTTCAATTAATACTGCTCACCGACTTTCTGCCATTTAGATTTTTCGAAAATATGTAAAAACATAGAAATTACAATAGACCCTCGAAAACAAACAACACTTTTGAAATGAGGTTAGCAGAAAACAGACAAACATTTATGGCGTTTCTAAGGCTAACTGTGGTGGTTCAGCCTTAATCATTTTCGTAACGTATACCTGTAGTTGGGCCTTCTGCATCTTTTTATTCTGTGGCATTGCGTGCGCTTGCGCTGCCGCCGCCGCCGCGCTGTTTTGTAATGCTGCTTTGAATGTCAAGTTCATGCACGTTTGGAAGATTATTTTGAACATTTTGATGTATTAGGTATTGTTTAATTCTCAAGGCTTTTTATGTGTTTAACGTATGGCCTTTGTTGTAAAATTTTTGCTTAATGTGCAAGTGAGGTTTCATTCTAACTAACTTTGTCTTAACTATCAACTAAATATACGATCGTTCGTTCAATTAGGCCTTCGAAATGTTGGTACGTTTATCTGATCCTCATTTCTTAAGAAAACACCCAATAGCTTCTCCATTTGGTCCTTTTATAAATCATCATGGTTGCAATTAATCGACTTGCACTTCATTTTTAAAATAAATGTACGTTCATTGTCTTTCTGTAACTCAATCTCAAGATAACCACCAACATTAACACTAACAGTCTCATTACCGTCTAACCTTTCATTACATTACTTCCAACGAGCTTGTCAACGGCTGTTATCAGATCCACATTTCTAACTGTTTCACGCAAAGCTTTGCAACATAGCCTTGAGGAGATCAAGACAATAATTTGATACTATTTGGTAATATAATGACATGCGATTGGACAATTAGCTTAGTTTAATGTACCAAGGACTTGGTTGGGTAACTGTAATCATATTCGTTACAACAAAGCTGCAATGTGTTTTTAGATGATTAATGAAAGGAAGTGAGAAGATTTAGATTGACGATGTGAAATTAGATATGTAGAATGTTAAGTATCGATATTAAATTTATTTAATCGCAAGATCAATAGAATGATTGATTAATGTAGAGTTGACAGAGGAAGGTAAAACGGTCAGTCAGTAAATATTTATTTATTATTTATTTATTTATTTAAACTTCTCGCACACAAAAAAGGTACAAAGGCGGACTTAATGCCTTAGGCATTCTCTACCAGTCAACCAAGGGTAAATCGTATATGGAAGCAATGCCGCTAGAATCACAATGTTGAAACAATAGTATCTTTGGAAAATGAATATTACACGGCAATAATTTTCCCGTTAACTTATAATCCGTTTTAAACTAACCATACTATATTATCCCTCGTCTGCAAACCTTAACGCCTTTACAAAACGTAGAAGCTCCTTAACACTTAACTCCTGTCATAACAGACAAAGAATGACTCATCAACTTTTAACTCCCGCAAATTCTGAACCTCTCTAACTGATTGGTGAAGTTCAACGAACTTGTATTCTTCTCCAGTAATAGATGCTAATTCCTTGTAATCACTTAACGTATCACATTATACTTTTGTGTGACTGTCATGAGTTATTTCCTTAGAAAGTGAAGCGGAATGTATTTGAATGTTTTCCTTACGTTCATTCTGATTTGTATGAAAAGTTTTGGGGCATAAATTAATTAATAACGGTTAACGACATCGACACGGATACATGGGTAATTAAATTACTTTATTATTTGTTAGTTTGTTAAGTAAAATTAGTCGAGTCTTGGCATCGTCTAATTTTATTATTTGTCACTATGCTTATTTTTCGACAGTACTGAAAAATTTAAGTTATTTTCCCTAATTTATAGCGTTCCGTATCAAATACAAAGTTAAGCTTTCTAGGTCAGATGACAAGTTACTCCATTTACTATAGAGGGAAGGTTCCGTGTGGACACATTAGTTCTGATATCGGCTAGATCGCTAGGAAGTACGCATATTAAGTGGTCAATTACTTCGATTTCTCATGTCAAATATTTATCCTAATGTTTACGCTGTTCACAGCTGTTGCTGTGTAAGAAGTTCTGAAACCTTAATCTCTTGAACAGATGACACAATTGCCATTCAATTGAATAAAAAAAATAGAAAATGAAATAATGATAAACTTCGTTAGTTCTTCATGTTCGACTAATATGGGTTTATAGAGTTTAGAATAGAATAGAATAGAATTTTATTTTGCAAATATGGGTAATACACAATAGTTGTTAAGATACATAAAAGGTGAGCCATATTTTACCATTCGGCATGCAAACATTTACATTATTTATGTAACTAGCTTAGTTGAGTGTTTTTCTTTAAAAAGGCAGATTAAACTGAACATGCATGCATGTTAAGAGATATTTATATCATTGTTTACTTTAATATTCTAAAACTTACTTCTTCTTATCAAACTCGTTTTAAACTTAGCAGGTTTTTGTTAAAAGTTTCAATAGACTTTTTGTTACGAAATTGTTTTTTCGTAACATCATTGCGTTACATACTTATCAAATGTGCGTGACCTACTGGAATCACTATTGTTCTTTTTGTCTCTATTATTGTTTTAACAATTTGAAAATAACTTAGACTTGCGTACAGTCAATGTACTTACAAAGCTCTGTAATAGACGACTTGGCATTTTTGGGTAAAATGAACTAAACCAGTTAAGAGAAGGGTAAAATGATAAGCAATAAAACCATAATTCAGCTATCGAAAATACACATTTATTCAAACAAAACACAAACAATCAATCAATGATGAACAGCAAGCAACGACACTGACTTTACAACCGGCACAGTTTCGTGGACAGTGGAACTGTGATGAGTCACAGCGGAGTCACCAGTCTTCAGGGTTACCAGCGGGGAAGAGTGGTAGATCACCGGTGTATGGGCAACAGACACCACAGGCGCATGGACTAGAGTAGTGCCTCCGTGGTTGACGAGCTGGTTGCTCTTCGTGATAGTAGTCTTCGGGATGTGGTAGACTTCATGAACAGGCATAACATTGATGGAATGGACAGGGTGGATATAAGTTCCACCGTGATTGACCACTTGGTTGGCCTTCGTGATGGTCGTCTTGGCGTGGAGAACAGGAATGGTGTGGACTGTGTGAACGGGGTGGTAGACGTGAGTGCTTCCATGGTCGATGACTTGGCTGCTTTGAGTGTAGGTAGACTTGGACGTGAGGGGAACTGTGTGGAACACGTGTGCCGGCTCGGCGAGGAGGTAGGCAGGAGCGGCGGCTCCGCAAGCCAGGATGGCGCTGATGATGGTCTGGAATTAGTCATAAAGGTTAGAGAATTATTGGGGTGTACGAGTGGAATTGAAATCAGATTCCGAAGCTATTCATAAATCATATAACGGTATTATTAGTTTTTCTAGAATTGCAGTTACAAATATAATATTATTCCATGTTTTCTTTCAATTAGTTAAATAATTGCAAAAACCGAAATCTTAAAACATTTTCTCCATCGGCATGTTCCTCTTTCATAAACTGTTTATTGTTATCGACCCCATTCCCAACACGATTTATCAATCCCTTTCTCTCAAAACTTACAATACTTTGCATTGTCGAAGTCTCAATTGCAACTGATGATAGTCCTCAAAAGAACCACCCTTTTATACCAACATGTATAATTATTGATTGGCCCAGATTGCGACAATTATTCGTGTATGTACTTGAATTTTTTGGTCTTATTTCGAGAATAAAAAGGAGGGATGTTGCGAAAGCGTTCGCACTGTTCACATCTGTCAGCTTCAGATTAGCAAATAATAATTAGCATGGTTGTCATTTGATGACATGTCAGTTATGGTCCATTAAACAGGTGATATTAGCCAGATAAGCTTGTACGGTGACTCTGGTCTCGTTTGTGTCATGTCACTGTCGTAATTTGGGCCTATAATTAAGCATCATTGCAGATCTGATATAAACTTTACAAATTGGCTACTGAATTGGGCTATTGAAACCTCAGTAGCCCAAATTTCACAAAATATTCTAAATGTAGTTTTAAAATACCGGTATTACTATCCGGTTACACTGGAAGCCAATGTGAAGATTCTAAATGTAGTTTGTTATTTCGGATATCATCTGGACATTAGTTGTCAAGGAACACGGAGAAGAATTTCGGAGGTCAATCATTTTGTCCACCCACAAACTCTGTTGTTTTCATGTCTACCATACCATTAAGTCCCTTGCTATTTGTTTGAGTGCATTTCTAAGTATTAAATCTTATTACATAAAATGTGATCGCATCGCATCGCAGGAGCGTGGGTGATAGAAACATATGAAATCATCGTGTCTCATCTTCTTAAACACAATTTCATTTAGGAAAAATCTTTTCCCAATATAACATGTAATATCAAAAAAAGTCATAGCTATACAAAATGGGATTAAGCCCAATGCCATCGCAATTTAATGTATTTGTAATGCATCACATTTATTAATGGATGTTCATTTTAACGAGCTTTTGGTCAGCTTTCAGCATGGTAGTAATTGGAATGGATGTTACCTGAGTTTACTGACGCTAATGGACGGCTTATAAGCTTAAAATATTAAAATGTTAATGTAGGTTTTATGCGAAACTACACATTTGCAGATGTGTTGAATAATTGAACTATTAAAACTGGCAAAAAGATAGGTAAAGCATTCAATTGTTCAGGAATATTGCCTATTGATTCTATTGAAGATCTTGAGCATGAGTATTAAACTCTGATTGAGAACTGTAAGACTTTTTCAGAAGTTGTTTTACAAAGATATTCTTTTAAGAAACCATCAAGCCTTTTTTAAGTAATCTATGCAAAGCATATCATCTTCACAACGCACACACTTACATCACACACCTGTCAATTTTCCTACTGTTGTTATAAATAATGAGTTTGTACAAAACTGTCGTCAGGTGAAAGACATACCCTCATCAAAACTTGGTCTGTCATGAGACGGGTCCCCAGAGAGCATTAGTGACACTTCATCATACAAGGTGAAGGGTATCACATTTCACAAAATAATTTTGGTTATTGTATCTTATATTTATCTTGTAGTCTGCACCTTCATATTGGCGATTTCGTGTCCATTGTACGCTCAACCTACATAGTCATAGACATCAGTGGCGAAAGCACCATAAAATACGATACCTACCGGCTTCCCTTCGGTGATTCGCATCACTGACGCTTTATAAAAATGGCACGTCAATAGTGTCTACTATTGGCAAAAAAAATATTTACACGACGGGTATTTAATTCACCTTATTTAAATAGCAAAAACGCTTATTTTTAGCTTTGTATTACAACAAAAAACAATTGTTCTAAGTCCGGCGCCAAAACGTCATAATCGAGAACTAAAAAATCATACAACAGCGATCCATCCCGTAATGATGTCACTTTAGTCAGGTCACGTGGCACCGCTTTATCTGGACGAGAGCAAGCTGCTATACAACGGGTTATGACAGAGACAGATATAAAAAATACGTCAGCGAGAACGAGATGGAGGAATATTGCACATTTTATTTGGTTTCCACCTGTTCAATTTTATTGTATTTAATTCTATACAATCCTATATTACTTTTAAAACGATAGTACGTATTTTTTATTGATAAGTCGGAAAGTTAAAGCCGACTTCGCTTCGGCTTCTCTCTTAGAAAAATTGACACCTCGCCGCTGATAAACATACATTCGTACCTCACGGAGGCTATGAATGAGACTCTTAAATAAAGTCCCGTTTATTGTGAATAATGGTATCAACCATCATTTCCTTACCCTTACCCCTATTTCAAAATGTCTTCTTCTTCTTTACTTTTTTATAAGTCGTCATCTCTGTAATCACCACTCCCTTTCTGGCCTACCCCATAAACCTATCCCATCGTTTCTTTGGTGTTCCTCTTCTTTTATTATTTAAATCTATTTTACTATCTATGAATCATGATTAACTTACATAATTTATTAACCATGGATCAAATATTAATAGAATAACCCTAGAATCTCTTTATTTCAGACGTCGATGTCTCCTACCATAAGTAAAAGTCAATCCAGAAAAAAGAAGTACCAGGAAAACATAGACAGATACTGATTAGTCAATAAACTTAGTCCGTAGATAATGTTCAACTTCCCAGTTACGTCATAGCATCCATTTTGTCATTTAACAAGAGTGGGCTCAGGAAATGGGCCAATATGGACCAATATCCGACATAGACAGATGAGCTTTCCAGATAGACTTGCCTCTAGATTAAGCGATTATTTAGATACATCAACGATGATGTTAGCTATCACACTTTCTAATAATGTCCTTGACTTTTCTTCTCTAGCCGTGACATATCTTCATACATAGATTTGGTTGAATGTTTTAGTGTCTCAGTGCAATGAATACAATAATATTGTTTTTTATAGTAGATTTCATGGTGATTCTTATATATAGCTTTGAAATCACCAAGAAAACAAAATATATTATGTTATGTTATTCTTCACAATATACAGTCATAGTTTGCAAAACGTCCAATCAGATGTAACTGATGATAACACGAACCTTTATAAGGAAATCGTTGCAACAATAGTTCTATGGCACTCTGGCCGTCGCCTGATTGCAATGTATTCAAGAAATAACAGATTGAAGATATTGTTATTAAAGAGTTGATTGTTTATGCAATGGTTTATAAGGCCAAAAGGTCCGTGGACCTTGTTCCTGATTGAATTGATTGCATTGGATAGGTTTACTTTGAAAGTACCAGTTAAAATACGGGAGATCGTCGTGGCTATATGGCAAAATAATTCAGCCTATTTTTCGGCAAAACATCAATGGTTATTGTGCAATGGATGTCAAATCTAGACCTAAAGTAATCGTGTTACATGTCACCTAGATTGCGTCAAACATGCTGATTAATTAAATCAACAGGTACAACTAAGAACAAATCACTCCGGTCAGTGTCGAATACAATTTGTCCGTTTGTCCATTAGACTGTGCTGACAGTCTGGACGGCAAATTTACAAATGCACCTTTCCTTTGATATACATCAAAAAACTTTTGCACTGGCCAAAACATCCTAAGTGCGAAAACATTTAAAACAATTTGGACTCTACGTCACAAGCGCAAGGTGTAATTTATATTTGGGGTTTAACGATACTTGAGTCGTGTTTTATCAACTTGACCACACAAGCAGTTTAAGTTATAGTGTAGATATTATCGAAGCATTTCTTAATTCAAAGCTTACTTAATTTATGGGAACATAAATCATTTCTTTTTCTTTTCGATACTGAGCTGTGAACTTTGGCTTTATGGGAGCAATAAGAATGTTTTACTCGTAAATTAAGTTTTGTTGTTTAATTAAAAGTATATTGAGAGGAAAGGCCTACGAAATAAGTTATTGAGTAAATAAAGTGTTGATTGCTTTGCGTAACCGTTTGTGCAGTGTGCTGATCTTATCTGTAAGATAGGCCGCAGTTGGTCTTAGGAAAATAATGCATGCAATGTATCTCATGGTAGATCGATAATTGATTAAAGCCATTAGAGCAGTAATTTTACTCTTTGATTGCCTCAATACGTAATCAATGTATCTGCGCAACAATATGTATCATCTTTTCATGCCGAACAAAAGATTTAGGCACGTCACGCTAAACCCTTGCACGTTGTGTCCCCGACTTATTTCTTCCATCTAAAATGGCTGCATCAGGAGCATAGGTGGGTAAATGATTTAGAAAAGACATTTATTATTTATAGTTGTATTTGCTTAGCTTGCCATCTAAGAAATTAGCCAAATCTGGTGCTGGAACAAGTGCCGAACTTGGTACGTTGGGATCAAAAATCTCGAAGAATCTACGCGGTAAATATTTTAGCCACTGCACTTCGCCTACCGCATAATAACTGTATTCGCAATCATACAGGTAAAGTTGCAGTTAACCTGAACGAATCTTTAATTCGCAAAGTTAATCATACTGTTGACCTCGCCTTACTTACTGAAACATTAAAGCACAATTTCGCTAAAATCACAGACAAATAAAAATTGGTTTTCGAAGCCCATTCATCGTGAAACATTAATACCGTATAATTAATTTGGCACCCACTTGTCTGATATCATTAAATGGTTTTTAAGATTTAAGATAGTTAATGAAATTTTGAGAAAAACATTAAAAGCCTTGGGGCATCAGGCACATCGTATGTTATTGATATCGTTATTATATTGGTCATCACGCCCAGTTTCAATATAAATCATAAACAGTTGAATGAGAACATTTAGGAACGGTTTATGAGTTCCCCGACATGGGGGCGTAAAACGAAAATACTGCATATTAAAAGAAATTACTCATTTTCGGTATATTTCGGCTGTATAGGATCTGCGAATACCAAAATAACTTCGAGTAATTTCGGAGCTCATGTTATGTTTATTTCTCATGAAATGAAATGTTATTACTGAAACTGGTATGCAAATTATGAAGATGTTTAGTAGTCTACTTCGTAAAATGGATAATCAAATACTTAACTATGATGCCCTAAGGCGTCGGTCAGATCGGTCGATCACGTCGCACGAAATTCGCGTGACTATAGCGATCTGGTGGCTTACTTTTAATAGCCGCAATTTGTTCATGGGTACATAATACATACAAAAAAACCCGGCCAAGTGTATATCACACCCCGTACAATGATGGGTTCCGTTGTCGGGATGAATTTATCTCGAGAACGAACTTAATATTGAAGTTGAAAAACATGTTCTCCTACATTTCAACCGCAAATGTAAGTTTGTACGCACAACATTGAAAGATTTAAGTACTATGTCATTTTAAGGCCATATACTTCTTATATCCATAGTAGTATACAATTGTTTTCTGTTCTTTTTTCCAAATTTTAGGCATAATAGTTTCGGATTTTATTTGGGGGTGTGGTAAATTTTAATATATTTTCTTAAATAACTTTAAAACGATTCATTTTAAAATTATTAAAAAAAATCAGACCCTCACAGTAAGCCCTTTCATATATGATGAGTGATGACACACGGTAAAGTTTGAAATTCTTTTTTTTAAGTATCTCATATTTGCCGCAAAATTATCCCCCATATTCAAAATTCATTCATTTACGTTACACGTCCATATTCGGGTCACAAAAAATGTATATGTGTATCTTATTTCAATTAATCGTTCTATTAGATTCCAAATTGGCTGTGACAGACAGACAGACAGACAAATATTCGAGTGATCTTATGAGGATTTCGTTTTTCCATTCGGACGTACGGAACCCTAAAAACTAGTAGTAACAACATAATCATAAAGCTTGTTTACCGAACTCAATCTTACCATAGGAAAGTATATCAATCCTGTCATAATTGCCAACATAACATTGACATGCAAAAAGTAATATTCATGAAAATATCGATCTTAAGACAACGCAGTAAAAACGTGGACATACACGGGTGGTTAGCACGGATTAGTTTGTTTCCCGTGCACTATAATTATGTAATTTAAACATTTCCATGTCAATGTCGTCCCGACAGCCATATTTGTAATGGCGCCAATTTTGACAGATCGAACGCGGCAAAAACGCTGTTTTAAGCGATAAGCGTGTGATGGTAAATTAACAATTTTTAAACGTAATTATATTGATTTATTCATGAGACACGAGACATTAATAATATTAACATAATAGGGAAACATTTCGTAAATATGCTTGACAGCTTAATGTTCAATGACGTTGACTTTGAGCCTCCGAATTACGTGTTGCAATGTTGCTAATTGAAAAAATTGAGCCTCTAATTAAAAATTATTGCATGTCATGACTGTTCGTTCAGGTAATAAACTAATTAAACTTGACAATAGATACAGCTATGATAGCCACATTGAGGTTCCATCCAGTAGATTTTTATAATTTGGCTGGTTTTAATTTTCACCGTTTTTTGTCCTATCAAGCAATTCACACTTCTTTTGTTTTATTAATAGAAACAATATCTGTAAAGTCAGGCATTCGACATATATCGACTTTGCAAAGTTATGCATACCTATGTGCCTAAGGTAAATGGTCCTTCGATCTGATTGGCTAATCTGCAGTCGAAAATTTGGACCCAAATTGCTAACTAGCTGTCTAATCAGAGATCCCGACTGCTCACTGATTGTCACTCACTACATGACATGTAATCTCATTGTGCTGTGTTAATTGGTGCATTTAGTAAGGAACGGTTTTGATGTGGATATAGCGTCAGCACGATTCGATTTAAATTTTGGCGCTTAGTCCGATTTATCAGATAGTTTGGTATTAAACAGGGTAAATATGGATTACAACCCGGGATAGAGGTAACGGTATTTCTATAATAAACCATTCCATTACCTTTGTAAAGCTCTGAATGTTTGTAAGCCAAACCACCGAAAAAGTCTCCTGAGTGAATTTTATTTTATTGTGAATACAAATTACGACACACACAATGAAAACTTTAAAGGCACATTTAATTAATTATTTAAAACAATAACGACCCATCAATCACTAAAATAGCCGTATAAAAGTAAACGAACATCTTCAAGTAAAACCCATTATTCAACTTATTAAGTAACAAGCTACCATTATTAGGTTGAAAAGGTCATGCCATGTAGTTCTGGGCCCCGTGTGCCACTAATTTACAAGATGGTACATCCGTGATTTATTGGCTACAATTCCTTGACGCTTGCGCAATGTTTATGCAAAATTCAGCCAAGTTATCGGTAAATTATTATAGCGTCATAATGTGTATTGTACAGGAGATAGGGTCACTAAGATCATCCGAAACTTCAGCTTCTTTGTTGGGTTAGGTACTTGCGGGCAGAGTCATCAAATGCCAATATCTTCATCGAACGGTTTTTGGTGCTTTGTATTCAGCTGTTGTATTTCATTGCAATGAAATTTTAATGAGCCTTGCGCAAGCTATGTTAATAATTGGGTTAGCTCTTAACACAGCAGGTTGATCTATCATTAGAAATGTAGATAAACTTATGACCTGCCATAGTCAATATTTGTAAGTCTCTCACTGTAGTAGGATCTGTGTTTATTTTAGCATTATCGTTGCAAACTTTAAAAAAAAGGATGAAAAAATTGAAGCGTTTTTGTAATGAATACATTCTTAAAACACTAGCTCCTGAACAACGTTAACGCTGAACAGCGTTACTTTTACGATTCAAGATGTCATGTATCTACATATCAGGCGTCATGTCGAAATGATAAATTTCGCACATACATTCGTTAAAAGGCCACTTTCGGTGGCGAATAACCCGAATTTTGGACCCCAAATGTCAATGAGAGGATTACAATGCGTATGCTCGGTTCATTATTCATTATTATCAGTGTTGTAAATGCGAATATTTCGGGAAATTGGTGGGTACTTTCACAATTGAGGATCGACTTCGATAAGTGTAGGTATGTGTGGGTTCAATTTATCAGAATTC
Organism: Polymixis lichenea; assembly: GCA_949091785.1. Taxonomy (NCBI): domain Eukaryota; kingdom Metazoa; phylum Arthropoda; class Insecta; order Lepidoptera; family Noctuidae; genus Polymixis; species Polymixis lichenea. The sequence goes on from OX420944.1 coordinate 23,256,639, forward strand.
GATATCATTGAGGTGAATAAATTATTATGAGACTGGAGGTCTCTTCACAAATGCGTAATATGCAAATGTTTTTAATGCTGTTTACAAGTGAGGTACCTTACCTATCTTGCTATTGATCTTAATGTTACCGAAATTCCGTTAAAAAAATATCTGACAGTTTAAGAAATGTGGGAATGAAGGGCTAACTAAAGCATTTAATATTAAAAGCTTTCAAGACATAATTTTAAGGAAAAATAAATTGAAAAAACTCCACGGTTTAAACACCTTATTTATACAGGGTGTAACATAAACCCTATTGCTATCCTTAAGCACTAAAGGTAACAGCTAGTATAGAATCACTATACATAGTTTCAGCTCAAAATGAAATACTCTAAGAATTGATAACAAATTTTCGGTTTCATATGTTTCTTAAATTCAAATCGTAACAAACGTGTCACCGCACTACGTAGTTAAATAACTTTCTACGTTATTTGCCAATATCGCGATATATCTTTTCCGAGTGATGTGTTTATTTCAATTTGAAAAGTTCGGTTTCTAGTATCAATGTATTAAAAATTCTCATAACTTCCAAACATGTAGACATAGGATTGAAAAACCCTTCCAATATCGTTTGATATCATCCAAAGAAGCCGTGCCCTTGGTATGTATATACCCTTTCCGTTACACGTTGTATACACCCATTTTTTGCCAAATAATCCCAGGATTGCCTAGACATACAATATTATAAAAATAAAAGCGATAATTTATTTTTTCAAGGTTTCAATGTTTTTCTTCAGACTTCACGGCGTCACTCAAGAAGACAAGCGTTACTATTTTTACAACGCATCTCACTATCCCAAAGGAATCATACTATCTTTAGCTAAAGATTACCTGCAACATAATAATAAACGTATCGTAACGGAGAGTACAACGATCCTATCTGATTATGGGTGACTTTTTTATCATATTTATAAGAAGCGTATAAAAAATATAATAATAAGTGACATTTTAGGGAAAAATAAGGCATTTTCATTGGTCTGAGCTAGACCTAGGCTAGATCATTGAATTTTCTAAAGCTGAAAGTTAATAGACCTTAATTTGATGGATTAAGTTTAAGGAGAACATGATTATATGGAAATTATGGAGATTGTACATACTATGATTTGTGTAACTTTTAAACCGACTTCAAAATGACGAAGTACTTAATTCGACTATTTTTTTTTGTTGTATTCCTATATTAATATTACGCGATTTCTCCTGCAATTCTGGATCGATTTCGAAAATACTTATTTTAATGGATATATAATATTATGGATATGCTCAGGTCCCCTATATATTTTATTTATTTACCTTACTAGGGTAGTTTTTGTGTTAAGCTTCAATAATACGTACTTTTTCCTTTAGTGCATATTAATAATGTTATAACAATTTCCTGTCGCTGTTATGTACGTAGAAATTAGTCGTATAGGAATTTGTGTGGTGTGGGTTTTTTTTTATAGCTAAAGCTTTAAAATAAAACGAAAGAAAAATGAATTCAGATCAAATACACCGCGCCATAAAACTATTACACACAACCAATCACATAATGTTCACACACAATTTCATAAAAAAATCATCATGAACATAATTTGACCCACAAAATCTATTATAATTTGAATACAATATTTGTTTTAATAACTGTCGCCTACACATTTAGAGTAGCTAATATGACTAGTGGCCTCAGGCTAAATGCAGAAAAAAATAACACAGCATTTTAAACTCTGTTTTGGAGAGATTAGAGCTTGGAATTGAAATAGGCCTCGAGTCGTCACTGCCCAAGGGTAGCAGCTGTCATAGAAAGCTCGTTGGCGCTAGGTTTGATTGAGTCGCAGCAAATAATGCAATTTGGATTCGATGGACAGGTTTATCAAACACATGTTACTAGGTCTATGGTTATTTGGTTTTTATGCTAAGCATTTGCAAGGAACTGTGTTAAAAATCCAAAACTGAAATATTTTTTTTGTTATTGTTTGTTTTGTTAATTAGATAAGACAGTTTAAGTCCGGAATTTTGTTATTATAAATAAATAATTATGACGTGGCCACAACCACACCTTATAATCTATGACCCACGAGAGTCTTCTCTCGTTATGATATAATATCCAACAATTATCGAGCCCTGTATGACACAGAGTTTAAACCGTAACGTGGCGGTTTCTCTAAAATTACAGAAAAAATTGGAACCAAAATAGATTTTCTACTTCAAGATCTATAAATAAAATTACAGTTAAACAATGAAAAGTCAACCCGTTTAAAAATAGGAATACTGTAATTGAATTTAGATCACTATCTTGTTATAAGAATTGAATCAGACAAGGTTGAAGCAAATCTTAATCTTATTACAAAGAGCTTGTTAGACCGAGAACATTTTTAGAAAAATATACTTTTTAGAGGCAAAAAGAAATGTCGTGAACGAAAAAGTTATTTTTAGGAACAACAGATTGCATCAGACATAACTTAGACAGAAATAAGTGCAGAGAGACCCTTTGTAAAGTAAAATAATTTCTCGTATTGTGTGCGTCCCTTTTTTATATAGTTAGCCTTCTGATTATTTTTTTAACTAGTGCCTGTAAATTTATTCGGTTGAAGGACACTGAACGAGACCCGATAGAATTTTCATTGTTATTAAGCCTATGGGCCTATGTGACTCTTAAAGTGTTAAAATTCAGCATACATATGTTTTATCAAGACCTTTTTAAAATTCGATTCTTTTGGTGGTCTTCTTATTATATTTGCATTTTGTATCTACTATATTCATGTCATATATATAAGCTGTCTTCAGTGAGACATAGGGGTAACTTTGGCAGCCATATTCTCCATAATATCAGACGGATGAGTTTGATCCGTTATTCAATCAGCCGCCGTGATTGGGCGTGAAATTAAACCGTCTGTAGGATCTTAAAACCAGATCGATAGCACGCAATACCGCAATACCAGTCTATAGCTAACATTATTATTTGGAAGGGTTAACCTGAGGTTCAATGCTGTAAGTTTCTTTGATGTTACATCATCTGTGTTACTTCCGACTTGTTTTATAGTTCCCATTAGTTTATCTTTGATTTTGAGGTCGTTACTGTCAATTATACGAATATTGGTTACCGAGGTCACTGCGCATGTGATCGTTGTTTGTTTTGGATGATGACCTTAGATTGAATTATAGGTGTACTGTCACTCTGGTTTATTATTCGTACGCTATTAGCATTTTGTTTGTGATTATGCATATTTTATAGCTTTAGTCAGCCCTTATTTTGCGCGTTTTAAAATGTGTATTTTTATATTCATCGATTTTACAGTTCTACAAGAGCATTCCTTTCTGTAAACACACCCTTATATGACGCTATCTTTGGCACGGTTAACTGAGAAGTTTAAATCATGTCAGCAATTAAGGCCACTTGAATTCATCCAACAAAATTATTGCTCTGCCCACATTCGTCTCAGTTTTCACCAACAACATCAAATGTACCAATTTACTAGGCCGAATTTAGCTGAAATCGACAACTTTGATTAAAACTTGTGTTTTTGGGGAGTTGAGAAGAGAGTAAATCACATTTTAATCTAACCTAAATTAACGTGTAGCAAAAAATGGAAGACCAGAAAAACATTTTCAAAAACACAGACGAGCTCAAATTACCATAGCCCAACCCTGTTTTTATCCGTAAGCCAATTAATCTATCAGACGCTTAACTGCTTCACGCTTGGCTGGGTTTACATCTTCCGCGCGATATCTTTCGCCATTACCCAGTAATGCTCCATCGTCTATTTTTGAGACGGAAATATCCCATCTTAATTGTGGAAGTCTGTTCTATGAGGTCGGTGCATCGGAAAATTGATCAGCTGTTTTTGGAAAGGCTGGTGCAGTTTATAAATATTATGAATGGTGCTGAGATTTTATGTGACTAGTGTAATTTTGAGCCCATTTTCTGGCGTGTGGAGTCTTCTATCATGAATATTTAAAAGAATTTGATTTATTATGCTCTTGATTTTTAGTATGGTTTGGCACTTATAATATTTTTTTAAAGTTTGTATATAACAATTAGGTATGTTGTCACATTCTTAACGTACCACATTTTTTTTTAGACCGACCAATTGCAAGTTGAGCTCGCACACGAAGGGTTTTGTACCACAAGGCAAAAACCACCGAAAAAAAATACGTACAATAGTATGGAGATCCCTTTAGTTTTTAACTTATTTTTTATTTTTATTATTGGTTCTTATAGCGGTAACAGAAATACTCATCCTGTGAATTTCTGTTACCTGTTGAAAAAACTTCAACTGTCTACGCTGTGTCTCATGATCCGTAGATCATGAGACACAGCTCGCTGACAGACATACGGACGGACGGATGGACAGCGGTGGCGTAGTACAAGGATTCCGTTAGTTACTCTTCGGGTACGGAACCTTAAGAAAATGAATCAAATTATCTGTATATTTGAAGAAATAAATTATCTGTATTTTTAAGTAACAATTGCCAATAAACAAAAGGTAACAACTAACAACACATGTCAACTTCACATAATACATATGTTTATTGCTTTGTACTAGATTATTTCCGTCACCCAGTTGGTTTGTTTATTAACAAATAAGGATTAAAATATTATGAAAATTGATGAATTGATCGTTTGATTTAAATTATACTTTGAATATTTATCAGCTCTCTGTGTATCTTAATGATTGATAAATTATTTATGTTTTACCAGCCAAATAATTTGCATAATTTACATCAATCTTAACTTTTTGTGCAAAGTTCGTTCAATAGCAAAGATAAAAAATGTAATCTTCTAACAGTACCTTAACATTTGTTTGTTTTCTTTGTTACAGGTTCTTGGCCATTTGGTGGCCCTTGAAATGCCAGATTACCAAGCGCCGCGCGAGAATGATGATCGTCTTCATCTGGATCTTCGCTATCAGCGTCACCACGCCCTGGGTCTTCTTCTTCGACCTGGTCGTGGTATTTGACGATAACCCTAACGTTCGGCTCTGTCTTGATGTCTGGCCAAACCCTATCAGTGAAGTCCTCTACTTCGTAATTGGCAACCTCATCTTTTGCTACATACTCCCCATGATCCTCATAACCATGTGCTACATACTAATTTGGATCAAAGTCTGGAGAAGGTCGATCCCCACGGACACACAAGACGCCCAGATGGAAAGAATGCAGCAAAAATCTAAAGTCAAAGTCGTCAAGATGTTGGTCGCTGTCGTCATACTTTTCGTCTTATCCTGGTTCCCGCTGTACCTCATCTTTGCAAGGATTAAACTTGGTGGACCAATTCAAAAATGGGAGGAAGAAATGTTCCCTGTTGTGACACCTCTGGCTCAATGGCTGGGTGCTTCCAACTCTTGCATTAACCCAGTACTATACGCGTTCTTCAACAAGAAGTACAGGAAGGGTTTCGTTGCTATCATCAAGAGTAGGAAGTGTTGCGGGAGGCTGCGCTACTACGAGACGATTGCCCTGCAGTCATCGAGCACGTCAACGAGAAAATCTTGGCATTACAATAATAACAATCATCAATCGATCACTCGACGATCTCCTCCCGTCGATAAGAATGCGGTGTCTTTCATTTACAATCACACGGGAGTTTAAGAGGTTAAGAAGTGCGCTTTGGATTTTGAATTAGAGCCATGGTCGGCTTTGCGTCGGGCACTCGGGTCGCGAGCGGCCGAAGCGACGCGTCTCAGCATATCGACACAATACGACATTTTCTATTATATGTTTTTATTTAAAGAGTTTGGTGTTGTCTTGTGCGAGAACAGTTTAATGACCTTCAAACTAGCATAGAATAGTTAAGTGAACATAATCAGTGTTTTTTAATAATGCTAGTAGTATAATAACTTGTAACTTTTATACGTAAGTCGGTTAAATGTTTTAAGGAGATTTTATTTTTACACTGATTGTAATAATATTAGGAGCATACGGGGGAAACGCACATCGAGCACAAAAATGTAAAACGATTTTGTAGTTTAAGTTTATTGTTTCATATATTCATAAATAATTCATGAAATTTTACTATACATTATTAACATTTGAGTCCAGTACAAATTTAAAACCATTTTTTGTGTACGAGAAATCTATTACTTTATTATTGTTTGGTTAATCGAATAATCCCATATCTCTTTTGATGTTATTTACATCCAAACTATTGAGGTTTTTACAAAAAGAAAAAAAATAAACAAAATTAAAATTCTGAAACAAAAAACTACCAGTACAAAAATAATGTTTTGTAAAAATAGGCTAACAAAAATTAAAAAAGAAACGATGTTGTGTTCGTACTCTTAAATTGTTTAAAATTTTAGTAACGAAAACATTTCAATGAAATGGTTTTTATATTTTATTTCTTAAACAATTTTAGCACAAAGCAAATCATGTATTTATAATTTTAGTAACTTGTTAAATTACGAAGTTTACACAAAAGTCAGTTAATCAATAAAATAATTTTGTAGGATGGTATTAATTTAATACGATTTTAATAGAGAATTTAGAAAATGCCGTACATCAAAATAGGATTAAAGTAGTTATTGCAACAGCAATAAATTTGTTAAACTCTCGTTAAAAGCCTGTCTAGATTCTTGTGGAAATATTTAAAGTTGTTGATAAAGTTGTGGATTTTTGACTTGGACATGTGCCCAAAGAATAATTTCATTGTTATACTAACATTAGTTACCTACGTACATTTCATGAAGATGAGGATGGCGGAATAAAATTAAATAATGTTTGTTAATTGTACTGATTTACTTTATAAAATTCTCAATCCATTAGGTCATATATTTACTTTTATTAAATTTTCCCGTGATGCAGTAGTTCAATCTGTACTTTACAAGCAATGGTTTATTGTAATGTTATATAAATATCTAGATTAAAGCACTTAATGAAGATTTTAAAAAGTGCATGTCCTTGTCAAAATGAACGGATGAGCTTCTTATAATTCACTATAGTAAGGTAAAAATAATCATGTGAGATGATCTCAAGTTAACAACTCTTTTGTAAGTTACGAGAGCCTGCGCTAAGCACAGGCCGATAGCCGCTTAAAATGCACAAAATGATACCACATAATGTAACTATAGTATATTTTTAAAATAATATTAAATTGAAGTGGGAAATAAAAATATTTTGGTGAATTCTAGGTTATTTATACTGTAGAAATTAAAATAAACGTGAATTTTTGCATGTCAATATATTTTTATTTTATTTTATCTATTTTGTTGTCCCCAGTTGATTTTTTGTTTCTATGTCAAGACTTATTTTTTTGTGTGTTTCTCAATTCGATTTTTTGGAATAAATCGTATTTTTATTTCTCACAAAGATTAGTCCTTATTACTGACATAATGGTACATAATAATTGCATTATATATCCTTATATCATATTATACTACCTATTAGATGATTTCAATAACCGCACACTTTCATAGACGATATTTAGATGTAATGTTTTATTTGTAATAAAATAAAAATAAAAAAAAAACAATATTTTTCTACAATACAACATTGGGAATGGTGCAATCAAGTGTAATTTTAAGGGATGGATGTTCTTGTGCATTTTCCTCTTAGTTCTTTTTATTTGGTGATTTATGTTAAGTTTTTCTGCATTGCAGTGTATTTGTAGGCATTTGTTTTCTTTGTGTAGGATATCAAAGACGAAGTCGAAGCTTGCAAGACTGATATAATTGCTGGACTCCTTCAAAAGGACAATTCGTGTGATAGTAAAAATGGATTTTGAATTCGACTATTTTTGTAATTTTAAGCTTAAACCCTAGCTTATTGAATCTGTTATGTTATTATCTTTTCAAATAATTTTCTTTAAAGCTTCCTTCCTTATTTTTGTGTGACATGGGAATATTTTATTTGTAGATTACTTTCTATTGCTTAAATTTTGCAAAAAAAGAAAAACAAATAAAAAGGAATGAAAAGGCAACATGTAGAGGGTAGAATCATGCTGAGCATGTCATCTTGAGTAAGTACTTGAAAGTGATAATAAACAATGTTTCTGCCCTGCCAAACCGCTGGCAGTTAATACTCCAGGTCTAGAAACAATTTATACACAAATTTCACTAAAATCGGTCCAGTAGTTTAAGATGACATACATACAGTTTTTTACTGAAATAAAAAACAAATAACAAATTTTAGTACTTGTATAAATTCTGTTTCAGTAAAGTTAAGCTTTGATTTTCGAAATGTGGGCTTGTTATATATTTGTAAATGATACTCACAATAATAACTATTCTATAGAAGAAAAAAATAGTGTAAAACTTTTAAATATAATATTTTCACGCATTTAACTTTCGGTAGTAGTTGTATACTATCATTGTTGCCGTTTTATCTGAGGCTTACTAAACAATAAGAATAATTAGTAACTTCAATTTCTGGAAAATTACTACTTTCTATCCCAATAAAAGTATTGTGTGTCTGGGCTATTTAGAAAATTCTAAAAGCAAAAAATAATAAGTAAGCACAAAATAATATAGGCACGTCAACACGGTCTGCTTAATTTAGCTTAATGTAGTTCACACACAAATCCTTGTAAATTTGCAAGTTTTTACTAAGCCTCAGATAAATGAAGCGTTTATATATATAAACATAATAATTATACAATTATACTTACTCTAAATAAATAGTTTTATACTTATACTTATAAAATGTCTACTATGACGTCTTGTTTATAATATAAACTGTTCGATAATTATACATATATTTATACAAGATAATTGGAAACAAAATTCTTTGTAAATAAATTGAATTAGAACAATAAATAATATTATTATAATTACAATTATTTAATTTGTATAATAAATAGAAGCGTTTCTGTATAATATTGCTGTTGTTTATTTGCCGTGTTTGGTGTTAGATGATAGTATTTAATTAATATTTATGTGTAATAATAATAATGTGAGACCTGATTTAGACATTAAAATAATAAATTCATATACCGAAATATTTCTTCTTGTAATCTTAAACTGTTTGATGTTATGACAATTTGTAATAGTTATTGCATTGAAATGGTTTAATAATGTAGTATATAGCATAAAAGCTTGTAGTATAGCCGTTTACTAGAATTTGTAAATGTATGAATTATACTGTACATTTATGTATAAATAGAAGTTTGATGTTTAAGCAGTGTTAGGTGATTTTTAATAGTATGGTGAGCTTTTTTTAGCGGAAACGGTTCATTTAATTATGATACATTAGTAACATAATTTTGAATAAAATTAGAAATACGTAAAATTTCAAAGAATGTTCATAATTAAATAAGCACGTTTGATAAATTTCAATCAACACAAGATTCCTATATATTGTAACAGAAGCAATTTTTGACATATTATGAAACTGTGACTATATTCCGTACAATTTACCAACATATCAATAAAAGTAACCTCCCGGCTCGATGACTTTTTTTAAGAAATCTTAGTAATTTTAATATTCTTTTTGTAAAATTAGACACAATTTTGATACTTTCCTTTCACTATTTAGTATATAAATATTGTTCTTCTTAGTGAGTTTTGTTTCACGTAGGTATCAAGAAGCTTGGAACTTGCTTTTATTAGTATCAATTTGTTATACCTAGTCTAGATCTCCCACCTAGTTTTCGTCTGAGATAAATTGGCCCGTTATGCTACTTATAAGTAGCTGATAAATCATTTTTGGTAGCTCGCATTAATCTATGACCTTTGGTCCGTGGTTTTCTCAGAAGGATCTTTTAGTACTTTTGCATCCAATTCCTACTTAGGAAATAAATTTTGAATGTGTGAAAATTAATCAATTGTAAAATCATTAAAAACATTTATTAGCAAAATTATATTTAAAGGTGTTTAAATTAAATAAGTGAACTGTTTTTATTTGTTATCGTAGTATTCGTAATAGATTTTAAGTTTGGTTCTTTATTAGGAAATAGATTGTTTATTCCACCAGAAATTTTTCAAAAAAGAACGTCAGGGTTTTATTAGAGACAATTAGTATTTCTATAGAATTTAATTCGTCAATTTAAATATTTTTCGTAAAGTAACTGAATTACTTACTTATTTGGAAAGTAGAAATATTTTAAAATAATATTTTAGTGATTTTGTACTTCAATCATTTACGACTTTTTAGTTATTAGAACATACCTAGATATGCACAATAATTCATTATACCATATAACCAGAGATTTTAGATGTTTATTAAAATGTTCATTTTACAACTGCTTAATAGTAACTAGGCATTTATATTTTAAGAAACATTACACTAGCAATGTCCTTAACAACAGATCACAGACATTTTTAAATAATAGATAAAATGAATCAGATATTTATTTTAACTGAAAACCTATAACTTTATATTGTATGATTAGATATTCCTACCGACTAGACGAGTTTTATTTTTCTTTTTGTGAAACGATATGTGCCTCTGTGGTCTTTTGTCAATGATGTTATTGAAAAAACGTAATTATACCAAGAAATGTGTGCTTTTAGCAAAAGCGGTATCAAAAATAGTTGTTTTTGCAGTTACAGCTTAGATAACAATTAAAATTGGATTAATATTAACCTAACATGCAAACACTATTGTATGTCAAGTAAATAAAAATGTAAAAGTTATATCACCATTGTTTTATTACCGAAATATCCTCTAATTACTCTATCACACAAAATATCAGAATAACTTGTAAGTAGGAAGCCCACTGGTTTTATAAAAGGCAAATAATAGGATTTATATTAAGAGGACGGCAGTACTAACAGCTTTTTTCTGTTGCATAAAGGAGACAACAAACTTCAAGCACGAATAGTTTGTCCGCTAAGCATAAATTACGTATAATCCCTAAATCCACCCTATATTAATGAATATAGCACCTCTAATGAGAGGTAAGTAAGTAAGGATATTGCCTCTAACAGAGAAAGGCCTAGGTATGCCCAGCAGTGGTTGAAGTTTGCTATGAATGATGACGATGATGATCAAGTCCCTAAGTAAAGTAACATTGAAAAGCTGTGGCTAATAAAAATACATCTTTCTTACTTCCTGAAGAATCTAATCCTCTGAACATACCGGAACTAAGAATCACAAAATTCGTATCTACATTATTCAATATGTAGGTAGGTATCTTGTATATGAGCCTGCCTCGTTGGTGCAGTGGTGGCGGGCGTTGCTGCTGGGCATGAGGTCCTGGGTTCGATTCCCAGTTCCTGCAGAGTGTTATTGGGTTTTTCTGTAGGAAGGCCAGTTCTCGTAATTAAAACGTGCAAAATCTAGTCACAGTGTCATGTCAAAAACTTGTCATAAATGTAAGGAAACTCGAGGTATTTTTGACAGATTGAGACTGAGATCAGACTGTGAACGTTCTTAAAAATACTAGAATTGCCCTGCCTCTGGAATTTTTCAGTAGCAGCCCGGATTCTGGATTTGTGCCAGTTTGATGGCAATAGGTTCGCCCCCTAATACATGGGAGTTAAACATAACTGGCGAAATGTGGATGTACTATAGATACACTTCTGCACAACCTTTCGGGGAAACAAGGCGTGATGTTATATAATTTTATTTTATTCATTTTCAAATAAGCACAGCCACTTCACGTACATTAAACTTATGCCCGAAATAATCTCAGTAACTAAAGTTAAGGTATCATTTACAACCGCCTGCGAAAATGTACTGTGCAATCTGCACCGGTGTGAGGCAGGACCAATGCATAGTACCTATTGCATCGTTTCAAGTACATTTTATTCTATGATTTTATGAAAGCACTCGATATTTTAGTCTTGGTTTTTTTTTTGAATGACACCTCGCAGTTCAAACTATGAGGTTGTCGTCTGCTTAACCAGACTTGCCTGTGATAATCCTAATAAATTAAGATTACCAACCAGGGCTTCAAAAAACTTAAATCTAAAGTGACTGCTTGCTAAGGGCACCCCCTGTGGGGTACGGACTTCGGCTTAGGGCATCGCTGGTAGAGGGCAGTAAGGGACAAATTGAATGGGACTGATAACAGCTAAATATTGTGGCACTTAACATGTTTTGCAGCGTGTCCTGCTGTCTGCACGCTACAGGCGTTGATGGACGCTGCTGACAGTGCCAAGCTCGTAGCTGAATTCTGAGCTGACTGTGTTTAGACTGCTATCGACACGCCAAGTAGAAAAAGAACTTTTTTTTTAATTTTTTTTAAATTTATTTATTTAATCCAATGTGTTACAGTGTTATTTTTATACATCACCTGCCAAACTGCAAAGCAATTTGTCGGCAGTAGGTTCTCGTGGATTTATCACGAGTTTTTGTTGGGTTAAACATAAAAACTAAATCCAAGTCAAAACCAGGACTAAAACTAAGACTAAAACCATGGCCCTGTTGGCAAACACTCCACATGTGAATATAGAGTAGTTACCCACACAACCCTGGGTTCCACAACCACAGCTATTACACTCAATAACACAACTAAATATTTGGTCACTAGTAGGAGTGCTTAACTAACAGGTTATAACTTAATCATTGTTTCAATAGAGAGAAAATACCCGTAAGGTTATTAAACTAGTTATTATGTTGTAGGTGTTGCTGACTGCCTTGTTGGTCTAGTGGTTGCAAGCGCTACCACTAAGCATGAGGTCTCGGGTTCAATTCCCAAGTAGGGCGGTGCTATTGGGTTTTCCATCAGGAATTTCTCAGTGGCGAAACTGGCGCTGGCGCTGGTGGTGGTAACTGGCGAAATGTGTGTGTACGATACGTGCACCTCTGCCTATCCCTTCGGAGAATACAGGTGTGATGTTATGTGTAAGTGTCAAAGCTATGATATTATAATAGTGATATTGTGAGAGTTTAATCAATTAGGATTACAGAGTGAATTAGGTAGGTACTTACAAGATCTTTCACTTGAAACTTTCACAAAAAAGAAGGTTTTGAGCTATGAGTCAGACATATTTACTAATTTACCGAAACAGTAGTAGGTACTTACAAGATCTTTCACTTGAAACTTTCACAAAAAAGAAGGTTTTGAGCTATGAGTCAGACATATTAACTAATTTACCGAAACAGTAGTAACACAGAGTTAGTAAAAAAAGTGAGAAACTAGTTAAAAAAATATGGTTAGGTTTAATAATAAGGAATTGGATCTGGTGGACACCACTGTGTTCTTAGGTATTACTTTGGACTCGAAGCTACAGTGGGGCCCACATGTAACTAAATTGTCGAAGCGGCTAAGCTCTGCAGCCTACGCGGTCTATAAAATCCATCATTTGACTGATGTAGAAACAGCTCAATTAGTATATTTTAATTATTCCTATATACATATAGTGTAATGTCGTACGGCATTTTGCTATGGGGAAATGCAGCCGACATTCAGGCTATATTTGTGCTGCAGAAACATTCGAGCAATTTATAACCTAAGTTGTAGACATTCACTGAGGGATATAATGACAGTCGCATCTCAATATATATATGAGAATCTAATTTATGTTAAAAAAATCATTAATCTATATTCTAAACACAGCGACGTTCATAGCATAAATACTAGAAATAAAGATTTACTTATTGTGCCCACTACTCCAAAAAATTAGTAATTTATTTAAGTGCCAAAGTATTCGTTTTGACAGCAAACTCCCAAGCCATGTTAAAGAACTAAGGCTTCAATCAATTTAAATCATATATTAAACAGAAACTCTGTCAAAAAGATTTCTATAAAGTTAAAGATTACTTGGATTACAAAAAAGAGCTTGGAATTAGTTAAGATGCTCCAATGTACCCTTCTTTTTTGGGTCGGAAATCATCAAATAACTTCTCGTGGAGCGGGAGGGCGTGTCAGACTTTTACTGACTAAAACCCACCCGTGTTCCCTCAGTTGCCTGTGTGCCAGGGGCCGTGGTATCTCTTTCGAACAACCCGCACTCCTGGCAGGCATCGGCCCTTGCGGGCCCCACCAGTTCCTGCTGACATCTTTTTGAGGCGCGCGTGGAACACAACGCGCCGTCGACCCGGGCTTGGTCCATACCGGACAGCGAGCTACCCATTATTCGCCGTCCGCAAGCCCGTGCCCACGGTGGCCGGGAATCTGCCTGGGATTCCCGGCGCCCAGGGCGTCTCGTGCGAAGGCCACGGCTGTGAGGGCGCATGTACTGCATCTCCCTCACGTGCGCCGCCTCCCTCTTTGCGAGCATAACTGCTTCGCTGAAGAAGGCGACTGCTAGCCATGCACTCTCACTCCGTACCATGGCCTGGACCAGGGTCGGACGCGAGAGATCGACTAGTTTTTAAAATATAGACCAAGAAAATATTGACGTGTAAAAGTGTATTTTACGTCCTACTTACATAAATAAAAAAATTAAAATAAAAATATAACAGTATCAGCCACATGACGGATCGCAACAGATTGCAGTTATATTAATGTTATTGATCCACATAAAATATTTTTTTTTTTATGTATCTATATCTTGTTGGTTGCAGCAAAGAATATTTGGGCCCTAAGTATAAACAAAGACTTTATTTTAACTATTGCTACGCATAGTTTAAATCTAGCTTATGGTAAATACAATAGACTTTATTAAGCAACACAATATATAATATAATCACAATAGACCAGAGAATGCTAGTTATCTTATACAATATAATAAAGGCTAATCTTAAGCACTATGATATTGTACCAAATCAGCATAAAGTGGATAGAATAGATCGTTCTGATGGAGACAAGCTATGACGCAGAACGCCTGATGAGCGCAACATTTTATGACTAACTAGGAATTGGGTTGCTCAATGATCAGGCGTTGAGTAGATAATTTACACGCATAGTACCTAGTATGTACATAATAGGGATTATATTGGGTATAAAAATTATCTCTGAGTATATGAAGTGCCTCCATTTTGAATTTATAATAATTACCTAACTCTTTGATAAAATTTTGTCAAGTGTAATTGTGTGTTACTCACTAAATTTTCTCCGAATATATATTTAGCTAAAATCCATTACTCCCAGTCGTTTCTTTTATCAAAAAATGTAACGAATAAAATTTGGATTGAATTATTAAATTGCATTTTATTCCATGAATTCTAGGGCTAAAGCGGTACTTAGCCATTCTGCACCCTTATTGCATAACGCACTAGTATTTAGAATCTGAATCATTTTGAAGCTAATCCATTGCTTCATATGTTTCAAAATTATTGTCAGCTTCGCAACGTAAACACCGCAATGAATGTTGTGGAACTGTCAAAATGAAAGCGATTCCTAGTGATAGTGAATTACACAATTACCATTCTGGTGTACGCCATACTATTGACATTATAACTGACAAGATTTGTTTTATTTGTAACTAGCTGCTGCCCGCGGCTGCGCCCGCGTGGATGTCGAAAATTATCCCACGGTAACGTATTACTGGTAGTAAAAGTATTCTATATGTCAATCCAGGTTACAAACTATCTGTTTGCCAAATTTACTTTAAATCCGTTGAGCCGTTTTACGTGATTTAGTAACAAACATCCAAATATCTTCACAAACTTTCACATTTATAATAATAGTAGGATAAGTCGTACATAGTCTCAATAATTATTTAATGAATGAAAACGCTTCAATTTGGACTAAATGCCTAACTTTGAATTTACAACAGAGATTGTGAAATTAAATTATTAAACAAACTTCTATTTAGGAATAACAAAGCCGAGAGATCAACCATGTTAAGATGACTTAGACAATGGCGTCGTGTAATGGTATTCATTAATTTATGATTAATAGTCAGCTTAAGATCAACCAATATTTACTTCAATAGAGATGCTTAGTTATGGTCAGTTTATATTGTCCAGCGCATTAATTAAAGCGTCTCCTTTCTTAGGACCAATTATTTTGATATTGAAATAATTACTATTTTATCTAGTTGATTATTTTCTTAAGTGTTGTTTCATAGCATGGTGCTTTTGCCACAGCTTCTGATCAATGGGTGCTGTGGAATTGAAAGATGTACCTATATTGTTTGTTTGGTCAGATAGGCAGTTACTTCATGTAAAATATTGCTATAATGATGCAACTGCATCCAGTTAGATTGGAAGCCGACCCCAACAAAGTTGGGAAAAGGCGAGGCCGATTGGTCGATCATCGATTGTTTGGAAAAAAACACAATGACAACTAACTTAAAACAATAGGTAAGTAGGTATCCATCCTTAATAGTTTTCAAAAGCCACCAGTTCAGTGAACCATCAGGCACAGTTCCCAGACAGACGGGATGGGTCCATCACTATGATTGAAGTCATCCCTCACTTACAAACCCGCGATTGTCGTCTGAAAGGGCACGGACGCTGATTTGGACACATTGGCTCAGACGGATTAGTTTTTAATAACGTCTTTGAAAGAGTACGTTGACTTCATTAGGAAATACGAGAAACTGAAGAAAGGTTTCTAATTCCCGTTTCCACTAGGCGATACGCACTGCGCGTTTAATTTTCAACGCTCGGCAAACCGGCGAAAATCGAAAATCGAATGTGCACCAATTGCTGGGATTATATTTTTTGATAATATTCCATGGTATATTTAATACAGAAGAAAATGAGTCTCTGATTCTTATGGAACTATAAGAATCAATCTTATAATTCTATAAGAATCAGAGACTCGTTTTTTTCTGCGATTTCGGCAATTACAAATAATTATGTGATTAACTAAATTTGGACCAAATTGTTAGGCAGATAAGTTTATTAATTTCGGGGCCTACCGTTACGGTATCTGTTACCTTTTTGCTGATTGTAAAAATAAAACATTATTGCTCAGTTTGCGTATTTTAATAAATAAATAGTTCTGGAATTATATAAATTCCCAAAAGACCTGACAAAGAAAGAAATAAACAACAGAATTAATCTATCCTGAAAAAAATATTGGTCTTTGAAAGAAATCGTGAAAAACCCAGAGATACCACCGAACTATAAGAAAAAACTGTTCGATTCATGTATCCTGCCCCTTATGACGTATGGATGTCAAACATGGACTCTAACAAAACTAAATATACGCGCATTAGATAACTGCCAACATGAGATGGAAAGAAGTATGCTCAATATTAAACTAAGAAATACAATTAAACTTGAAACAATCCGGAAGCAAACTAGAGTTATGGATGTGACATATTGTGTCAAGAGTCTAAAATGGAGGTGGACAGGCCACATGATGAGGAACAAAAAGGACAAGTGGGCTAAGGATGTGACAAAATGGTGTCCAAGACAATATAAAAGAAAGAGAGGGAGGCAGCGTCAGAGATGGGAAGACGACACAAAGAAAAGCAGGCGCCACATGGAGAAGGAAGACACAAGACCGCACTTTATGGCAAGCTTTAGGGGAGGCCTATGCTGAATAGCAAGACAATCTTCGCGAAACTAGTGTCTATGTTAAATATTTATTTTAATTATAAGAAAAATGTGTTTTATAAGATTGTTTAATAAAGGCTTTATTATTATTATTTTTGTTTACTATCTGTTTTTCTCGGCCTAGCCGGTTAGGACTGATGGCACGGGCCTAAGCCAAGTGTCCAGCAGTGGGGTTAAGTGTGGGAGTAATATTAGAAGAAGACGAAATTATATTTGCGTGCGGGTCTTGGTGCAAGGTGTCCGACTCACACTGAAGAAATTTTCTAACTAGCCTGCAACTATTAAGAATCACTGCCTTCTGCAGCAAATGGTAGGTGTTAGATGGCAGGTTGAGGGAACTAAGGGACTGATGAAGCTGTTTTGGAATTACTCCTGTTGTAGATAGCACTATGGGGACTATTGTGACTTTTTGAAGATGCCAAAGACGAGTTATTTCGTCTTTTAGTTCGGTGTATTTGGATATTTTTTCGGCTATTGTAGTCTGTAAGTTATGCGTATTTGGTACAGCAATGTCTATAAGGAACCCAGTTTTATTTATTTTATCAATTAATGTGATGTCAGGTCTATTAAAGTGAATTGTGCGGTCTGTGAGTATCGCGCGGTCGAAGTACAGTTTTGTTGTGGGGTTCTCTAATACCGTTTCAGGGTAGTATTTATAATAAGGTACTACAGTGTCTACATGTTTGTATTTATGAGCTAGTTTTTGGTGTATGACATTGGCTACTTGATCGTGTCGATGTTTGTAGTCTGTCTGGGCTATTGATTTGCAGGCACCGGTAATATGTTGGATTGTCTCTGGTGAACTATTGCATTTTCTACAAGTGTCGGTTGTTAAATTTTTTATTATGTATTTTCTGTAGTTCTTGGTCTCAATTACTTGGTCCTGAATTGCAAGCATGAAACCTTCAGTCTCCGGAAATAGTTCACCTCGATTTAACCACGCGTTCGACGCATCTTTGTCGACATTTAATTGGCATAAATCTTGGCGATGTCTCCCGTGTAGAGACTTCTGGGTCCACTCTTGACATTTGGTTTTGTCGTCAATCACTACCTCGTTTTTTTGTTCTGTAGTGTCTTTTAAATTAAGAGGTGTGAAGTGTTGGTCATTAAGTGCTATTAGTTTGTGGAGTGGGGAAGATTCAGTTTTGGCAAAGAAATATTGCCTAAGAGATGTGATCTGTCTGTTGTGTAAGTTTAAGATATCTATAAGTCCTCTGCCTCCTTCTTTTCTTGGTAACGTTAATCTTTGTATACAAGATCTTGGGTGATGTTTGCGAAATTTAGTCATCGTAGTGTTGATTTTCCGTTGTAGATTTTTTAGGTCAGTTTTTGTCCAGTTTATTATCCCAAATGAATAGGTGAGCACAGGTATAGCATAGGTGTTTATTGCTTTTATGGTGTTTCGTGAATAGAGTTGTGTTTTTAATATTGTATTAAGTCGGTGTTGAAATTGTTGTTTAAGTTTTTGTTTAGTATCTTTGTAGTGTATTTGACGGGATTGATTGTAACCTAAGTATTTATACGTGTCAGGTTCATCCAATGGCTCAATTCTTTCTCCTGTGCCTAAAGTGTATTGGTGTTGGTATTTCTGGCCTGCTCTAACTGAATTTATTTTGCATTTATCTATGCCGAACTCCATTTTTATGTCATTTGTGAATGTTTCTGTTAGGTTAGCTAGTTCGTTAAGTTGACTTCCGGTTTCTGCATAAAGCTTAATATCATCCATATACAGTAAATGATTTAAAATGCCTTTCTGTGGGTTAGTTTGTCGGTCGGTAGCAGTAGAATTTAAAGGGATTCCTAATGAGGTAGTGTTTAATATCTTAGATAGGGGATTTAGAGCGAGGCAGAACCACATTGGACTTAGTGCATCTCCTTGGAAGATTCCTCTCTGTATTTTAATTGGGCTAGTATCTGTTGTTTCGGTTGGGGTAGTGAGTCTTAATACTGTACACCAAGTTGACATCATGGTCTTCAAAAACGTAACTATTGTTGGGTTTATTTTGTAAATTTCTAACACTTGCAATAGCCATGAATGGGGAACAGAATCATACGCTTTCTTGTAATCAATATACATGGTGAATAAATCAGTTTTAGATTTCTGAACTCTTTTTAAAATAACGGAATCTATGATTAATTGCTCTTTGCAGCCTTGACTATATTTTCGGCATCCTTTTTGCTGTTCGGCTAAGATTTTGTTGGCGTCAATGTGTTCGTATATCATTTCGGATATACAGGATGTGATGATCTTATACAAAGTCTGTAAGCATGTAATAGGTCTATATTTAGCTGGATTAGAGAGGTCATTGCAATCTTTCGGTATCATATAAGTTGTGCCAGATGTAACATAAGGAGGTATCATTTTAGGATCTTGGATGAAGCTGTTTATAAAATTATATAGAAAAGAATGAACTGCTGTGAATTTTTTGTACCAGTAACTGTGGATATGGTCAGAACCAGGTGCTTTCCAATTATGTAGGCGAGATAGAACTTTATGAAATATTTGTGGGGAGACGTGCTCAAATGCCATTGTCTGAATGTTTGAGTTATTTGATAATTCTGCTTGTATCCACTCGGCTTGGGCGTTATGATGACTAGGTTGTTCCCATATGCCTGTCCAGAAGTTTTGTAATGCCTCTGGGTTAGGAGTGTTAAGCTCATCAACATTTGGGCTGTTATTTTGAATGTTTACAGCTGCCTGTCTGATATTGCGATAGAAAAGTTTTTCATTTTGAACGAATTGTATATTTTGTTGTTTTCTTAAAGTGCATGCTTTATATCTTTGGAGTCGGCCTGTTACAACTGAGAGTTTTTGTTTAAGTGTATCTAGTGTGTGTGCTGCTTGTGTGTTCGGTTCTTCGTGTACGGTATGAATTCTATATAGTCTTATGATTTTGTTTACATGTTTCTTTAATTTTCTACTTCCACTGCCGTTAATAAATTGTGTCATTCTACCTATTTTTGATCGTAAATCGTTTACTTTTTGTTCTAGTCGTCTTCGCCATTTTGGTTTAAATTCTGTTTTTGTACCTCGGGATATTTCTCTTTGTTCGAGTGTTATCTTAGCTCCGTTGACCTTAGCAACGGTCCATGCCGCACAATATATGACGGTCTGTAATGTGTGAAAGTCTGTATCACTGTTAATGTTTTCAGGGAGAATAATTTTGTTTAGGTAGCTAATTATTCTTGCAAGATTTTTAGATGGTTTTTGTTTTGGAATATATATTCTATTTGTAGGGCTAGTTTCTTTATAAAATTGGAATGCTTGTTGGAAAGAATCGTCTATTATTGGGTCCCTTTCTAAATTAATTTGTAGGTTAGTTATTTCAATGTTGTTCGGTGTTTGTATATTAGATGTTAGTTCTTCTATAGAGTTGATGTCAAGGTTATTTGTTAACTGGGTATTGGTATTGCTGATATCACCGCTAACTCTTATTGATTCACTATTGTAATTACGTGTGCTATCTATACCTAGCTCTTCCGCTACTTCTGACTTTAATGAATTTAATTTCTCATCGTCTAAGTATTGATTGTTTATTATTGCTCTTCTCTGATCAGCAATTCGTTGTTCACTTAGGTGAGCAAGTGAAGGGAATTGATTAATGAAGTCTTCGTACATAGGCTTTCGATATGTAGTTTCATTAGTGCCCAAAGCTGTAACTCTATAATATGAACGCATTATAGCTTCATTGTGTTCACTCGTCCACCTCATTCGGGTCTGTGTTCCATTTTGTGTTTTATGTGTCTCTAGTGTTACAGGTTGTGTTGGAGTAAGTACGTGTAGTCTAAGCTCGCTAGAGTTTTGTGACTGCAGGGTAAAATGGTTTAACTGTAGTTGATTTAACTCATCTTTTACTTCGTTTTGTATCTGATCTATTGTTTTTTGTGGTAGTAATTTGTTATTTATTATTGCTCTACGTTGGTCTCCTATTCTTTGTTGACTAACCTGCATGTTCGGGAATTTTTCTGTAAATTTTAGGTGGAGCGGTTCGAGATAAGTTCTTCTGTCTGTATCTAGTGAAGTTAATTGAAGGTAAGTGCGCAGTATGAACTTGTTCATTTCAGGCGTCCATCGTCTACGCGTAGTAGGATTGCTTTTGGTGGGTGCAAGCTCAGAGTCAAGGTTGACATCTTGCACAACACTATCAAGAGTACTGGTGGTGGACAAGCTAGCTGTTCTTCTTGTCATGTAAGAGGGGCGAGTAGAAGGGATGGATGAGAATAACGAAATGGTATCATCGCCCGTGGAATCGGCTGTGGCTTCTACGTTGTGAGCCCGCCTGTTCAACTCACTACGACCAGCTGTAACAATTTTGTTGGTGGGAGCCCGCTTGCTCAACTCCTCACCGCCGATGGTTCGCATGCTGTGGCACCTAGCATCAGCTCCAGATGCGCCCCGGCGCTCCCCGGGAAGCGACCGTAAATTATATATTCTTTTACTACTCATCTCCATAAAGGGTTACCTTGCCTTGTTAGCCGCGTAAGTTTTTTATACAGATGTACAGTACGCGTGTCCGCCCCCCACGTAGCTAGGTGTTCAGCTTGGACGTAAGGTTGGATTTTAGGGGGCTATTATTATTATTATTATAAGTATTGTTAATATTTCTGCAATTTCACGTCAAGTACCTAAGCAGAGGTTAATAAAAAAAAAATGATTATGTCCTGTTATTTGTTAATACAAGGATGATTAGTTCAGATAGGTATAAAATACATAATTTTCAAGTTTGTCACCGATCAATATCAAACGAGTTTGGGAGAAAAAACCGGCCCTCCAAAAAATAAATGAGCTTAAGTTTAGAGCGCAGTCCTCACTCAGAAACAAAGATCTTTCTAAAGCAGCAAAAATCTTCGTGTGCCACTGGATACTATACCATAATTATAATGCTACTTTCTACGATCATCATGAGTCTTCTGCACGTCGGCGCAACTTTTCTTTTTCTTCTATTAGTCGTCATCTCAGTAGTCACCCCCTTTCTAGCCTTATCATCTTTCACTGACTGCATTTGTTTCGTCTTCCTCCTAGTTTTATAGCTATCCACATACACCATACTCAAAACAGTCTTCGAGACATTTTCCACATTTCTCCGCATCACATGTCCATACCATGACAATCAATTTCCACACAACTTTTCAGTCTGATCTTCTACTTCTTGAATTCAGACTGAAAATCCAGGCCGAAGTTATGATTTAACATTGTATCCTTCAAATAAAAGTCTAAAACATAATTCCTCGTATAGAAAGTATTATCCAAATGGTCGAAGCGATCATGAACTGGTGTTTTTGGGTCAGTAGCGCAAGGCCGGCCCCGATGCAGTAGGCTCCGTGCTTTTATTTGTCGAGGATACACCTACAACACGTGAATGCGTTTTATGGATAGTTGGCTATGCGATTATTTCTTTATTTATTGCATCACCAACAGAGAGGAGCTCGTGGTTAAATGCCGCATGGGTCAATCGAAGTTACAGTTACGCTTGCCGCGGTCCGCTCGTGGATGGGTTACCATCCATTACATATCGCCACCCCACCATGCCTCGGAAAGCACGTTAAGCCATTGGTATCGTTATCGTTACAAGTAGTCGGAAGGCCAAAAGATTGACAACCAGTCTTACCACGGAGTATCGTGTTATAAAATAAATAAAAATATTTTACTGTCAGGCATCAATGCCCATAGGGTGTCATCCAGTAACTGGGTTGTGGAGGTCAGATAGGCAGTCGCTCTATGTAAAATACTGGTATTCAGCTGCATCCAGTTATACTGGAAGCCGACCCCAACATAGTTGGAAAAAGGCTAGGCAAATTGATTTTATTCGATCACCAGCAAAGGCTACATAGGCAATAACATGCAAGTATCTAAACAAGAATCGGAACAAATACCAGTGTACGCTTCCAATTATAGGAGACCCAGCGTTCACATATAATCTAGGTACATTTAAAATAAATCATAATACTTTACAATATTATGAAGCGGGGAAACGGTTTGACCAACGTCAAACCGTTGTCTTTAAAACATAAGCAAATCTCAATAATTGTTGTAACCAAAATTACAACAGTGATTGTGGTTCATTGTGTACTATAATTCGTAATGTAATTGATATTTTCTCCAGCAATTTAGCGACAAAAAGTTGAACAAAAAGCTTTCCGTTTCAGTTACTTACTTTAAATAATTTCTCCAAGTAATATGCGATTAAACATTCAAGTAAAGGGAAAGTTATAATAACAGGGTCTGTGAAAATCATATAGGTATAGAATCTAAGATTTAGTGCTCTATAAATATTATGTCACAGATTTGACTAAGTATAAAATCTTTATAATTGAGACATCCATCAATCCTTTACATTCTGTGCAACGATTAATAAATACTTAATTGATTATTTTGGGAGTCAGGTATTTAATAGTTCAGGTTAAGGTTGTATTAAAGTAAAACAAAAATAGAAAGAAAAAGAGAAAAGAGTTTGGATACCAAGCTGAATTATTGTGGAATCAGGATAATATCCACATATCCAGCGTCTGCTGCCGCAAGGTATCAGTCTTGGTCCAATACAAACTTTTCTAGTTTGTCCCCTAAATCTAAACACTCACTATAAATTACGCTGCAATTGTCCGATAAATCTGCTGCAACAATTAACTGTCCTGCCTGGGCGCGACCCAATAGCCTGGGGTCAAGGTTCATCACTCAAACTGTGATACTATGCACTTTGGTTAGTGCTTTGATTTGCTTTCGTTAGTAGCAATTTTCTTAATTAACTTAGTCTGTTAATGTTCAGTAGGTTCCTACTCATTCATGTACAAATTACTCCAAAATCAATAGGTAATATTGACCACAGGTGCTATCTTGGAAAAAGAAATATAATTAGTACCCAAGAAGTCATTGCCAAAGCCTAGATACAGTTTTTTTGTCTTTTTTTATTAGGTTTAGCATGGCATCTTGCAGGTAAATCTACGAGATCGACTTTTTGCTTGGACATATCTGGCTTTATAGCTCAATAAGTGCTACAAACTGCAAAACTCTCTCCATGTTTTAATGACTGATGAAAGTGACAGAACAGTCCAAAGAACGACAATAGAGAATTCAAGTAATTTTATTGAACGCATAATTAAGTAAGTAATTTCTAAGCTAGAAGCTCGTACCACTTATTTCAATCGGAACCTCAAGTGACCTCTGAATCAAACGATAATATAAAATAAAACAGCCGTCAAATCGTTCTGTGGTTATCTAATAAATCCAATGTTACGATTGATATCCTGTGCCGCCGGAGTGCCCCAGTACCGGAGGTCAAGGTACGGCTTTATTATTAAGTTTCCTGTTTAGGAGGAGCATTTTTCTCTTTGCCGTTATTATTTACTAATGAGATAAGATTGCATTACGTTTCAATAGTTGGCTTCCAAAAATTACTGCATTTATCGCCACCTACTTAATGTAAACTTTGGCAAAAAAAATGTTTTTTAATCTTCTTCCACACCGCCCGTAGATAGGTCCTGGAAAAGTTTTTTGGCAGGTAATAATCATATTAATTTTGTTTCATGTCGTAATTTATCTGTTAGATAGTACCTATTCAAGCTCTTCCATTATGTGAAACAGGTGCTTAGTTAGTAGTATTTGGTGATGCTTATAACTGACCTGAATGTGTTCATGAAATTGATAGTGTATATGTATTTGAAACCTCTTACTAATATGTGTTTTTTTAAGTATATCTTAAATCTTCACACGCTCATATATTTTACCAGTTGTCTAATAAATTCAGTGCAATATTGATCATCCTGCGCGGTGGTGACCCAATAGCGGGGTCAAGGTGCGGCGCTGAAATATTTACTTCAGGACTCGTATAATTTTTGTACGAGAATTTGTTTTGTTTATACTTTATCGAAAACTTCATTACTACCTCCATGCCTTCTTTTGATAGTATGGTTTAAGTGAAGTGAAGATTTGGCCAAGAATATAAGTGAGTTTATGCTTAGTCTAAGGTTATTAAAAAGCAGCTTTAAATGAAAATAAATACTGATTTTGTCTGTATGAAAAGTGGCTCTTGCCTTGCAGTGGGAAAAGTGTAGTCTGGAAACATTATTATAATTTACTCATATACCTACTAAAAACTGCTCCATTTTCACTTGTCTTTTCAAAATATTCTGCATTCTTGTGGGAGTTCCCTATCGGGTCCCTACCCCGGTAGGGTATGCGTCTTCTAGGAACCTAAGACCCGTCTTATAAGCCCGACGCATAAGTCAAAAAATTTCTAGAATTATCTAGAAAATCCCACAAATCCTCATTTTTACTCATACTATGTTATGTTTAGACACACACATTCACATTTTGCCTATACTACTACACTATATTATGCCTAGGCATAGTAAGGCGGTGCAATTGGCAGTCCTGTGCGCAGCCGCCCGCGCCCCAATAACTGAGGTCAAGGTCCTACGGCGTGTCGTATGTTATATTGACGTTTGTTATTATTTCCTTTCCTTTTTTAATGTTTGGGTAAAACTTAATAATTCCTCCATAAACCTAAAAAAGGATCTACATCTACAGTTTGTTTTATTTTTTGTTGAGTGAATAGTTTTCGAACTTCTGTTAAGTAAAGTAAAGGAGAATGGTAATGTAGAAACAATAAAGCCAATGATTAATTGAATTATTCGTTTTGCTGAAATGTGATTGTATTTTTTTTTCTCTCGACGAACTCCATTACGCCAGTATCCGAGAATAGCACAACACTATTATCTGGTAAACGGTATTTTACAACTTCTGAACTAAAATATTAAAATAATGTGGCATGTGATAAGTGTTAGCTTACTTAAGTTTCGTTCGAATAATTAATTATTAAAATTTTGTTATAATAACAGCCAAAGAAAGCTGAAAAGTTTATTAAAGGAAACACCACTGGTATTTTGTAAAGAACTTTATCCTTTCATAACAAAGTAGATAAAACGAATTCCATCCCCACTTTCAAACAACCACAGAAAATTCCAATAATTGTTTTCAGTATTCACGGAATGCAACAGGGACTTGCATCTGGGTGACGGCCTTGAACTGACGATTTTAGGTCAGGTCGGCCACGGCCGCGCCCGGGACGCGTCGGTTTCCATTATACGGGTACTTTGCTGTACATAAAGGGTACAAAGTTGGGTTAAAATAATGTTTTGAATATCCTAAAAAAATGTAGTCCTTCATTGTGGCCTTATATTTTTTTTGTAAAAAACGAAGAACCAAAGTTTTCCTGAAAACCAGCCTAGATGCCATTGCGTTCAATTATAAATTCTTTTGGGCTTTCCAATTAATTTATTTCTCTGACTTGAAATTGACAATAATTATTTTTTGAACATCAAATATTGTACTGTAATCTCAATACAGAAAAAACACAAAATTTTAACTAAGCAAATAATCCTAAAAATAAACACGACAGTGAAAATCCAAATCTTAAAGTTGAGGCGTTGACTTCCGGACGTGTCAACCAAAAACTTTTGCATAGTTTGCGGGCATCAGGACCAGTCAGGACTTAGGACATGGGCACAGCATCTGAACGTGATTCAGTACCGATAGTGTTTGTGTAAATCGAGTTATTTAGCCTGACGTCAGGCTCTTGATTTATGGACTGAAGGGTTTGTTAGATTTGGAGGGTTAAAAAAATTCTTTGGATATTTAAAAAATATTTATATGGGTACCCATAAATATTTTTACCATAAACATAACATACTATTATAGGGTTGTTGGTCAAGGTACTTCTGGCACAGAGTACAGGATGCCTAAAAAGCCCGTTTTGACAGAATCATAATAGGATAATATTAAGAATCATATTTTAAATCGTAAAATGGTAACAAAGTGACAATTCATATTATGATCTGCGTACACAACACGCAATTCATCAGTTTGACTGTTTTATATGGAAATTCGTGAAATGGTCCACATGTAGGCCACACATTATGAATTGTTTTATTGAAGTTAAATGTCAAATAGCAGAATTTTAATGGAATTCAGGAAATAAATCACTTTAGAGGAATTGCCTAATTTGGCGTTTATAGACCCCCAGAGGTATATCTTCACTAACAACGTGTATTATACACTCATACTTCGCCAGTGTTTTTTAAATAGTACCTAAAAAAGTAATTCGAAATGACCTTTAATACCATAATACCATTTGTTTAACCCAATTAAATTACGGCTCTTGTGTGCAGTATTAAGCCTGTCGGTCAGAAATTAGTTCCTCGAAGAAAACAAAAATATACCCGCCAAATAATTTTTGTAAGGATCCTTTTTCAGTTTCAGTCAGACTATTATTATTATTCTTTATTTCACTAAATACACATATAAATTACATTTTTAAATATTAATATAAAAAATATAAAAACATTTAAAAATATAAAAAATAGTAGCCCACCGGTATCGGGAACAGGGTCCAAGCTACCGGTGGTCAGGGCTCCAGAGAGAGGAACCTCCTAGCAATGCGAGCCGTGTCAAGAAGTACCGCTTTCTGAATCAGACCCTTGACCCAGCTGCCCAACGACAGCCTCCTCAGGTGTTGGTCGAGGCATTTGGCTATCAATCCATTGGCTGTAAAGGCTATCGGCACAATGATCGCTGAGTCCACATCCCACATGTAGACAACCTCGCGAGCTTACGATACTTGATTTATTTATCTTTCTCGGCTTTCACGAGGTTCTCGTCATGCGGGACCGTTATATCAATGATCATTGCACGCCGCTCTAGTCGCCACCACCACTATATCAGGCTTATTGGCAACAATAGTCCTATTATTATTATTATCATCAGACACATTTTTTTCAAGTTGCTTTTTTATTGCTGTATCAATGTCGTTAGCAGTGATCACTTCACAGAGAATTCGAACAGTTTCAATATCCTGAGCTGTCAATTCCTGTGGGAACAGACGCAACTGATATAACCTTCAACCGATTTGCCCTTCATACGTTGGAAAACTGAATAGTTTTCTCGAGAGAAAAATTTTGAAAAAATCAGAAGAGTGGTGGCTACTGGCATGTTATGCAGAAATGTCTGTAATTCATTTAAATGTGAAATAAGCTTGAATCACGTATTTTGTTAAAGTTTTTTCACCTTTAGTAAAAAAAATTGTTTTCTTTTCACTTCTTGACTCGAATAATTTGATAATGTAACAGTAACATGTAACAGTTTTACAAAGTGGGTAGTATGTCTGGCAATCAAGTGGGTGACGTGCTGCTCTCGTTGCTAGGCTATGAAATAGCCTGTATTAAGGAGTAACAGTGCCGATCCCCTCTAATTGTATTACTACTATTTTATTTTAATTTTACAAGATACAGTTTTTAAATATTTAAATATAGGTATTAGTGCGCGAGCGCATTTGTGTGTGTGTGCTTGTGTGTATGGGGGTGCGTGTGTGAGTGTGCATGTATGCTGTGTGTACGTGTATGGATCTGCGTGTGTGTGTCTGTGTGTGTAGGTGCGTGAGCATGAGCGTGCGGCTGCGTAAGCGTGCGTAAGTATGGGGATTGGATTATTGTGGGTCTATATTTTGGGTGAGTGGTACATTAAACAAACTTATCATAAATTAACTAAGTTTAATATTTTTCTGTTTCCTCGTAGGTGTTATCTTGAAGAAATGTGCGTACAGACTTTTTACAATTTTGATAAGACAATTTATATATTGGACATTTTTTGTTTATTGTATTGTATAAAGTCGGACCTAGATAATAAAAGAAATGAAATGAAATGAAATGAAATGTTTATTTATGTAAGTAGATCTTAAAAGACACTTTTACACGTCAATATTTTGTTGGTCAATATTTTTTAAAACTAGATGGCGCCGGCATTTCCTAGCTGACTGTTCCCTGAGAAGAAAAGCCGAAACAAACTCAGAGGTCATAGTCTCTTTTAAAGTCCAAACATTATATTATTTAAATTTTATGTGAGTCTAACAATGCAGGGTAATGTCTGGAAAGGCCTTTTGAAGAAAGAGCCATTGCAGCTTTGAGCTGACCTGTCTCAACAGACGGCATGTATGTAGCAGTCACCGTGTAGCTCAACCCTATTTTAGGGAGCTCAACGACCCGCCACAAGACGCTACCAGATTTGCAGGACATTTGCGTAGGCCATTTACAAAATGCTCAAAACCACCAGACGAGTTACAAAGTAATGTGTTCAATCTAGCCTGCATAGTACTCACGTTCACAGTTAGTTTTTTCTTTAAATGTCATTAAAAATCAATACTCAAATATAAAATGTCAACAGTATCTATTAAACACTTAGCTTATATAACAGTTTGTTGCTTGAGCACATTGGAGCAACTTAACTAGTCCCAAGCTTTTTTGTCATCCAAGTAATCTTTAACTTTATAGAAACCTTTTTGACAGAGTTTCTGTTTAATAAATAGTTTAAATTTATTGAAGCTTAGTTCCTTAACATGGCTTGGGAGTTTGTTGTAAAAACGAATACTTTGGCACTTAAATGAATTGCTAATTTTTTGGAGCCTAGTCGTGGGCACAATAAGTAAATCATTATTTCTAGTATTTATGCTATGAACGTCGCTGTGTTTAGAATATAGATTAATGTTCTTTTTAACATAAATTAGGTTCTCATATACATATTGAGATGCGACTGTCATTATATTTATTTCCTTAAATTTATCCCTCAGTGAATGTCTACAACTTAGGTTATAAATTGCTCGAATGGCTCGTTTCTGCAGCACAAATATAGCTTGAATGTCGGCTGCATTTCCCCACAGCAAAATGCCGTACGACATTACACTATGGAAATAACTAAAATATACTAATCGAGCTGTTTCTACATCAGTCAAATGACGGATTTTATAGACCGCGTAGGCTGCAGAGCTTAGCCGCTTCGACAATTTAGTTACGTGTGGGCCCCACTGTAGCTTCGAGTCCAAAGTAATACCTAAGAACACAGTGGTGTCCACAAGATCCAATTCCGCCCCATTTACTAATACATTGAAAGAATCTTTTAGTAAACGGCAAGCGGGTTTAATAAGAATATCACTAAAATAAAATACAACACCGAATACCACAATAATTAATGAATCGTGTCCCTGAATCAGTATGTCGTACGATATTTGATTCACATGTCATATCATTTAATTAGATAACAAATTATCTGAAAGAACAGTCTCCTCCTGTTCTTTGTTTATTGCTAGCTAGGCTTTAAAATTATCTACCTTTGATGTATGTTAGAGCCTGATCTCCACTTGACATTTAATCCCACACACTTAGACATAACACATCTAGACTGTACTAATTCATTCTGCTCCCTTGAACTCGCAAAGCTCTCTATTTGAAATTGGACCAGAGAACCTTGAACCTTCTTCTCATCTTCCCAAACTATAGACCTTAAATCCAGCCTACCCTTGAGAGCAAAGTCCTCTAACACTGTTTGTCCTCGTTTGTGTGTGAGTTCGGCCAGTAAATTCCGTATCGATTGCAAGTGTCAACACCGACGGCAGAGAGCGCAATTGCAGCGACCTTGAACTATTTTGGCCTGCACTGAAACTAGGTTGGGGCGTTGCACAGCGGGGTTGAAGGGCTCTGGAATTTTCTGAAAGTGTCTGATGTGTTCTGTACTAAACAAGTCTTGGTAACATGCCTCTTATATTCCTTGAAAGGAGTAGATAGAGGTATTTATAACCGCTTCGTTTTGCCAGCTAAACTGGAGTCAATGGGGGTGCGCCGCGAGTATGTTTCAATTAACATGGCAAGAGTGCTTGCAGCTTTTCAGTCTGCCGACAGACTAAATTTTAGTAACTAGCAAGATAAAACTGATATTATAAATTAGAAAGTAACTTCGTTTTGTTTGTTCTCTTTAAGGCTAAAATCCGAAAATAATTTTGCTAGAAGTCGGAATAGTGGATACTTTGCAATTAAATGAGAGAAAATGGTATTTTTACCAATAAAGTAACACTGCAGAAACAATGGATGATACAGGCACTCATTGAATTGGTTGTCAACAATTTTCCCATAAAATAAATATCAGGAATAGTCGTGTAACGTATTTTATCAGTCCCTGTTATACCACAAAACCCGAACGATGTCGGAAGACATTCCACCAGCAAACATACAGAAATGATAGGACCAACAAAATTTATGATACGTACGCAAGGACCAAAGGGTGAATGCTAAATAATCGTCAAAGATTTACTTATTTTCCCCATTCATTGTGGTGTTTTGGTATCGATACGACAAACATTTTTTTTCTTTCTTTTAGTGCCCATTCTGGGAATCTGTTTGCAGAAATAATAAACATATATTTGTTGGTGTTGTATGCTATTTGTTGTTTTTCTTGGGGATTTCCTTATTTATTATAAATACAATTTTTGTTCTTGGAAATAGTGCGGTACGTTGCCGGCTTTACTTAAATTATTTTATTTTTAAACTACTAAAAGTAAAACGTTTATCACAATTTGCAACAAATAAATAGCCAAAATTGAACTTAGTAACGAAGGAAAGGGCGACGATTTACCTAATTATGTGCCTATTAGCAAGTTACTCAACTCTATATAACTTCAGTAGAAAGTTGTAATGATCATTAATCTCAGACAGTGATCTAAATGTAATAATTCGAGTAGACTTGCTTGCATTTCCTCCGACTGGCATAAAAATGTGAAAATTAGTAAAGTACTTAATGGTTTAAAAAAAAACTGACCATTTGTAAAAGAGCGCAACGTTTTATAGAAAAACGAAAAACAGCAAACATTTTTGTCAATGAAATACATTTCCTGACGAATTGGTTCAAAATCAAAGTCTAATTGAAACTCCACTGTGACTATCGGCCTCGCCTGATATTTTGTGATGTGGTGTAAGTGATAAACTGATGTCTCAAATAATTAATTCCGACAGCGCATAAAAAAATATGAAAAGATATTAGGTTTAATCCTTTTTCACTGAGTAAAAAGGTCTTCGACGCCGAGGAAGACCCAGGTGAAGATGGCGGTATGAACCTAGACTGCTTGTTAAGAAGTCGGTTCACAATTACAGCCAACAAACGTGAGAAGTGGTAAGACTGGATGGACTTTTCTTAGATGTTGCACCGTATGTACTGATTAAACAATAGTACCTACCTTCCTACCTAGTGTTATTTGCAGATGATGCATCATTGATATTTAAAATAGACCGACGGTCACAAAATCTTGACGACGTGAATAACTGTATTCTTCAGGTCCAAGATTGGTTTACGGTAAATAATTTCGTACTAAATGTCACAAAAATGAAATGCATTAGATTTAAATGACCAAATGTTAAAAGTAGCGAATGTGGCATGATATTGAATGGAGAAAAACTAGAATTTGTTAATCAAACGGTGTTCCTAGGAATCACGCTAGACGAGAAATTACAATGGGGACCTCATATGGGGACTCTTGCGGGGCGGGGCGGCTAAGCTCGGCCGCTTATACTGTTAGAAAGATCAGACAGTTAACAGATGTAGAAACCGCGCGTTTGGTCGGTTTTAGCTACTTCCGCAGCATTGATATAATGCTGTGGAAGTAGCTAAAATAGAGGAATGGCATTTTAATGTGGGGTCGGGCTGCTGACATTGCATCCATCTTTATTTTGCAAAAGAGAGCTGTCAGAGCCATTTATAATCTACGTTACCGCGAATCCCTCACGTAACTGTTTAAAAGGATTGATACGAGTATTATGACGGTACCTTGCCAATTCATTCATAAAAATATCATGTATGTAAGCAAAATGTATATCTTTTTAATAAAATAAGCGATAGACATAATTTTAATACTAGAAACAAAGACAAAATAGATCAACCATTTTTCAGATTGACTAAAGTACATACATCTTTTAGGGGGAACTGAGTTAAATGTTATAACAAAATATCTTATGACATATTGCAATTAAATAAAAGGAAATTTAAACTCATATTATAAGTAAACTTGGTAAGCAAGCGTATTACAAATAAGAGGAGTATATCCAAGATAAGAATGCTTGGAAACATGCTGGTCCTGCTCCATAGGACAATTTAGAGTCTAGACAAAATCAGACTGGTTGCTAATTGAATTGTATAATTAACTATATTTATGACATTGATTTACACTCAGACTCACACACTGACTTATTACTTGTTAACATTCTAGAAAAATCGTATACTTACTTTTATAATGTTTGTAAATATGCGAGCACCATGTATTTATCATAAAATTAATTTATCCGTATTACTTCAATTTCATACTTTTAACCTATTTTGGAATGGTAATTTTATTTTGGGTGCATCGTTTTCACACATAATTATATAATGAATGTACTATGTTAAATATTGTACTTAAAACGTTTTAAAAGAGTAACGGTGGAGTTTCTTGCACATTCTCCTTCATACGAAACTACATTTTGGAAGGGGCGACTACAATCAATTCTATTTTAATGTAAATGTTGACGTTCAAAAGTGTATTTTAAGTGCCTATTTGAAATAAATGCTTTGACTTTTACACTTAAAATTAAATCATCCAACTATTTATGAAATTGACTCCTAACAGTTCTAATATAATCGACTCAGCCTATCGCAGTCCACTCCAAGACATAAGCCTTTCCCAGGCTGCACTACAACACCCTATCCTCTGTTTTTCGCACACAACCTTCCACCTTTTTAAGGTCATCAGTCCATCTAGCAGGGGGGCGTCCTACACTACGATTACCGATACGTGGCGCACATTTTTTTTTTGTTTTTTTTTTTTTTTTTTGAAACATAGTAGGGTATTTTTTCTTTCGATAGTTGAGATAAAACACACGGCCATTGTCAATCTCAGATATAAATTTACCATAAAGAAAACAGCAGTATACGTGATTATTTAGTTCTTATTCACTACTCGCTCACCGCTTATAAACTGGCGAATGTTTTTAACCTCGCATTACTAGCGGAGTGGTCTTTATTAAAATAGCTGCGCGCCCCCACTCTGCTAGCGGTTTTGGGATGGCAGCCATTTTGCAATGCTCGTTCACTGTTAGTTTTCAGGTTCATGAATTAATATTCCATGCATATTATTTATTTACATTTAGGGATGAACGGGGCTCAGCATAGTATGAAATACGAGTTAAGAATTTATTGTGAATGTTTAATAGGCAACAATATACCTTTCTATCAGCAAGGTACGATAATGGAGTGGTACTATCGTAGTTGTTAAATGCTATCCTACCTTATCGCTTTCGATATGACCGCTCATTGTATCAACTTATGTAATTTTTTTAACTGTGATTCCTATCGTGTACGTTCATGATAAAGAGTAAGTATTTTCTAATTCTAAAATCTACCAACCAGTGCTAAGCAATACGATGACTGGTACTACTGTCAAATACTAAGGAGTCTATTAATTTGCCTATCTTGTTTCAATAACTCACTATAGTTTACAAAAATTAGCTTTGCAAATCCCCGTCCCCGGAGAGCAAAATGATAACCGCCTTTATTTTAATATTATTCTTTATTTCCATATTTGAGATCCCAATACATCTACCCATTTTGGGTTCTTTTTACAATAACTATCGAAATTTTTGCCACCGTATACTTGTACGCGACTCAAAATATCAGAAAATGTTGATAAAATATTTACATCGCTCATAAAATAATAAAAACCATAGTAATTATGGTTATTGTCAAATGACAATAACCATAATTACTATCTTCGTAAAAACATCGTTAGTTAAATATTGCATGCATGCATTGAAAAAGTTGGACTTATTGCCGAGCGGCGAAAAAATAATAAACCAAAAGATTAGTTACCCTTATTTTTGCCACTAAGTCATATTTTACCAAAGAATAAAATTCTAAAATAATGTTTAAAAATTTATCCTTATTTGGGTGATACAAGAATAAAATGACAACGAACACTTAGAACTTAATATATATTTTTTATTACTATATCTTGTATGGTCTATATCTTATAATTGCTAAAACTAAATAATGAGATTCTAATACTAAAATAATACTTAATAAATTCTTATACTTAAGGTCTCTTCTAGTTTTAGGTAATAAGTGGCGAGCAATTGACAAATGAATTAACTATTATCTCATGCCTGTTATCATGTCAATGTATCCATTATTTTGGTTAACTCTATTACAATACAAGTAAATTATAATGGAGCCATGCGGATGCATCAGAATATCAGTTTAGCTGGGTCAGCGCGTGCACTTGACCCAAATCGAGGGGCCGGCCGATATTTAGCATATAATTGATTACTTTTCAGTCTGCCGTATGTCTCTTTGGTCCTTTTGGTACAATATTATATTAAACTTCATGTAGGTACGTTCACTAAACTGCACTACACATTTTGGAATAGCGTGATGGTTGCTCGGAGGAACGTAAGGTAACCATATCTGATAAGCAAAAGGACCATATTACAAATCAACTTCACTTGGTTATTTTCCTTAAATGATTTATCGGATGTTTAATGTAAAGGATTTAATAGACCACAAATAGATTACTGTCTTGACCGCCTCAAACTATGTCACCTAATACTGTGCCTTACACATATGGATTAGATAAGCCGTCAATCGACCACAATCGACCACAATTTAGTTGCACCCTATGCTGTTTAGGCCAACGAAGATGTCAAAGTAAGTTAAGACCTCTGAAGAGGAATCTAACTTATTTTTTCTTATTTCTTTTCGATGGTACGATATTTTAAGTGGCTCAAAACTTCAATAACCTATTGAAGTTTCTAGACTTTTTAACTCACCACGATTGTATTGTGCAAATATAATAGGTATTTTAATAATGTTAGCATATAGTTTGATGAGAAAGTTAGTAGCTATCATGTTATTGGGACATTATGTAAATATATTTTCGAATAATATGACACTATGATTACATTTGGGGTCAATGACACAAATTCTGAAGGTCTTTAGCTACAATATGACACACATTAAAAACGAATTTCATTTCTATTCTGAACTTTAGGTTTACTTACTCAAGTTTCCTTTTACAATTGCATTTTCCAAGAGGAAGGAGCAGCTCTTTTTTCGAACTGATGTGCTGACCACCACCACCACCACTATTAAATTCTGTGACAAGGTATTTAAATGCAGTCAGAACTCAAAACACTGATGTTTTAGCCTGCCTTTAAAAAATATCTCAAGACATCGTTTTCAGATACAAAGTTTTTTTTAGGCTGGCAATACTGGCAACCGGCCGTCAAAAATCTTCGTGTTAGAATTAAATTACAAAATTAATGTTTTTCGCGTTTAAATAACTAAAAAATGTGCTTAATTTTTATAATGTAGTTATAAATTATAAGGATCTGTGTTCGTGAGTTATTTCGCCGCAAAATCAATGAACTAGTACCAGCTGTCATCCAACGGACGGATTTGAAATCACCACCATACCCGGGGAGTATTTCTTTTAAAATTCGAGCCTATAGAAATAATATCCCCATCGTACCTTTTCCCCTTTAACGTTCATACTGCTTGTCCCAGTGAGCTACGTCGTAGACCACCCTATAGTTCTCCTTACTGTGCTGGACATTATGTTCATGCATTGTTTTTTATTTTATTTTGCGTTTATCGCCCCCCCTCTGGGGATTTTATTCGTTTCGAATCGGTAATGGAGGATTCACTCAATAAATTAAAATCAAGTAATAAATGTATAATTGTATGTGGAGATTTTAATGTTAATATTTTAGATGTTAGTCCAATAAGTATTAGACTTCTCAATCTGTTTAGATCCTTTAATTTAAAAAACTTGTTTTTTGAACCTACTAGGATCACGGCATCTTCGTCGACTTGTCTTGATAACATATTTAGTGATTATGATGCCAAAAATAAATTAGTGTTAAGTGACTTAACGTCACACCACTGCGGATTATTAGCTAGCTTCCCTTTGCCCTTACATAAAAAGCCGCATAAAATGGAATGCAGGCCTTATACAGCTAGTCGTTGCAACAAATTTAAAAATAATATAGCTCGTATAGTTACACCATCTATAATAGAACATGAGAATCCTAATGAAATCTATGGAGACCTTTTTGATGTAGTGCATAAAGAATTCCAGTCTACTTTCAAGACCAAAACCATTGACATTAATGGCACCTCCGTTGGCTTCAACCAATGGGCCAGTCCAGGTATTTATAAAAGTAGAGCGAGACTATACGAGTTATATGGTTTGAAAAAATACCTACAGGTTTGATAGTCCTTTTCTAGAGTATGTCAGAAATTATTCAAAATTATTTAAAAAGATCTGTGCTTTTGCTAAATCTAAATTTTTAAGCGATACTATTAAAAAGTCTAATAATAAAGTAAAAACCACGTGGAAAATTATTAACAATGAAACGGGTAAATCGGTTAAACAGGATAAACAATTAGAGATTATGGTTAACAACAAATTAGTTGATAAAGCTGGTGACGTAGCTGAGGCATTTAATGAGTTTTTTGCTAATATACCTATTACTACGACTCGCTCCTTAAATTCGTCCCCGTCTAAAGCTGAAAATCTTTTACACAGTAGTGTGCCTAAATGTAGTCGCTTATTTAGTTTCGAACATGTAACGCCTGTGGATGTAGTTAACATATTTAAGACACTTAAGTCTAAAAACACTGGAGATTACTGGGGCATCTCCATTAAGCTTTTAAGTAATATAATCGACATCGTAGCTATTTAGCTGTTACTTTTAATAAATGTGTTGATTTAGGATCTTTTCCTGACCTCATGAAGAGTAGTAAAGTCATACCATTATTTAAATCAGGTAATAAAAATAACGTTGGTAATTTCAGGCCTATTTCTATCTTACCTGCATTTAGTAAAATATTTGAAAAGTTAATACTCAAGCAGTTGCTAAGACATTTTTATTTAAATAGCCTCCTTCATGATGATCAATATGGCTTTACAAAAGGTCGTTCGACTACAGATGCATTTTTAACGCGTGGGAAAACTCGCAAAATGCTGTTGGAGTTTTCTGTGATCTCTCCAAAGCCGTTGATTGCGTGCACCATGACACGCTATTGCGTAAACTACGTCATTACGGTGTTCAAAACGAAGCTCTCAATGTATTAAGTTCTTATTTGCAAAATAGGCACCAATGTGTAGATGTTAATGGTGTGAAATCTTCCGGGCTACCAGTTCAGTTAGGTGTACCTCAAGGCTCAATACTAGGACCATTCTTATTCTTAGTGTATATTAATGACTTACCATACTATTTGAAGAGTATCTGTGACGTTGTGCTGTTTGCTGATGATACCTCTCTTATCTTTAAAGTAGACAGGAACAGACAAGATTTTGACGACGTAAACAGTGCACTTTCAATGGTTACGGATTGGTTTACCATAAATAACCTAGTTCTCAATGCCAAGAAAACGAAATGTATCAAGTTCGCCTTACCGAATGTTAAGAATCTAGGACCTAACATCGTCTTAGAAAATGAGGTGCTTGAAACTGTAGACTCGGTAGTTTTTCTGGGCTTAACAGTAGATACCAAACTTCAGTGGGGATTACATATATCAAGCCTAGCGGGAAGGCTCAGTTCGGCTGCCTACGCCGTCAGAAAAGTAAGACAATACACTGACGTTGATACAGCTCGGTTAGTTTATTTTAGTTATTTTCATAGTGTTATGTCCTACGGCATTCTGCTGTGGGGCAAAGCAGCTGACATTCAAAATATTTTTGTTCTTCAAAAACGAGCTGTTCGAGCCATTTACCAACTAGGTGCTAGAGTTTCTCTGAGAGATTTTTTTAAGGATATTGGGATTCTCACGGTCGCATCGCAATTCATCTTGGCCAACATCTTATATATCAGGCAAAATATACACTTTTATACTAAAAACAGTGATATTCATAATATTAATACTAGAAATAAGGACAAACTACGTGTTCCCTGTTCATAACTCTTTTGTTGGTCTTGGTATAACTTTTTATAACAAGCTCCCCTCTTCTTTGCTAGATTTGAATTTTAATGCGTTTAAAGTTAAAGTTAAATCCACCCTCTGTTCAAAGGCTTACTATTCTGTCAACGACTACTTAAACGATAATAATTGTTGGTCGCTGTGATTAACTCAAGACAATGTTCATGTTCTTTCACCAGTATTAGCTTGACTACTGACAGGTTATATAATTATATTAGTTTATGTGTTGGTTTATTTTATTTGCCTGTACTATGTTTTCAATGTTTTGTTGGTAAATTTTAATGTTTTTGTGTTTCGTAATGTTAAATTACCCACTATTGTATAGAATCAAGTTCTTCTAACTTAACAGACAGCTGTGCTGCTGGGGAGTTTGTTGCGCCACTTCTTCTTCCCAGCTAAAGCACTAGGAAGTGGTGAAGGGCGGGCGTTTTGGGGGGACTGTCTTATGTAATTTTGACGTTCAAAAAGTGCTGACTCTCAGCCTAGTTTGAATAAATGACTTTTTGATTTTGATTTTGAAAATGTTGACTGGGACAAACATCGCTTTCCTTAAGTCTAATCTATGGGTCGAACCCAAAAATGTACAATTTCTAACCCATACTAATCTATGTCTGTATGTTAGCTTTTCACGCCAAAACCACTGATCGGGTTTCGGTAAAATTGGACAAAGAGATAGAGAGGCTTCCTTGGGAAGGACATATGCTACTTTTTTGTCCCGATAGCACGTTCCCGTAGGATAAATTTTGACAACGATGCGGGTGAAGCCGCTTTAACATGAAACTAGTTGATTCATCGGGTGTCGGTACAGTGAGGATGTTCAGGGTCGCAGCTTCGGATCTGGGTAATCAGGTCATAGCCGTGCCTAGAGGCTGCATTCTACGCTGGAAGTGTAGGATTCCTACTGTTTACAATGGTAAACAGTAGGAAAAAGTAGGAAAGTAGTGAATTTATTTTATTGTTCGAATGTGATTCCTGGTTTTATTTCTATATTATAATATAATACATAAATATATTTGTGAGTGTTCAATTAAATAAGCTAAATAAAAATGGTTCTGGTTGCCCGGTTGCCCATGAAGTATGTTTGATTTGTGACTCCACCCAGCTTTTAAAGATGACAGGTTTGGCTTTGGTTTCCTGAAACTTTTTAATTATGTAATTTTCAGATAATTAGCCTTTATCTGAGCATCCAAATTGTGTTAATATTTATGGAGTCCGACTTTCGCTTTTCAATTCTTCCGTTCAATTGATCCAAAGTATTTTGCTTAGTCTCTATACATAATATAAATTAAAGTCTCTTTTCGTGTCTGATGTGGTTTTCGGCATCATTTACCTAGATAATTTATTCCGGAAAGTTTATATATTAAATATATTCATAATAAACTAAGATATCACTAATAATATATCAGTGGCTGGTCAAGTCGTTGACGCGATGCGAAGCAGGAGCAGGTCCTTAGATAAATAAGATAAGACTAGCGGCTGCCCGCGGCTTCGTTCGCGTGACATTAACACCTTCTGATTTTTCGAAACAAAAGTTACCTAAGTTACTCCTTAAATCAGCTATCTGCTGGTGAAAGTAGGTACAGCAGTTTCGGAGATTAGCCGGAACAAACAGACGGACTACATTTTTTTTTAAATTATTAGTTCCGTATTTATGTAAAATGGTGTTATTTTAACATTACAAACACACTTCAATTTGTTTCATTTGTATGTATGTATACAATATACAGAAAAATAAGTAGGTATTTAAGTAGAAAAATTATAAATTTGTCTTGGTCAACGTAAATAAATAAAATAAATATAGCTGTCTGACACATGCATGAGGGAAAACTGGAAAATCATAGAGCTAAATACCCATACTTTTTGTGCAAGCGCCACATTTAAGCTATGTTACGTATATCTACTCGTTTGATCTCCCTCTCCATATTTCTTATTTATAATTTTCACAACATAATCCTTATGCTAAAAATCCTACTTATTTCCAAAACGAGGGCTCCCTACCCGGTCCTAATGCCTGCCAGTATTGGATAGTCGTTTGGTGCGGAGGCCGAGCAATAAATCTAGTCGCTACATAGACTCCAACGTGCGATCCATCGCGAACTGACCTTGGACTAAGGCATAGCTAATGCTTCCTACTTTGCTCTTTTATTTAAAGATTATAATGTAGC
The DNA here is from genome assembly GCA_949091785.1 of Polymixis lichenea. NCBI lineage: Eukaryota > Metazoa > Arthropoda > Insecta > Lepidoptera > Noctuidae > Polymixis > Polymixis lichenea. The sequence goes on from OX420944.1 coordinate 23,297,913, forward strand.
AAAATTCACTTCTGTGCTGGATACATAGAAGTGGAACATAATAGAATAATCAAACTCATAGTAATCTATAATATCAATCCCTCCATATTATAATATTCTATAGTCGAAAGATACTCTGCCTGTATCTTATCTTTTCATGCCTAAACCACTGAACGGATTTTGATAAAACTTGGCAAAATGTTGAAGCTTAGGAAGGACATAATTATGTTACTTTTTGTGCAGTGTGCTTTTTTTTTGCGTGTGTTGCAACAGCACGTTCACGTGGGGTAATTTCCGACTACCACGCGGGCGAAGGCGCGACTAGAAGCCAGTACTCCATAATTACAAACTTCCTAATATAATATGCGCAAGTAACTCTGTCACAATTTTACCTTTTTACGTCTAAACCACTGAATCCATCGCTATGAAAGACAGATTGGTAGCTTAGGACCTAGAGAAAGTCATATGCTACTTTTCATTCTGAATACTTGTATATTAAGCACTACATAAATTGACGTAGGTGTGTATTTTGGATTTAAGTGGCAAACAACAGTTAGTCATACATAATTTTACACATAGATTAAGCGTAGAAACTATTTGGCTTATTGTAAAGTTACGTAAATGTTTATTTATACAAACGATCGTAGATAAAAATAGCCCAAAAGCCTTTAACTATCGTATTTAACTCGAAAAAGACGATAGCATGCTATAACGGTAGGAAATATATTATTATAAATATACACGTGTTTACGTGTTTGCTTATGTAAATTGGTCCTACTATTAATATACTTTAACTTAAATTATAACAGTTAGTAATAAAATATACAAAACAGCAATAAGTTAAACTGTAAATCATCATGATTATAATAAACAGCTAATTAGTAATTAGCTGTTTATTATAATAATAATAATAATATTATAATAAAAATAATAAACAAATAATAAAACTACGAACTTTTATTATTTGTTTATTATTTATGATACGGAAGTTAAATGGTGTTTAAGCGACCTTAAGTTAATAGGGAAATGGTCATTGAAGTCCTCCATTTTTGTTTTAATATTGTGTTGTATTCAAAGCCTTTGTCCCTTTTTGCTGTTTTATCACCTACTGTCATTCTTTCATCTGTAAATGTATGACTAGACATAACTCAGTAACTAATTTACCTACTCAGTGCAAGATTTTCTAAATGATATAAATATAACCTAATTATGATTATTAAAATGAATTGCAATTTTGACCATTTAAGGCTTATGTACCTGACTATATTAATATTAATTGATTTTACTTTAATTTCTGTTTTGTTTTGGTGACATTATTTAATTTGCATTAATATTTTATTTGATGTAATAATTTGCACGTCGGGCCGTAAGGTAGACTGTAGCCGATCTCATTATTATTGTACAACATCTTATACTTGTACCTACATTCATAGCAAATAAAGTTCAGATTCTGATTCTGATTTTGACATACATACTTACGATGTATTAGGGGAGTGTAGATATTGTAAAAAGTCCAAAATTTCACGACACATCAGTGTAGTTCCTTGTTTTGCAGAGGCAGATTGTAATGCTAAAGATTTGAAATAGCTGGTAGGTGTTTGTGTTTCACCAATCATAGGAGTAAGTTCCAAAAGTACTGTCTTAGAATAAATTTTATTTAGCAATAGATACAATTACGTTGAGCTAATAAACAGCCTGTTTTTTTACCAAATCCAAATCATTACCAAATCACCGCAACACACTACCACCGCCAACATATTGGCTACTCACACAGCTGGTAACAAAAACTGCTTTGTATTTCCGAAGCCCCTACCACGGTCTCAGTAACTTGTATCACTTTTGTAATGTAATTACGAGTTTTGGAAACTTGCTAAGTATTGGGTGCGACGAACTCGAAAACTTTGTGTCATTACCTTATTTGTTTACAGGTTTTTTTTTGTTGGGTCCGAAACAGTTTATTTGGTTTGTTGAAAATATATACGTTCTTTTTACACGCAAAAAATGAATTTACTAGTGGACGCCCAGTGGTCGAAATTAGACACATTAGCTTTCTGCACTCCTTCTACATATAATGTCAACTGTGCGTACCTACTACGCTTTGGAATGGGCAACTAGCTTCATCTTTCTAATTGACCGACCCCTTGACAATTTAAAAATGCCTGTATTTATTTATATATGCGTTAATGCTTTGTTGTTTATTTTAAATAAATGCTTACAGTTTCAGTTTGAGTTTGACTGCGCCAAATTTCATTTTCCTCAGCCTGCGTAGTTTTCGTAAAAAGGGAACAAAGTTTTTGCTTTGCTTACTAATATATAGAAATATTCACCATCCCGCCTGCCAAGCATGGCGATTATGGCAAAACCCCCAATAATGACAAGTAGCCATGCAAAATAGCCCCTAGTACCCGGCGGCCCGCCTACCCTTGGCTACGGTAGTAGCCAAGGTTACGGTGAGGTAAGGTGTGCTAAGAATCTCCGGAAGAGATCTGGCTACCACAACAAACTTACTCAGACCAATGCTAGAGCTTTTAGAGAGATTATTCAACGTCTCTTAAATAATTATTCTTGAATCTATATTTTCAACTCTACTATTAGTCATCCGTGACTATTATATTCTTGATCTCAGATCCATAATTCGGTCAGATTGACATGAACACTTGTCTTACAGATATGCTTGTTGTGCAGCGGGTGAACTTCCAGGGGTTTGGGTGACCACATCTATCTCATATTCAGTCCAAGGACTGATAGGGACCATGTCTCCAAAAAGAGCATGATGACGACGATTTGCCGCAAGAACTAGCCGCACCATTGTCAGACAAGGACGGTCGCATGGTTGCCGCAGGGAAAGCCGCTTCGTCACGTTTCTCAGTTCGAAAGAACTGTTAGGGACCATGTCTCGAAAGAGCATGACGACGTGAAGTAGCTGAAAAGCAGCTTGCGTCACTTTATGGAAGTGTTGCCCTGAGTACTCTGAGTGTTGACGTGAAGTATCGTGTGAGTAACGATTGACCAGATACCTGATACGCTAGCGTATGGGTTACTCGTACATTTATTTAGAAATACAAGTACTTTGAGTATCTCTGATATTTAGCTTTCTAAAACCACATCCAATATGGTTCCATAAATATGAATTCAGCAGTCTCATTTCGGCGACAATAAAATGTAAAAAATGCATGGAAACTCGAGGTATTTTTGACAGATTGCGACTGAGGTCAGACTGTGAACATTCTTTAATTACGAGAATTTGCCTTCAAATGGTTAAACTAAAAACGAGATTGAGTTCATTTTATCCACCAAGAAGCACATATTCAATGATGTCTCTGTGATCAACGCGGTGAAAACCGGAAGCGATCCCGCATGGTACGAGGCACATTGAATATAAACATCAAGCTGGAAAGATGTCGGCTGATGAAGTCTACGCTCCGTCCAGCACCGATCCAAATCCAAAACCCCGTGAGTTTTCAGCTCGAACTCCAGAATCGTTTTGAGTGCCTAGCGAGCTCCGTGGACGATTATAACGATGGGTTCGTGGAAACCGTCCATACTGTCGGGTCTAAAGTCTTCAAGACCCTTCGTACTAATGGCAAAAATAAACTCTCTGATCCTACTCTGCAGCTAATGGAGGAGAGGCGTGAAATGATCCTGCAGTCTTTAGATGATGCGTTAAATTACCGACAGCTCAATAGACGGCTCTCTAAGTCCGTGAAAAGTGATCTTCGCCGTTTTAATACGGACCTAATCAAGGTCGTGATAGAGCGGAACAAGGGTTTCAAGGTCTTTGCGAGAGACCTGTCTATTGGGTAGAGTCAGCTTAAGAAACTGAAGACCCATGGTGGCAGGATCGTATCCGCCAGACCTGAGCTGTTGAGAGAGATCGAGAGGTTCTATGGACAGTTATACACGTCAACAACCCCGTTACTAATCTGGCAAACGACCCAAGAGTCAGATTGACCTGACACTACACCGAAGACATCTCGGACGGTAGATTTTACGAGATTAGGATGGCTCTGAAACAGCTTAACTGGCGAACCGAACTCTCCTGAGGGCCGGCGGAAAACCCGTTCTTAAGGTCCTCCAGAAGCTGTTTGGTTCTGTCATACTCAAGGGCAAAACACCATTGGCATGGAACAGAGGTGTGGTGGTAATTTTCTTTAAGAAAGGTGACAATACCCTTATTAAGAATTATAGGCCCATCTCACTTCTAAGTCATGTCTACAAGCTGTTTTCAAGAGTCATCGTACCGTCGAACCGTCTCGCGCTCAAGTTTGACGACTTCTAGCCTCCCGAACAAGCTGCAGCAGGTTATACAGAAGACCGAAGAGTATAATTTGCCTCTGCTTAGCGTTTGTGGACTACGAGTGTTAACTGTTAAGTGTCTTTACGAAAACGCCACTATGTCAGTCCGACTCCAGGACCAGACTTCAAAACCTATCCTTCCGCAGCGAGGTGAAAGACAAGGAGATGTTATCTCTCCGAAACTGTTCACTTCTGCACTGGAGGATGTCTTCAAGGTTCTGTACTGGAAAGGAGCTGGCGTCAACATCAATGGTGAGTACATCACTCACCTTCGGTTTGCCGATGATATAGCTGTCATGGCTGAGACCATGGAGGACCTCAGTTCAATGCTCAATGACCTCAGTTGAGCTTTCGAAAGTGTGGGCCTAAAAATAACATGGACAAGACAAAGGTCAAGTCAAATGCCCAGGTAACACCCACTCTCATGACGATCGGGGGCGCTACACTCGAAGTTGTGGACAAGTACGCTTACCTTGCACAAACTATCCAGTTAGATAGGTCCAACTTTGAGAAAAACGTCAATCGTCGCATCCGACTCGGCTGGGCAGCGTTTGGGAGGCTTTGCAATAACTTCTCGTCCCAAATACCGCAGTGTCTCCAGATGAAAATTATTGACCAATGTGTGTTGCCAATGATGACTTATGGCACGTGGTCGTTCACAATGGGCCTTATTAGAAGGCTAAAAGTCACTCAAAGGGCAATGGAGAGGACTATGCTCGGAGTTTCTGTACGTGATCGAATCAGGAATGAAGAGATCCGCAGGAGAACCAAGGCAACCGACGTAGCCCGAAGAATTGCCAAACTTAAGTGACATTGCTCGTAGAACAGATGGCCGATGGGGCCGAAAGGTTCTGGAGTGGCAACCGCGTACCGGCAGACGTAGAGTGGGAAGGCCTCCCACAAGGTGAACCGATGACCCTGTGAAGGCCGCGGGAATCCGCTGGATGTGGCAAGCACAAGACCGGTCGTAGTGGAGGAGCATGGGGAAGGCCTATGTCTAGTAGTGGATGACTTTCGACTGAAAGGATGATGACGATGATGAAATAGAAAGATTACATCCAATTTCTTCATTTCTAACGTTTACGTTTACGTTTAGTCGATACAATTACAGACAATTTTCATAATATACACAATTATGCTCATTTTATTTTTTCGTTTTGTTAAATTACACGTTATTATTGCTTGGTAGTAATGTCAATCCAATCCATGACATTAAAACACTTTACTCATAATGCTTTGTGTTCAAAGATTGTGTCTTGTCTATAGGGGTTTTAACGTTTGTAATTAATTTTCAGTCTTTTTTATATCGGTAGAAAATTTAGCAATTCGTGTAGGCAATAAGTAGCTATTTTTATTGCTAAATTAATCAGTCAAATGTGCTAGATTTACCGGATTAACCACTTTTGTGCTGGTTTAACGTAAATTTTGATTGTCTTTCAAGTTAATTAATAGTGTTAATTTTCGGAAATAATTAATGAATATTTTACGTCTTTTTCGCGTTTTACACTGTAGTTTGTTACTAATTTAACATTCTTTTTTGTGTTGCAAAACTGTAACTGTAAGACTGTGATAATATTAGACTGTGACAATATATAAACTGCAAGACTGTGATAATATTAACACAACTTTTTACCAAAAAATAATTATTGTTCACAGAGAATAGGTACCTCTCCTATGACGTTGGACCAAAAATAGTGTTAAATGGAATACGTTTCCCAAATTTTCAACTTCAAAACGTTGAAAATCGAATGCTACTTCATTTTAGCTCAAATTAATGTACAAAACTTGTGAAAAATTTGGAGAAATCCGAGAAGTTTTTGACAGATTGGGACTGAGATAAGAATGCAAACAGAAATTGCCCTTCAGGTATCAACATAAAAATTGTAAACGATAAAACATAAGATTCACATAGACATGAAACTCGCAAGTCTTTCGTTTGTTCGAGTCTCTTAAGTACGTTCTACATCGGGGCTAGTGCCAAATAATTAATTAATGCGAGCTAATTGATGGCCATGTAGCCTTGACACAGTCGAGATAAAGTATAAAGCGGCTGGAGCATCTTCACAAAAAATATCCTTACGAAGCACAAAGTTTCTTCTAAAGTCACGAAGAACAAGGGAACAAAAAATATTTTCGTTCGAAGGTTTAATTAGGCTTCTAATGTTCTTTGAAGGACTGAGGCCGAGATCTCTAAACGTCACTTAGCAGGTGCTTTGGCTTAGGCATGTTCCCTTCTCTATATTACACCTGTAATTTGACAGTTGTGCGACAGTGACTATAATACCTATTAGCCAAAGTACCTGCGTGGTAAGTACACTCTGAACAACATGTGATGGATTACATACTAGTTGTGTATACGCCATAGATGTATAATTCATAAATCTATGGTACACACATATCTACGAGAAATTGTATTGTTAACAACTGATAAACTTGCCTCAATAAAAATCGATATGCACGCAAAAAATAAAGCATATTATAAGATAGTAGTTTTATTTAAAATATACATACAATACATTAATAACCTCGTAAACTTCGCAGATTGTTATCAGAACTTTTTCAATGGAAACTGCCATTATCTTGTTATCTCGCAAAATTGAATACGCTTACTTAACCTTTCGAAAACATCTTTTGGAATATTTACCATGCATTTATCATAGTAAATGTTGGCAGATAATGCTATCGTCTACAAAAATGGAAGATCAAAAAGCTGGTCTAACAGAGTTTTGTTAAGAATAGCAAATGATTGACGTTAGCATTAAACGTAATGGGTGGATGGAGGCGTTTTATGACGGTTGTTTATACAAGATCTGGCAGAACACCCACGTGAAGTAAGGCTAACTTCCTATCGCTTTCATTACGATGTATGTTATTTTCACTTAGGACGTAGTAATAAGAACTAACCGTCCTTAGATCACCGGGTCGTAATGAATGAAAGACTATTGATTATTTAACAAATAATTATTCCTAGAGTCGGATCTACGTTTCTTTTTGACATCATGACCTACATCTGTCAGCCCTGTAAGCTGACACCTCATTGTTTTTACATTCTTAATACGAATTAGATTTTGTCTCATAATATTATGCCATCAGCTCCCAAACTAATCATAAAGGTTGCTTGATGCAACCTTGTTGGTTAAAGTCACTTAAGCTACGTGCCGACTGGATAAAATAGGGTTAACGTAGTGTCCAACTTTTAACCGACTTCAAAAAAAGGAGGAGGTTCTCAATTCGACTGTATGTTTTTTTTTTTAATGTTTGTTACCTCATAACTTTCGACTGGGTGAACCGATTTTGATTATTCTTTTTTTATTTGAAAGCTGGTGCTTCCCGTGTGGTCTCATTTCAATTTCATATAAGTAGATCTGATGATGCGTTTCGGAGACAGACAACGGAACTCTTCAAAAAATAACAGCAAATCAACCGCGATTGCTGTTATCGCATGAATATGCATTGTTTTGACCCCAAGGATGATGAAATTTCAAATTAGTGGGTTAGGTACTATAACTAAAAAGTGAAAAATAAAAACTTTTTCCAAAAAAAACAACCGACTTCCGAAATAACACTATAAAGTGAAAAATAACTTTAATTTCGGAAGGCGGTGACAAAAAATTTAAATACATATCCAAAGTCACCGCCTTCTGAAATTAAAGTTATTTTTCACTTTATAGTGTTTTTTCGGAAGTCGGTTGTTTTTATCTTACACAAACACTAAATTCACTCAATTTATTTAGTATTAAAATTGGTAAATTAATAAAACCTTAGAAATAATTTACAAAGGATTATAATGTTAGATGCGTGTGATAAACTTGTATGCAGGTAATTATAGGACAATAAAATTCATAACAATATGAAACATTATAACTCTTGAAATAATGTCAAAATGTAATTAATCAATTTTTTTTTTTCCTAATTTACTTAAATACTATTTACCATAAAGATACAAATAACAAAAGTCGTAGGTATACAGTTTTTATTCAGTTTGCTTAAAATGGTTTCTTGCACTGTATGGCCTAGTTAAACACATAATTTATCTATCTTTTATTTATCTTGAATCTTATTAAACTTACAAAATTTCTACCGACGCAAAATCCTGTCATATTAAATGATTTTATCAGCAGTATTGCTAAGTGGTACAATAAATGTTGCACAAAATTTAATTTCGATCGAAGCAATGTTAAAATTATGTCACCGTATGATTTTGAAAAACTGCACCATACTGCTTACCGACCGAATAAGTTAGGTTAGGTTAGAATTACGACCAGCCACGCGCAAGACGAGCGAGCGAAGCGAGCGGTGCCGCGGTAGCGGTCGGCGAGCGCTACTTCCAAGTTAGTGGCAGTTACATAACTATTTAGTAATAGCGCAAGGAACTATCTTACTACTTAATACCAGTTCACAATTTGACGGTTTCACTTCTATAGATTATAACCTACCGAAAAACAATGCTTTAAATTGTAAGCAGTATGTTACGGTTCACAATCTTTCGACAGATCACAATCTCGAGAAGTAGATTATAATCTAACGGTATTTCCAATTTTACGGTGACATATAAAGGTATTAGATTTTTGATGCGGGCGACTAATGTGCTCAGACATCAACAACATCGAGGATTTGTAGGTCAGTGCAGGATTTTGTTGAGTCAGCAGCAGGCATTCAATATCTGGTCTTACATGGTATGAGGCACATTGCGGTGTGTCAGCGTTCTTCGCGCACTCTAATATCGAGTGTCCTTCTTCACCTCAGTGACAACACGTAGATTTCAGCTCTCTGCATGTTTTTGCGGCATGACAATATTGTTGACATTTATAGCATCTAGTAACCTCTGGTCGCCTCTTACATCACAAACACGTGACAATTCACATCAGCCCAGAAGAGGTTAAATATACTAAACCGTCATAGAACAATGACTTAAACTTCGTCGGATGCTACTGAGTCAGAGTACGGGAAAGTCAGAACTGTGTAAGATCTAACTTCGTACATCTAACTTTTTCTTATACAGTCAGCTCAGAATTTAGCTACGAGCTTGTCACTTTCACCAGCGTCCATCAACTCCTGTAGCGTGTTGAAAACAGGACACGCTGGACAAGATATTAAGTGCCCCATTGTTTGTGGGACAGCACCACATTTACACTCCGACGCGGAGTCATCTGTGAATCTCCACCCGGTTCTCTTTACTTCGGCCTACCTGACTCCGTAGTCGACTCGTAGTCTATTTAAAGACCTCCAGTAAAGCCAAGGCAACTCATATCCAAGTGCGACATTTTCAGCAGTTAGAAGGAATGGGTTTTGTAGGGAAGCACCATTTTGCCACAGGCTTAGCCTTTCCTTAGACCGTTCGGCAGTGAGTGAACACACTTACTGAACTCACCTTATAGGGAAAATTTTCAAAAATCATCATTTAGAGTCAAAACTAAACCCCAAAGTCAAACTCAAAATCATTTACTTCATTTAATCCATATGAATTAATTGAAGTAAATGATTGATTGTGATGACACAAAAACCCTGCCGCAGTACTTCAAGTCCATGTGATTGTTGACTAGTGGAGAGGAAGCGGGCCGCTATCCAGCACGCATACCCATTGCGGGTTGGTTCGATTTTTTGGTTCTAGGACACATTAAGGTTTTTTTACGATGTTTTTTGATTTTGTGTTTTTATTCCACCGTTTGTTTTTGTTATTATAATTTAACTAAAATTATTTAATAAATCATGACAAGTCGTTGTCCCACAGACTACTGGCGTCATTCTATGATTAACATCTACACAATTGTTTTGGCTACAACAATGAAAGCACTTTATTTACCATTATAGTTGTGTTTCCATTATAGATAGCACTCCTAACATTTACTACAAGTAACAGGGAAGAAGTTTGTAAACAGGGAGTTTGAAGGTATATGTCGACAGTTTCCCGGCTATTTGACCTAAGCGACATTTTTTGCTTCATGCTGAAGGCGTGTCAGACTTTTACTGATTAAAACCCAGCCGTGTTCCCTCAGTTGCCTGTGTGCCAGGGTCGACGGTATCTCACGGCTCTTGCGGGCCCCATCAGTAGATGCCGACATCTCTTTAAGGTGCGCGTGGAACACAACGCGCCGTCGACCCGGGCTTGGTCCTTACCGGACAGCGAGCTACCCATTACTCGCCGTTCGCAAGCCCGCGCCTACGGTGGCCGGGAATCAGCCTGAGATTCTCGTTACCTAGGGCGTCTCCTGCAGCCGTGAGGGTGCATATACTGCCTCTCCCTCTTCGCGAGCATTACTGCTTCGCAGAAGGAGGTGACGGCTACCCATGCACTCTCGCTCCGTACCATGGCCTGGACCAGGCCCGGATGCGAAAGATCGCCGCTGCCGATCGCTTCCACAAGGACAAGGCGGTGTTCCGCCCAAGCCGGGCAGACCTCCACCGTATGCTCCACTGAGTCCTCAGGGCGATCTTTGCAGTGGAAACAGCCGGGCGTTTCCTCCCGCTTTATACGAAACAGGAACCTCCCGAAACACCCGTTTCCGGTAAGGACCTGCGTTAGGGGGAAAGTGAGGACGCCGTGCCGCCTCTCAAGCCACTCCTCAACGTGGAGACTTACTCTTACTCTCGCCGATCCCAGTCTCCTAGGTGACCGGGGTAGATGACGGCCCTGTCCGTCAAGTAGGCCTTGACCACATGACAGAGGTAGGTCGGCACCAGGCAAGCCGTCGGGTCCTGGTTCGGTATTCTTGGCATTCAGCCCACGTACCGCCACTCTCACCTCTATCTCGGTCACCTCTGGAACATCGTTGTTGTCGTCGGTGTGGTCCGCATCTGGCACCGCAGGAGGCGGAGCCATGATCGGGGGAGCATGCTCTCCTCGCGAAGGAAACAGAGCGCTCACCACGCCCTGCACGAGCTGGGGCCGGAGACTCTGCGTCAGCGGGGGAGCACACGGGCGGATCTTATTCCGCACCGTTTTGTAGGGGCGTCCGTAGGGACGCCCCTACAACCCGTAGGGGTTGATTTGAAAATTTGTACTACTTTACTATGTTTCATTAAGTCAGGAAATGTACCGGTGTCTAAACATTAATTAAATATGTCGGTTAAGACAGGGGCAATTGTGTCAATGATATCTTCAAGAACCTTAACGGAAATGCCCCATAAGTCTTCAGTGTTTTTAGTGTTAAGACTTTTAAATGCTGTTTTAATTGTGGCAATAGAAATGGGTTTGAATTCAAAACTTGGAATGTCCTTACTGAAGTTTTCTATAAGAAGAGAATCAGCTAATACAGATGATGACGAGAGAGATTTCGTAACCTCTATTGGGATGTTGGTAAAGAAATTTTCAAAAGTCTCAGCAACTTTTAACTTATCTGAAATGGTTTCATTATCAATTTTTAGTGCTAACTCATTCTGATCTCACTGTTGTATGTTTCCAGTTTCTTTGTTAATTACCTGCCACACAGCTTTTATTGTTTGGAAACTTCAAACAGTTTGATGTTTCCAAACAATTATGTAGTTTTGAACATTTGGTTGCAAACAGATGTTCGCAACCAAATTGCTCGCAAACGACTGCTCGCGGTGAGGAGGATCCTTCAGCTGCAATATGTATGTAATTTTTTAAGTAAGTTTATTTAATTTTAACTATACGAGAGTACGAAGAATAAGAATTTTATAAATATGACTTTTAAATTAAACATTGTTTCAAGCTTTGTTAGTTTTACTTAATAATTATTAATAATTACCAAATTTGTCCATGTTAGGGTTGTATTAGAACTGTAACCTAAAAACCCATCTCTAATTCTTTGATAGCAAAAGTTCATTTTACTTGAGTGGGGTTGAGCACCGATCGTCGTCTGTATCAAGTTGCACTAGTCTGGTTCAATGTTACATGCTGCTTCGACTCATTTGACTTAGGTAATTCAATGTGAGGTTTGTTGTATATGCCGTTTGTCTTGTTTTATTCATATTTATTAAACATTTGAATTAATTTGGTAATTCAATGTGAGGTTTGTTGTATATGTCGTTTGTTTTATTCATATTTATTAAACATTTGAACTAATTTACTTTCAACCACTATTCAAACTATAGGCATTTGAGCCATTTTGCTTTACTCCATAAAATAAAGCACAGAACGCAAATTGATTTAAGCGACATTTATTTTAGAAAATAATGCTCGTATGTTCGCAATATTAACTCAGAAAGATGCAGTATGTATTTATGGAAATACTGTATTAAGTTTACTGAAATCCAATCAATAGATTTTTTCTGAAAAACAAAACTTTAAACCTCTCCCCTGTAACTTTCTCAAAGTGTTGCTTAGATCAAATAGCCGGGGAACCGTCGTATAATATTTATTAAATTCATTAATTCAACAAAACTATTTTAGTTTGACGCTTTTTATGACTTGCACAGCATAAATATTTGACTTCACGTTATTATTAAATTAAAAAAATTAAGCTTGTTTGCATCTTATTTTATGACAATGGTTACTTGATGTTTTCTTGAGACGTTGTATGAGTTTACTAGTAAAAGAAATAAGGTACTCACACGTTTTATATTAGTTTTATTTTCTCTGATTAAATCACATTGATTTTTACACATCACTTTCTTTAACGACATAAATAACTTAAATCACGAAATATATTAATTTGCATGAAACAAAGTAATCAACAGTTTTTGTGTCTAGACTATTTTGTTCTTTTTGAGGTACTCTAGCCCTAAGGTATATTTCAAGCTTTATCATGAACTAATAATTTTGATGACACATCACCTTTATTTGGTTTCACACCCTTAATACTATCTGCTATTTCTTGCAGAGTTTTGTCTTTAGTTTCCGGTAGATATATGTACAAAACGCATGTGATAACTAATGAAGAAACACCAAATGCAAAAAATGCTCCATGCAATTCAAAAGTCCTAAATATTAAAGGAGCTAATTTTAAAGACAAACCAGTAACTAATTTTCCTGCTAACGCGATAATACATACTGATAAATTCCTTGATCTGATCGGAATTAACTCACCATAAACGGATACGGACATTATCATAGGTCCACAACTTACAGCTATTGAAAAAGCAACAAGTAATGATACTGTTATATATTTGTTCTCTGTAATAACATTTAACGTAATTAAATATAAGTATAACGATAGTATAAATAAAAATAAAACACCTACACTCGACGCAACTAACAACAACGTGCGTCTTTTTAAGAATTTCGATAAAGTGCAACCTCCATACATACTCAAAACTGTAAAGCCATCTAAAACCAACATGCCGACGTAAGCAGTAGATTCACTGTTTGTTATTTTCTTTAAAATGTCAATAGCATAAACAGAAAAAACTAATTTCCCACAGAAAATTCCTAAAGAACCAGTTGTAATAGATAATGCGGTTGGTTTATAAAATTCCGTGGATTTGATAGTTTTAAAGAAATCAATCACACGTTCTCTTGAAGATAGTTTTGTACTTCCACAGCTAGCTATATATTCCTTCTGAGAATGTATTAATGCTTCTAATTCTTTCTCTGAATCTTCGTCACAACCCTTTAACGAGCGATGTGATTCTGCACATTCTTCAAACCGTCCTCTGCTTGCCAACCAGTACGGAGACTCGGGCCAAATCATTACGGTTATCAAGATATACAACGAACACACTATTCCAAACAAAGGGATTTTTTTCCAATGAAAGAAGGTGCCTATCGCGTTTGAAGCCCAAATGCCCCAGTAGAACGTAGCTGTTTTAATGGTAAGAAATATCCCTCTATATTTTGGTGAAGTGTACTCAGTTAGGATCATGACCGTTATAACTATTTGTGATGCACTAAATAATCCCTGCATTATGTTACTTATCAATATGTGAGTGATATTTGTGCTATAATATAAAACTATGAACGCGGCCAATGTATCTAAGACGGCGATGATGAAAGGTATCTTCCTGCCAACAAATCTTGTGACGATGGAGAGGATGATCACGAAGGGAAACCCACTGAAGCCGTATACGGATGCTGAAAAATACGATTTCAATATAAATAAGCTGGTAATAAAATTAGAAAGTTGCAACGAGCGTCGAATGCCAATGTTCTCGGCCGATAGATATGCGGTTTATGCTTGAAATGGATAAAGTTATAAGTATGGTGTGAATCACTTGTAAATCCTATATTGTGTACCACATAGAGAAGACAGAATAAAGGTAACAAAATGTAACTTACTTATCCAAGAAGCCATGTCATCTGTGATCATTTCAGTATTGTTCGCTTCCCGCCTTATTTGCGGGATGAACATAGTAGGTGCGCCGACGCACAGCCCGTACAGGAACACAGACGTCCATACTCCGCTGCAGATCAGCAACTGCAAATAAAGTACAAAAAAATATAGATTTTTGTTTTACCTCTTTAACACGTTATTTGGTTTTGCCAGGGGTGCGGGTTGTTCGAAAAAGATACTGTGGCACTCGGGCAACTGAAGGAACACGGGTTTTTTTTGAGGGTGGGAAATCATGAAATAACTTCTCCCGTTCTGGGTGGATCAGGAAGGCGTGTCAGACTTTTAATGACTAAAATCTACCCGTGTTCCCTCAGTTGCCTGTGTGCCAGGTGCGACGGTATCTCTTTCGAACAACCCGGACCCTTGGCAGGCATCAGCCCTTACGGACCCCACCAGTTGGTGCTGACATCTCTTTGAGGCGCACGTGGAACACAACGCGCCGTCAACCCGGGCTTGGTCCTTAGACAGCGAGCTACCCAGTACTCGCCGTCCGCCAGCCTACGCCTATGGTGGGCGGGAATCAGTCTGGAATTCTCGATGCCCAGGGCGTCTCCTGCTGAGGCTAGGGCCGTGAGGGTGCATATACTGGCTCTCCCTCATGTGCGCCGCCTCCCTCTCCGCGAGCATTACTGCTTCGCAGAAGGAGGTGACGGCTACCCATGCACTCTCGCTCCGTACCATGGTCTGGACCAGGGCCGGATGCGAGAGATCGCCGCCGCCGATCGCCTTCATGACACACGGCGACATTCCGCCAAAGCAGGGCAGTCCTCCACCATATAAGGGGGGGTTTTAGTCTGGAAACATTTGACACACCCTTCCGCTCCGCCCAGAGCGGGAGAAGTTATTTGATGATTTCTCATTTTGGATTTTTCATGATGGAAAATTTGTCAATTTTCGCATCCGCCATCTACCAAACCAAATAACGTGTTTTTGTGGGTGAGAAATCATCAAATAACTTCTCCCGCTCTGGGCGGAGCGGAAGGGCGTGTCAGACGTTTCCAGACTAAATTGTTGTAGCCGCCATTTTGGATTTTCATTTTGACCCCACCATCGGCTTTAGTGACCCCAAAAACCCTGAAAACGACACCCATGATGGAAAATTCGACAATTTTTGTAGCCGCTATTTTGGATTTTCATTTTAACTCCACCATCGGCTTTAGTGACTCGAAAAATCCTGAAAACGACATCCATGATGGGAAATTCGAAAATTTTAGCAGCTACCATTTGGATTTCCATTTTGACCCCACCATCGGCTATAGCGACCCGAAAAACCCTGAAAAAGACACCCATGATGGAAAATTCGAAAATTTTCGCATCCGTATCTTGCACTTACATTTTGATCAGCGGCTTCGAAAACCATGACAGGTAACATAACTATGTCAAAAACAGTTAGAAAGTTAGAAATTGGATTATTACTTCCAGTCTGTACTGCCCAACTTCTTTGAAAGAATACAGGCGATAAGTTATGAAGAAATCTCATTTCCGCAACTTATTATATCTTAAAAAATATTTACTAGAATAGTAAAACAAAATAAACTTTTACTAATTGTAATCAGTTCAAGTTGATCTACTGTATTGCTCTATTCGGTGACATAGTTAATACTGCTACCGGCCGCCAGCCACGCCTAGCACGCGCGTCGCTCGCGCATCGTAACTAGTTACGTCTCGCTACCTACTCGTTTCGGGGGCTGAGGTAAGCTTTAAATGCCTACTGCACTGGGCTCACCTCACCTTAAAATCCATTTTAAAGTTTCACCCCTACATCCCTACTCCCCCGTTTTAGTGTATGGATAGTTTCTAAGTATGAACATTTTGTGAGGAATTGGTAAATGGACAACCTGATGTTAGCACTTCGTATAGGTATTATAGTGACATCTGTCAGAAAGCCACTTCCGGATAATAGTCTGCTGCTGCTGAATAGGTGCTGGTAGTTCTTTCCCGCATTGAACTTCATACAAGGAAATGGTTGCTATCAACCAATTAACTCAGCCTATCGCAGTCCACTGCTGGACATAGGCCTCTCCCAGGCTGCGCCACAACACTCTATCCTCCGCCTTCCGCATCCAGGCTGTCCCAGAAAACTTTTTAAGGTCATCGGTCCATCTAGCTGGGGGGCGTCCCACACTACGTTTGCCGATACGCGGTCTCCATTCCAGGAATCGCCTGCTCCACCGTCCATCGGTTCTTCGACAAACATGGCCAGCCCGCTGCCACTTCAGCTAGCTCACTCTACAAGCTATGTTAATGACTCCGGTTCTTTTCTGGATAATTTCATTCCTGATTTTATCTTTTAAAGAAACTCCGAGTATAGCCCACTCCATAGCACGCTGAGTGACCTTAAATTTGTGGATCAGCCCAACTGTCAGTGTCCACATTTCGGCACCGTATGTCATGATGGGCAGGACGCACTGGTTGAAGACCTGAAGACCTGAAGGTCTTCAAGTATTGTGGAATAGGCGTAATATATAATATATATATATAATCGTTCCGTCCTGTCTACTCATCATTATCATTTCTACCAAAAGACGTCTACTGCTGGACATAGGCCTCCCCAAGCTCCTCCACTTTGACCGGTTCTGTGCTTCCCGTATTCAGCGGGTTCCTGCGGCCTTTACAAGGTCATCGGTGCACCTTGTTGGAGGCCTTCCAACACTACTCCGTCTTCCGGTACGCGGTCGTTACTCCAGAACCTATCGGCCCCATCGGGCATCTGTTCTGCGAGAAATGTGTCCTGCCCACTGCCACTTAAGTTTGGCAATTCTTTGGGCTATTTCGGTTACGAATCTGGCAAACGACCCTAGAGCCAGATTGACCCGAAACTGTACCGAAGACATCCCGGACGTCAGCTTGTACGAGATCGGAGGCTTTACGCGGGGGTCGTGCAGGCCATGGCCCTATACGGGGCATCGGTGTGGGCGTCTACATTGAGGCGCCAACCAGCACGTCGGTTGAACGCGGCCCATAGGGTCATGGCCATCCGGATGATCCGGGGATACCGCACGATC
Source organism: Polymixis lichenea (assembly GCA_949091785.1). NCBI lineage: Eukaryota > Metazoa > Arthropoda > Insecta > Lepidoptera > Noctuidae > Polymixis > Polymixis lichenea. The sequence goes on from OX420944.1 coordinate 23,315,425, forward strand.
TCCGGTGAGGCCGCGCGTCTCCTTGCCGGATTGCCGCCATGGGATCTGGAGGCAAAGGTCCTCGCGCGCACTTGGGAGTGGCGCGAGGAGGCCAAACGCCGGGGCATAACTCCACTGCCGCGAGAAATTGCGGCACGGCGGACAGAGCTCCGGCAGGATCTCATGGCGACGTGGAGAGTGCGATTGTCGCAACCCAGTGCTGGGCACGCCACGATTGCGGCGGTAAGTCCCCTCTTTAAGGAGTGGTTTGAGAGGCGGCATGGTGTCCTCATCTTCTGCTTGACACAGGTCCTTACCGGACATGGCTGTTTCGGGAGGTTCCTGTTTCGGATAGGGCCGGAGGAAACTCCCGGGTGGTTCCATTGCGAAGATCGCCCTGAAGACACGGTGGAGGTCTGCCCGGCTTGGGCGGAGCACCGCCGTGTCCTCGTGGAGGTGATCGGCGGCGGCGACCTCTCGCGTCCGACCCTGGTCCAGGTCATGGTACGGAGCGAGAGTGCATGGCTAGCAGTCGCTTCCTTCAGCGAAGCAATTATGCTCGCAAAGAGGGAGGCGGCGCACGTGAGGGAGATGCAGTACAGGCGCCCTCACAGCCGTGGCCTTCGCAGGAGACGCCCTGGGCGTCGGGAATCCCAGGCTGATTCCCGGCCACCGTAGGCACGGGCATGCGGACGGCGAGTAATGGGTAGCTCGCTGTCCGGTAAGGATCAAGCCCGGGTCGACGGCGCGTTGTGTTCCACGCGTGCCTCAAAGAGATGTCAGCAGCAACTGAAGGAGCCCGCAAGGGCCGATGCCTGCCAGGGGTGCGGGTTATTCGAAAGAGATACCGCGGCCCCTGGCACACAGGCAACTGAAGGAACACGGGTGGGTTTTAGTCAGTAAAAGTCTGACACGCCGTCCCACTCCACCCAGAGCGGGAGAAGTTATTTGGTGATTTCCCACCCAAAAAAAAAACCTCTATTGAGATGTTGGTAAAGAAATTTTTTAGTCTCAGCAACTTTTAACTTATCTGAAATGGTTTCGTTATCAATTTTTAGAGCTAACTCAATCTGATCTCGCTGTTGTGTGTTTCCAGTTTCTTTGTTAATTACCTGCCACACAGCTTTTATTTTATTTTTAGAAAGACTAATTTTGTTACTTAATAATTTAGATTTAGCTTGAGCGCAGACTCTTTTTAATATCTTAGAATAGTTTCTTACATATAAAGACTTAGGAACTTAATCTGAGCAAAGGGTATTCTATGGTGACTATTACAGTGCATAAAAATTATAAATAAGAATAATACACTTACCACGGGAAACTTAAACGGTAAGGAGATTTTTTTTGCCAAACACCATTTCTGGGCAAACGCAGGCTACAGCTGGAGCCATAACACTCTTTCACATGTGACCCGCCCCAGTCGTGACGAGGAACTGACTGCAACGCTGAGTTGTCTCTTTCAGACTATACACTACGCGGAAAATAATTAACCCTGCGACTGTGTGAACAAATGGTAGCGAGTAGAAAGTGTTAGGACAATTTTCAAAGTCATTACAAATGACTTAAAAGTAGTACACTGAGTGTGTATAGTTTTGCTAATTGATAAAGCATGTCGTGAACTATCTAAATTACTGCAAGAAAATACGATCTTCAGGGTATATTTATGACTTTTCGAGCATGAACTGCAAAAAATTGTGAATTGGGACACGAATGGTGATGAGATTTGACGAACCTTTATGAATATAACTTAGTTGTTTATAACAATAGGAATATGTAATGTTCATCTGTGTATAGTGCTGGACCTATGTTTAACGTGAAATAGAAAAAATCATAACCGTATATCTCACTAAGTAGTTATTTGGGGAGGGCTGCGTAATATGCACATGTTCAAGGACGGTGAGTCTTTGAACATGTGCATATTACGCGGCCCGTGTTTTCCAGCAGGGCGAATCGATTTTGAAGTTCCAGTTGGAACTTTTCGGATCCTAAAGCAGTTTGGAGCTGCGTAGGTCGGAGGGTAGCGCTCATCATTCGGATTCTCTCTGCTTGAAAATTGATATTTACGAGGTGCATTCAATAAGTACCTAGCCTCATCGCCAGAGGGCGCTGTAGTTTCAAAAGAGTTTTACCACAGTGTAGCACATTCTTTTTTAATTCTTTTTTCAAATTTTCATTCCAATCCCTTCATTTGTTTTAATTTGACAACTTATGGAAGCGAACGTGTCGATCGGTTTTACAAAAATGGAAAAAGAGCAATATCGTTCGGTGATTCGATTCCTATTTTTGGAAGGGAAAACGCGCATCGAAATCAAAAAGCGCTTGGATGCTGTGTACGGTGACTCTTCTCCATCGATGGCCACCGTCAAGAATTGGTTCAACGAGTTTGCACGTGGCCGTACGTCGGTTTTTGATGAACCACGTCCAGGTGCACCGAAAACAGCTGCTACGGAGGAAAACATTAAAAAAATCCATGATCTCGTATTGGCAGATCGCCGATTGAAGGTTCGGGAGCTAGCTGAGACTGTAGGCATTTCAGAAGGAACAGTGCATCATATTCTTCACGAGGAACTCGGTATGAGAAAGCTGTCGGCGCGATGGGTGCCGCGTTTACGCACACCAGAAAACAAGCGCAACCGTGAGACCACATCGGAGACGTGTTTGGCGCTGTTTAAGCGGAATCCAGCGGAGTTTTTGCGTCGTTTTGTGACCGTCGATGAAACCTGGATCCACTGGTACACACCAGAGACCAAGGAGCAATCAAAACAATGGATCCAGACCGGGGAACGTGCTCTAAAGAAGGCGAAAACTGTAAAATCGGCCGGAAAAGTTATGGCCACCGTTTTCTGGGATTCACAAGGTGTGATCTACATCGATTACCTCGAGAAGGGTAAAACAATTACAGGGCTTTACTATGCCGATTTATTGGGCCGATTCGACGCCGAATTAAAGAAAAAACGACACCATCTGGCGAAGAAAAAAGTGCTGTTTCACCACGACCACGCACCGGTTCACACGTCTGCCGTTGCCATGGCCAAATTGGTCGAATTACGCTACGAATTGCTGCCCCATCCACCGTATTCTCCAGATTTGGCCCCTTGTGACTTCTTTCTGTTTCCTAATCTGAAAAAATCACTCGCCGGGAATAGATATGGATCGAATGAGGAGGTCATCGCCGCCACGGAGGCCTATTTTGCAGAGTTTGACAAAAACTATTTTTCGGACGGATTAAAAAAGTTGGAGCATCGCTGGGCTAAGTGTATCGAGCTAAAAGGAGACTATGTTGAAAAATAAATTCCCACTTTTCCAAAATTTTCGTTTACTTTTTGTAGGCTAAGTATTTATTGAATGACCCTCGTAGAGTGCCTCGGACAAGCCTGTGATCGCTTCCGGTATTGAACCTGCTGATCATTGAGACATCTCTAAATATGTGCTTCTTATCCGTCATGATGAACTCGATCTCGTTCCTTGTCACGTTATCGAGGCTCTGTCAGGTCTACTTTCTTTGGGGTTTCTTTTCGAAGAACGAATTCATCAAAAAGAGCCCCCGTGACTGTAAGAAGTTGACCAGCATTTGCCTTCTGTGATTCCTTCGCCCCAAAACGAACGGTCCGACTTTCAATTCGCCGCGTTCTTGTGCTCCTACTTTGGCATTGAAGTCCCCCATAACAACGTTATAGTGAGCCTTGGTCGTAATGATTGCTATAGTTTGGCTTTATTTTATAAAAACTCTTTTCCACAGACACATCAAATGGTTTATGGATGCTATAATGCTTGACCGCAGGTAATTCTAACCACACTTACTGTTAAACCATATCTTATTCAATTTAATCATTTTTAGTTAAAGTAAGCAAGATTGTGTAAATTTAGTACCTGTTTTCTAACTATACGGCGTTGGCGTCGAATTAGATCGCGCTATGGTTACGTTACCGGCGAACCTATAAGTAGTCCAGCAATTTTAAGGTTGTTGTTGAAAATTCTGTATTGAGCTAAATTCTTATATACTGTGCTATAGTGTTTTATATGAGTTTTATTGAAGATCTAGGGGTTAAGTTTTGACACTCACTATGAAGGAGAAAATTCTGAGCAAAACCTGTACAAACTCAAACTAATAATTTACTAACGAATGATTTGTTTCAAAACCACCAAAAACCATATACAGGCATTTTTCCACTATCAAAGAGTCGGTCAGTTAATCCGAAAGTTGAAGCCAATTCCAAAACCTAGATCTCTATGGAGAAGAACGGGCAAGAAACTACAAGGATACTTTTACAGTCAAGACATTTCAACATCCTGGGAACACTATTGCTGTTGTTTCTGTATGTGAGAACAATGTAAAGACAACATAAAACAATTCAAAATATAAGATTAAGATTATTTTGTTTTTATTATTTGTTGTTATCGCGGCAATAGAAATACACACCCTGTGAAAATTTCAACCTTCAACGTATTACGATTCATGAGTTACAGCCCGCTAACAGACAGACGGAAGGACGGACAGCGGTGGCTTAGTCATAAACCCTATGAGTCATAGGGTTTCGTTGGCACCCTTTGGGTACGAAACCCTAAAAATTAAACAATGTGTTAGGAATATCCTTCAAAATCCTTCGAATTGTTATAGAACGTGTGCATGTAATTGGGGTGCTGGATTTTATAAGTACTTATTTCGTCAAAATGTAGTGAGCTAACGTGCGAGTCAAAGTGAGTTATCTGGAGGAGAAAAGGTTGTTTGTCTTGGAGTGGAACAATAACAGCTCTGTAGATATGTGATAAAGTATTCTGATAGGAGTCACATTTAGCCGCTACCTTTTTTTAAGATTATTTTTACCCCTGAGATTGACACAGAAACGGGGGGCATGGTCAGCTACAGAAATCTAAATAGACCCAAAATTATATAGTTACTACACTACTATTCACCATTTCATGTGCTACAATAGAGTTATGTTATATAATTTTGCTTTTGTTTATAGAATTTTGTTCCTCTCTTTACACACAAAAAAATCAAATATTTCCTGCAGTGGGTGTAGTTATTAAGCAGTCGATTTAATTATTTAAATATAATCGCAATCAGACTCAGGTTAACTCGGAAATGGGATAACTATGTGGATGGATACTGCACCAATTTCACCAAAAGATAACTTTCTTACCTGCTTCAACAAAGGATTCCATTTTTTAAATGTCGACTTTTGTTTAATGCCACTTTCACTATTACCTGGAACTTCCGTATACTGGCACATTTCCATCCTATTTCATGTAACTTATTTCTTAGAACGAAAATACTGCCTCCACTCTTCGATTGTTATCGCTTTAAAAAAACACTAATTGTGATTTTATTTTTATTAGTTGCAAGTGTTGTCCAGTTCGTTGCACGGGTGAATGTGTCGGCTTACTAACTTGAATGCGAATATTTCTTAATAAGAGTTACGTTCTTCCTGACGTCGGTACTTTTGGAGTATCACAACAGGTTTAGGTACCGGATTTTGATCATTGTCTTAGCTGGTTTACGACTGTTAAACGAATGTTGAATTATTTGATTTTATAGTTATATAAATAGGTCCAAACATACCTCAGCGATATAAGTAGGCCTAATTTAAACATTGAGTGAAGATGGTTTTATATTCATGTAACACGCCATAAAAACACTCAAACTCAAACTCAAAGCATTTATTTCAAATAAACCAATTACAGACACTTTTGAATTGTCAAGGTCGGTGAGTTAGAAAGATGAAGCTAGTTGCCCATTCCAAAGCGTAGGTAGGTATGGAGAAGAACGGGCAAGAAACTCCCTGGACACTCTTTTAAAATCATGGCATTGTTACAAAAAGTTGGTTACATCATTATGTTGAAATTATCAGTGTAAGAACGATATAAAAAGACGTGCACATTAAAGCGTCCGTAATCAAAACAAAAATAGAATAACAATTCAGAAATTAAAATAAGCCGAGCTAGGAGATGACCAGTCCCTACTGGCAGCGCCCGTTCACGAACATGACGTGTGTATCAGCACCAGCTCAACCATTTTGAAGGGAACTTAATGATCCAACACACACGCCACCACCAGCGAGACATTTGAGTGAGCATGACATACTCTCAGCTGCCAGGGCACATTCAAGTCAATGAAAGACGTACCCTGTAAATGGTAGCTTTACACTAGGAACATAGTGCTCACACGTATGCTATGCAATTATACAATACTAGAAGTTTGAATTTATACAATGCAAAGATATCTACTCTTTTACAGTCTTCAGCAGCTCCAACAACGTTTTCAAATGCTAATCAATTTGGTTTAAGCTACCTTGTGGAGCAGGACAAGCAGCGTTTAGCCAAGCATTTTTGACAGCGATGTAATATCCCAACTTATAATAAGCATGGCTGCATAGTGTGCGTTTCATACAAGATTTAAATTTCATTTCATTCAGTTGGAGTATGTGGGGAGGTATTTTATTGTAACATTTTAAACAGTACCCCATGAAGGATGAGTCTACTTTAGCCAGTCTGAAGCCTGGTTGAACTAATTGGTCCCTATTTTTAGTCCCAACGGTGTATCTTCACCTCTTTTACTGAAAAGATTTACATTTTTCCTGACGTACATGATGTTTTCATAGATATATTGACAAGGTACCGTCATGATATTAATATTTTTGAAAAGTTCCCTAAGAGAATCTCGCCTACGGAGGCCATTTATGTTGCTCTGATGGCTCTTTTCTACAGAATAAAAATAGACTCGATATCTGCAGCCCGTCCCCATAGTAAAATACCGTAAGACATGATACTATGAAAGTAACTGAAATAGACTAACCTCGCGGTTTCTATATTAGTGCATTGGCGGATTTTTCTTACAGCATATGCTGCTGAACTTAGCCGTCCTGCAAGAGCTGTTAAATGAAGACTCCACTGTAGCCTTGAGTCAAGCGTGATCCCTAGGAAAACAGTTTTATCGACGAATTCTAGTTTCTCTTTATTCAATACTATATCACAATTAGTACTTTTAACATTTGGTAAAGCAAATCTTATGCATTTAGTTTTTTTCCCATTTAATACTAAATTATTAGCAGTGAACCAATTTTGCACCAGCAGTAGAGCGTTATTTACGTCGTCAAGATTTGATGCACGTCTATTTATTTATTAAGGATGTATCGTCAGCAAATAACAACATTTGTGGTTGTTTTTTTAATAAATGGTGTAGATCATTAATATATTAGGTTGGGGAAAAAGTCTTTTCGCATTATAGTATGTATGAACTTGTAATAAAATCTTTTTGGCTATACTATTTGTATCTGGCTGGTCTTGGTATCATTGAAAGTTTAAATTTTAAAGAACATAATTCCAAATTCAAATTAGGAAAATGTGTGATTTTCATTTGTTTTTCGTACCGTCAAGATGAGTGAATCTAATGAAGAAATTCGATACATTTTACAATTTTACTACAAAAAAGGTAAAAATGCAACGCAAGCCGCGAAAAAAATTTGCGATGTTTATGGACCTAGTGTAGTGTCTGTGAGAGTAGCACAAATTTGGTTTAAGCGTTTTCAATCCGGAAATTTTGATGTCAAAGATGCACGTCGCTCTGGTCGCCCTATTACGGATAAAATGGATGCCATTTTTGAAAAAGTGGAGCAAGATCGGCATACCAGTAGTTACGACGTAGCTGAAGAACTAGAAATTGACCACAAAACAGTTTTGGCGCATTTGAAAAAAACTGGGTACACAAAAAAGCTCGACATTTGGGTACCTCACGAGCTCACTGAAAGAAACCTAATGAACCGTGTACTCATTTGTGATTCTTTATTACGACGTAATGAAACCGAACCATTTTTGAAGAAGCTGATAACTGGCGATGAAAAGTGGATCACGTATGACAAGAACGTGCGAAAAAGGTCGTGGTCAAAGGCCGGTCAGGCTTCACAGACTGTGGCGAAACCCGGATTAACTCGCAACAAGGTGATGCTGTGTGTGTGGTGGGATTGGAAGGGCATTATTCAAAATGAGCTGTTACCACCAGGCAGGACTATCGATTCTGAACTCTACTGCGAACAACTGATGAGATTAAAGCAAGAAGTTGAGAGAAAGCGGCCGGAATTAATCAACAGAAGGGGTGTGGTTTTTCATCATGATAACGCTAGACCTCACACATCTTTAGCCACCCAACAAAAATTAAGAGAGTTTGGCTGGGAGGTGTTAATGCATCCGCCGTATAGGCCTGACCTTGCACCTTCAGATTTCCACCTGTTTCGGTCTCTTCAGAATTCTTTAGGCAGTGTCAGGTTAACATCACGAGAGGACTGCCAAAACCACTTGTCGCGGTATTTTGACCAGAAGTCCCAAAATTTCTATAGCAATGGGATCATGTCCCTACCTACAAGATGGCAAAAAGTTATCGAACAAAATGGTACCTACATACTTTAGTTAAATGTAAATAAACTTTATTAAAAAATGTTTTGAATTTTCTTAAAAAATGCGAAGAAACTTTTTCCCCAACCTATTATACTAAAAAAGGAAAGGACCTAATATTGAGCCTTGTGGAACACCCATTTTTATTTTTAAACCAAGTGAATTGACTCCATTTATATGAACTTTTTGCTGTCTATCATTTAAATAAGATTTTACTAGACTGAGCGTAAGTTTACCAAGTTCGTAATGCATAAGTTTTAAGAGCAAGGTTTCGTGATTAACGCAATGAAATGCTTTGGAGATTTCACAAAAGATTCCACTGGCATCCTGGGCCTCCTCCCAAGCAGTAAATATGTGTTTTAATAAGGTAACACCGGCGTCAGTCGTACAACGTCCTTTGGTGAAACCATATTGCTGATAGCGTAAGATTTTGTTGGTGTTAAAATGATTAAGCATTTTATTGAGCATTATCTTTTCGAACACCTTGCTAAATACCGGCAGTACGGTTATTGGTGTATAATTGTTTGCGTCATTGCTGTCCTCAGATTTGAATAGAGGTATAACCTTACTATATTTCATTAAATCCGGGGCGACTCCTTGATCTACACACAAATTAAATATCAAAGCTAAGTATGGTGCTATGGTCTCGATTATAGATGTACAAACTTTTATAGACATTCCCCATAGAGCTTCGGTCAGTTTGATTTTGATTTGCCGAAAACATTTTAAAACTATCATAGGGTTTATGTGGTTAAATTGAAATTCAACAGGGCAGCCTGGAACGTTCGCTCTTAATAAATCAATTGAGACATCGGGGGACGAATTTATAGCTTCCGTCGTTTTAAATGGTATATCAGTAAAGAAGTTTACAAATTCTTAAGCTACTTCTATGTTAGAGCTTATGGGGTGCCATGTGTGACGCGAAGTCTCCAATGTATAATCCATATTTCTTATTTTTTTCCAACTAGTTTCGTTATTTATAACTTTACGAACTGTTTTTATCACTTTGAAAAAACTCCCTAAAATAAACCAAACCCACCGGTAGTTGCAAATTCACTAGCTCAGTGACGACCACAGTATATTTATTTTATAATATTTTACCTACCTATTATAATTATTATACCAAGCCAGCCGTTTTTTTTAACTAATAAACCGTTTAATGGTTTTATATTAATCATTTCATTTATTTCAAGATATTTAGCACCTTTGTGCGTAGCAACAGGTGCACTTACTCTTCCGATGGGATGGCAATCAGATACGACTGAAGATAGATCAGGCGCAGGACCAACGGCCTAACGTGCTTTCCGAGGTAAGGGGTATCCCACACACGACGTATCCACGTTACGTTCAGCAATCACGGGATTTTGCCACTTAGCTACCGTACATAGGGACTGGTCAATTATGGTTCCAAATCGCCTCACGAACTAAGAAGTTACCCTTATAATAGCCTAGTTAATAATGTAGGTGAATATGAACTTTGACATTAAAGAGTAGAGCATAACGATGAATATTTTATTGTTTGCTGTATCAATATTTATTATAGACAGCCTACGGATTGGGTTGTTTAGTTTTGGTTGTGGCCACTAAGAGGGCGAAGAGGAGGACTAAAATTGTACTGCGATTGTTTGGCAACCGCCCTTACCCACAATACGATATAGCAAAGTTATAAAGACGGTGTCAGTGTTAAATTGTTACCTAAACGTGAAACTGACTGTATCTGATAAAAATGAGTTTGTGACTTTTTTACAAACAAGTAATTCCTACATGAAATTAACATAATACAATTGTGATACAATATTTTCACAAATCGTTCATTATAATAATAATGTGGCGAACATCTACAATACCCCACATACGAAAAACTTCAAAATCACAAATATGGAAAATACAAAAAGTGAAGTGTCCACTTCACTTTTTGTATTTTAATGAAATATAGTAAGGTTATTCCACATGCGAACTAAGCAAATCTGGACGTCACATAAATCCTACATCACGCAGTCAGAGTTTACCACGAGAATCACATATATACAAGACTCTCGACATCAACCGTCGGGCAGTTGCCCACCAAACACAACACCCGTCTGGTCGGAGGATTCTCCTTTACTATAGAGTGTGAGTGAACTTTACACCCTGTTCCTCATGCCTCTATGATAATATTATTAATTATAATTGATTATTATATCAGTAAAACTCTGATCAAAATAACGTACGAATCGCGTGCAGAATGCAGGACGAAATTCGCTCAAGCTGTTGTTTGTGTCAACTACACTACTACAAAAAGCTTCAGGCACTTGAAAGGTATTCAAAAAACGAGATCATATTAATGGAATATCTATCTATTTTACAGTTTTTAATATCACAATTTGGAATGAATATGAATATGAATATGAAATGCACCGATCCCAGCGTGGCTTGACCAGACTCGATAAATCGAATGAACCCCAAGATTTGCACTAGCCCCTGGAGCCTCATGCTTCATGGTGTTACAGAGGCCATTGCATATCAAGAAGTAGACCGGGGGGCGCGGTAATGGTCAGGTAGACGTGCCCATAGGATAGGAAAGGATTGCGAGCCTACCGGATATGCATCCTTGAGTAAGCATTGGACTAGTGGAGAGACGGGTGGTATTTATTTATAGGAGGGCATCTTTTCACGACGTCGCCGGCATGTTGATTCAGGTCGGGCTTGTTGGGTACGTTCAATTGTTTTCTTAGCTCTTTTCTATGCCGTTGCTTCGCTATGTTCTGTTTTGTTGTTTTCGTAGTAATATTCTGAGTTCTCGCAGCTAACAGTTTCTGATTTTTTGTAGATTGCTAGCCGCTTTCGTGATCTTAGTTTTGTCTCCAGCCATGTCCTTTCAAAACTTGATTCCCATGTCGAATTATTTCATTGCTTGTTTTAGATTGTCATTCCTTGGGTAAATAGGTCGTCCGAGGTTCTTAGATTTGGCCTTGTACTGCATTGCTACCTGCAATAGGTGTGGTTTATGCCGTCTGAAGACGTGTGCTAAGTAGCACATCCGTGATACTTGATGCGTTTTGTTACGGTTTTTTCGTCTAAGATTTGGTGCATTTTCTTAATTATTAGTTTATTCCTGATGTGGTTAATCAAGTCTCTCATGATAACTCGTTCATATCTTCTGAGTTTTAATCTGTTCACCTTGGGTCGATACTTTTAAGTCATATATCATCATACAAGGTACGATAACTCTTCGATACATAAGTCTAGCTAACTTTCAGTCCATCTTTGCCTTTAGTATGAATGGTAGTAATGATTTGCGTTTCTCGTGGCCTGTTGGCATCGTTTTCTAATTGTGCTTTTTCTGCTTGTGTATGTGCCTAGCTATTTTATTTCGTCCATTGTTGGTATACTTATTCCGTTGTGGGTCACGTTGATTGTTTGCTGTGATGTTATGGGGTCCCTAATTAGAATGTTTGTTTTTGTTTCGTTTATTTGGAGGCCTGCGGTATTTAGTAAAGGTTTTGTGTGGAATAAGATGCGCTCTAGTCCTTCTAGATCATCTGCAATGAGTATAAGATCGTCCGCAAATGATAATACCAGGGGGAGTGAAACGCGGTCCTGATCTAGTTTGATTAAATGGGTTGCATCTTTAAGGGTTCTAAGGACTTCGTCGAAGACTAATGTAAAAAGGCGAGAGGAGTGAGGGCAACCCCGTTTAACTCCCTTTCCTTTGATAGTTATAATCCAATTGCTTTGCTGGCCATTCCATTTGATGCATGTTCTTACATTCATGCATACCTTGATTATCCTGTTGGTCATCGATTTGTTAGTTCATTGCAATAATTATCCTAATGCCTTAATGTCTTTAAGTCGACATTGGTGTTTTCTATGACAAGGGCGATAGGGCGAGCGTAAATTCGTTTACTTGCAAATCCTTCCTCGTCTAGGACCCTTTCGTGCATAAAATGTGGTAATCTGTTGATCCATTGTTTAAAAGGGACGCTTGGTAGTTGCCTAGTCCTGTTATTGCATCGTCTATTTTTTTATTTTTTTGTTTTTACTACGCATCTGGCGTAAATTCTGTAGTACCATTATGCAGCAATATTCGTTCGCGTCTTCTAGTTTTTTATTTTTGGGATTAGTACCTGCGCGGTTTCAAGCCACTTGTCCGGCACTGTATTCTGTGTCCAGGCTTTATTCTTGTGTATAGTTGCGGTTTCCTGTTATATTTGGGGCATCGTTTTGTTAAGTTCGGTTACCACGGTTACCACTTGGTCCGTTCCGGGAGTTGTCTCGTTTGGCTTTTATTGATGATTACCATTACTTCTTCGGCTTTGTTATTTTAACATTTGGTATCTGAAAAGGCCCTCGCTCCTTTTTTTTTTTTTGTTTTCCTGGGGGACACCTTTATGTACGCGGATCTCCTTCGGCGTTTTGTTTGTTGTTCCTGTAAAACGTGTCGAGCATTTGCCTGCATTTTCCGGTGTGAAATGTCCCCAGTCCGGTGAAGCGGGCTCTGCGTGTTTTTGTTCTTCTTGATATTTAACCTTTTGGAGTGTTGTCTGCCATTATTTTTATGCCTATTTGGATTATCCGGTTTCCCGCTTTGTAGGTTAGTAAGAGCTAAGCGATGGTCTCTTTATTAAATTGGCTGAAGAATCAGTTTCCTGAGCAGCGGTCGGTTTTAATAACCTCCGTTATTGTGTTCCAGGGTATTTCGATGTCTTTACTCGTTGGGATGATGTCTTTATTTGCTAGTTTTTTTGTTATCCAGTCTTCGTATTTTATTTATACAGAATTTCTGTTGAGAGCTGCGTAGTTGCATTGTTTGTGCTTGATATGACCCCGGTGTGTGTTACTCGCTTTTCTTGAGGGGTGCCAATCACAGTGTGGAGATGTATGTTCCTGAGTTCAACCCTGTTTCCTGTAGGTTGGCTATATGAATGCCGCTACGTGAAGGTTCAGCATCTATTTGATTTTCTTTCTTTGGCTGGTGTTGAGGCGCCGATGCACAGGTCTGGTCAAGTGCGCTTAATTGCGGTAAAGGTCTGTTTCTGGGTGTTGTGTATCCAGTGTCGTTTGCGATTACGACTGATAACGGTGTGAGTAGCTTGCTTCTTGTTCTTCACACGGTGTTAATGAGTTCGCTAATTGGGGGCTGTTCGTTTGAGGCCGGGGTTTCGTGGATTTTTCTTGCTCTTCTCGTGTGTTTTACCGGTTATAAGGATTGGCATGTTGCGGTGTTTAAGCGTTGTACTTAGGATGTCGCTGTTGGCGGGTACTAGTTCGCCAATAGGTGAATACCCTTGTGCGTTTCTGTTGTTTCTGTGCAGATAGTATTCGGACAAGGCGATGATGATATCTTCGCCACCACAAAATGTTATATTAAACTAGCCCCTGACCGCGGCTCCGGCCGCGTGGAAGTCGGTTATAGCGTATGTTCCTATATGAAAGTAGCCTATGTGTCTCTCCATATTCTAGGCTATATCTGAGCCAAATTTCATGACACTTGGTTCAGCGGTTTAGGCGTGAAAGCGTAACATACATACAGAAAGTCACTTTCGTTTTTATAATATTAGTAGGGATTGTGCGGTTATGTATTTTGCTATCCTTTATTCCTGGAAGAGAATGCTGTTAGGGAGAAAATCATGTATATTATTTAGAAGTGATAGGAAAATTCTATCATCCTGTCGATGTTTCCATATATATGTGGCGAGATCTTGACTGACAATCCTATGATCGAGTGTTAAGCCCATTAAATTATTTTTTGAAAACACTTTTGTTTGTAGTGCAAGTCCAGGACACGTGCAAAGGGGCTGAGGCTGACTTGACCCTTTTTTTTTGGTTAATCTGTAGAACAAAAGCGTGCTATGCGAACTTAAGAGTTAAGGGTAACTTTTTTGTACACTTCAGCACATATGGGCCGTGGGCCGACTCAAATTTCGGTAACCGTGGCGTTACAAGTTATAATAATACAATCTTTAGGTACTGCGTTTTGAGCGATAGGTACCGCATTTTGCGCTAGAATAATAGCGTAAATTAGTTTGTGCCGCCCTATTATATATAGTGTTAGCACACTGGCCCACAACGAACCGGCCGGCCGGTCGTTCTCAGTTTTATAGAACAAATCCCTGAAATATTAGGAACGATCTCACCAGGTTTAGCCGCCAGGGGTCAGCCGTGTCACTCGTCCTCCAGCAGCCAGTCTTCGCTGCAGGCTGAAGCGCACTTACGTCACTTTTGCTCCCTTGTTTTATACTCTTTTAATATCACAATTTGGAAAAACAAATATTTTGAATTTAAACTAACTAACTAAACGTATACAAACATACCAAAACACAAGGACACTTAGGCGTCGAAGTATTCGTCTGCATCGCTGTCATCAGGAAACGTGCCCAGAAGACTGGCAGCATTGCCATGTTGAATGGCAATGCTAATTCTTTGGCCAAAGAATGACGCAGCCCCGTGAAGTGTCGACCAGCCGGCGAGAAATTTCCTTAAAAAGGAGACGTGCCTCCGGGCCCCATGACCCGAGCGTTTCGACCCCAAACGGCTCGAAACTGTAGTTACCCATAAGGTTACAATATTTACGCCGCTTGAGGGTCTCAGCAGCTGCAGCAGCGGCACCAGCACAGCCCGCCGTGCTAGGAACATGAGATGGCCCAAGGGTGTTGAAACAGGTTGCATCCCACACCAGAGGTCTACCCACCTTCTAAGGCAATAACGTCATACCGTCTGGTATCTTCCCATCGTCACGTACCAAGCCGTTTGGCTCTAACATCGCTGGTACGCCGGCGGTGACAAGGGCTCGACGAATAATATCGTTAACTATTTAATGATAAATAATCTATCACTGGATGCAATTTGGCATTTGGAATGGTATGGTATATTTTTAATTATAATTATAATTGTTATTGAAGGGATAAACTTTTTTTGAAGATAATTAAGAGGTGACTTTGATGATTTTTTTGATGCATTAAAGTATGTTTAATTTTTTTTGAGTTACATCACTGTATGCGAAAAAGACTTGAATATATTATATATTTTCTTGCTTTCAAAACTATTTACGGTTAAAGAGATACACTGCTTTAAAAACCACCTTTTTGAGTGTTTTTCAGAAACCTTCGCCTTAAAGCCTGTTCAAAATCCGCTGTTCTCAAGTCCACACGCAATTCCATGGAAACCTCAGCTTGTTTTAATCAAAACTGCTATAATATCAATAATTCATTTTGTCAACACTGGTAAATTTCTGTAATATATTATTAGGTATATTGTTTTTAAATAAAGTGAATTGCTCGAAGGTTCTCTAAGCTAAGGTTAAAAACTTGCCTGAACAAACTGAAAATAATGATAAGGATATGGACATAGCTAATTATTATTTTTAACCGACTTCAAAAAGAAGGAGGTTATCAATTCGAATGTTTATATTTTTAAAATTTAATTTTATGTATGTTCGGGCACAACTCCGTCATATATAGATGGATTTGCAAAATTCTTTTTTTGTTCGAAAGGGGTTTTTTCCAGAATGGTCTCATAAAAATTTCATATAGTTGTGATGATGCGGTTTGGAGACAGACAACAGAACTCCTCAAAAAATGACAGCAAGCAAACCGCGATTGCTGCTATTGCATAAATATGCATTGTTTTGACCCCAAGGATGATGAAATTTCGAATTGTGTGGGGTAGGTACTGTCACTAAAAAGTGAAAATAACTTTATTTTCGGAAGGCGGTGACAAAAAATTTAATAAAATACATATCCAAAGTCTTCTTCCAAACTTCCGAAATTAAAGTTATTTTTCACTTTGTAGTATTTTTTGATAGTCGGTGGTTTTTGTTTTGAAAAAAGTTTTTTAATATAGAAAGTATTCCATTTGCTTTTTATTTCGAAATTATTCGAAATAAAAAGCAAACGTTGTCAATGTTACAGTTATATAAATGTTATACTTACAGTTCATTTCAGGAATACTTTCCATATTAAAAAAACTACATACACACACATACACACATACACTACATTAACAACTAACAAACTACCACATACATACATACATTATTAACTATTAACAAAAACTCTTCACGAAGAACAAGAACTCCTAGGAACGAAAATCTTCCATCAATGCAGCTCAATGTCCACTTAGGGATAATATTTTGCCTATTCTCCAACCCATAAAGAAACCCCATGCATGTCCGTAGGAAGACGTAGGGGCCTATCCATCATGCCCCCAGCCTCGCTGTGGGGCACATTCGTCTAATAGTGGGGACATTTAATGGCCTATTAGGAACGTCATAAAATATTCTGCTTCCCACACTAAAAGAAAATAGAGCGAAACGTTTCCTCTGGAAAACACTTTAGGGGTAATATTCAAACTGGATATTAATGTGGGGGGAATAAACTATTGACTTTTGTTGTGTATTGTTTTGTTTTTTTTTGTCTTCACTGTAACATCGTCGTGTGCAGGATGAATACCACGTGGAGCGTCTGCGATAAGACTTCTTCGGGAAATGAAGTCCACCAGTAGGTAAGTAAAAATACTTGTATTATGACCGGTGTTCTTCTGGTGTCAACATGAGCTTTAGTTGCTGAGAGCTATAGCAGCTAGTTAAAGAGATTGGCATATCAACAATATACATTATTTCGATACCGGTGATTCAAAACTTTAATTCGATAACTAATATACTTACATAGAATCAGCACAATGCTACTTTAGTTTTGAATGTCAGTGCAATAATTATAATGAACAATGTGAAAAATAACTTTAATTTCGGAAGTCGGTGTCTTTGGTTACGTATTTTTGATTTTTTACCACTGTTATATATAAAACTTGTTGTATGTATTAAACTTGTTTTTCACTGTGTACTGATAAATAATAAATGATTTCATTTCTGTAAATAGGTTTGTACACACACATTAACACGTCAATCATATTTTTGAAATTAGATGAGGTCGGCGTTTCCTATCTGACGTACTCTGAGAAGAAAGGCCGGAACAAACTCGAGAGCTCACAGTTTGTTTTAATGTTCAGACATAATCTCGGTCAGATCATGTGAAGACCATGTAGATTGGTGTCTGAAATGGTCGTTGGAGAAAAGCCGACCAGCTCAGCTTAGAACTTAAGATGCTCAACGATTTGACGAACAATACCTAAGGAAACATATTTGGGTAGGCCTCATAAATAACTTAACTGCCAGATCATGATTAAACCTAACTGAGAAAACAAAAAAAATATCCACATGAACCTCACATTCACAATAATTAAAATATTACAATACTTTACAATATTAATATTTATGTCACTGTAAGTATAATTATTATTATGTCAAATATATTAATGTCACAAATAACTAGACATAATCTTGGAGATTATGACGAGCACCTGGTGAAAGGTTTTTTTAATTATATCTTTACAGGTGACATATTGGAATTGAGATTCAGAATCACAAACAGGATTGTTTTCTTTAAGTAATGACTCTACAGCAGTGGTTGATGAGTTTAGAGATGTACTAGTCGATACGGGAATCTCTGCTAGTATCGGTTGCATGACCTTTCCATTTCGCTATTAATGATATTCTATGTCATTTTAATTACATTACTGCTATTTTTTATTTTTGAACTCAAATAACGTGACTTGATTGATTATACTACAAACTTTTGAAATACTTAATTTAGAATTATTTTAGTCCGTCCTCACACAAACAAAATCAATCAAAATCAAAAGTCATTTATTCAAACTAGGCTGAGAATCAGCAACATTTGAACGTCAAAATTACATGAGGCAGTCCTCCAAAACGTAGCCCATCCTTCACCATTGCCTAGAGCTGGGAAAAAAAAGTGGCGCAAGAAACTCCCCAGCAGCAAGCTGCCTAGTCAGTTAGAAGAACAATAACACACATCATGCTATATTTTCTAGTATAAATTGACCTTTTTTTTTTTTTCTGGTTGGGAAATCATCAAATAACTTCTCCCGCTCTGGGTGGAGCGGGAGGGCGTGTCAGACTTTTACTGACTAAAACCCACCCGTGTTCCCTCACTTGACTGTGTGCCAGGGGCCGCGGTATCTCTTTCGAACAACCCGCACCCCTGGCAGGCATCGGCCCTTGTGGACCCATAATAAGAACATGCGTTTTTTTTTTCAATACGGTAAAACAAGATTATTGAATAACGTATTATATTATATCGTGTATTTATGTATTTATTTATTTAAGCCATGTGATATCGGTTACGAATAGCACCAATGCCTTCTTCTCTGCGTGTCGTAAAAGTCGACTAAGACACTACTACATGAGACTTAACATTCAAACGGCGGCGACAGAGTTCCCGACTCATCACACTGAGTCTCACAGAAAAGCGGCGAAAAGTGGATTATAGATAGTTGATTGACAATCTGCAGTGTCTGCCTACTCCTATTGGATTATGGGTGTGAGTATATGTATGTATATTGTCAGATATACTGTCATGTCTACCTAACCCTAACAAATAAAGGGTAATAAATGGACTAGACAATTAAAATTTAATAAGAGAAATACAAGATAAATTATAAAAAGGTACCTTTGCACTCTATTTATCGGTAATAATCACAGTCCAATTCCTTGACATGCATATCTTTGGCTTTCACTCCTGAAACACTTCTTGGAGTTGTAGTAGCAGTCACACAAGCTTGCTTAGGAATAGTTTCAGTAACTGTTCCATTCATGCCCGGGACGAAATACCGCGCACGAGCCAGCAGTATAAACGCGGCCTTCATCTTCACCCCGTAATCTTTCATGGCTATCGTCATGTCTATGGAAAGTCTTCGGAGTTCTTTGCCAGTAGCTAGGGCGGTCCATTTTCTAATATTGCTGTGCTTGAAAATCAAACACTTTTCTTACGACTATTTCATTTTTGGGCATAGACGGACAATGGGCATTAAGTGCAGATGTGTAACCCCATTTTATTGCTTTATTTCATTGTAATTTCCAAAATACCCAACTGTTTTTTGGCTGACATTCTCGATTCCTCATGCTTTTTCTTTTCAGCCATAGATATTCTCGTATGCCAGTCTAGTCGGCCAAGACATATAAAACCTCCTTCATACAAACCGAGAGTGCGTTTTAAGACTCTTATAATAAAAATTTAGAATTTTGTTAATTAGTTGACAACGTAGTTCCATAGAAAAACCAAATTTAGGCTATCCAAAACGATATAAAATTATTTTTAGTAAGTACAATCTTAATGCAACCTTCCTTCAATAGACTGCATAGACAATTAAAAGAATAAGTAGACATCAGTTTGACGTGTTTGACTTAAATGTCATAACAAGAATATTAATATGTAAAAATATAGAAATTCTAATGTAAAATCAAGTAATTCTATATAGACGAATCGTTTAAGACCGATTCGCAGAGTGTTAGCACAGAAAACAAAGAGAGAAATATAATAATGTAAGAAAGTCGTAAAAGGATAATAAAACAAAGATGATGTGGATGGATGAAAAAGAAGCGTAAGTACAGTATCAGTAATAAACAGATAAAGCGAAGAAATCTTAAAGAAAAAAAATCACCCCTGATGAAAAACAAATAGCACGATATCACACATTTAGCCATCGAATCTAATAGTGAAATGTTTACAGAATGATATCACTAATTTCACTAAAATTCTGAGCTACATACTGTATCTGTTCGCTCTGGGTTTTTTTTTACCATTCTCCTTTGACGTTCAAAAAGTAATGATTTTCAACCTATTAAGAATAAATAACTTATGATTTTGTGTGGTATTCTAGATTCTTATAGAATATTTATAAGTGATATTTAGAGATACTATAGACATGTATGCATATAGAGCAGTACGATTAGCATTTACAAGGTTAAATCAAATTGTTTTATCGTTTTGTATAAAATAAGACAATCAATAATAATAACTGGTTGAATTTGTGTCTAAACCGGTTGATTATTAAGTGTCACCTCAGATGTAGGTGCCATAATGAATTTCAAACACAAAGATTCACATTAGATTTACCGAGGCAACTCATTCCATAGAGCGCAAGAGTGGATATGAAAAATTCACCATAAAACAATTCTTAATGAATATTCGAGATGTAACATAAGATATATATAATCTGTGGCGAAATAAATATTAACTCATTCATAATACATTGTGTAAACATTAACATTAATTGAATTTTAACACGATGGAAAAGTATCAATATAAAGATATTCCCCAAAACAGTGAACAGTAAAAACAGTCAAAATAACACAGATTGGAAACTGTTTTTGAAACAGGTGAGTAAAAATTAGACAGATCTGAAGTTCAGTGCTGAAGCGAAATCGTCTTATTTTTCAAAGTTATTTTGGGGGGTTTTTGCAAACTGTTCGTAAACAGGTAAACAGGGTAAACCCATTAAAAATGTCAAAATGTCCTTTGGTCTTGTTCGTCGAATCGTTGAGCGCCTCAAGTTCTGAATTGAGCTAAACGATTACTGACAAATCTATCAAAATCTGTGTGGCTCTTTTCTCAAAAATAATTTCAGACACTGATCTGCATTGTCTTCACATGATCGGACCAAGATTATGTCTAAACTTGAAAAAAAACTTTGGCATTCATGGGGTAGTCAGATATTTTTTTATTTTATTTATTTATTTATAACCAACTTACATTAACAGTTTGCACCACACATGCAAGTTATCGGTCAATACAAGTCATTACACATACAATTATAGAGACATAGAACAAGGTTAAATTAAACATAAAACTAGACAAAAATAAAAGTGATTAAACGATAGAACAAAATTATTCAAAATAAGGTATACGTAGATAACATTATGTACAATTAAATAACATTAGATAAAATTTAATAAAATTAGACAGAACTGGGATAAACTTAGGATAAAAAATAATTAATATGTAATAAGATGAAATTGGGATACAGAATTATTAACAGCAAGATATAATCGGGATACAAAATTATTAATAACAAGATAAAAATTTAATTAATTTACTCCATAGAGATTGTACTCGGAGTGGCAATAGACTCTAGGTATCGAGTAGCCGTGTTCAGGAATCTCAGTTCAGAACTTGCGAAAACATTAAGGATTTGTCATATAACAAAATATTGTTAATATGGCTGAGGGCTTGGTACAATGGACTGGTCTTAAGGGTTATGGTAGTGGTTTGCGGTATTGAGAAAAAGGGACGTTGGCTAGCTCGAAGCTTGTGTCTAATTCATGGTGGGATGCTAAAGGGGATGCACTGTAGTAACGAGGAATTGTAGTGGGTACCACGACTTAAGTGGATGAAATACTTGACCACACCAAGATTTCTCCTAACTTCTAAACTTTGGTACCCCACCATTCCTAGCACAAATGGTGTTGGGGACATGTACGGGTAATAACCATAAAGTTTTAAGTACACTTAGCGGACAAAACACTTCTGAACCTTTTCGATAACCAGTGTGTACAATTTTTCGTAGGGGTGCAGATTGCATTGTTAGTCTCTAGCAAGCTGCGGATGAAGGAGTTGTACAGTATGGTTATTGCTTGACGATTAGTAAAAATCTTTTCCTGACGCAAGACAAAACCTAAGTTTTTCAGGGATTTGTTGCAGGTCTGTATTATGTGCTGGTTAAATGTTAAATGTGGATCAAAGGGAGCACCCAGATTACGTACGGTGAAAGTGCGTTTCAGGGGTTCATTGTGTAGATGTTGTGTGTAGGTGGTGTGGCTTTTGTGTAGGTCATGACAGTGCACTTACTAATGTTTAGGTAGAGATTGTTTATAGTGCTCCAAGTGTGAATGTTGTCGATGTCGAGTTTAAGTGTGGTCGTATCGTTAGGGTTAGTTACTGGAAGAGCAACTTTGACATCATCGGCATACATTAAGACAGTGGAGTGTTTTACATATGTAGGAAGATCGTTAACTTCTATGTGAAAAAAAATGGACCCGAGGTTAGTGCCCTGCCCTATGCCCGAAGTGACCAAGTAGCGCTCTGATTTGGCATTTTTGTATGATACAAATTGCTTGCGGTCGCGCAGATAGTTCGCGGAGAATTTTAGTGATTTTACAGAGAAACCTGCCAATGCCAGTTTACCAAGAAGTATGTCGTTGTCAACACGGTCAAAAGCCTTCTGGAAGTTAAAATAGGCTACATCGACTTGCTTTCTGTCATTAATATTTTTGGCTAAGAGTGTGGTAATGTTAAGTAGATTGGACGTGGTTGAGCGATTCGGAAGGAATCCGTGCTGCTCTTCCGCGAACCACCGTTGCAGTTTAACAAATATTTTTTGAAAATAGATAAAACAGCAATTGGCCTATAGTTTTTAAAATCACTCTTTGAGCCGCTTTTATGGACCGGAAGTACTTTAGATATTTTCCATTCCGTTGGATATATGTTCGTGTTAATAGACAAGTTGAAGATAAATTGTAAGGGTAATTTGAAAATTTCGCAACCGTCCTTAACCAAGTACTGTGGTATTCCATCTGGTCCTTGGGTAGATTTTGGAGGTAGTCGGGCCATAGTGCTACGAACTTCAGATTCGTGAACGTAATCAATATTATCAAATTATTAGGAGACGCATTCGCAGTAGCGATAGCGTGCTGGGGATCTAATGATGGCAAGTTTGATAGAAAAACGCTTCTAAATATTTTGAGAACGCATCAGCCAGTTGCGTTGGCGACATGTCACCAAAGGTAGCCTGCTCATTATTTTGTCTGTTACTTTTCACATAGGCCCAGAAGGCTTTAGGGTCACATTTTATTTTTGACTGAATACAATTTGTATAAGTAACGAAATCTACATCCATACTTCTCCTTAATAAGTGCCTATAGTAGGTAAAGAAAGCAGTTGGTTATTATTATTCAGTTTGTAGAGCTTGTGATAATGGTTTTTAAGGTTGTTTAGTTCAATAGAAACAGACGTCAACCATTGGGGTAATTACTAATACACGCCGAACATGCCATCGGTGTGTACAATATTGTTTCTGTGCTGCAGAAAATTGTAATAAATTATTGCTTCAGCGAAGCAGTGATGCTCGCAAAGAGGGAGGCGGCGCACGTGAGGGAGATGCAGTACATGCGCCCTCACAGCCGTGGCCTTCGCAGGAGACGCCCTGGGCGTCGGGAATCCCAGGCTGATTCCCGGCCACCGTAGGCACGGGCTTGCGGACGGCGAGTAATGGGTAGCTCTTTGTCCGGTAAGGACCAAGCCCGGGTCGACGGCGCGTTGTGTTCCACGCGCGCCTCAAAGAGATGGCAGCAGCAACAGATGGGGCCTGCAAGTACCGATGCCAGGGGTGCAGGTTGTTCGAAAGAGATACCGCGGCCCCTGGTATACAGGCAACTGAGGGAACACGGGTGGGTTTAAGTCAGTAAAAGTCTGACACGCCCCTTCGTGAACATTATATACTGATTATTCTTATGTTTCCATAAATTAACTTTAAAAATTTCAAGACAACAGTTATAAAAAGACAGAAGAAGAATAAGCAAACAGTTACATCCTCTCCTTTACACAATATCATCCATTTTCATAAGATAATTTTTGCGAATTATGGCTTTTCCAAACTCTAACTTAAAATAGTCCAGAAGAGTCTTACGATGGTGCGGGTTATTCGAAAGAGATACCGCGGCCCCTAGCACACAGGTAACTGAGGGAACACGGGTGGGTTTAAGTCAGTAAAAGTCTGACACGCCCCTTCGTGAACATTATATACTGATTATTCTTATGTTTCCATAAATTAACTTTAAAAATTTCAAGACAACAGTTATAAAAAGACAGAAGAAGAATAAGCAAACAGTTACATCCTCTCCTTTACACAATATCATCCATTTTCATAAGATAATTTTTGCGAATTATGGCTTTTCCAAACTCTAACTTAAAATAGTCCAGAAGAGTCTTACGATGGTGCGGGTTATTCGAAAGAGATACCGCGGCCCCTAGCACACAGGTAACTGAGGGAACACGGGTGGGTTTTAGTCAGTAAAAGTCTGACACCTGCTCCACCCAGAGCGGGAGAAGTCATTTGATGATGATGATGAAGACCCAAAAAAAAAGCGTCTTACGATATTGCATCGAATATTTTTTTGATTGCTAAAGAAAATCTCCGAAAACACTGATCCGATTAAAAAATGCTTGTACATGTAGTTTCGTAAGTACTGACGTATTTCTAGCAGAATGTTTTTTCATTTTTCAAATTCTGTGAATCCATTTAGCGATTACTCAAAAAATTAAGGGCAGTCTTCGTGTAGCTGCATCGGTTTAGTCAGTATCGTTTTTCTAATCGTCTATCTAATCTCACGAGCAGTAAGGTACCTTACCTTACCCGTCTCAAAATTTCACCTTGTAAATCAAAAAAATCAAAAGTCATTTATTCAAATTAGGCTGAGAATCAGCACTTTTCGAACGTCAAAGTACATGAGACAGTCCCCCAAAACGCCCACCCTTCACCACTTCCTAGTGCTTTAGCTGGGAAGAAGAAGTGTAGATGAGGATATCGACAAAAAATTGTTTATTCCAGTTGGTGATCTGCAGCGGAGTATGGACGTCTGAGTTCCTGTTTGGGATGAGCGTCGGCGCACCTACCATGTTCATCCCGCAGATAAGGCGAGAAGCGAACAATACTGAAATAATCACAGATGAAATGGCTTCTTGGCTAAGTGAGTTGTGAATGTTTATACTTATATTTCTGGGATGTTTTTTCACCTGCATGAAAGTTTTCACAGAATCACTGCATTTTCTGACATAAGCTACTGTTATTTAACTTGGGAATAGTCTAGATTTTTAATAAAAAAAACGTTTTGTTTTTGTAATTACAAACAGAGAGAGAGAGAGAGACAGAGGACAGAGGTTTTACTTTTCAAACAATATAACTTTTTTAAAGTTGCTACAGATTATTTAATAGTATATAAAAGTTACTGGAAATGTACGAAACCTAGGAATTGTACACAATTCCTATGAAAAATATGCACTTCCGAGCCTACTTAGGAAATGTGTAAAATAATGTTTCATTGATTCTTTAATGCACGCATTTCCTGTTAAATGTATGTATTTCCTAAGCATTCTATACAGTACCGAATGCGCAGCCGGCAGTGTGTGAAAACTTATCCTACGCGTGATGTTACGAGTATGTCGCAGCCAACTAGCTTAATTAGGCGTTTCGCTAACAGCCTTTAAAAGTAGCGCTCACCGGCTCACGCGCTTTTGGTCACAGTTCTAATCTAACCTAACCTAAGCCATTTAACCAGGGTGCCCCGACTTAATAAACCAATTTGGTCCACGACAAACTCAATCAATTTTTATGCCATTTTGCTTTTGTTGACATGGTTCACGAAGTTGAAAACAGGTTTCTGTATCCGATGTTTTTGTAGGAAAAAAATCCCTGATCGGTTGACGCAATACCTCACTTCGCTATCCCCGCTGTACCTACAAACATCAAGAATGTAAAACATTTCCGATTGCTATTTAGGAAATGTATAGATTTTCTAGGAATTGTATGCAATGATGTATTACACACTTTTCCGTTAACATATAAGTATATGTAAATAATATAAATAGAAGAATAAACTAAGTTTCTAAAATCAATTAATGAACTATCAACGATGTAAGCCGGATCGGAGCTCTGAGGCGGTTGATCGGTATTTGCGAGTGTTATGCGGTGAATCATGGTCTCAAATATATTGTCACAAAGAGCGAACTAATAGTTTTCAAAGCAGGCAGCGTGACGTATTCGTGTATTCCTCATGTCGCATTATGCGGAGAATCCCTACGAAGAGTGGACAAGTTCAAGTATCTTGGCCACTGGGTCACGGAAGACCTTAAAGATAACTGTGACGTTGAAAAGGAGCGTAGGTCGCTGGCTGTCCGTTGTAACATGCTGGCCCGCAGGTTGTACGAGGGCAGTTAAAGTAACGCTTTTCAAAGTCCTTCTACACGTGCAACCTGTGGGTCAACTTCACTCAGCGGGCATATAGCGACCTACGCGTTCAATATAATAATGCACTGAGAGTGCTGCTGCGTCTGCTGTGGCGTTGTAGTGCGTCAGAGATGTTTGAAGAAAACAACATTGATGGTTTTGCCGCCATCATTAGAAAGAGATGTGCATCCCTGATGTCACGTGTTCGCGGCAGCACCAACAGTGTTCTCAGTGTATTAGCAGATCGGTGGGATTCCCCGATGTTGGAGGTGGATGCAGCTCCACGCTGAATTTTAAGTTTTTAATAGTAATTGTATCTGTACTAACACTAGAAGATAAGCAAAATTGTTACTAACCCTATGAACTTTGCCTGAAATTAAAATATGCTATTTTATTCTATAAGCATCTCTTTATTCATTTTGAATACAGTTTAGGAGACAATGCATTAACGTGGATCTGTTCTGGATACTGGCTTATCAAAATAAGATCATAATCTACCAAGAAGAGTGGCGAGAGCACAAGTGACTATGTGGAAAAAGCCGTAACTTACGAGTTGTGGGTCGTAAGTTCAATCTTACGAGTTATGGGTCGTAGGTTCATACTTACGAGTTGTGGGTCGTACGTACGAACTTACGATTTGTGGGTCGTAGGTTCAAACTTACGAGTTGTGGGTCATAGGTTCAAACTTACGAGTTGTGGGTCGTAGGTTCAAACTTGCGAGTTGTGGGTCGTAGGTTCAAACTTACGAGTTGTGGGTCGTAGGTTCAAACTTACGAGTTGTGGGTCGTAGGTTCAAACTTACGAGTTGTGGGTCGTAGGTTCAAACCCAGGCAGACACTTTACTTTGTGTAAATTATTTCATCAGCACTGCTCTCAAAACGGTGAAGGAAAACATCGTGAGGTAACCGACATATCTAAAACTTAAAAAATCGAAGACATGTGATATCCTTAAGCCCGCTCTGGGCCCATATAGTGGATTACGGCCGACTCCCTCTCATGGCATGGAGGCATGTGCTGAGACACATGCCTCCTCTCTGCAGTGGCAACATCACAGGCTGATTATGCTCTACTAAGAATATAAATAAATTAACCTTTGATGATCGATGAGACGCACGTTGTTGTTAGCTGCGTCGAGTGTAGGTGTCATGTTTTTGTTTATTTTATCTTTATACTTATACTTAAATAGTTTAAATGTTATTATGGTAAACAATTATGTAACTATATCTTTATTTGTTGTTTTCTCAATAGCTGTTAGCTGCGGGCCTTGGACGGTCACTATGTCAGTTTATGGAGAGCTAATTCCGATAAGATCTAGGAATTTATCAGTATGTTGTATCGCATTAATTGGAAAACTCGTAACTGCATTGTTTTTAAAACTACCTCCTTCACTGTTTAGGAATTTGGGATTGCATGGGACATGTCTTGCATTTGGTATCGCGTCAGTAATTTATTTAATTATTCTGTATAAATATCTTCCGGAAACAAAAGACAAAACTCTTCAAGAAATAGCAGATAGTATGAAGGAAGTGAAATCAAATAGAGGTGAGGTGGCATCAAAGTTATTAGTTAGTAATAAAGACGTATAGAACTGCTTGTTTCAGTTTATAACAATCTAATTGCAATCCCTACATATTTCCTTCTGTTATATTTTGAATTTGTTTTACCGTTATCTACCATACCCAAGTTGGTTTCTTAATAAATATAATATGATTCCAATCGTTGGTTTTAAATAAGCTTAGATTAGATTCCAGCCACTTCGACAGCGTTATTGTTGGCTTCGCTAAGGTCTTCCATAGTGCAGGTGTTAGTGTAGGGTATCTTTGCATGGGTCTTTAAAAGTAATGTTTAGGTTTCCCTAATTATTTTTTATTTTGAATGACCAGTCGGATCTATAAGGATGTAAAGTTGGTTAGCAACTACCTATTCTTTCTTAAGTTTTCAAAACTTTTATTAAAGCGGTGATAACGTTCCATAATTTTGTATAATAAATCATATTAACGTCAAAAATAATTGTATTCAATAAAAAGTCTAAATATTAAAAAAAAACTACGACTGCGCAAAAAATTACCTTTAAGAAAATTTCAATAAAATATTTGAAGACTGGCTATTTAACTTACTAATATAAGCAATATCATGCAGTTGGTGGCATCTTTTTATATTGTAAAGACCTTTATTGCTTGCGACTGCATGAGATTGCTTATACATACTAGTAAATTAGTAGGTATATAATCAACATCTTTAAATATAATTTTCCTGTTTCCATCTTTTTTAAAGTTCACTTTTTACACAGTCGGGTTTTAAAACAGTCCACCACATAATTATGTGAGAAAGATTGAAACAGTTCATACGACTATTTTAATAGGTATGTACCAAACGACATACAAAGACGAAGATATCGAAGGTTTGTAGAAGCCACGAGCAAAGTAACTGGAACACCGACATTTAACTAACCTAGGCCAACGTTAGGTCTCCGGTCAGCCGCTGCCGACCCCCGAAAGGAAATAGCACGGTGATACAGGCACAACTCAACTGCTATCTGGTACCGGACGCGCCACCATCTTGGAATGGCGGTGCTTTCAACTGTTTAGTTGGACGGTTCTGTCTATGGAATTAATTATTTGCTCGTACAGCTGCTAATATTTGCGAAAAGATTTGGCAATAATTGATAATGTTATAAATATTTAACCTAACATCACGACTGTATTCTGTTGGGCAGAAATGTCCTATAGTTATAGTAGTACCCCCATTTCGCCGGTTAAGTTAAAAATCCACGTTAATGGGAGCGACCCTATTGCCGTGAATCAGGCACAAATCTAGACTCCGTTGCTACTGTGAAATTGTTGATAGAAACCTCTACAATACTTTGCTCGACCTGAGAATCGAACCTTGGAACTCATTCTCAGAAGTAGCGCTTGCGACTTCTAGATTTATTGTATTTAACTTTTCGCCTGGTGACGTACAATCTGCAGGAGATCTGAGAACCCATTGCTTTGCAGTCGCGCTTGTGACCACTACACCACAAGTCATAAGGCACTCAAAACCTATCATTTCTGTTCATTAACCTCAACTAAGATACCTGATCGTGCTAAAGGTCATAATATCAGTCGACCCAGTAATTGACTGAGGCCCGAAATTCCTGGATCCGTTGAAAAATGAAATAATTTGATTAGTACCTAGGTATCTATGCTGTTGGGGATATCTACATTGTGTTGCGGTAAGCCGGATAAGGTAATATGCATTAAGTACGGTCGCTCTATACAATAACATACACAGACGACAATCGCCTTAAGTCGCTATACACACAGACGTCATAAAATCGCGGCGGGATTTTTTCGCGCACTGGATCTGCAACGTACTGCTTAGCGCCAAAAGTCGAAAATCGAACATTTTCGACGCGCTGAGATACACTCTGTTGGATTCTCAAACTTCGGCTTAATACCGAGAGTTGAAAATCTAGTGCATATCAAAATCTCGCCACGATTTTATTACGTCCTAGTGAACATCGACTAACATGCTTTGAAACGGATGGCCACTGGCTGCATTCAAGAAATGACCGACAATGAAAGTCGTAAATTGTTAATAGAAATGTCAGAAAATAAAATACCAACGACTTTACCGAGGAAGGTAACATCACATAGAACAGATTTCCTTTTAAGAGCCAAACCGCAGAAAATTCGATAAAAATTGTGGAAGTCATCATAAACCATCTCCCGACAAATAAATGTACTGCAAAAAGTTAATTGTCTCTTCTCTATACTTATGACCCTTTCGTTGTCTGTTTCCGATCGGATTCACAAAGTCAGAGTTAGCCCTGAGCCATCCATCATAGCTTTTTGGGACGACGTCAGCGGGGTCAACGTCCTCTGTGGGATATTCGCGTTCAGTTGAAAACAGATATGGATTGGGATTATAGGATGCATTCTTAGATGTCATAGTTGAGGTATTTGTAGGTAGGTATCATGTTTTCAATGGCATAAATAGTTCGTTAGATAATCAAATGTACGAGCAAGTGATACCTGTGAGAGTTTTCCACTATTAATTTCTCTGTCAGCAGCAATGAATTGAAACACAGACACAACATATAATATGTAGGTACCTATATACCTCCTCCTGTATTCAGTTTTATATGTATGTAGACTTCTAGGCAAATAAATAATACATTACATTATGAGACATTATAGTATGGCTAATTGATATATACAATTCTTGGCATTGGCTCTTGTGGCCGGTCTGAAAGGGTTAACTGGCATTAAATTCTTTGCAACCAGAATTTCATTCCAAATACGTCCCACAATAGGCCGTCGGCGATTTTGATAAGTTGAGTTCAGTCGTTAACCTCTGGTACAAGTTTAAACAAGGGCCAGCAATCCAACATCCCGCCATCTTTGTTTCCACCAGTTCCCTTGTTAATTGCCGGAGTTCAGGCCGTTTGCATTTTAAATTGATGATAACGGATTAGTAGTAAAAACGTGTTAGCTTTGAACCAAAGTTGACTTATTGTTTCCGGAGTGAGTTATGATTTGGCCGTTTGGGTTCGTATCGTAGAGGAAATCAAGACCAAAATAAACGCTATGCTGAGTTTGATTTAACTGTAAAAGCAGCTCTGTACCCACTCCTCTAAAGGCAGTTAGTTACCTATCTACTACCTACTTGTCCTGTTTTGTTGGTCCTAATGTTGGTCAATAAATAATAGATAGTCTACAAAGTCTAAATATCTTCTGACTCGAAAAACTGCTAGACAGTGTTATTCTAAACAAAAGAGTAAACTTTTTTGGTGAAATGCGTTGTTTCATTAATTAGAAAACGGCAAAAGTTTTACCTCAAACAGTTCTTTTCTTACCTAATTTAATCCAATATATTATCAAGAAATGAGTGCCAATAATATATATATTATATATGTATATTTATTTATGCTTATATTTATTTATAGATAGGCATATAATTATGTATATA
This sequence comes from Polymixis lichenea, assembly GCA_949091785.1. Taxonomy (NCBI): domain Eukaryota; kingdom Metazoa; phylum Arthropoda; class Insecta; order Lepidoptera; family Noctuidae; genus Polymixis; species Polymixis lichenea. The sequence goes on from OX420944.1 coordinate 23,346,583, forward strand.
TATTTTATTGCACTTACCACTGTTTGTCTCTGCATCACCCAAAGGTTGACTGGTAGAAAATGTCTATGGCATTAAGTCCGCCTCTGTACATGTTTGTGCTTAAAGTATTAAATTAATAACTAAATAAATATCCATAGCAGATTTCAACAAGTTCACACAAGACATTCAAAATAAAAAGTCCCAGAAATAATACAGGGAGACACATTGAACTGTTCCGAGTTTATCACCCTCGACAAAAACAAAACCAGTTCCCGGCCTTCAAACACAGAGTAGAAATATACAGAAAGCCAGCTCACAATACAACGAGCGAAAACTAGCGCACGTCACGTATATATGTATAGACGCGCGTTTTGCAAATTCTTTTTCAAGCCAACATTTGTACGGGGCTGACAAAATCAAAATCAAAATCAAAAGTCATTTATTCAAACTAGGCTGAGAGTCAGCTCTTTTTGAACGTCAAAATTACATAAGACAGTACCCCCAAAAAGCCCGCCCTTCACCACTTCCTAGTGCTTTAGCTGGGAAGAAGAAGTGGCGCAACAAACTCCCCAGCAGCACAGCTGTCTGTTATGTTGGAAGAACTTGATTCTATACAATAATAGCATATAACCATCATTCAACGATAAATGGAAATTTAATTAATGAAAAAAAAAGAAATGGTTTAGCAGTCAAGTTAAATAAACAATGATATGAAGTAATTCATATGACCTGTCAGTAGTTAAGCTAACTCTGGTGAAAGAACATAAACGTTGTCTTGATTTAATCACAGCGACCAACAATTCTTATCGTTTAAGTAGTCGTTGATAGAATAGTATGCCTTCGAACAAAGATTTGATTTTACTTTCGCTTTAAACGCATTAAAATGTAAATCTAGCAAAGAAGAGGGAAGCTTGTTATAGAAGGTTATACCAAGCCCAGCAAATGAGTTATGAACTCTATGAAGCCGGTGAAAGGGAGCACGTAGTTTGTCCTTATTTCTAGTATTAATATTATGAGTATCACTATTTTTAGTGTATAAGTGTATATTTTGCCTAATATATAAGATGTTAGCGAAGATGAATTGCGATGCCACCGTGAGAATACTAATATCTTTAAAAAATATCTCAGAGAAACTAGCACCTAGTTGGTAAATTGCATGAACAGCTCGTTTTTGAAGAACAAAAATATTTTGAATGTCAGCCGCTTTACCCCACAGCAGAATGCCGTAGGACATAACGCTATGAAAATAACTAAAATAGACTAACCGAGCTGTATCAACGTCAGTGTATTGTCTTACTTTTCAACTTACTTTTACAAAATTTAAATTCGAGTTATTCATTTTTTTAAACCATATACCTAACATGAGCAATATAAAGGTGAAGAAGGAAAACCCGGCTAAGTGCGAGGTGGACACGCACACGAAAGGGTTGGTACCACAAGTAAAAAAATACGAACCCTTAATTTTGAACTTTATGTTATTTTTTGTTGTTATAACGGCAACAGAAATATACACTCTGTGAACATTTAAACTAACTACCTATTATGGTTCATGAGATACATCCTGCTGACAGAGAGGGACGAGCGGATAGCAGAGCCTTAGTGATAGGGTTTTGTTGCCACCGTTTAGGTACAGGACCCAAAAAAAAAGGAAGGCACTCGCTTTACGTAAGATATCAGTGTACGTGCGTTGTGGCTCGTTGTATGTAACCGACCTTTCTGAACGTCTATCTACTCTGTGCTTCAAGTGGGAGTGTCGACCTTATGATAATAATCTCGTATTGATATGCAAGCCGATGTTTGGCTGAAAGTTACACTTTTCAGTTTACGCGCCTCGTTAGGGCTGCGTACTTTGATACGGCTTTGGTGTGGATGCTCTTTGACCTTTGGGAACGTACTATGCCAGAGAAGTTTTATGTGCTAGCTGTATTATTTTTAATCTAAATAGACCCTGTAAGCTTATTTTCAGCAGACGAATGTAGTTAGCTTTGGCTTTATACCAGTTAAATCCTAATCAAAGCCCTTAATTAAAAAAGTTAGAAAAAAAAACGAGTTTTCCGATAAAAAAGTACGTTTTAAAGTGTTGTAGTAAAAGCCTACAACTTAATTATGTATTATAAACAAGTACGAAGGCCTATGAAAGGTTCTGTCGGGAAAACCACGCATAAATCAAAAGCCAAAGGTGGTTACATCATGCATTTAGTCATTATGTCATTTTGGCTAGCTGATAAAGTAACAGAGAAAGTAAAGGGTAGTAATTTCTTTGAACGCTCTAGAATATTGGCCAAAATCGACTTAATGGAATGAATAATTTCAATCTATTGGTCACTTCAAAAGGAAATTGTTCCATCGAATAAATTCAACCACCCGACAGATTACTGACAAGAGATCGACAGTTCTATTAACAATTTTAGGGAAGGGTGTTTTTTGTAAATCCTTAAAACTTAATGGAACTCAATAATACTTTGACCCAATAGTTTTACATTTATAATATTAGTGTTGAGGATACTCTTATCTAAAATGCATTTACAAGCAAATTCAAATTAAAACAGAACTGGTAAGATCTATCTCAAGTTCAATTTAGCTATTTGAATTTTAGATATAGGTCACATAATAGACTGGTCCAACCTATTACATTCAATAACAATCCAGTTGATCTTCTTGAAACCACTATTTCGGTAAGTAATAGATTTCCGACAAGTGACCTTTTGAGATAAATATTCTTTTGGAATTGTCCTATCAATGGAATAGGATGGAGTTGCTTTTTCATTGGTAATTGAAAGTTGTAATAGTTTTGGACATTCGTTGAATCAGAAATTAAAACCGAAACGGTTAGATAAAAAAAAGGATAGGGATATTTGTGTCGTCCTTCCAATTAATAATAAAATAATTTTATTTTTTACTTTCATATTGTTTCTTACTTTATTAATACTGTAATATTATTTCAAGTTACTTGTTTGAAACTTTGTAGGATTTCTGAATGATTGTTTATTTGGCATGATTCAATGTAATGAAGTCAATAATAAGCTGGTTTTAACATACTTTAAAAATAGTAATATAGCTCTAAAATTCATCTTATTCGTATTTTTCTATTTTAAGTGCATCATTATAATGTATATCATCACAAAGGCCTACATTTTTCAAAAACCTTGTAATATCCCTCAACAAATTAAGTGAAAAGAACCCAAAAAAAAAAATTGTTTTTAAATCGAAATCTCTGAATTTGACCCAGTGGAATTTCCCGTAGATATTGAATTTGCTTGTTTTTAACCCCCGACGCAAAAATAGGGGTGTTATAAGTTTGACCGCTATGTGTGTCTATCTGTCTGTGTCTGTCTGTCTGTGTGTCTGCCTGTGGCACCGTAGCTCTTAAACGGGTGAACCGATTTGGGTGCGGTTTTTATATAAAAGTATGTTTTCTAGCTGTGGTTCTTCAATATGTTTCATCAAAATCGGTTCAGCCGTTTGAGGATTATCAGCTCTTTTCTGGTTGATGAAGGGATTTGAGTATCTTCCATGGATCAGATCGAGTGGAAATCTGGTGTTCTATTACTTCAATGATATTAGACGAACAAAGTAACCTTGAACTGATGCTGGAGCATCATATCGAATTTCCAGGATAGCCAAGATACTCGACACCAACAAACAGCAGAAATATCGTGTTTGGGCTCATTTAAAAGGTCTCAATAATAGGTTATATATAAATGGTGACCAGGACGAGGAATGAGGATGGCGTGTTTCCTATTACTATATTAAGTTTAAAAAGCAGGAAATAAAATAAAATTAAAAATTTAAAAAGCCCCCGACCCAAACAAAAACAGTTAAAAAGTTTAAAAAAAAAATTGGTCTTTTAAGTTGTAGTCAATATTTTGATCAAAGCATTGTCACGTTGGGGACGGCCAATGAAAACGCCAAACAGACGATGTCCAGCAATAATGAATGTAACTATGCTATTGTAGAAAGGATGACATTTTCATTAGCCGTTCCCCGACGTGACAATGCTTTGATCAAAATATTACCTACAACTTAAAAGGCCAATAAACATTGTTTTTTACTTTTTTTAAATGGTTTTATGTAAATAATATGCTTAACTAAGTTTTAGCCTAACGTTCTATTAATAAGTCCTACTTACAAAGTGCAGAGACCGGTTACGTTGCCAATGGATATGACATCTTGTACCTTAATTTGCTTAGCAGACTTGTTATGATAATCCCATATTAGCTAATAGGCTAGATTGTAATGTGAATAAATTATCACCAATTATGATATTTCAGTAGAAAAAAAAAGAAAATATCCCTTCCGAATTCAACAAAAGCCACACACGTAACATCCACATAGCATGAAATTGGCACTCTGTATGTTTATTTGTAACAAAGAAAACAAATAATATTCTTAACTACTTAGTACCTATGTACGACTGTACATAGGTACCAAAAGAAATAAATAACTGGGGTCGTCGAACATTAAGGTTTTTTCGATTGAAATTAAATGCAATTAATAGAAAACAATTCGAATTCAGTCATTTACAAAACTTCAACTATGTCGGACGACCCTGGCTCCTTAAATTTTTCGGTGACCGTACGAGAGAACTTCGAAAGGTAAAAGAAACAACTCGATCAACGTAGCGTGATGACAAATGTCCTGGAAACAAACGCAGAGGCTATTGCCCCGACATCGACACCGGGTCCAAAATACCCACATTTTGCGCCTGACCAACTTACTCGACAAACAAAATGATGTAGACCCTTTAATGGCTGAGATGAAGCCCAGACGTATTTTTTACGTTATTGCCATGTGGATGAATTTTATACCCCAAAAAAGTTGTGATTAATAATGCTTTTATATTAATATTTGTATTTTATATTTAAAGCCTTTTCGGTATTGCTGAAGGTAGGTGGGTACTTAATTTACGTCTCCCTCTTACCTTTCTTATCTTGCTATCACTCACTCCCACGTAAAAAAAATTGTGGAATGATCCCAACATATTATACGTGGGTGTTTCATATCCGAGACAACACCAGAAACAGATGATTTTTGATCAAACACTTGTCTGCAATAAATGTTGTGGGTATTAGTAAGTAAGACTTTCAACTTATATGTCTAAACATGGCTAGGAAACGTGTAAGTAGGGTTTTAGGGTTAGTCATCATTCAAGAATTTGATGTGATAATTAAGGAAAATATATCAGCACCCTAATTGCGTAACACACTACCAATTAGGTATAATATTGCTTAGGATAAAATTACTATGAAGGGTAATATTGATAATCCATTGCTTAGAAAAATATATCAGCAAAGTATTTATTGCAACGAATGTTGTTGATCTGTCACAAAGAAAGCCATTCCTTGCTGTTAGTGTATTACGCAAATATGCGTTGTGACTTTTGCTTCTATCTCTGAGCCATGTAAACAAATATTATACAGTCTACAATTGCTTGTTTGTCAGAGGAAGTCTCTGGTAGATTACATAGGGCCTGATTTAATTACAAAAAATATTTCCCTAATGTAACCTTACTTAATATTGTGCTATAGCCGAGCACTATATGATACATAACTACGTTTTACAATTCGTATTGTCTGCACGCGGCTGGAAGTCGCGGGAAGTAGCTAGTTCTGAACGTTTTGTTCAGTTCTCTACAGTCATCTTTAAATGCAGAAAAAATTATAAAACATACAGTTCTGTTTCAACCTGAATATAAAATATTCTAATGCAGGTGTTTCAATTTGCAAATGATGAAAACATAATTCACTTTTAATAAAAATGAACGCCACTTTTAAGTTGTTAAAAGAAACTCAATATAACAAGATGTTGAACAAAAATTATAATTTAAATAAGAGCGACGGTCATCGCTCTTGGCTAGCCAAATACAAGAGGTAGCTCGGATGCAAGCCCTCAGTAAATTGAAAGCACATTTTCGGTAAATCTCCGCCAAATTTCATTTTGCTGCCGACAGCATCTGTCAATACTGAATGGGGTGTAAGGCACAAGATTCTATTTTGAAACCTACCTGAGTGCAATTCTTATTTTAAAATAGTCCTTGCATTTTCCGCCATTAAAATAATTGTGCGCTTTTATAATTCGTAACGTCACGATTGTCAGACGTAGTCGTCCATATTATCGTCACGTGAGAAATAATAAAAGCTCACATTGTTAGTAATGTTGACTGATCTCTGTAACGATCGTGCATTGTTGAAATTAAATAGTTAAGGAATTCTTGAGAATAGATTTCAGCCAGCTTGTGGCAAAGTAACAGACAGTCTAAAGTGTATTATTTGGAAGACAGATTAGGAAATTTTAATGCGTTAAGGGTATAGTGAACTGACAAAGTTTTTGCTTGGTCTCTGTCGCTTATGCCTTGTGTCAGCCCAAACCGCGCTGAGAGCCTAGTTCAAACAACATCCTATTGAAGACTGTTCTACAACGACGCAGTATTTACTCTATGTACACAGCTTCTTATTAAATCTTCTCATAATTCAAGATTCTTTTTTATTTTGTCAAGTCTCTCCAATATTATTCCAAGACGGTCGAAATATTTTAACTTTTAATAAACATTGATTTATTCACTGTCTTCTATTTTTGTGACTAGACATTTTAGAATTTTAATTTGAGCCTTGTTTTAATCGGTACAAGAAATAGCCCTTTTAGACGGCTGGATCTTTGAATTTAGTATGTAAACGTAACAGACATATAAATCATTGTTATGCAATTTCCAGATTAGCATATACATGATTAGCCTATACAATCCGGATGGAAGCTAATAAATACAAAACGAAAGCATAAGAAAGAAACCATAGGCGTATGAAATATACCTAAAAATGTACACTTTATCACACATCTTTTCTAAAATAATCTAAACGTTTATGTGAACAAACTGCAAAGAGACACGTGTTACTAAGTAGAAACTATATCCAACGATCGCTATCATAGATTTTCTAACACAACGAGTAAACATGGAATAACTTTTCCTGTTATAGGTACCTACATATACGAACAGGTTTATTTTAAAGAGTGTTAATAATTAAGTTTTCTTTTTGGGCATTGCTAATTGTTATCCTGTGGTCAACCTGTTAGTTAGCTTTAAGTCTTTACATAAATACATATGCACAAAATCACACAGCTACTTCCCATGAAGATAGGCAGAGCCTATTACGCCACCAGCTGCGACCCTTACTCCTCTTTTTGCTTAGTTTGAGTCATGATCGTACATGCACTTTAGTCTAATGAAAATCTTCTGAAACCGTTTCATACATTCGTCATCTCTAATTCTAAAACTATAAAGGCTTGTTGAAAGAGTCTGTATTCGGCGGGATTCAGTGTCACACAAAATTTTATGGAAAATGAAAACTCGTTTAAAAGTTATTGAACAGAATTTAAATTATATATTTTTAAATATTCCTGCAATATAAGGCCTGTGTCTACCTTCCCCGAAGACGTAAGCAGACGTATCTCTCCACATGCTTCTAAAACATCGCACATTTCCAGGCATACCTGACATATTGATAGATAAACCCACCTACATAATATATCCACCTATGGCAAAAGTCCTAAATAAATTAATAAAGTAATTACTTACAAAAGATGGCCAGATTCTAATTTCTCGCCAAATCTCTTTTGCGACCAAAAATGTAACAAAGCGACATAATTGGGTGCTTACCCAAGATTACGCAGTGTTTGGCTTTCGGGAGAGATGACACGCTTCGCTACAATTATAACACAAAATGAACGTTATTCCCGAAAAAGATTCGGCTTGGTCGTCAAAATCTTGGGACGTTTTTTGGGGTCGTCAACCCAGGATGGAATCAATTTTTTATACGTTGTTGTCGTTAGTAGAAATACGTGGTTTTTGGAAAGATCTAGTGACGTTTTACTTAGGTACTTACTTTGGTTTGTAATTCTTACACATAGTGTGGAACATAGTGTGCCCGCTAGGTTTTTTAGATAATAAAGAGAGACCAAATTTAAATTATATAAATGAATTATTTTATAACATTCCTGCCTTTGAAGACCAAAATTTCTTTGGCACAAACACTTATTCAGCCGATTATAGATTATGCCGACGCCTGCTACTTGGATGCTACTGAGGAGCTATTAAACAAGCTTGAGCGCCTGCAAAACCTGTGCATTCGCTTTATTTTCGGTCTTCGAAAGTATGACCACGTTTCTCACCTTCGCAAGGAACTCAAGTGGCTCCCAATCCGCTTTCGCAGGAACACTCGGATTTTGTGTCTCCTCTTCAACATCTTACACAACCCTTCCTATCCTTCCTACCTGCGTGAGCGTTTTTCTTACGCTCGTCCTAGTGACGCACCGTGTAGATCACACCTTAGATCCCTCCTTAAATCCCATCCCCATAAAACTAGTTATTATTCTTATTCCTTCTCTGTACATGCTGTAAGATTGTGGAACTCACTTCCGCCGAGCATTCGTGACTTAAAAACTATTTCTCTGTTCAAATGTCGAGTAAAAGAGCATTACCTTTCCTCTTAATTGTGTATGTATGTATGTATATTTAAGTATATATGTATATATATATTTATCTACATATATGTTTATATATTTTATCATTACGTATTTATTTATGTATATGTTAATTTCCTGCATTATATGTGTAAGTATATTTTAGTTTAAGACGTCACATATTCATATTTTCTCTTCTTGTTCTCACACACTATTGTTTACATTTCTTTTTCATTTCTCCTTTCGCAGGTCTGCTGGAAGAAATTTCTAAAGAAATAAGCAGTACCTTTGTACTATTGTTTAATTATGCCATATCTTGTATGTATTTTACTGTGTGTACATAAATAATAAAATAAATAAATAAATAAATAAACATTTACATAATACCTATATAGACACTAAAACGTACTTGAACTAATACTGATAATACGTACAAGTATAAAAAAAGAAAAAATCAAAGGGGATCAAAAAATAAGAATCATTTTAAAATTGGTTGGGCAATTGAATGTTTTACTTAAACATAACCAATTAGTACCACGCAAACCACGTCTTGTGATCAAATCCAAGTGTTTCAAATTTTACTTTAACTAAGTGCTAGCTATAGATATGTAAAAGCCATTAAAATGTTATGCATTACTAATTGATTATTATCTTTAATTGCATTGTTCTTATAAATTCACGGTGTCAAGATTGTTGTCACATTAAATTTGTTAAATTAATCATGCCATTTAGGCATGATTAATTTAACAGATTTAATGTGTAATTTCATCTAGTTCTAGATAAATCTAGAACTTCGTTACCTAATGGTTGAGTTTTAGAAGTATGAGTTATTATTATATGAGCTGGTGATGAGATCTATCAAATAAAACAATTAAGATTCTAGTCACGGTAAACCAAATTTAAAGATCACCTCCTAGGCGATCGCTTCGATATCTTGGTATTATATAATTACCAAGGGTGGTTTATTTCGTGATATGTATTTTTAACGCTATTTAATACAGTCTTTTTTTATTAATTTTTTAATAATTGTTTATTTGATTATACATACCCAATAACATACATATTTGATCAACTTGTATTAACCGCTGTACTGTTTGATATGATTACCTTATCGCCAATCTATACTAAACTATATCAAATAATCCCTATAGGATTTGTGTTTAGATTTCGTTGAGATTAGTCGCGTCGTCGCGTGCTCTACTTAAGTGCAAAGTGCAGACGCAGCAAATGAACTGCGCCGGGCGGGCCGCTCTCGCCGCGATGACACACACAATTATATAAGAATTAACCTACATTCTAATTATAATTATTAAGTGATATTTATTAACTCGCCAATAACATGGCTGGGACCACCAAAATCAAGGTAAAAACCGAAAATGAGCAACTGCTGTACAAATACTACAGCGAAGTAAGAGCTGATAATGAACTGTTACAAAATGTTGTTTCTGATATGGAAAAACAAATAGTAAGCCTCCAAGAACAAGTGAGATATTTACAGCATAAATCAAGCAAGGAAAGTACAGCTGCAACCAGTAAGCCAGCTGAGCCAGTAAAAAGTCCAACTCAGTGTCCTGAATACTGTACGGATGAGGAGGAGTTTGCCAGGGAAACTCAGTGGATCAGGCAAAAGAGCAGGAAAAAACGAAAATTAAACACATCGCCTACTCACACTGCCAACATTGAAAACCTAGAGACTGTTCAAACCGCGAAGTCAAACATCAAAAAGATTCCGCCACCTCCGCCAGTAGTAGTAGATGGCGTTGAAAACTGCCAGGCTTTGTTTGACTTATTGTCAAAGTCTGAGTCGGGTGAAAAGTTCCCTACTAAAATGTTGAACGGGAAGTGCGTTAAAATAAATGCCACGAACGAAGACACATATAAGTCTATAACAAAGTTATTATCTGAAAATAACTGCCTCTGGCACTCCTACGAAAACAAGCAGGAAAGACCAATAAGAGTCATGGTGAAAAACCTTCACTTCACATGCAAGCCTGACAGAATTATTGAGGACTTACGAAATAAAGGTTTCCAGATCGAAGATGCAGCAAACAAATTGAGGTGGAAAAATAAGGAGCCTCTGAACATGTTTATGCTGACTTTCAGAAATGAGGAAGATATAAATAACATCTATAGTATTAAGTCAATATTAGGATGTAAAGTGGAAGTACATCCTACCATACTTCGAGGCTAGTACCTCAATGCAAGAGATGCCAGGCGTACGGACATACACACAAATACTGTTCTAAAGAACCTATATGTGTCAAATGTACAGGTAAAAATCTGACTGCTGACTGCAAAAAACTGGCAGACGAGAAACCAATATGCGTCCACTGTGGGGAACTACACCCTGCTAATTATAGAGGATGTATAGTAGCTCGGGAAATGCAAGAAATTAAAAACAAAACTCTGAAGAAACTGGCAACAAAAAGCCAGCGCAGAGTTAACGAAAAAGCGCAAACTAGCTCACAATCGCAAAATCATTACGAGACACAAAACACTCATAAGAAAACATATGCGCATGCTACAGCAAAAACTGTAGACCTTGCGAATATTCGTGAGAATATTAATGCCGATAAAGGTATGGAAGGAAAGTTGGACGAAATTATTAAATTGATATCCTCATTTAACGCTCGTTTGAATAGACTAGAAAATAGCGCTACTAATGCAAAGCCACAATACATCCCAGTATTCATAAATAATCAACAAATACCATACGCAAATACTGCTAAGTATCTCGGCATGACCCTGGATGCAAAACTGCGCTGGAAATAGCATGTCAAAAAGAAAAGAGCAGAATTAGATATTCGATACAAAAAAATGTATTGGCTACTTGGTAGACAATCACCATTGTCAATATCTAATAAATTGTTGTTAAATAAACAAGTTTTAAAGCCTGTATGGACCTACGGTATTCAGCTGTGGGGCTGCACCAGGCAAAGTAATCGTCAAATCATACAACGTTTTCAAAACAAAGTACTAAGGGATATAGTAAACGCGCCCTGGTACATAAGAAATAGCGACCTCCACCTCCCGGGACCTCAAGCTGGATGTCGTAAACATAGTTATACAGAAATATGCAGAAGCTCACACAGACTTCATCATCACGTGAATGTCGAGGTGATCCAACTCTTTGACAACACTGAATTAGTGCGAAGACTAAAAAGGGTAAAACCCTTTGAGTTAGTTTAGTGCAGTGTTAGGTTAGTGCAGTGTAAGTGAACTTAAACTGTAGTGCAAGTGCTGTCTTTAATAAAGAACACGTGAACCAAGTGTCTTCCCCTTAACTTATAGTGAATAAGAAAGACGTTATTGGACGATTTCTTAGTTTAATAGTTACTTAGCAGTTTAAGTTATATTTAAATTACTTATTAGCTAATAGGCTAGATTGTAATGTGAATAAAGTATCATCTATTGTGATATTTTATATTAAAAAATAATAATAATAATAATCCATGGCGTCTGTCAACGTCACAATGAAAAATTCACGCTCAACATTTTTTACATAAAATAAATAGTTTCAAAGTCTAGATTCCACATTACTATTAAATAAAAACATTTACAATAATACCAAAATGAAAGTTAAAATGAAAAACCCTGTTAGAACGGACTACAAACATTGACTTAAAATGGACCAAATATTATACAATGTGATGTGAGTGAGTAAAATATGCAAACAAGAGCCAAGACACGACAAAAGGCACACCCACCATCTCCGGACTTGTCGCTCAGCTCCGCCTCGCAGCCGCCGGGATACGCCTCAACCGTGAGCGCCGTGTCACCGGTCGCTGCAGTTGCGTCGAGCTCGAGCGACGAGTATTTCTCCCCACCGTCGTCACCAACACCACAACGGCGGCGAGGAAGAGGACGGCCACCAGCGGGCTTGGGACCTCGAAGCCAACAGGCCTCGAGCAGGGTCCCCGCTGCCGGTGGAAATGTGTCGCGCATGCGATGGACCCAGTCCATGAACGAAAATGTGATGCGCGCATATTATGGGGCTACAGACGGAGTAATTAACCTTACAGCGTACCGAGTTCGGATGCTCTCTCTGTTTCAGGTGCTTGAACCAGCCGTCAATGTCTCGGCTCAACGATTATCGGATCAGGTGCGCGTCATTCAGCACAACCATAGATTGGATGACACTACACTTGATCGGCTGCGCTCGGAAATGCAGAATAGTTCTGCTAGTAACCCTCCTCCACTCCAGAATGTCGTGCATGCGCCAGCCGACATTTCATTGCAGGCAAACCACATAAGGAGCATTCTGGAGGATGCCATCCGTGAGTATCGGTTCACATCACCACGGCTACCACGTTTGCCCAAAAATCTCACACCATATTGAAAACAACGCGTTTATGTCTCAGAATGGATGTAAGAATGGGTCCCGCGGTACTAAGGAGCTGCTCCTTATAGACATGACCACGAGCCAACAGGTTCGTAGATCCCGGAAGGATCTGTCGATATGTTGGATAGATTATAAGAAGGCCTATGACTCGGTGCCACATACATGGCCCATTAGGGTGCTGGAGTTGTACAAAATAGACGCAACTCTACGCACCTTCTTGATGTCATGTATGCAGCAGTGGAGGACGGTCCTTCTGTATCCAGGATGTCGACAGATCCGGGTGACCGATGAACCGATTAGGATTGAGCGTGGAATATTTCAGGGCGATAGTTTGAGCCCGCTTTGGTTTTGCTTAGCCTTGAATCCTCTAAGCACAATGCTGGAGGATACAGGTCTGGGCTATCGGTTGAGAAGAGGTGGTCAGGTGATATCACACCTCCTTTACATGGATGATTTGAAACTCTTTGCCCCCAACAATTTGCAACTGATGGAGCTACTGAAAGTAACAGAAACCTTCAGTAGCGCCATCAGGATGGAATTTGGTGTGGACAAATGTGCAGTCATGCATGTGAAGCGAGGAGGGATTATAGAATCCTTGGGAACCCAACTTACGGATTCTATACACCTTAGATCCCTCTCCTCAACCGAAACCTACAAATATTTGGGTATGTCGGAAGCATTAGGCATCAATGCTGCTGACATGAAACAATCGTTGAAGGAGCGCTTCTTTGGCCGCCTGAATAAAGTATCAAATAGTCTTTTATCGGGCGGAAACAAGGCGCGTGCCTTCAACGGTTGGGTCATGCCGGTTTTGATGTATTCTTTCGGCATACTCAAATGGACTCAAACGGAACTTGACGCCCTGGATAGGAAGGTCCGTACATTGCTGACGGCATATCGGATGCATCACCCACGGTCATCAGTGATGAAACTGTACATCCCGCGGAAGTGTGGGGGTCGAAGCTTTTTAAATGCTAAAACCCTCCACAACCGTGAGATTTGCAGTCTCAGGGAATATTTCCTTCACACTGACGTGGGGATGCATCGAGATGTGGTCGCAGTGGACAAGGGCCTCACACCGCTCTCCTTGGCGAAAGAGAACTGGCGCAAACCTACAGTACTGGATACTAACAATCGTAAGGAAGTATGGCAAGGCAAAGAGCTTCACGGACGCTTTTTCCGGGCTGTTCATGGGCCTGATGTAGACTTTTTTGGCGTCTGTATCCTGGCTGCGTTTCGGCAACCTCTTTGGGGAAACCGAAGGTTTTGTCTGTGCGATTATGGATGAAGTTATCATGACAAACAACTATCGGAAATACATTGTCAAGGATGGTACGGTTGACATTTGTCGGGCATGCCACCGTCCCGGTGAATCGATCTGACATATCGTTTCCGGTTGTTCTCGTCTTGCTAATGGCGAGTATTTGCACAGACACAATCTAGTAGCTAGGATTATCCACCAGCAACTTGCCTTGCAGTACAACCTTGTGGAGTCTGAAGTACCATACTACAGGTATGTGCCCGACCCAGTTCTCGAGAATGGTCACGCCACATTGTACTGGGATCGATCTATCATCACTGACAGGACTATTGTAGCCAATAAGCCTGATATCGTGGTGATAGATCGACGAGAGCGTCGTGCAATGATTGTTGATATCGCTGTCCCTCATGACGAGAATCTCGTGAAAGCTGAGCAAGATAAGAAAATCAAGTATCTTGACTTAGCTCGCGAGGTTGTCGACATGTGGGACGTAGACGGCAGTAGTCAGCAATCATTGTACCGATAATCGTTACAGTAAATGGCCTAATAGCGAAGAGCCTCGACCAACACCTCAGGAGGCTCTCATTGCGCGGCTGGATCAAGGGCTTGATTCAGAAAGCAGTACTCCTAGACACGGCACGTATAGTCAGGAGGTTCCTTTCTCTAGAGCCCTGACCACCGACATCTTGGATCCTGCTCCTGATGCCGATGGGCCACTATTTTTTATATTTTTAAATGTTTTTGTATGATTTTTGTAAAAATATTTAAAAATGTATTTAATAAGGATAAAGAATAAATAAAGGACATAATAATCCCTATAATGAATTCTAGGCTAAACAATTTCCATAGTAGGTCGAGTCAACTATGCGTATTGTAATACTAGCTAATAGAAGCCAAAACAAAAACTGTACGTCAGTTTAAAGGTCAGTTGATTTAGTATAAGTTAACTACTGACCCGTTACCCCATATCAACCATAACCTTGTCCTAAGTCAACACAACTCATGTGGACTGGCGAGAGAAGCTAGCACATTATTACTACATAACATTTTGTTAATTTTAAGGTTGCTGCACACAGCGGGCGCGGCACGGCGAGACGGGACGGCGACGCGACGCTGAGCAGTTGTAATGGACTAGATATTACGGACGACGCCACACACAGTCGTCGCATCGCGTCGCATCGCGTCGCGTTGCCGTCTCATCCCGCCGAGCCGCGCCCGCTTTTTGCAGCGACCTTGAGGCACCTGTTTTACCGCCGACTGCGAAGCGAACAGCTGTCAACGATTTTCTCAATCACACAACATACAAAAGATTGTAGGTCTATAAGTAAAAGAGATACATAGTTGATCACTGACTATTGACACCGCTGGCCGGCGAGTACTCGTTTGTCGCAGCGACAAAGTTATCAGAGAGTTATCGCTCAGCGATGCTCGCTTAGTAAGCAGAATTTTCACTGAGATACTTGCGAGTGGTACAACGCATATTAGCGAGTAATTTTCGTTGCCCGTGTGCAATCACGCTTCTCGTTAATCGCCGGCAGTGGGACAGATGCCTTAGTAGCCACAGCCAAACACAACGTAGCAAAGTTTGGCATAAGTCTCTCCCGGATTATAAATAATGGCACCATCAATATTATTACTGTATAATAAAAACTTGTTGCTAATATTTTGCAAGAGTTTTTTATTGTTTTGACCACAGGCCGGATGCTTGATAAGATTTCCAATCTGCAAATTCTTCTAACTAACTTTTACTTATAAACAGAAGCCCAAGTTAGTACTTCCACGTTAAAATTACGAACTTCCATAGGGTAAATTTTCAAAAATTCTACTGAATTGAATGTTAATGTCTTATGAAAAATTTCATGCTTGTAGACGCAGTGATTTAGATTGTGCGTTGTCTACCAGCGAATTAATAAATTTATGATTTTATTAAGTAGAGTAAAGACATCTAAGTAATAACCGTCTGTTCTTCGTTTTAAAACTAGCCTAGTTTTCACAGTTAAAAATAGTTGACATTTCAAAGCTTAAGAGACTTAAAATCTCAACAATTTTTTAAAGACTGTTGACAAGTAAATTGCGTTTATCAACTTTTCAAAGGAGCAATTAGGCATTTCAAGAAGTTAGAATTGGATTTGTTTTAGACTTAGTCAATTACTATAAATAAACTAAAGGTCTGAACTAGATCCATTCATCACATTTGAATGAATGAAAATAGTTTGATACAAACCGGGAGAATGAGTAGTATTCAAGGAAAAACAGTCGATCTATTCTGTAAAATCTTCGCAAAATTCCTGTAGTAGATAATAATAGTATTTAATTAGACCACTCCAACAATCTTTAAAACTACAATCAACCAGGTACAATAATTATTTAGAACGATCGACTTAGTTCCTCACTCACTCAGACTCAGCGCTTCCGAAAGAGTGGGTCTTAAAATGAACATGGACAAGACAAAGGTCATGTCAAACGCCCATGTAACACCCACTCTCGTGACGATCGGAGGCGCTACACTCGAACTTGTGGACAAGTACGTTTACCTAGGACAAACTGTTCAGTTAGGTAGGTCCAACTTCGAGAAAGAGGTCGATCGTCGAATCCGGCTCGGCCTGACAGCGTTCGGGAGGCTACGCAATATCTTCTTGTCCCAAACACTGCAGTGTCTAAAGAATCTTCGACCAGGGCGTGTTGCCAGTGATGACCTATGGCACTGAAACGTGGTTGCTTACAATGTGCTTTATCAGAAGGCTAAAACTCACCCAAAGCGTAATGGAGAGGGCTATGCTCGGAGTTTACTTACGTGATCGAATCAGGAATTAAGAGATCCACAGAAGAACCAAGGCAACCAACATAGCCATGAATTGCCAAACTTAAGTGGTAGTGGGCAGGGCACATTGGTAACAGAACAGATGGCCGATGGGATCGAAAGGTTCTGGACTGGCGACCGCGTACCGAAAGACGTAGAGTTGGTAAGCCTTCCACAAGGTGGACCGATGGTCTTGTGAAGGCCGCAGTAACCCGCTGGATGCAGAAAACACAGAATCAGCCGACGTGGTGGAGCTTGGGGCAGGCCTTTGTGCAGCAGTGAGCGTTTTTCGGCTGAAATTATGATTATGAATGATCGACTCACTTACTTTAGTTTGTCCGATCCGTAGCTCGTCCTAAAACCAACCGAACGAATTGGTTGCTGGATCGCGCTTTGCTTGACCACTAGTCAAAATAATGTCACCGCTTGGCAACAATCGTTCACAATAATCGATATGTCAGCGCAGTCGAATATAAAATACAAATGAATGAACCTAACAGTAGAAGAAACATTGGGGTTTTAGTTGGCAGGAGTCCGACATTATATAACCTTCCGTTCTCCCCAGACGGAAGATACCTTCCATCCATCATCGGTTGTCACCGTCGTCCTCTGTCGGTTTTTTCGGAAAAAAAGTGAATAGAAAAGTTAAAACAAATTTTATTTGTCACGTCCTTTTCCCCAAAAGCAGTCGTTTCAGCGGATGTCGAAGTTCTCAAAGAGACTGCTACGAAATATTTTGTAATGAATGTCGTGTGTTGACTGGGATTGTGGTTGTCGTTGACAAATGCTGATCTTATGAACGCTAACACCAAATCATTTTAGTACAAAAGGCTAAAGCTTTGTTCGCACTAGGAAAAAGTTTCAGGAATGGAATATCGGCCAGCGACAGAAGTCGATTAACACTGATTGATATTTTTACACACATAATCTAAAATGCCACAAAATTATTCAAAATATTGTATTTCAGCATTTCATCTACACAAATATTATAAAAGAGGAAAGATTTGATTCTTTGTAAAATGGTTTGTAATGGATAAACTGGTAAATTATTGAATAGATAATACAACCTTAGTCTATCTGCTGTTAATAATTGTTTGCCAGGGAAATCCTATAAAGAGATAATGGCATCGTTAATTGGGAATAAATATGATCAAAAGGCCATTATTTCTGTGTTAGTAGGTAATAGTACTAATGTAAAACAAGATGACATCACTGATAGCGTCACTGAAATCTTGAAGATTAATTGTCAGAAAATAATATTGTGTGCTTTTCCTTACTTTGAGCACTTGTCAAGTAGGCAAAATCATAATATACATATGCTAAATAACCATATGCATTTATTAGCTAATTGCTATAGTGACAAACTTATATTTTTTGACACCAACACTTTTGTTGAGAAATTAAAATCGACTAGGGATACTGCGTATCTGCCCATTAGTTTTAGACGTCAAATAGCATGGCTATTAGCTTTTAATATAAACTCAGACATAAGTAGTATGTCGAAGTCTACTGTAATTACAAACATTAGTAATAATACTAATATTAAGGTAGTTAGTGATACTAATTTAAACTAGTAGGTAAGACAACAGATGGTACCAATAAAAATGTTTTTAATCGCACTGTCACCAAGGGATCATCTAGCTTTCAATTATTTAATTGTAAAAAAGGGGCTAAGCAGAATTCCTTGAAATTATTTCATCAAAACATTCAAGGGTTTTCTTCCAAACAATTGGAAATTGAATTGTTTTTAGAAAAAAACAATGTTTCATATTATTTGTATAACTGAACACTGGTTGAAAGATTATGAAATGTTAATTAATTATGAGAACTATAGTGTGGGCAGTTGTTTTAACCGGAAATCCATGCTTCGTGGAGGTTCACTTATATTAATTAAAAATTGTATAAAATCTAAGACTCGCACAGACATAGTTAAACTATCAGTGGGACATAGTATTGAACTGTCCTGTGTTGAGCTAGATAAGCATTGTATAGTGTGCGTTTACAGACCTCCTAACTATCAAAACTACTCTATATTTGAGTCAGTAATGGAAGATGTTTTGGCAAAACTTGCAACTGGTAATAAATCAGTAATTATTTTTGGGGACTTTAATATTAGTATTTTGGAAAATAATTCAAATAGTAGCAGATTGTTAAGCCTCTTTAAATCATTCAATCTTTCAAATGTGTTTTTGGAACCAACGCGAATAACTACGGCTACTGCTACATGTATTGATAATGTTTTTTGCGACTGCGACTATTTAGATAAAGCCATTGTAAATTATCTCCCTTCTGATCACAGCGGTCAAACCGTTACTTTTGAGTCCAACACACCAATTCAAAAAGTACAGATACAAACTAGACCTATAACATCGGGTAATTTAAATAAGTTTAATAGCACTTTAATCAGCAAGTTAAGTGTTGAGGGCCTAAATTTGAATAATGGTAATATTATGTACAAAGAATTATTTTCATTAGTCGAAACTGAGTTCAGTCATTTTTTTAAGCAGAAATCTAAAACTATTTGCCTTAATTTGTTATTCAGTGACTGGGCAACTAAAGGAATCAGGAAAAGTAGAGAAAGATTATTTGAACTGTATGGCCTTAAGCCGTTTATTAACACAGAAACTTATACTAAGTATGTTGCTACTTACTCTAAAACTTTTAAAAATATCTGCAAAGTAGCTAAAGCTTCATTCCTTAGCCACAAGGTTAAATCAGCAGATAATAAAATTAAGGCAGTTTGGAAAATTATTAACAATGAAACGAACAGAAGCAAAAGGCATAATAATGATTACACACTGGACACTTCCCGCGGTCTCATTAGTGATAACATCGATGTTGCTCAGGAATTTGCAACTTTCTTTACCAATATTCCTATTAAAACTACAGAAACTTTAAATTCTTCGCCCGCACTTGCTATTGATTTATTAAGAGCGAATGTCTCAGCCTGTCCCGTGGAATTCAAATTTAATCATATAAGCCCGATGGTCGTTTTAAAGGCATTTAAGCAACTTAAGATCAAAATTACCGAAGATTTGTGGGGCATGTCTACTAAAGTTTGTCAATCCATTATTGAGACAGTTGCACCCTATTTGGCATTAATATTTAATTTGTGTGTTGATCAAGGGGTTTTCCCGGATTTAATGAAGTACAGTAAAGTTATTCCACTCTTCAAATCTGGAGACAGCAAAGATACTAATAATTATAGACCCGTATCGATTTTGCCGGTTTTCAGCAAGGTGTTTGAAAAAGTTATGTTAAACCAAATGCTCAATCATTTTAATCGTAATAACATCCTACACGATCAACAGTATGGTTTCACCAAAGGACGTTGCACAACCGACGCTGGTGTCACCTTATTGAAACACATCTTTACTGCATGGGAAGAGGCGCAAGATGCAATAGGTATCTTTTGCGACCTATCCAAGGCGTTTGATTGCGTAAATCATGAAACACTTCTCTTGAAACTTCGGCATTACGGATTGGGTGAACTTGCGCTTAACTTAGTCAAATCGTACTTGAATGATAGACTGCAGCAAGTTCAAATAAACGGTGTGAATTTCTTGGGCTTAAAAGTCAAAATGGGTGTACCGCAGGGCTCAATATTGGGTCCGTTCCTCTTTTTGGTATATATAAATGATTTACCTTTTTTACTAAAAAACCGACCTCAAATGGTGTTATTTGCTGATGATACATCACTGATTTTTAAAGTTAAAAGACGTGCACAGGAGCTTGACGACGTAAATAATGCTATAGTTAAGGTCCACAGTTGGTTTACTGTAAATAATTTGGTATTAAATGGAAAGAAAACGAAATGCATAAGATTTGCGTTACCGAATGTTAGAAGTAGTGAATGTCATGTTGTATTGAATAAGGAGATACTAGAATTCGTCGAACAGACGGTTTTCCTGGGGATCACGCTTGACTCAAAGCTACAGTGGGGTCCTCATTTAACATCACTTGCAGGGTGGCTAAGTTCTGTCGCTTACGCTGTTTGGAAGATCCGCCAATTAACAGACGTGGATACCGCGAGACTGGTCTATTTTAGTTACTTTCATAGCATTATGTCTTACGGTATCTTGCTATGGGGATGGGCTGCGGATATTGAGTCGATCTTTATTCTGCAAAAGAGGGCCGTCAGAGCCATCTATAACCTTCGCAGACGCGAATCTCTAAGGGAACTGTTCAAAACAATTAACATCATGACGGTACCTTGTCAATATATCTATGAAAACATTATGTATGTTCGGAAAAATCTACATCTTTTTAGTAAGATAAGTGATAGGCACAATTTTAACACTAGAAATAGGAACAAATTAGATCAACCACGTTTCAGATTGTCTAAAGTACACACTTCTTTTATGGGGTACTGTGTAAAATGTTATATTAAAATACCAGTCGATATTCTTGAACTAAATGAAAAGAAATTTAAATCATGCATTAAACGCACACTATGTAGACAAGCATATTATAAGTTAGATGATTATATCGTCGATAAAAATGCTTGGCTTAATGCTGGTCCTGCTCCACAGCCACCTGGGCATACTAGTTAAAATTTTAATATTTGAAAGAGAAGCTTCCCTTTTTTATTTTTTCTGACATTACGAACATTTTTGTTCATAATATTATAATTTTTGTGACATTACGAATGTTTTATTTTTGCTGAACCAAGTGTTAGTTACTTTATATACGTCAATATATATTAAATGTTTTTTCTTTCTTTTAGGAAATCAAATTTTATTAATATTTCAAATAGATTGCAAACTATAGTTTTGTATAATTTAGAAGCATTTTGTTTGAATTTTGTAAATGTGAGTACCATGCATCCGTTTATTGTGTTGTTATGATGTACGTTGACTTGAAAAAGCATGGCAGTTGAGAGTATGTCATGCTCACATAAATGTCTCACTGATGGTGGCGCGTGTGTTGGATCATTCGGTTCCCTACAAAATGGTTGAGCTGGATGGTGCTGACCCACGCGTCAAGTTCGTGAACGGGCGCTGTCGGTTGAGACTGGTCATCTCCTAACTTCCAGGGCTTATTTTTATCTTGTATTTAGAATTGTTTATAATTACATTTTTTTACATTGTTCTCACATACAGAAGCAACATGAATAATGTTCCCAAGATTTTGTAATATTTCAACTTGATTTTAAAAGAGTGTCCGTGGAGTTTCTTGCCCGTTCTTCTCCATAGAGATCTACGTTTTGGAATGGGCAACTAGCTTCAACTTTCCAACTGATCGACTTTTTGACAATTCAAAAGTGCCTGTAAATGGTTTAATTGAAATAAATGCTTTGAGTTTGAGTTTGAGTTGAAACCAAAAACAACTGAACCGATTTAAAAAAAAAGCTATAAATTCACGCGGACGAAGTCGCAGGCGAAGTTCTAGTACTATATAATAGCTAAGAGATTTTTCTATCTGGAATTTAACAGTAGCAGCTTGGAGTCGGGATGTGTGATCAGTTAATGGTATTAGGCTCACCCCCCATTACGTGGGCGTTAAACATAATAGGCTCACCCCCCATTACGTGGGCGTTAAACATAATAGGCTCAATGTTGTTGTACTACAGGTACTCCTCTGCCCAAGCCTAGGGGAAAACAAGGCGTTAATAGCGTAATAATGTTACGTTAATAGCTAAGACTAGGTATTCCTTTAATTTTACTTCTGTTCCGATTTCAATTAAACATTTTTCTCAATAATTTAGACTTAAAACAAAATCGATAAACACCGGTTTTGTGGACTTTTATGGCTGACTGAATCGTAACGCAATACACAGCTGCATTTTCCTATTTGGAAATACTAAAAGGAGCATGTTTTCTTTCTCAACTATTCGCAGAAGAAATAAATAGTGGTTTGCAAATTCTCTCCGCTACTGCATTCGTTGGTGTAAGTTTCCGTGAAATATCAGCTTCATGCCAAGGCGAACTTTCAGTGACGCAATTTTACTTCATTCTTGGAAGTTTTATAAACGGGACTTTATTTTTGTAAAGTAAAAACTGATAATTATGCCGTCTGGCAGCCAAACTTGCCAAAGTGTATCATGTTACCTGGTAACTGAATTCTAGAGGTTAGATAGGCAGTCACTCCAGACCTCACTCTCAGACTGGAATTCGATCCCAAAATAGTTTTGAAAAGGCTAGGCAGATGATGATGATGACGATGATGAAGTTGTGAAAGAACCTCAACAAGTCAATAAGTAGGTATGTATAAGACTAGTGAGTGACGTAGAAAGGCACTCATTTAAAATAACATGATAGAAAAAAGAGAGTAAATAAAAAGACATCAAAGTGGCGATTGATACAAGAATAACTAATAATATTCCTGGTAAGTATTCAAATGATTTAGCAATCTTAAGCTTCAATAATTGTCAGAAATTGATTTGAGGTATTGTAGGTACATTGAAATTGTGCAATTGTGAATGATGAATTTTCAAAACTCAACATTCATTGCGAAAATGTCATAAAATGTATAAACTGGACGTAGGGAGCACTGACGTAGAAAGACACAGCCTAGGAAATAACGTTATTGTTGGAGAGTTAAGTTTCTGATTTCGCAAGAACTAAAACATCTATGAATTGTTATGATTTTGATGTTTTTCTAACTATACATCTTCTGGTTTCTTCCCCTCACAAGTTTCTCCATATGGATCTGACATCGGCAGAATTGTCGACATTGGCAGAATTGCCATAAATAAAATAGAAATGAATTATTATGATTGACTGGAAGTAAACTGTAGGCAGGCAAAAATATATCTCTTTTGCACGGGTAAAACTGAAGACAAATCACAAAGATTCAACTAAACCAACCTAGGTACAACTGCTATAAAATCACAATACATAATAATAACCATTACAAAGCATCATAAACTTTATCAAATGGATAAAATGACTAAAACTGCGTCCTCCGACTCGTGACGTAGTGCGAACGTGTTTCCGCACTCATAAAATAAGCTGGTCGCGACCGGAAAATAATATTCCATAAATAGCCTTCTAGCCCGTCATAGCTATATCGTTTCCAATGATACTTATGTTCAGATTAGGAGGGTGGATCTATAAGTTTTTGGTAGTTTTCACAAGTTCCCCGTCTTTATGTTCATCTAAAACTGAAAGGATAAAAAAGTTTTTGCTCAACTTTTTCAATGATTTCCTACAAAATGTATGCTCAGTAACATTTTACATATAGAAAGATTTACTGATAGAATCTATTATATAACATCTAATTCAACAATGCCATTGTGGTAAGTATAAGAACTTCTATTTGGAGATTGTCTTAGCATGCAAGTTACTTGCATCTTAAAAGTATTAAGGGTTGGTGTTTACATTCTAAGGAACATTAACCAAACAAAACGAACTCTTTAAGCTCATAAGTCTGATATTCCCGTCTGCCAAGACTTCCCCTGTCATATATCGACAATAACTCCTGTAGGATAACCCGTAATCCTCACAGAACGGATGTTTGAGAGCGAGGCGTCGAACCCTTGCGACAGTTTATTACTCCCTCTGACCTCCACAAGTGTTTGTCTGCCTGACATTATATTTACGTGTGCGCACGTGAAGTATTTTTCCTTCAATTGTAGGTAGAAGGGTTACGAAAATATCTTCATTCAGTGTTTTAGTATTTCGGTATGGTCGCCAATGGAGCCGTGATCAATTGGTCCCAACTTGTGAGTTGTTATGTCGTGG
Source organism: Polymixis lichenea (assembly GCA_949091785.1). NCBI lineage: Eukaryota > Metazoa > Arthropoda > Insecta > Lepidoptera > Noctuidae > Polymixis > Polymixis lichenea. Next base: position 23,371,104 of record OX420944.1, read on the forward strand.
GGTCGAACTCAAGCAGGCTTGTACTTAACCTTGTGAAAATCGTTTCATCCCTGCTGCTCCAAATCTACGACTTGTTCATGATTGTACGAGTTTTTAATCGAGTTTTCAGTGCAATCCGAGTGAATGATACGAACACGTGAACAATTAAGTAGTAAAAACTTAAAGAAAAAAACAAACCGACTTCCAAAAAAACACTAAAAAGTGAAAAATAACTAAGGCGGTGACTTTGGATATGTATTTTAATTTTTTGTCACTGCCTTCCGAAATTAAAGTTATTTTTCACTTTTCAGTGGTTCACATGTGCTTACCCCTTCACAGCGTCCCGGCGTGATGTTATGTTATGAACTGGTGTAAAAAATAGACAAACATGAGATGTCAGCAATTCCAGGCCATTTGCTATCATTTATTGAGGAGTTCTGTTGCCTATCTCCGAAGTTCTTCATCAGATCTTCACCAAATTGAAATGGGACCACTCTGAGAAAGTACTCTTCCAAAAACTATTCAAATCGCTTCAAGAGTGCCTATAAAATTTGAAGAGTTCTCTCTATTTCTCCAGAATTACATCATCAGATCCTGACTTGATGATCATGGAACCACCTGGGAAGTAGGTATACTCTTTCAAACAAAAAAATTATAATCCAAATCGGTCCAGCCATCTTCGAGTAATCGGGGAACATACATAAAAAAAAATAAAAAAAGGTTCCCACGAATTGAGATCCTTTTTCTTTTTGAAGTCGGTTAAAAAGACACACTTTTTTATGTAGCTAGAGGAAATAATTAACTTTAAAGCGAGTGCCGTGAGTCCGTGACACGCTGTAGGACACGGCAGGACAAGGACGTGACAAATAGATGGTGTCCGACAAAATACGGAGCGGTTGACGACCCCTGACGCCGTGACGTGACGTCACAACACGCTGGCACAATGAAAATTGGGCTGCTGTAAATAAAAAGTAAAACACGCATGTTTTACTTTGATAGCTGTGTGTTAGCCGACACATGGCGAATAATTTAATACATTTAATACTTTAATCGTTTTGTGTTTCTTTGTTTTATAATGTTAATTTCATTTTTTGTTTAATAAATCTAGTTCCTAAGTAAATCAGCGGCCTTTTATAGACATAGGTGTGGAGCATCTCACAATTAGCCTGCAATATAATACTACAGTAAACTAACCTAAGACAATCTTGCAGACAATCTTGAAGACGAGCTCAATCTGCACTATTTCTAAAAATCAGATAAATGCCACAATAGTGGCATTTATCTGTTTTTTTTTTGTGTTAGGGGACGTAAGAACGCCCCCTAACACGCGAAACCTGTTATGTGGGAAGGTGTATTGTGTTTAAGGCCTGAAACACAATTCATACATCCTACGTTGGAAGGAAATATTCTGATTGACGGCTGTTTTTTTCTGAAAGAGCAAGTTTTTTTACACACATCTTTATTTAACTGGATATTAACTAAAAAATGTAGGTTTAGAAAATTATTTAAAATTAAAGACAACCTATTCAATACATAGTCATTTATAGTCAACCTATATAAAAAAATGCTATAGTATGAGGTTATGAACACGCCACACTGTCTAGGTTCAGGATGTATTACGCCTTATTTTCTACCTTTTGTAAGTAAATAAACCCGTGCAAATGATAAGTAAATAAACCCATGCAAATGATAAGTAAATAAACCCATGCAAATGATAAGTAAATAAACCCATGCAAATGATAAGTAAATAAACCCATGCAAATGATAAGTAAATAAACCCATGCAAATGATAAGTAAATAAACCCATGCAAATGATAAGTAAATAAACCCATGCAAATGATAAGTAAATAAACCCATGCAAATGATAAGTAAATAAACCCAAGCAAATGATAAGTAAATAAACCCATGCAAATGATAAGTAAATAAACCCAAGCAAATGATAAGTAAATAAACCCATGCAAATGATAAGTAAATAAACCCATGCAAATGATAAGTAAAAAATCCATGCAAATGATAAGTAAATAAATCCATGCAAATGATAAGTAAATAAAACCATGCAAATGATAAGTAAATAAACCCATGCAAATGATAAGTAAATAAACCCATTCAAATGATAAGTAAATAAACCCATGCAAATGATAAGTAAATAAACCCATGCAAATGATAAGTAAATAAACCCGTGCAAATGATAAGTAAATAAACCCATACAAATGATAAGTAAATAAACCCATGCAAATGATAAGTAAAAAACCCATGCAAATGATAAGTAAATAAATCCATGCAAATGATAAGTAAATAAAACCATGCAAATGATAAGTAAATAAACCCATGCAAATGATAAGTAAATAAACCCATTCAAATGATAAGTAAATAAACCCATGCAAATGATAAGTAAATAAACCCATGCAAATGATAAGTAAATAAACCCGTGCAAATGATAAGTAAATAAACCCGTGCAAATTATAAGTAAATAAACCCATGCAAATGATAAGTAAATAAACCCATGCAAATGATAAGTAAATAAACCCGTGCAAATGATAAGTAAATAAACCCATTCAAATGATAAGTAAATAAACCCATGCAAATGATAAGTAAATAAACCCATGCAAATGATAAGTAAATAAACCCGTGCAAATGATAAGTAAATAAACCCGTGCAAATTATAAGTAAATAAACCCATGCAAATGATAAGTAAATAAACCCATGCAAATGATAAGTAAATAAACCCGTGCAAATGATAAGTAAATAAACCCGTGCAAGTGATAAGAAAATAAACCCATGCAAATGATAAGTAAATAAACCCATGCAAATGATAAGTAAATAAACCCGTGCAAATGATAAGTAAATAAACCCGTGCAAGTGATAAGAAAATAAACCCATGCAAATGATAAGTAAATAAACCCGTGAAAATGAGACAACGGATAAATCCACATGTCAATTATATACCTACGCTTTAACCAAATAAACGCCTGTACACAATGTTGGAGGAAGGAAGTTAACAATAAATAACAAAACAGCTAAGAATAGAATCTTCTTTCTCATTTCTCTACGCTTTTACGTGAGTTCAAATAGAATTATAGGTTTGGCTTTACATAATACAGAGTTGCTCCATGTGGTTAGATAAAATAAGATAGGACTTATTGTTCAACCTAGGACCAGATTCCATAACAAGGTAATGTATTAAGCACGGGCATATAATTTCATAATCTAGTTGGTGGGTGAGTTGAAATCACTGAAAACCTCGTAGCCAGTTTTTCAGTGATTTCTACTTTAACACATTTTACTCATCACTACGAACAATTTTGTGAAGGCCGCAGGCATGCCCTGGACGCGGGAAGCATAAAACCGGTCCAAGTGGCGGAGTTTGGGGAGGCCTATGTCCAGCAGTGGACGTCTTTCGGCTGAAATTATGATGATGATGAAGACGAATAACTTACACTATGGAAGCAACCCTGAAATCGCGTAAATGAATCAGCTACCCATACATTTGTGTGCGCAACTCTACAAAATAGGTATGTATAGGGAACAACTGATATTTTTTTCGTGATTTCATGATTGTTCCCAAAGTAAAAAAAAATGAAACGAAAAAAACTCCCTAGGAGTTCCTAGGAAGATCTTGTACTCATCATTCCGAAAAACTTTAAAGTAACTACTTTGAAGTTATTTCAGGTATATATTAGATGGTTTCTTTTTAGCAACCAACAGACGTACGAGATCGGTAGGTAAGTAATGGGTCAACACGAGCGGAAACAATTAAACTCCAGCATTTATAACCCATTAATGTTAAGAGACCTGTTTTAAGGGCACTCACAGACGTCATCAGAAAACGACCTTTACTGATGAAGTCAGACCCTGTAGACACTCACAGTTCAATTCAATTTTATTCTTCACTGTGTAATATGAACACACACAGTCATTGATTATTTTCTAAAAAAAACACTAATATTAATAATAACAGCATATCCAAGTCACATCCAAACATAAAAACATAATAACTAATACATAAAAACAATTGAATAATTCAAAGTGAGGTAAACTTACCAAAAAATAGTTCTGTTGGATTAAATTTGGTCCGGAGCAGTCCATGACATAAGTTAGACGACCGCGATTATCCCAGGAGACCGAGACTTATGCGGGTGAAACCGCGGGGCGCTGCTAGTTTATTATAAATCTAGCTCATCCGACAGACGTTGTCATGTCCAGACAATAACTCATACAAAAAATCCATTTACGTTCAGTTGTTCCCGAATTTGAAAATTTTCTGGGAGTTTCCATAAAAACATGAATCAAACTGTATATTACAAATATTTTAAAACCAACTAAATAAATAATAGTTTAAAAAACTAAAAATCACGCTTTAAAAGCCAAACTAAAAAGTAGAAAATAATTTAATTCTATTAAAGCTTTTTGAGGTATTTTTATAATCAATTAACATCAAGCACCCCACGCTTTTTAATAGAATTAACCCAGGCTTTTAAAGCGTGTTTTTTTAGTTTTTTTAAACTATTATTTATATTCTATTTTTTAGTTTTGCTAACTACAAAAGCGTGTTTTTTCTATTTTTTTTTAAATTATTGAATTGTCATAGGTCCTCGATAAGTCTACAAAGTTTAAATGAAATCTGACCGTTTAAAGTGGGTCAAAATAGCGTCCAAAGGAGTCGGTTACATACAAACATACAAACATACAAGTGAAGCTAATATAAAGCGTGTAAAAATAGCTAAATTGGTCCTGCCGTTCTTAAGTGACGCGATAACCAATGAACAGCATTTAATTTTATATTATTGTTTGATCAAAATCAAAAATCAAAATCAAAAAAATCAAAATCAAAAGTCATTTATTCAAATTAGGCTGAGAATCAGCACTTTTTGAACGTCTAAATACATGAGACAGTCTCCCAAAACGCCCACCCTTCACCACTTCTGCTTTAGCTGGGAAGAAGAAGTGGCGGAACAAACTCCCCAGCAGCACAGCTGTCTGTTTAGTCGGATAGACTTGATTCTATACATACAAAGGCAAAGTAATAAACATTACAAGACACAAAATATTTATTAAATAATTAGTCAAAATGTCAGCTAGCCATACCATTATACCGACAAATAAAATGAAAACTGTCGAGGCCAAATAAAGCTTAAAACAACTCATCATAAAAAAATATTGTTATGAGTAGATCATGTCAATAACTAATGACATAATAGATAGTAATAAAAAAAATGTTAGAGAGGCAATAAAAAATATAATAATTATTATATGAACCCATATAATCTGTCACTAGATACGCCAATTCTGGAGAAAGAACATAAACATTGTCTTGAGTTAATCACAGCGACCAACTATTCTTGTCATTTAAATAGTCGTTGATGGAATAGTAAGCCTTTAAACAAAGGATGGATTTTACTTGAGCTTTAAACGCATTAAAAGGCAAATCTAGCAAAGAAGAGGGAAGCTTGTTATAAAAAGTTATACCAAGCCCAACAAATGAGTTATGAACCTTATGAAGCCGGTGAAAGGGAGCACGTAGTTTGTCCTTATTTCTTGTGTTAACGGTGTGAATATCACTGTTTTTAGTGTACAAGTGTATATTTTGGCTAATATATAAGATGTTAGCGAATATGAATTGTGATGCCACCGTGAGAATACCAACATTTTAAAAAAAGTCCCTCAAGGAAACTCTGGCACCTAGCTGGTAAATTGCACGAACAGCACGTTTTTGAAGGACAAAAATATTTTGAATATCAGCAGCTTTGCCCCACAGCAGAATACCGTAGGACATAACGCTGTGAAAATAACTAAAGTAGACTAACCGAGCTGTATCGACGTCAGTGTATTGTCTTACTTTTCTGACGGCGTAGGCGGCTGAACTGAGCCTCCCCGCTAGGCTTGATATGTGTGATCCTCACTGATGTTTGAAATCTACTGTTATGCCCAGAAAAACTGCCGAGTCTTCGGTTTCAAGCACCTCTTTTTCTAAGACGATGTTGGGACCTAGATTTCTATAATTCGGTAAGGCAAATTTTACACATTTTGTTTTCTTGGCATTGAGAACTAGGTTATTTGCCGTAAACCAATCCGTAACCATTGAGAGAGCACTGTTTACGTCGTCAAAATCTTGTCTATTCCGGTCTACTTTAAAAATACGAGAAGTATCATCTGCAAACAGTACATGATGATGTACTGTTTGCAGATGACTATTCTATTTAAAGGGTATTTGTGATGACATCCCTTTAAATAGAATGGTAAGTCATTGATATACACTAAAAACAAGGATGGGCCGAGTATTGAGCCTTGAGGCACACCTAACTGAACTTAGCCCGGACGATTTTACTCCATTAACTTCTACACATTGCAACCTATTATGTAAATAAGAATTTATTACGTTTAAAGCTTCGTTATGGACACCGTAATAAAGCAGCTTGCGCAAGAGCGTCTCATGGTGCACGCAATCAAAGGCTTTGGAGAGATCACAGAAGACTCCAATAGCATTCTGCGATTTCTCCCATGCGTTAAATATGTGTTTCATCAGAGCAACACCCGCATCTGTCGTCGAACGACCTTTTGTAAAGTTATATTGCTCATTATGAAGGAGGCTATTTGAATTAAAATGTCTTAGCAACTGCTTGAGTATTAGCCTTTCAAATATTTTGCGAAATGCAGGTAAGATTGAAATAGGAACGTCATTTTTATTACCTGATTTAAATAATGGTATGACTTTACTAATCTTCATGAGGTCAGGAAAAGTTCCTGAATCAACACATTTATTAAAACTGACAGCTAGATAGGGGGCTACGATATCTATTATATTGCTCAAAAGTTTAATGGAAATGCCCCAGAAATCACCAGTGTTTTAGACTTAAGTGTGTTAAAAACATTAACTTTATTGATGATTGTAACTTACATGATAATACAAAACAGAAATTGTGCATGGGTTCCTACTTAAGTTGACATTACCTGGCATTGTGCCCTTGTATAATACAATGAAAAGAAAATAATTGGTTCAGTAAGACATTTGAAATTTTACAAAGAGTTTTACTCAGGTAAGGTATGTGTGTGTGACAGAGACGACATGACGCTTTACTAAAGACTAAGTTTTTCTATTAACCATTTTATGGGCCATAATGACTACCGGTTACTTTATTAATTATTGTAAAAATAGCAAAGTAAATAGGACTTTTTTGTTTTCTAATTTCATAATAACCCTAAAATAAAATTATGTTGTTGTTTTAATACTTTCTTAAGTTCATTTTCAAAAAGACGGGTTATTATTATTTCTAATTCGTTGAATTCTTTCCAACATTATTACTAGCAGAGGTCTGTAGCATTTTCACATGACAAACAGCGTTTCCTATCCTACATTCTATAGGTAAGTTATAAAAAGGTTCGATCAACTGTTTTGTACTAAAAAGACGATACTTTTATTATTTTCCAGTACCAAAGGAAACACGTTCAAATGCAACACTGCGCCAGCGAGCGTTCGGATTGAGATAAAAGTAGGAGGAATAATACTTCCAAACACTTGTATATAACAGTCACAAAGACTTTTACCTGCAGATTTATACTATACTTGTACTGACATTGCCCCGCGTCCTAACTAAAGTGATCGGTAAACGCGAATATGCGATCGTCGCGTTCTTATGTCAAGCCATGGCCTAACAGCAAGCGACTGTAGCTCGAGTACGCGATTGTCGTGTGAGTTTAAGTTGACATGGCGTAGTCGCGCAATCAATTAAGTCGATTTTCATAGTCAGCCTATAATTTTTCCACTGCTGGGACCCAGGCCTCATCTCTATGACAGGGAGTGGGTCATAGTCCACCACGTCAACCCAGTGCGGGTTGGCGGATGTCACAATGCCTTAGAGTGTTTAGTTCTAGGACACGCCAGTTACCTTACGATGTTTTCCTTCACACTACAACACGTAAGTTGCGGCCATTACCACCGTGCCACCACTGCTCTCAGTCGCGTTTACACGTATTCATATAAACGACCGCCTTCGGTTAGGAAACAGGGTCATCGATTTGCCCAGAAAACGGCCAAACCCTCTGTTCGCATAAAAAACTATCATTTTGGTTAGGACGCAGCCTTATTCTCTAAAACCATTTTTCTTTGCACTTTGTTAAGGATATGACATGACCAGACTCGTTTTTCAGTTAAACGTATAATTAACTTGAGTGCTTTGTTGGTCTATTCACTATTCAAACGTGAGTCAAGTACTCGACTAGACTCTAGTGGTCGCAAACATGACTGAGAACGAGATCTTAGTCTCAGTACCCAGGTCGAGAAACTAAAGTCACGGAAAATTACTGTGAATTAAATTGACTATCAACTTAAATGATCCGTATAATCAAACTACAACCGTTTTTCTTTGACAGTTATAATATGATAGATAGACAATTTGCATTTAAAATTTAGGTACAGTTATTTAGGACACAGAAGAAATGGCACGACACACAAAAGCACAATTAAATGATGAAAATGTATATATTAAATTAATATAAAGAATATAGAAAGTGCCAAAATACAAAAAAATAGATTTAAAAAAAAAACTGTATGAATTGGCTATAACACAGCAAATTAATCTTTAATTTTGCTGAAGGTAATAATAGGTTTTTTATTTGGTTACGTCTACATGAAAAATTTCGCCAGTAGGTATTTTTATAATTGAGAGACTCATGTCAATATTTCGCCAGCGAAACATTGACTTGAGTCAATGTTTCGCATAAAACGACCATGACCAGGTACTTAAAATCGACATTGAGTGAACTTAGTATCTAAGTAGGCCATTTGCTATCTGAGCGAGTTTTCTTCCTTTTACTAACGCGTTCTCAAAACTTGAGCGAAATTTTTTAACATCAGAGAGGTCATCATAAAGTATCACATTTAGATAAAACTTGGAAGTATTAAAACGTTTCTATTTTAAGAATAATAATTAATCGTCATTAAGGATGGTTAACTTCTTTTTGAAAGATTTACATTTGCATACTACTACAGTTTCAGTGGCTTTCGTTGTGTCCAAGTGTGTAACAGTTTTTCATGGTGAAGTGACACTTGTTGATGTCTAGTTACACTTATCTAATGCAAATATAAATCAGCTTTTAGTTATAAGTATTGAGGTACGTTTAATGGTATAGCTGGTACCTATATTACACCATTTAAAGTTTAGTGAGACAATTCTAGGTATGTGAAAGAATTCGTTCGGGGAAATATTACCATCATACTCACCTAAGTCGGATTATTATGCAGATAGCTCATTAAACAAGAACGGTTTAAGTACAGAAATAACCTAGTTTATATATAGAACTTTCAAAGTAAATGTCGTCAGATCCAAAGATTATGCCAGAATTTCATCACAGACTTTTGGAAGGCGGGTATTATATTCCTGCAACGCAATACCTTCAGTTGTTTCGAATCGGTCTCAAAATGATAAATTCTTGTTTATTAATGCTTGTTATTTGTTAGATAGTTTGGTGTATTTGAAGTTTTGGTTCTTGACATTTAGTTAGGTAACTATTTCAGTTGGTAAGCATTCTATGTTTTATTTTACAAAGGTGATTGATCTATCAGTCCATGGGGAGCAGTAGTAAAGGTCGTAACTTCTAGGACTAACACCCAGGCTGGCACTTTATAAAGTGACAATTATTTCATCTACTCTGCTTTCAAAACGGTGAATAAATACATCGTGCGGAAAACGACATCCACCAATTTGCGCAGGGCCCGCGTATAACCCACTCGCCTCTCCCAGAGAGAAGGCTGTCTATATTGTTCCGATAGCTGGGATACATGTACCAACAGATGAAACTTTATATTTGGTTATCGCCTCCCTATCCTTGAAAAATATGCAAGTACACCAGTTCGGTTAGCAATGAAGTAAGGAAAGTTGAATATTATTTTCTGTTCAAGTTCAGACTGTAATATTTACACTAAAGTTTAAATGTCAGGGTGAAACTGTTCCAGGCAAGTTTCCACTTCCAACAACAATAAAACTATGTACAGGTATTCCAGTTAAAATAATTACTGATTGGCCTAGTTTTATTAACTATCTAGTTATTTTGTTAGGCGATTGATTAGTTCACATAGTTCTCTTTTATCAAGATGTATCGTTTGAAAGCCAACAACGACTGATTTGATTTTTGATATCTGTTTTTGTTTGTCATCATCTGCCTAGCCGTTTTCCAAATATGTTAGGGTCGGTTTTCGGCCGTCGTAAACCCCTTGGTTGGAATTGTACTTTCGTCTCAACTTAGAAATATAGATTTCATCTTTCTTATCGCCGATGCTTTTAATAATTTAATTTTAATAATTATAAAAGTACCTAAATTGTTTTCTTTCACATTATTACCGTTAAAAAGAAAATTATAACTTGAAAAAAGCCTACTTATTCAATCTAAAAATACTCAGAAACTGAACTAAAATGTCACATTAAAGTCACAAGTCCTTACGAACAAAAACCAAATAAAATAACAAGTTCAATGCCCCATCTGGGCGCAAGTATGAATGGACTGGGGTGACCACACGGCGGGATGTTCCGGCCCAACTTAACCCCGGATTAATTTCGGGACATAGATTAATTACTTTCTACGTCACCTATTTTAAATGTGAAACTTTTGAGATAAGAGGGCAGATTCGGGTTGAGTAATTATAATCTTTCGGGGAAAACGTTGTTTTATCTTGATTTTGATGGGTAATTTTTGATGTAGTAATCTTAGCATCTTCATACTAAAGATGGTATTCACGAGATGATCACGAGAGATTAAGAACAACTGCGTTTATTTCAAACCTACGGCTACGTATCGAACGTAATTCTTAGACCCTTTTTCAGGAACAGTGCAATACGAAAATCATTTCTGTTATAAAGATTTCACCTGGCACTAATGCATAAACAAATTTTAACGGCCTTTCCGAATTTTTTAATCTTATAAGCATCACAAACTTTACAGTTTCATAATCGATTCACTAAAAATAATATTTTCTTAAAGGCATTCACTTTGGAAACCGTTTGACTTTCAATGAGTTATTATATTTTAACTCGAGTATTTCTTGATGGTGTAAATACGTTTAAGTGCATAACTTTAGTAAATTGTGGACTTGTTCTCATCATTCTCCTGCTATATGTCTATCCCTGTTATAATAGAATAAATAAAATAAATATTGCCCATATTTATTTTATCTAACAACTTTTGTTTGCTCGGTAGGCTAAGGGTCGATTTATACTAGCGCAGAGTCGAAGCGCATCGAAGCGTCTATCCAAAACTGAACATAACAAATTCAACCTTAACTCCACAGCGTAACGCACACATTACTTCGGAGATTTTAAAAAGACGCGCGCATTCGTCGGAATTCGCGCGTCTGCGCGCGAACAACGATGATTGGTGTGCGCGCGTGCGCGCATTCTCGTGTATCCACGCGCCCACTACCGAACCAACGCGTCATCAGTCGGAAATTGGCCTGCGTCGGTGTTCTACACGTGAGAGTGCGCGCGTATTCTGGCGAATACGCGCGCATTCGTGCGGCTTCGCTTTAGTTGTAAAAAATTTGACGCTTCGATGCGCTTCGACTCTGCGCTAGTATAAATCGACCCTAAGAATAATAGAATGTAAGTGCATCAAGCGAGTTAGGTTTGCTTACTAGGCTTCATTAACCGACTTTAAAAAGGAGGAAGTTATCAATTCGACATGTTTAAATATTTTTGTTTATGTATGTTTGGGTATAACTCCGTCATAAATAAACGGATTTGCAAAATCCTTTTTTTGTTCGAAAGGGGTTTATCCGAAATGGTCCCATTTAAATTTCATATAGATCTGATGATGCGTTTCGGAGACAGACAACGGAACTCTTCAAAACTGACAGCAAATCAATTGCTGTTATCGCATAAATAGGTATGCATTGTTTTGACTCCAAGGATGATGAAATTTTAAATTGGTGTGAGGTCGGTATAGTAACTAAAAAAGTGAAAAATAAAAAATAACTTTAATTTCGGAAGGCGGTGACAAAAAAATTCATACATATGTCAGCGCCTTCCGAAATCAAAATTATTTTCCACTTCGTAGTGTTTTCCGGAAGTAGCTTGTTTTTTTTTTTTGGAAAAGTTTTTAGAGATACGTTGCGTGAAGAACTGTTAAAAGCAGGGAAATTCATTGTGAAGCAAATTGACTACCAACAAATTATACGTATATTTAGTTATTTGTTACACAGTACTGGGTTGTGGAGATCAGATAGGCAGTCGTTCCATGAAAAATACTGGTATTCAGCTACATCTGGTTAGACTTTAAGCCGACCCCAACATAGTTGGGAAAAGGCAGGCATGATGATGATGTTTCAAGCCACAACCGCCGTTCTTTGATAGGTGTATGTAATGGCTTTAGTGTTTCAAAATGTACATTTAGGTCAATTTGCTTAACAATACATTTTCATGACTCTATATAAAATCATTTATTTATAAATATAAAATCTAGCCGATTTTTCATTTCTGTTTGGCTACTGTGTAGATTTTACCACGGTTTTTTTTGGGTGGAAAGTCATCAAATGGCTTCTCCCGCTCTGGGTGGAGCAGGAGGGCGTGTCAGACTTTTACTGACTAAAACCCACCCTTGTTCCCTCAGTTGCCTGTGTGCCAGGGGCCGCGGTATCTCTTTCGAACAACCCGCACCCCTGGCAGGCATCGGCGCTTCCGGGCCCCATCAGTTGGTGCTGATATCTCTTTGAAGCACACAACGCGCCGTTGCTTGCAACCCGGGCTTGGTCCTTACCGGACAGCGAGTTACCCATTACTCAACGTCCGTAAGCCCGCGCTAACGGTGGCTGGAAATCAGCCTGGGATTCCCGACGCCCAGGGCGTCTCCTGCGGCGACTAAGGCCGTGAGGGCCGTACCGTGAGGGCGCATGTACTGCCTCTCCCTCACGTGCGCCGCCTCCCTCTTTGCCAACATCACTGCTTCGCTGAAGGAAGCGCTACTCATGCACTCTCGCTCCGTACCATGGCCTGGACCAGGGCCGGACGCGAGAGATCGCCACCGCTGATCGCCTCCACGAGGACACGGCGGTGCTCCGCCCAAGCCGGGAAGACCTCCACCGTATGCTCCACCGTGTCTTCAGGGCGATCTTCACAATGGAAACACCCGGCCGTTTCCTCCCGCCTTATCCGAAACAGGAACCTCCCGAAACAACCCTGTCCGGTGCGGACCTGCGTCAGGTGAGGACGCCATTCCGCCTCTCAAGCCACTCCGCAAAGAGGATACTTACCGCCGCAATGGTGGCGCGCCCAAGATTTTGCCAGGGTTCACCATTACATTTAGATAAGTCTTATCCACGGGTGAGATTTAGATCTTCTTCAGGAGCAAATCTGCTAAGTATGAAACCATGAAAAACTATGAAAAAATGGTTTTGTCCTGCGTTAATTCCCCAGAAAACATAGCCACCCCACTAAAAGTACTACAATAACACATTCAAGCAATACGTTTCCCTTTTGTTTTCTCAGTTTTTATTTATGTGGCAACATATTCGCGATGTTTTTCAAAGGGATCCGCTTACAAAGTGAGGACCTTTTATTATTTGTATATGTATTGACATATTGCTTACTGTTGTACTTGGGACTTTAACATTTTCTTTTGAGGGTTAACATCCGTTTTATAGGTCTCGGTAGTGAAAAAACTATTATTGTCAAAGTGAGAAATTGATTGTTGTTCTGATTTGAGACTGACAGATATGTTGAAATGTTTATGCCGCTTGTCTTATATCTGACAGTGGATAATGGTAAAGGATGCTTCAGAGCTAAAGCACTAAGGAGTGATAGTGGTGAAGGGTAGGCCTTTTCACGTCTAAAAAATGCTGATTCTAATGAAGACTTTTGGTTTGAATTTCATGACTAATTTGCAATTCTTGTGTACAAAAAGTACATTAATGTTTGTTTTTTTTTTTAATAATTAGACTTAATTGTGAGTATTCATAATACCTTTCATGTCGTTATTTCTTCTAGGCAGATAATCTCAAGTCTTCACGAAATTTAGGGCTGGACTTAGGACTTAAAGATTGCTTACATGACATGATTTCCAGTGTACTACTAAAACAAAACAAAAAACATCATATTTTTAAGTCATTTATTTCTTAAGATCTAAAAGTATTTACAAAAATACAAATCGTCACTTTCGCAACACATAACATCGTTATTAGGTGGTTAAACATTAATCTTATCAGACAGTAACAAACTTTACATTCAAATTCTACAAATGTAGAGACATAATCCAAATGGCACTTAATATCAATCTATGAATTCTTTGGACACACCAAATAGTAAAGCTGACGAAGGCAAGAAATTATTATGAAAATGTCCAAAATTTCTCTAAACTCTACATTATTTACATACAATATACACTTAATTACATTTATTCATAAATATAAATTGCACAATAATTCATAAGTTAACAATTGTTGTAACATTTTATCACTCAATCAAAAATTTACACATTTGCATATCATTTTTATATCACTATTAAAATATTTTACTCATAGGATATTCATAATCTCATTGTTTACATGTTTGTGTGTATTATTATTTATTTTACAAACTCAAGGAGTAGGTTGTGAGTAGTGTTGAACACAATCAAAGTATTCCAACAGCTTGAAAAGTCCAACACAATTATTTCAGTAATTCTGACTAAAATGTTATTTCATAAATCATTTAGTTTATAGTCACAGAATGTTTTCAATTAAGGTGTAGAACCTTTAAACATAAATCGTCTAAACGATCTGACGTACACCTATGTCTATACGAACGAACTTATAGTTTATTTAAAATGGCTTCATTGGCTTCTACTATAACGGTCTAGCAAACATTAGTCTCTCACTGCCCTGCCTCCTCATGATCTCAGCAGCTGCAGGGGTGGCCACAAAGACTGCAGCCTGTCCTCCCAGTTCCATGAACTTCCCTCTTTTGTGGTTCTTCCCACTCGTTCTCCTCTCCATTCTGTGTGTGGTATCAAACACGTCTTCTCCCTCACTATGGTCGTAATCCACCATGGGCTCATTAAGGACTTCTTTTCTTCTGGTTTCGAGTCTCTTCTTTCCACTTAAGAAGTATGATTGAGTTAGATTTGAGACGTTAGGAGTTGAGATCTGTCTGGTCATCCTACCTCCAGAGCCAATCCTCTCGAAAGGTGGGAAGTGTCTCTGCATATTCTCTGAGAAGGACTGGCGTCTGTAGTTGAACTGTCTTGAGTCTAGAGGCTGGTGCATGAAGGATGCTCGTCTCAGGAACCGTGGCTCGTGCTCCACCAGGTAAGGTTTTCCCCGGCCCTCAAGGTTCCGAGTAGACTTCAAGGAATCTTCGTAACTGCACCTAGGAATTGAAATTAAGGTTGTAAGCCATTGGATGATAAGGTTGGTGGAATTTTGGTTGGTGGTTATAAAATAATGATGTGGTGATCACATATTGTTGGAGTTATTGGATTAAATGTAAGTATCATCAATGTTATAATTTTTCACGAATAATAATTACTGTGAGTTATTGAAAGACACAAAGACACAACATCACGGTTGAGTGATAATTATTATGATAATTATGTTTTAATAAAACAAAAAGGTGAGATGCAAAGTGATACGACCAAATGGGACCGTGCACCTAGCTTCTGATGTTACATAAGTGCTCATGTAGGTTTATGTGGAATTGATTTTGATGCAGGCTTTAAAGCCTTACTTTTTATGGGTTTGTCATACAGTGTAGATGCAGGTTTTTATCGCAGGTTCGCTTTCATAATAAGTTTGTCAAATTGCCAAATCATTTGCCTTTTATAATTTAAACCCTTCCCAAAATCGAATACCATTTAATTGAAAAAAGCCACCCACCCGCTGCTTTCCTCAGAAGTGTGCAGACTGGACTGGCCGCAAGGACACCGTGTAGCCTCCGCGATGCCGGAGTCTTGCCCACTGGAATTCACGGACGTTATCGATGTATCCTGCCCCTTCCTATAGGTAAAGTGTTTTAGATCTGTTGGTCATGTGCTGTTGGTGTTAGTATGTCAGTGGAGTGTTAGTACGGATGCAAACGGAGCTGGATACGCCTTGACCTGCGTTAATGGTTCAGGTTAAGGCACAATGGTTTTGGATTAAAATAATTAATGTCAGAATTATATAAGTACAGTTTTGTAAAGTGAGTCTTATAATAGATTTGGTGCTAGTATTTCTGGACCTAAAAGTGGTTAATCATAAATTGTGTTTTTGGAACAGGAGTCTTCTGTGGGCTGAATAACTTATACAGACGGTAGGAATAAGACGCCTCCCTATACCAAAAATACACAAAAAATCAGGTATTTTCCTCGTAAGCTAGTCCCTTATTAAAAGTACCTACTCCAGGTATTCAAAGTACAAATATATTTATTGGAATTTTGGTAACAGAGTTACAGTGAATTAGCACGGCGACAACGCTCTATAAAGTAGCAATGTATTGTTTATGAATGTGGTTTGGCCTGATTCCTACGAAATGTGGCTTTATAATAATTATGTTGTGGCGCGTTTGCTTCAATGAATATACGACGTTAAGAGTTTCTGTCATAGTTGTATCTATCTACCACCTGGCTAGTGACTAGACTGTGTATAAAACGGTTTACGGGTCCACGACCCATACCCAACTCAAAAGTAAGGTGTTTCAAACTCAAATCACCAATGAGAAGCCAGAATGTCACAGCACCAGAATTCTAATGGCGGTCGGAGCACGACGCGGCTTATTAACGTATAATTAACTAGTTTGTTATTGGTTGCGTCTTATTGACTTTCTAACACTAGATTTTTTATTATATATAAGTAGTAGCTTTTTTTGTGGGGCTGCAGGAGTCCCCTGAATGTGAGAAGCACAGAACCGTTCAAAGTGGCGGAGTTTGGGGAAGGCCTATGTCCAGCAGTGGACGTCTTTCGGCTGAAATGATCATGATGAATTTAAAGCTACTCATGCCAATTTATTGTTAGTAAGTAATCTTAATTTTATCCTTTTGCTGTGCCCTTACAAGGTCCATATTTCTGTACCTAGCTTTAAGCCCTTTGTAACATCTTTTTTACAATATGGAATGCAATAAACGAAGTAACTAGGTAATTAATGAATTTATTTTGAATAGCGTTGTGGACTAAGAGCGTGGTGATAAAAACAAGGAATAATATTATTAATACTAGCTTCTCCCCGCGATTTCGTTCGCGTGAAAGTTCTCGTTCCCCGACCCACCCGTCGCATAACATAGTCTGCTCATGCTGTTACTTCGTTTTTTACTCGGCTCTTTAGGGTTATAGCGTAATATTGTGTCATATCTACAATTTTTTTTAGATCCTAGTGGTAGTTCCAGAGATGAGCGCGTTCAAACAAACAAACAAACTCTTCAGCTTTACTATATTAATACAGACGTACAGATAACCTTCAACTGTTTTATGTGCAACTCAAAAAGTATATTAAAAACAACATAACATAATATTTATTTCATTTTGTCGATAAAATAGTCTGTAATCACCTATCTTCAGAAGAACCTTCTCATGTCAATCAAAGCGTTCTTATAAAAAGTTTTATTTGTAGAAAACATTCAAAATAACGATCTTTCTTCTGGTGATTGATGGTCAGCCGACCGTTAGTTGTTGAAGCTATCATTTTTAAGACTGCTTTATTTTCAACAGTAAAAAGAGAAAATAATGGAATTTATATATAAGAAGAGAGGTAGTGTTTCAGACATCCACTACATAATGTTTTAGATAACATAGTTACCTAGTGTGTAGGCGGATCCTATGCAGTTGGTCCTTTCGACTAAAATTTTGTTATATTATGAGGCCAATGCCCTTATGTCGAAAGGGAATTCACACGTAAGTTTTCTTGACGCATTTGTTCCACTTATTTGGTAATAAATTAATAAAATACCTTATTTGATTAAACTTGATTTCCCAAGTTGAACTACGTATGGTACGCTACACTTATTTTACTTAGTTATCTACTCCCTAGGCAACTTGAAGTACATAAAGCAATTCTGTTGTGAAGGGAAATAATTTATAATGACAAGAAATGGACTAGCCTAGGTTTTTCAACGAGTTTGTACACATTAACAGTATTTAGATTTTTTTAAATAAAGAAATATTCTACTCTATTCTAATTAGCTAACCTAACAACATCTTATAGTGACCATAACAATATTAAAAATCTTTTGTGTTTTAAATAAATAGATTGACTTGGCTATCACATGAAAACAGAATGTATCTCACAAGTGATACATAGTATATTAAATTAGATTATTTAGTGCGATTGCCAAGTCAATCTATTCATCATTTCATATCATCATTAATAGTATTATTTTCAAAACAACATATAGATAATTACGTAATAACTTAAGACCCTATACCCTTAAGTAGGGACTGAATAAACAAGTTATGTTTTTGATGGCATCTCATTTCTTTTTGTAGATTGACAGGTACACTGATTCACTGCAAATGTAACTTTGTAATCCTATTTATTTATATCGAATTACAAAGTTATTTATGCAGTTGATGAATCTAGAAAACTGGACCGAATTTGCAAAATATTTTAGTTTTCCTTGATTTATATACTAAACACTAATTGTATTCTAAATTTGAAGCTTCTATGTCTGCTAGAAGTGGCTTAGAGTTTTGATGATAGGTCAGTGAGTGAGTGACAAAATTAAGAAACTTTGACTAGTTATAATTCTTAAACTACTGATTCAAATCGAATGAAATTTGAAATATACCGTGTTTATACAATGCCTGCTTAGTTACTGAAAATTCAGGTTTTCTAGTTTTATCCACGACGAAGTTATAGGGGGGTCGAAAGTGGCCTGAACTGCTTCGAGAAAAAGATGGTACAGCCGTGCCGCTTTTTTGCTCGACTTGGCGGGGGCACTGCCGTGCTCCCAGATAGTTATAAAACATGCGAAAAGGTCGGGTGAGGTAGGGTCGGTGGGACCATCATCTTATTTTCAACCTACTCGTGTGTAGATGGCCTTTTCACTCGATAAAGGCAAAGACAAAAAAATTAGATGTGTTTTTCAGGTTATACACAGAAAATTGACAATCAATCTAATTTATATTTATGACAAGTTTTACTTTGTTATACAAGCTGATTGACAGCAGTGGTGGCCCATTGGTGTCGGCCGCGACTTACGAGTTGTCGGGCGAGGATTTGAACCCAGCCAGGCGCTTTACTTTGTGTTAATAATTTCATCTCCACTGCTCTCAAAACGATGAAGGAAAACATCGCGAGAAAATCGGCATGTCCTAGAACCGAACAATTCGAAGACATGTGACATCTACCAACTCGCACTGGTCCCGCGTGGTGGATTATGGCCCACTCCCTCTCACAGAGAGGAGGCCTGTGTCCCAGCAGGGTGAACATTACAGGCTGAATATGTATGTACACAAGCTTGTGCTGCAACAGGGTTTTACTCTTTTTACTATTGTATTTCTAACAAAATTTCTAATAATATTTTTTTCACAATATGTGTACTCAGTTAGATTGCCATAAAGCCGTGGATGCATTTTAAATTAATTAGTGTTTTTTGTGCGTATTAATATGTTTAGTAACAGAGTATAGTAAGTAGGTAATAACCTAATTCAAGCAAATGAAATTCAATGAAATTCAACTGCTAGTATATGGTTACTAAAAAAACAACAGCAGCAATTTGTTGTTCTACTACTAAAATTAGACATAAGAGTGTGCGGAAATAGACTTTTACGTACAACTTATAAAATTCCCGGTTTTTTTTGCATATTACACATTAGGACTATCATTTTAAGCAACATGTCGTCTTATGCGCATTTCAACGTCTTGTAGAGGGAAGGAAAGGAATGTTGGAACTAATTTAAATAGAAAACGATGACGTTCATACCTTTTCTGCAATGGCCGCTGGTTGAACTTGATGCACATCCTCTCGTGCTTGAACTGGTCTTCCCCAAACTGGTTCTGTGTCTTCACACATTTCTGGTGTGCCTTCCCGAATTCCTCCACCGTGTTCCCGTGAGGGCAGATCTTCTTCACATTGTGGTTGATGACATCGATGTAGGAGTCCGCTTCGCTGTAGCTCTGGTTCAGCTCTTGGCACTGGTTGCCGCCGGACGGGAAGAGACCTCCGAATTTGGTTAGGTGCTCAGTTGAGAAAGCGTTAAGTCGTTGCTGGGAATATGGTTTTTGGTGTCGTCTGTTAGGGCAAAAGTTTGAAGTGAGTGGTGGGTTAAAAGTGAGTAGAGCCGCTGTGATTGGAATTTTTATTTCACGATAAAATACGGAATTTCTTGCTAACTAACCGAATAAAACTACATTTTGTTCTGTGGTATAAAGGTATTGGTGGGATTACAGAAGACCCAAATATAAAACCATTTTTAATTGGGTTTTGTTGATGAGTTTAAATGGATGGTCGCCTCCTCAAGATGTTTTATGAACTTATAACATGTAATAAGACTTTGCATTCCTCAAGCAATGCAGTAGTTGAGTATTAAAATCCGTTCAAAATAAAAATAACAAAACTTGAAGGTAATTGAATTCTGTAGTTTTATTACCTACCATAACATAGGAACGAAAACTTTGAACTAAAAATACCAAACACAGCGGCGAATCAAGTATAAAAATATACTTACTACGGTAATAAAACTATTATTATACCTAAATAAGAAGAGTTCTAAGTTAAGTGCCAGGAAACGCTACAATTTTAAGAGATTTGTTTATTTTTACTAACGAAAAAGACTAAGAACTAATAATTCTACAACACATGCAACAAGAGGATAGTTTCATATGAAGTAGTGGGTCACATGCTTTCGCCTGTGGTGGTGGTGTTTTCTGAAAATGATAAGCGAAAAAGAATTGCTTACCATCCGATATTAGCAATTTATCTAAGTAGGGAGGTACATATTAGTGCAATATCTGCTCGATAAACATCAAAATTTTATGGTATAAATAGATAGATGCTCCTCCACGAAGTTAAAATCAACCACATCAGATACCTACTTATAAACGAATAAAAATATTATGAACAAATAGATAGGTATTAAAAATTACCTTCGACTTCTCCTGACACACAGTATACAGACAGCAGTGGTACAAGCGCCGACAAAGACGATACACGCGAGAGCCACGACACTGATCTCCATGGTGCTGAGCAGCCGCCCGCTGCGGGCCTGCACCATGGCGGTGTCGCCCACTTCCAGCACGCGGAAGCCTGCCAGGTTGTGGCGAAGGTCCGTCTCACGTTTCATTAGGGATCTGGAGAAATAAATATAAATGTTTTGTGAATTTCAAGATTATTTAGATATATTTTGACAATAAATGCCAACTGTAACTACTACGTAGATTGCGAATAAAAACACCTTTTTTACTACATTCAATATTTTGAATTACAATAGGATTATTTACGATGTAAAAAAAAAAAATCAAGTACATAAACTTACTTCTGAAGGACATTCATGTCAATGATGGCATTCGACAGTGGATCCACTCCGTAGATATACAAATCAGTCCTGAAAATATAAAAGCAATTATTTTACACCTTTGATGGCCATTCAAATGAAAGAGAAAACTAAGTCTGCAAAACTCACGCATAACCGTCCATGGAAGCCTTATTGTGAGCCTCTAGTCTTCTGACCCTTATGTCGTATCCTGTCATAGAGGTCAGTGATTTGGTGATGTTCTCTATTCCTTTCTCTACTTCCATCGGTTTCGCTCCTACTACCAACACCAGCTGTTTATTCTCATCTAGCACGTATACCTGGAAAATTACAATTTTTTGCTCATTATATCGCTATTGAAAATTTTGGGCTAGTTTTAATGTCCAAATCATACAGACTTTTCAAATGTAACAGAATGAGTATGATACCACATTAATCTACCATTCTGATTCATCAATTTACACATGAATGGCATTCATAGAAGTGTTTCATAAGTCGTTCATATAAACTATTTAAATACACTTTAAATGTTGAAGTAAGTTTATTCTGGATACTCACGAAAACATTAGCAATCGCCGACTTTCCATCATCAGCCCCACGCTTATCTGTCGCTTTGACGTCAAACCCGAACACACGGCCCGCGTCACGCGTGAGCGTCGACACGACACGCACACGACCCGACACCGGGTCGATGGCGAAGCGCGGCGCCTGCTCGTTGATGATCTGGTACCGGATGTCCGCGTTGATCCCGACGTCTGCATCCGTTGCCTGGGCATGAATTAATGTTGCTAATACATTTTAAGAGGTGATAGGATTTTTTACGTCTACTTTACAAAGTTACTACAAAGTAACATTTTAGAGTAAGTGTTTCCTAAAAATAATTAATTTTGTGTACGCTTGTAAATGCGTTAACTTTGATTTACGTAGTTTGTGCTATTTGACAAAATATTTGTAAAAAAAGGCTTTTACATGACCCGGATTCCTTATTTGTTTTTTTTTAAGAATTAAAATAATCAATAGTTAGTGAATGGATAATTTCCAAATTTTCTTACAAATAAACTATGATTAGTATGAACTTATTATTATGCGAAATAGAATACACCAAACTGAAAACAAAGCCATGGGCAAAGCTAATTGTAAAATGAAATGAGTTTCAAGGAATTTTGCTGGGCATTACTAACTTGGAATTAATTAATCGTAGACTAAATTAAATTCATTGTCAGTCACTTACCTTTAATTGTATAACTTGATAACCAAACGGTGCTGTTGTTGGTATTGCTGTGACTAGGGGCCGTCCGCCCTTAGTGAACTTTGGAGCATTATCGTTCACATCTTTTATTCTTACAATGACTTTTACATCATATTTAGTCAGTCCTTCCATTACATCATCGGCTACAGGGTATATCATGTGTGGTAATTCTCTGCTTATCTTTTGCCTCTCTGCTCTGACTACAATCTCGTAAACATCTTTCATTTCTCTGTCTGGACTTCTAACTAAGTACAAAGTCCCATTTCTCGGATCAATCACAAATATTTTCTTTACATCCGAATCATTCTCATTTAAAATGAAATATTTCATTTTGAAGTTCTCGTAATGTTCCGTTAAATTCAAAGTTACCAACTCGACTGGAGTATGAACATTTTCTTCAATCTCTAATTCGTAATATCTAGAAATGAATACTGGTTTATCTGATACTTCTACATCATCAGGAACGTCAGTTACTGTTAACATTAGAATAGCCGTGGAACTCAAACTTGGTGATCCTAAGTCAGAAGCAACAATGGTCACATTATGAACAGTCTGGCTTTCATAGTCAAGTCTTCCCGTTGTTGTAATAATACCCTCTTTCGAGTCTATGGCGAAAACATTCAATTGATTCTTTTTTTGTGGAAGACTGTATAAAATAAGACCATTTCCATTACCTATAAAATCAGTATCATTTGCGTAAACCTTTGTGACAACTGTTCCAATAGGAGCATTTTCTTTCAACGTCGCTTTATAAATTGGCATCATCATAACTGATTCAAAGTTGTGATTTGAAATTTCATCAGCTTCTGGGTGCTTCCATTCTAGCAATTCATCGTATGCATAGAATTTAGGTGCATTATCATTTACATCTAATACTTGCACCTCAACACTGACGGAAGATGAAAGTTGCTTATCATAGCCATTATCTTGTGCTACCACAGTGATGACGTATTTATCTTCATTTTCTCTATCTAGTTCTCCATTAACACTGAATACTCCAGTCAACGGTGATATCTCAAAAGGTAAGTCTTTTGGTTTAGGTTGAATGTAGTATGTCAAGTTAGCGTTCTGTCCAAAATCAGCATCGGTGGCATCTACTTTACCTAAAACTCTTCTAGTATACTGAGCCTCCTCTACATTGAAACTGTACCAGGACTTTTTGAACATCGGAAAATGGTCATTTATATCTTTTATGAAAAATCGAATTGCTATGTGATCACTTAAGTCTCCGCCGTCTAATGCTGTTATATTTAATCTAAATTCTGCTTCTGGGGGCAAAGTTCTTGCAACAATTATGTGACCATGTCTTTCATTGATGACAAAATATCTTTTCACTTGCATTCCTTTAGCAGACATGCTGTGAGGAGGTATAAAAACTTCTGAAACGAATTCATATCTTACTTGGCCATTAATTCCGCTGTCCATGTCTATCGCATTAAGTTTCAAAATTGTTGAACCAATAGCAACGTTTTCAGGTACAATGAACAACGGCCCAGAGGCCTCTGAATTCAAAGCAAACTTATTTTTCGGCTTAGCTTCCAAATTTGATATCCCTGCAGTAGAGTTATTCTTTCGTTCGCGGTATACTTTCACAGAAGATTTGTCATCTGACTCGTGGAGTTCTATATTTTCTCCCATATGTATGATAATTTGATTGAATTTAGGAAGATTATCGTTTTCATCGGACACTGAAATTGTCAGTTTAGTTTCAGAACTCAGTCCACCTCTGTCCCTTGCTACAATTTTCAGAACATAAGAACTTTTTTCTTCTCTGTCTAATCTGTTTCCTATAAACGTTACTACTCCAGTGTTTTCATGAACATGGAACATTTCACGTCCTTCACCAAAGAGTGTGTACATAAAGGAAGCATTAGGTCCCATATCAGCGTCTTTAGCTACTATTTTATGTGTCATCTTCACTTCAGTGTCTTTAAGTGAATTTTCAGCGATAAAACCTTCATACATTGGAAGTTCAAATACCGGTGGGTTATCATTTTCATCGTCAACGTGTATCGTAACTTGGTAAATGCCAGCTCCAGATATCATACCTTTAGTAAATTCAGCGATCACTGTCATTCTATATGTTTCTCGTTTTTCTCTGTCTAAAGGTTTCTGAGCATAAATTGTACCATCTTGTCCTGGAACATAAGATTTGATTATTGTTTGCGTTGTTACATTAAATTGGTACATAGTTTATGTGATGGGTGACGCTTAAGATTTTGTATAGCTTACCTATCGCAATATCGTCAGTAACATCCTGCTGATTAGCGATAATGAACCTTATGTTACCAGTGTTGTTAGTGTGCAATGAGCTCACATTTACGGGGAAGATTTGACCCACTGTTGCACCAGCTATGTTTTCTTTTACGTGGAATACAAGCGGTGAATGTGCACCTCTGAAATAAGATGATTTGAAGTTATTCTTTAAATATAATAAACTACAATAATGTTGCATTGAAAGCAGAGCATACCATTACTTTGCTTTATGCATAATTCATGAAAGCGACAGAGGACGGAGGATGGCTACACCTCTGCCTAACCTTTTGGGAATAATATGTGATGCTATGTGTTAGGACAGACTATTCACCATCTGCATAGCCTTTTCCCAACCATGTTAGAGTAGGCTTCCAGTCTAACTGGATGAAGCTGAATACCAGTATTTTACATGAAGCGACTACCTAGTTACCGACCTCCACAACCCAGTTACTGGGTAAAACGATACCCCTTGATAAGACTGGTGTTCTGACTTTTGGTGGACAGACTAAATAAGAATAGAAATAAAAGTACCTCAACAACACTCCTCTCTCGTCATTCACATCAACTACGTGAACTGTTGCATTCGTGGTTATACTTAGATTTGCATTTTCTTGGATTGCTACCGCTTCAAAATCGTACATGGGTCTGTTATATTTGGTCAGCTCGTCTACGACTGTTATTACACCAGATCTTTCTTCTACTGCAAATGGCACTGCAAATATGAAAAAAATATTTTTAAGTAACTCAATTAGTAAAAAGTATTGTGAACAAAAAACCTAATTATTCAAATCCAGGTTAAACTAACCTCCTTCTTCATAACTATGTAGTAGATCATAGGATACATCGGTCTTTTCCATTGCATCGTTTATACGTATTTGACCAACACTTGTTCCGATACCAACATTGGCTCCAACCCAGAATTCGTATGGTGCTCCTATGAAGCCTGGCTTGTCTGTTTTGGGACCTAAAAAAACATAAATTTATTGAATTGCTTCTTCTGTATTCGTGTTATTTTAACATAATTGCTTGTGGTAAGCATTTCATGACTGACCTTTAGTAGCACTTGTGACATCAATAGTAACGACAGCTAACGAGTATCTTCTCTCACTAGGATTGGCAGGTTGATCCGAAGCTTCAATAAACAAAGCATGTCTTCCTTCAACTATCGGTGACTCGGCAATACTCACGGCTCCAGTCTTTGCATCAATTTGGAAAGGCGACGTAATAGTTAAATTACTTGTTCTTTGCAAATCATACAAGACTATCCCATTTCTTCCTAAATCAGGATCCACAGCCTTCACTTTACCAATAGATGTACCGACTTTAGCATTGGACTTAATTGAAAATTCGTATAAATTACTTGGAACGAAAACTGGGTTGTTGTCATTAGCATCTAGAAGTGTGACTTCAACATTGACATAAGACATGAGTTGTTCATCAACATATTCCATATTCTCATTTTTGTTTCCTAACTTATCTGGGAAGACATAAGTGGTTCTGTCTTTTAGTGGTGTTCTAGCTGTCGTAGCAGTTCTTCGCCATTTAGAAATACGGTTCTTATCCAGGAAAGTTCCAACTACGCTCGGGTTTTTCTCTTTGGCGTACACCTTCATTTTCAGTGATCCGTGTTGTTCTCTGTCTAAAACAGTCTGAAAAATAATTCAGTGTTGGTGTCATAATCATAAGGCCTGCGCAATTCAATTGTCTTACAGTGATAGATAAAATTGTAAGTATTCAGACATGTTTAAACTTCTTTGTGGTTAGTTAGTCGAGACCTTCAAGTTAAAATTAATATCAATAATGATCTTATATCAAGTTTATCCAAAGTTATACCGTAACAAAATATGTTTGAATAAATAACGTATTTCCTTTAGCGTCAGGAAAGACGAAAACATAACATTCGCTTAATACTAATATGGATAAAACATACATTATTAACTCCTTTGGATTACATTAGTTGACATTTTATTCGAAAGGGCGAGGCTACTGAGCTATTGTTGATGAGAATGTACATAGTTTTATTTTACAAAATCCCAAGGAACATAGCAAAGCCTGCTTGCGTGTACTATGTACTAGCTTTAGCCGGCGGGTTCACCCACGTATAGCATGGAAACTATCACACAAGAACGTACTACCGCGACAAAAGGTATATGTCACTAACTCAGGTCATGTTCTATACGAGTGCCGAACATTCAGCCGATAATGCGTAAAAAGGTTACAGGCAGACAGCGCTAATGTCACATTTACAATATAAGTAGAGATTATTCTTCGGCCGAAGAATTAGCATTGCCATTCAACATGGCAATGCTGCCAGTCTTCTGGGCACGTTTCCTTCCTGATGACAGCGATGCGGAAAAATACTTCGACGCCTAAGTGTCCATTTTTTGTATATATTTGTATAGTAAGTTAGTAATTTGATACAGAATACTAAAATAAAAAGCCATTAAAAAGTAGGGATTATTCATAAAATATGATTTGTATATAATTAAACCAATTTAATTAACATTATCAATGAAAATTATGTTACTTGGATGAAGAGATAAAAGATGTACCTGATTTCTAACTGTGAGCCAGCCAGATCGAAGGTCAATGGTGAAGGCACCTTCAGGATCCCTCAATTGATACGTAAACTCTCCATTATCTCCCTGGTCTTTATCTGTTGCCATCACTTGTAGTACACTAAAACCTGAAGGAAGAAAATGAGCATGGTCGACCGTTTACCTAACGTTTTCTGATCTAATTCAAATCTATGTAATCAATTACTAAGCGTATTAATTAATTTCTTGACCAGCACAGTACGCGCTCTTCATATTGGCATATTTAATTTTAGAATAAAAAAACTACTTTAGAGATTGTCGTATCTGTAACATAATTATCTGACCCATATTTGTGTGACAGTGTATTTCCAAATCGTTGGATACTAAATACTATAACCCCATAAAATTGTAACATTGACGCTATTAAACACATACCGTTGGGCAAATTTTCCACAATGCTGATGTTGTAGAAGTCCACTTCGAACTCTGGTAGGTTATCGTTCAGGTCAAGCAGTTCCATCTCAACCCTCGCCTGCGCTGTTTTCAGTGGGTTGTCCAACTGCGACGCCTGGACTTGTAGCACAAACGTGTTCCCTGGAAACAAAATAATTATGCTGAAACATGATTTTTTTGGACAACTAGACTTTTTTTGGGCTAATTTATTTTGGATTTTTGTTTAAGGTTCCATAGAACGTCCAAAGAGTGCCAACGAAACCTTATTACTAAGCCTCCAATGTCCGTCCGTCTGTCTGCCAGCGGGCTGTATTTATAAATCGTATTAGGTACATAGTTGAAATTTTCACTGGGTGTGTGTTTTTCAACCAGATTGCTATAATTTTTCAAACAATTTGTTTACATTATAAGGTTGGGGTCTCTTAAAGTTAAAATAAATTATACCTGGTAAATTAGCTTCAGCATCCAAGTCGATTTCTTTATCAAGGAACAGGGTGCCATTTCGAGGGTCCAAAGAAAACAGCTTCCTCTCATTACCAGCCACCAGCTCGTATCGTAGTGCAGCTTTTACTCCGATATCTTGATCAAACGCCTTTATGGGCTCCGGGAATACCAGTTCCTTGTGAATTTTCTTTCCCTGAAACATTTTTAAACACATAAAATAACACCACGCCCTCATTTCTTGAAGGGTAGGTAGAGGGGTCCCCAACCAGGCTCAAATCCATGCTTCCGGCGTCTATTGAGGAATTTTATTGGCAAATCTAATAACACTGCACGTACGATTTAAGGACTGAACCTTGGACCTTACGCTCAGCAATCGCGATTGCTACCATTAGACCAATCTGGCATGAATATTATTTAAATGTAGCAATCATTATGTATTTGGCTCAGGATTTACCCAACATTGACCGCATTACGAGGAAAATTTGTTAATCAAGGATGAGAGATTCAATTAAGGTCATCCCTTTTTATCGTTTGGGTTCAGAGCTGGATTAGTGGCTTAATAATTTCAGTTGGCAGGTAAATGTTCTAGGCAAAACACGTTGTGATAAATTCAGATTTTATCACATTACGTTATATCAATAACGTAATGTGATAAGGTAGAAAGTAAGACAGGTTGAACATTAAACATCGGGCCAAAGTTCAAGTGTTAATGTCAAGAATCAAAGTTCTTCAACTGAACAAACGTTTTATTTTCTTTGGTAACACAAATGACGATAAAAGTTTAATTTTATGGTTAACACTTTTTCTACTATTGCAAAACAGAATACACTAAGATAGACTGTGAATTTATGATCATTTATTTATTTGTTCATGCACAAGCAGAGACATCGTCAAGCTGTTTGTCGACTCTTCACGTGACCAGATGGCTGGCCTATTTTTTGCCAAATAATTAGCATCGCTCTACAACGTGGCAATGCTGCCAGCTCGTTTTTTTTGAGGGTGGGAAATCATCAAACTTCGCTTAAACTTCTTCTGCTCTGGGTGGAAAAGGAGGGTGTGTTAGAAATTTACTGATTAAAACCCACCCGTGTTCCTTCAGTTGCCTATGTGACAGGGGCATTTTTCCTGTTGACAGCGATGCGGACAATGATTATTTTCCCCCGTTTTTATATAAACACAAATATCATTAATATTATTTTAAGTAGTTATTAATATTATATTGGTGTATACACATATGAGCTAAGATCTGGATAGCTTTAAAAGCAAGATAACGGTAATATTTTATTAGAAAAAGTAAATAATTATATATAATATGATAATGATACTCACAAGTAACGGATAGAACTCTGGTATTTGTGTTCTGTAGAGGTCGGCAGTGAACTTGGGAGGCAGATCATCATTGTCTTGCACCACAATGTGTATGGTCGCGTTGGAGCTACGAGGTGGAGAACCGCGGTCCTGAAACAGGAAACTCCGGACTATAAGTTTTATTAGCTATAGTTTTAAGACATTTTTTATTTTGTCACTTATGCTAAGGTTTCCGTCATAGTAAGCCATAAGTTTGGCACAATTCGTTAATACAGATAACAAATAAAAACCACTTCGTTGTTTACTACAGCATGCGGCTTTTTGACTTTCTATCTTCTGCATTTTCTTTTACATTTGTTTAGTTTTCACTTACCGAAGCAGTCACAACTAGAGAAAAGTCTTTATCTCCTGAATCATAGTCTAGTGATTTCTTCAGCACCAGGACTGGCTTGTGAGAACTTTCTAGAGCAAAGTGACCCTCGGTGTCTCCTGAGATGATGCTGTATTGGACATCCGAGTTGGGAGTGTTTGGCTTGTCGCGGTCGAACGCATGGATCCCTTTGAATATTGTGAGCCCTGGAACATACCAATGAATGGTGAATAATAATATGTGAAATGAGCGCTGTGGCGCTGTAGATCTGTTTTGTACATACACGTCACAGCATTATGCTAAGCGATTGGTGATTTGCGCAGATCTGATGTATACGTGTACATACACTAGTATTTTCGGCATTAGTTTTATTTTTATCAAAATATTAATTCGACTTGACGTGATTGTTTCTTTTTATTCTAATTAATATTTGGGTTACTCGGAGGTGACGTCCTAGAAAGTGTTTAATGCAAAGTATTCTACATAAAATTATTAACAGATTAGCTTTTGCCAGTGGCTTCGCCCGCGTGGAGGTCGAAAACTATCCCACGGGAACATAGTACCGGGATAAAAAGTATCCTATGTGTTATTCCAGGTTACAGGCTACCTGTGTGCTACATTTCTTTCAAATCCGTTCTGCAGTTTTTGCGTGAAAGAGTAACAAACATCCATACATCCATACTCACAAACTTTCACATTTATAATGTTAGCAGGATTACTGAAAGGGATCTTATAGCTTAGATTGCATTTCTGTTCCAATTGTATGTTCAGAGAAGAAATACTAATTAATGTTTAATTAGTATTCTGCTTAAGCACTCTTGTTTGACTTTACAAGCTGTGTCTAGAATGATAAAATTTCAAATTTTATTTTAGAGAAGAAAGTCCGAATATCGAGATTATAGAGTAAGTATTAATTTTATATCCCAAATATATTATTTACCGTTTCCTTTTGAGCATTTTGTAACAAACAAAAAAGGACCCGTTAGGAAAACTATATTAAAGAATTTTAGTCTGCAAAAATGGTTGTTCTTAAAGATCAATGAGAAATGAAAATGTAATATTTTGGTGGACGACGTCCACAGACAATGTCATTGAACTTGATTAATATTGCAAAAGGCGCGTAAACTTCCTTTGCAAAAATATCTTACACAGACTTTTATTTATACAAAGCTACTATTTCACTGATCTCTAGAAGATATTGCTTCAATGCGTAATCACGTAGCATCGTACTTCGATATATTTTTCTTATCAATCACTATAAATAGTATGTCCTTAATCCAATAAACACGAAGTTTTACCTAGCTAACTATTTTTTATCAAAGAACTAAAAACTGCACGATTCCTCTCAAAAGAATTTATCTGAAGTTCTTGATTATTGTTGAAATTTCAAAGATCATTTTATTTAGGAGCTTCGTTATTCACGATTTTTAACAACCTGCCTCTTTTGTATCTTCTAAGCTACTCCAACACAAACAAGCCACTAAAGTACCAAACACTTGACGCCCTTCCACCTTCCCCGTAATGTACCCACCTGTTGGAGTCAATTCATCCACGGTGACATGGTATGGAGTATCAAGGAACTTGGGTACATTGTCGTTCACATCCTCTATGTACACTGTCACTGATAGGTATGCTGAGATCTGAAAACAAAAATTAAGTACTTACTAAAAATTAACTGATGTTAGCTTTATTAATATTTTGGAAAGGATTCCATCCGTCCTGACGCTGTCCGACTTTGTCATTTATCCGACCTTTTCGACCCAAGAAAATATAAAACATTATATTAATACTTTAAAATAGTTATTTAAAAGTAAAACACCCGTCCTTTTTTGCAAATGTCTGGCGTGTTGTTAGAACTTTGAGTATAGCCCATGTTTCCAACTTTCGCAAGTCACTCTCTGGCTCCCCATTCGCCTTCGCAGGAACTCTCGGATACTGTGTTTGCTGTTCAACCTTCTTCACAATTCCCCCATAAACATTATTTCATTCTTCATAAACCCCTTCCTATCTGTGAAACCGTTTTTCTTACGCCCGTCCTTTAGATGCGCCTTGCAGGTCGCATCTTCAAAACCTCCTTAAGTCCCCTCCCCACTCCACTGACTTCTACTCCTACTCCTTCAATGTGCACGCGCTGCGGTTGTGGAATGCACTTCCGCCCGACATTTGGGACTTCCGACCTGTTGCAGTTTTGAAAAGAAGAGTGAAATAACACTATCTGTCCACATCGTCATAGTCGTGTATGTTTTATTTAATTTACATTCATTAATATTAATATTTTAGTATTTAATTTATAAGTATGTATGTATGTTTGTAATTATGTATGTAAGTATATTCCCAAATTAATACTCTATTTAATATTGTACTTCTATTTAATACTGTATTTATTTTTCTGTTCTAAACTTCTTGTCTGTTTATACACCGTGACATTTTAGTCGTCTTACAACTGCAGCCCACTTCATGTATCCAATGACTACTAATCATTTATTAAAAAAAAATATTTTAGAACATTTGCATAATTAAAAAAAATATATATATTCACTAAGACGCATAACGTAGTTTGAAACACCCTGTTATGGAGATGGAATTAATGATGGAATGTAATGGTAGGTAGGTAGATGTCTTCTACCGTTTGATATGTAAACATTATTAACAGGGAGGGCGTTTCATAATTCTAAAGCATTATTTATTTTTCTTTGTACCTATTGTCTTAATTAATGGTAACAATGTTTAATCGCGCCTAGAGGTATTTAATGACGGGTACATTGAGTGGACCACCTTTGTAAGACGACTAAAATATCACGGTTTATATCTGTGTACATAAATGGACAAATCCATATATAAATATATTATAAATGAATCGCCGAAATGTATGTACGTACGCGCATAACTTCCGAACGACTGCACCAAATTCGATGATTATTTTTTTTGTCATCCTCATTGTCAGGACATAATATATGAAAATTTATAAAAAAATATAGATTTGATCAGAATTATTTTTTACAATCTAATACAAAAAGTGATAGACGGCGGTACGAAGTTCGCCGGGTCAGCTAGTAAATAATAAATAAATAAACTTTTAAAACTACGAAATAGTAACCCTATTTGGGTGCGAATGAGAACTAGAAACTGCAGCCTGCTGAGGTTGATATTTTGTATTTAACCATAAGATACAACTGATGATTTCGTAATACAAGTCATCAAGTCATTATATTATATTATACCAACCGTCAAGACATTTAGGAGTGATTTTAGCAGAGGTGGCCCAGTGGTATCAGCCCCGACTTACGGATTAAACGTCGTGTGTTGTAACCCAGACAGGCGGCTTACTTTGTGTATTTATGTTCATCAACACTGTTCTAAAAACGGTGAAGGAAAACATCGTGAGTAAACCGGCATGACCAAGAACCGAAAATTCGAAGACTTGTGACGTCCGCTAACACGCGCTGACTGATTATGGTCCATTTTCTCTTACAGAGAGGAGGCCTGGGTCCCAGTAGTGGGAATATAATAGGCTGATTGTGAAGTAGTTTTACTACTACGAAGTCTGGCTTAACTGAGGATTACATCTGATGCCCTGACTTGGCTAGACCCCCGGTGCAAGTGATAGATACCGTGGTGAGTATGACATAACATCCTCATGACGTTATTTTGATGCTGTTTGATTGATCAAACATTTCAGTGAGGCTCATGCCATTCTATTTTATCTAAGGTAAAGGCATTATCAATAAAGTTATTTATGTATTTACTTTGGGGCTTGTGGCATAGCACGTGTAAAAAAAACTTTTCTTCGTAATAATACCTATATTTTATAAGATCTTGAGTGCTAGTATCAATTTGTATGTGAACGTGCATGAGCGTACATTTGTCACCCAGAAACCTACGAGTGTGTCGTTTACCTTTATGACTAGTCACGTAGGGAGACTTACGTTTGTAGATATATTTAAGTAATGTAGATCATAATCATTTCAGTCGTTTATATGACTGTTTATAAATATACGGCATGCAAATAGAACTTTATAATTAAATAAATCTATTACAGTGAATGTTTAATAAATACTTTAAAGTTTCAAATATATCTGAAAACAATTCAAAATAAATTGAATAAAACACCCTAAACCTCGGTTTGTTAAAGTTCTGGAAAAAACCTGTAAAAAACAACGCGTCCATTCCACTCACACCGGCTAATGGCTCATAAAAATCCAGGCTATCAAAATATCGCTACATCGAACAACAATATACTGGTACAAAAAAGTTTTCTAGGACGACTAAAATATCTCGAGTCGACACAAATGGTACAAACTCGACGGTAGGGACATTTTTACGTTGCTTTTACAATGTGATGTCGTTAAACGTGAAAATACGTCTCAAAGTGTCAATGAACTGTACAGGCGACAGGAAAATGTACGAAGTAAGATTTGGAAGTTCCGTTGACAGGAATTATAGGAAATATGATGTGATTATGCGATGAAAGCAGTGCCTATGAATGGAATGCGATAAGGGGGAGTTGTGAAAGAGACGGTTCCTTTGTAACTGTTCGACGTTTGTAAATTGTAATTCATTGGTGTAGGTAATTTTAATTATAATATTTCTCAAAACGTTTAAAGTGGGTGTTAGAAGTTCTTCACTATCTTTTATTCCGGTAGATACTCATTATATACTCGTATGTGATTTGTATTTGGTTATTTTTCTCAAAGAAATCAATTAAAGTTTTCAAATAAAAAGTTATATGCAGAGCTGTTTGCTAAAATAGTAAAAAGTTATGTTACAATGATGTTAAACATCGTATTATTTTCAGCAGTCATGAAGGCCAACAGTAATTTTTTACATCACAAAAGTAGAACAAACATCAAACAATGACCACAATGTAACTCGACACAGTAAAACAAACAAGCCTAAACCCTCCCAGATGAATTCCTTAAATGGAGGAATAAGATTAAAAATGTTATTTTATCTCCATGGCTAAATTAAGGACGGAGAGCGATCCCGAGGGTGGGATCCCGAAGTATGGGAATGATCCGACGGCGCGAAGGCAACTGGGTGAAGGACGAATGGCTATCAGAGGTGACTGAATCAACCCTGGAAACTTTCAGCCGCATTGTTTCGGAGGAATTTTTAATATGCCTTCCAAATAACCCTTACAGTTCTCAACGTAAAGATGGATTTCCTTTGCGGTAACTGTTCTTGTATTTTTGCAATCGTATTGCAAATCTTTTGAAAATCCTTGCAAGGCGGGATTTGTATTCAAAGCGGGGTAAGTCACCCTTAATTTAGATTATAATGTCTCATTAAAATTGACTTTTACAAACTGGAAAGAAATAACTTCTTCAACTTTGCTGTTAAAGACCTTGTTGTGTCATGAAATGTTATTATTTTCGGACCATGAAAGTTTTAATACCCTTCCTGTGTTCTTGAACTGTTTTAAAATTGTTTAGGCTCAATTATTTTTGTTTTGTTTAGTGTTAAGTACATTTAAATGTGCTGTCGTTTCTTTATATACCTACAGGCTATCTTTTCAATGATTCTTTGGTGTTGGTGACTGCCTCGTTAGTCTAGTGGTCGCAAGCGCTACCGATGAGCATGAGGTCCTGGTTTGGATTCCCAGGTCGGGCAAGTGTTTTTGGGTTTTCTATCTGGAATTTCTCAGTAGCAGCCGAGAGTCTAGTCAGCCTATTTGTGCCCGGTTGATGGTAATAGGCTTGCCCCCTATTAAATGGGACTTAGACATAAATTGCGAATTGTCGGTATTTTGTAAGCATCCCTCTGCCCAACCCTTCGGGCAAACAAGGCTCGCTGTTATGAACCTTTGTTATTTCAACACTGATATTCAATCCAGTTCCAGGATGATTTATTTCTAATTGAACAGTCATAAAACTCAATTTTATAGTCTTCATCAATATTTTTCTTTTCCAAAATGTTTTTGCAATAACATTAATGTGAAATGCTTTTATGAAATATTCTTCCAAATCACCGTCTTGACATTTAAAGTGAGTGACGAACGAGCTAGATATTAAATTTAGTCAAACACTCGCACATGTGGCTCCTGTTGACCTACTTCAGATAATATTGTTTGGATATGATCATAATAATAATATGATGTGTTGCGGAGGCCCCTTTGCGGCGGGCAACGGTATTCTGTGGGCGGAGGAAGTGAGAAATTACCTGTAGCGTTGAAGGTTTGAAAATGGAAACTACTTTTTTGCTCATTTCGCTCCAATTTTGTTGTCATTAGATAGCTCATACCTTGTTGCGTTATTTATCACCCTTATTTCTTTTGATCAACAAAAGAAACTTTGCAGTTTTAAAATGATAGGTAATTCCTTTATTGCTTACTCTGCTC
The DNA here is from genome assembly GCA_949091785.1 of Polymixis lichenea. NCBI lineage: Eukaryota > Metazoa > Arthropoda > Insecta > Lepidoptera > Noctuidae > Polymixis > Polymixis lichenea. The sequence goes on from OX420944.1 coordinate 23,407,437, forward strand.
TTGGTGATATTCGATGGTTGGAGGGAGTTATGAGGAATAGGGTTTTTGGTTAAAAATTATAATCCACTAGCGGTGCCCGTGATTTAGTTGGCGTGGATATCAGAAAACAATAACGTGTCGCTTTAAAATTTCTTTTTTTTAATATAAAAGCCTAAGTTACTCCTTATAAAATCAGCCAATCTGTCAGTGAAAGTTCCGTCAAAGTCGGTCCAACCGTTTCGGAGATTAGCCGGAATAAACGAATAGACAGACATTTTTTTTTTTTTGTGTAATGTACTTAAATAATATGGATCTATATGTAATAAGTACCTACCATATAAACTTTAATCAACTAACTAAATCTGTTATTTTGACGTTACAGAAGCTGTAATTACAATAGAATGATTACAATAATTTATACGCAAAAAGTAGAGTATTGGGTGCCTCTACACTTACATACTTTTTAAATGATTGGAATCGGGACAAGTTATCCATAATCCATAAATTGTTGGTTTATAATATGATTGATGTAATGGAACGGATGACTCAATATTTAACTCGGGATAGGATGAAACTTGGCGACATTCTGAATCTCGGCTCTCTTTCGGTCAGCTGTACCGAAGACTGCACGTTGTCGGTGGCACACTTTGAAAGCATGGGTGAAATGAGCTTAAAGTGAGATGTCATTCTATCTGATGCTAGAAATTGACACTATTGACAGCTCACTGCAATCTCAGTTCACCTTAGTTTTCACAGTGACATATTCACAGAATAGCAATATTGTTCGGATTTTCAATAACGTGCGACGGCAGCTTATGCATGACCTGTTGCTACTAGCGTACAACCCACTGTACCTATCAGTTATCCACATGCATGTATTACTTTATACTTACAAGGTCATCCCCCACGTCAAAGTCACAGCCTAGTCGGAACTTGACGACGTTCTGCGGAGAGTCGCTGTCAACCAGCTCGTCCACACTCTGTGCCAGGACTACGGACACGTGCGTCCGGTTTACGTCGCGGTAGGTGAATAGGTGCGCGTCTTCTTCTCGGTCTACTGGCTGCAGGCTTAGGTTCTTTCTGGAAAGATGGGAAAATATGGTGTGAGTATGATTTAGTTGAAGTCAGAATTTATACGTATTTGAAAAAGTTTTTCACAATTCCAGTTGAGAAAATGGGAGTCTGGATTTGAACCTGGTTGGTGGCTCACCCTCTATTACATGGGTGGGTTTACTATAAGTTCACCTCTGTCTTGTCCTTCGAGGATTAGAGGTCCTTTTAATGGGTGTATCGAATTTGGAATAAGGTGAATACATCTCAAAATCAAAATCAAAATATTTTATTTCACGTAAACCTGCAAGGGCACTTATGAAACGTCAGAAGCTAGGTGCACGGTTCCAATTTGTCGCTTCCTATGGAGAAGAACTGGCAAGAACCTTCACGGTTACTCTTTTAAAAATAATTGGCTTTTACAAAGTTTTCAAATTACTATAATAGGTATGGGAGGACAATGCAGGCCTATAGAAAATCGTCTATAAATCTACAGTCTGTGAGGCTTACAACGTTCTCTCATTCACAATATGTAAAGGAATCTACTTATGTAAAATCAACCTAATGAAACCAGTGACATGATTTTCATGAGAATCACTAATAAATTGTCGATACTAGAAGTGATGTATAAAATCAAATAATGACGAGAATATGTCAGAAATTGTAAAAAATAAAAATAATAACATTGTAATTTGGGAGCAGTTAATAAATACTCTCACATAATTATGCTGTTAAAGAGGTACCAGGGAAGCCACATGTGCAGAAGGAATTAATGCCAAACTTCCCTGTTTTCAACGTAGTCTTTTATCTTATAATATGCTTTTTTGATAAGGACACGTTTGATGTGAGTCTTAAAGTTTCCATCACTAAGTTCTGTAACCGACTTTTGCAACTTGTTATAGAAGCGGATACTGTTTATTAGAAATGACTTTCTAGTTTTAGTTAATTTAAATTTTGGAATCACAATTTCATCTTTACTACGTGTATTTAGATTATGGAAATCGCATCTTTTTTGAAAAGACCTACATTTTTGCGAACATACAAGATGCGAGATTCTCGGATGTAAAGAGAAGGCAGAGTTAGTATATCAATTTCGTTGAATTTGTTTCTAAGAGACTCGCGAGGCCCCATGATTGCGCGTATTGCCCTCTTTTGTAGAATAAAAACTGAATCTACGTCAGCTGCCGATCCCCACAGCAGAACGCCATAAGACATAATACTAAATCAGCAGCTCGTCCACGAATACCGTAGTGGCGTAATTTACAGATGAGTATAGTGTGAGAGGTCACAGAAAATGCCAATTGCATCCTGTGACTTTTCTCAGGATTCCAAAATGTGACTGATGAGTTTTACTTCCACGTTAGTCGTCGACCTACCTTTCGTGAAACCAAACAGTCGACTATGTAAAATTCCACTTATGCTTAAATGTGACAACATCTGGTCTCGCATGATTTTTTCATACATTTTGCTCAATGCTGGAAGCACAGATATAGGTATATAATTAGAGGGATCACTCTTACTACCCAATTTGAAAATTGGTACTACTTTACTATGTTTCAAAGTCAGGAAACGTACCGGTGTCTAAACATTGATTAAATATGCCTGTTAGAACAGGGGCAATTGAGTCAATGATATCTTCAAGAACCTTAACGGAAATCCCCCATAAGTCTTCAGTGTTTTTTATGTTAAGACTTTTAAATGCTGTTTTAATTGTGGCAATAGAAATAGATTTGAATTCAAAACTTGGAATATCCTTACTGAAGTTTTCTTTAAGAAGAGATTCAGCTAATACAGATGATGAGCGGAGCGATTTCGTAACCTCTATTGGGATGTTGGTTAAGAAATTTGCTAGAGTCTCAGCAACTTTTAACTTATCTGTAAAGGTTTCATTATCAATTTTTAGGGCTAACTCGTTCTGATCTCGCTGTTGTGTTTACAGTTACTTTGTCAATTACCTACCACACAGCTATTATTTTATTTTTAGAAATACTAATTTTGTTACTTATTAATTTAGATTTAGCTTGAGCGCAGACTCTTTTGATTATCTTAGAATATTTTCTTCCATAATTATGAAGGGCCTGATCAGAAGTCAATGATATTTTGTGATACAAATTATATAAGATATCTCTGATTTTTCTAATGCCAGCTGTGGCCCATTCGCTAAATTTTGGTTTAGTCGTGATTGTAACTTTTTTACAGGATATGCATTATTGAATTCTTGGCATACTGTAGGAAAAACGTGCCATATTTTATATTGGGGTTTTGTGAATCAAAACTTGCTGCCTCAATCTATACCCAAAGTTAATTTTGTTCAGACTTAGATAAACGCTTATAACGATAAATGGCTTAACTTTATCTAGTCAAGTTTTGTAAATTCAATACATACATTATCAAGCCATCCATGTATTCTAGTGATTTATATTTGACCACGCTGCCTAGCTGTGGTCTCATATATAGTAGGTTTTTTGTAACTCTATTACGACTATTATTGGTCTATTAACTTTTCAGTCAAGTATTAATAAAGTTAACTTCACTAACATTTGTAAGCGGCATCTGTGTGTTCACATTCAATCTAACTCAAAATGGTGCCACCTCTGTATTGCTTCAAAATCTTCTCAAGTTTCATTCTAACTGTTTCATAATGTTAGCACTAGATGGCATTATACTTAATATCATGACATCAGAATTTCGAAAAAAAAAATAATGAAGTTTAGACACTGAACATGTTGGCACTAAATACATTCCAACTCTAACACAACTTAACATAATTTAACCAAATTTCTTAAATAATGACGTAATAACAACGGTAATGTCTGTTAATCCAGCGTTTCCGCGTGTCGTACCATATAAAACTTAGTAATCGTCTAAATAACAACCCGAAAAGTGTTATAATGACATAATAACTGAGAACATAACTTTAATTTGTGTTATTATGAGTAAATTAGTGGAAATTCTCACGGCGTCCCTCCGGAAGCTAAGTATGGCGGATGTAAAGATATACATCTTATTTAAACTGTGCCACCCATTGTGTTAAAACGTTATTCGGCATAATTAGTGATGCAATCGATATTCATGTTTGTTTAAAAGCTTTTTAATCGTGAGAAGTCATCTTAGAATATGGTAGGTAGTAAAAACCAGGAGATGATGGAGATATTAGCGTTAATTAAACATGGGTATTCTTTTGTCTTTTTGTCATTGTTCATTAGGTATTTGATCTGTGAAATGATTCTAAACAACATGAAAACGAATGATGATTCGATTCACCTAATTTAGCTTGGAGCACTACCTTCTTTGGGCACGCCGCGATTGCGGCGGTAAGTCCCCTCTTTGAGGAGTGGCTTGAGAGGCGGCATGGCGTCCTCACCTTCCGCCTGACACAGGTCCTCACCGGACATGGCTGTTTCGGGAGGTTCCTGTTTCGAATAGGGCGGGAGGAAACGCCCGGGTGTTTCCATTGCGAAGATCGCCCAGAGGACACTGTGGAGCATACGGTGGAGGTCTGCCCAGCTTGGGCGGAGCAACGCCGTGTCCTCGTGGAGGTGATCGGCGGCGGCGATCTCTCGCGTCCGACCCTGGTCCAGGCCATGGTACGGAGCGAGAGGGCATGGCTGGCAGTCGCCTCCTTCAGCGAAGCAGTTATGCTCGCAAAGAGGGAGGCGGCGCACGTGAGGGAGATGCAGTACATGCGCCCTCACAGCCGTGGCCTTCGCAGGAGACGCCCTGGGCGTCGGGAATCCCAGGCTGATTCCCGGCCACCGTAGGCACGGGCTTGCGGACGGCGAGTAATGGGTAGCTCGCTGTCCGGTAAGGACCAAGCCCGGGTCGACGGCGCGTTGTGTTCCACGCGCACCTCAAAGAGATGTCAGCAGCAACAGAGGGGCCCGCAAGAGCCGATGCCTGCCGGGGGTGCGGGTTGTTCGAAAGAGATACCGCCGCCCCTGGCACACAGGCAACTGAGGGAACACGGGTGGGTTTTAGTCAGTAAAAGTCTGACACGCCCTCCCGCTCCACCCATAGCGGGAGAAGTTATTTGATGATTTCCCACCCAGAAAAAAAAAAAAAAAAAAAAGCACTACCTTCTTAACAAATATTATTTTAGTCTCTAAGAAGCTTGAGGTTGTTGTATGGCGCCGTATCATTGATTTGAAATGAAAAAAAAAGTCCAAACCACCCAACAACAGACCAAACCCAGGTGTACTTTTTGTACAATTTTTTTTTTTTTTTGCATGCCGCCAGTCATATTTAAATTGTTTTTGACGTGACGATATGTGACGGTAGAATATGGAGGATATTACAATGAAACAGTACTAATTACCCATGTTTGCAAACTAAAAAATTATTTGATTTGACTTTCATTACAATCTAATGGGCAGTATAAGGACTAGTTTCAGCTGGTGATATACCTACTTACACCTACCTACCTTATATATAAAATATATCAGATTTATATCTAAGAGAAAATTAAGGATCTCATTTATCCCCATAGTACAAAAATAAGGAAATCCTTGTCAACAATACAAAACGTTTAATAATAATTATAAATCATTAGATTCTCATGATTTACATCCATACCTTGACATCTAAATGATTAATAAAGTTTTTCAATTAATTAATTTTTACTCAATAAATAAGTCAAAATTGCGATTTGCACCAATCAACAGCTCATCAGATATTCACTGAACTGTTTTCTGTCAATTTTTTTTTAGCAAATCATCATTTTCTGACTTTGAGTCGGTGTTTGATAAATTGAAATCATTTCAATCAGAGTTGTCCTTGGGAAATACCTTATTTCTTCCAGGCTACCTTCATTATCTGCCTAGTTTTCTTGCAACCACGTCGGGGTCAACTTCCAATCTAACCTGATGCAGCTGAATACCAGTATTTAACAAACAGCGACTGACTATCTGACGTCCACAACCCAGGAACTGGGTAATACGATACCCCTTGGTAAGACTGGTAGACTCTCGGCTTTCCTGCTCGTACTTTCCTTAGCATGTAGGGGTTTTGGTATGTAAAGATGGTCACCCATCCACGGATCGACCGCGGCAAGCCTAGCTTAACCTCATGCGCCTGTTATTACTTATAAGTAGCTAATTAATTGAGTAATGTAAAATTGGGTCATGCAGGAACTAGATACAGGCACCCAAGAGGTGAGTAAGTATGCCATGACCATTTTAGCATTTTCTGAAACATCTCTGGTTATAAAAATACCAGCTGATAATCTTAGAAGTATCTATTTTTAAGCCTGCTAACATCTCACTTGATTCTAAAGCCGAGATCTCTAAACGGTACTTACCCAGCTCGTACTTTCATTGAGACATATTCCCGTCTGTATTTTACAGTTGTAGTTTGACAGGTGTGCGACAGTGACAGGAATAACGCTTATCCAAAGTACGTGCCAACTAACGTTTATAGATCTTGCCGTAGTACAATTTAGCTTACGTATAATTTATAGCTTGTTTATTCCTGACCGAGTTCAGAACTCGTCTCCAACGGCGACTTCTTGCAAGAATATAATTATGCAACGGTAAACGAATTATATCACTTCGATAACTGAATAAACTTAGTAATATCGTATTTTAGGAACGGTAGCTAGAGACATTAGTTCAATCTATCGTATATCCAAAGCTTTGTCTTTGCTAGCAAGCTGTGTTTTGTTATTTGGTGTTATACAATGTACCAAAGCCCTTACTGAAAGTAAGACATTTTGGGCTTAACGTACTAATCTAGGAAAAAAAATTGAGGGCTGAACATGCCAACAGGAAAATGCTTCACGAAGACGAATTGGTGCAAACTACTTAAGATCCTGGAGCCGTCCACAATTACATTCAGCTTTACTTGCCAACAGGTCCAAATGATATAACATAACATCACACCAGTTTTTCTCCGAAGGGAGAGCTGTGTTTATAGTACGTACACCCACATATCAACAATAATGCTTTAAATCCCATGTAATAGGGGATAAAAAAGAATTTCTACGTGGAAAAAATAAAGGGGCATTAGCATTCCTGGTCATTTAAATGACAACCAGTACAACTACAAAGATGACTGTCCAACGGTGAAAGAATTACGTAAGTAAGACCGGCATTTTAGCAGATCATAACATAATGTTTCACATTAGACTAACACGCAACGCTTATGAAATTAGCGAAATGTTAACAGAACAAAATGGCTATTTGTATCTTAATGACTGCATTTAAATAAGATGAGCTTTTATGAAACGTATCGAAGGTAGTAAAAATGTATGCTTATAATGGAATTTCACAACAGAAACTACCAACGCTCTGAGAACTATTAACAAATCCTGAGAAACAGTTATTGAAATCAATCTAATTGGGTTTTAGACTAAATTGTTAATGAGGAGTTTGTGGAGACTTCCAGACAAATGGAGTTAGGTTTAATGAAAGAAGTGTACCAAGTTTTTGTTACACCACTTGTGAGAGATCTATGTAGTCTGTGATATATAGATTAAGGTAATGTGAATAATTACTTGAATGCTATAGAAAGGAGGTTTTCTGTTGTAACATTTTACTAAAACTTTAACGGAAATGGTGGAAGAAATATTAATCAAGTATCACTAACGAAAATAAACGTGGCACATTAAAATCCTGTAAGGAAAATTTTTGTGGTGGCTTAGTGAGTCGTAAGTCGTGGGTTCTATAAATACAAGCGGTGAAGGAAAACGTAGGCCCACGTGGAAGATCATAGCCCGCTCCCTTTCGATGTGAGGAAGCCTGCGTTCGAGCAGTGGAAACAACAAGAAATTGGGTCATTTCAAAATCAGATCAGGTACTTCCATATCGACCTGGAAACGAATGAAACTCTCATTGTTGTGGCCCCAAACTGTCCCACCGCAGTAAAAGTCGGGCGAGGGAACTGTATACCATTCATACATGTTGCCAATCTGTCATTACTTACGTATCACTGTGATCTTTATCCTTGTATGGTTTATTGCTTAGCTTCACTTGTAACACATGTTTATGACTTAGTGCGAGACCTGATAACTTAGAATCTGCATTGTTGCTCATGGTTCTATGTGTTATGTATGTCATATGACGGTCAGACTTCGCCACGTTTTATGTCAAATTTAACATGAAAGATGAAACCATCTCCATAACCAGAAATCTCGGTAGGTTTGGACACTTACTGATGAAGGACAACATTTACAAGGGATCAGGCAGAGGTGTTGGTAACAAAAAGCTACACAGGTGACTTCACACCACTTCGCTGTGGAAAGAGCCCGGCCAAGCTCATAGCAATGTTTCAATCTTGTGGCCCCACTGCCGCTGCAGCTATACTCCTGGTCGCGGATAGTGCATATAGAGTTCTTCTCGTGACGTCGTTATTGTGGATGTCGTAAGACACACACTGAAGGCTGTGGGTGTCAACCTCAGTACGACAATAATACAACAGTCACGTACGTTATGACACCGTCGTAAGACACTACAATGTACTAAAAGAACATCTACATTCTATAATATACGCTTGTAGTTTTGATATCAGCAGCCAAAATATAAAAAGAGAACTGGTGACGCGAGTTCAAGCGACGGACAGATGTCCGTCTGCGAAGCAGCTCATACTGAGGTCAACACCACAGCCTTTTTTTTTTGTGCGTGGTAAATCATCAAATAACTTCTCCCGCTCTGGGTGGAGCGGGAGGGCGTGTCAGACTTGTACTGACTAACTGACTAAAACCCACCCGTGTTCCCTCAGTTGCCTGTGTGCCAGGGGCCGCGGTATCTCTTTCGAACAACCCGCACCCCTGGCAGGCATTGGCCCTTGCGGGCCCCATCTGTTGCTGCTGACATCTCTTTGAGGCGCGAGTGGAACACAACGCGCCGTCGACCCGGGCTTGTTCCTTACCGGACAGCGAGCAACCCATTACTCGCCGTCCGCAAGCCACAACACCACAGCCTTGAGCAGCAATTTCCCATTGCTTGCGAAGTTTATCGTTATTAGTGAAATAATGAACAGCTTTCCTGCATATACAATCTATTGGCACAACACTGGTACGAGCTAGCACTAAAACAATATAACAGTAGAATGTAAACACACGTGAAAACCAAAGATGACAGAAGAGGCCCAAACTTTAAGTTCTTGTTTGTATTGTATTGTGTATTATTCAGGCACATTCTACGAACTATCATACACAAATATAAGAAAATGTAAAAAACACAATCAATATCAACCGTTGGGAATCGAACTAAGGTTTGCAAAACAGTCGTCGAACCTCTAAGCTATTTGCTTTGTGAAAACTTGACTAAAATAGCCGTAGCGGGATGATAATAATCGTTTAAAAGGTTATATCTGTTAATATCTGCAATATTCTAACCTTTGGGCCCGTTTTTATGCAATTTGCGGTAGGTTTAGAAGCATACGAACATATTGCAATATTGGTTATCCCTCATAGGGAATAGCGTGATAATGCCTATAGACTGACCAGGTTTTTAAGGAATATCTAGAAAAATAAAATAAAAAAACTTTCCGGTAGTATATGCATGATGCTGGAACATACATCCAGATAAACAGACACACATACAAAAATTATAGTAAAGCTCTATATTTGTTTTTCTTTTTTATACTTAATTTTTTCTTTTGTTGTTTTGTTATTTATTTTAAAAATATTGAATACAGTTTTGACTTCGGTAGAATTTATTATACACATAGATGACTCCATAAAGCCCGGACAAGTTGATTACCAAGATAGTATAAAAGCAGAGCATTTTACCTCCTACCACCACGCTCTGTTTGCTATATGAGCCTACAGTTTAATTTTACCTCCTACCACCACGCTCTGTTTGCTATATGAGCCTACAGTTTAATTCCCTAATGGAGACAATTTGTTCGACATTTTGTTTGTATTCGATAAGTTAATGACACCCACATGCTACAAAGAAACTAAGTAGACGTCTTTTGTGAAGTTAGACTTAAGTAATTGAATCACATGCACATCCTACCTTAATGGTAGTAGGTATAAAATAATGATGAAGTAAGCAAAGTGGATCGAAGTGGCCCTGGAAAAGAATGCCTGGAAGAATTTGGGAGAGGCCTTCGCTCCGCTGTGGGACAGTGCAAGATTTTTTTTAAAGTGCCTAAATAAACATAGTAACCTCTGACATGAGAAACCACTCTAGAAAAAGAAGAATTTCCAAAAAAGAAACAGTGTTTCATCTGAAATCGAAACCACGTGACCACACGCTCGACTGTCGCGGTTTAACCGCCAGACCAATAAAACTTCTACAAGTTACGCCAATCAGAATAAAATTAACACATTACGTTATCATTAGCTCATCTGCAGTCGATTGCTATAATATTGCTTTTAAACTGATACAAATATTAGAATGTGGTGTCCTTGCTACGCTTACTGCTCATCTGTCTTCATTATGTTATTATGATATGCAAATTATAGCTGTCGACAGCAGTTATAATTACATCGTTAGTATACTATGGCAGTACATATTATAGTCTACTTCTATTAGAAAATCATGTTGATTTACTCTCATTATTCATTAATTTTTGTTCATTACTTTTGCAGTTTAACACTGCAATTAAACTAAATGCTTTCGATAAAATGGTTTGGCAAGCGTAGGTACGTAAAAAATCAGTAGATTTTAGTTTGGTGTTAATCATAATTATTATTTTTCCACGAAGCTCCCTAAACGCAAAGCTTCACGTTTCCATATGCTATCAGTGCAAAATATGAAATATTAAACATTAGCCACAATTTTTTACCTATAGACAAACAGTCAAAGCTACCGAATCACTAAGCAGCAAGTGCAGCAGCATGCTTTCAGCTGAGATAAAATCATTAGATAATCTTTGACACATAAAAATCATACACAAATTCACATGCAAAGTTCATCACGCGATAAATCCTACCACTGGAGGTTTCTACAACTAAATGCGGAAGCAATTATTCCTAATGATGCAAAACTTATTGATAATAAACTACCTAATCATAGATAATGACATAAACGATGAATTTAATAAACAGTCATCCCTAAGTAAATAAACAACATTACATAACAAACCTCGAAACTTATATAAGATTATTGGATAGAAAGCAATACCCTATCAGAATTACCTATTATTACCTGCATAATAGATTTGTTTCAGAAAATTATTTAAAAGTGAAACCGCAGCCTGTGGTTTAAATCCTAAGTATGATAAAGAAAATTTAGAGAATAATTTCAGTGATAAAACAATAAAACTTAGTGCTTCGTGTACGTTACTAAAACATTATAAAAGTACCAATTAAGTATGGTATTATAATAAATTATAGCAAAGCAATGGCAAAAATACTTCTGTTTGGAATAGTATAAGTGTTCTAATATTGTAAAGGCTTCGTAATCTCTTTGATAACTTATACGACATGCAGTTTAATAATACATCAGGTTAATTTGCCAATTAAATAATAACATTGATTACCATTATAATTTATTATTCAGATAATGTCATGATGAAACTCAGAATCCAATCTTGACGATCTATGAAATCTATAAAATATGTAATAAATCTATAAGTATCAATAGGAATCTATAGGTATAATAATCCAGAAAATATCTGCTGTAGGCATTAGGTAGGGGAGCCAGCTTGTTGAACTACACACTCAGCATATGGACATACTTGAACAGCATCGCCTTCTCCGTCAACTAGTGTCAGACTTCCAACATTGCAGTGACACTCATGACCAGGCACTGAAACGGATATCAGGTCTTGAAGCAGATTTATGCAAGGCCAACAACACAATTTCCACCATCAACTCTCTGAAAGCCAGCGAACAGGTTGCCAACACCAACAACCTTTACGACGAGCTGGTTGGTAGTGTATCCGGACTGGAGTATGTGAAGCCCACCGTTACCATAGACCTGACTGGGGACAATACCTTAACTAGATGTCCAGCTCTAACTAGTCATAATAAAATTAAGAAATATATTAAAATTAGTAAGAATATTAAAAAATACAAGAAACTGTTGAAGACACAAAGTGTTTACAAATATAACCTAAATCTTAGGAAAGAACGTGTCAACTTACAAAGCCAACTAAATGTATGTAATAACAAGTTGGAAACAAGTAGGTTCATGTATAATGTTGACATACAAAACCTTCAAAAGGAATTACTGAGCAGGGAAAATACGCTTAAAGAAATATCTTGTAAGTATGAGTCTAGTCAACAAATGTTAAGCGACCGTTTGCAGGAGGCCTGTGAGTTGGTGGACTTGGTGAAGTACAATGCAGAGAGGTATGAGTCACTGACCAACAATCTCACCTGTAATTGTGCTCCCACTCCGCCACCTCTCATGCCACAGCATGTTGTTTCTGTCGCTTCACCCAATTTAACTCATACACTAGAAAGTACCTATCCCACTCAAAGTAATGTTTTGGTATATTCTGATAGATTAGGAGCAGGTTTTGGATCATTGTTAAATAACCGCTCAAAACATACTATAACGAACTGTTGTTACCATAACCTGCATTTTAATGAGCTTGTTCATAAAATAAAACACACAAAATTGAATGAGCAGACAACTGTAGTTCTTTTAATTGGAAACAGTCTGAGTTTAACTAAAAAGGACATAGTTAATGGTATTGACACCCTACTTAAATTAAAATTAGGTAAAATAATATTATGTGCTTTGCCATATTCAAAAAAATTGGATTATGAAGAAAATGATTACATTTTTAGCTTAAATAATTTAATGCATATTTTGACATGTCGTCATAGTGACCGTTTATTGTATTTTGATACTAACAATTTTGTTAGAGATTTTGTAATAGTTCGGGAACATATGTTTCTTCCCAAGAAAAGTCAACATGTATTAGCTACTTTGTTAGCTTACAATATACACGCAGTTATTGATGATTTAACTGAGACTAGGTTAAGTGACGAAACAGTATTATCTAGTACTTCTAATAATACTGTAATTAATTCTTTAAACTCTTAGACACGACAAAAGAGAAGCGTAATAAGAATATCTTACTGTATCACCAAAATATAAATCGCTTCCCTGGCAAAATCCTAGACGTGGAAATGTTAATAGATAAATATCATATGGATATCCTATGTTTTTGTGAAACCTGGTTAAAACCAGATAGGATGTTGTTTAATGTAAATAATTTTTCAGTTGCCAGTGCGTACAACAGGTCTTCGATTAGATAGGCGGTGGTACTTTGATATTATGCAATAGTTGTTTTAGATATAAGGAGAGAAAGGATATTGCTGCTTGCTCTGTTGATCGCTTATGTGAGGTAGCATGTGCGGAGATTGAGGGCCATACTTTCTTGTCTGTTTATAGACCACCAGCCTCGGACTTGTCATCATTTTTGATCATTATGGAAGAAATATTAGGTAAACTTTTTAAAGATAATAAATTAGTTTTTGTGTGTGGTGACCTAAATATTGATCTATTAGTTAACTCACCAGAAAAATGTAAGCTTATCTCATTGTTTAAATCATTCAATTTAAAATGTATATTTAATGAAGCGACTAGAATAACAGCAACCACAGCTTCATGCATAGACAATGTATTTACTAATTGTAAAATAAAGGACTCTTCCTTAATTAGTGGCGTCAGGTCAGACCATACTGGTCAGCTTGTATCGTTTGACTTAGATAAAAAGTTACAACTACATAAAACCATTGAATTGAGACCTCTGACTAAAAATAAATTGAAAACATTTAAAAATTATGTTCTTAGCAATCTCTCAACAGCAAGTTTTGATTCACAAGATCCCAATATAAACTATGACACATTTTTTTCTACAGTATGCCAAGAATTCAATAAAGCATGTCCTGTAAAAAAAGTCACAATCTCTGCTAAACCAAAATTTAGCGAATGGGCCAAAGCTGGCATTCGAAAAAGCAGAGATATCTTATATAATTTGTATCACGAAAAATCATTGACTTCTGATCAGGCCCTTCATAATTATGTAAGAAACTATTCTAAGATATTTAAAAGAGTCTGCGCTCAAGCTAAATCTAAATTAATAAGTAACAAAATTAATATTTCTAAAAATAAAATAAAAGCTGTGTGGCAGGTAATTAACAAAGAAACTGGAAACACACAACAGCGAGATCAGATTGAATTAGCTCTAAAAATTGATAATGAAACTATTTCAGATAAGTTAAAAGTTGCTGAGACTTTAGAACATTTCTTTACCAACATCCCAATAGAGGTTACGAAATCTCTCCCGTCATCATCTGTATTAGCTGAATCTCTTCTTAAAGAAAACTTCAGTAAGGACATTCCAAATTTTGAATTCAAACCCATTTCTATTGCCACAATTACAACAGCATTTAAAAGTCTTAACATAAAAAACACTGAAGACTTATGGGGGATTTCCGTTAAGGTTCTTGAAGATATCATTGACACAATTGCCCCTGTCCTAACAGGCATATTTAATCAATGTTTAGACACTGGTACGTTTCCTGACTTAATGAAACATAGTAAAGTAGTACCAATTTTCAAATCGGGTAGTAGGAGTGATCCCTCTAATTATAGACCTATATCTGTGCTTCCAGCATTGAGCAAAATTTATGAAAAAATCATGTTGGACCAGATGTTGTCACATTTTAACTCAAATGGGATTTTACATAGTCGACAGTTTGGTTTCACGAAAGGTAGGTCAACGACTGACGCGGGAGTACAACTCATCAGTCACATTTTGGAATCATGGGAGAAGTCCCAGGATGCAATTGGCATTTTCTGTGACCTCTCAAAAGCGTTTGACTGCGTTGACCACAATACACTCATCTGTAAATTACACCACTACGGACTTCGTGGACGAGCTGCTGATCTTGTGCTTTCCTATTTATCAAACAGGCAGCAAAAAGTAAATGTTAACGGGGCAACGTCCTCGGGGTCTCTAGTTAAGATGGGCGTGCCTCAAGGTTCAATTCTTGGCCCTTTTTTATTTCTAGTTTATATTAATGACCTTCCTTACCTGATGGCTAACTTCTCGGATATAATTTTATTCGCTGATGACACTTCTCTTATTTTTAGAATAGATAGAAAAGATACGGATGTCTTACATGTCAACGATAGTCTAGCTGTTCTCTCGAAATGGTTTGCGGCTAATAATCTTTTACTCAATGCGAACAAAACTAAATGTCTTAAGTTCTCATTACCAAATGTACCCCAAGTAGGGCTAAATTTAAAACTTGATGGCAAGAAACTAGATGCTATTTCGGAAACTGTATTTCTAGGAATTACTTTAGATTCAAAATTGCAATGGGGTGCCCACATTAGAGCTCTTTCAAGTAGATTAAGCTCAGCTGCTTACGCAGTAAGAAAAATAAGGCAGTTGACTGATGTAGCCACAGCTAGGTTAGTATACTTTGCTTATTTTCACAGTATTATGTCTTATGGCGTTCTGCTGTGGGGGTCGGCAGCTGACGTAGATTCAGTTTTCATTCTACAAAAGAGGGCAATCCGCGCAATCTATAAAATGGGGCCTCGCGAGTCTCTTAGAAACAAATTCAACGAAGTTGACATACTAACTCTGCCTTCTCTTTATATCCTAGAAAATATCTTGTACTCGTATGTTCGCAAAAATTTAGGTCTTTTCAAAAAAAGATGCGACTTCCATAATCTAAATACACGTAGTAAAGATGAAATTGTGATTCCAAAATTTAGATTAACTAAAACTAGCAAGTCATTTCTAATAAACAGTATCCGCTTCTATAACAAGTTGCCAAAATCGGTTACAGAACTTAGCGATGGAAAGTTTAAAACTCACATCAAACGTGTCCTTATCAAAAAAGCATATTATAAGATAAAAGACTACGTTGAAGACAAGGAAGTTTGGCATTAATTCCTTCTGCACATGTGGCTTCCCTGGTAACTCATTAGCACCATAACTTTGTGAGCGTCTATTAACTGCTTCCAAATTACAATGTTAATTTTAATTATTTTATTTTTTACACTTTCTGACATATTCTCGTCATTATTTGACATTATACAACCCTTGTAATATCGAGTATTTATTAGGGATTCTCATGGAAATCATATCACTTGGTTTAAATAGGTTGATTTTACTTATGTAGATTCTTTTACATATTGTGAATGAGAGAACGTTGTAGGCCTACAGTTTCTGTTCTTTATTTTCATTCCTCTAAGTACCTGGTACTTATTGACAGGCCTGCACTGTCCTCCCATACCTAATATCACTGTAATTTGAAAACATTATAAAATCCAATTATTTTTAAAAGAGTAACCGTGGAGTTTCTTGCCGGCTCTTCTCCATAGGAAGCGACAAATTGGAACCGTGCACCTAGCTTCTGACGTTTCATAAGTGCCCTTGCAGGTTTATGTGAAATAAAAATATTTTGATTTTGATTTTGATTTTTGAGGTATTTAAGATATCAAAATACGTAATAAAGACTGATTTTCAGTCTTTAGATTACTTTACTATTGCGTTGATAAATTGGAAAAATTATCGATCTTTAGATTTTGTGATAAACAGAATGGATTGCCATTCTGTTCAGTTTGATTAGATTTTTATGTAATGATCGTAATAATCTTCGGAGCCAAAGAAGAGTAGGTCAGGTCAACAAACAAAGAAATATCTAGGTAGTAACTCAAGTCTGACATTATGGTGATAATAAATAAATACTATGATCTAAGCTAAGTCAAAGAGATTCCAAGTTCGCTTCATTGGTTAGAGCCCGTTTTTATTTTTTCCTAAAAAGGAAAAAGTTCTAAACAGGAACATTTCCGGGAAGACTATGACATCAATTTCCTAGTGATCCTACTAAGCCGCCGTTAGCAAGCGCGTGAATGCGACGCGACAGATTCAAACCTTAATTTATTTTATATTTTTGGTCACCCAGTGGTCCAAATTCGATCATGACTATTTAAAAAGAAATTCTATAGTATACACAAATATCAGCTTTTTGCACTCCATCTCCAGATATTAGTTTATGACACAAATTCAACTACACTGTATACAACAGGAAAGTTAACGTCACCATACTTTCGCTTACCAACCTCTATAACAGTTTCACTACAAATCATTCCTTTTACGTCTTTGTATTCTTTATCTTTTTCTTTTAATACATAATCCGTGTGAGAAATACCGACTAAATTGTTTACGTAAGTAACAGTTTAACCTTATTTCATTATCAGTTTGACTATTGTTGTCATATTAATAGCCGAGTCATCTTTTAGTAATGAGTGCGTACTGCGTTGTTATTTATTTTAAGTACACGAGCGGTTCAGAAGCGGCGTTTGGAACGCTGACCTATGACCGTTCCCTGTGGTCGTTCCCCCCCCAGTGGGTTCCCGCATTGTCGTTGCGGGGGGCTCAGTAGCCATGGTCACCCTCCCACGGTGAAGCGAAGAGGAACCCCAAAGTGGGGCCGCTCGTCAGGGCTTTTGCCTCCAAGCCAACGACGTAGCGGCCATAGGTACGATGAGGTGAGGTGCATCGCAACTGAGGCGGGTCCCGATTTCGAATGGGAGGCATCGCAGCTGAGGGTTACAGGCTGCGGTGGAGGAGGAGTACCGGTACTTCTGAGTAGCGCTCTTCCCTTCCGTGGCCTGGACGTGGCCGCCACCGTTTGATGGCGGACGCGGTGGGGCCACAGGGGAGGAGGAGTGTCCGTATAGCGTTGGCCGCTCTGCCTATCCCCTGCGGCTGAAAAGTGATAGGCGGCGGGGCCACTGTGCTGACCCATCGCAGGGGGACCAAGGGTGTCGGATAGACAGACAGACACGGGGTCGTCCGGGACCCTTATGCTATTTGGTTCCTGGGTGGTCACGGCATGTGTCCTGGTGCGCCGGTGATAGGGGTTATTCCCCTCCGAGGAGGGTCCGGTGACGGACAGCCGCAGCGGGTTCGCGCATGACTTGCGCGTTTCCGTGTTCCCGCCTCAAGTGGCACTGGAGTTTTAGTGGGTTACAGTCCCACATAACTGCGCTATCTTCCCGTGGTAGCGGAGTAGGCATTTTTCCACGTTAAACAAAAAAAAAATGCCCGGGTCGACGGTGCATTGTGTTCCACGCGCGCCGTCAGAGATGTCAGCAACAACTGGTGGGGTCCGCAAGGGCCGATGCCTGCCAAGTATGCGGGTTGTTCGAAAAAGATACCGTCGCCCCTGGCACACAGGCAACTGAGGGAACACGGGTGAGTTTTCGTCAGCAAAAGTCTGACACGCCCTCCTGCTTCACCTGGGAATTATTTTTATATAGATTTCAATAGCGAGTGCTTTCCATACTGTTATGTCATTAATTAGTTAATATCCAATACCTTAATAGGTCAATTTTAATAATCAGGTATTCAATATAAAGGTATTTATGCGAAGGTATCTCTTGGAAAAATATGAGTAAAATATTCGTGCACGCAGTTCTGTTCAGTTCAGGTTCTGGTCATTGCACTTACGCTGCTAAGTTCTCAGAGCTAGTAACATTACTATTTATGTAAATACCTCGCCAACCATAATCTACTTAGTAACAACTAGATCCGGTGTATTAGCTGCGGCTTTCAATAGAAAATACGTTCATTTTGATTACGAAGTAAAAGTTGTACATATTGCAACATATCTTGATAATTGAAATTCTAATATACAGGAATTATTCATATAATAATTATGCATCGATATTATCAAATATAATTCACTCAGTAACACTTTCTATGTAAAAGTTTAAGTTTTGATTTTGTAATAATTTCTAAACTTTCAGTGTGTTGTGAATTCTTTGACATTTTGGTGAATATATAATGTTTTTAAGGTTATTTGGTAACTTATTAACGAATAGATGCTAGAGTTTTCATAATTTTTGTTCTTAATTAGCTAAAATTATCATATTCTTGCATAAGCTCAATAAAGGCTGACATTTAGACTAACCTCAAAATTAGTCCTACCTAATTAAAATTTATGAATAATTATTAAAATTATACTTTGCTAGTAAATGTCAAGTGTGGTTAGGCTTTGCATGTTGATGTTATTATCACTATGACATTATCACTATACAATATAATGATTACCGTGACCAAAACCCTATCACTGAAGATAGTAAGTGAAAGTCTACTCCAGTTCGAACAACGCTGGTTAACTTAAGCTGTAATCAATTTGTAAGTTGGAGATTAAACATGCAAATAGACACCGCATTTCACTACTGACAATGCTGCATAATTGTATTACTGTGTTTGATATCCATCTAAGACAAAACTAAGGTCTAAAGACGACCGGCAAGCTATTAAACTTAAGTCATACTTAGTCACAATATGCTACATAAACAATAAAAAGAGGTAAATATGATTTACCGCAACGTATGACGAATACCTCTAAAATGCTACGATTGTCTGGATTTACCAATAGAAAACTAAAAACGGCCCATTTGTTTTGCTTTTCGTTGCTGCGAACTTACAAATAATCTCTCAAAACACTTTAACGTCAGTTTACATCATAATATTAACTAGTGCTATCAATTATCACGGTAAAGCCCAGCCGTGTTTTAATCTTTACCCGTAGGTACCGCAGATATAACATAAACACCGCACATCACCGCTCGTCTGTAACGGTACTGAGATGGTAACCGCACTCTTACGTGGTTGCGCAACGCGCATGGCTCATATTTGTTGTAATATAATATAACGCAGCCAATAAATTATTTGCTTCAATATTATGTAAGTTATGGTGTTAGCGTAAGAGAAGATATTTTAGAGGATCTCTCATTTAAACTTAATGTCGATTAATGCTTCGTTTAGTTATCTCCGGGAGAAGTGGTATGCGATCAAGTGTTCGTGATGAGAAAATGAAATAGTCAAACTTGAAGGCGATTCTGATAAAAAATCTAAACTTATTAAAAATGTGTTAGGTAAGGGAACAGCTCACTTTTAGCTTCACTAAAGCTGAGAATAGAACTCAGCTGGAGATAAAGGAAGACACTAGGCAATAAAAGTAATCTTGTAGGTTGCTTGAAAAACATACACATGGCCTACAGAGTATGTTTTTGTTGAATTCTTTTTTGTCCGTAAACGTAACCACGTTACAGATGCTACATATTCCTTGTGTGGGGCTCTGAGGTAACATTATAGAAAAACAGAATAATTCGTTCATTTAGCATTTCATAAAAATCAAAATTCTTACAAACTGTCAACAGTTTTTTTTATTTTCCCCCACTTCACCTCAAAAAGTAGCCGTAATAGGTAATCAAAAAATTACTTTTAAACGTTGCACCTAATGTACTTAATACTTTTTACTACAAGTGAGTACAAAAAATTAATCGATAGTACCGGTCGGTTATACAAAATTACATTACTTGGTTATTATCAATCGATCGATTCGCGCTACTTAACCGATACACGATACTTTAGTCACGAATGTAGGGAATGAGTAATATTTTCGTAGACAATGTATGGATAAAAATGTACCTAATAACATTTTGCATGTGTAACTCTTAGAAATTTCATGAATAGCCTGTAAGAAAAGAAGACATATTTTATCATTAAATTTTCGCTGATGACGTTTACCCCTTTTTTATAAAAGTTGCATAAAGTTAAAATATGTTTAAACGTTAAACATATATGGTTAAACAGACGCTTATCATTACTTAACTTTAAGTAAATGTGTTTTTAAATATGGAGGTCACTGTCTCGAGGGCCCAGATAAAGTGACAGTCTATCAATGATAACGATGACAGAGCTGCGAAAATGTATTGAGTTGACATATGTTAACGAAAAGCTTATTTTTGTCAATCCTGTTGAAAGTCGCTCTAGAAATACGAAACGCTTCAACGCGAAAAGCGATTGCCACTTTTCTAGGCCCCCGCCGCGGCTGAAATCTCTAGTCATTGTTAACAATACGAAGTTGTAATATATAGTAGATATGGTTAACATAGAATCCGTAGAAGGGACTCCCATTAAAAACTGAAATAGCTTGCATTATTCTTGCGTGACGTATACCAGTCCAAGAGTGAGTTTTCATACACTTTTAACAAACTCACAATACCATGCCATTCATTTCGACAGTTCAGCAATATTCATTGGGTTATTTACGTTATGGAGCAGACTTGGAAAGAATTTGTGCTGATCCATCAGCATACAGTAATTTAGGGTATAAAATCTTAACAGGTCGAATATAACAACTTCATAATTAAAGTACTAATCAATACAGACAGTAATTGATTAAGTAGACAGGTACTCAACTGCTGGTTATCAAACTTCTCATCAACTTCAACTATTAGCGATACATGCAAATTCTGACAGACAGATTACAACTACCCATTTCAAATAAAAAAATATGACTGCCACATTACTCATAAGTGCAATACATTACCCTATTTATGCAAGTTCTCTTTGTAAATTGATAGATTACGCACAAGAATTTGAATGCATGTAACTGACGTAAAGGGATCACATTCAATGCACTGAATATTAAGTAACAGACGATTTCCAAACACAAGTTATAACATTAATTAACATGACATAACATCACGCCGGTTCTACATAAGATTTAACTTTGTGGATAGAATTCTAACAACATTATCACTATAGAATAAAAGATACTAATTCCCTTCTTCATTTGGAACCAATTATCACACACTTATATATCTGTCTGTGTTTACATAAATAAAGAATCTTGAATTAATACAATTTACAGAGATGTCACCAGAATCAATAACAAGTCATGTTGCAAAGAAATAAAATAGAAAAATAATGAAATAAAAATACTTGCCAAGTCAGTCAAGGTCAGTTCAGTCCTTGCCAAGAGACAAAATAAGGTGTTCAATGAAGGTAAAGATAAGTTTGCAAATATGATGCGTTTGATTGTAGACACAGATATTGGAGGCTATTTTGAAACAAGGTATTGTCCGAAGACCAGACGTATTGCCCAGAGGTGATATTGCATGTATCTTTGATATACTTGTGTTGTGGATTTTTTTCAACAATAGCTAGCACAATTGATAGATTTTTCTACGAAAACGAAATGGGTTTTATCTTTTACAATTAATAATTATGATTGTTTTGTAAAATATTTTATTAAGATTTTTAATTTTATATAGGGTGTAACAGAAACCCTATTGCTATCCTTAAGCACTAAAGATAACAGCTAGCATAGAATCACTATACATAGTTTCAGCTCATAATAAAATACTCTAAGAATTGATACCAAATTTTCGGTTTCATATGTTTCTTAAATTCAATCATAACAAACGTGTCACCGCACTACGTATGGGCACGCCGCGATTGCGGCGGTAAGTCCCCTCTTTGAGGAGTGGCTTGAGAGGCGGCATGGCGTCCTCACCTTCCGCCTGACACAGGTCCTCACCGGACATGGCTGTTTCGGGAGGTTCCTGTTTCGGATAGGGCGGGAGGAAACGCCCGGGTGTTTCCATTGCGAAGATCGCCCAGAGGACACAGTGGAGCATACGGTGGAGGTCTGCCCAGCTTGGGCGGAGCAACGCCGTGTCCTCGTGGAGGTGATCGGCGGCGGCGATCTCTCGCGTCCGACCCTGGTCCAGGCCATGGTACGGAGCGAGAGGGCATGGCTGGCAGTCGCCTCCTTCAGCGAAGCAGTTATGCTCGCAAAGAGGGAGGCGGCGCACGTGAGGGAGATGCAGTACATGCGCCCTCACAGCCGTGGCCTTCGCAGGAGACGCCCTGGGCGTCGGGAATCCCAGGCTGATTCCCGGCCACCGTAGGCACGGGCGTAGCTCGCTGTCCGGTAAGGACCAAGCCCGGGTCGACGGCGCGTTGTGTTCCACGCGCGCCTCAAAGAGATGTCAGCAGCAACAGATGGGGCCCGCAAGGGCCGATGCCTGCCGGGGGTGCGGGTTGTTCGAAAGAGATACCGCCGCCCCTGGCACACAGGCAACTGAGGGAACACGGGTGGGTTTTAGTCAGTAAAAGTCTGACACGCCCTCCCGCTCCACCCAGAGCGGGAGAAGTTATTTGATGATTTCCCACCCAGAAAAAAAAAAAAAAAAAACCGCACTACGTAGGTCAATCACTTTAAACGTTACTTGCCAATATCACGATAATTCTCTTCCACGTGATGTTTTTATTTCAATTTGAAGTTCGGTTTCTAGTATCAATGTATAAAAAATTCTCATAACTTCCGAAAATGTAGCGATTGGATTAAAAAACCCTTCCAATATCGTTTGATATCATCCACACAAGCCGTTCCCTTGGTATGTACATACCCTTTCCGTTACACGTTGTATAGACATGAAACTTTCGTTCAACAAAATATTTGAATACTGAAATATTTTCATTGTTTTTGAAGTAATTTTACACAATCAAGCTCAGCATACCTTGGATGTACTTCTACCCGGAGGACTTCATCGCCAACTTTCAGGTTCTCTGGTATCCTCACGAACCTCAGGTATTCACCTACTGGGTAGAAATTACAACCTGTAACAACAAAGAAATCAATTGAAACTCGGTATCGAACACATAATCATGATGACTAAATAAATATTACACGTGCATTACACCGCAAAAGATTAATTCGGTATTTTAATGTTGATGATAAAGATTTGTAAGTTATGCGGACAAAAACCTTACATATTCAGAAAATCTTATTAGCTCTTAACTCTAGCTCTTAACTCATAGCAACAATATCCATTACGCTCAAACGAATAAACAGACTTTGCAAAGACAATAAAGCAAAAACAGAGCTGCCTTCCGAAGACAATCAGGCTAGTGGTAAAACTAATTATTCTGCTTACGACACTGTCCCACAAATGGACCCCATTCAATATGGCGACCTATTGTTGGACAGGGAAAAACTGTCAGTGATAGGTGATCGTTTAATAGTATTTGCTAATAACTGTTTGCAATCGTCGCTGTTAACGAAACATAAATGGAATCGTTTTGGGTACAGAGATTTCTAATAAACTGTGTGTCATCATTAACACAGTATATTTCAGACAAAGTGAAGGTTTATAACACGCAAAAGTCTTTATAAACTCAGTACAGTATCTAAATACAAATTGAAGGAATCTTCGGAGAAAATAATGTCGAAGATTCTCCGAAAGAGAATAATTTTATTTCAGAGAATTTGTTTTAGCGTTATCATCATAAATTATGATGATCAAACTAATACAAAATTACTTGCTCTTATCCCAATTTGTTTGAAGTTGGGGAAACATCTTTTTCTTCCATGTTAGATTGTTAGATATGAAATATATTGTCGTACTAGTAGAGGTACGAAATTAAAAAGCTGAAATGACACCCAAGCGGCCAGCCCGTAAAAAAATCTAGATATTGTAAAAAAGTATAGTTGCAGAAAACGTTCCAAGATTGCGTAGGTTCTCAGAATCCATCTAGACATTACCCAAGCCATAACAAAATGATCCAAAAACTTCCTCATTGATTTCCATCAGATCGACAATGAAGTTGCGATTGCGCGACAAATCGCGTCTTGCAGCTGTCATGGAGTATTTTCCCATAGATCGACAGTTTCACAATGGCGAAGCTTGAGTAGGAACTGATGGCTTCCAATCCAACCGAGAAATCCGCAATCTTTTGTCGCATGTGATTGAGAATTATTTTTTATGCTGCCTGTATTCAAATGCATGGCGTAAGTAGTAGTGGTATTGCTACTATATACTTTGCCATACAATATATGTATTACAATAAATTTCTGTTTTAATTTATTCGGTTCTTGGCAATATAATTACCGTCTTAGAGTGTAGTTTATGCGAAGAGATTGTCTCAGCTTTGGTGTTTTTTTTTTTTAAATCAATGCTGTAGTTTACATTATTGTCATCCACGCCATGAAAATGTTTGAAATTGTCAATTTGCTATCTAATTCTTACCACAATATATTGAATACCGTAATAGATTTTTTTCTTTTCAAAATACCTTAATCCTAAAACTATCCTATTCGTTATTCACGTTTCATCATTTGACCTAAAACCCGAACAGTGATGACTAATTAAACGATGACGTACTTACACTTCGTGTATTTTGACTGTAATACATAAATCACATAAGTGCTCCTAACAATAGTTTCTGGTGCATGTATCACTAAGTCTAAATTCACTCAGTTAACGTGAAAGGCAACTGAGTGTCAGTCAACAAAAAAAAAACAATCTCACGGCTAATGAAAAAGCATTAACTGATTACTTACATAATACCTGTTAATCCATTAAAGCAATTTGACAAGTATCACACTGAAACGAGGAAAATATTAACAATGACTTTCAATATGAACGTGAACTAAATTCTTTACATTCACGTAATTTTGTTACGGAGTCTACAAAATGTTTGGCAGGAAAGTATACTTTCCAAAAGCAAAATACTCTATGCTCGATGTATCATTGCATTCCAATAATGTTATAATTTTATAAACGTTGGTCAAATTCAAAACTGCCCCTAGATTTTCTGTTTTACAGCAATTTGAAACAAAACAAACAGATTAATAAATATGCGGCACTGCCCTGCACCTCACAATTTATTATTATGGGTTTGAGACACAATAAACATACATTGTACATTGTGGTTCATTCACAACCCACAATCAAGGCAGCCTCGTCAATGAAGCGTGTGATCGCCATAACACGGCAGGTTCTCAGACCTACCGATGTTCGGATAAAATACCGTAAACTATGGGACGGCTAGCGGGACGCAATTGGGTTCCTAACAATATGTGCCTAGTTGAAGATCCCAACTGTTTCCATAAAAATACATTAATGATAAATTATAGTTTTATTTTTTAACTTATTCGGCAAAAACACTTTTACACTCACTCCGATTCAGTTTGTCTCTTGCTTCCCTCTACCAGCGATACCTTAAGCCGAGGGGCCTACAGGGGGTGCCCTTAGTGAGCAGTCCCTCTAGTTTAAAGTTTTTTTAAGCCCTGGTTGGTAATCTTAATTTATTAAGATTATCACAGGCAAGCCCGGTTAAGCAGACGACAACCCCATAGGTTGAACTAAGAGATGTCATTCCCAAAACGAAAAAACACGTCAAAAGAAAAAAAATAATTGAAAACGAATGATTATTTAGGAGATCGTATTTCCTAGCTGACCACTAGGAGAAGACACACCGGAACAAACTCAGATAGATTGTTGAAATACATTTGTCAATATTATAGATGTCTTCGTGTTTCTGTCTATCTTTTGAAGTTAGAGCGAAAAGTTATCTAGATTACTTTGGCCCATTAGGTTGCCATGTTGATTGTTTTTAACTTTCAGGGGTGTATAAAAAGTTCAGAGATATATTTTCATGTAGAAGGCTATGATTGTGGTAAAATACAAGAACTCAAGTGACTTGTACCAAGAAAGGCTTGGCAAATCACCATCACCATCACCATCCGGACCATCAGGTCTTCCCACAGTAGGAAATGTATCTTAAATTAGAATAATAATACGATTTCATGATTAAGCCTTTTTGAAAGAGTCGTTAAACTAGTCCGAGGCAGTTATTTACAGCGATCAACGATACAGTCTTTACCTTCTTAGCTCACGCAAAAAATCAAACAATAACATGCAATTTGAATCGATTCTGATCTAAATATTCACTGTGGGAACCCAGTTATGACTGAATAGTCACTGCTTTAACACAATGCCGATGGTTACAGAAAACTGACTTTTTTCATGCTTAAAACACAGAGGCTGGCTGAATTTCTATGCATTCGGTCTATTTTTTTGTGCATATAGGGACCCCATAACATCACAGTAAACGACCAATGTGACCCTCAATGAAATCTGATGGGGCCCGCAAGGGTCGATGCCTGCCAGAGGTGCGGGTTGTTCGAAAGAGATACCGCGGCCTCTGGCACACAGGCACCTGAGGGAATACGGGTGGGTTTTAGTCGGTAAAATTCTGACACGCCCTCCCGCTCCACCCAGAGCGGGAGAAGTTATTTGATGATTTCCCACCCAAAAAAAAAGAAAAAGACTTTTACTGACTAAAACCGACCCGTGTTCTCTCAGTTGCCTGTGTGCCAGGGGTGACGGTATCTTTTTCGAACAACCCGCACCCCTGGCAGGCATCGGCCATTGCGGACCCCACCAGTTGGTGCTGACATCTCTTTGTGGCGCACGTGGAACACAACGCGTCGTCGACCCGGGCTTGGTCCTTATCGGACAGCGAGCTACCCTTGCTCGCCATCCGCAAGCCCGCGCCTGGGATTTCCGACGCCCGGGGCGTCTCCTGCGGCGACTAAGGCCGTGAGGGCGCATATACAGGCAGTATATGCGCCTCCCTCACGTGCGCCACCTCTCTTTTCGCGAGCATTACTGCTTCGCAGAAGGAGGTGACGGCTACCTATGCACTCTCGCTCCATACCATGGCCTGGACCAGGGCTGGATGCGAGAGATCACCGCCGCCGATTGTCTACACGAGGACACGGCGGTGCTCCGCCCTAGCTGTGCAGACCTCCATCGTAAGCTTCACTGTATCCTCAGGGCAACCTTCGCAGTGGAAACACCCAGGCGTTTCCTCCCGCCTTATGAAAAACAGGAACCTCTCGAAACAGATGTGTCCAGTGAGGACCCGTGTCAGGCGGAAGGTGAGGACACCGTGGCGCCTCTCAATCCACTCCTCAAAGAGGGGACTTACTGAACGATGAAATCCCGCCGGAGCTCTGTCCGCTGTGCCGCGATTTCTCGCGGTAGTGGAGTTACGCCCCGACGTTTGGTCTCTTCGCGCCACACCAAAGTGTGCGCATGGAGCTTTGCCTCCAGATCCCTTGGCAGCAATCCGGCAAGGAGGCTTGCCACTTCACCGGGGATCGTGCGGTATCCCGAACCATTTGCATGGCCATGACCCTATAGAACGCCTTCAACTGGCGGGCTGGTTGGCGCCTCAATGAAGGCGCCACACCGGTGCCCCGTATAAGGCCATGTACCTCACGACCCCGCGTAGCGCCTCCGGCAGGAGGTGTGTGGCCCCACTAGATTGGGCAGAAGCCGCTTCAAGGCATCCCCAGCCCGCTCCAGTCTTGGAGCCAAACGTCGAAAATGCTCCGCAAAGTTCCACCGGCTGTCGAGGACAAGTCCCAGGTACTTCATCATCGATTCGACGCCGATGTGAACCCCTCCTGTCGTTCTCTGAGAAACCGTCGGTGGCGCATTCCGAGGACCATGAAAACACATGGCCTCGGACTTGTACAAGGCCACCTCGAGTCCCAGTTGCCGGATCCTATCGACAATTGTCGCAACCCCGTGTGTCACTAAGTCGGCCCCCGCCTGGTACGACTTCTCTTGCGCCATGACCAGCGTGTCGCGAGCGTAGCAAACTAAATCGAAGAAGGTCCGACGACCTATTTACACATGAAACGGCAACCTTAAACAAGATATGAAATACTTTGACATGGGAATCAACTTTTCAAAGGACATGGCTGGAGACATAAATAAGATTAAGAAAGCGGTTAGCGATGTCTACAAAAACCAGGTACTAGTAGCAGCGAGAACTCAGAAGACGACTATGAAAACAACAACACGAAACACACAGAACGAAGCAACGGCATAGAAAAGAGCTAAGAAACCAGTTGAACCTACCCAAAAAGCTCGACCTGAATCAACATGCCAGCGACGTTGTGAAAAGACCCTCCTATAAATAAATACCACCCGTCTCTCCACTAGTCCAATGCTTACTCAAGGATGCATATCCAGTAGGTTCGTAATCCCTTCCTATCCTAAGGGCACGTCTGCCTGACAGCGCACCCCGGTCTACTTCTTGATATACATTGGCCCCTGTAACACCATGAAGCATGAGGCTCCAGGGGCTAGTGCAAATCTCAGGCGTTCATTCGATTAATCGAGTCTGGTCGAGTCTGGTCAAGCCAAGTTGGGATCGGTGCATTTCATTCATTCATTAATTCGGTTAATTTTTTTTGCATAGTTTTTGCAACTGCTAAGGGACAAATCAACCAGAACAGAACCGAGAACATGTTCAATTTAATTTTGATCATGACTTTTTTCCAGTAACTAATACATATATTATATTGTATCGGTAAAAATGCATATAATAATGACAACGTTAAACCCTAATGTAAATTATTGACTCAAATATAACTTGAACGATATCACGTCGAACAACTACTTCTTTCTGCTACTCAAAGAGTTATGTACTAGAGGAACTTCCTAACACTTATTTCTTACTAAAATGGAAATTCCTGACCTAATGTAAACGTATTTTTAAGTTATTAAAATAAACATTTTGATTTTTATTTTGACATTTTGATGTCATTTCTCAGTAGGTAATAGCTGAGTTACCTACTGAGAAATGACATCAAAATGTCAAAATTATCATTATAAGCTAGTCTCTAAGGTATTTTTCATGTGAGGCTTCTGACCCTATTTGCCCAGTGGCATTAACGTATAGTCAATCTCAAGTCTCAAGGTGGCGGAACATCTCACTTCCTTACCCATTGTTTCTTTATGGGTTGAAATAGCGGGGTTTAGTGTTAAAGTTCCTATTAACAGCGCCATTTTGTATCCAAACCAAATTGGCATGGGAACTCTTGTTAAAGTGATGTACAATGATCCTTTGAAAGATGTAGGTAGGATGATACATGATTTTAAGTGCAATTTGGACAAATAAACGCAAATTTTAGAAGATAAGTTTCATGATTTTCTTTGAGAACTTAATTATAAGTTACTTTGTATTTTCTCAAGTTTATTAACGCCCGTTAGTTTTTATGATAAGATTATCGCTGTCTGAAATCTGATGGATTACTCTTAAAATATTTAAGTTGCCTAACTTCTTACCATATTTAGTCTGAGCTAGGCGACGGGGACGCGGATGGAACAAAAAACTTTAAAAACTCTGATTGAATTTGCGTTTTATCACCAAAAAGCCGTTTGCATCTCAAATAAAGTGACGCAAGGGTCAGTTTTTGTTGACTACGTTGTTTAAGTTTTTCGATTCTTCAAAAGCCTTTGTAAGGGTTAGAAACTCTTGGTAATCATAGCGTTATTATTGAAAAAATGTCACTACATCTCTGTGGACTGTGACTGTAGACCACCAGTGCTTTTGATTAGCAATTATAACTTCATATCCTCAATTCACGTCAAAATTAGGGGTTACCAAAACAATAGCACATACCTCACCATTGCGTGTCTTACTTACAATAGTTAACATTCTTCACGCATTACAACATAATGGAGCCATTCTTGTTAAGATACCATCAGGTACATTTTGTACAATACTACATGGTTCGTAATAAAATAGGCGTATTATAATAAGATAGTCATCGCGGTGTGAATGATCTGCTTGTGACGGACGCTGTTGGGTTGATGAGTGGCTTGGATGGCCGTCTGATGGCTTAGAAGATTCAGTAAGTTGATCTGGTTACTCACTGCTCTCTTGTACAGAGGGGTGTTGGATTTAAAAAGTTTCATAGTTTAGAGCTTTGAATCAAAACCTGAAACCGGTAATAATGCAGTTAGTTCAGAATGAAACCTTAAATATAGACCAACTTTCTGTTCTCGGCATCTCTTTCTTCGTTGCTACTTATCGAAAACTTGACTTTTAAGTAGAATAGTAATCGGCCTCCATGGGATATAAAACCATTTGTGCATTTTATTACAGCTATTATATAGCAAACAATTAAAACACTGAAGCCGTTTGAGAATGTATCAGCTAGTAGTGTAACGTGTTGCCTAGATTGAATTGTTCACAAAATATTGTATCAACATGTTAGCTTTTTCTTCTGCAGAGTAGACACTTGATATTCGAGCAAATGTTGTAACATTACATTCGAATTAAATATTGGATTTGAGCATAAGAAGTGTGTTAGTATTAGATTGCAAAATAATACGACTGACAATTGTCTAGATTTGTGTCAATGCGATTCAAAGTTCTGTAATTCCGTTTGATTAGTCATAAAAAGATGATCACGATTGTTTTTTGTTAGAAGCAAGGGACCATTAATTCCCAAGCCATTGCAGTTAATGCTGATGCTTTTATTGAACAGGCACCAGCAAGAGATAGTTATTCGATCCTGTGTGAAAAGTTCGTTTGCATTGTTGTTTGTATGTATTTTCGGGAGAGTACAGGTGATTTAGGTGCAATTTACGTTTTGTGTATTCATAATTTTAGTAACCATTTATGAGATTTCAAGTTAACAAATGAGAAACATTTAAAATCATGCAATTTTCAAAGTTATTTTTTTCAATGCTTAGTTATATTAATATGCTACTTATCGTCTTGGACACCTGTATTAAAAATGATGAGAGAAAAAATAAACGCAAACGAAGTCGTGGGCAAAAGCTAGTTTTACCATAAAGCATTTCTAAAATGACAACTTCAAAAATTGTTACTTAGTTGTGAACCCTTAAATTAATATAAAACCGTTGAATCGATCTGAAAGGCTAAATTAAATGTCAACCACCTTGGCGAGAGCTTGATGTGACTAAAATGGACAGAAGCTACTAACTATGGCCGTTCTCAGGGAATTGCAGGCGATATTTCCTTTGGCAGAGACATGTTTCTTTAATCTTTATGACACTTTTTCTTCAATAAAATCGGTGTCGTTTTCTTTCCTAGAATAAATATTAATAATACGGTGACTCATGATGTAGCATTGATACTCTGACAGTAGGTTTACGATTCTTTTCCAGATTTTAATGTTGTCACATTCCAAGTCACACCGCAGTACCACACTATTGGAAGACTACCGGTACATAATTTACAGTGCCGCGATGCTCAGTGTTGTGTCTGTCCCATATTCCAAATCACCGTGTTGTTCTATGCAATCAGTGGAATAAAGCCTTCGCTTTATAACAGACTTGCGCTCCAGGTCTAACGGGCGGTAAAGGGAGGCTTTCTCTAGTCATTATAGATGACTATCTCTCTATTCGTTGCTTTCATATCCTTTCCAATATAGATCTGTTAGTAATACTAATAGCTGTGTCAATGTTGCGTCAGATTTGTCTGTCAGGATTGAGATTAACGATAGCTGCGTGTGATTACATTTCTGTGAGATCTTTATTAAAATATTAAGATCGCGCATAAATATATTTGAGTTGGTAAACTGGTTTTCAATTATGCTCTTGACTGTTTTTTTTTTCTTTTGGGTGGGAAATCATCAAATAACTTCTCCCGCTCTGGGTGGAGCGGGAGGGCGTGTCAGACTTTTACTGACTAAAACCCACCCGTGTTCCCTCAGTTGCATGTGTGCCACGGTATCTCTTTCTAACAACCCGCACCCCTGGCAGGCATCGGCCCTTGCGGGCCCATCAGTTGCTGCTGACATCTCTTTAAGGTGCGCGTGGAACACAACGTGCCGTCGACCCGGGCTTGGTCCTTACCGGACAGCGAGCTACCCATTATTCGCCGTCCGCAAGCAAGCCCGTGCCTACGGTGGCCGGGAATCAGCCTGGGATTCCCGACGATGCTCTTGACCGTTCAAAATGAATCTGTGTTGTCCATCATTTATCGTCATGATTGATTTAATCTCGCGTTTTGCAAGTGTTATAAGTTGGGACCGTGTCAAGCTTATGAAACATAGTTTTAAAAACATGCTTAGACTTGCATTAGCCGCGTCTCGTTCAGCTATTGTTTCACTTTGATGATAGATTGACATTGAAAGGTTATGTCAGGCGAACGCATTAGGCAACCATCCTACCAAAAATAACTATTCTGCATCAATTATCATAATTTAACAAAAAATATAATTTAAACATAATTTCTTTAACTCAACGGTATATAAAACATATACACCATTTGCATTATTGTCAGAGCCGGTCCAGTCCGGCCACTTTCGTTTTTTCTCCGACTCACGACTTAGCGATACACTGCTCAGCTAATATCCGTTATTATGTCACCCATGTGTGTTTTTTAGTTCCGATCAAACTTGTTAGACTGACGACAACTGACCAGGACGGATAAACACGTGTTTCCTATTGAACGAGATGTAGTAGAAGAGATATTTTGGAATTCTTATTGGATTGTGGATTGGATTTTAAACTATCGATAGTGTTGTTTTGTGTTCATATGCGTTAGTGTAGATGTTAACACAATTTTTAAACCGAAATATAATGCGTATGAATGTTAATTGAATCATCTTTAGGACAATATGTTTGTATTTGTTATTGGTTTATGTTATTTATATTTGTATTTCCTCATATTTACTGACCTACAATAAATGTTTTTATACATTATTCTGATACCAAATACACACTTCATCTTTTATGCCTTTTATCTTGTAACCTCAGCACATAAGCTGCGGCAAGTCGTCGCGTGTCGGTTTTAAAAACTTTGCGCGAATTACTAATCTGTGACAACCGGGAAATTACTTCAAATAACAAAGATTACGGCATGGTTGCTGTCATCAATTGTGTCTCAGTGTGGTCTATGAATAACAGTTAGATAAAACAATTTGTGGTGGATCTACTCTCTTGCACAATCAATCAACTGTGCTGTTACTGCAGCTTGAAATTTGATATCTGATTTCGCACATTTCTTATGAAGTATGTCTAAAAATGAATATTCTTGTTAATCAGTTGTAGCATTGGGTAACACGCACATTCTTTAATTTTTTTTAAGGTTCATTTTATTTTAAATCCCTCTAAATCTGAAGTACCTAAGTCTGACTCAGTAACTTTATGTTCTGTCGTATTGTGGGAATGTATCTGTAATTAAAATAACCAGGAACATGCTATAAGTTTCCCATGGCACTAAGTCTGCCTCTATACATTTGTGTGGTTACATTATGAAATAAATATTTAAATAAGATATTGGAATCCGACAAGAAAGTCTCAACCAGTGGTGGTGGTCCCACTAGATTATAACTAATATCTATCTCATTTGCAAAATCACATATTTCCGCTATCTGCACAGTTCTAGTCATTTCATCAACTTCCCCGGTTCCAATAATAACTTACATATTACCCTAACGATACCAAAGAAATAATATATAAAAGCATTTGAAATGAAAAGTAATCAAGGTAGTAATCAAGACATTGGTCTAACGGGTTCCGGTAGAAATAGAAATCGTAGGTCAGGCCCGTTATTATATCATCATGAGGCTTTTGACCTTGTGGGTACTTGAGAAGCCATCAGGAAAAGATATACCGTACTTTTACTTTTTTTGGTTTTCATTTGCATACCTGTTTTAATGCAAGTAGTGGGAATTTAATCGAAGAATGCGCACTTTATTTGAGATAATGGGAAGTTAGCCTTTTTTCGACCAAAACGGAGGTTGTTTTTACATCTCACACGGCAAAAAGAGTATGTATGTAGTTATGAAATAATTTGACAGTCTAGACAGCAGTCGTGCGGTGTGGTTATTTTATATTTTGTGGTCGTGTTTATTTATGATTATCAGGACAATAAAGATAAAGGTCTGGTGAAAACTTGTAATTGTAATTACCTAATAATTATCAGTTCAATGAGAGAGCCATTTTGGGTCAACTTGAAGAAGGAAAACGTTAATGTATACCTGATACTAAATACGTTGTAATAAACACCTTAGCACACGCCATGCTTGGGATGAAGCTGTTAGCTCCATAATGGTGCCTGTACATAACAACAAGTTGCCTACAAGCTGTAGTGGTTCCGCGCCATGCTTTTCTTACTTCCTCCGTGTGGACTTCGAGGAAGTCACACTTACATCTTTTAGCATTATTTTGTAATTGTAATGACGTGTTTATACTACTTTACGTGGAATTTGTAAGGAGAGTTTAAATGATAAGGGAGTCACGTGAACTATTCGTGCCATTTTTAACACATTCAAACAAGTTAGTTGACACAATCGGCGCGAGTGAATATTGTCCTGCATACCACGTGGATTCGCATCAGTTTGACCAAAGGTTTATGTAATAGGTGTTTTTTACATTGAGATTGTACACATAGTGCACATTGTCTTATATTATCGGTTTCTCTTGGTTTCCCTTGCAGAGTTACAAAGATTCTCTATTCAGCTTTCTCTCCCTTCCCATTCCGATTAGTTTCCGGTCCATTCAATCCAATAGAATATAGATGCTGGAAGCACTGGAAGGGTTACTGTGGCTGAGCTTAGGGGCCCATGTAGAAATCTTTTTCTTTCGAATAAATAATAACGATGATGTATCCATATTGATAAATATGCGTAAATGTTAATTATACGCAGTAACTGTCAACATAATGATAAATTTGTAACGCCTGTAGTGTCGTTTTTTACTATTGCAAAATATTTTTTATCGAGATTCGTTTTGCTAAACATAAAAGTTTCACACGCTCTCTCGGGCTTTCGTTTGCATATTACTTTATGTAATTAATTTGATTTCTATAGGCATAACGTAGCATCAATTTAGAAAATAATTAGAATCATTAATTATATACGATTATACGATACGACGATGATTTGTTTGTAAAAGAACCATATTGAGACGCCTGCTTTTTGAGAAATCTATAACATCACGTTTTCCCCAAAAGCCCCAAGATAATAATAATCATTTCAGCGTCTTGATTTATGGCATAAGGTGTAGGTATGTTATATCAAAGATTAAGTTCTTGAAGACCTGCTGGCGATTCTTATCTAGGTTGAGCCGTGAACCCGCACAAGTTATTATGGTAATAGTTCTCTTACGCAAGAGATCTTGAACTCTCAACCAGTTTGATGCGCACGCGTTTACCGCTTTCTTTGGAAATCACCGGATTTAGATATTATCTCAGGGAAAATGTTTGTTTATGCATAATATTTTTTGTATATATTATTCATAGTATTTTATTATGCAAGGTTTGATAAATTATCTTAATTGAGAGTTGAATTATTTATTTTGAATACAACACACACACCCACACATACACACATACACACACATACATTTACACACATTACAACACACACACACACACATACACACCCTCACACACACACATTTACATTTTTTTATATATTATATTAAAGTAATCTAGCTTGTGTTCGCGACTTTACTCTCAACTAGATATTTCTCTAACGATAAAATTTAAGTAAAATTAGTAACATTCGTCTGTAACAGTCAGTTTCAAGTTCCGATCATTCCCGGCTATTACCACTATTACAACACACAACACTATACGTGAGAAGAAGCAATATCGTTACGCCGGCGATCGTCCGACAATTTATAATCGTCCGTTTATGGTTCACTGATAACACCGTACATAAGTGCAAAGTAGGCAAGTATACTATACGATCTAGAGTAGATAGTAATGACCTCTCGCAGGAATGTTTTGTCTTTAAAACTACCAAACAAAACATTAAATAATCTCATCAGTCGATCTGGGTAATGTATTTTTTTTTTCTTTACTTATATTTTTCATAACTAGTGAAATGTATGTCGTACGTAACTAGCGGAATGTACCCTTCGGGGAAACAAAGAGTGATGTTAAGTTGTGTAATTTTTACAAATTTATTTATTTTTTCAAATTAAATCTTTCGTCATCGTTTAATTATACTGTTCAAATTGAACATCTCATAAACGGTAACTATTGAAGACAGGCATCTCAATTACCGCTACAATAAATACCAGAGGGATATTAGCACTTAAGAGACGGATTGGTAATTAGGATTACAATTTATTTACGGGCAATCAGTTTTACCTGAAGAATACTGTTGGAATGGAACACGACTGGAGAGGAGCTGCCTTATCCATAACCATATTCATACTCAAGCAGATCTTGACAATGAATAATCTGACTGGTGATTAGGATTACAGTTTACTTATAGGTATTCAGTAAAAAATCAATAGAATATTATTGGACCATATCTGAAGAGAAGCTGCCTTATTCATAATTACAGGTAGGAAGGTCTCGGCTATGAATAGGGCAGCAAAGCTCCGTGCAAAAAAAGTACTTTATCGTTATTTCCTTACAGATCACAACTTGATTCAATCTCCACTTTCCATTTAAATACCAAGCTTTAAAAAATGCCCTTTAAAAGTACAGCATGCATCCAATCGCGGAGGGAATGCGGACGTGTTGTACTTTTTCTGCACAATCAGCTGTTCTCATATTATTACGTACACACGCCGACGTCGGCGCTGCACAGGCACAGGTGCGTTTCCTCAGTTTTTGCGACGCACTGTCGATGCCAACGACTTGATCGATCGACTGCGAAGATGAGCCTTAGTTTACACACACTACTGCACTTGAGAAATACTGGAGTAATATGACGTTGATGATAGGAATAAAATAAGTTAACTAAATTTGTAAGTTATCACTATTTAAGACTCGAATTTTTAATCTGTACGAAAAATGGATATTGGATTAGTGAATACCTGAATTTAACATGCTGTAGGATATTTAATCCAACTCTAGAACGAATCAAATAGGAAGTTGATAGTTAGCAACGAAATCACAAAGGTACCTACAGAAGATGTATCAGATTAATATTACAGGGCTTAGCTCTTAGCTAAAACCAAGAGATTTTTGAATCCATTGCTATCACTTGTTACCTAAATTAAAAGATGTTCACCCTAGGAATGAGCGACAACCCTTATTCTACCTTCATACAGGAAATGTACTGGTAAACTGGAATGTACGGCGAAGGTAAAAGTAGAGTTACGATTACGATCGCCTGTCAAGTTGATTGATGGGTCAATTGACACGTCGCTACCAGGAGTACAGAGTTATGAGGAAGTGACGTAAGAGGATTCCAGTATATGCATACTTGATGTGTTTTATATGGTGAGTGGGGTTTCAAGATGATTTCTGAAGGAGTTAATTAAGTATTTTTATGATCTGATATTTTCGTTATTACGAAAAAGTTTCTGCTGAGAAAAATTCTAAAATATATCTAGATGATTATTTTGAACTAAGAAACTCACAGTTGGCAGTCATTTTATTGAAAGCTCCAATTAGACTAATATAGTAGTGGCAATTTCGATTTTCAATACTATGGATCAAGCATTTAATTATTTAACCATTAATTTGCCGAGCACTAAGCGTAGGTAAAATTATTAACAAACTGAATAGACACGGTAACTTTTTTCAGAAATCTAAGAGCCTTTACAAAACTACCATCATTGATTGTGTTTTACATTCATTCCTCAATGAGATCATTAAATAAATGACAAAAATAAAATGCAAAAGAATGTTACTCAAGTTCACTCTGATACACTTCTATTTCAATTTTATCTTCAATCACAATTTAACGCTTAACCACCGATTAAAATCATCGGCAATTTAATTGAAAATTACCATTTTACGACAGTCAAGGCAATAAAGAATATTGTAAGTACCTACAATCAGTCAAATCATTGATCATTACAATAGTGTGAAATAAACATACAACCAGGTTTTAGAATGAATTGTTTGCACGTCGATGTCTCTAACAACTATCTTCTTCTTTTAGAGTCGATGGCAAAAGTAAAAACATTGTATTATGTTAGATGTTAAAAAGCGGGAATGGTGGTCTTAGTCCTGTTGTGGGAGAACACAGGCTTGTAATAATAATAAATAAATAAATATATGAGTTAGGCCCATTGGATGACCTTATAGGGCAGTGGTGCCCAGTGGTAGCGGCCGCGACTTAAGAGTTGTAGGTCGTAAGTTCGAACCCCGGCAGGCACTTTACTTTGTGTAAATTATTTCATCACCACTGCTCTTAAAACGGTAAAGGAAAACATAGTGAGGAACTCGGCATGGCAAAAAACCTTAAACTCGAAGACATGTGACATGATGACATCTACCAACCCGCACTGGGGTCGCATGGTGGATTACAGCCCATGCACTCTCACAGAGAGGAGGCCTGTGTCCCAGCAGTGGGAACATTATAGACTGATTATCCATTGGATCGCCAATCACGGTACCAGTGGCGTTTTTAAGTCCTCATAAGTGCAGGAATATGGTCACTTTGGACATGGCAACATAATATGGGGCATTGTTTGGCCAGGAGCACGGCCGCGGCCCTTGCACTAGTTGTCGATTGGATCAATAATCCCCCATTTCGCAAGAATCTTACAGCCTGTATAAACTTCTAAATGTCTACCAAAATAAAACTTTGTTAACTGGAGCGGATACACTCGCAGTTCAATAAATACGTCAAGTAGATTACTTTGATTATTAGACGTCAAGTCGAGCTAGTTGGCTACCTGTTTGGAAGTTGTATTTCGGCAAGGAAACTGAACAGTACTTTTATAAACCTAAATCGAATTAGTATTAGTATATTACCAAACATACTCTTCTAGCTAAAGTACATTTTTCTTATTTATATTAGACCGCTAATAATGTTTCCAAGTCAACGCATTGAGCTTTATCCAAAACAAAGACCACTCGAGTTTAAACTGACATTTTATTTTAATATTTAATTAGCAGTAGGTCGACACCTATCATACTCACATTGATTTAGCTGGTCGAAACCAATCGAAGGATATAATTAACTGATAATGACAGCACAGCAGGACGAACGAGTCTTTTTTTAAACAAGCAGGAAACAAGCATTGATCACCGCGCTTGTTCACTGTGTGGGGCCATTCCAAATCCAGATTTCCTGACGATATTCATCTTATGTCTAACATTCAACAACCCGTAACCTAGTTACCACAAGACAAGTTAATAAACACACTATCTTTTAAACCATAAATTGAGAACAGCTCTCCATGCTACCGTATAACATTAAACATGGTATAAGTAAGCCATTGCAACATCACGTCGAAGCTAGCATTAAAGATTGCAAGTAAACGCTTTTTGCAAACGACGACGACGCTTATTAACGCTTTAAGTCACGTTTGGTAACTGGGCTTTTAAATGGTCGTAAGTTGGTTAATGAGTGTCGTATGTGGGATATGTTAGGTACTTGTGATACTTTTAATAACTAAGTACTAAGTCTCAACGGCTTAAGCCTAAAAACGAAATCTTAAAATAAAAGCATGTATTCTAAAATGTGAGCCTTCCTTTCGTGGTTCATGTGGAGTAACATATTTGGTAAACAGTGGTTTCTGCGTTGAAAGCTAAAATCACATACAGAAATAATTTGTGACTAAAGGCTTTTCGTACCACACAATTACCAAAGCACACAAGTTTGTTCAACGAAAATTTAATTTAATTTAAGAAATAGTCAATAAGAATGCATTTCATTAATATTAAAAATACAACAATACGCTTAAGAGCATTTTCTTTGACTTATTGTTGCATTTTTATTTTTGATTACTATACATTTTGCATATAAATACATAATACATTGAATAAAACAAAAAAAACTTCGATACGTGATTATTATTTTTGTAACAAACTTACGTCATCTTCAATATTTTTACGCCTAAAAACTTTTTAATCTAACGAACAGGCTGTTTCTTACACACGTATCGTTTAAATGAGCTTTCTATAAAATGTATGAATACCGACATGTATGTAAGTACAGAGAATTTCACCATCCTTCTTATGTTCAATGAAGTCATAGCAAATTGTAAATCTTCCAATGAGTCGCTATTAGCTTTCTATTACTATGTTGTTTAACTGACGTTAGTTGAGATGGTAGCTTATACAATTTCGAATATCTAATGGCCTGACTTTTCATTCGTACATCTTTGACAGTCGTTACGGGTAGGCCAGAAGCAAAAAAGTCTGATAACCAGTCTTACCTGGGGGTATCGTGTTATATAGCGATCTGCCAATAATGTTCCCACTGCTGGGATACGTTGGGAAGATCTTAGGCAACCTCCTCTCTGTGAGAGCGAGTGGGCAATATAATCCACCGCGCGGGCCCAGTACGGGTTGGTAGATGTCACATGTCTTCGAATTTTCGCTTCTTGGACATACTGGGTTCCTCACGGTGTTTTCTTTGAATGTTTTGCGAGCAGTGGAGATGAAATAATTTACACAAAGTAAGATGCCTGCCGGGGTTTGAACCCACGACCTACAACTCGTAAGTCGTAGCCGTTCCCACTGAGCCACCACTGCCGAGCACAGTGGCGGCTGGGTCCCTCAACTGGATTGTGTGGAGGTCAGATAGGCAATCGCTCTAAGTATTTTTTTGGTATTCAGCTGTATGCGGTTCAGAAATAAAAATCAATCGACATTTAGGTATAGAACCAGAACTTTTTGCAAGTCAAAATTAGATAAGACAGATGCCCGAAACGCCCGCCCTTCACCATTTCCTAGTGCTTTAGCTGGGAAGAAGAAGCGCAACAAACTCCCCAGCAGCACAGCTGCCGGTTCAGTTACAGAAACTTGATTCTATACAGAAGTAGATTAAACTGGAAGCTGATCCGAGATAGCTGGGAAAAGGGTAGGCCGTTTGGTTACTTATGGAAATCTGTTATTGTATTTTTGTTTTTTTTTTTTGGTTGGAAAATCTTTGAAATATTGTTTTTTATTGACACCAATCAATGTGTAGTTTCGTAATAAGTAGTACAGCTTGTACCCATACGTTTAACCAGTGTATAGAAGACACAATCAAAATTCTTACCCATTCATAATTGCAAAGAATTATCAGAAAGATCGCACTTCCCCACTTCCCGTAGGAAATGACTTTACAAAACAAACGTAAAGTAATTTAATGAAAACGGAACAATAAAACTAGACGCCATTTCTTTATTGTTATACGCTAAGTAAGCCGTGTCCCACGAGTATGAAACAAGTTTGATATTGCAATCAACACAACCTTTCAACCAAGTGAATAAGATTCAAAATCATTATGACTAGGTATGTTAGATTTTGCTGATGTTTGACAACCTAATTTGCGGTCAATGACGTTCTTATCTCGGAGGTGTAAGGTTGAATACAGTCTGTGTGTTTAGTAAGTGTAACGTTGTAGAGTCATAGCCCACTTTTGTTTAGCTTATGCCATAATGGCGATGACACGCCGCCTCCTTTCTTCGTTAATTAATTTGCTCGGCTTAGAGAAATCCATGGGAGTAGGCTGAGTTATTTTTTCTTTGAGTTATGGCTGCGTCTATGGTATCGTCAAGGGCTATGGAACGTTTCATAAGGTCTTATGTAACAGATATTTTCGCACGGGTCTTAGTCGTTTTTGGAATAATCTCTAAATGATCTGGTTATGGTCTGAAGATTATCGTGGTGAGCTAATTAGACCTTGAAGAGTACTTTAAGTGAGATAATTGGGACGCCTTTTTGTTTTTGGTCTAGCGATTAATATGGCTTTACGATCATTGTCAATAACACAAATAAGGTCTAATTCCTAGATTAGACTGAAAAAAGATTTTGTGACTTGTATTTCACGTTATTATTAGCCCGGACAGGACAAGAATACATCAATGGGAAATCATGAGTTGACCGATAAAAACAAAATGAATTGAATGTTTGTTAATATTAAATTTAAAAGTTCACACAACGCGCACATCCTCGGGAAGCATTTAACTAGATTTTATCTTGTGTAAAACTATTGCGGTAGTGACGATCATGATTTAGTAAAAAGATTACAGGTAAATGTCAGTGAATTTATGTTTATCGCTTGTATTAGCTTTCTCTTCACTGAGTTCCTTCCTATGCCCGACAACTACTCATTATTTTGCTTTAATTATAAAGTAATTATGTCAAGTGGATATTTCAGCTTCCCTCTTGCGTTTAGCAATATCATACATGATCAAGCACTGTGATTTTAGGATATCTGACTTGAAGAATGGTAAACCATTAGTAACTGGCTCGTTTGTTCAGTATTCACAATTGTTAAGCATAGGTAGCAGGGGGCTTGTGGCTAAGTAACAATAGCTGCACGGGTCGATCGATCAGGTTAAGCTACTCTTGCCGTGGTTGTTCCGTGGATGGGTGACCAACTTTACAAACCAAGACCCTTCCGTGCCTCGGAAAGCAATTTAAACCGTTGGTCCCGGCAGTCATTTGTGGATCTTTGACAATCGTTACGGGTCGTCAGAAGCCCGAAAGTCTGCCAATCAGTCTTACCAAGGGGTATCGTGTTACCCAGTTACTGGGTTGTGGAGGTCAGATAGGCAGTCGCTCCATGTAAAATACTGGTATTCAACTGCATCCGATTAGACTGGAAGCCGACCCCAACATAGTTGGGAAAGGGCAGGCAGATGATGATGAAGTGTTAAGCATAAGGTTCTAGGAATCGAACCCTCCTCGGTTCGATGTTCCTAGGTCGAGAAAACTCATTTTTCCATAAGGAATTTCCGAATAGCAGCCCTCTCACTCAACTAGGCTCTCTCCCTACCATGCCCTGCTATGAGGCTTACACATAACTATCAAAATGTGACGAATAAAAAACTCTGCCTGCCTTTTCCGGGACATGATCTTAAGTTGTTCATAGTTGACATTTATCGTCTATTATGAAGACTGATCAAGGTTGATCAATAGCCTATCAAATTCTAATGATCAAAGATTACGATGATCATCGTTTGAAGCAACTGCCCTAAATATTCCTCATTGCATTTTTAGAGATCTACAAAGTTTCATAACTAAG
This sequence comes from Polymixis lichenea, assembly GCA_949091785.1. Taxonomy (NCBI): domain Eukaryota; kingdom Metazoa; phylum Arthropoda; class Insecta; order Lepidoptera; family Noctuidae; genus Polymixis; species Polymixis lichenea. The sequence continues at coordinate 23,450,710 of OX420944.1, forward strand.
TCTTACACAAGGGCTACTGTCGACAGTATAAGGCATAAATAATTACCTGATGAAGAAACGAAGATTAGCTTTCATAATAACCACAGAAAGGGATTAAACTTAGCTTACCTTAGACCTTGGTGTTTTATGAATGGAATGGCCGGTTAACTTAAGTTTGATTAGAGATATCTGAAGCGTAAATAATGTAGTTTTGAGGTCAATGAGTCTGTCTAGACTAAATGCTGTTTGATTCCCAGCCTAAGATTTATACAGAGATAATTTCAATTCTAAAGTGAGAGTGAGGTAAATATTTTAATCAGTCGATTACGAAGCAACAGGTATAGAAGTAGCAATTTTATGTTCCTGGAGGTGGCGCAAAAGCTGTAATTTAAGTTCAAGTGTCAGTACCTAAACATTAATAGGAAAATTATTCCTTACGTAACAGCATACTGTAATCGGGATTTGTTTTGAAAGTATGAAAATTATTGAATATGGCCATTTGGTGGCAAGAAACATGACTTTGTTTCAGTAGCTTTTTATCTAGCCAAATAATAAGTTTTCTTTTATTTTTGACAGTTGCTGTTTGCAGCAGGTTGGCAGGGTCGGGCTATTTACACAGCTTTAAAAATTATGAGGTGTTTTAGACGAGACTCGGTCATTTATGACGAAACTCACGTTAGTAAGAAACATCTCTGAAGTTTATGGTGTGTGTCGCCATGGAATGTTGGTTTAAGTTCTGAAATCTCAGTTGATCCACATGGTATGATTCAATTAAGGGTAAGTATCTGGTTGCGTGGTGTAAGTGGATTTCCTGTATTGCACGTGTTGTCGACATTCTTGAAATGTATCGCGCTGGGTTTTCTCTGAATATACCTAAGATAATCTGCGGGTTATTAGCTATGCAGGAACTGGGTGTGGCTAAAGTACTAAAGGCTCGATTATTACACTGGATTTAGGATTTGCCCACATCAGCTCATTCTTATGAAGCAGGATACAAACTTGATGTTTATTGTGATTTAGGTAATTATTTTTAACGGTTACTCACTGGAAATCGACCAACATGTATCTATTTCCACGATTTATATTATTATGACTTACTTTAGTTTTATTTTTATTCAGTTGTATCCGGTTAGACTGGAAGCCGACCCGACATAGTTGGGAAAAGGCTAGGCAGATGATGATGACCATAGTTTTAGTTTGATTAAATTATAAATGGCGCCCTCCCAAATCGTTATAATCAACCAACGTCAGAAAAACAAGATAGAGAAGGGTAGAGAGGCTTTTGGTATAATTAATTGCATTTTACGACATCCATTAAACTACAATCGAAACCCGTTCTCCGTGTTATTACAACAATACGTTGTTATTGTACACTAATTACACATTCTAACAAAGCCGTCCGTCGATTTAACGCCAGAACTCGTAAAACAATCAAATGTCAGCTGTTCTAACACATCATGACACAGACAACATTGCTCAATGCTCAATAACATGTTAAACCTATAAAACATCGGTAGCATTTTACGTGTTGTGTAAAATCACTTCAGTTGAGCAGTCGTCGAATTTAAGTGGATACACAGAAATGTCAAAGTGTGATGACTTGTTAAAAGCATATGCTTTAGACGATGGCAAGTTTCTTGCCTGCGACACACAATAAATTGATGAAACCTTTTAACGGTGCGACTTCTATTGTTACTTTAACTTATATGGTATAAGCATAAGTATAATTAACCTATAATATACCCACTGCTGAGACACGTGGTTTAATTCTCTTTGGGCACAGGCCTCCTGATTGTGAGAGGGACGAGGCAGGGCATATATAGTATGCCATGGCCAATTCAACCAAACCGTGTAAGTCAGGCTTTAGTAAAGAGCCTTTACGAGCCTTAACTCGTAAAGGCTGGATGCGTTCAGCTAACGCATCCTGGGCACGCCACGTTACTAATCTGCTAATAGGTTTATCTTTTTACTACGGCATGAGTTGATCTCATAAAAATACGTGAATAGTTTTTTAAGATGGTTTTGTCCGGTTCGTAAAATTTCTATTTTTGTTTCTGATAGGCTCGCGTTTGGCCACTATTTAACCGGATGATGAGCGATGATGGTGCAAGCTTACCTAGAAGTTACCTGTTCACTCTCGACGTGATAACAACCAGTTTATAGCTATCAGAGAACACAAACTCGGCCAGGAATTCCCTGGCCATCATTCCTTACACTCCATATTGTACGCGCAATGAAAAACAAATAATTATTAATTTAAGTAATGCGTAATTTAAAATTAAAAGCGATAATTACTGTAGCAATTATTTTAGGTGACAGATATAATAACTGTCTTTGAGTATATCTGACCTTTTGTTAGAAGCAATTAAAATGAAATCACCATATCGCACACCTAGATCTGAAGGGAGTTAAGTGAAAAATTGGAAGTTTTGAATTGAATTCCTTAACTCACTACCTATTGACCAATAAACAGATTTTAAAATATTTTTCTAGTAGAACTTGCAAAGCAATATGTAAACAGATAACTTCTCCAGTGTCTAAGGAACACGGTTAACAGTTTTTGACTTTTTCTGAAGAAAGTGTTTTTCTTTTAGTTAACTCTGTTTAAATCTAGATGTGCAATACATCACCACTCAGTACAGTGAAATAACAATAAAAATGTTTTATATTACACAGTCGTTATTTATTTCTCTCTATAGTTTGATGTCTTGTCGACATAACATAACTTGCATCTCGCAGTAAATTAATGGCAACATTATGCTTACTGTAAATTAAATAATGGTCTTTTTATAGACCGTGTTTGTTTAAAATTATTTATTAGCATATAAAGCGATCTATTTATCGTTCTTATATTAATTATTGTGGCCATAAAATTATGTATAAAGTCATTTGAATGCTGTAATGTAAATACTCACATTTTATTAAACTTTCTTTTCTGTTCCTGTGAGTTATTTAATTGGATTATAAAATCTCCACTTTAATTAATAAATTAGTTATGTCTTTGTATCTTTAACGGTATTTAATAAAACAATAGCGTTTAATGACATATTGACTGAGTTTCAATACAATTTAGTAACAAATAAAAGGTGTTTTAATTATTTTTAGCCGCTGGACAGTCATCCCACATTGCAACCACCAACCATCACGGAATATTTTTTTTAAAAAGAATACTTATTCTCATACATAAAAACAATAAAAATGAAATTCCACACTTCTAACATTGGCTTGTCTCAAGTTATTCACACAACTATGCCATACTACCCACGAATTCTAAAATAAACAATAGTAAGTTGCCCACTCCGGCAACTTTCGTTTTCACCTTGACAGGCTGACCCAGATGCAGTGCATCAGAGATGAGATCTGGTGCCGCTCCACATATTACTGATAACTAAAGCAGCAGAGTGTAGTGTGCGCGTATGAGGGTAATGTGCGCAATTTACTTTCAATCAGTTTTGACTGGGAATGACAGCCAGGGGAATTATGTTGGACGTGTGATCATGATCATTGAGATATGGAGGTGCATCATGCGTGTGGCTTGTGTGTAGTAAGTCACATAAATATTTCGATGATAAGGAAGTGATTTGAAGAACAATTTATTTTGTCACGGAGGAGAAGAAAATTTTGTGCACTGTAGTAGTAACACCGAAAAAAATAATTGGATAACAAACAGGCTATTTTTCTTCCCTGCTTTCTTGGTGGCCATTTTGGAACATCAACATTAAGCATTACCAAACGCATTTCAGGTTCGTTACCATATTAGAGACAAAGTTTGAAAGTTTTGATCGTGACTGAGAGCTATGTCCGATGAAAGATACATTTTTTGTTTCTTTAGAGATGAATCTCCGACAGTCATTTAGGATATTGTGTTTTTTTTTCCAAAGAACTGCATCTAATTCTTAGACAAACGCCGAACAAAAATTGTAATACTATCGTGTCTGAATCCAAATTAAACCTGTCGACTTGCGACGAGCAACAAATAAGTCCATACTACACAATTATAATCAAGCTAGTTTCAAATTTTATTTGGAGCACTGACATTACGCTTCGCTGCGACATACTTAGTTTCTATACCTATTGAGAACATTATAAATTTTACTGAATAGACAAAATAACAGAGAAGTAGATTTAGTACCTGTAAGTTTACAACCATCTTCTATTAAATCCATGGGAAATGGATACTAACTGGTTTAATCAAAACAGAAATTAAACTTAATTACGTAAGTACTTACTACTCTCTTTTTCAATTCAAAAGACAATAAAACAAACCAAATAATATAACGTTTTCAACAATATCCTCCTGTTTATATATCAGACGATCTCACAGAGGCTTCAGTTTTATCGCAAAGCAAATCGTTTTAAAACAAAATCGCCGCGAAGAGAAAGTTGGAAAGCGGCCGAACTAAGTTTGTTTGTAATTAAGCGAATAATTTTGTCATAAAAATAACTATTTAGATTTAGTTACGTGCTCTATGGAATTATGATTTTGTATTATTTACCATTAAAGTTATGGTTATATTTGTGTTATGGGACAAGTTCATTGTACCAGGCCACTCAGAAAGTATTGCAAAAAAGTTTTTATGTATGAGAGACTGGCCAGTTATAATCTATTTTGAAAATATGATTACTTGTTAGTAAAAATAGGTACGTTCCAATTTCAAAATTTCCCTCCACATTTTTTGCGAGCTAATTTAAATTATCGTGTCTCCTAAAAAAATTGATCTGTGCCGGAAACATTTTTAGGCTATTATTTTTTACGATTTCAAGTGTCGCCTGAAACCGGACGAATCGTACGATAGTCTTAAAATGGCATCCATGGATGAAGGCCCTTGTAAGGCAACCGTGTATGGTTGGTATAATGAATTCAAGCGCGGTTGACCAACTTTGTGGAATGAAGAAAGAAGTAGTCGCCCTTTGACGGCTGTTACGTAAGAAAACGTGCTAGCAGTGAACAATTTAATCCATGACAATATGCGAGTTACATATCAAGGGATTCACCAGATACTGCAGGTTGGATCAGAAAGCCTTCACGAATTTCTACACGTGGATCTTCGCGTGAGGAGGGTACTTTCACGCTGGGTGCCGCACAACCTTACCGATGCTCAGAAGAGAAAAAATAAAAGAAATATTATAAAAAAAATTGAAGCAGGCTCGTCTCGCCGTATTTATAAGTCTTGGATTTATCAATGCGATCCAGAAACTAAGCGCCAGTCGACGGTTTGGGTGTTCCAAAATGAATCAACGCCAAAGTGAAGCGATCTAGAAGCGGGGGGAAGATTTTAATCGCGAGGTTTTTCAACTTAACTAGCTACTTGGTATCAATTCCCTTACGGAGCCAAAGAACCATCAACGCTGAATGGTATACTACCAAATGCTTGCCAGAACTTTTCTCTATAATGAGCAACAAGCGACCAAACACAGGGCCTTGCGGGCTACTGCTCCACCATTACAACGCGCTTTCGCACACCGCGCTCAAAACAAGGGACTTCCTCGAGAGCACGCCGGTCAAACTCCTGGGTCACGCTCCTTACAGCTCTGACCTAGCACCGTGTGACTTATTTTTGTTCCCAAAAATAAAAAATCAGCTCAAAGGGATACAATTTTCGTCGCCGGAAGATGCGCTGTCAGTGTTCGAGCAGGCTGTAAACGAGATGTCTGTGGCGGACTGGAAAAAGTGTTTGGAAAATTGGTTCAGACACATGAAACTTTGTATAGAGGCTAGTGGAGAGTACTTTGAAAAGATTTAATAAAAAAATGTTTACTAGAACATTTTGCTTTATTTCCGCAAAACTTTCGAGTGTCCCACGTTTCTGTTGTTAGATTATATATTTTTTTGCAACTCTTCGAGTGGTTACCAAGGCGTGAGTGATATTTTATGAACAATACGTAGATTAATTAGTCATTATTAAATAGACCCAACAAAATTTTAGAATACTAATGAAATAAGTTCATGCGACCTTGTGGAGCAGGATCAGCGTTTAGCCCAGCTTTTACTTAGCGAAGCAATCCCCCGACTCATAATATGCTTGGCTGCATAGTATGCGTTTCATTTATTGTAACATTTTAAACAGTACACGTAGGTACAGTAACAGTTAGTAATGATATACATCATATATAACTGTAAAGTAATACTCACATAAAGTCTGGCGGGCCACTATGGCGACGATCACCACAAACAGATAGGTCTTAGTATGCATGATGATCACTGATCACACACGGCCTAGCATCGTCACAACACGCACTGAAACACCCTCACTGCCTCATTGTTCACCTGGAAACAAATAGAATAGTGTTTAGTGAGAACAAGGTGGGTGGTAAAAGGAATTTTGGTATTGGTTCATCCACGATTTGGATATTTTCTTGATCATAAGGGTTTATTTTACTTCGCAGAATTACCTGATAAAGATTTTCTCTTTTTTACTGTAAAAATCTTCCAGTTAGGACCATAAGCGCGTTGATGTCTTTTACTCTGAAAACTACAAAGTACTGCAACATTCTCAAAGTGAGTAAACCGATTCGTAATAGGCAAAATAAATTATAGGAATTTAACCATGATGAAAACCAGTTCTTTTTTTTTCAGGAACCTCACCTCCATTAATATTCCCTTTTCATAGACTTTCAACTAACTTTATCCTCTAAAACCCAATTTAGTATAAACTACGTACCTACTTAACCTCTAGATTCATAACCATTAGAGAAATATAATGTAGAACCGAGAAAGTTAGCAGCGAAGCCTCCGGCTGCAGGAGGCAGGTAGAAAGGTAGGCTGTTACAAATGCACCGTACCGTTACCAACTGTACGTGGCTCCAGATGCGAGGGGAACCTTCGCAGACGGGGAGATCTTATCTGGGTATATTAATATGAAAAGCCAGTGAGGTTAACTAAAAGTGGAGGTAGCTGGGAATGTTTTCATGATAATTAAAAAATAATTCTGATTCAGATTAGGTGCGAGCGGGCTTTGACTTAAAAAGATCTGTTTTCCATAATGTAACAACATCTGACGAGAGCTGACGAGGAAATTATCAAATGAGAATAGGGTAAAATTTACACTATCACCAATGGGTTTCGATCGTATTCAAAGCCCATTTGTACTATAAGCTACTAGTCAATTTAAGGCAAGTGATCGTCATTATTCCACATTCAAGTTTTTCATTCCCTATAACATGCATGGCACTCTTTGAGAAGCCTAGTTTCACGGTTTCAAACAGTCAATCTTTACAGAGAAGAATCCGCAAGAAACTCGAAGATGCCTTTTGATACTGGATACCAATCATACTGATCAAAGCTGTGCAAGTTATTAATACTACGTTTGGCATTTATTTCAAAGCCATGTGTCTGAACGTCTCACTAGTTTGTATGCAGGCGGGAATGCTTGAGGGAGGTAGGAGTAGGAGGGAGGTAGTAACGGCGCGCGCGCATACGGTACTACGACGCGGTTCATTGAGGATTAATTACGATCGGTGAAGATATCGCTTCTTAGAAATATATGGGATTTTATTCACTCGTTTTGTAGTTTGATTAGCAATAGTGTATAGTGTCATAAATAGGTCTGTTCCTTGAACGTTTTGGGTTATGATAAATGCATAGAGACATTTGTAAGCATCACACTAGTTGCATTATCATAATGTCCTTGTTATAGACAGAATTATATTATTGCTCGCTCGTTTAGAATCGAGCTAAGTACTAACAAAACACGAGGACCAAGTTCAAATACAGAAAGAGACTTATTATTTATTTCGTAAACTGTCAAAAATACCACTTTTGCACGTCAATTAGTTTATTAAAACTGACTGGTATTTTGGCCATGGATTTGATAGAACATGATGATGGAATATTACTTAAAAATACTAAACATTTGGCACCAAAAACTAGGTTTTATAAATAGCTTTACAAGTTAGTAGAATTAACTGCAGTTTAATGTGAACCACTCTGGTTATTAATGTTAGAGTGCCAAAACTTGATTCACTTCACTCCAGTTAATACTTGATAACTTGTTGGATGAGGTTCTATTGGTTTGACTTACGTTCTTGTTTTTATTATGACTAAGTCTTGAAAGAAACCAATGGTTGGTAGTATTAATAATTACTAAAGGTACCGCGCTAGATGAATAATCCTTTATTTCAGACCACAAAGAATCCATACAGTAGTGTTAGTTAAATATTAGTATCATAAGCTAGGTAGTCTGTAAATGCCTGCATACAAATGCTGCAAGAAATGAACGTATTCTGTGGCGTAAATGCACTGTTTTAACATTTCAATTTGCAAGAACGAGAATCTTAGGATTTGTTTAGTAAAGTAGTTTGTTAGTTTTAAATGTAGTATTTGCATTTTATAAGTGCGTTAAAGTAATTTAATTAGAACAAAATTCTTTTCAGACTACTTCGTAGTTTTATCATCGGTGGTTGACAGAATTTTTCGATTCATGACGATCCTTATTTTCAGAAAAAATTACGGAAAAATAAAACAAGAAAAAAAAAGAGCAAACTATTTTACGATTTGGACAAATACAATAAGCTATCATAGTAGGAGTAGCAATACTCTAGTAACTCCATTACATTACGAATTACGAGTCTGCTTGTTCTTAGTAATGTTAGCGGAAATAATTGCGCTGTTCATTTGTTTCACAAAAATGTACCGCAGCTGCGATGGACAGACAATGGCCATCAGTCACTTATTTAATTTTAGAATTAGTATGGTTCTGTGTAGCATATTTTCTGTAAGAGAAGTTTATGTAAAGCTTGCCTCCACATGAGATCTGATAATTTTTTGACAGTGCGAGCCATATGGTCTCGTTTTGGCAACATTTAACATGAAAATGTATTTAGTGGGATTACTATATCTCTGTGCACCCTGTCCAAAGGGTTTAGTAAAAGTATGTCAATCTACAGTCCACATCCGAATCTATTAATTTAAAAACCGCTACGGAACCACACGTCAGACCTTAATCGGTCCGCAAAAAGTACATAATGTTAATAAAAAATAGTAACTGTTGCGCAAGTCGAGCAAAGAAACATGAATAATGCACGAACAATAACTGTTCACTAATCACCATGCACACCCTATTTATACGCAAAACTATGCAATCTATGGAACACTTCAATTGTAAAAATAACGACGAATATTATATTAAGAGATTTCCTTTTCTCGTAACTGTTTCATAACTATATTTTCTCCGTAATAAAATGTGAAGCTATTCATATGCTGATTTTGTATGAATAAATGTAATTTATTGCATAAATTGAGCTTCAAACGTTGATATCGACTAAATTGGAATGGAACTGCATTTTAAGTGGACGTTTTGGTTTGTTTTTATTGATGTCTGCCATGGATATGTAGACTGACTGAGTTATTGAGGTACATTATATGATGCTAAACATATCTTAGCTATGTAATATATTTAAAAAAAATACATGTACCTACAAATTAAACTTTTTCTACAATTCCGAATGGATCTGAAATCTTTGCAAAGCCAAATGTTCCAATTGGGTTGATCTTTTGATAGTCTTATATTACTACAAAAACGAAACAGTACATGAACTATACCATTAGAGAGAAGAGAAAAAAACAATATCTCTTAAATACCCAGTGGTTTTATCTAAAACCTTTACAATCACTTTCTTTAATCTATTTTTCTCTTAAAATATTTATTTACAAATACACTTTCTTTAGTCTCAGCAACATGCTTTCCCTTGCTCTAAGGCGCTGCTAACAACACTTCTTGACATAGACAGAAATTGCCTAGATTTATCGGAATACTTAGAAAGATCAAATGTTAGTAGCACTAAAAGAAAAGCTAGAGAAACTGCGTAGTAGATACTCAAACGACATTTGAATAGGCATTAAATTCTTACCTATCATCGATATATCCATACTGATTTTGATAACAAGGAAACGCATGCGACATCATAATCATCAGACCTTAATGCCCGGTTCACATTTTTCCTGTAGCGTTCCAGTCTAGCGATCGAAACCAGCGCTGAAATACCACTGGAATGTACCCAGTTCAGTGAACAATCCAGGCCGCTGACTAGATTGATAGTATACTTATTCATTTCAGCTCGCCCAACGCAGCGCCACTGAAATAGTGAAGACGGCCAATCCAGTGCTAGATTAAAACTGAAATTGTGAAAACGCATTTTTTTTTCTCAATGCTCAAATTTTATTTGCATTCCACAATGTGTACTTAGGTGGTAAATTTAAAAATAGTGATCATTATGGACCCTGTCGGCCACAGCAAAAAATAGTACTTAGTTCTCTGACTGACTAGCACTGGATTGTGTGTATCGGGGATAACACGGCTTTAGTAGTAGTTATACAAAAATTGCAATAGTGCATTTGGCTTCTGACATTTTAATACTTATACCTACCGGAATTTAGTCTAGTAAAATGTTACTAATGGCTAGAACGAGCAAATAAGCATTAATCTAGCTTATTCAAAAGAGGATACCTACGTCCTACACTCTCTCGAACAGATGTTTGCATTATGTTACTAACTTATGTCCGAATCGATTAGTTAAAAAAATTATAAATTACTAGCTGCGCTTCCCGGTTTCACCCGCATGACTCTCGATCCCGTGGAAAAATCGGAGAACCTATTCTAATCTAGGTCATGGTCTACAAATGTGCCAAATTTCATACAAATCTGTTTAGATGTTTTTGCGTGCAAGCTTAACAAATAAGCATACAAGTTAATTTGTTAGAGTCGCGTCGCGCTAGTCTGCGGGAGCTTTTATGCACACCGCAGGCTTCTTTACAATGCACTTCGATTTTATGTTCAACGTTCAAATATACAAATAAACTCCAACGCTACTGCAAATTACACGACCAATTATTATTAACTTTCACATACAAAGATGTTTATCACCAGCATAAAACGTTGAATGATTGAAATGACCTCAATACCTTCAAATACAAATTATGTAACTTCATTGACACATTAAATAACTTTTGCAAGTCACAAACTCATCGACTTTAATCAAGCATCATTAGTTATTCTGTGAATTAATTATCATGTTAGTCATTATAAATGTAGTGATTTATTATTTATCCTTTATTTCAAAAAATACGTTTAAAATTATATTTTTAAATATAAAATCATATGAAATTGTAGCCCACCGGTATCAAAAACAAGGTCCAAGCTACCGGCGGTCAGGGCTCCAGAGAGAGGAACCTCCAAACAATATGAGCCGTGTTCAGAAGTACTGCTTTCTGAATCAATCCCATCATCCAGCTACCCAACGAGAGCCTCCTCAATTGGTAGTCGAGACTCTTGGCTATTAAGCCATTTGTTGTTACGACTATCGGCATAATGAAACTGTAGTAGGTAGATTGTTCTGAATGTGATTGTTCATGATTAAGGGAAACGCGCTAAGGTATGACGCGAAATTAAAATTTTCTAGCGTTTACTGCAACATGCAAGTCAGTGTTAAGTTGAATGTTCATTTGAAACTATAACATTTGTATTTACAGAAACAAAATCATCACTACGACTGTCATAGTTAGAATTGACATGACAGGACAGGATTTAATGTAATAATCATTCAATGTGGTTATTCGAACAAAGTGAATTGTATTTACGATTTTGATGTTCATAAATCTGTAAATACATACCATATTTTGATCAACATTTAACCAGAAGGCTAATTCCCGTAATTTAAAACGTTCAAAATCTAGTCACACTCTCATACGGTGACAAACGAATGTCTAAAGCTTTTATAGTTGTAGGTAGCTCAGTCAGAAGCATTTTTGACATATTGATACTGAGATTAGGATTCGAACGTTTCTACAAAATACTGGAGTTGCCCCTCTGATACTGACAAAAAACATTAGATAATTTGAATATCGCGGACTCCCCTAACGTTTTTGCCTTAAGTCAAAAGTATGGGCACCAGCACCCGCTTGTCTGTTACTAAATACTGTTATTATCAAACTGCGGGTACCAATCTATTTTCCTTTTTACGAGAATTTCCACTTAGACCGTTCATAAGGGGTTTGCTTTTTAGTTGCGTAATTTGAATGTGCGATGCGTGCGGTTACTTAAGGGTAGTTTGACGTGGTTTCACTTGTCCCCATCCCACGTATTTATCAGACGTGAACTTTATAATTTATAGGAGTAGTAGCTGACGATGCTCTTGTACTAATTAGATTTGTCCATTTCTTCTTCATCATTTGTTAAATATAGACAATATTACAAGACAATAGCCAAGCTTTCACTTCTGTAACTTTTCTCTTTATGAAATTAATATGATTACTTATAGTTGTAATTATGGATATCGTTAACTTTAATGCATTATAATATAAAAAGAAAATTATAAACACGCAGCAGTTTATTTTCTACTTAACCAGTAACTGTCAACGTATCATAAGAAAACTTATGATACGTTGACAGAACATTTATGAATAGTACCTACTCAGCTTAAAAAAATCAACAAAAGTCAGAAGAAAGAAAATAGGTTTTGTAAAAACTGCATTCACATGTAATACCCGGTGTTTTTTTTCAATTAATATGCTTAGCAGACTAATCGGTGATAGTAGTTTGCTATCATTAGACAGAAATACACTTATGCCTGTACTCTTGACTCAATCCACTGAAGGGCTATTACGAAAAACAGTTAAAATATCTTCAAATGCTAACCTACAAACTTGTTGAACCGTGGTTAATATCAAGCAAATCTCTGTTATTGCATATTTTTATGTTAACGCATTGCAGTCGTTGGTTCTAACATTTTAATTACAGATACGATCTCTTTATACAGTTATAGCACATTACTGGCTCGGCTGGTTGCTTGTATGCACTTCTCAACTACCACTACAGTAATTCTGAGAAGACAGTTTTAAGAGCTACTGTCTTGGTTGGGAAAAGCTATAATTAAATATGGAAAAGGAAGGAAAGATACGTTTATGACTGAAACAATAGCGAAGATGTGAAAATTGTGAGATATGAAACTTGTTTATTAGTGCTTAAAAATTATCTGAAATATTGTTTCAAAAATGTTTTCGTAGTGTAAATACCGCTAATCAAACACTAAAAAGCATATTTAACTACACTAACATATCAGAAACCCTCACCTGTATCCCGAAAAAGCATCCAAATAAAACAGCTTACAACACAATCACGTTGTATACACACTTCCAAAATCAAAAACAAAAAATAAAAATATTTGACATAAAGTTTCCGCGCGACAGAAAGCGTCAAATCGTTTGTATTTGGAATGCGGCACGTCATTCGCTGACGTTGAACGGAACGCGACTGGGTTTGCGAACTCCCGCGCAACACAACCAATACATCTGATGTAACTTTTGAATGTCATATTAGCGCGATTTTTATGTAATAGATGAAAGGTGAAGATGAGTGAGGAATGTATGAGGTTAGAAGTCGCGAATGCGCTTTGTGCAAGGAAATTTTACAATTTTAACAGCAACTATGAAAATGATAGTAGTAATCAACTTTATTCAGATTAAGAGACGTTTAAACGTCAAAAATGTATCGCTAATCATTACTTTACTTAAAACATTTACGTTTATAAATAAACCCCAAAATGTTTAATAGTATTCATTTGTCATTTGTTGTCGCTGCGAGTTAATTTTTTCCTGTGTAACAGAAAACGTTAAGAAAATCGCATCGACTTGACTTTCAGTGTCTGATTTTCAGGAGCTATATGGATAGCACATAATGTACTATCATGAATGTGAAATAAATTGTCATCAGCGCTTACGCAACTGTTATTCTTTTTGAAAATGTTCAAAAATAAATTGAAACCAAAAATGAAATTATTCAAAAAACCTATTAAAAATGTCTTAATGTGACTTATGAATTGAATACTACTTTCAAAGTTGCGAAACGATTTCAAAATTATGATAATTTCAAATAGACTGAAAGTATTAAGATAATAGATTCCTATTTGTAATGTATATTTTATGTTTGTTTTTGTTAGGTTTTGAAAGCCTGATACAAGTTTGTTACTGAAACTGTACAACAATGTGACAGACCAATGATTGGTTGATTAATAAAAAATCGACTTATGATTTCTACTAATAAAAGATTAAATTAAATAATCTTTCAGTAATTGGGTTTTTTGCTAGCCTCTTTGGTCCCACACCTGATCAAAAGCCTTTCTCCACTTCTTCTGTTGCATCGTTTGCGAGCCCATGCGTCCTCCTTGTATTTTTGGCGTAATCTGTACAGTGCTACCCGCCATCACCTGCGCGGCCTGGCGCGATCCCGCCTCACTATCCCTGGTTGTCCGAAATTTGGCAGACATATCCTACCCCGTCCCATTTAAGCTTAAGAGCAGCCTTCTGAGTCATGTCAGCTATATTTTTTTGCAGCGCACGTTTAAATGCATATGTACAGCATGACAACTAACGCATGCCAACACGTGCATATAAACTCTCTTTTCAAAAAAACTTGTCATTCATGAATTCTGTAAGTCTCACCAGTCATTATGCTGTCGCTTACTTGTAAAAAAGAGACAGTTTGCCTGTACACTCAGTGTTAACGAGTGCATGCAAAAATAAAACATGTGAAGCAGAGAAGTCATTGTTAACAATGGTATAATAATTGATGAAGAAAATACTACTTAACTTTTGACGGCTCGGTTTACGCGCAGTCTTGGATGAGCGATTAGCTTCTGTGTCACAGGTCGCGGGTTAAATTTACGCACTTACATTCCATCAACCGAGGCAATGCGTTCATACACCTGTCAGTTGAACACGATTAGGAACTAACAAAGTTGAAATTGGTATTGGCACGTATTATTTTGTACACAGTCGTTGTTTTATTTTACTTCTGATTTTGCATCACAGTGATCTTTAAGGTTGTTGTCTGTTGTAAACTAACTGTGAAAGGACTTCTCTCGTCAGCTGGATTTTTTTTAACAAAATATTTGTTTCGCCAATTGACGGTTGTTCTATGTCATTTGTGCATGGTTGTTTGTCCATTCTTCTGTATAGAACTACATAAGAATATGCAATGTTCTTCACCTTATAGTTTTACTACTACATAGTGTCTGTTAATGATCTAATTGAAACATTAATTATTGGAATTTGACTTTGCATATACATGCATAGTCAAAGTCCAATAATTAATGTCAACAAACACACACATACAAATCACACGATTTGTATGTATCTGTAAATTTACCACGTTTAAGGAAAAGTTAAAGGCTGGCTTTGCAAGGCAAATAATACGACACCTGCTGGACACTTGCTTGCCAATTACATAAACATGACAAACTAATTAAATTCTTCATTAAACCTGACTTTCTCTCACCCTTTGGTAACGCTCGCTCATTAGAAAGCGCTCATGTTTGGCGTTTGCCCAACTTTGCGCAGTAAAGTCACGATAATGCGTTTTATTACTATTAATGCGCGTGCAATACATGCGCATGCGCGGTCGTGCGGTTTTGACGGGATTTCACATTTTATGAGCTTACGGTACCTACTCGTGTGTACAAAAGGCGAAATATGGGCATGAGAAAACAAAAACTGTTTGAAATCCTCATATATTGTAAGACGTATCTCTGCCTCCGTCCGCCTGTTTCTTTAAGCTTGATAATTACTTATTGAATTACTCACCTAATATTTTTTTAATTAAGTTTTTCTAATTTAACAGACAGATGTGCTGCTGCTTAAGCATTCAAAATGTGCTGACTCTCAGACTAATTTGAAGAAATGACTTTTGATTGTTTTGAAATTTTTTTTTTCTTTTTGATGTTCTTTTACATATTCATATCATTTGGTACTATAGGGTGCAGAAAATATTTTAATAGTTTCCTAAATATGTTAATAGAAATTGCCGTATTAAATTTTGCGAACCATGAAAGTAATCGAGAAAGATTTTTACCATTAGTTCTTTTTTTCATTCAAACTCAAACTCAAACCTTTTATTTCAATTAAACCATTTACAGGCACTTTTGAATTGTCAAAAAGTCGATCACTTGGAAAGTTGAAGCTAGTTGCCCATTCCAAAACGTAGATCACTATGGAGAAGAACGGGCAAGAAACTCCACGGACACTCTTTTAAAATCAAGTTGAAATATTACAAAATCTTGGGAACATTATTCTTGTTCCTTCTGTATGTGAGAACAATGTAAAAAAAATAAAAAAATATAAAGAATTCTAAATACAAGATAAAAATAAGGCCTGGAAGTTAGGAGATGACCAGTCTCAACCGACAGCGCCCGTTCACGAACTTGACGCGTGGATCAGCACCATCCAGCTCCACCATTTTGTAGGGAACCGAATGATCCAACACACTCGCCACCATCAGTGAGACATTTATGTGAACATGACATACTCTCAACTACCATGCTTTTTCAAGTCAACGTACATCATAACAACACAATAAACGGATGCATGGTACTCACATTTACAAAATTTAAACAAAATGCTTCTAAATTATACAAAACTATAGTTTGAAACATTAATTTCAAGTATAACATAATATAATAACATTGTTTATTAATAAAAGGGGCATATTTACAATGTATCATAACAATTCAAATAGAGCACAGTTGCTTATTGCCTGAACTAGGTTGAACCTGTGCTTCAGGCTATGCAGCGCATAAATACTTAATGTAATAAATTAACAATGTGTATAAAGTAAATAATATGTTAAACTTAGGAAAGTAAAGGTAAAATATTAGTCGTTTTATTTGCAGACAACAAGTATATCTTCTGTCTGTGCATATGCGGTAGATAGTAAATAATCAAGTGTAATTTTCTTACGGCTAAAGTAATTTAATTTATATAAACTTAGTTTTCTATTTAACCTATTGTACAGAAATGGGCCTAAGAATGTAAAAAATCTCTCTACAAAGACATGTTTTGAGGTTGCATTAGATGTGCATACTACATCATTCCGTCTTTTGTTAGTATTGTCAGCAGTGTAGGTAACCCGTGGGGACGCCCCTATAAAACGGTGCGGGATAAAATCCGCCCGTGGGCTCCCCCGCTGACCCAGAGTCTCCGGCCTCAGCTCGTGCAGGACGTGGTGAGCGCTCTATTCCCCTCGCGAGGGGAGAATGCTCCCCCGCCCATGGCTCCGCCTCCTGCGGTGCCCGACGCGGACCACACCGACGACGACGACGATGCTCCAGAGGTGACCGAGGTAGAGTTGAGAGTGGCGGTACGTAGGCTGAATGCCAAGAATACCGCCCCAGGACCCGACGGCTTGCCTGGAAAAGCCGGGGTCCTGGCCTTGGAGGCTCTCGGGCCTCGACTAAGAGGGCTCCTTACCGCATGCTTGGAGGAGGGCCAGTTCCTACGTCACTGGAAGACGGGGAAACTGGTTCTCATCAAGAAGCAGGGGCGCCCCGCGGACTCTCCGTCCGCTTACCGGCCCATCGTGCTTCTCGACGAGGTGGGCAAGCTCTTTGAAAGAGTCATTGCAGACCACCTCGTCGGGCGGCTGGTGCGGGTGGGGCCGGATTTGGCGGAGAGCCAGTTTGGTTTCCGCAGGGGGCGCTCCACGGTGGACGCCATCATGCGCGTGCGAGCCCTCACGACGGGGGATGCTGTGGCCCGGGGTGGGGTCGTCTTGGCGGTGTCTCTGGACATCGCCAATGCCTTCAACACCCTGCCCTGGAGTTGCATAAGGGAGGCACTCCGGTATCACCGGATGCCGACCTACCTCTGTCGTGTGGTAGAGGCCTTTTTGACGGACAGGGCCGTCATCTACCCCGGTCACTTAGGAGAATGGAACCGGCGAGAGATGTCGCGCGGTGTCCCACAGGGATCGGTTCTGGGGCCGCATCTGTGGGACATCGGATACGACTGGGTGCTGCGCGCCGACCTCCCTAGCGGCGTCAGCGTAGTTTGCTACGCTGAAGACACGCTGGTCCTGGCGCAAGGGAGGTCGTACCAGGTGGCGGCCGACTTAGCGACACACGGGGTTGCGACAATCGTCGATAGGATTCGGCAACTGGGACTCGAGGTGGCCTTGCACAAGTCCGAGGCCATGTGGTTTCATGGTCCTCGGAATTTGCCACTGACGGGTTCCCAGATAACGGTGGGAGGGGTTCACATCGGCGTCGAGTCTACGATGAAGTACCTAGGACTCGTCCTCGACAGCCGGTGGAACTTCGCGGAGCACTTCCGACGTTTGGCTCCCAGACTGGAGCGGGCCGGGGCTGCCTTGAAGCGGCTCCTGCCCAATCTAGGGGGGCCAAACGCCACCTGCCGGAGGCTCTACGCGGGGTTCGTGCGGGCCATGGCCCTATACGGGGCGCCAGTGTGCGCCTACATTGGGGCGCCAACCAGCACGCCGGTTGAAGGCGGCCCATAGGGTCATGGCCATCCGGATGATCCGGGGATACCGCACGATCTCCGGTGTGGCGGCGGGCCTCCTTGCCGGATTACCGCCATGGGATCTGGAGGCAAAGGTCCTCGCGCACACTTGGGAGTGGCGCGAGGAGGCCAAACGCCGGGGCGTAACTGCTGCCGCGAGAAATCGCGGCACGGCGGACAGAGCTCCGGCAGGATCTCATGGCGACTTGGAAAGTGCGATTGTCGCAACGCAGTGCTGGGCACACCGCGATTGCGGCGGTAAGTCCCCTCTTTGAGGAGTGGCTTTAGAGGCGGCATGGCGTCCTCACCTTCCGCCTGACACAGGTCCTCACCGGACATGGCTGTTTCGGGAGGTTCCTGTTTCGGATAGGGTGGGAGGAAACGCCCGGGTATTTCCATTGCGAAGATCGCCTAGAGGACACGGTGGAGCATACGGTGGAGGTCTGCCCGGCTTGGGCGGAGCACCGCCGTGTCCTCGTGGAGGTGATCGGTGGAGGCGATCTCTCGCGTCCGACCCTGGTCCAGGCCATGGTACGGAGCGAGAGGGCATGGCTGGCAGTCGCCTCCTTCAGCGAAGCAGTTATGCTCGCAAAGAGGGAGGCGGCGCACGTGAGGGAGATGCAGTACATGCGCCCTCACAGCCGTGGCCTTCGCAGGAGACGCCCTGGGCGTCGGGAATCCCAGGCTGATTCCCGGCCACCGTAGGCACGGGGTTGCGGACGGCGAGTAACGGGTAGCTCGCTGTCCGGTAAGGACCAAGCCCGGGTCGACGGCGCGTTGTGTTCCACGCGCGCCTCAAAGATATGTCAGCAGCAACTGATGGGGCCCGCAAGGGCCGATGCCTGCCAGGGGTGCGGGTTGTTCGAAAGAGATACCGCGGCCCCTGGCACACAGGCAACCGAGGGAACACGGGTGGGTTTTAGTCAGTAAAAGTCTGACACGCCCTCCCGCTCCACCCAGAACGGGAGAAGTTATTTGATGATTTCCCACCCAAAAAAAAAAAAAGCAGTGTAGGTAAGCATGGTGTGCTGTTTTAATACTAAGTGCATATTAAAAAGTTGGCGAACAGTCAGCACGTTGTAGGATTTATATAGCAGATCTGTGGGAAAGAAAAAGGGATGGAAGTTTGCTACCTTTAAAATTGCTCTCTGAGCTCTTTCAAGAGGATGTAAATTAGTTTTTGGTGTGCCACCCCATGATGTGATGCAGTATTGAATTATTGATTGACACAGGGCTAAATAAACTTGAAAGATTAATTTTGAGTCTGCAAAAGTTCGCAATTTTTTTTAACCATAGATTAATTTGCGCACTCTTTTAACGAGACTTTCAATATGTTTTCTGAAAGACAGAGTGTCGTCCATCATTACGCCGAGGTATTTTATGTTGCTCATTTTGAGGATAAAAGGACAATTACACATGTTGACTGAGCGGTTTCCGCATTGATGGGCATAAGATGAGGGTTAGTAATATTAAGTCGAGGCTTTCGCATGGAGAACTGAATATATTTTGTCTTGTCAGCATTTAGTGTTAGTAACTTTCTTTGAAGCTAATTAGTCACAGTATTAAAACCTAGTTGTGCGATTGCCAACAGTTCGGTACTGGTTTTTTCGGTAAATATTAGCGCCGTGTCGTCGGCTTATGATATAATTTTCCCGTCTTTAATATTAAGGTTACACATGTCGTTAATATAAATCAGGAAAAGCGTGGGGCCCAGAATACTTCCCTGAGGAACACCAAAACCCGTACTTTTCTGCTCATCGCTCGTGGTTTTATCTATTCTAATGCATTGGTATCGGTGTTGTAAGTAAACTCTCTTCTCTTTTTCTTTTGTTTGTAAGTAGTCAGAAAATAGTTTCAGCGGCATTCCCCTAATGCCTATAGTCTCTCATTTATTTAGAAGGACAGAGAGAGGAGATTTTTGGAGATTTTTATTGTGTAATAATAAAAACTTGAGTCATGGAACTTTTTGTGAGCAAGTTTATTAACATGTCAGCTGTCAGATATTGGCGCGGGGCTTGACGACTTTCCTTCAACAAAAGTCATCGTCCATCCGAAACAGGTTAAATTATTTCGAACCCGAATCCTCCTTGTATTTGGTCAGTTAATCACCCAATAATTCATTGAATCCCTTATATAGTAGTAAGTATTAGATAAGAGAGAGAGAAGATAGTGAAAATACCTTATACAGTATTAGTAGTAGTTGCCAAATAGTAACTACGTATTCAATTAGTTCCACAACAAATGTAGATTTTAAAGTTATGCTAAAATTCAAAGCAAATATTTAAAATACATGCGTAGTGCCAATTTGCATGAAATAAGTGAAAATAAAAGACGGTCATGACATGTTACATAAAATGTGAAAATTATATAAAATATTTTATTTATAAAAACTTTGCAGTGCAATATGTTCATTCAAACTGCGTTGGAAATCTCATGTCAAAAAGAAAAAACAGGAACTTGACATCCTACTAATATTATACATGTGAATGTTTGTGAGTATGGATGTATGGATGTATGTATGGATATTTGTTACTCTTTCACACAAAAACGGCTGAACGGATTTGAATGAAATTTGGCGCACAGGTAGTTTCTAAGCTGAAATAACACAGGATTTTTTTATCCCGGTACTACGTTCCCATGAGATAGTTTTCGACCTCCACGCGGGCGAAGCCGCTGGCAAAAGCTAGTACGTTATAAAAGTATGTATTGGTTATTCGGAAGGAAATCCAGCTTATCAGTACAAAATAAAATTATATTATACAAGTATATTCTTATGCAAATTTGGACGTATCGCAACCAACTTTGGGGCTATACCAAACAAAGCAACGTTAAAATAATTCAACAATTCCAAAAAAAAAAGTACTCAGGGATGCTGTAAATGCACCATGGTACATTAGAAATGCCGACCTCCACCGTGACCTTAAAATAGAACTCGTCACCACCATCATACAAAAACTTACTGAAGCCCACGAACACAGACTTCACCGACATGGGAACATCGAAGCAATTCAGCTGCTAGATAACACGGGCATAGTGCGTAGGTTCAAGAGAACTAAACCATTTGAGTTAGTGTAGTGTATAAATAGTGAATAATAGTAACAGTGATGCGCTATACATGTGACACATGAACAAAGTGTTTTTATTAATTATCAGACTCTAAGAAAGTTCTACGGAATTGTGTAAAAGTGCAAAATGACACTATTCTTAGTTATAACGTAATAATCTACCACGTAAAATATTAAGTTAGAATTAAATTGCTTATTAGTCTATTAGGATAGATTGTAATAAATTACTAAGAACTTCTTATTAACAAAGGAAAAAAAAATAAAAAATAATAATATATGTTTATGCATTAGCTTGCATAATGTTTGAGTATGTTACTGCTTCTGTATAAGTAGCTAAAAATAGTAATTGTAAACTTGTTTTTGTGACTATTAAAATTCGATATTTTCACTTCCATACAAGAACGATATTTATTCTTGCTTTTTCTAAAATCTGAATATGAATATGCAGACGCAGTATCTTGTAGTCTAGCTTTTTAATAACACAACTACTTCTGCCATAAGTCTGACTGCCCCGTTGGTCTCGTGGTCACAAACGCTATTACTGAGCGTATGGTCTTGTGTTCGATGCCCAGGTCGGGGAAAGTGTTATTGTTTTTTTTTCCATTACGAACTTCTTAGTAACAGCCGAAGTTTGGAAGCTGGCGGTGTGATACCCCCGAGTCTCAGACAGTACATTAAACCGTTGGTCCTGCGCTTGATCTGACCCCGCTTGCGTCGGGTTTCGTGCCGTCCTATAGAACTATAAGAGTGAGGAAGAGACAGTGCATCTATGTTTGCGGCCACACTTGTGCAATTTAATATGAGACTATAAGACTGGCCGTCATTGCCGAAATAGAGCCTGGAGGACAACTCTTCTTATGCCAATGGTTAATTAGGACAGTTGTCAAAATTATGCCTGCATCTTTCTAGGGTTTTAAACTTGTAGCTGCCTGGCAAAGTATATAAAATATTACCTTATTTCTAAATAAAAACTGAAAGAACATACTTTCCCTACCCACACGACATGAAACAGTCAATAAATCTAGAAACAAAAGAAGCAGTAACAATTAATTACACGTTACAGGCTTACAGGTCACGCAACGAACCCAAAACAATAAGGTTTCTCGAGTGAACAAAAACGTACAAATTAATCAAACTATCGCCCATACAAGTGTACCAGCAGGTTTTAGTCACAGCTAGTTGGCCATTCAACCTAATGAACTATAATATTCTGTTTCGGTATGAACAATGTAAATCACGCTAGCTTAATGTCAGTAGGCATACCTACGTATGTTTAATTTTTTGTAGGATTGCATTATCGCACTGTGTTTCAGTTTAAAACTAGTATACAATTGTAGTCTTTGGTTTAAAAAGTGAGCATTTTTGACACAATCCATCAGCCTACTGCTGAGCATAGGCGTCTCCGATTGCACGCCATTGCAGCGGGCTATTATTTTCCTTCATCTATTAAGAGCATTCATTCCACGCGGGCTGGCAACAACACATTCGTGATTATTTCATTAAATACAAAAAAAGTATTTTTTTTTCAGCCAAGCACTAGATCGTTGGTATTTATAATTATTTTAAATATTTATTCTTTCAAAAAACATTTAATCGTACTTAGTAATGCTTCGTAATAGAAAATAATTGACGGTATGCCGATTTTTATAACCAAATACCAAAATAACTGTAAAAAAAATAGTATACAAACTTAAAAAATCTTTACTTTTTAACCGACTTCGACTTCCAAAAGGAGGACGTTCTCAATTCGTCGGAAGCTTTTTTTGTTTTTATGTATGTTCCCCGATTACTCGAAGATGGCTGCACCGATTTGGATTATTATTTTTTGTTTGAAAGGGTATACTTCCCAGGTGGTCCCATGATCATCAAGTCAGGATCTGATGATGGGATTCTGGAGAAATAGAGAGGACTCTTCAAATTTTATAGGCACACTTGAAGCGATTCGATTGATTGTTCCGTGTGGTGCCGGACATAAAGAATAGCACTATCCCATCTCTTCACGTGGGTGTCGTAGGAGGCGACTAAGGGACTTACTAGAGAATGGGCAGCAGCGTTGTCTATGCATTTTACCACCATACTGCGATCGCCAACCCGCCTGCCAAGCGTGGCGATTATGGCAAGCCCCCCAAATCGGGAGAGGCCTATGTCCAGTAGTGGACGTCTTCCGGCTGAAATGATGATGATAATGATGACTTGAAGCGATTTGGTTAGTTTTTGGAAGAGTACTTTCTCGGAGTGGTCCTATTTCAATTTGGTGAAGATCTGATGAAGAACTTCGGAGATAGGCAACGCAACTCCTCAATAAATGATAGCAAATGGACTGGAATTGCAGAAATCTCATGTCTGTCTATTGTTTACGCCACTTCGTAACATAACATCACGCCGGGACGCTGTGAAGGGGTGAAAAAAAAAAACGCTTAAAAAAAAACAACCGACTTCCAAAAAAAAAACTAAAACGTGAAAAATAACTTTAATTTCGGAAGGCGGTGACTTTGGATTTGTATTTTAATTTTTTGTTTTTCGAAGTCGGTTTTTTTATTTCATTTAATGAAATGATCACGAGAAACCGCCATAAATACGCCGTTGCCAGCCCGGGTGGGGAGAATTGAGACGGTGTCTTTGTTGGTCATTCTCAAAAATGTTATCGTTCCGGCCACTGAAATCAGATAACCAAATTAGCACGTTTATTCTAATACAGGATAAGTTTTTATCCAGTGCGCAAACTGTAACCATGAATTCAGCATATCATTCTAGACTCCCAGCGCAGAAATTTTTCGTCAGTAATACAAAAAAAATCAGTTGTTCCATACATTTTGACCACCTATGTACCTATTGCACATTTCTATGAAACAGCTATTTTTATTATAAAACCGACGTAAAATTTCTGCGTTAGGGGGTCTAGAATGATATGCTGCATTCATGGTTACAGTTTGCGCACTTGATAAAAAACTTATCCTGTATAATTATTTAAATAGGATCCTTGTCGGCGAAGTCATAAAGCTATATTTTTTCTATGTACGAGTTGAGGCGTCCCCCTGATTGAATAGTACCCACTTACATGAATGCAAACAAACGTACACACCCAGTTATTTGTAGATTGAGTTATAGACTAGGAAGCAGGCGGTACAGTGGACAATTTCATGGACCAGCGACATCCTCGTTGTAATGTTGTGTTATTGCATATTTCTAAAGATAAGGCTATACTGTGCGTACCGGGCGGGCAGGGAACTGCATAGAGCTGTAGCATCTAAACAAATATTTCTGAATAAAGTATGATACCATAAACAAAAGTCGCCCCAACTAATTGTGAAAACAAGCATGGTCAAACCTTAGATGACTTTGGAATGAATACATAATCTATATAACCAACACGTTTTGCAAGAAAGATCTTAGCCTTACCCGTAAGCCAAACAAAAAACATTATTTGAACGTTTGTCTGCAAATAAGACTAATGACTTTCTTCAAACAGACTCATTCGTTCACCACAAAATAATCTTTATTCCAAATATTTGATCACATATATTGTCCCTCTTATACTAAGAATACTAACACCTCTATACAAATACCGACGACCGCAAACTCACGCGCACACCGCGCATGCGTAACACGCATTTCATGCTACGACAAAATAAATATTTGAAGAAGGTCTACAATACAGCCACTAGCAAAAAATTATCATGTTAAATCACGTGCAATGTGCGAATTGTACTTTTGGTTCAAAACACATTAAGATTTCATAAGCGTAAAGCAGATATTTCGAGAAAGACAGCGAACCACCATATTGTCGCACCCAAAATAAAAGAGCTGCGATAAAAGGGAGAAAAGAGAAATAAGTTATGCAAGAAATGCATTTTTTGCTTAAATGTAAATATATTCAATTTTTAATGTGATGTTCGATTTCTATTATTTTTTCGGCATATTTTTTTAAGTATTGAATATTCACTCTCACTTTTGTTTCTAGAGTAAATTTTTCTCTCCTTATGCTTTAATTCAAGTGAGACTTCTGCTACTACATTTTCGGTGGTCACAAGAATTGCAAACTGACATTATGCTCAATCGTATCTGCTTTTCCTATATTGGTACACTCAATGTACGGCCATTTTTCATAGTACAAACCATTTGTGAGTCAATGATGTAACTGTTCTGTGAGTAAAATAAGATGACGTTGCGATTTTTAGTCACTGAGACATGTATCGCAGCTCTCAGTAATTTTGTGTTAAAAATTTAATACCAAGACCAAAGTTGGATAGAATCGTGAACTAGAATATTATCTTATCATTGGAGTTTACTGCAAGCTTCTTCTCATTCAGCAAACTTACAATCAGAGATCACCTAACTCGTTCACTATGCTTTTACAATGGTAAATGTTTTTTTAACTGACTTCAAAAAAAGGAGGAGGTTCTCAATTCGACTGTATGTTTTTTTATGTTTGTTACCTCATAACTTTCGACTGGGTGAACCAATTTTGATAATTCTTTTTTGAAAGCTCGTGTTTCCCGTGTGGTCCCATTTCAATTTCATATAGATGTGATGATGCGTTTCGGAGACAGACAACGGAACTCTTCAAAAAATAACAGTAAATAAACCGCGATTGCTGCTATCGCATGAATATGCATTGTTTTGACCCCAAGGATGATGAAATTTCGAATTAGTGGGGTAGGTACTATAACTAAAAAGTGAAAAATAAAAACTTTTTCCAAAAAAAAACAACCGACTTCCGAAAAAACACTACAAATTGAAAAATAACTTTAATTTCGGAAGGCGGTGACAAAAAATTTCAATACATATCCAAAGTCACCGCCTTCCGAAATTAAAGTTATTTTTCACTTTGTAGTGTTTTTTCGGAAGTCGCTTGTTTTTTTTGGAAAAAGTTTTAGCACTTAAGTTTGTACAAATCACAATCATATTTTAGAAACTAGATAAAGCTAAATAAAGATTTCTATCTAACTACTCTGAGAGGAAAGGCTCCTTATTTTATTTTCTCAGGGATTTTGAATCCGAATTAAACCATGTTCATACTGCATAAAAATCCACCATAAACAGCAATCTAAATTCTGCAACACATGATTTAAGTAACCAACTACAGTTTTCGCACAAAATCAGATAAATTCGTTATCTAGTAAAAACTGTTATAAACATCCTCAGTTGCAAAAATATACCCCCTCGATGTTCGAAGAGGCGTAATAGCATATTTCACACTTTACACTTCGGATGATAGCATCGCACAGTGGAACGAATGTATGGGAGCGGTTGGACGTAGACATGTCCGAAAAAAAAGAGTAAAATTATGCCAAACTAATGATGCCATCTTATTCGATTACTTAATGCCTTCATAACTTGTGGTGATGAATTTCTTCATAACTCCCATATTTCGGGAGTAATTTGAGAAAATGTGAAATTTTACTATGAAAATGAGTGTATCGAGCTCTCTCCCTCCTGATTCCGGGCTTGTTTCAAGTAGCGGTCTCTAATATCATAATGCTAATACTAAGAGCTATATTTAATACTAAGACACATAGTGCGCCAAATGTGCACTTTCTGGGATAAAGAGTGATGTTTATTTTATAACACAATTTTTTTATTTTTTGTTTATTTTGTTGATTAAAACCGTTTTTCTAAAGGTTTACCTTATTACAATAACATTTCTGAGCAGCCAATTAGAGAAGATATAAGCTAATTAGGATATATAATTAGGGACTTAAGGTTTACATATAAAACTGATGCACTAATGATTACTGATAAGAACATTGCTATTATTTAATTACTAAATGGCTCTTAATACACTAATTTAGCATGCATCATTTACTAATTATCACAATAACTAATTACCTTGCAATATTTAACAAAGGATACCTGGGATACCTGGATTTTATATAAATAGGTCACTATTAGTAACTTTAAAATCAGTGTTGATTTACACCTCGTTGTATCCAAGCTAATCTCGCAATGTATTTTCCAAATTTTAATACAAATCTTGATATTCACGTTGCTTTATGCGCACGCGCACATAAAGATTTACGCGACTTTAACTATTTGTTCAGTGTTTTAAAAGATAACAGTTGTGTTCAGTTATGTGAAAGTGCTGAAACAAGTTTAAAAGACTGGTGTCGTCGATTTTGCTACCGCATTTATGCAAAATGGACACAGTCTGGAAGAAGCACAGATAAGTTTCGGAAGAAACATGAGATTTGGCTACAGGCTGCAATTCAATGGCCGGAATTACAGAATGAAAATATGGAACCTTCTACAGAAAATATAAGTGACGTCATCGAGCCCATAATTTCTCCTGCTAAATCTGATGCTTCAACTTGTACACATCCTAGTCCTCGTAAATCTTTTGAGGACCTTAGTAACCGGTAAAAAAGAAGACGCACTGAAGATAGTCTTTCATGCAGCAGTAGCAGCGCTGAAATTATGTTTTCGGCCGAAAGGGCGCTTCAAAAGGCAGGACAAAGCGATACAGCTTATGTTATGAAATACTTGACGGAGAATCCAGAAGAGGCCTCAAAAATCAAAGCCTTCATTGAAGGTAAATCAATTCAGGTACGGGAAATATCCCCTTTGAAGGCATTGGCTCTTTATGTATCGATGAACTTATCGAAATGGCGCTATAACACTCTTCGGGATTTCAACACTCAAGAAGGAGCTCTTCAATACCCGAGTTACTACATGTTGGTTAAAGAAAAAATTAAGTGCTATCCGGCCAAAGAAGATCTCACAGTTACAGAGAGCTCTGCAAAAATCAAATTACAAGCCTTGATGGATTTAACCTCAAGAAGACTTATTAGGTCGTTAGAAACCCCTGTTGATCCCAATCAACAGCTCGTATTGACCAGCAAATGGGGTTTTGACGGATCATCTAGCCAAAGCATTTATCATCAAAGGACGAGTGAAGATGAGCAAATCGATCTTGCTAGTAATTTTATGATTAGTCTTGTACCACTGCGGCTCGTCTCAAAAGGTGTAACAATTTGGGAAAACGAGCGACCATCTTCCACTTCATTTTGCCGGCCAATATTGTTTAAGTTTATAAAGGAAACCAAAGAAAATGTGCAGAGAGAGATGGCTGAAATCGAAGCAGAGATTGAAGCCTTAACTCCATCCACCATCACTGATGGAATTAGTGTCAAACACCAACTGCTGTTGACAATGATTGATGGTAAAATTCATTCCATTATATCCAATACAGCAGCTTCAGTGTGTGACATATGCAAGGCTTGTCCTAAAGAAATGAATAATTTAGAGTTAATCAAAGATAAACACGCAAACGAGGACATGTATAAATATAGCTTAAGCACCCTTCACGCTTGGATTCGCTCAATGGAATGCTTATTACACATTTCCTACAAATTAGACATAAAATCATGGCAAGTAAGGGGTGATATAGCAAAAAGGCAAGTTGATGACAGGAAGAAAAGAGTTCAAGAGGCTGTAAGAAGAGAAACGGGCTTACTTCTCGATGTTGTGAAACAAGGCAGTGGATCCACCAACAATGGCAACTCGGCAAGGAGATTTTTTGAAAACTACACTAAATCTGCTGAACTGACCGGAATAGATGCTATGCTTTTAAGAAAAATCTGTGTGATCTTGCAGTGTATTTCATCAGGAGAGAAGATCAACGTAACTAAATTCCGAGAGTTCTGCTTTGATACTGCTAAGCTTTACGTGGAGTTATACCCATGGTATTATATGCCTTCTTCACTTCATAAAATTTTAATGCATGGGCCAGACATAGTTCAGAACATGTCAATTGTGCCCATTGGTTTTCTATCCGAAGAGGCATCTGAGGCTAGAAATAAAGATTTTAGAAAATATAGAGAGGGGCATTCTCGAAAGCATAGCAGTATCTCATGCAATGAAGATATTATGCACAATCTTTTACTGTCTTCTGATCCACTTGTTACAAGTATCCGTCCAAAAGGAAATAAGTTTGTAAAAAAATCTTCTTTTAAGGAATTTTATGAGCTTACGGATTCTGAGAAAAGTGATATCGAATTTGTTAACATAAATGATTTAGCGGACATCGATTCTGAATTTGAATTAATTGATGATGATGATGATGACGAAGATAATTAAATGATGTTATTGTTTTAAAATGTGTAACTTAGTAAATTAGAGCTTACATCTTAATTATTTATTGTACTTTTAATGAAACTAGGTAATTTATTATCAACTTACTTAAAAGTCATACTCTCATCAGTTCTTGTGAATATTTTTGTTAATATATATTTCTGTATATATATATAATATATTTATAGACCTCTTAATAAGTCCGTCTGCGGTTTAAAGTAAATACAAATGGGGAAAAAACGTTTTTTTTTTTTAAATTTTCATTTCCTTTTATCCCAGAAAGTGCACATTTGGCGCACTATGTGTCTTAGTATTAAATATAGCTCTTAGTAATAGCATTACGATATTAGAGACCGCTACTTGAAACAAGCCCGGAATCAGGAGGGAGAGAGCTCGATACACTCATTTTCATAGTAAAATTTCACATTTTCTCAAATTACTCCCGAAATATGGGAGTTATGAAGAAATTCATCACCACAATTTATGAAGGCATTAAGTAATCGAATAAGATGGCATCATTAGTTTGTCATAATTTTACTCTTATTTTTCGGACATGTCTACGTCCAACCGCTCCCATACATTCGTTCCACTGTGCATCGGTGTAATAATAATGTATGGTAGATAGTGCTGCGTTGAGTCAAGCTTGCCTGTAATTTCTGATAGCCGGGTAGCTTTATAAGATTAGCCATCTTTGTTATACTGTTATACAATTCGTGAAAGGTGTTAAGTCGCGTTGTTCAATGACATACATAGTCATTCATATTGTAATGGTAAGGCCTGTTTCTTCCGAAGGAATCTTTGTATCGTTTAAGTGTTTTAGCAATTTAATCTGAGATAGTAGATAATACATTGTACTGAAATAATATGTGGTAGGTACATAACAAAAT
Organism: Polymixis lichenea; assembly: GCA_949091785.1. Taxonomy (NCBI): domain Eukaryota; kingdom Metazoa; phylum Arthropoda; class Insecta; order Lepidoptera; family Noctuidae; genus Polymixis; species Polymixis lichenea. The sequence continues at coordinate 23,480,997 of OX420944.1, forward strand.
GTGTGTGAGTAAATAATGGCCGTTGAGACATAAAAAACGTTTGTTCTGGTAAATAATCATTATTAAGGATATTAATTCTTGGTGAAAGACTTTGTCCAATAGTATAACAATTGCTTGAAACATGTCATATGATTTCATTGCTGATAAATGTATAAGTTCAGGCACAGGTTACCAGATGAGACACTCCATATAAAATGTTCAATACCTACTAGTATAATAGCTTATTACACCTTCGAGTCACTAGACGCTGCGAACGAATATATACCTAACCTTACAAGCGTACACTTGGGAGTGGCACGAGGAGAGGAGGCCAAACGCCAGGGCGTACTCCGCTGCCGCGGGAAATCGCGGCACAGCGGACAAAGCTCCAGCGGGATCTCATAGCTACATGGAGAGTGCGATTGTCGCAACCCAGTGCTGGGCACGCCACGATTGTGGCGGTGAGTCCCCTCTTTGAGGAGTGGCTTGAAAGGCGGCACGGCGTCCTCACCTTCCGCCTGACGCAGGTCCTCACCGGACACGGTTGCTTCGGAAGGTTCCTGTTTCAGACAAGGCGGGACGAAACGCCCGGGTATTTCCACTGCAAGGATCGCCCTGAGGACACGGTGGAGCATACGGTGGAGGTCTGCCCGGCTTGGGCGGAGCACCGCCGTGTCCTCGTGGAGGCGATCGGCGGCGATGATCTCGCGTCCGGCCATGGTACGGACCGAGAGTGCATGGGTAGCTGTCACCTCCTTCTGCGAAGCAGTAATGCTCGCGAAGAGGGAGGCGGCGCACGTGAGGGAGAGGCAGTATATTCGCCCTCGCGGCCTTAGTCGCCGCAGGAGACGCCCTGGGCGTCGGGAAACCCAGGCTGATTCCCGGCCACCGTAGGCGCGGGCTTGCGGACGGCGAGTAATAGGTAGCTCGCTGTCCGGTAAGGACCAAACCCGAATCGACGGCGCGTTGTGTTCCACGCGCAGCTCAAAGAGATGTCAGTACCAACTGATGGGGCCCGCAAGGGGCGATGCCTGTCAGGGGTGCGGGTTGCTCGAAAGAGATACCGCGGGCCCTGGCACACAGGCAACTGAGGGAACACGGGTGGGTTTTAGTCAGTAAAAGTCTGACACGCCCTCCTGCTCCATCCAGAGTGGGAGAAATTATTTGATGATTTCCCATCCAAAAAAAAACCTTACAACCGTAAAGTGAGTTTTCCTTTGTAGCTGCGCACCGTCGCGTGGTTATTGTGAATTGCCAGGGCTGCCTCTTCCGATAAAGATGTATGTCGAGGTATCTGTAGTACACTTTATGAAATAAAATAAAATGCTTTTGAATGTTTCAGAATGTTTATTTGTTAACAATACGTCTGAAATAAGACAAATAAAAAAATCTTACAGGTTATTTTATATTATGATTAATACTTTTCCCCTTTTCGAAATTCACGATTGTTGAACTTTAATGTACAGAATATTCGGAACCGAACACAAAGATTTAATAGGTACTCTTGCGCCACTAAGCATGGCCACGAATACGAATGAAATAAGAAATGGAGGAAACTGAAAACACGATTAATTGAGCTGTTCATTCATTTAGGCACTTAGCGTAATAGGTAGGTTAACGTAATCAAAAACGTAACGTAAACCTGCAAGGGCATTTATGAAACGTCAGAAGCTAGGCGCACGGTTCCAATTTGTCGCTTTCTATGTAGAAGAGCTGGCACGAAACTCCACGGGTAACCGTGGAGTTTCGTGCCGGCTCTCTTTTAAAAATAATTGGCTTTTACAAAGTTTTCAAATTACACTGATAATAGGTATAGGAGGACAGTGTAGTCCTGTCAATAAGTACCAGGTACTTAGAGGAATGATAATAAAGAATAGAAAATCGTCTATAAATCTACAGTCTGTAAGGCCTATAACGTTGTCCCATTCACGATATGTAAAATAGTTTACATAAGTAAAATCAACCTATTTAAACCAAGTGACATGATTTCCATGAGAATCACTAAAAAATAGTCAATATTAGAAGTGATGTAGGTATATTGTCCAATAATGACGAGAATATGTCAGATTTTGTAAAAATAAAAGAATAAAAATTAATATTGTAATCTGTGGGTTAATAGGTAATTACGATGCTTCTACACTGTGAACAAACCTGCGCTGTCGCCATATTGTGAAGTCATGCACGCTTATCTAACACTTGCTCGCTTTTAAATAAACAATAATCACATTAACAAGCTAATAACAATGATAAATATTATTGAAAATCAATTTGCACAAAGTAGATTTTACTAAACTTGATTTTCAAATGAAATTTGACAAATGGATGTCATTGACCTTTCAATTCTTATCTCAGACGCAAAGTAGAAGCACAAATTACGTGGTAAAAGTAATTACGTACCTACTAATAAAATACAAAACACGAAACATGCAATTTTAAACAATTTACCTATTTAAAAAAAACGATAGTAAAACAAATTAGATACATTTTTGTATCAGAACTGAACTGAAAACAGATAAGTTTATAGAGATAAAATCTCTTGGTGGATCTACATCCATCAACTGCACATAATACACCAGAAACAGTCAGGTCATAAGAATTTAAAACTAAATTCATCAGGTCGACCGAAATACTGACATCACACTTTACACTTTTTGTTAATTTTTATTTTATTTTTATTTTTATTTAAGATTTTTTTTGCTGTATATTGTGTGCCTTTGTGCTAAATGAATGTATTTTCTTTCTTTCTTTTTTCTTTCAAATAATTATGAGTGCGTACGCGACTCGCGGCTGTCGGCAACCCACTGAGAAATGGGCTGCGTGCGGCCCGGGCGGCGGCCGGCAGGTAGTTAGCGCGCGTAAGTACATGGAGTGACACACCACTGGTTCAGGTATTTCTCTATCGTCAATAGCGGTGACCAGAAACATTTCAGAACTCATCCAATAACCCACTTCATAAGCCCCCTGAGTAAAATGTTTTCTTTTACGGGATATAAATGCATAGATACTGCAGTGAAGGTAAAGGTATCAACTACAACAAACACGGAACCTCATATTTCAATCTTCATCAAACATGATAGTTTTCCCCACAAAATCATTGAAAACAAACGAAAATGTTCGAACAGTAAATCCCCGTTGTTCTGTAAGATAAACCGCGAGCCGCGACGCGCGACCACAAGCAACGTCGGGTGAAATTGTTATATTACGTGACCGCTATACCTGCAGGGATTAGCGGTATTGATGCTGTGTTCTATCCGAGAGAAATTATGGTGTTTTACGCCTGGATTCACTTGTGAACGTAACAAACGTCAAATAATTGGCATGTGATCCGACACTTACTGGTAACAATGAGCATGGTATTCAATTCGATACAAAAAAAGGTGCTCAAGCGTCGTCCTAGTGCCCTAAGTGGAAACGCATGATTCGATTGAGTGGCTAATGTGGCTAAATTGTGATATTATTATAAAACTAGTAGACACCTAAATGTTGTTTAAAGGTACTTTATTTATCATTTTATATTATAGCTCGTATAGCTATTTAAATTTTCAATCGCGCTACAATTTCTATAGAGTAATATTAATAGGGAACTAATTTTTTGAGCTGTTATTTAAATATTCGAGATGTTATTATGATCAGTTGAAAAACATATTGAGCAGTTATTTAATTTAATGGTGGTTGATTAATTATTGCGACAGTAAAACATGGACAGTAATAAAAAAACAATTTGTCGGTTATTTTATCATACAATGTCAATTCTAAAAATAATTGAGCAGTCCAATAACTGAATGAGCGGTAAAAATGATGGAATAAGCGGTTCCTGCAACGATATCCATAGGTTAGGTTGGGTTAGAACTGTGAACAACTACGCGCGAGCCGAGCGAGCGAAGCGAGAGGTGCCGCGGCAGCGGCCGGCGAGCGCTACCTCGAAATTGGTCGCGAAATTATGTTTAGGGATAAAAGCGTTGTTTATAGAATTGCTTAGAATGAGATTTCTTACCGACAAATTCCGATTTATTACTGCCCACACGTAACCGCTCGTTCAATAATTTTTACCGCCCATTTAATTATTTTTCTGCTTAATTAGGTATATATTCACTGATCCATTTCATTATTTTTTATTACTCATTTTTGTTTACTTTATTGTTTAGTTTTAATTGCTGAACTAGTTTTTAAACGTGCCATTTATAATTTTTAACTTACCAAAACCGCTATTTACAACTGCCTCTTTAAATCAGTGCCATGTTAATACATGACCTAACCTTTATAGGAGTTGCATTCAGTTTATTTTTCAATAGTAAACGCCCACAAATTGACTTCGTTGCTATTTATTCGATTAAAGAGATAGTCAAAATAGTTATCAAATAGATCATTTTAATCAACATGCAATTTGTATGTGACCTTGCAAAAGGAACCTTATCTCTAGGTATTTGTATCTTTCTAATTTTAAGCTATAAAATGTAATTGCAACATGAGAAGCCTAGACTAAACACTTTGAAGTAATGTGTATGTTTCGATACCACAAACAATGACTGCAACTTGTGGTTTAGGAGCAACAGCGATGGATTTTTAGTTTAATCAAAAAGGTGCTCCACACTACTACGAATTTTTGTTCTTCATCCTTTGAGATAAAAAAAAATCATTTTAAGCAGTATGCGTGACTGATAGTTGAACTTGATTACTTAGTAATCAAAAATTTAAACAAATTAAATTTCAGATCAATCAATAACCTAGTCTAGATTTAACTACGAAAGTTTTCTAATGTGTATTTTGTCACTTTGGGGATGGTCATTGTTGCAAGGACCACAGAGAACCTCAAAGGTCAAGATTACGTCCTTTCATCAGTCTCATCGTTGGTTATTTTTCAGGCCTAAAGAGATACATACATACATAAGCTTTTTCCCTTGGAAGTAGGCAGAAACTACAGAACGCCACCTGTTACGATCCTAACATACCTAATCCTACGCGTAAAGTGATATCGTTTCATAAATAGACAGTATTAGGCATTAAAATAAATAAGTGCAGATAACCCTGTAACTAATGCAATTCCAAATTTCTTACCAAATAATATCGCCTATTGCGACAGACATCAAATTGGAGCGCATCTTTTGCAACTACTGTTCCAAAGATATTGCACAATGCATGTTGCATGGTGTCAGTTTAATATATACGTGCTAAACGATTAATGTCGGGTTTGATGTATTAGTGTGTTTTATAGCAGTAGCTGGACAAGTGACCACACCCAATGCAGTGCAATAGATTGATGAGTTTGCGATATTGAACCGAGATAAGATTTAATCTGAAATATATTTAAATGATGTTTTCATATTCAATTATAAATTATTAGTTCGATATTATTCACAAGCGATTTGTAAAGTGACGATTTAATTAAATAAAAAACTTAAGCTTTATAATTGTTAAAAGAACGTAAAAAATTGAAAATAATTAAATCCATCAAAAAGTGCTTTTTTGATAGATTTAATTAATTTTCAGTTTTTTTACTGTTCAGATATAGACAAATTCTATAAATTCTACTAAATATGCAACACTTTCTACGGAAAAGATCAGCAGGTTAAGTGCTTGGAACAACATAACAAATACTGAATACCTCAACATATTTTTATTATAGTAGGTATACCTATTACTTTGTTTCGTCACCACTGCATTTTAGCAGACATAAACTTTGCTCTTTATCTGATCTGAATAAAGTGTTAATATTATTTACACTTTATTCAGATCAGATTACAATACCTAATGTGTTATATAACTAAAGAATTAATATTATAAACACGGTATTGAATAATGTTGAAAACTAAAAATAAATTTCTTACTGTCAAGAGATAGCATTGACGTCCAAATTGCTTACCTACAAAAACTGCAAAAGCACATTTAGCGATGTGAAAATTTGAACCATTACCTTATAGAAGTAGCATTTAACATTCCATTGTATACGCTATATACTAAATTAAATTACTAATTATCTATACAACCAAATACAAATAAAAGGACACTTAGGCGTCGAAGTATTCGTCCGCATCGCTGTCATTAAGAAACATGCCCAGAAGACTGGCAGCGTGGCCACGTTAAATGGCAATGCTAATTATAATATAATTCTATTATAATACGGTGATATTTTAAACCAGGTATTTGTTAGGTTAGATGAAGGTTGCCAACCAGTGACGACAACCTACTTAAGGCATAGTTTTCGACCCCGCAGCCAAAGCTTAACCCTGATGCGTTAACAGCCTTAGAATCCAAGTTGAAACTGCCCCATCGTCTACAGTTGTTTTTAAAGACTCATACCTTTTAACACCACCTTGCATTTAACATTAGACTGTTCAGAGTAATTTGATGTTATGTTCTTCAAACCAATCGATCACCAAATCATAGAATTAGGTGTGTTTGTATTACTTCCCCGGACGATAGCATACAAAGGGCGCTAAACATATTCATACAAAAACTGATACCAGTCAATTATCAACAGGTTGTTGGCTAAAAGCCGTAACAGCCCATTTCCTTCATGTAATTGTAACAGCTCGTTAATAATTGGTACCGGTTCAATACGTTTAGTGATATTTTCCGCTATAAATTGGTAAGTTCATGCACTCTTTATATTGGTTAGAAAAACTTCAGCGCCAAAGGAGTTTAGGAGCCCGTTTGGAGGCTGATTCCAAAGCAAGAGTGAATATGCAAATTTTGGGCACGGTCGTGTCATAGTGGACCTTGTGTTTTATTTTCCATCAGGCGAGATCGTGGTCAAGCGATTTCGAAAAATAGGTATTTTAATTTATCCTATAAAAAACAATTTGAAATGAAAAAGGTTCAATCTAATGTTTTATACTATTCAAATTGTGTTATCATATTTTCCAAATTATTATTATCTTTCAAAAGATAATTCAAGATTAGTATACCAAAACTATGCTTAGAATCAAAATTTTTGAAAGTCAAAAGTCACAATAAACAGTCCTGAAAAGTCACATGTTTCACAATCGGTCGCATACATTTTATATCTTATAAACAAAAATGAACTGCTATTCGTTTATTAGCGCATCATTTTAGAAGGACTGGGCCGATCAAGCAAATTTTATGTTCGTAAAACTACGATTTAGGTTTATCAGGGAAATTAAAAACACAAAGTTTCCTGGAGATGGTAAATTTGGGGGAAAATTTAACTAATTTTTTCTATGGGATTTTTGTAAGAACTTTGTGCCAGGATGACGTCTGTCGGTATTCAGTAAATCTTCAATTGTTTGTCATTGTCAATTAATGACCAATTCCAATATTGCAACTTTTGCGTTGCATAATCCTAAAATTAAACCAATAGACTTTGACGTCAGATACACGATGGAAATCCATCTGCCTAATGTATTATTTATACATTATGTATGCAAAAGTTTATGCGAAAATTATTCAATATCTCCTAGACGCATGAAGAAAGTTGTAATTTGATGAAACTTGTTCAATCGGCTTCTAAAGTTCATCGGCCTTTGATTGAAAGGAACTGATGTCGTAGTCTTGTCGTAAGACTTAGGTAAACAGTGGTTTGAATATAATTTTATTATCATTAGTCGTTACGGGCAGTGAAAAGCACGCAAGTCTAACAACCAGTCTTACCGAGGAGTATCGTGTTACAAAGGGACTGGGTTGTGTTGGTCAGACAGGTAGTCACTCCATGTGAAATTCTAGTATGCAGCTTCATCTAGTTAGACTGGAAGCTGACCTCGACATAGTTTGGAAAAGGCTACGCAGATGATGATGCTTTGAATTTCAATGAAGTTATAAGGTTCAAATTCGTGGTTACTGCTAACAAATTTTGGCTAACTCTCAAACGGATCATTTTACTTTCTTGGTTAACACAATGTCTGAGTGTAGGCGGTCATTCTACACTGTGTTATTAGTTATAATTATACTGCAGTATGTCTAATTCCCTGCTCCTCAATCTGCTGGCCCAAAATCCTTCTGGCATTTATAATCACCCATCCACACCAGAATATGAGCCAACAGTCGACGTAATTGCAAACTATAATTATCAGTGTTCGGTGATGATCATCACCCTTCACTATTTACGCATATTAAGGTCCCACAGCACAGTAGTGAGTTGCGCAACCATTAGTGATGCTTTCTACGGCACCCAGTGTTGCCCGCAACCGTGACTGATGCGTGCGGAACTCAGAAGCAATCCGCAACTTTGGATTTGGTTTGCATTTGACATGAACATCACTATGATGCAATAAGATATGGGCCAGATTGTTAACCTATTAGTTATATCATATTCTTTCTGTTGATCGGCGCATAAAGTTTGCTACTAAGAAATTGTACGCATACGGTTTTGGTTAAACCAGAAAGGCTAGCAACCAGTCTTTCCAAACCAGGATCTTGGTTGTGGAGGTCAGATAGGCAGTCACTCCATGTAAAATACTGATATATTCAGCTGCATCCAGTCAGACTGGAAGCCAACCTCAATATAGTTGGGAAATCACTAGGTAGATAATGTCGATTCAAGCTTGTTTGGAGTGTTTTTTTTTTAATCTTGCTATTGAGCAAAGTGGAACAATAGTTATGCTTATACACACATTATAAATATGCTCAAATAAATATCGATGTGAGTTCTAATACCACAGCTTTTTATTAATACTTCAATTCTTCAGAAAACACAGCTCTTTTTTACCAACGAAAACTGCGTTGTTTCTCATTACATGCAAATCAACTCCGTCTTGTTTCTTTCCTGAATATTAGTTTGTTCTTGTGAACAGACTGAGTAATTAATGGGTTATATAACAATTTAGTAATGCTTTCAAAAAGTACTATTGTTACATGGAATAGTTTAGGAACGCGGAACTGATCACAAAACTGAACATCATTGAGACCCTTGTTCACTTGACAGACGGTTCCGGTGACTTATTGACTCTTCAAATGTTAAATACGATAGTAGTGTTACAGTGAGTGGCTTAAACATAATATATTTAGTAATGCTTTCTATAGCTCATGAATTATTTATCGTTTTTGTTTGTAGGAGCTTCTAGACATTCAGTCATTGACATAAACACAATTTCTTTTTCGGTGGCGCGATTTGATTAATATTCATGATTTTTCATATCTTATACAGTTTGTTTGCGTTCACAAATTATTTGAAATGTATCTGAATTTTAGAGTGTTTATAGGAATTTTGTTTTTTATATGAATGGCTATAAAAAGAGGCAGACTAAAGAAAAGACGGCTGGTTCGTTATTTTTCCAAACTATTAATATTGCTATTAGACGTGGCAATGATGTAAGTATTCTGGGAAAGTTTCCGGATGACACCAATGTGAAGGAGTAGGAACTTAAATGTCGACGCATAAATGTCCTTTTGTATTTGAGTATTATGTATAGTTAGTTGTTTAATTTAGTACCTAGTTCAAATAATTCGTTGTATAATACTTTACTCTTTTATACCGAAGCATTACCTGTTAATAGAACTTTTGTCAGTTTTAAGAAAAAAGATAGATTGTGCTGTTAGAAATTATAAGGGAAAGAAAAACGTTACACTGAGATGACGGCTGATAGATATGCGTTGAGGAGCAGATGTACTAAGGCGACTCTAATCGCCAAAATATTTGGGGTGAGGGCAGGAGGATTATGAACGTTAATTAATTCTACTACTACTGCACACGCTAAAGGACTAAGGTCAGTAAACGATGCAGGAATGTGAAAGGATGCAGACGGTGTCCATACAAAACACCCAATTTGAATTATGAAAAGTGTGTTAGGGTCCAATTAGTCAATCACGTTATTTCACAATCGTGACAAGGGCTGGCAAGCCAGACATTTAGTACGCCTACTTGACACTTTCTAATTTTAAAAGCGGTAGTCTTTAAAGTTAAATGTTTAATAAACAGGAGTCGTAATGACACAGGCAACTTTGTCATATGAACTTTAGGAGAACAGCCAAGAGATAAAATGCAATTTAGCTTGACATCTAACTAGCTAGCTAGTAATCTTAGATCGAGATAGAGATATAATAACACTTTAATGTATTAGCATCTGTCAATTTAAATTAAAAGCTGCCTTAAATCGTTTTACCTAAATGATCATTATTGGTCATTTAGGCAGATCGATCTATTTTTTGTATCCTTTCAGCATTTCCCATCAAGTTTTCGTATTCCTTTCCTTCTTAACTTTCTTTAATAAAGTAATACCAGCCTATTATTCTCCAACACAGACTGCTAGGCAAAAGTTTATTTTCACATAAAGAAGACAATAATATAAAAAAAGAGAATTATGGGTATTATAAATGTACACTCTTCCTATTAATTTCCTTGTCATACGATAGATGATACAATTTCCACGCCTGAGGAGCACCTATTGAGCAGTAGCGTCATGGTGCAATATTATAATTATATACCGTATCGTCAATTATTGTGTTAAAGCCGTGAATATTACGAATTATGCAACAAGAGCATGATTTGTAACTACCGTTGTCCAATCTAGGCGGTGCTGGTTATTTGTTGGTATCATCGTAATTACACCATAGATCACTCTTCACGAAGAGAAGGATTTTGATAACAATCTTCTACGAGTTATTTTTTTGGTACAGAGTAGTATTTGCTACCAAAGGTCCTAGGGACTGTTAAGAGGAAGTTTATTCAGCTGCAGCAACGTTTGTGTAATGGTATAGTGTAATTAATAATATTCTGTATTCCACATCTGTTTGCGTTATGATACGGCTTATTTTATGAGATTTTATGACGACCTATGTGGCTTATTAAAAACGCTCACGCCATGTGGCTTGCTTAATTCCTTTTTTCCAACCCATCGTATTATTTTGTAAAGTTGCAGGTGCTAAATACTAATGAACAAGTTTCACTTGGGCAACCGTCTGTCATTACAGCCACACCTGCAGAGGTTTGCCAATTCTTATATGTTGTCAAATAACACAAATCATAACTGCGAAGCCTATCCCATTGTTGGGCATATTTCCAACTTCACCACTCTCATAATACGACGTTATTTTGCTAAACAGAACGTTCTTTTCTGTTTAGACATGAAATCATTTCAAGTAAATACGTATGTCTTTTTCAGGTCTTCGCCAAAAGCCCACTTTCAAATATCTGCCAAGCACCAAATAAGTGTTTCTATATTATAAGAGGGAGTCAGTTTGTCGTTCCGGGCGTGTTATCGGTCGGTTTTCCCGGATATGCCGACATATCCATTTCCACCGTTTGCAAACCGACGATCGCTTCCTGAGACATAAGTTGCGCTGGACAATGTAAGTGAGCAGTATTGGGTTCCCTATCACGTAATTAGTTCTTGGATGTGTTTTGTACATAGAGCAGCAACATTGGAAATAATATTTGTTTATTCAAAATCAAAATCAAAAGTCATTTATTCAAATTAGGCTGAGAGTCAGCACTTTTTGATCGTCAAAATTATATAAGCCAGTCCCCCAAAACGCCCACCCTTCACCCCCCCCCCTTCTTTTCTTCATTTTATTATTAGAAGAACGCAATAATAATTACGAATAAATAATTTGATTTGATTTGTAACAATTTTTTTATTATCTCTGCGATATTTTAATTTCATTATCGAGCCTGTACACTAATTGTTTTTTGAGTTAAAAGAAATTGTTTATTTTTGTTTCTTTAGCAATATGTATCTTCTTTTTTTGCATATTTTTGCTTAATTTTGGATGTTTTTTACTGAACGTTGTGAAAATTCAGTAAAAAAGATCTTGTAACAGAATTTTCATAACCACATCAAAACAGTCACAGAACCATTCGCCTACGGAACACCAAACCGGTTGAAGGTCAGGAAGCGTACCGGAGCACCACAAGTCCGACAAGTAAATAGCAATTTGTTAGAAATTGTATAGGTAGTTCAGTTTATTGGTACAGTCTAATGACATAATCAGTACTTGTGGCCTCGGATATGACGGTGGTATCAATTACACTTTAAGAGTAAAACTTGGGTGACACCATCAAAGGCTCTGCTTGAATTCGCCAAACAATTTTTTAAATTCGTATGCATGTTTGTTTTTGGTAATAGAAATAATATTATGTTACTAGCTCTTAATAAGTTCCATCAAGCTTCTCGTAGGTTATATATATTTGGATCTACATAAAAGAGTTTCTGAAATGCCGATGAGGTTGATTTCAGTGAATGGTCCTGGTTAATTCTGAAGAGAATTTAAATCTAACACTAAAACCAAACACAGTTTTAATCATAACAACAGCCCCCCCAGTGGGGTTCCCGCATTGTCGTTGCGGGGGGGCTTAGTAACCGTGGTCACCCTCCCACGGTGAAGCGAAGAGGAACCCCAAGGTGGGGCCGCTCGTCAGGGCTTGTGCCTCCAAGCCGATGACGTAGCGGCCAAAAAGTAGGTTGCGGTGAGGTGCATCGCAACTGAGGCGGGCCGCGATGTCGAATGGGAGGCATCGCGGCTGAGGATTACAGGCTGCGGCGGAGGAGGAGTGCCGGTACTTCTGAGTAGCGCTCTTCCCTTCCGTAGCCTGGACGGGGCCGCCACCGTTTGATGGCGGACGCGGTGGGGCCGCAGGGGAAGAGGAGTGTCGGTATAGCGTTGGCCGCTCTCCCTATCCCCTGCGGCCGAAAAGTGGTTGGCGGCGGGGCCATTGTACTGACCCGTCGCAGGAGGACGTCAGCAGCAGCTGGTGGGCCCGCAAGGGCCGATGCCTGCTAGGGGTGCGGGTTGTTCGAAAGAGATACCGCGGCCCCTGGCATACGGGCAGCTGAAGGAACATGGGTGGGTTTTAGTCAGTAAAAGTCTGACACGCCCTCCTGCTCCAACCAGAGCGGGAGAAGTCATTTGATGATTTCCCACCCACAAAAAAAAAAAAAAAATCATAACAACAGCGACAAATGAAACGAGTATCAAAAAAGCCATGAATGAGACTATTACTGCACTATTGAGCTGTTATCAAGACTAATGCATGATTACTGATCACCAATGTTGCTAAAGAAAGATTATGTATCAGATATAACGTTACTAAGTGGCCAGATAACAGTGACCGCGACCGGTTCTGAGTTCATTTGCACGTGTTATACACTCACAGTTTTTACTTTCACTGGCCAAGAGATTAGACCTGCTTACAGAATGGATGTGGCAATTTTATTAGGAAAGGTCAACCTTCGAAACTAAAAGAATTTTGTGCAATATCCTGTACGGTTTGAGAACAGATGTGAGTTATGGGATATAACTTATGCTGTTAGTAGCTGACAGAAGGACCTCCTCCTAGATAGCAGCAAATATGAAGTGTAGTTAATCAGAAGGAGAGAGTGATGTCAAAGACCTGATTTATAACTCCTACCGAGGTAGTCCTAAAATTTGGGACATTATTATCTCTGTCAAGGTTGTCCCAAAACGTGCTATTCTATAATTATTACAAGCATAGTTGTAAAAATCAGTATTCGAATTAGATCTAAGGTAACAATCTGTCATCACGTCACAGCTAAAAATAAACTTCTGGGGAATCAATTTTAAAACACCGCATCCAAATATTTCCGTCCATAGCCATGTCTACGAACGTCCGGCAAATATTCAAACTCGCCATTTATTATAATTCCTCCATTACCAATTCATATAAAATCACTTTCTCACATTGTTAGTGAATAGTTATAACTTATGAACTTCTCCAATATGGAAATGTGAATTTCTAAAATGTAAAGTTCTTTGGTCTTTTGATTCCGATGTTTTGAATCCTTATGAGTCGACGTCTGTGACATAAGAGAAAATAATGTGTCGTAAACGATGCCGTTTCATAATTAATTGACCACAAAAACTAAGACTGTCTATTTTACAGATATGTGGGTAATCATTAATATTCTTTATGTAAAAACTAGAGACGAAGTGACTTTTTTCGATATCAGCATAACCACGAAATTCAGAACAAAAAGGTAAACTGATGCAAGAGCTGTTCCACCTCGCTAAGGATCACAAAATAAATATTTGGAGTTGATGGCCAACCTTCATTAATTGAAGCGGCACCACAAGAAGATGAAAATACCTATCTACCAGTAGTCATGCATAGTGCAGATATAACTTGGTTTATTAATCTTCACGTTTCTAATACTTGCCTGCCCCTTTTTTATTCCTCTTACCATAGAATGCGATAAAGCTGAAGCTAAGGCATTTGTATCGTTTATAGCCTTGTTTATCTGCCGATGGCCACTTTTCAAGACTGCATGTTGAGCATTCATAGTCGTTAGACCATCTTTCACCAAAATCACATCTCATTTTTAGTCTATTTGCGACTGTATTGCTGTTGCTGAGCAACTTAAACGCGGTTTATTTTTAGTAGATTACAGCGCTACCTATTAATACTTTGTAATACTACTACGGAGCGTGCAGCAAACTGAGAGGAGCGGTTCCACTCATTCGTTATTTAACTTATTTCCTCCTTTCACGATAGATGGCGTTAATTTCAAAAAATCGTAATAGTTTACAACAGTGTTCCTAGATGTCACTGTGCAGAAAGTGTAGTTTTCTGAATCGCGCTATCATTTTCTTCATTGTTATAGCATAGATATCATGCATCCATTCATTTGAGATATTATTAAAATAATCGCTCCACTGATAGTAACACAAAATAATTATCATGTCTAGGCAGAGAACTGATATGAAAGAAATTGGTAAATTAATAGATGAAAGTTGTAGAAGGTAAACACAAATAAATATGTAATAGAAAACATGTGTCCCTATGTTAAATCTGTATACTGGAATTCAAAATTCACTTTAAGCTATAAATAAGTAAATATTACTACCTAACCTGTCCAGCATCGCAAGTATCTGTCACATACCTATTTTTCTTTAATTTATCACTGCATTGTTGTAATAGCAACACAATACCTAGCTAGATACCTTGAAGTAGGTACTTAACCATTTTCATTGTTGCAGAGTTAAAACTTATAAATCTGACCGAAATGCCTCAGCTCCAACTTCGGATACAAAAATTGTTCTGCTTATATCTGATGATGGTGCTTCGGAAAAAGTACCAACACGCAGGAAGTTCAAGTGTTTGGAAATATTGGATGGCAAAAATAAGGACGCTGTGATTGATTTAACTAAAGACTGAATTATTGTTTCCAGTCTTTTTTTAAGATCATTAGCATAAATAATCGCGAAAATAAATTGATCTTCGTTAGAATATCATGACTTTGTTCTTGGGATATTGTAATGAAATCCGACTCCGTACTTAAAAGAAAACAATATGGGTATATATACCCATATTGTATTTCTTTTAAGTACCGAGTCGTTAGTATGACTGGGAACTCTAGACGACTCGCATCCAATTTCAAGGATAAATACCATTCATATTATCTGACAAAAAACATCTGGGATCGTAACTGTACCTAAATATATTAAAAAGACTATTGGGTTTAACTTCTTAGAACTAAATTCACCCTACATGCAAATTAAGTATTAAGCATATGCATAGTCAGCGTTTAATGTTCCCACTGCTGGGACACAGGCCTCCTCTCTGTTAGAGGGCGTGGGCTACAATCTACCACGCGGTCCCAGTGCCGGTTGGTAGATGTCACATGTCTTCCAATTTTTGATTCTAGAACATGCCAGTTTTCTTACTATGTCTTCCTTAGCCGTTTTGAGAGCAGTGGTGGCATGAAAATTATATAACACAAATTAAAAAACAACCTTCCACCTCCTGAACCTGATTATTTACCTTCTTTAGAGAAATAAAATCAGCCATAAACCGCAAACAGTCAAAATCTAACCGTGTTAACGAAAAAATATGAAAAGTGAATATATTTGAGCCATCAATCTTAGTCAAGTGATTAATGATAATGACGCGGCACGGGGTGGTCTCAATGAGGAGTGTTTGTGAAACGAACCTGGCAGGTGTCGTGTTGGAGAAGATATTATCGTTATAAGTGCCATAGAATTATAGATCATGCAAGGAACATGGACCGAGGTACGGCAACTATCGATGAATTTAGGACAAATCTATTTATGTACCTCGTGGACTAGACGGACAGATAATGATGATCTTTGTAAATAACGAACTAAAAGTTAAAAACTAATTTAACTCACGCAATGTCTTGATAATTAATTGTTAAGCAAACCAACTTTTATCATCCGTATATTCTATCATTGTTTGATAGTTTGTATGAAATGGCTATAGTACGATACAGTGACGAAAGGTGTCAATTTGCTTAGCAAGTAATTTTTATAGCTGTATTGTATTGTACGTTATTTAAGTTCCCTTTACAGCACATTATCTGAAGTCAAGATATTTAGTGTTGTTATCTATATCTATATACTTATAATAAATCTGTAGAAGTGAAAATTCTGTACATTGAAAATATCAAAAAAATTAATGGCAGGGGTGTTACTAGCCGACACCGAACCCTTTTTTTTTGTCTGTCTGTCTGTCTGTTTGTTCAGGCATCACGCAAAAACTACCAGTTCGATTAAGATGAAACTTGGTATAATTATTTTTTAATATCCTGGGCACCACACTGGGTACTTTTTATCCCGGAAAAGTATCACTACATCACTACATAGTATAAAACAAAGTCGCTTTCTCTGTCCCTATATCCCTATGTATGCTTAAATCTTTAAAACTACGCAACGGATTTTGATGCGGGTTTTTTTAATAGATAGAGTGATTCAAGAGGAAGGTTTATATGTATAATACACCGACCTCCACGTGGGCGAAGCCGCTGGCAAAATCTGGTAAACAATAAAAAACAAACTTAATTTTGCGGTTCGATCCCTAGACCCCATTACTGTACCAACCGCAAATAATAAGTTTGTCGTAGGTTACGTCACCAGCAGTGGAGTTCCCTAAGGGGCGCTGCACACGGCTAAGATACTATAATATTTTATCTTAACATACAATTCAATGGACTATCACACACGACGAAGAAAATAAATAATATTTCATATTTTTGTATTTTAAGATGAATTTGTATGGCGAGCGATATTGTATGTTAAGATAAAATATTATAGTATCTTAGCCGTGTGCAGCGCCCCTAAGTTATACTGTAAATGTAGTGCTGAAGGTTGAATTTGGCTTGCACCGTTCGCAGCACACGCGTGGCGCGCGGCCACCACGAATCGCTACCGTATATAAGGACGTAGTCTGAGCGCGCGCATCACCCCGATACATCCATAGGATGCAGACTTTACAAAACCGTTTCCTTCGCCAAGCTATAGGCTCGCCATGGTACGTTAGGAACGAGATCCTCCATCTCGACCTCAGAATCCCCACAATAGCTCAGTTTCTAAAACGCAATTCAAAGCGTTTCTTCGAATCCGCCGCGCAACACCGCAATCCACTGATTGTGAAGGCCGCTAGTTATGTCCCCAGTAGAATCAGTAGAATCCGCCGGCCGAGACATGTCTTTTCCGACCCTGATGACCCCATCACTCTACTTCAAGAAAGCAGTAGGGCCACCAGCACCTCGCGCCCCGCGAAGACCCCGAGTAAACGAAATGCCCCCCAACCGTCCCTTGCCCGCAGAAGTGCCAGCCCGCGCCGAAGCTGAGCAAGTAGAGTTAAAATCCCCATGATATAATAATAAGTAAATTGTTTGATCCAGCCTGTCCCCTCTTGTTGCCCCCCCCCCCCCAACAGTGACTCCCTGAGCCGAGGCTCGTACCCCGCAGGGGGTGCCCTCAGTGCGCTTTCGCTATAGGTTAAGCGTAGATTTGTAAGCCCTGGCTGGAGGCTCTTAGTCTAAAAGCTAATAGTCCCCACAGAAAAGCCCGGTTAAGCAGTCACGGCCTCTCAAGGTCAACTGCGAGATGCCATACAAAAAAAAAACGCGCGCATCATACATTTTTGAACTTTGATTTGAACGGACGTGTCGAGTGGCGAGCGTTCATTTTATTAGCATTCTATAAATCGTACGTTTTAACTGCTACTTGCAATTCTAAACCGTGCTTTTCAGTGCGACCTTTTTATTCCTTTTAGTTTTTACTAAGTACAGTTTAAGGTAGAGTTATTTAGGTTTATTTTTATAAGTCGTAGGTTTAGATTTTAAATTTAAAGTATATGTAGTATATTTGATAGTGTGTAACGTTGGTTATTTTTAGTACTCTTAGGTAGGATTAGTCATTCGTATCTAACATATTAGTTTTAAGGGATTTTGCTTATTTATTGGTACATACATATAAGTGTAGGTAGGCGCTAGATGTTAGGGCTCTTCTATAAAGATAGTCTCAAAGATTTCTTTTTTTTAAATACGGATATACTTATAACACGATGCCTTCCAGAAAGAGACCATCTCTTTCTGCTACATCGAGACACTCTAGGCGAATGAGACTAGCCAGATCACAAGAATCAGCTGAGGAGCGAGAATCCCGGTTAAGCCGCATGCGGGATAGCATGACTGAAGCAAGAGCACGTGAAACCAGTGCCGATCGAGAATTGAGGATCTTTGTGAGCATTCGTTGCACTGAACGTCAGCTTCACTATCGGTTATCCTGCTAAACAGGTACCAAAGTAGAAATCTACTACAAAAAACTTACAGAACGCGAGCGATGCCGCGGGCAAAGATATAATTTAATACCGGTATGCTCGATAGATAACGTTCTACACAAATAGCACTTTACACAAAAAACTCATTGATAAGTTGCGTCATCCACGCGAACGAAGTCGCGGGCGCAGCTAGTATGTAAATATAACTCTTTAATGCACACTGGATAACATTCCTGTCGTGAAACAATCTACACAAAGCTGCCTTGTTACGACTCATACATATTCCAGAACGCAACACAGTCATTACTTACTTTAACTTCAACATAACACATACAAGACGAGAAACTTCAAAAGCCCAATTCTCCAAGTTTCACACTTAAAACAGGTACTAATAACTTGTTCAAATTAAGAGATTTCACTTAGATCTGTTGAACGCATAATTGAAGTCTGCAGGAGAGTTTTAACGGTCGGTAATTAGATAAATTTGTGTATCCGCACGCCCTCTGTCGACGACCGCAGCTAACAAAAATTTACGGAGCGCTCCGAATTTTATCTGCATGTTAATTGGTCAGGACGGGTTTGAGAATTTCAGTGGTTTGCAAAGAGTTATGAAGTGAAGTGGACCTTAGTTAGGGACAATCGTAGCATCTGTTTCCCTTGTTACTGCATCTGGCGTGATCTCAATAATTAAATCATCAAACTGCGGTAACGGTTTCATTGGAAGTAGTTGACAAAAGAGTATTATTCGATTCTGATTGACGGTCATGAAAACTAGGGGTCTAGGGCACGAAAAGGTTTCTGTTATTTAAAACTGATTAATAAAATTATTACATGTAGAAATAAGTCTAATTATAAAAACTGACACGATCAAGCTTACGATCCAATGGTGTGAAGGGATCTGGCCCATAACGTATGTCAAAACAAACTCATTACTGGCGACCAATATAATAAGTACAAAATATTTATTGTAAAATAGTTATATAAGTAATTGTCTATATTATAAAACTATTATAAGAAAGACAATTTTTTATTTTATGTAAAGCTAACACTGTAGAGATGAATTCATAAGATACTGAATTTTTAACAGGAAATATGTTGGCGCCCACCAGCGTCTCGTACGCACAACAAAACTAAAAAAATCCCAAAGTATTATCTCAAATATGCATACCTACACCAACCTACTTAAACGAAAATAACGCTAACCATTTTATCATTACGAAAGTTAAAAACCCTTTAGAGTTAATAAAGTAAAACAAACAGACAGACAATGTAAACGTAGGTGCGATTGCGGCTCGCGCTTGAAAGCAATTCCTTGTCCCACTGAGTGGCGCAAAGAAGTAATTAAGATGAGAAAACGCTTGTACACGCCCTGCGCTGTGCTCGTCTTAAGCTGCGGCCATGATAGCGTTCTTGGGGAAGAATGCATGTGCTTTTATAAATATTTTCTTTGACAAAGTTTGGAGGAACTTGAGAAAAGATTTAAAGCATTTGTTGATCCTTATGACTTTTGGAAACACACTTTGAAATACTGAAGTTTAATAGGGCTTATGTCGTGAGATTTTATTCGTCGCGATTTCATTTTATTTAAAGAATTGTAGAAGGTTCCAAATTTTTGGCGATTCTGTTTGGATACAAATTCTTGTGATTTTTTTGTAATATCTGTAGCCTCTACGTTGTATTAAATTTGCATGCTATGTTAAGGCTGAATCAACATGGATCCTATTATATAATTTAACAAAAAAAATTTATGTACCTACATTCGAAGCAAATAAAGACCTATTTTATTCTATTCTATTCTATTCTAATACCGAAAAATCCTGCAGCAGCTACTTATTAAAGTTATCAAATCACCCATATTTTGCTCTTGGATTAACAATCCATTTATTCTTATCGAGCTAATTAAGTTCAAAAAACCTATCAAACAATTACTTACACAGTATTACAGTTCTTGTATTTTGTTTTCAATCTCATATCATGGGAACTATCCCTTACATTCCAAAACTCGCAACAATGGCCCATAAAATCGTGACTTTCATGTGTAACTCACCTTTACCTAAATGCGTGCATCCACTATGCTGCACAAAGATGTCATACCTTCGCAAGAGCTGGCTGCGACCACTCGTCCTAAGTGGTGACATGCTGAGGAACCGGGGCTTCGTCTTACTTACTGTGAGTCGTTTTTTTATTGTTTTCAAAGTGTTTTCTTTGGCGAAAAGCTTAAGTTTCGTTTGAAAGAGTTTTCTTTGTTGTAAGGGTACTCGTGTTTGCTGGTAATAGTGTTGAATTCTGATATTTGGGTACTTTGCAATATCATTAGGTGGCCGTATTGATTAAATAGTGATGGATTAGAGTTTGGCAATAAAAATTCATTTTTTCGAGAAAAAACAAAACAGCAAAATTGTCGATATCTATTTCATTGTTTGGTATATTTTTTAGACTTTATTTCAGGTTTTTAAAGAAAATATCATTATGCTAATCATTGATTTTTATTTCCAGATCTTCAAATTCATCAATCAAATATCAACAGAACAAATAACTTACACCAATGGCTGGATACCAATGTCGCACAATGATATTTACAACCAAATTAGAAGAGTCTCAACGGAATATCCTGTTTACCTCACTAAGAAGCCTTCTATGGATTATGATAATAATTTAGTGCAAAGACAAATAAATACAAAAAAAGATTTCAGACATTTGATAGAAAGTTTTGAAGTACTGAACGAAAAGCCTTTTGACACTTTCACAGTTCCAGACAAAGTAGGCAACAGCGATCAAGCAATAGTGAACAGTAAAGAAAACACAAGAAAGGCTAAAAAAGTGTGGAATTATAATATTGATATTAGTGACGATAATATTCTGGACCTACATGAAATTGATTCAAAAACCAGTAGGAAACATGAAAAAAATATTATTGAAAATGTTAAAATAGCTGAAGCTACTTCAAAGGCATACGAAGTAACTGAAGATGCTGATAAATCCATCGCAATAGAAGATAATTATACAACGGAAAATGGAGTATCTCAACATAATCCACCCACTGATGAAAACCAAAATTTTACATCTACGTTCTACAAAATCCTGTCCAAATATAATATTAACAGTGAAGAAAAACTAGGAAACTATGACTTGTCCCTTCAACGTAAAGTTCAAAATCCAACAACAACTGCGTACCGGGTGCCGTTGCCGTACGGATATAATAGTTTGAATCATTTGCCCGTAGACCCAGTGCTCGCTGTTTTCCTATCAAACTATGGGTTCTATTTGCCAAGTTTGTACGGGATCAAGGCTAATTATAATAATTTGTACGGTTATCTTGCTTCTAATAACATTCATAACAACAAACCATTTGGTTTGTACAAAGTTTTCTCTGATACTGATTCATGGAATTAGAGATATTTCATGTTTTTCTTTGATATTATTATTAGAATTATTATAATTAGTTCTGTTAATGTTAGAATTAGTTTTGACGTTTGTATGGTTTAATTAGGTATAGTTAGTTTAGGATGTTTTCGTAAAGTAAACGTTTAATCTTATTTCGAGATTCGAATTGCTAAATCTGTACCTGTTTAACGTTTTTGCCGTCAATAGTATATAATTTTTAACAAAAATTAACTAGTTAATCAAAAAAACATTTATATTCTTTACATAACAGTCAGATAATTTGATAACTTACTATTTTAATTGGAAAGGAAGAAAGTTAGATATGATAATATATATCATGGTAGATGCTCAACTTCAAAGGCTTTACAACTTTTAATTACCAAAAATATCTAACCCAACAGTGAAGCCTTTAAACCCCTTCACCATTTAAGAATAA
This sequence comes from Polymixis lichenea, assembly GCA_949091785.1. Classification (NCBI taxonomy): domain Eukaryota; kingdom Metazoa; phylum Arthropoda; class Insecta; order Lepidoptera; family Noctuidae; genus Polymixis; species Polymixis lichenea. The sequence continues at coordinate 23,503,229 of OX420944.1, forward strand.
CAAAAAAATGGCAAAAGGACATTTTTTAAAGCAAACGAAGTACTGCATCAACTGCATAAAGAACGTCCAGTCGACAATGAACGTTATGTGCAAAATCTTAAGATTGTAATTAGATTGGGGTTGGTTAAATAAAGGCTTGAAGCTTGGAGTTGTTCCAACAGCCACAGGCGTGACAGTTTCATAGCGCGTTGTGAAAAGTTGCCTTTGTACGGAGCCAGTTTGCACCACTTTTTATAATGCTGTTTACTCGGTAAACGTCCCGGATTTTTTTCTGAGACTTTAAATCTTGTTAATTTTGGAGTGTTTGTAATAAAGTTTATATGTCGGGCGCATTAAAGTTTACTTAAATTATTTCACATTTTTTCGCTACTGCTGCTATGATGTTTGTTGTTATTTTCGTAGACTAGAATCAAAATGTTTTTTTTTTTCAACTAACAATTCTACACAAATTGTAAAATAACAATGAAAGCTATTCAATTGTACGGCAAGTTAGCAACTCTGTTTGTCCTTTTAAAGTTTTTGCATTTGTATTACATAATATTTCTATTTCATTACTAACAAAAACCCTTAGTTCCTCTTTCAAACCAATTTCTATTACAGAACATCTCATCAGGCCATATTATTTATCTTCCACATCAACTCCTCACGAGGAAAACGGAACAAGACTTCATCAGCCGACGTCGATCGCTCTTCGCAATCAGTTCTCATAAATTCTTATAAACATACATTTATATTTTCCACATGGAAGCCTCGCATTGAGCTACAATAAAATGATATATAAACTGTTAGTTTACTTAAGTATATAATCTGAGTAATGTATTTTCAATTTTAATCTGATCACAAACACAAATTTACGTTATAATTTATATTGTTGTCAAGTGTTAAAACATGTATGGATATATCCAACTACATATACATTGTGGTGTTGAACCCGTACAAACTGTGTTTCAGATAAGTATGTAGGTAGGTACCTAAGTTATACTTGGCACATATTTGGAACCAAACCAGTGCGGTTCATATTTGGGTATTGGAGACAACAGACTGTGACTGCATTTCAGCAAATTTTATATGAAACATATCAGAAATCTAAAATTGTTTGCAACTTTACACACAAATATTTTTCGCGTTCCTATATTTGTGATGTTTTTAGTTTTTCTTTAGGTTTTCTACATTGCCAATTGGTACTAAAATCGTCAAAGTTTACGGCTACATAGATACAGCTGCTTTCTTCCTTAACTCAAGACTCACAAATATTGGTCTGTGTGGAGTACCTAAGTGCTGGTGCAGTCAACCGCACGCCAGCTGTAACCCTTCAACTACAACAATCTTTACTGCTACGACACAAAAGCACTGTCAAAGTCACATGGACTTCGTGGCTCGGTATTTTTAGTTTGCAACTTTATGCGAGATACCAGTTAAGACTTTGTTACAAGCAATGTCATTTGGTTTTCGGCGATTTTGTTTGTTTTTTTTAGGTATATTTTGCTATAAAAATAACATTTTAGTAACTTTTTACTTAAATTCAAATTTTAGTTCTCACCATTTACATTTATTTATTTAATATTCACGTACATTCACACATAGATACACATACTACATTTTTAGTTTAAACTTTGGGACCATCATCATCATCATTGGCAGCCATGAACCATGATCCTCTCACTGCTGAGTATAAGCATCTTCACCTCATCCTCACCTTTTGTGATCAAATCACAAAACATGGAATTCATTATTTAAAAACTAAGCAGCGGGTTTAATCGCGTAGTATACTAACAGTAGGATTGCCTTTCATTTTGACAGTTCAACTGAAGATAACACAATTTATTTTTTCAAGAAATTCAAGCTGCTAATCCATTGCTGCATCAACAAAGTAAATAACGCAAGGAATTGTTCCTTGCGTTATTAACTTTGTTGAGCTGACACATTTTTGATTCAGATTATGATTGTTAGTGTATAACGCAATTAGGGTGAGGGTCCTATTGGACCTACCTTATAACGAAAAAGACATTATCAATAAAAAAAAATCGATAAAAATTCTATCAAAAACCATGCAACCCATAAAATTTAGTACATACATAATACAATAGGTAATACGGACCGTACGGCATGTCATAATAACCTACCATTTTATACATTATAACGAAACCTCAAGCACACAAGCCGATCAGTTTATCACGCAAAACGTAGTTACTGTGCGTAGTGACCGGAAAAGTGAGAGATTTTCCGCCCGTCGGCGCTGCGGACAAAGCTGCGAATGTGTTTCATTTCTGAGCCAACACTGTTGCCGGGGATACCGCTCACGACATAAGTTGCTGTAAATTACATTGGTCTCAGAAGCGTCTATTTATAAAAAAGCTGTTATATTTATACCATACGTCTTGATTTTGGCCTACCCAGGTTCTTTTATGTTAAATTTTTTTGTAAATAGAATACAATCTGTCATGTCGGTATGGGCAGTCACAGAGTCATAATTATTCTAAAATTCGATAAACGGCCACTAGCGATACTTACTTACAAAGTCAATTAATTAGTTCAAAGTTAGTTAAGTCTGGCTAATTTCGTAAATATAAAATTATCAACATCAAATATCTTGACCTGTTGGGGGTCCATCTCATCTCATTCGTTTGAAATTGAGATAAAGCAAAGTAGTGAATTTGTAACAGTCATATTTTTTAAACTAAGCCTTAAATAAAAATTTAATCTATATATTAATATGTGAAGCTAAAACTTTGAACCCCATTTTACGAATATTACGTGGACAGAGGAGTATGAAATTTGGCACAGTTAATGTTTATAAATGAAGAAATAGTGCAACAAAGCTTATATTTTTTAATTATGGTTTAATTTCGTATTTTTTTATAATGGTCAAATTTCGACCACTGGACAACGACACGTTTTAATAAAAACAAAACAATTGCTGTAACCACACACACTACAGAAACTATCTTCATTCACCCACACACAGGTACGGTACATATAGGTAACATAAACTCCGTGTTCTACTTCTCTGTGGTCCCCATACAACTTGTAACTGTATTGTGTTGGTCCCGCGTAATTCCAAGAAGAAATGTTTGTCTCCAATAGTGGTTTATTCATTAGAGCTTCGTTGGAAACGCGCCCAATAAACTGCTGATAAAACTCGAACTGGACCTAGCACACTTTGTTCTATAGAACCCAGGGCTGGTGGAAGTTATAGACTGGGTGTGGATGTTGTTGTAAGTGTATGGAATACATTCATAGTACAGCTTATAGGTGTGTCCCGATGGATAAGCGTAATTTGGCTGTCTTCAAGTTGAGAGTTAGGCAAAATGGGCTGGTGTCGGCAACTTCACGTCAAAGCGCGTATTTTTCGTATGGGTGGGAAAACAGGTTATTCGATCCACTCCAGCTGCTCTAGGAAGGCCAGCAACGCCTTGGTGTTACTGACAATCTCTAGTGGAAAACTGGATTACCGATCGTACTTTGCGCTGTATGTGGCGGCAGTTTAGCAGCGCATTTACTGCTGTCTCGTCGTCCTCCATGAAAGCCCTGCACAGAGTTAAACAATTACTTCTAGGCAAGCGTACACCAGCGTCAAGAACATCATCGCTTCTATCATCAGGTGTGCAATTGATGAAGTGGTAACCTATAAATAATAAAAGAAAATCTTAACGAGCTAAGTATGTACAATTTTTTTAATACGTCCATTATATTTAAAGTAAAAGAAAAAATACTTTATGTTCACACCGATCATAATGTTAAACCCATTTCAATAAAGCTACTCTATTCTATTCTATCTAATCTAGAAGAAAACTGCGATATAAATACTGGTACATAAATGATTTTGTGCACCAAAGTAAGATAACGTTTTATAGATAGGTACACCTGTGCCTAGTCTTTCGGGGAATACAGGCGTGATGTTATGATGTAAGTTAGATAATATTGAGAAAAAGTTACAAAATAAATCGCTAGTATTCATTTACTTGCACCGCTATAACAAACTTATTGCTTCTCCCGATGTGAAAACTTCAGATTTACTTCTTTTTATTTTGCGGGCAACTTGGTTTACCGACTTTAATGAGCCTGATGAATCGTTTATACTTAGTATTACTTAGTGAAACTACTCAACTTAGTCAATGCTCGTCTGCAGGACGCACGTTTACTTGAACTTTCTGCTTTCGTGTTTAAACGAAAAAGTCATCTAGGTATATTTCTAAAATTATTTTTGTAGAGTTCATTTTCTTCTCAGATATAAGTTTAGAAAGATATTGCTATCAGTATAATGCTGATGTAACTCCTTCAAATAGATTTCGGATAAGAGTAATTATCAAAATTAAACTATTCGGCATTTACATCAATTTGGTGGTACCCCGGCTCCACGGCAGGGTTTGTTACCTAAACTGAAATTCTTGTAAAATATGATCATGTTCTTTATAATATTAGACGTTATGAGGTTATATCCAAGTTTATTCAAAGAATAAAAAGACAAAAGACAATAAATAGTCTAGCAACGGTACGTCATAATCTCGTGGATGTTAGATATTATTGTGTTTCTGTACGCAGACCACGTAGCTTACATTCAGCTAGACCTACCATTTGTCAAGCGTAATGTTGGCATTTAGGGAGCATATCATATGTGCAAGTTTAACTTAACTACGTATCAGACGGCAGAAGCCTGAATTTTGTTACGTTTAGAATGATTATTCATGGCTGTGAGAAAGAAATGTATCAGTTTTATTCGCACGATTATGACGATTCTCAGTTTAAAGTCTGAAGAAACTCAGAGGGAAATGAAATATAAAATGTATTAATATTATACAACGTGTCGTTTTGCATCCTCGTCAAATTCAAGGAGGTAACTATGCTAATGATTATCGACACGAATCAATAATAAAATAAGTAGGTTTTTTATTTTACGGCTATGAAAATACAGTCGAGAACGCAATGGTAATTGAACTATTGCGTTCTCGACTGTATTTTCATAGGCGTAAAATAAAAAATCGCAACAAGTAATTCGAGGACTGGTTTGTGCGACGAAAACTGTTTGAACCCAGGTTAACCAGTTACAGTGCGGTATCACACGGGCCGCGTTTTAAAATTAAAAAAAAAACCTACTTATTTTATTATTGATTCGTGTCGAGAATCATTAGCATAGTTACCTCCTTGAATTTGACGAGGATGCAAAACGACACGTTGTATACCTACCTACAGTACAGTAACAATTATTTACGGGAGTTGGTACCGTCACAAATTTTAATATTAATGGTGTTTTTATTGTATTAGTCGATCGATAGAACCTTCAACTAATCCATAGGAGATGTATCATTCTGCTCCAAAATACTATAGGTAACCTTGGGGTCTTCAGAAAATATTCTTTTGTGTTTTTCGTTACTAAAACATTTTAAGTGAGGGTTATATTTAATGTCAGATATAGGTCTAGCATGCAAACATTATGTAGTACAAGGCTGTAGCCTGAACCGCGTGTCCCGAGCGCGGCGGGCTGGAAAATGTAGTTTGCGCTCCGCTTTTTGTGCTTTTTTCGCTCCCGAGCTGAGCACAACTAGCGATGGTTTGGAGTGATGCCATGTACGATAAAATCACCATTTTAGTGTAAAATGGATGGCCACGTTCTGTCCGTGTGTTAATTTGTTTAGCCATGATTGATACACGATTGTTAATTGAGAGGCTGTTTCCTTAAATAACTACAACTCTTTTTGTTATGACACATAAATACTTCTACAATACTTTTATAAGATATCTAGGTCTGGTCCCTAGTTTTGTTGTCTTGGCTTTGTTATAGGTTAGGGTAAAAGCCGGATACTTGCCACACTTTTTGAAATCAGTCTATAATTATATCTCAGTACAAAAAGCAAAATGTTTGATTTACAGAACTGGCCAATACTTTGGGAAAGTGGCAAATAGTTTGATCGCATTTTACTTTTCCATGCAATCGCACAGAGGCATGTGACGCGGTTAACTTAGGGGTAGTTGGAGAGTCTTTTGATAGATTTATAAAGTAGCATGCGATTCATCCGCGAAACTAGAGTAATTACAATCGAGGCAACTAGGTATACCCCTTCGGCAATTATCCTGTTTTTACCCTATAGGTGCATCCACGTAGTAGGCACCTAAATACAATAACTGTTTAGGGTTTTCGTTTTCGATTAAATCAAAAGTAAGAATATCTGTCACAAAATTATTCATAGCACCTGCTATAAATGATTCAGGATAGTTGGTTGTACGTGCCTTTAACGATCCTGATAGCATTTTCAAATTACTTAAACTTGCATCCCATTTTTAAATGATCAAAGCTAACATTTAGGATATTTTTTTTATTCAAAGCTTCCTCTTTCTGTTTCTTACAAGCCTTAATCTCTTGTACCTTCGTGTTCTACATCTACCTAACTTTAATATTTCCCTAATAAATATTCAATGAGGATTTTTCATTAAGATTTTTTGTATCATTAGCCAGGTTTATTATTTAGAGAGGAGGGTCGAGAGACCTCTCTCAGAGGGTCGGCTAAGTTCACTCATAAAATTTAAATTTAACGCTAATACTTTTCTTATTTGGACTTTTTCTCATCGTAAACATTGGGCAATGCATAATTTAGGACTTCCGGACGGTTGTTGTAATTTGTATTTTACTCTCATTTCTTTTTTTATTACACGGGTTTTATTATCATGACTCAGTATTCATCATTGAACACCATTTTATGTAAGTTCGAAGATACTTGTACCTAAATTTTTTCGTGATCAAATATAAAAGCTAATAATTATAGTCAGTCAACCAACGAAACACCAATTTTAATATTTCGTTAGTAGATGTCGATGATGAAAAGAGCCAAACATTTTTCATTGAAAAAAAAATCATTAAAATAATGTTACATTGTTTTAACCTTTTTTAAGACATTACTGTGTTTGCGTTCTTCTTCGACACGCTAAGCAGAAGACAGTTTGCAACACATTCACAAAACAAAAACAAACAATTCAAGACAACTCGAGACAATTCAAAGCAGATTTAAAAAGAAAGCGAAAAAGTTAAGAAGAAGTACCAAAACAAAAGCCTTTCAGGCACTATAACAATAATCGTTGAGTATTCACTGGTTACTTTATTGCTGCTCTCCCTCAAGTGACATTTGTGAGAGTGGCTCGGATTATGCGCGACTACCCTCCGCGGCTCTTAACGATCTAACTCTAAACAGATTTATTTTATACACTAAATAAAATGTGTTCTTCACTTTTTTATTGCTTTCTGTGCAGTTGGTGAAGATATTTTAAAAGTATAGGGGTTTATGAAAGACAATATTTTGTTGGGGATTGGTGGGTAGATAAGGGCTGCTACTTTATTAAAATTTCCATTATAAAATTATTCATCCACATTTTAGTGCAAATAACGAATTCTTGAGAAGGACATCGTGCGGAAAGGGGTATGTGAGGAGGCCTGTGTCCCAACAGTGGGAATATTAAAGGCAGATTAATTGAAACTATGCTAAAAAAATTAATAAGATATAACTCGTGCTTAATGTTTTAAGAGTCCCTATTATGGATAAGATATGCTGCAGCCAAAACTTGTAAAGTGTTCTAAAATGAAAACATTTAATTTAATGAACAAAACCATTTATTTAACTACAACTGAATTTAAAATTCGCAAAGAGCCGACAACGACACTGAACTGTTCTCCCAAGTTAGTTTCATTCACTTACTCACAACTTTCCTCCACTACAGACTCCCTAATATACTTATTGACTTAATAAAGCCGAAGTACAGTCTAAGTAAGTTAAGATAATGTCATCTGATGCCGAGATGCCATTACCAAGCCGGCTGGTTCGCACTCAATCGACTAATTAGTAAATTAATTACTAAGGCGACAGATATTAGCTGGTAACGGCAGCTCTCAAATGAGATCCATTTGCTAAAGTGCTTCGGATTACTCTGAGGTGACTCCAACCTGCTTCTGACAGTATCTGGGAACATGCAAAATGCTACAAAGCTGTCTGGTGGCTGTTAAAACTATTATGGTTATTTCCTCTTTGGTTGTCTTAGTGGCATTTAGTTAGGCACTAAGAGGTGCTTTTAGTTTAGTTTTCTAATCAAAATATTTTAGATTCCATGTGCATGTGAATAGAATTAAATAAAAGCATACTTTTCTGTTACATAATTAAAATTTACTGTAATGTTAATAAATAATGGTTTCTAATAATGTTTTACATACGAAACATATTTCTTCGTCTCTTTTCTCTCTTAAATATTCGTTTAATCTAAGAATCAATGATAATAACTTGAACTCACATACACTCATATGCATTTAACTGTCCGGCCTCCATCACCAGGAAATTTAAGGAAGTTGTTAATGTTAGACAATGTACTGCAGTCATAGTCATCTACATACTTTTGTCCTTACACCAATGTATTAAGGGTCAGTGCAGCATACATTTCTGTATATTCCTACCCTTTCTTTGAATAAATCCTATTGGTCTAACAGAAAACTGAATATTCCAACTGTTTCCATAATCTGACTGTTCACTTTACTACACGTTGCTGTAGATTTAACAAATGACAAAGAGAATTCATAATCTCTTTGCATCTGCATTTCTAGAAAATGTGAAATAATTCTATAACTTTAAGGTGCGTCCAGACAGCGCTGTAAATGCATTTTTTATGCATTTTACGATTAAGCTTATGGCATGCGTCAGAAGAGTGGCTTACCATTCGGAGTTTATGCGTCGCACTCTCTGGAACTATCTTTAGATGTTCAAATGTACTGCAGAAAGAGCGACAAGATTACATTTAAGTATTTTACACACTTGGTGTGTAGAAAATTACAATACCACCCACCTAAATCCACTCCTTATCAACATGGTTATTTTTGTGGGTGGGAAATCATCAAATAACTTCTCCCGCTCTGGGTGGAGCAGGAGGGCGTGTCAGATTTTTACTGACAAAAACCCACCCGTGTTCCTTCAGTTGCCTGTGTGCCAGGGCCCGCGGTATCCCTTTCGAACAACTCGCACCCCTGGCAGGCATCGCCTCTTGTGGGCGACATCTCTTTGAGGCGCGCGTGGAACACAATGCGTCGTCGACCCGGGCTTGGTCTTTACCGGACAGCGAGCTACCCATTACTCACCGTCCGCGAGCTCGCGCCTACGGTGGCCGGGAATCAGCCCGGGATTCCCGACGCCCAGGGCGTCTCCTGCGAAGGCTACGGCCGTGAGGGTGCATGTACTGCCTCTCCCTCACGTGCGCCGCCTCCCTCTTTGCGAGCATCACTGCTTCGCTGAAGAAGGTGACGGCTAACCATGCACTCTCGCTCCGTACCATGGCCTGGACCAGGGCCGGACGCGAGAGATCGCCGCCGCCGATCGCCTCCACGAAGACACGGCGGTGCTCCGCCCAAGCCGGGCAGACCTCCACCGTATGCTCCACCGTGTCCTCATGGCGAGTTTCGCAGTGGAAACATCCGGGCGTTTCCTCAAACCTTATTCGAAACAGGAACCTCCCGAAACAACCGTGTCCGGTGAGGACCTGCCCCAGGCGGAAGGTGAGGACGCCGTGCTACCTCTCAAGCCACTCCTGAAAGAGGGGACTTACCGCCACAATCGGGGCGTGCCCAGCCCTGGGTTGCGACAATCGCATATCAACAGGGATGTGGTTTATAACTTGTTGGTCATCCAACAGCTGGAATCATACACCACGATCCAAGAAGAAATTACTGACTTACTTTATCCTTCTATTTCCCGCTATTATTATACCTAAGGATCAAATCACTAGTCAGGGTAGGTATTTTTACTGCCTGTGCTTTGTTACTCAACTTCAGCGGCAGCCTCAGCAGAGCTTTTTCATAAGCTGTTAGTACCTCTTGTGTCCCGCCGTGTAATTAAGATAAATCTCAGTGACATGACGTGACGTGAATCTCAGTGGTATCACTGACGAATGCTAATGTCCAACCCATCTCCTCCTACGAAGACCAAATTGTTCGCAATACTGAAATAAATAGAACTAATAAATCTTAAGTTAAAATCACATTTAAATTTAATTGCTTTAATGCTCTGGTATACCATTAGGGGGAATAGATTGATACAATGTCTAATAAATCAGTCAAATGATTGAGACATTACTTCTAAAGGCAATTATATTGACAGAGTATTGGCTAAAAGCTATGAAGCAACTAGTTTCCGCCAGATAACTGTTCCTAATTGTACAGGAAGCACTTAGAGCATTGGGAGATTTTGACGTCACAATAAATCGGTTCACTGACGTATTGTTATGTTGTTACTGGCACTTGAATGTGCTACCGAATTGACAAAATAAATTCGTTCTTGAGATTGATAAAGACAGCAACAAAGATTTTGTAATTTTATAGCTGACAGGAGTTTTAATTAGGATTTATTAGAAATTGAAACCAAAAACGAAATCAATAACATGTTACTGATGAGTGACTTTGCCATGGTAGTGAGCTGCAGCTGTAAGTAGCTATGTTTCTGAAGAAATTGATGCTCCACAGGTTCCAGTAGCAGCCAGGAATGGGTGACTAGTACTTTCTTCAGACTGGTAGTTGCTTTACTGCAGTCTGAAATTAAAACAGTAGTAAAAGTTTTTTTTTTTTCTGAGTGGGAAATCATCAAATAACTTCTCCCGCTCTGGTTGGAGCTGGAGGGCGTGTCAGACTTTTACTGACTAAAACCCATCCGTGTTCCCTCACTTACCTGTGTGCCAGGGGCCGATGTACAATCATTATAGAACTCCAGCCAGTCTATTCCATAAAAATATCACCGTAAAAATTAAGGTCAATTGAGCTTGAAGGAAGGAAATATATTTTTGGAACGAAGTTCCTTATCGCGCGTTGCGAAAGGGGGCTACACGGAAAAAATGAAGACCAAAAGTTGTAACGACACTTTTTGCTACATTGTTGTAAGCCGTGCGGCGTGCGTGTGTTTCTCTGCAGACAGAGACAGAGACAGAGTGCATATATATACATATATATATATGTGTGTGCGTGTGTGTGTATGTATATGTACAATTTTTTTAATTTTATTACAATTCCTTCACTAATTAATCGAAAGGAACTTCGTTCCATCCGGGTGTCCCTTGACACCTCTCAAGTTTTATATTATAGTAATATGTTTAATCCCTTGCAAGCTAGTGTTAGTCAGACATTATATTACAAGTAAAAGAAACCTACGTAAATGAACATAAAATACAGCATTTCGCTACAACCCCAGAGACATAAAAAATCTACGAATATATATGTTAATGTTACGAGAGCAAAATATAAAGTGTTACTTGTGGTATTATTAACCAGACATCGTTACAATAGACTACGCTATAGCAGAAACCCAGTACAGAGACACCATACACCACCTACACCTAGGCATCGAGGTACCTAGTCAATTAGCAGCTAGTCCATGCCCACAATAACTCACAATTGGACTAGATTAATGCCAGCACTCTGGCTGTCGTTACAGGAATTACAAGCGCCATTAACATGCCATAAATTCATATTAAAACAACGTACATTTTGATTTACATGTAGTTTTGCAACGACCGAAATTCGCGTGGGTGGAACTTGGATAAGATTCTGATGTAAATTGGTCAGACTCGTTATTTTGAGTTGCGTTTCTTGATATGGTTATTAGTCTAGTATTAATATAAAACGAATTAGAAACAACAATAACCAGTTTCATCCTATTGTACTTAAGAGCTTGACAGCTTTTCCTAATTCGTAACTAACTAGAGAACTCGATATTCCTCCATAATCGCAGGATTATTTGACATGACATTAAATCATATAACAACAACGCATAGTCCTGAGATACAATATTTTGACCATTATCAATCCCAAACACAGAATTCATTTCACTTTCACATTTCTCTAAATATCCAATACAGGTTGTATTCTCAACCAATTCTGATAACTTTTCACTATCAGTCAAATCACAGACACATTTCACCAAAACGAACTATCACCTATTTCAGTCTCACATGCACAGCTACCAATCAGAATCACAAATGTATACAGTACTACAGGTGTCCGGCGTGCTCACCAGACCATCTAATGCCTATTAACCAGGATCCGTTTTTTCTCGTTTTAAATCGGATCGCTGCGAGCTTGCTTTCTGGCGTTTGTTACTCATTATCCGTGTCTCCTGTCCCTCCCCTAAAGTGCTTAATTGAATTTTTGAATGAAGCTTGTTAGATTCTGTGCCTTTCCGTGTACGTGTTGTTTTTTGTGTGATTTTTGAAATGCCTTTGAAGATTACTTTTATTTGAAATGGTTACTTTTCTTGCTCGAATTTGTTTTACTTTTTGAAATGAAAGAAAAGAACACTGAAACGATTCTAAACGAGTTGTAACAAGTTGAGTTTATCAACGGTAATTTATCTTTTGTCCATAAAAGTGTCTAAAGAATACCTAATAACGATAAACCGAAAGTGCAGTCAAATAACGTTGTGGAGAAAATTATACTATCCTTTATAATAAGTATGCCGAGAATTGTAGCCATCAAATCCATAAAATTTACAAGCAAATCCCTCATTTTCATCTAGCTGGTTTCCGTTTAATTGTCGTTGAAGTTACAACCTCTCCTTAAAACGAACTTCAACACTTGTGCAATGAAACTTAACTCTTTAACTTTAAGATTTGCGGAATGCCCGGTCAACCACCCCGTTCTTCGAGGTTCTGCCCCTTAATTAACACCATACTTAATTATAAACATAAACCTTCGGAGATGTTTAGGAAATTAAACAAGTGTGTAATAAAATCTTGTTTCCCGTCGCGTCCCAGGTAACCCATAAATTACATGTACACCTCACTCTTTGTCAACGCAGGTGATTTTTTATGTCAACTACATTGCTTTATTCAGCCTACATTGCTGCGTCAACATGTGAAGTCAACTTACCAAAAAATTCAAAACAAGCATTGGAGATAGAGTTTAGTGAAAATACCGCTTCACAAAAGTTTTCTGCGGAGATATTTGCCTCACAACAAGGGTGACCCCACTGCGTATAAAACGGGGAAGGAATTTTAATTTACCCTTGTTAGAGGCATGTTTGGAGACACCCTGCACTGCGTGTCGCGTTACTACCGGTGTAATGTGCTACAATAATGTCTGGATCGCTGACGGCCTGTTGTTAGTGGATCCGAGGAATCCTTAACTTTGTTTCTTTTGAATGCGCTTTTTGTAATGAATAGCAGAGTGACAGAGGAATTTGAGGAACTTTTGCGTTTTCTAGCGGACAAATCTAATTTATTTAATGACTTTACATTACTCTATTGGTTTGGTTGTAAGTGTCTCAAAACTCTTTGAAACTAGCAACGATTTTTGTCTAGTTAAGTTTTATTCAATCAACTTACGTTTTTACCCGACAGTGCCACGCAAAAGAGGGTATTGTGTTTATTAGCACTGTATGTATGTAAGTTTATTTGTTTCTTTGTGCACTCTTGGAGACCAAACGCATGGGCCAATTTGATCATTCTTACGTCAATCGATTTTTCTTAATCTTGCGCACTCGCAACAATTAGGTACCTAATCAAAATTAAATATGGCGACAGCCAGACGCCATATTGTGAAAAAATGAAAGTTCACCAACTATGTTAAGTGGGGCTGTCCGACTGCATAAAAACATAAAAAGAGATCTTGAAAAAAATGAGAAGAAACAAGAAAATATTATTTTAAGAGGTTGATGATTAAACTTAATACTATAAACAATCTCATGCAGTCGGAGGTATCTTCTTAAATAAAACAATTAATTTATCAATGTTGCCACCGACTACATGAAATTGTAAAATTTTCATGTTTCAATCTTTTTTTATGGTTCACTTTTTACGCAGTCGAGTTTTTGAATTTTTACCTTTTTTTAAGCTGGTTGCCCACATAGTTTACGATATGGATGCTAGCAAAATAATATTATCATAGTTACTGACCAATGACTATTAATTCTCTTTATTACTGACATAAAAAGCACCATCAATAACAGTCGATAACCCAAAATTGCGGCCATCACAAGAACGTTTTATCATCTCCACTTCCATATTTCACGCCCAAATCCACAATCCAAGATTGGGCCATCCTAAACGCACAGAGATTCACCTGTCGCCGTACCATTTATCACTTTCAAACACTATCAGGACAGAACGGGGGATCCTTACACCGTCTTCTAGATTCGAAAGATTTATTCACAGCGGGGGAGATGAAAAATACCTAGTCCCCTGACAGTTGGTAGAACTAATAGGATCCGTAGGTTAGCTTCAGTATTTACATTTTTATCAGCGTCACCCCGGGACATTATTACATTAGCCGCCATGTAAAACAGAACCCAGAAAACCCCTTAATTGTTGGCGACGCGATTGAAGAACAATTTACATGCAATATATATGCAAATCGTTTAGTTACTGCTTATTGTCATGGTAATCGAGCCGAAGATTTCTGATTTTATATGACATTCATGTTTATTGCGGTCATAAAGGGTGGCTGGGTGCGGTTTGTTTAGTATCTGAAGATATTACGACGGCTGCGAACCTTGAACTCGACGGCGGAATTACTGCTAAGAATACTTATAAGGAAAGTTTTCCGATGAAAACGATCATTAGTGTTTATTTGTTTCTTTACACCCAGATTGTCGTTTGTTTTTATAATATTCCATTAAGTTATGTATTTTTGTGTTACGCGCTTTATGATTTTAACAAAATTATGTAAGAGATATTTGTAATAGTAGTTCCGTATCGTCTGTAATTAATTTAATCCGTTATTAATTATTTCCATTCATAGAAAAAGGTGGCGCAATTTAATTCAAATCACTCGTTACGTTGTACTATCGAAAAAACACGTATGTGCGTACGTAGAAAAACGCATTATCAGTAAAATACTTCTTGGTAGCGAATTTTATGTTTCCTAAATAGAAGACAACCTTTGTGAGCTGTCAATCCCGGCTCATGAGATAACAATTAATTTTTTATTGTGTGGGCACGCATGCGTGCTCCTCCCGGACGTTACAAAGCTCGGAAATTACGTAGATAAATCATACTGATGTCAACCAATCACTGCCGTCATTAAAAATTTGTCATCTCTTATTAGTACACAGTACCGTTAGCTTACTATTAAACTTTCTAGTCCATAATTGACCTTAGCTCACACGCCATTCTATAACATGCATCTCTATACGGAGCGCATGATCCATTCACACACATAAATAATTCAACAGATCAGATCAACAATCACAAACCTCTGCATCCGGAACACACAATGTAACACGTCCATCAAAGTTTGGTAGTTGGAACTGTTGGGGTACTCGAGCGGTAATCGACACAACTAGAAGGGCAGTTAACGATGGACGGGCCACTTCCTTTCCCGCGGGAGCGCGCAGAGGCCCCAGTGCCAACCCACCGGCCTACCGAGCAACAGACCACACGAGCCAATTGATCCACACACGTCTGACCTCACGGCCACACCGGTCTTGACAATGATCCTTAGCCATCATTAATCATTCTTCCAAAAATGGCTAATCCAAATTTCAGACAGGACGGTGACAAAAATGTCCTGAACATTATAGTGTTGTGGTGTTGTTGTTTATTCTTTTTTGTCATTTGTGGCTACGGGTTGTATAGGCAGCATACCCTGGAGCAACGTGTGATAGTGTTGGAGAAGCAGTTCGAAGAGTTCAGCAGAGGCGCCGCAGGGAAGGTGGAGGAACCGGTTCTGAGTGCAGGACCGGAGCTGTCCCGGAAGGAGCGAGATGTAGGAGACTGCATCTGTCCACCAGGTTAGTGGCTTCAAAACCCGTTGCGTTCTTTTGGGTACTCAAATATACCAGTCGGTCATAGGTGCGTTTTGTGTATAAAAATTTACCCTAATACAATTCTTTAACATTTTAATACCCAGCGTTAAACTTAGACACAACAGAAATCCAGTTTTTAGTTGCTTTGTGTTCCGGGTTTACTGCTTGCTTGGTTGCTTCATTTTGAGGTTTAATTACGCCTCAATCGCTTCCAACGTAATACCATAAGCTGTGGAGTGTAGCCATCAAATTAATTTTAGTATAGTCCCAAACACAATCGGGGGCCGCAAGCGTGCCGCAGGCCGTCAATGCCTACCGACACATTGTGCCAACTAACTACGACCATTTTACAATATCCGGTGATAAACTCAATTGGGACATCTCCCGCGTCCACCCGAAAAACAACCTTCACATGATAACGATAAGATCTACATTGTCTTCCGACATCAATCCTACTCTTGTGCTCGTACGGCACCCGGCTGAAGCCCGACGAGACAAATTTGTAATGCCCTATTGTCACAGCCATTAGACATAATGGTTCAATAAGGAGTATTGAAAACGTTCTTTCAGGCCTACAAATCAACCTTTATTCAATTTAATATGATACATAGAGCGGCGGCCACTGGCAGGGCCGTGCGAAGGGAAGGATGTTGACCTCGAGCGGATATTAAAAATGGCCCTTTAAATTGCTCCAAAGATTTGTTATCTACGGCATATTGGTTGTTTCCGTCGAGCCTCCGTGCGATAGATTCAATAGGTTCAATAAAACATTGAATCGTCGCTCCGTTAATAAGATTTCCCGGGGTCAGCGCGGACTTTGATGGAAATTTACGAACAATAGGAGGGTATTTTGAAAAGTTCCGTTTGTAAAAAATTCCGGAATCGTCAAGCACTCCGCTAATTACTTCTCATTGTTGGAAGCGCGAAATAAAGGCTTAATTGTTTGAAGTTCTCGCATCGGAAAGTTACTTCGATCTACTTCTTATCTGAGGCGCCACACAGTGGAACGAATGTATGGGAGCGGTTGGACGTAGACATGTCCGAAAAAAAAGAGTAAAATTATGCCAAACTAATGATGCCATCTTATTCGATTACTTAATGCCTTCATAACTTGTGGTGATGAATTTCTTCATAACTCCCATATTTCGGGAGTAATTTGAGAAAATGTGAAATTTTACTATGAAAATGAGTGTATCGAGCTCTCTCCCTCCTGATTCCGGGCTTGTTTCAAGTAGCGGTCTCTAATATCATAATGCTAATACTAAGAGCTATATTTAATACTAAGACACATAGTGCGCCAAATGTGCACTTTCTGGGATAAAGAGTGATGTTTATTTTATAACACAATTTTTTTATTTTTTGTTTATTTTGTTGATTAAAACCGTTTTTCTAAAGGTTTACCTTATTACAATAACATTTCTGAGCAGCCAATTAGAGAAGATATAAGCTAATTAGGATATATAATTAGGGACTTAAGGTTTACATATAAAACTGATGCACTAATGATTACTGATAAGAACATTGCTATTATTTAATTACTAAATGGCTCTTAATACACTAATTTAGCATGCATCATTTACTAATTATCACAATAACTAATTACCTTGCAATATTTAACAAAGGATACCTGGGATACCTGGATTTTATATAAATAGGTCACTATTAGTAACTTTAAAATCAGTGTTGATTTACACCTCGTTGTATCCAAGCTAATCTCGCAATGTATTTTCCAAATTTTAATACAAATCTTGATATTCACGTTGCTTTATGCGCACGCGCACATAAAGATTTACGCGACTTTAACTATTTGTTCAGTGTTTTAAAAGATAACAGTTGTGTTCAGTTATGTGAAAGTGCTGAAACAAGTTTAAAAGACTGGTGTCGTCGATTTTGCTACCGCATTTATGCAAAATGGACACAGTCTGGAAGAAGCACAGATAAGTTTCGGAAGAAACATGAGATTTGGCTACAGGCTGCAATTCAATGGCCGGAATTACAGAATGAAAATATGGAACCTTCTACAGAAAATATAAGTGACGTCATCGAGCCCATAATTTCTCCTGCTAAATCTGATGCTTCAACTTGTACACATCCTAGTCCTCGTAAATCTTTTGAGGACCTTAGTAACCGGCAAAAAAGAAGACGCACTGAAGATAGTCTTTCATGCAGCAGTAGCAGCGCTGAAATTATGTTTTCGGCCGAAAGGGCGCTTCAAAAGGCAGGACAAAGCGATACAGCTTATGTTATGAAATACTTGACGGAGAATCCAGAAGAGGCCTCAAAAATCAAAGCCTTCATTGAAGGTAAATCAATTCAGGTACGGGAAATATCCCCTTTGAAGGCATTGGCTCTTTATGTATCGATGAACTTATCGAAATGGCGCTATAACACTCTTCGGGATTTCAACACTCAAGAAGGAGCTCTTCAATACCCGAGTTACTACATGTTGGTTAAAGAAAAAATTAAGTGCTATCCGGCCAAAGAAGATCTCACAGTTACAGAGAGCTCTGCAAAAATCAAATTACAAGCCTTGATGGATTTAACCTCAAGAAGACTTATTAGGTCGTTAGAAACCCCTGTTGATCCCAATCAACAGCTCGTATTGACCAGCAAATGGGGTTTTGACGGATCATCTAGCCAAAGCATTTATCATCAAAGGACGAGTGAAGATGAGCAAATCGATCTTGCTAGTAATTTTATGATTAGTCTTGTACCACTGCGGCTCGTCTCAAAAGGTGTAACAATTTGGGAAAACGAGCGACCATCTTCCACTTCATTTTGCCGGCCAATATTGTTTAAGTTTATAAAGGAAACCAAAGAAAATGTGCAGAGAGAGATGGCTGAAATCGAAGCAGAGATTGAAGCCTTAACTCCATCCACCATCACTGATGGAATTAGTGTCAAACACCAACTGCTGTTGACAATGATTGATGGTAAAATTCATTCCATTATATCCAATACAGCAGCTTCAGTGTGTGACATATGCAAGGCTTGTCCTAAAGAAATGAATAATTTAGAGTTAATCAAAGATAAACACGCAAACGAGGACATGTATAAATATAGCTTAAGCACCCTTCACGCTTGGATTCGCTCAATGGAATGCTTATTACACATTTCCTACAAATTAGACATAAAATCATGGCAAGTAAGGGGTGATATAGCAAAAAGGCAAGTTGATGACAGGAAGAAAAGAGTTCAAGAGGCTGTAAGAAGAGAAACGGGCTTACTTCTCGATGTTGTGAAACAAGGCAGTGGATCCACCAACAATGGCAACTCGGCAAGGAGATTTTTTGAAAACTACACTAAATCTGCTGAACTGACCGGAATAGATGCTATGCTTTTAAGAAAAATCTGTGTGATCTTGCAGTGTATTTCATCAGGAGAGAAGATCAACGTAACTAAATTCCGAGAGTTCTGCTTTGATACTGCTAAGCTTTACGTGGAGTTATACCCATGGTATTATATGCCTTCTTCACTTCATAAAATTTTAATGCATGGGCCAGACATAGTTCAGAACATGTCAATTGTGCCCATTGGTTTTCTATCCGAAGAGGCATCTGAGGCTAGAAATAAAGATTTTAGAAAATATAGAGAGGGGCATTCTCGAAAGCATAGCAGTATCTCATGCAATGAAGATATTATGCACAATCTTTTACTGTCTTCTGATCCACTTGTTACAAGTATCCGTCCAAAAGGAAATAAGTTTGTAAAAAAATCTTCTTTTAAGGAATTTTATGAGCTTACGGATTCTGAGAAAAGTGATATCGAATTTGTTAACATAAATGATTTAGCGGACATCGATTCTGAATTTGAATTAATTGATGATGATGATGATGACGAAGATAATTAAATGATGTTATTGGTTTAAAATGTGTAACTTAGTAAATTAGAGCTTACATCTTAATTATTTATTGTACTTTTAATGAAACTAGGTAATTTATTATCAACTTACTTAAAAGTCATACTCTCATCAGTTCTTGTGAATATTTTTGTTAATATATATTTCTGTATATATATATAATATATTTATAGACCTCTTAATAAGTCTGTCTGCGGTTTAAAGTAAATACAAATGGGGAAAAAACGTTTTTTTTTTTAAATTTTCATTTCCTTTTATCCCAGAAAGTGCACATTTGGCGCACTATGTGTCTTAGTATTAAATATAGCTCTTAGTAATAGCATTACGATATTAGAGACCGCTACTTGAAACAAGCCCGGAATCAGGAGGGAGAGAGCTCGATACACTCATTTTCATAGTAAAATTTCACATTTTCTCAAATTACTCCCGAAATATGGGAGTTATGAAGAAATTCATCACCACAATTTATGAAGGCATTAAGTAATCGAATAAGATGGCATCATTAGTTTGTCATAATTTTACTCTTATTTTTCGGACATGTCTACGTCCAACCGCTCCCATACATTCGTTCCACTGTGCGCCATGGACCGGAATTAAAGAAGCCTTCGCGAGTTCCGACGAGCTACAGAATAGGGCTGCGACTTCAGAAAGTGCACTGAAGCGAACTCACAATTGTTAAGATAAATTGAATAATAATTCTTGTGTTGAAATAGCAATAATTATTTACATCAATATCTTCAACTAGATAAAACATTTCAGTGGGTTGTTCAAATGATATGTTGTTGGCAAAATTATGAAATGTTAAAAGCATTTAATTGATAATTAATACAGATAGAATGTAATATAGCTAGTTTATTAGCAGAACAGGTGTCAACTGCAAACATTAAACAGTTTCGGAACGCTACAGTAATTTACGTTACGATAATTTTATTTCAACACCGATTAAATTGCAAACGAATAGGTACCGAACTAAATGATTCTGGTTGTATATTATCGGTGATTGATGTGATATTATCTGTATTTGTTAATACAAATAAATTTTACAATCATGTTCATTTACTTTAAATAACAGAAATTGCTTTAGTAGTTTTACTTTTGCAAGCGTATTGCTGCTATTTTATATGTGTTTTGTATACCTACTAAGTATTGAATAGAAACTGTTACGAACATTAAATAAAAACGAAGTCTCTAAGTAGACAGGAAAGACGCGCGCGCAATCACCACCCTTAAAAATGTCAGTGGCAGTTCTTGTGTCCGGGCATCGAACGTGGATGTTTTTAAGTTTTCTGTGTAAAAATAAATTGAAAAGTTCAAAATTAAATGCGGAAGATGTGGAGAGCACGAACAAGTTAAACCTGAAACATGACATACTTATAAGAATAAAATACATAAATATATTAATAACACGTTATTTATTACATAACCTAAATTAATTTAGAAGTATTTGTTTTGGTTGTCTTTAAAACTTTCCAATCATGAGTCATAAATGCCTAAATTCGTTCTTAATTTACATATTAAATTAACAGCTGAGTACCTATACGATTTCCTGAAGCGGTCAATCTTTTTGAAACGCCAGTCTTTCTTGAGGCTCAAAGATTTACTTGACTTTCCCTTTAACAAATTGACTGTTATTTTGACAGACAGATTGCCTATCTACCCGCGTCCTCTCATTACTCAGCACTCTCCAAGGAGGTACTTGCACCACAACTTCCAGTTCTCTCCATAACTGTTATTCCTTCTAATATACTTACAACGCGGGGGAGACGTCCATAATTGTTACATGGGGCGTTATAGGTACGTCTGGTTATTGCATTACTTTCGCAATATTAGTTAAGTGTTTTGTCTAAACAAATCTCGTTGAAGAGGACATTTATTTCTATTTTCACGTTTTTATTGACAATATAATTCTGGGGTGTAGTGTGTTGAAAGGTTTGATGTTCAAACTATTGAAGCAAATACATTTTATTGCTAGTGATGGGTTGGTTTGTTGTTTTATTTGGCGCTAAAATTTACCCGTAGGACCCGTAGGAAGTATTACTATTACATCACTTACTGTAGTGTATCTATTTAATAGATATGTAAACACTGTCTCACACACACAAGTGTCAAGTAGCTGTCACTAATAACAACTGCCAATCACGAAGATGGCGGGAAAGTAGACGTGAAGCGTACTGAGAACTAGGACCTTGGATGTGCTCGTGAGCCTGTGGGTAAACGTGATAAGAGTCCTGATATACATTATGCATAGATACTACAAGTGGCGACGAGGATAAAGGTCAGAAATTTAAATAATATTTCCTACTTATAACTTTGTCTATATGTACATAAAAAACAATTGACATTGGAAATATTGCATTCCGTACCCACTGGCCTAGTATTTCAAGCAGAAAGAAGGATTCTGTTACTTGTATTGTATGTAATTTTTACTAAACCTTAGGGGGGTATTGTTAGGTACAGCTTATTAATGCAGAAATCCGAAGATGCATTAATTTTAGAAATGAGACTACCGTAATGGGACGTTCCATAATGCAGAAATAAAGTAAAAATAAAATGAAACGAAATTACATTCTTCACATGGTTGGACTTGTTGTTGAGCATCAGTTCAGTATAATTGTTGCAAAAGAAAGGACAAGGTCGAGTTGATGATGAATTACCTATTTGTATTCATAAAAAATGCTGTTGAGTTTCATTTTGTTTTGGCGGCAGATCTATGCAGTTATGATTAAGACTAGTTACATGTTTGAATTATATTGGTATTTTGGAAATATGTTAGACTGACTAGTGGGTATTTGGATTGCAAATGTGGATTCAATTGATATAAAATGGGATCAAGAAATTAAAACATTGTAAGTGTATGCTAGGTTTCATAGAGAATAAATTTAAATTGTAGAATAAAAAGCACTATGGATCTTAGTAAGTCCTACAACTCATGGAGTCTAGTAAGTCCTACAAATTATGGATTCTAGTATGTCCTACAACTTGGAGTCTAGTAGGTAAGTCCTACAATACCCTACCAATCAAATTCATAATAGGGAGATACTGAAATAATAATTGTAAAATGCTTAATAGTTGTGGGCAACACAGAATAAACCGATACTTAGGTACTGTTTGAGTTAATCGCAATAAAGAAATGGAGTAAGTTGTTATGAAAAGGTATGTTATTGGATAAATAAATTATGCTCACAGGTCACTAAGTTACAAGTACCATGTCATTTTTATATGAATTCAACTTATAATTTATGTATCATTTACTCAGACAGTAATCAAGGCGTGCATTAATTGCTATCGGAAAAAAAAGTAGATATTTATACATACACAAATATAAAAGGTATATAGCAAGAACTTTGATTCAATTGGATGAATGTGATCTAGATCAATTTCAGCGAGCAGTGGTGGTGGTCTCGCCCGACTTAGGTCGTGGGTTCGAAACCAGGCAGGCATTTTGTGTATTTTCACTCACCACCACTGTTCATCAACGGTGAAGGAAAACACTGTGAGGAAACCGGCATGTCGGAGAACCAACACTTCGAAGACATGTGACATCTACCAGTATGCACTGTTTCCGCGTGGTAGATAGGCATCCATTAAATTGGACGCATCGGGCATCCATTAAATTGGACGCATTGGGCATCCATTAAATTGGACGCATTGGGCATCCATTAAATTGGACGCATTGGGCATCCATTAAATTGGACGCAAGGGCATCCATTAAATTGGACGCATTGGGCATCCATTAAATTGGACGCATTGGGCATCCATTAGATTGGACGCATGGGCATCCATTAAATTGGACGCATTTAAAATCCCTTAAATTAGTATTTTCCTTACAGGTGACTTGTCATGTCAAGCTTATTACCACCTCCGGAAAAATTAGACGTTGAGGGAGACCCCGCTTCACTAGGAGTAAGATGGGAAAAGTGGAAGAGATCTCTCAAAATTTATTTTGAAGCTACAAGCACTAAAAAATCTACAAAAAAGAGAGCACTATTGCTGCTACTAGGAGGTACAGGCCTTCAAGAGATTTTCTATAACATACCAGGAGCAAGTGTTGAGGAGGCTGAGGGAGTTGACGTTTTCAAAGTTGCTGTCGACCGTCTTGATTCCTATTTTCTACCAAAGCAAAACAAGACATATGAAAGACATGTTTTTCGCCTCATCAAGCAAAATGAAGGAGAAAGTTTCGATAAATTTTTAGTTAAACTTCGAGACCAAGCCTCAAAATGTAAATTTGAAAAACCGGATGAACATTTAATTGACCAGATTATAGAAGGTTGTTGTTCTTTGGAGTTGAGAAAAAAAATTTTGATCATGGGGGATGAAGTTACTTTGGACAAGGTAGTGATTGAAGCTAACACATTGGAAGTAGTAAATCATCAACTAAAAGATTATGCACAAGGAGACAAACTCAAAACAAATGAAGTTAATATAGTTACAAACAAAAATACGAGATACATACGAGGGAGACAAGAGAGTAAACCAGATAGGGACACACAATTAGTCAAGTGCAATAAATGTGGGAGTGTTGCTCACAAAACTCAAGATTCGAATTGTCCAGCAAAAGGAAAAAAGTGTAACAACTGTAGCAAGATAGGACATTACCAGAGATGTTGTAGGTCAAAAGAAATGCAAAACAAACGAAAATTTGGAAAAAACCTGGAAGAAACTGGATATAATAAACGACCACGTAAAGACGATGCAATAAATTCTTTAGAAAATGAAGACGTTCAATATATATTCAACATGAACGATGATGCGACGGTAGAATGTGACGTTGGAGGAATAAAATTGAAGATGTTAATTGATTCAGGTTGTAAATTAAATTTAATATCTGAAGATACCTGGAACTATCTGAAAAATAACAGAGTAATTTGTTGCAAACAGGTGAAAGAACCAAATAAAACTCTTGTAGCTTATGGCAGTAAAACACCTTTGGTTGTCCAGGGAAGTTTCGACACAACTATAGGAGTTAATGAAAAAACGGAACGTAGTACCATATATGTAATAAAAAATGGTTCGAGAAACTTATTAGGCAAGGACACAGCATTACAACTAGGGGTATTGAAATTAGGTATCGGTATCAATCAAGTTCAGGAACCAACACCATTTCCTAAATTTAAAGGTGTTCTGGTTGAAATACCAATTGACGACTCAGTTAAACCTGTAACGCAACCTTATAGAAGAATACCAATTCCCATCGAAGATAAAATTAATGAAAAAATTAAGGAGTTATTGAATGCAGACATTATTGAGGAAGTACATGAACCATCGTCTTGGATTTCTCCGGTAGTTCCAATAATGAAGGATAGTGGAGATGTTAGATTATGCATAGATATGAGGCGAGCCAACACTGCAATACTCAGAGAAAACCATCCATTACCTTGTATGGATCAACTGCTGCCCAAAATCAGAAAAGCTACATATTTCTCTAAACTAGACATAAAAAACGCCTTCCATCAAATCGAGCTCCACCCTAATTCCAGGCATATCACAACATTCATTGCATCAACTGGGCTGTACAGATACAAAAGATTAATGTTTGGAATAACATGTGCACCTGAGCTGTTTCAAAAGATCTTAGAGAAAATGCTGGTTAAATGTGAAGGTGTAATTAACTTCATCGATGATATTTTAATCTTTGGAAATGAGACCGAACATGACTTACGACTGTCAAAAGTATTGAAAGTCTTGCAAGAAAACAATGTTTTGCTTAATAAAGATAAATGTTTATACAAACAACAAAGAATAAACTTTTTAGGTCATGAACTATCACCAGAGGGAGTGAGACCTTTATCTAAATATATTGACAGCATTTCAAAGTTTAGGGTTCCAAAAACCATTAATGAGCTGCAAAGCTTTCTCGGACTAGTTAATTATGTTAATAAATGGATACCTAATTTAGCTACGAGATGCGAACCTTTAAAGGAGCTGTTAAGACAAAGATTTGGAAAAAAAGAAAGCATAGAAAGTCTTTGGACAGATAAACAATGTGAAGCATTTAAAAACCTAAAAGAAACACTAACCAAGATAAGAACTCTCGGGTATTACGATGTTATGGACAGCACGGAAGTCATCGCAGATGCTAGCCCAGTTGGGCTTGGGGCAGTACTAGTACAAACTAACGAGAATGGTTCAAGGATTATAGCATATGGAAACAGAACGTTAACAGATTATGAACGGAGATACAGCCAGACGGAGAAAGAAGCCCTTGCTCTTGTCTGGGCTATCGAACATTTTAATATCTTTCTTTTCGGGAAACAATTTAATTTAGTTACCGATCACAAACCATTGGAGTTCTTATTTAGTCCTAAATCTAAACCTTGCGCCCGTGTTGAGAGATGGGTTTTAAGGCTACAAGCATACCGCTATAACATAAAATATAAGCCTGGAAAGACAAATATTGCAGACCCTTTATCAAGGTTGTGCACACGCTCTGCTGTTAACACAGTAGTAGAGGCCCATGTACATCAAATTGTACAGTTAGCAAGACCACAAGCAATACCTATGCATGATATAGTCACATATTCGAATATGGACCCGGAACTCATCGCTGTAAAGAAGGGAATTTATAACAACCAATGGGATGAATCGGTCAAGAATTATAAAATATTTGAAAATGAATTATGTTTCCACGAAAACGTTCTACTCAGAGGAAATAGAATTGTGATCCCTGGGAAGCTAAGAAAAATTGTATTAGATGCAGCTCATGAAGGTCACCCAGGCATTGTAGCAACAAAAAATCGTTTAAGAACCAAAGTTTGGTGGCCACAGATTGATAAAGATGCTGAAATATTGGTAAAGAGTTGCAAGGCATGTACTTTAGTGGGGTTACCTAATCCACCAGCTGCGATGAAACGGCGAGAACTTCCAGCAGACCCATGGATCGACACAGCTATTGATTTGTTAGGACCTAAAATAACCAAGACTATTACAAGCGCTCAAATCATAAAAATGTTGAAAGAAATTTTTAGTCGCCTAGGTTATCCAGTCTCTATCACTGCTGACAATGGACGACAGTTTGTAAGCGAAGAATTTAAGATTTTTTGCAAAGAATGTAATATAAGGCTCTTCAATACAGTTCCCTATTGGCCCCAGATGAACGGAGAAGTTGAACGACAAAATAGAGATATAGTAAAGCGTTTAAAAATTTGCCAAATAGAACACAAGGACATCAGGGAAGCTCTCTATGAATATCTCATGATGTATAATTCAACCCCACATTCGGTTACGGGAAAGACACCTTCGGAACTTTTCTTTAAGAGACAGAATAGGGATAAAATTCCCATGTTAAGAGATATATATGAGAAAGGAGACGACTCAGAAGTAAGAGACAGGGATAGATTGCAAAAAGAAAAAGGAAAGGAATATGGAGATAGGAAGAGGAGAGCTTTAGATCCAGATATAACCGAAGGCGATAAAGTTTATATAAAAGAGATGGAAAGAAGTAATAAACTGTCTAGCAATTTTAATCCTACTCCACATGTAGTGGAACAAGCTATTGGAGGGGATGTTACTGTCAGAAATCAGGAAACCGGGCAAACGCTGAGAAGGAACATAGTTCACTTAAAAAGGGTGGAAGGTCAGTGGCGGTCAGTCCAAGATGACAAAGATCCAGGAGTTCAGTTGTAAACTTTATAACTTTACTGGTAAACTCGATTTAATTAATTACAGTAATATAATTTAAATAAACAAGTTTAAGATTTGGATTTTGTTTAAATGTTATATGAAGTGATTTGAGTAAAACAAATAAAATTATAATAAGAAAGGGATGTAGTGTATCTATTTAATAGATATGTAAACACTGTCTCACACACACAAGTGTCAAGTAGCTGTCACTAATAACAACTGCCAATCACGAAGATGGCGGGAAAGTAGACGTGAAGCGTACTGAGAACTAGGACCTTGGATGTGCTCGTGAGCCTGTGGGTAAACGTGATAAGAGTCCTGATATACATAATACATAGATACTACACTTACAATGTGAAAAATCCATCAGTTTTCGTTTTTCTCTCATTTTAGTTGTTCTCCAACTTACGTATCAAATGCCAGTCCCATGTCTAAATTAAAATTTGTTCAATATGTAGGTACTTTTCGTTGAAAAGTTGGTGTAAATTATGTACAAATACACTCGACAGCAATGAACTCGGGTCACATAAAGATACCTGGAAGTCTCAGAAGTTTTATTTATGTAATTTTTTTTTAATGAATATAATACAATGTGACACATACATTATATTACTTTCATTTAAGGTACATTTCATTTTCTATTAGGAAACATTTATTTTATTTTATTAAGCTGGCATTCTTAGTTTCTAAGACTTTCAAGTATCTTTATGTGACCCTCAATCAATCAATCAATCAATCAATATCTTTATTGTGGATCATAGGTAGGTACAAAATACAGGTCTTAAATAGATAATTGTGATCAGCTACGTCCCGCCCTTTGGGCATACAACAGTCAAATTAGAAATACAGTTACATTAAAATTTCACATAAAATATA
Source organism: Polymixis lichenea (assembly GCA_949091785.1). NCBI lineage: Eukaryota > Metazoa > Arthropoda > Insecta > Lepidoptera > Noctuidae > Polymixis > Polymixis lichenea. The sequence goes on from OX420944.1 coordinate 23,531,336, forward strand.
AAACAAACATAAAAATAAAATGGAACGAATTAAGGTAAATACACATCAGTGGGTCACTGAACGCATCATGACTGAGGGGGACTATATTGGAGCAGTGATTTGTCTGATAGGAAGTCTTTTATTGAGTAGTAGCACTTTTTTACTAGTAAATCATGGAGACTCTTTTTAAATTTTTTCATTTCCGTAATTATCCTAATAGGCCCCGGAATATTATTAAAGATGCATGAAGCAGTACAAAAAATACTTTCATGCATTAGATGAGTCTTGCTAGCTACAGTGCGCAATTTGTCCTTACGCCGTATACGCGTGTAGTAATTGTACATGTCAATATTATTTTTGACGTATACTGCTGCTTCAAATATATAGACACATGGCAGTGTTAATACGTTCATCTTTTTAAAAAATGGTGTACAGGAGTCAGTTTCACATAACTTAAATATAGCCCTGATGCAACGTTTTTGAGCAATAAACGCACGCCCCTTGTCTGTACTGTTGCCCCAGAATATTATACCGTATCTGAGGATAGAACTAACGTAACCGTGATAAGCTGTTAGTAAAGTAGTCTGATTCGCTATTTTACCCAGTCTGTGAAGTGCATATGAAAACTGTCCCAGCTTTTTGCATACATGGTCAACATGTAGTTTCCAGTTAAGTTTGTTGTCAATGTGTAACCCTAAAAATTTTGTTACTTCAGTTTCTTCAATATCGCTATCTAGGTAATGGATTTTTAAAGTACCTGTACGTCGAGTTCGTATTTTGAAATTCATTAGTTTAGTTTTGTCAATGTTAATCATTAAATTATTCATTTTAAGCCAGTCTATAATTAATAATATTGTTTGATTAATGTCAGATTCTAGATCAATTGTATTATCATTAACGAATAAAACAGTGCTATCATCAGCAAATAGTGTAATGTCATGATTTGTTACTGAAGGCATGTCATTTATATAAACAAGGAAGAATAAGGGCCCCACGATAGTCCCTTGAGGAACGCCGAATTTAGCAGTTCCAGATTCAGAAACATATAGTTCTTCTGTTTTAGTTGTGGGATTTAACCTCCTTACTTCTGTAAATTGTTGTCTGTTGTTAAGATACGATTCTATAAGTTTGTACACATTACCTCTCACACCATATGCATACATCTTTCTTAAGAGGATCTTGTGGTCAACTCGGTCGAAAGCTTTCGACATGTCCATGTATAGCGCGACAGCCGGCAGCCCTTTGTCCAGGTTAGTCATTACTTTATGTAAAAAGTTATAAATTGCCACATTTATCGATTTATTTTTCCTGAAACCATATTGACTAGGCGTAAGAATGTTGTGTGTTTCAAAGAAAGTATAGATACAGTTAAACATCACCTTTTCAACAATTTTTCCAAAAATAGGTATCAGTGCTATGGGCCGATAGTTGCTCATGTTAGTTTTGTCTCCTTTTTTAAATACTGGCTTTATAACAGATCTTTTTAGTTTGTCTGGGAAGGTGCCTTCTTCTATGCATAAATTGACAATGAAGCTTAGTGGTTCAGATATAATATGAGCTACATCTTTAACAATATTTGTCGTAATGCTATCATAGCCGGCACTGGTTTTATTTTTTAGAGCGATTATTATTTTATTGATGTCATCAGGAATAGTCGGTGTCATAAAGATTGAATTAGAATTATATGTCAGTTTATTGGAAGATTTTTGGGGTAAACTAGTATTATTATTATTGATGTCAAGAAAAAAATCATTAAAAGAATTCGCAATGTCTTGAGGATTATTTATTATTTCGCCGTTTATAGTTAATTGATTTACGCCTTCGTTTGGATATTTATATTTGTTCTCATTTATTACTTTCCAAGTAGCTTTGTTCTTATTTGTAGCAGATTTTATAAAGTAGTCATTTTGAGATTTTTTTGTCAGTCTGGTTATAGTTTTATACCTCTTTGCATAAGCTTTGAAAGCAGTTTTGGAGGCTTGATTTGGATTATTCCTATATTGCCACAGTAGTTGACATTTACGTTTGCTACATATTCTTAAGCCACGTGAGATCCATTTCGGTTTAGATCGGTCATGTATCCTGACTTTCCTTGTAGGAAAACAGAGATCGTACAACATGGTGAAATTATCATAGAATTTGTTGTAGGCACTATTCGCATCCATGCAACTATAAACGTCGCTATTGGTTAGTTGTTTTAAATATTTTATAAATATTGCTCTATTGTCTTGGGAGTAATCCCGTTTCAAAATATACCAATATTTAATGGTGCAGGTCTTTTTGACCGAAACCTTAATGATTTGCGCATTATGGTCTGAAAGCGCTAATTCCTTGATAGTGCTGCCATAACATACGAGCTGGCAAAAGCCAGCTCGTATGTTATGGGCTATGTTATCTATGCACGTTTTACTAGCAAATCGCGTTACTTGCTTGAATTGTAGTTTCAAATTATATCTAGTAAAGAGTTCTATAAATTCACTGGAAAGTTTTGTATACTTCAAAGTATCTATGTTGAAGTCTCTGCATATTACGAGCTTTTCCCCGTTTGAACATAAGTTATGTAATATTTTATTTAAAGTTATGAAAAAGCTGTCTGTAGAGCCAGCGGTGTTGTTTGGCGGCCTATAAATGCATAGAACAATTATTTGATGTTCCAGTAGCTCGATTGCTGAGCATTCTATTGTGTTGCTGATTGAAAGTTTTGTGATGTTATGAAGAATTCTATATTTCATGTAATTTTTAATTAATATACAGGAGCCTCCGTGTCTGTTATGTCTCATATAATAAGACGCAAGTTTATAATTTGGAATTAGGAGGTACACTTCGTCACCGTCCGTCATGTTGTGCTCAGTGATACATAGTATGTCGACAGGATTGTTCTGAGTAGCTAACTCGTTTATACAAACAGAAATCATATCAGATTTATTGAGCAAACCATTGATATTTTGATGAAGGATAGTGACATATTTATAAACGAAATAAATTATTCGATTTGGGGGTTTCTATTACGTTACATTTCAATTCACCGTGTTCGTTACTTGATTCATTTACACAGTCTGTATTAATTTTGTCTGTTAAATTTTGGTCAGAATCTAAGTTTACTTGCACGTATTTACTTTCAAAAGACTTTTCATTTTTTATTTGGCATATTTGTTCGTATTGCAATGCTTTAAAATGGTAATGGATACACAATATTTCTTTTAATAGTGACCTTGCAAGATTTAGTACATAATTGTGTCTACTTGGGGGAAATCTAGCGTAACTCATGTCCATGTACAGTACATTTTTATATTTCTTACAGACAAACCGTAGTAAATAGTTAATTTTTGATTCTTTTAGGAACCTGTTACTGGGTACTTCACTTATAATCACATTTGTATTTGCAGTTGACGATAACCACCGATGTAGATTTATGTCAATGTCATAAGGGTTTTTATCGCAGCATCCGCCCAATATAATCACGAAGTCGCTTTTGGTTAATGTGCTGATTTCGGTTTTCGAGCATTCCAAGATCTCACTCAGTACAGCGCCTGGTTTTAGATACGAAAATACGTTGTAATCAGATCCCAGCAGGTTATGCAGTATGTTGCGTAGACCCCGACCTTGCCCATCACCTAGTATAATGACTCTGTGTTTGTTTTTCTGAGGCACAATTCATTGTTTTCGAGTGTATATTTAATCGGCAATAGGTACGGAATGCTTTCCAATTTGTTTCAATCCATTTCATATCCGGTTTACAAAAACCGAACAGTTAACCTTAGAAAACCACTGCGCATGAAATTATGCGCTCAATAAATTTATACTAACAAAGAACCGTGTTTAGGGTCCGGCTACGGTTAACCGGGTGCAACCCAACCCGGGTATAACCCATGTGCTCGAATAAACCCGGGGCTATTTGTACAGACAAGTTATAAAGTAAACGAGCGAATAATTTATTTAACCCGACGTTTGATTTTGCAAAAATATGTTAATTACTGTTTGTTTGATATTTGGGTGCGTATGTTTGTATGCCTAAATTATACGTAACAACCTCGTAAATTGATTTTAATCTGAGCCTGTTTGCTTGTGAACAAAGTTATGAACATAATATATTATCCTCATGCTTAGATTTATGAACGTAATCAATTTAAAGTCAGAAACGTCCTATTAGGTATTTGTTAGGTCATTTTTAATTTATTGCATACTATTAAACTAATATTAAGCTTTTTGGGTATGACATAGGAGAGAACAAAGACATGACCTCAAAAGTCTTATTATTTGTGCTTATCACAAAACTATAACTAGGCTTGCCAGATACATTGGGGATAGTAGTTATACTTAGCAACAAGAAACATCATGGTCACTCATCCTATTTGAATATCAACCTAATGATCCATTAACACAGCAAAACAAACTTCAAAAACATCAGCACAACAGCTTTTGCTCGAGCTGCGATACACTGGAAGGATTTACGAGACGCCCTGACAAATGAGATGTGTACACAAGATGGCCGCCCTTATAAATTCGTCTGTCAACTTGAGAGTAATGAGCCAGTGGCCCGATGATATGTCGATCTGGGAACTGCTTTTTACGACTCAATTTTATATGAATACTGGCGACCCGCCCCTGCTTTCCATGGTTTTTAGGACTTTAAAAATATCTCTTTATTATATATTATTCATGTTAAATATTTATGTACGACTTCGAAGCTTTTAAATGGTAAAATGTTATTATAATTTGAGAGAGTTCCTTAACTAAAAAGATTTTTAATTTAGTATGTAATTTTTTTTGTGTATCTTTTGCATGCCTACATGGTAAAATATGGCTGATCTTGTAATCATTTTTGTTATCTGTTGTACCCATATTTGCAAAATAAAATTATCTTTGTCTTTATCTTCCGGAATAAATTCTCTAAATGTTGGAAACGGCATCAAAATCCGTTGCGTAGTTTAGAAGAACAATGCTGTCACACGAAAAGCGACTTTAGTTACATACAGATTATGCTTTTTACGCTAATAGTACGGTTGTACATAAATATGTTTGATATTATGAGTCATCATTAGTCATCAGTAGCAAATGTTAAGTGCTATGAAAGACGTTCCTCTTCATGCTTTATTATATGTAGTAAGGGATTGCAGATTTGTTGTTGAAGATATATTTCGTAATGAATGTGTTATTGTATCCTTGTAAGGGTTAATGAAGACGGTTGTATATCATACGTGTTCACGATCTCTCTTCGTCTTCATATTTGGTTTTGATATTATGTTACAAAACTACCTACTACGTTGCTTCAGAGATTGGGCCCGTATTCTAAAACAATAATAGAGATAATGGAGAGAATTGTTTTAATACTTTGAATAAATTTTAAATTTATATATCAGAAGGTCAAATCATCTCAGCGACAATCTTTATCAAAAACTTATAAAAATCTAGGGAATTTAGAGGCATTTTTGATAGATTGAGTAAGACTGAGACTAGAGTGCGAATATTCTTCAAAATACGGGAATTGCCTCTCTAAGAGTTCATTAAAAATCGTAGATGAGTTTGTTATTAGGCAATTATTATCAATGAAACAGTTTCGATGAATTCTTGGAACAAAACAAAACAACACAGTATCGTATTAGGTCCAGACTCCGGTTGTGTAGTATGTGACGTTGTGGACCGCGGCCGCTTCGGTTACACAATCTCCATACACTTAGCTTAAACTCGCAAGAGACCAGCCTTATGTAAGGAATGCACTAGGAGAATAAAACGCGACGGCTTCACAGGGTGTATAACACCCATTACATAGCTCTTATCTACTCATTATGTACATCAAACTAAGTTACTCAACAAGAAAAATTTATAGACGGGAAATTACTATATTTTCGATGTCGTAAGTCGGGGGTCTTCTGCTTCTCTCGTGTTGTGCAAGCACAAACTATTCTAAATGTTGGCACAAAGCAAGCTCTTATGAATTTGAAATTATAATGCTCTGTAGACTTTTTTTCCTCTATTTTTTGTAAGTAGATCACAACACAGGATCTATAAGCTTCATTTCTGAAACGTCCAATAGTTTCAGGGAAAATCCAAAAGAGGGGCAAACAGTGCAGTGATTCCATTTGTGTCGAAAAAAAAAGTTTTTCAATAGACTACGTTGTCTGTTGTATGTTTGATCTTAAAAGCGCCGCGTTAATAATTTGGATGGTTTTTTTTTCTCCAAACTTCTTGTCATAAATAAAAATCGCTACGACTTCTCCACCGAGTAGGAACCCAATATATTTATAGTAAAGTAAGTATAATATATGAGCCCACGCAACTAAACTTGTGTCCCAATATTCGCGCGTGGAAAGTTTCATTTAAGAAATAAACTGACTCCACCATACTCAGTCGCGGGCTCGCGGGGATGCCTTTGAAAACGTTCACTTACTATTTTCCGCTACAAAGTTTTCTGGAAAATGTTTAGATTTATCGCTACATGACTGAAATGTTATTTGATTAGATTTTTCAACAAGTAATTTCGCGTAAAGGAGAGGGGAGTTAGTGAACTTTTTATTTAAACCTTCAGCAAGTTAGTAGAACGGACATGGTTTGCAATATGCATTCCATTATCTCTATTTTGTGATGATTTGTATATGATTTCATAAGTACAGTAGGTACTCAGTACTTGTACCTGTTCGCTAGCAATCAATTTTTTTTAAACATAAATATTTATGAGTATTACTAAATTACCAATTAAATCCTCGTTATTTTGAAATAATGAATTTTGAATCTTATTAGATTCCGTAGGAAATTTCAAAGTTTATAACTCAAATCCTAGGAATTTCAAACACGTTTATTACAGAAGAATTCCAAATAATCGCAGAATTAAGTCAAACACACTCGACAAATACTCCATTCGCAGCTACACGTCGACATTAATAACGCAATGTAATACCATTTGTCAACGAAAAGCAGCAATGTACGCGCGTCACTGCGCTTCTGTCGCCAACAAATCACATTAACCATGCAATTTGTTAACGTTTACCAACGTGCCAGTAATATGACAGTGGGTGTCATAGCGTACTCTAAAATTTTTCAATCTAAAGACGCTGCCACACGAAATGTTGCGGTTTGCAGTAGAAGTTATGAGGCAGGAATATAAGTTTTGATTGGGATCTTCTGCAGGGGGAAAAATAAAGGTTTATACGGGATGCTAATTTTAAATAGTGCTTAGACTGATTGTGACTAGTGCACCTAGTTCATTGAAAAAAATCAGAAGAATATTTCAATAGCGAAAATAGTAATTGGTTTCTGTATAGTATCTTTGTAGGTTGGTCCTACTTTTTCGTTATTTCAGATTTCTGAAACGTAATAAAATTTAAAACGACTTTCTGGTCTTTAAGTATCTTGGTTTTGGTTGTTAAATAAAGAATACGACAGAAGATGAAAACTGTTTACATTTTAAATTGAATAGACATACATAGATTGCATGTGGAAGGTCTTTTATAGAGAAGACTGAATAACATCGCGACAAGTGTCAAAGCCAGTCGCAGAAACACGTAGAAAACATATTAAATAATATATTTAGAACCGCAAAAATTGTCCTTATATCCTACAGTATAAGGACCAAAATAACTGTAAAACGGTTTTCAGTGGTTTTACACACACGTCCCGCGGAATTTTCAATATTTCATTCGGCGCAACATGCATTGCTTTCCTTGTAAACACTATTATTTCCAAACCAAAATGAGCTCTAATTTCACACTTTAAAATGTATTTTTCGTTGCAGGAATACAGACTGATATTATTTAAAGCTTAGCTCTTAAACCGTTTTAAAATACCGGAATGTTTTGAACGTTTTTAAGAGTATTTTAGCGATTAAAATGCACATGCAGATTTTCCATTTTGATAATTTGCGAAACATTTTCCAAATGTTTTTGCGAACGTGCTGGTAATTTTTTTTTTACTTAAAATAACGAGTGTTAAGCATTTTTTACTGACCACAAGAGATAAAAATATCAGTTGTTTTGTAAATCTTTTGTTGCAAAGAATATCGTAGACTGTTTTTTGGAAACTTTAGTAATTAAAAGCTGCATATTCTCATATTATCTTAACATTCAAGATAAAGCTAACTAGCTAAAGTATAATATATAAATAGGAAGGGAACGGCTATAACTGCGCCGGACGGTAAATTTCGGGCAGCAGATATAAAAGTGCCGTTGTTAATTTCCAACGTTAGTACAGAAGCAAGTGAAGATGACATTATTCGTTATATTAAAGATAAGACAAGTGAAACTGTAACATTAAAAAAGATTAACATGACGTCATTTAGAAAGTATAATGCATACAAACTATATGTTTCCAAACACAAGGCAGACTTGTTTTTGAACAATGAGTTATGGCCTGATGGAATTGTGTTTAGGCGTTTTGTACATTTTATGTATAGAACGAAATCTCAGGAGTCTAAAGTGATAGTCAATTAATGTAGTCATTTATGGATAGAAAAATTAATAGTAAATATCTTAAGTTAACTAGTTTTAATTGTAAGTCGGTTAAACGATCTATAGATAATATTAGGGATATATGTATGCGGTCTGATTTGGTTGCCCTACAAGAGACGTGGCTGCTTCCCCATGACATTCCAATGGTAGGAACAATAAGCTCTGACTTCGAGTGTACGGGTAAGTCAGCTGTGGACACTGCTGCGGGCTTGTTGAGAGGAAGACCGCATGGGGGGGTTGCCATTCTCTGGCGGAAAGGCATTTTTGAGAAGGTCTCTGTTGTTGACTGTAGCAGTCCTCGGTTAGCGGCCATTACAGCCACGTCAAAGGGTCGTACTATTATTGTATTTTCTGTATACATGCCTATGAATTGTCCAGATAACTTACAAACTTTTACAGACGTATTAAGTGAGATTAGTGCTACCTAAAGCAAGCTATGATATAGAGAATGTTTTTATATTGGGTGATTTCAACGCTCACCCCCAAGAGATATTCTATAAAGAGTTAATGAACTTTTGTTCTGACCAGTCCTGGGTTTGTGCTGATGTACAGAAGCGGGGGTTTGATAGTGGTACCTACACTTTTATAAGTGATGTGCATGGAAGCAGGAGATGTTTTTTTTTTTTTTTTTTTTTTTTTTTTTTTTTTTTTTTTTTTTTTTTTTTTTTTTGTGGGTGGGAAATCATCAAATGACTTCTCCCGCTCTGGGTGGAGCAGGAGGGCGTGTCAGACTTTTACTGACTAAAACCCACCCATGTTCTCTCAGCTACCCGTGTGCCAGGGGCCGCGGTATCTCTTTCGAACAACCCGCACCCCTGGCAGGCATCGGCCCTTGCGAGCCCCACCAGCTGCTGCTGACGTCTCCCTGCGACGGGTCAGCAGTGGCCCCGCCGCCTACCACTTTTCGGCCGCAGAGGATAGGGAGAGCGGCCAACGCTATACCGACACTCCTCTTCCCCTGCGGCCCCACCGCGTCCGCCATCAAACGGTGGCGGCCCCGTCACGTCGTCAGGCCACGGAAGGGAAGAGCGCTACTCAGAAGTACCGGCACTCCTCCTCCGCCGCAGCCTGTGACTCTCAGCCGCGATGCCTCCCATTCGACATCGCGGCCCGCCTCAGCTGCGATGCACCTCACCGCAACCTACTTTTTGGCCGCTACGTCGTTGGCTTGGAGGCACAAGCCCTGACGAGCGGCCCCACCTTGGGGTTCCTCTTTGCTTCACCGTGGGAGGGTGACCACGGTTACTGAGCCCCCCCGCAACGACAATGCGGGAACCCCACTGGGGGGGAAGCAGGAGATGGTTAGATCACTGTGTGGTATCTGTATCAGCTTGGCACACAATTGCAAGTGTGGATGTATCGGAGGATATTTACGTTTCGGATCATCTACCGTTACATCTGGATTGTGACTTTGAAGTTGTGAGGCCTAAATTAATGACTGGGGGTGCTGGCCGCAATTCTGTCTTTTGGGGTGAAAGAACTAAGTCAGAAACGCAAAGATATCATAATTTATGTACCAGTAAATTGCGAGACGTTGACTTTCCCCATGAGTTTGAAAGGTGCAGCGCTGGATCATGTGGATTGGCTGAGCATAGAGTTATTCTGGACAATTTGTACGCACAGGTTGTAGAAATCCTATGTGCAGCGGCTAGGCAATCTAGAACGGCATCTCGGGGGGGGCGAAGCGTGGTAAACGAGTGTGTGGGTGGAATGAGTATGTGAGAGACGCCCACCGCGAGGCCAGGTGTAGCTTTCAGACCTGGATACTGAACAATCGTCCTTCGTCGGGCATGGTTTATGATGAAATGTATCAGAAGCGAAAAGTTTTTAAAAGTCGACTGAAATTTTGTCAAAACCATGCTGAGCAAATTGTAATGGATAGGCTGGCAGAGCAACGAGCTAGTAAAAATTTTGGTAAATTTTGGAAGTCTACCGGTAATTTGGACGCAAAGCCTGGCTTCTCTGCTTGTGTGGAAGGGATAAGTGATAAGGGGGGAATTGCTAATGTTTTCAAGGACCATTTCAAAGTTCAGTCCCCTCTCGGTCCCTCAACAATGGTGAATGATTGTGGGCCCATCCGTCCAGGTGCGAAACCTCTGATACGTTTCTCAACCAAGCAAGTATGTGAAATCATCAACAACAGCAAACGAGGCAAATCGCCAGGACATGATGGGCTCAGCATTGAGCACCTGAGACACGCAGGTGTCCATTTGCCGCGAGTCCTGTCTATGTTTTTCATAATGTGTATTAGTCACGCGTACCTACCTACTAATCTAATGAAGACCATCGTAGTTCCCATTGTGAAGAACAGGACAGGTGACATCTCGGACGGAGGTAACTATCGTCCCATTTCTCTTGCGACTATAATAGCCAAGGTGTTGGACGGTGTGCTTGATTCTTGCTTAAGTAAGTACATATATCTTAATGATGCACAGTTCGGGTTTCGCCCCGGACTATCAACTGAAAGTGCCATTTTAAGTCTCAAGCATACCGTTCAGTATTATAAGGATCGCGGTACGCCGGTGTACGCCTGTTTCCTTGATCTCTCCAAGGCGTTCGATCTTGTCTCGTATGATTTGCTCTGGAGAAAGATGGGAGACAGGGGTATACCCGCGGAAATATGTGGGCTATTCCAGTATTGGTATGATAACCAAGTCAATCGGGTGAAATGGGATGATACAGTCTCTGAGCCGTATAGGTTGGAGTGCGGGGTGAGACAGGGTGGACTGACGTCTCCCAGGCTCTTCAACCTTTACGTGGATGACCTGATAGGCGCACTCAGCAGCATGCGTGTCGGATGCAGTGTTGATGGGGTTAGAATTAACAACATCAGCTATGCAGATGACATGGTGCTGCTGGGTCCGTCGGCGGGAGCAATCAGAGAGATGCTTAAAACTTGTGAGGCCTACGCTGCTGCACATGGATTAAAATATAATGTAAATAAATGTGAATACATGGTCTTTGAGGTCAGAGGCAAACGCCGTGGAGAAGGACCCGAGTTGCTGATGAACGGGACACCAATTAAAAGGGTGTCAAGTTTTAAATACCTAGGGCATTGTCTTGCCGCTGACCTCAGGGACGATGCAGACATTGAGAGGGAGCGCAGGGCTCTGGCGGTCCGGAGTAATATGTTGTCCCGTAGATTTGCACGGTGTACAGACCAAGTAAAATTAACGCTTTTTAAGGCCTTTTGCCAAAGTTTGTACACGGGCAATCTATGGGTCAATTATACTAAGAGATCGCTGGATGCCCTGCGCGTCCAATATAACAATGCTTTTAGGATGTTGTTGAGGCTGCCTCGTTACTGTAGTGCGTCGGAGATGTTTGCGCAAGCCCGCACCGACGGCTTCTATGCAATTATTCGCAAAAAAACTGCGTCGCTACTGGGGAGAGTGAGGGGTAGTCGAAACAACATCCTGAAAACTGTAGCCGAGAGCTTCGGCTCTCCGATTGTACAGCAGTTTGTGCGGAGGTTGATTTTTACTAACACTAGGCAATAAGTTATTTTTCTTGTATGTTACTAACACTTTATGGATATTTGTGTCCGAAATAAAAGTTATTCTATTCTATAATAATGCGCTGAGGATATTATTGGGGCTGCCTCGGCTATGCTGTGAATCGGGCATGTTTTTCGGAAGCGCGAGTAGATGTCTTTCATGCCATCATACGCAAACGGTGTGCATCGATGTTGCGACGATTCATTGGTAGCCCTAACAATATTTTAGCTACACTGGCGGACAAGGTTGATGGACCTTTTCTCAGGCTCTGGGCTGGCAGACATATGCGTGCACATGTACATGTAGCCAATTAAGTAATGTACAATTATTTCATTTTAAATTTATTGAGTTTACTAACACAGGCAAAGTTTACACTAACACTATATGAATCCATGGTCTGAAATAATATTTTTGAATTTGTTTGAAAGCTTCACGTCATATCCACTGTCTCTTCTCTGCAACGTACAAATACATACATACATACACACCCGACCAATAGCGTTAACATCTTTTGTCCTTATGCAAATGCACAACTTGTAGAAAAGCAATCCAATTTGACGCTAAATCCCTCGAGATATAAGTGCACACCGCAGTTTTAAATTATATTTCAAGAAAATATACAAATATCCACCTTATGCTGAAGCAAATTAGGTTTAATATCAGTTCAGTGAAGTTTCTAAGAGGTTGCTTAGTTTTGCGCTATTCTGAGTTTTGGTTGTAAAGCTTGTGATACATGAATTGTAAAAATTATAATATCGCGGTGCAGTGGGAAGTATGTCGTAAAAGTTGGTGGAGTTCATGGGTTTGGATGAAATAACCTTGCGACGTCAGAGTTATGTGAGGACACCGAGAGTAATAAAGCAGTCAGAGTAAGAAACTCCATTATTTTGGTTTACCCTGATGTTATTAGTCATAATGTATGTCTTCGAACATGCTTCGCAAGGCTAAATAGCTAACTTAACAGTCATCCAATTCGAGTTGTGGATGGTTACTATAATATCACAAGTTAATTCTAATCTCGCCATCAAACGTAAAAGTTTGGCGAGTTTAGAATTAAGTAACACCTGTATAGTATAATTTCTTTAAATAAATAAATTAAAAAAAAACTTACTACATAACTAGGTATGCTTTGATTTAAAAAAATCTGCACGATTTGCACCAGGTTCACTCATTCTTATTTCCACAAATTAACTTCCCAGTATAAAACAATTTCCATTCATCTACACTTACCTTTACAACTTCTCGAGTACGACAACAATTGCACACAGACATATTGCTCCATTTATCATTCCATACAATTGTATTAAAGGTCATTAAAAACAATAGCCAATCAGCTGTACCTAGTAGTCTCGCAGACGGGGTGATTACCAGCAGTAACACTCTTCAAGGACTAAATAAAGTTTTATTGAAGCGCCCGGCGTTAGCATTTTTTTCAGTGCTTTGGTGCTAAGTTTATTTTCTGAGGTGGACAATCTTTTTCTGCCCAACTCATAAAAAAATACTGGGCAGTCTTTGACTTTGCTTTTACTGATAAAGTGAAAAACTTTTGGTATAGAGAGAAAACAGGTTGGTGCTGTAAGCTGTTGAGGTCACTTGGAGGTACTCTCTATACTTGCAAGATCATATGTATTCTTGAATTTCTCAAAAGTGAAAATTATTTTAATGTTACTTATATTTTTTTTACGTCCTGGACATTTTTTTCTCTATTCCCGAAATTTTAAAGACGAAGTCATTGTTAATATTACAACAGGCATTTTTGGTACAAAATACATGTTATATTACTATTATCCAAAATCAGATTTCAATAAAATCCACACACACTAACATTGTTTGCCTAAAGCGACTGTTTCTACTCTATTTCTAATCTAAGTTACCAAAACTAGGCGAGCAGACCCAGGCGCGGTAGCTAGCTCCCAAAATAATATGAACAGTGTTACAAGTGCATTGTTCTCTAGATAAGGCAAACGCTCCACAATGCATACTAATTCCACAAAGTTATGCTGTTGTAACTTGTGAGTTAATTTGTGCAGGGTGGCCGGGGATGCTAACTGAGATATGGATTTGCAGATTTTTGTGAAATTCAGTAACTGTAGTTGAGTTGAAAAAATAAGTATTATGTTAATCAGTTTTTAGATCTCTCAATTAATTCTCTATGCTTTTATAGATGCGCCTTTTTAAAGATTTTCTCCTTTGTTCTGAACGCAGCACAGTGTAACGTTACACTCAAAAGCTGATGCTGATAATACGATTAAATCGATCCGATCCTTTCATGTAGCTTTTGCTACCCACTGAGCATTATTCTACGAACCAACGAACGGATAAATTCTTATCAGAAGAATCCTACTGTAATTACACCATTTTGATTGGCAAGAACCAAACCCTCGTTCACACATGACATCTCCATAATGACTCCTGAATTAACCTATTTTCTATGTTATTACAACAGAAGATATTTACTTACGTAGAATCTAAACGCTTTCAAAAAGCTTCGCTCCCAGGCACACATGGGACAGCACGTTTAATCCGAGTGTTATATTGTTGTAGCGTTTTCACCCTAGAGGAGATCTATGTATGTAGTTATGTACAAATTGTTCACATAACCGCGGTCCGACTACTAGGGTTATCTTGTCGCAACTAGTTGGCGAACACCTTTGTGTAATTGTGAGGCAAATGGGATACGTTCAACAGAACGGTATTTTTATGAAGAGGTATGATTATGGTCTGTTGTACACAATTTGTTGATTGAAGATTTGCTTATGTCTTTCGCAGCAGATTTATTTTCTCTTTAACTGTAATTAAAGGTAAAGGTATTAGAAAACTGTTCACAACACTTATGAGAAAAATTAATCCAATCGTCAATGATATTAGCAATGATGATTATTCAGTGTTCCTTCTTGAAGGAACTCTTTGATGGTAGCAGGTACCCCTCTTAAGTCTATAAAGATCATAATTAATGAAGCGGAACTGGAACCTTATCAAAGGTCATGTTCAAAGCCTACAGAAATAGGAATTCCTAGAAAAAGAAGCGAGACTGTTCTCAGAGGATACGACTGTCCCTATGCTCTGAGAATTGTCAATATAAAATGCCTTCTCTGAACTCCTATATAACCCTGCTTTTTGCTGAATATACAGACAAGCAGACGTTTATCTCCATCTAAGAACGTTTGAGCTCTTAAGAACACTGTAGATATTTCAAAACTAATACTCTTGGCATCACTTCAAATTCTTGGCTCAAACTTCCAATAGTTCAATCAAAGACCATGCTATCCCATCAACGACCATTGCATACCCGCCAACTAGTCTCACCATAAGTCTTCTGGAATATTCCATGGATATACCGGCCCTGTGCGGTGTCCAAATGGTTATGGATGAAGAGATGGACTTCCGATACACTGCGCTTATGGGTCGTGTATTGGCATGCGGCCATGTGACGTGTTCAGGTCGGAAGTCATAGGGGTGAACAATGCGGTAAACCATCGGTTCATATCATTCATGAAAGTTTAGTTAGGTACCATCGGTTATTTTTGTTAGTAGTATTTAGTTAACTAAAAGTTAAGGATCAGTTTTTAAAAGGCTACATGTAAGTTTTTTTTACTTACTCAGAAAAGTTTTTAAACACCTCTATCTATTATTGATAAAGCTACAAGGTAAGATTTGCTATAAAGTAAGATATAAAATTCATCTTAAATACCTTATTTGCATGCAAACTTCATACTGAAGTTTCCAAAATGTAACGAAACTATATTAAAGACACACAGCTAACATAAACATACAATGTAGTAAAGCTTTGGCAATACGTACCAAACATTGCAAAATTATATTACAGTAATAATATTAAAATAACCAATGAAATAAAATTAACTTCAACCGCAATTTATTATAACGATAAATGAAAATAAAATTATTATAATAGGTAGATTGCAACGAAAACAATTAACCCCAACCACTAATAAAGCGACCATCAAAAGTTGACTGATGAAGTGGTGACAGTCAACTTGAGTTTGAGTTATTATCGTTAAATAGCGGTTAATACCGGTAAATAACGACTATTCAAAAACATTGGGCAGCACTAGCGCTCGTAAAGTTTACAGCCGCAACTAAAGCAGGGCTGAGCTGCGACTGATATAGTTATAATGGGGTGTTTATTAGACTGGGGCAGAAGATATAAACTTTAGTGATACTTGACATGCCGCTTTTATGCCTATCTTTCAATCCTTCAAAGATACAACTGCGCCTAAACCGCGAGTCAGTCCCTTATTTGTGTTCTTGAAGTATCATCCTGTTACTTTCTTTTCTGACAGTTTATACTTTAATCGTACCCAAATGAGCTTTGAATGTAGCGGTCTGGACTATTGAATTTCATCCTCGATCTGTCGCCGAAAAAAACTTAAAAAAAAAAATTGCTACAGCATAATCAGCTTATAATGTTCCCACTACAGGGACACAGGCCTCCTCTCAGTGAGAGGGAGTGGGCCGTAATCCACCATGCGCGCCCAGTGCAGATTGGTGGATGTCAGATATCTTCGAATTTTGGTTCTTGGACATGGACATGGTTTCCTTACGATGTTTTCCTTCACCGTTTTGAGAGCAGTTGTGATTAAATGGTTCGAACCTACGACCTACGGACCTACGACTCGTAAGTTACGGTACCAGTTCGGCCTACCAGTTTTCTGAAAGACCGAAACGACAACAAATCGAAGCCAACGTGCACGTATCATATAACTTCTTAAATGTGACGTGAAAGTAATGTTCTGAATCTTATTATGTACTTAACAAAAAGTGTTTCACAACAATTTCGAAACATAATACAATGATCACGTTATATTGATAATTTGATATTCACTATAAACAAAGGGTTTCTAAGAATATCACTCTCTTGCGTAGGTGACTCGCTGACAGTTAAATCGATATTCAAAACCGATGCGTAATCGATATTGCCTTTAAGGGTATTATCGTTAACATAAATAACTGATATACCGGTATGAATATCTTATTGATATGGCCTGTCTCTAGATGTTTACGGTGTACATTAAACGGTTTAGAATATCAAATGAAGCAGGTGAGTTGGCTGTGAGTTGGTGGTGACTCTATCAAAATTGTCGCAGCGGTTTAGGAGATAAGAGCACAAGTTATGTTTTTATTTATTACTTGATTATTGCTATGTTTATATTCATTAATTTTAGTTTAGAATTCTGTTTGGACGTTACTGGAATCGGTTTTATGTTTATTTTTTGACAATTACTTTTTAAATGGTTTGAGAATGTAGTCACGTCTTTATTTACTTCTTATACATGTTAGCGGTTACTTCCATTAGATGGCGTACTAACACCAGTATTTATAAAAAGTCAAAAGTTATAACTTCAGTTTCAGTGCATGCAATTATCACTAATACTGCATTGCTATATTTTTTTCCCAACAAACCTTTCTTTAGAAATAATTGAATTTCAATAAGTATTTATACTATTAGCTCAAAGTAGTTTTACGAACATAAAATCTCACTAATATTATTGATTTTAAAGTAAAATAGCATTTCAATGCCTTATAATGAAACAAAATGCAGTAACTGATCGTTACCAAAAGGGAACAACTATAAAGCTCTGATTCATTTCATTTTTCACTCAAGCATTTACAGTGAATAACGTACATTACTGGACTACACTATAAGATTTTACACTGAAAAATTATATCTTCAAGCATTTAATTACTTCACCAAGAAACGACTTAGAAGCAAGTCATTGCTTGTTTACAAATACGGGTGTTAACATGGCAATTTATTTGTTATAGCGTGCAGTTACAGATACATTTCAAAAGAGTTGTCTGTATAATTATAATTATTTTGCTGAAACCCTAATGAAGTCTACGATTGAATTTCATATTGGCGGTTACCATCACTTACATCTAAAAAAATATGTGGGTTCCTCCATTATGCATGAAGTTTCTTACGGTTTTTCTTCAACTTCGAAAATAACGATGTTAACTCTATCTTTAAAATACTTAAAAGTTGTTTTGACTTTACTATCGGCACCCTCAAAAACGATGAAAACAACAACCGTGATGAAAATTTTGAAATTTTTTGCAGCTGCCATCTTGAATTTTCATTTTGACCTCACTATTGGTTTTGTCAGCACCCTTGAAAACCATGAAAAATATCTCACTGTTACTCTGGGTCTCTTTCTATTATATATAATAAAAAGTCTAATGGAGGGGGCAAGGGGGCATAACACTTTTTCGTTGCGTAACGCTTTTTCGTTACGTAACGATTTCTACAATATTACTCCTACCGCAAGCTACATTAAGGAACTTCGTTCTGACAATCGATTTAATAAGAATTTACAAATCGTGAGTTCCTTCTATTTTTTCCTTATACCTTTACCGGTATTTCAATTAATTTCCTTCCAATATAGTTTATCCACGCGTAGGTACATATTTCCGTGGATGCTCGACTAGCGATGGAATGGACTCGGGGCAGTCGGCAGAATATGTACGGCTGGTTTGATCTGTGTACAGAGATGTTAAAAGTATAACTGACGAAAACAACTATTTCAGAATCTTCCCGAATAATCTTCATGACTTTATTGTAAAATTATTTTGGTAATCAATCTCGAATTTAGATGTGTCTGATAGCCCAATTTCAGACGAAGGAAAGGAAATGAAAGGCAAAAGAATTGAAAGAAACGAGGTATAAATTTCAGCACATATTTTATTGAAAAAAAAAAGGGAATTAGTCTTCACACACGGACAGCACGGTTGTCGCAGTGGTTAAGCGATTGACTGCTGTGGTGCGTATAGCGGGTTCGATTCCCGCACGGAACAAATATTTGTATGACCTACAAGTAGTTGTTCCGGGTCTGGCTGTTTGTGTATGTGAATTTAAATGTTTGTAAACGCACCCACAATACAGGAGTAATTCCTAGTGTGGGGCAACGTTTAAAAGAAAAACTATTTAAATGAGGTTTACTTCCAGGTTTTGCACCTAATTCAGTTACAGATGCTCCCATGTTTCATTACCTATTTTTTTGCGATATTTTTGTTTTAATATTAATATTTTTGGCGTCAATAAATAACATATTTAATCATATAGAAAAAAAAAGTACAATACAATTTGCTTATTTTCACTTTCCATAGAACACTTGTCGTTTCCCATAATGAATGTAAAAGGAACCATCAAGAAACTCCACAGTTCCCTCGCTCTGCTCTTAGACTATTATATCAATTTAATAAATTCATCGCAGCAGCGTCGCATAAGCGGTACAGGCGGTTATCTGCTGCTACAGGAGACGGAGATGTAGTAGCATTCGGCACAAACGGATGACGCCATTATAAAACTTCCTTCCTACGTATCGCGGGCTGCAGCAGTGGTACGACTTCTAACAATTATGATGGTCGCCTACGTAACAAACCAGTGAAATCAGTGGGTTAAGTTAGGACAGAATGACGGTGAAAAATCGTTTATTCAAATTAGACCAAGAATCAGCATTTCTTAAACGTTGTAGATTACGAAAGTCGCCCCCAAAACGACCACACTCTGCGTTACTTCCCATGTTTCATTAAGAGAGTGGTAGAAAAAATGTTCAGAGATAGGATGGTAGAACATTTCCTCGACAAAACTCAAGAATCACAACGTGTGGTTTGTATCAGGAAGAAATTCTTTTATTGCCAGTCTAAAACACCAGTTACAAAACTCTTATGCGCCCACCATCGATGATGACTGTTTCTAAACCACATAAAAATGGTAACAGCTGACAAGATAGCTTGAATAAATATTCAAGGGACATTTTCAGGGATAAATATTAAAAAGGAAAAGATTTCCCTTCGACGTATCGCGGGCTACAGGACTGCGACGAGACCACTAACGATTATGACTGCCGCATACCCCACGAAGGATTGATAACAGTAGG
Source organism: Polymixis lichenea (assembly GCA_949091785.1). Taxonomy (NCBI): domain Eukaryota; kingdom Metazoa; phylum Arthropoda; class Insecta; order Lepidoptera; family Noctuidae; genus Polymixis; species Polymixis lichenea. The sequence continues at coordinate 23,551,151 of OX420944.1, forward strand.
CACAGTTGGGACAAATGCTATAGCTTCATAGCTAAATTACCTAACATTTATGTATTTCGGGTTGTGTGTCTGTAACGGGACCGTCTAAAGATGATGACTGTCGTACAGCCATAGGTGCGTCTATACTGGAGATGTGAATTAGCAACTTCATTGTGATCAGTACTAGTTACAATGGCAGGAGCTAATAAAAAAGGTACATAGTGAGATTGGGTCGCACTAGGCCCAGTTGGATTATGGCTCAATTACAGACAGGAGAACTCACCAGTTGGAACATTATACGCTCATTATACTTATGCTAATAATGAGATAGTCATACGAGAGGAGAAGTAGGGTATCGTGTATTGACAAACTTAAACCAACCTTAAACCTTCTGTAGCACCACCAAATGCTCGTCAATACAGCAGTTTAAATTTCCGTCACGCTGTCGGCACGTGTCGCGGGTCGATGCCTGCCCAACAGTTCTGCGGCCCGACCGAACCGAACCTTGCCGGAATGTTATACCCTTGCCAGTTGTACACTTGTACCCGGTTGTAACCACGCATGCTGTTTGTTTAACGTGGCTTTTATTTCTGAGGGTTTTGAGGAGTTGCACTGAAATATCCAAAAGTATTTATAACCTTTTAGGGAACCGTACCCATAGGGTGCTATCGGAACTCTATTACTAAGGCTCCGCTGTCCACCTGTCTGTCAATGGGCAGTATCTTGTGAATTGTAAAGTAGACACTTGAAATTATCACAGAGTGCGTACTACTATAGCTGCTATAACAACAAAATATAATATACAAGAAACGTGTTTTAAATATGTAGTGTTAAATATTCTATGGTGGTTCGAAACCCTATACGTGTTAGTCCGCAGTCAGATTAACACATGTATTATAAATAAAGTGGCAAGTGTGAACGGTTTTGCCGTTTTTTTCTGATGTTTTCGACAGCATCGAATTCAATTGGTTTCATCAAAATTGCCATAATCCCTAGATGCGATTTTCCTTTGATACCATCATGAGTGTTTGACATCTTTTCTAACTTGAGATGCCGAATTTGTGATTGGTTTTAAAGTAGATTGTGCAATCGTATTACACGCAAGCTTTGCAGTTATTTAGTTTACTTTTGACAAGAGTACTTAGTGAACAGAATAGTAGAAACAATATTATGTGTGGCAGTGTGCTGCTACGTCAAAAACCTTTCTGAAAGTGAAGCCTTTCCTTAATAGGAAAATGTTATATTGAACTGGCAATGAAATTGCTTTCAATTCCGTTAATTTGTCTTTTCTTCGTAAATAACAAGTTCCTCTTTATACCAATAAGAGCTCGAACATTGCCAAGATAAGTACATTTTCTAAGAAATAAACTAATCACACTAAATTCTAATTTAATCCACAGTTATATGAGTTATTTCCTAAGAAAGGCCAGTCTCATTTAACATAACACCGGCCAAGTAACGAATATTACATAGATGGTAAAGTAGCCAATCATTTACCGCTCAAATAACAACGGCCAATAGTCTATAAATCAAGCAAGGATTGGCTATAAACATCTATTCTGTAAAATAGCCTATTCTCTGCAGCTTGTTTAGCCCGAGGATTTTTTCCGATGTGAGAAGTGAGAAGGGTTCCTGAATGTGCTCGATAATATTTTATTTTGAAGATTACTTTTGGTAGTAGTTTTCCTAAGTAGCAGAGAAATAAGGATTTAATACAGTTTTTGATACGGTTTGGTTTTGCGCCATTTTGTAAGGGTTTTCATGTAAGATAGTTGAGCACTTAAATAATATTTTAAGTTAAATAAAATTTATTGAAGTGCTTTGATTGCTAGTAACTCAAAATCACACTTCCTATTCAATAATCTATCCCTTTGGGACTTCAGTATTGAAACATGTAGCATTAATTAACAAAGTTCTTAACAAATACGGAATCCCATGAGCTTGTCTTATTTAATAGTAGGAAAATGAACAAGAAACCTCCTCCGCTTTCAAAATAGAACCTAACACCGCAGACTGTAGTCTGTATGGAGCACAAGTCTGCAGTCTATATTGTATGTGTAAGTGTATTGCTTGGAGAAGACTTTAGCAGTAGAATTTTACTTAACTTGCCGCCCGCAACTTCGTCTGCAGGTCATCATTTTTAATTCAAACATTCAGAATGAAAACTAGCCTATGTCCTTCTTCAGGTCCCAGACTACCGATAAGTCATAACGTTGAGTCATTTAGAAAAGTTTACAGGTAAACTTTCGCATTAATTTATAACATTAGTAGGTATATATGGCTTAGTCTGTACTTTAGAAGCACAGTTATGTTTTATAGAAGTTATCGTAAGTACAAGTTCTACATGTTTCACAGTAGTATCTTTGGGTAGCTAAATGTAGACCAAAAACAAGGACGTAATAATTCGTTGCATTGTTTCACAATATTTGTATGGGCAGTTGTTTTGAAATAGTGCGAATTTGTCGTGTTCATTTAACGAAGAAAATGAAAGAGGTTTATTATCTCGCAGGTAGGTGTTTATTACATCTAAAAGCAATTTTTGTTCGAAAGAAAAGCTTAATTTTTACACCAGTAAACAGGCTATAGATTTCCCATTTTCAAGCCTAAAAACTTCATCATCAAAAAATATCCAAAAAAATGTCTGCGAGGACGTCGTGCATCATATAAACGGTACTAAACCAATATCGCACATGTTTTTTATATATGGTGTAAAAATCGAGGGGCTTGCTGAGGGTCCCAGGATATATAGTCCAATAAAGCAGGGCTCCGGCTATAAACGTCTACCCGCCACCATCGGCCAACTTCACGGTAAATTGCGAAAAGGGGAACTTGAGATTTTTCCCCTAAACCACGTTAATAGTGTGTATTGTGAAACGGTTTTTGGATATTTATATTTAAGGTCCTTGAGGGTATGACGGACGAGTTTCTGGGCTAAGCGATTAGTTAAGTTAATTCAAGTAGCTTTTCTTGGAAAGTATATTTATGTCGGGATAAATCGACCCTAATCTTTGGAAAGCCATAATAATATTGTTAGGGAAATGGCAACTGTGCTGAAAACTTAAAATATTTGCCTACGTATTTTATAATTCGTAATTCATTTAATCATTTGTTAATATAGGTACAATAAATAGTTGTTATAAGAAATTACAAGCGCTATGTTATACCAGAAGGCGTACAAATATTCGTGGATGTCATTGATACTAAAGTTACACCCAAACCCACCCCAAAAGACCTAATTACATTAATCAAACACATATAGTGTCAATTGATTATCTGTTTCAAAGTACACTTAATCTTATGCGTATGCGAAGGCAATAGAGATACTTTTCGTTAATGCGACGTGATAGAGAGCATACAAATAAAACGTGTAAAATATTTAAAAAACTCTGTTTAAAATAATATTAAATAATGTATCATCCGTAATATTTTGCCAGTACAGTGTTGCCAGCATTTTACTGCGAAATTTTGCAATAAAAAGTATTTCATTTCCCTTGAAATATGACATCACGGATTGTAGCGCGGGAGCTCTGACTGCACTTTACGACTTCATAAAAATAGTTGTATTTTTTATTACCTGCATAGCCAGATTTGAAATTTATATGTAGCGATCGATTTTGTTTAAATTACGTCATTACTTCTTTGTTTAGTGAGTGAATCGATGGGTATACTCGTATTTTATAAGAAGTACCTATTCTTGTTTTCTTCTTTGGGAAATAAAAACTATGGTGTGTGTATTTCTGAAGGAAACTTATGTAAATAAAAATAAACTCTAAGCCATTCATTTTAATACATTAAATTCTTTATGTATAAAAGCATTTTATCTGTGTTTCTAACGACTGTTATTATATTTCTACTTGCAGTTCCATGCTAAAGCAGTTCTTTCGAATAATAATATTATTTGCTTCAAATGGAAAACGTTAAAGACAATACCTTTTTCATCAAAAGTAATTTATTCCATATACGTAACTCCGTTTTCCGTTGATTAGGTCATATTTTTAGAGCGGTGCAATTTTGTGGAAAGGCCTTCGATGCTCATGTTTCTACTAATTTATTACGCTCATAACATTTTAGACGACAAAATGAAAAATGTTGACTCTGTCATAAATTGTGGCGACTTCCAATTTGGTTAGCCTTGAAAACTGAAGCGCCATACTTGGTTGTAAATAAAGGCATCATTCATAAATTAAACCTTATCTTTTGTTGACATTTATGAGTTTCACTAAATAATAAGAAACTACAAGAAATTAAATTCTTCGCTACATTCTGAAGATAGGTTCAACCTATAACATGGCGGAACCGTAGTTATTTCTTTGTCCAAGAAAACTTGTACAGACAAAAGCAATATACCAGACCGGAGATACGAAAGAAAAGTAAAATTATTGTATCTTAATGAAATAAATGGAGCAAGTAGTGAATGTTCTGGTGATATAGGGAGCCGCCCGGCTTCACCCCTTGTTTTGAACTAAACTTACTCATACGGAGAACGGTTTTAGGCCGAGAGCCAAATAGCACGTTTAAAATTTCTTCCCAAATGGCTTTCTTAAAATATTTTTTGCCTATTTAAGATTTTGAATCTAGGTTTTAACTCAAATTTATATGAAAACTTTTAGATTTATTTTAAAAGTTTTCGACACCTGGTTAAAACTTGATGTTTAAGATATTCCAGAAACATAGCACGTACCGTGTTTTATAGGTACTTGGAGTTAGAAATATAGTTCTTCAGATGCTTATTTTGAGTTGTAAAAGTCAAGTGCTGAGAATTGGGTCAGCAGCTAGCACTTTTGTTCTATAGTCACCAACAAGTCTGACACATAATCGCTATAATAATATGTGAGTTTTAACGATATGGCGCCAAATGGTTGGCACGTCGAGGTAAAAATGAAAATGCTGCGTGTGAAGTTAGCAATTTCATGTTAGCATAATATAAAAAAAGACAAACAAGATTTTGATTTTAGTAGATATGCACTACTAGCTTATTTTGAACTGCACATAATTTTAGTCACTCATTTATTAAATAAAGTGTTCTATCGATTTATCTAAATCTTTAATATTTTTCACTGTCGTTAATAAGCCAGTACCTCACTTTTATCGCTGAAAACATTTTTTTTTTACATAGGTAGCCTAAAATGAAATCAGCTTTTTTAAAATTGCATCAACATGTAACACATTTCATTTTGAATTTTTTTTACTAACTTACTTTTTTCAATTATTATGAAACACAAAGAACTAGTTCCCAGCTCCCGGCCCACTGTCAGTTCCCGATAGCATCGTCGATCGCGGCACCTTTATCAGCCATTTTCCCTTCATATCCGATATTATTTTATACCGTAGCCCCAGGGCTCCTGCACCCTATATTTCACAAACGATGGGAAGCTTGTAAGAGATTGGATCCGCTCGTATCTCGAGTGGAAATTTCGCGTACGGTAACTTGATGCGCATTATAGTCACAGTGATTGTGTTTATGATTACTTATGATTCAGAATGATTCGTTTCTATTTTGCGAGGTTTAAAAAGATTCACTACATTAGTTAGTTGAAAACTTACTGAAAATATTTCCGAAAAGGATATCATCTATCATACACACCCGTAAAAATGCTAAAAAATATCGAAATGTACAAACAATATAAATATAAAAATATTTAATGTGAAATGTACAAACAATATAAATATAAAAATATTTAATGTGAAACGGGAACGCTTGCGTAGATTTAACTTTGTGACGGAGACAAATATTTTTCCCATCAGACTTTTATTTCCAAGGAAATTTGAAGTATTTATTTTCTTATATTGATCAAGATCGGGCTCGAGGCGAACATCTTACTTATTGCTGCTGTTGTCCACTCTTTGAATATTTGGTTTACCAACATAATTTGCTGAAATGAACTTTTTCAAACAAATAAAACATAAAATCCACACACCTTAACAACGTAACGAGAAGCCCAGTATTCTATAAAAAAAGGAAATGGGAAATTGAAAAGTTATGTTTTTTACAAAAATATTGTCTTTTATTTGATGTATATTTTATAAGTAGATTTTGCAATGAATGAATGTCAGTATTGCATAGTTGTGATAATATTTACAAACTCGTATGGTTTACAAATCCAATTTCGCAACACGTATCGTCGGGTCCAATCTTTTATAACTTTAACAAAATCACAACAGAACCGACACACACGCAATTTCCCGAAACCGCGCGTTCACAGCAATTTGATTCCGTATATTTGTCAGTCTGTCGGTCTATCGGTACGCTACGTAAGCGCCAGACATTGATTCGACCGTTTTTCGTAATTTAATTTGTGTAACCCCCCGCCGCGGCCGGTCCGACCTCCCGCGGGTCCCGGTTCATCCCGACACGGTTCGGGCGTAACTTCGACTCGGATCTCCGCGATACTGTCACACATTAGACACGCTGTCAGCTTTACTCTACATTATATAGAAAGAAAGAAAAAGAAAGAAAAAGTATTTATTAGACTCGCACAGGAATAACACAAACTTAACTAAATAACATTCTTAATAAAATATAAATTAAAATTAGAGAAAAAACAAAAAGTAAAAATAAAAAACAAAGTCCCGTACGAGGCCAAAAGGCCCCTATCTCAGCATGATGCTGCGACATTTAAAAAAAAAAAAACTGTCGCAGCGCTGGTATTCTGATGGGGCCCACTGTGAATGTCACGGACAGATACAGAAATTAAAAATATATTAAAAAATAGATACTATGTGTAAAATAATGTACATAAACAGTAATTAAAGTGATCCGCGTGTCTGCACCCCACGTAACATCTATTACTTGTCTGTGCCTTTATTGTCTGTGACACTATGGCATCATTGTGACAAGTAATGAGACGCAGGCGCTGACATTACGGTAAAAACAAAAGAAAATCACAATTTTTATATAAAAGTATTACGGCTATCTTGCAAGTTAGAGAATTTACGGCTATTAGTGAAATAAAGATAATAATGATAACTAAGGTTTTGAGACAGTAAGGAAAAGTGTAAGAGTTCCGATGTACAAAAATGACAAACAACAAACAAAATAAAAACAAAAACAAAGTGCGAAACCAATGTTGCTGTGCCTGTATAATCGCTGCCAAACGCTCGTCACCATTGCAGCTGCGTGCAGATACTACTACATATACTGATATACTGTTAATACCGAGACTTTAAATTCGATAGGATCGTAGAATGAACGTGTAAACTCGTGTTCTTGTTTGTTGAGTCATAATTATTTTAATAGACTAGGCGTTGCACTACATGCATTAAGCAACTTATTGTTGTCTGTAACAAGTAACTTTACTATTGTGTTTATAAGTAAACACGCCCATTTGTATTCAGCTCTACATCGCACACAAATTCGAATGCATACCTCAATAACTTGTCTGTGCGTCGTACACAAAGAGCATTGTCTTACCCACATAAATGTTAGCGTCAGGCGAATGCAATCCAATCTTTTTAGCTACAAAAAGGGTTGAATCTGCGCCATTTCACTGTTTCCATTCTAAACAGACAGCGGGTGGCATGGCAGAGGTCCAACGAACCCCGTTGTACTTTTTAGTAAGGAATCTTTTTACAGCGCGGCCGAAGGGTTACTGTATTTAAAGGATTGTTGGAGCGGTCCGGTGCTTATTTAAACTGATGTAAGCCTCTTGTTATTTTTTCATAAATTTTTCGTTGTTTTAGGAGTTTTTAGAAGGCCTACTTTGGGAATATGAATATTTAGGTTGGTGTTTTACAACTTTGTGGAGTTTTTAAAAGTTCTCGTCAAATGGTTTTGTTTATTCGACGGTACCTGTTTTGGTTGGAAGTCAAAGGTTTTTCAAGTTGAATTTCAAAGATAAATACAAAAAGCTTATATAAATACGCCACCGATGTATTTAGGATCTAGAAATCTCCCAGCGTTTTCTTTAATAACGTATGTATTTTAAAAATCCCTTTCCTTTAAAACATTCACATTTTATTTTCAGTACAAAAAGTTTTATCTCCTTTCTCAAAACTCGCGTATCGTTATTATTCGAAGTCAAGTCTATCAATTCCCACATGTCACTCAATTTCTCGATGCTGACGAACGAATCCCGAGAAAATTTGTTATCACTAAAAGCAAAAAAAATTATATAAAAAGTGACTTCATTCTTTCCATAAACTTGAGTAATGAAATGAAGTACATTATTGGCTTTCGGTGCCACACGTAGGTACTTAAATAGACTGGTGTTAGCATACATTTTTACTTAAGGTGAATCTAGTCGCGGGCTCGAACTCACTGGTGGGCCTGGCTAAAAATCACGCTGTCTTACCAGGCATCATGTTTGACAGAGGTAGTATCAGTGATGAGCAGTTAGACGCTAGTCTACTAGCACAACGTCATTGAATGAGATGCAGGATTAGTAAGTAAAACAGGCTCGTAAAAAATTAAGAAAACACCTTCGGAAGATCGGGTTTTATGAAAAAACAACTACATATCTAAATCAATGACCAATAAAATTTATTGAACTTTTCGATATTTGAACCTTGTCAATACCGATTTGATTTTGGAGATTTTATACTTCTTTTATTACTTAAACACGCCCAAAATGAAGAAAAACTAATCTTTGTTGGCTCCTACCTTTTTAGTGGCTTTTAATATTAGTATAGCTACAATACAATATTAATGATGAGACAAAACCACACCATGTTTAATTTTTGATGTACATTGTCAAACAGTGGATTAATACACTACCGAAGATTGTATGGAAAAAATGTCGACTAGATTCACCTTAACTTTGACACATTAAGAGATAAAATAATAATACGAGGCGTAAAATAATAAGAGAATATTATGTAATTAAATCGGATAATCATCATTCGTCTGCCCTTATCCCAATTTATTTGGGGTCGGCGTAACTTGTCTTCTCCGTCAGTCGTCATCTCCGTAGTCACACCCTTTCTAACCATATCATCATTCACACAGTCCATCCATCGTTTCTTTGGTCTCCCTCTACTCTTATAGCCATCGATATTCATACTCAAAACTTTCTTCACGACGTTTTCCACATTTGTCCGTATCACGTGCCCATACCATGACAACCAATTTCCACACAACTTTTACGCCAACTTTTACAGTTACATGCAATATTTTGCCTTTCATTCATACTTTATGTGGCCCAAAATTTTGACCCATACAATACGGCAGACGGTAATTTAATCGGTTAATATTCTGGATTTTTATTGGCATAAAACTAAGTCAGTTCTGTTATCGTTTTACGGTAAAAATAAATGAAAGTAAAAAAAAGTTTGAATTAAAGGAAACTGACCTTTAAAGAAAAAATAATCATTTAACACGTTCGGACCCGCGCCGCTCTCGTGAGGTGTACACGATATGACACAATATTTTCTCATACAAAATGGACATACGTTCACAAACGTTCTGCTTTTCAAGTATCCTAGAGTCTTATAAGATAAAACACAACGTCTAAAGACGTCGACGTTAGTTGACGTTGTTTCATATACGGTCAATGCAACTGCATACAATTTGGACACAACGGCTGTTCCCGTCAACGCTCTTAAACGTTGCGTCTTGAACAATGCGTAATGTTATATTGTTTACGAGAACAACGTCTCATCACGTCGCCGTTCATAGACGTTGCGTCATGAACAATATTTAATTGTCATATGTACGAGAGAACAACGTCTCATCACGTCGCCGTTCATAGACGTTGCGTCATGAACAATATATAATTGTCATATGTACGAGAGGACAACGTCTTATCACGTCGCCGTTCAGGGACGTAGCGTCACAAATAATAATAAAAATCGCATTTGTAAGTAAACAACGTCTTATCACGCTGACGACAATAAACGTCGCGTCGCATTCAATAATCAAAGTATCGTAACTAAATACACAACGTTGAGACACGTCAATGTGAAAGACATCATTTTCTTTTAGAAAGGTAATAAAACAGTTATTTTGGAGTAAAATTGTATTATTCCTGAATATAATAACAAATTAAGAATGGCCCATTCTGAGATCAAGTTGTTCTAATTATTAAAAAATAAACAAAATCCGATTCTTCTTAATTCAAACAAAGTTATTCTAAACATAATCACGTTAACTTCAAAGTTATTCTAAACATAATGTTTTGTAAGTCTAATAATATATTCTCACTATAAAAAGTCGTCTTATTAATAATTGCTTAATCTACTAAAGGCACAAGATATCAGCTAGTAAAAAATCAATATCAACAGTAAAATCCAAATAAAAAACGTAATAGCGGAATCAAAATTCAGTCTTAGAAAGTTATTTTGGCTGGCTATGCCATTCTTCGAAACAAACCGCACATAGTGCTGGTTTTTCCTCACAACCCTTACATCTAAGACTAGTCTCTCTCCTAATCTTCTTTTTGGAACACATCTTACATTTCATACAATAGGTAGTTTTTTTAGAGTTTTGCCTTAGTGGAATCTTTTCAGGCCAGTGTCCATTATTTTCAACATTTTCATTAACTGATTGTACGAAATTACTTCTTTCTTTGAGACGGTTGTCAAATTTATTATTTCTCACCATCATCTCGGGTTTCAGATTTGGAGGCAATTTTATTAATGCTTTTATCAAGTCTTCTCGAAAAGTTTTGAATTCGTAAGCTTTGTTGCCATTTTTGAAGTGTTTTTTGTAAAGATAGAAACTGTTCCATACGGCAAGGTCGAGTACGTGGAAAAACACCTTTTTATACCACCTAAGTGTCTTTCTAGGTGTGGAATAATAAGAGACCATCTGATCTGCTCTGTCAATTCCCGACATATATTGGTTGTATATTGAAACTTCTTCAGGCTTCATACGTTTCTGTCCACGTTTGTTGGAAACTTCTATAATTTTGGGATGATTTCCAGTCGTCACCATGAGGACCGATCTCTTATCTTGCCATTTAGATACGTACACTTTATTTTTGCGTACCCAAAAATGTTCATCCTTCTTTATTTTCTTCGTTACGAGTTCTTTCGGATTCCCTTTTCTATTAGACCTCAGAGTTCCAGTTGTATGAGTTTTCAAATCCAGTAGTTTTTCTGATAATGTAATAGAATTATAAAAATTATCCATGAAGAGCCAGTGCCCTTTCAATAAGTAAGGTCTCATCGGTCGCATTACGAGTTTTTCAGTCTTTTTTCCTGTATCATTTTCATTGCCATCATCTTTGCCTGCGTACATTATCACATTGAGCACGTATCCGTCAGATGAGGTTAATTCGTAAAATTTTATGCCATATTTGGCTTTTTTGGATTTAATGTATTGTCTAAATGACAAACGTCCTCTGAATAAAAGCATAGATTCATCTAATGATAGTTCTCGTGAAGGTTTGTTACAATCACGAAAATTCTTAGTTACAGCATCAATGAATTTAACAATTTTGTCTTTGCCTTTAGCTCCTCGCTCAGAAACACATAAGCATCGCAATATCTGTTCAATTCTTCGTGCTGACATAGTGTATGGAAAAATCGGATGATAGTATAACAGATCAGTATAAGTAAATAGCTTTTTCTTTTTCGGGACGTTTACTTGTCCCATCAGTAAACACAAACCCAAAAATTTTAACATTTCTTCACGGTTTGTGTCTTTGTAACGGTAGTTTCGTGAGTGCCTTGTCACCGGCCTATTTGTGGAACATAGTGCCCTTCCATACTCATTTGTAGAAGTTACTATGTAGTCTATAATATGTGGTGGAAAAATCTTATTGAAGGCGTCCTCGACCGAAGCGTTTGGACCAAATTCAAATTGGATGCCTACAGAAATATTGTCAAACTCAAACATCGGTATATCTGCTGTTGAATTTTCCCAAGCACCAACCGGAGAAGGCGTTCGGCGCCTTTGACGCTCATGTAGTGGCTGTTTAGCAGCTTCTATCTCTAGCGGAAGTGGCGGTAGATTAGAAGTAGTTGGTAAGTGATCATACTCTGCTGGCAGTGCTGATGATACGACGGGTACTGCTGGAGGAACCTCCACCGCTATAGGCAATAACAAGGTATGTAATTCAGCGTGCATCTCATTACATGCTGATTGTGGCAAAGCGGGTGCAGTAAGGTGATTAACATTTTCAACATGCGACGGTAGTACGGCAGGTATTGAGCTATTCTGCACCTCTGTGAAAGGCGGCAATGGTAATGGAAAAGCAGATGAGTATTCATTAATCTCTGCCGTCTCTGCGGTTTTTAGGATAACTTCCATTTTTGCTGGTGAAGCAAGAGGTTCATTATTTTCTAAATTACCCTCTGGATGAGTTTCGAACGAAACAGTATCCACCTTTTCTGTATGTTTAACACAATTTGACGAAACTCTGCGCTGTTTTGTTGCACGCATATCAAAAATACTACCGGAACTTCCAGAGCATTCAGAAACCTCAGAAAAGTCCGATGCTGAGGTCTCAATCTTAGACGTAGATGGTTGCAAATTATGTTGGGTGACACTTACGGAGCTATCGCTGTCGCAGTCGTCGCATGGCCCTGATCCTGGGTCATAATCGCGATCTGTTCCGTACTCTCCATCATCACTGAAGGGGTCAGGTGCAGTTTCTCGCGACGAAACATCTTCGAAAAGTTTCAAGGACGCCTTGCTACACTGCCGGTTTTTATCCATCTAAAATACAATTTGAATGGTTGAACAATTTGTTTTAGTGATAAATTCTATACAGCAATAATTTCTATTGAAAGCGTATTCAAAATACATCGTTTTCATAAAAATAAGTATATACTTACGTTTTATCGTAAAAAAATCCGTCTAAGATACGTGCGGTCACGAGTGCGGCGCAAAGCGACTGGTGTGGGGAGCGTTGCCGCTCCGCACGACGTCATCGGACGTTGCGTATGTGTGCGTACGCACCTGCAAGTGTGTAGTAGCCGACCACAATAAACCGCCAAAATTCGATTTGTTGAGGCTCAAGGTGTTTGACACTTGAAAGTGTTGCGGCGCAAAAGTTCAACTAATGGAATTTACTATGGCTCCCTGGCGTTGTGAGACGTAGTGCAAATAATGTCACATTTTTATTAGTCGTGATGAGACGTTGTGTTAATAATAAATTGTACAAATTTGACGTTATAAGACGTTGCGGGCCCGAACGTGTTAAGCGTAATTTGTCACCCCTCTGTTTATGTATATTCTACGATCAGAATAACCACTCTCTTGGTAAATCATAATCATTACAGGCGTACGTAGATATGTCAGTTATAGGGACATATATAAATATAGATATTTTCAAAATAAAGACTTTTAGAAATTTTGAAAGCTTGTCGCACTTATGTAGTCTATCCGTTCTACAGGTTAGTGCCTTAAGCCTTTTCGTCGTTTCTTTATAGAGTTCCTACCTTCAGGCTCCATCATCAAGTCAGCTTGATGGTAAGAGCATATTGCATTGTCACCGACTTTACATACGTGTGCCAAATTTCAGCTCAATCGAACCGCGGGAAATGGGTCAAAAAAAACTTGCAAAGTTTGATTGAAGAGGACTACTTACATGACCATTGCAAATAAAATAAAAAAAGTAAATAATAATCTATGAATGAAGTAGTTGCTGCAGAGCTCTTCAAATACTGTGCTCGATTACTTACTGATTATTTTTGTGTCAAGATGACCCCATTAAAAAAAAATCAAAATTATTCACGAGAATAATAACCACAATTTCCAATTGACAGTAGGTCGTTTACAATATGGCGCGGGTCACAAAGCCCACGCCGATATTTCGGCACAGCTCCAATGCCTATAATTCTAACTGTAAATGAAGTTACGGACGTTAATTGGGCCGAAAGATGGCCTAGTTCATTATCGGTTACATAAAAATACAGAGTTTTATGATGAGAAGTTATTAATAATTTCTCATGATTATTAAAAACGGTTTTTTTTTGTAAAGTGGAATGCTTATTTTGGTTTTATTAGGCCGATTGAATTGAATTGTTATTTCTTCATAGTTTATCCGACACGTCGGTGAGCAAATCTATCGACGGTTAACAGTTTTCTGTTAGGTTATTGCCAACTCAGTAAGTCGCCGCATTGTTAAACGCAGCTGAGGCATGAAATATAGCTAGGTTTCGCCAAATCCTTTTGTAGTCTTTATGTACGACACAAACAGAAAACTTATCTTTTGACGACCTAGGCTGCAAATGATCTTTTTCAGCAGCCTACAAGACGACTTCCCCAAGATAAATGGTTGTTATAATCCCTTCTTTCATCTCGTCAGTAGGAAATCAGCGCGCTGGCTAATGTCCGCAATATTGTTGCAGAGACAAATTGTCACAACACATGTTAGGAGTTATGCGATCCTGGTACTCGCGGTACGGACATTTGAATTGGATGCTGATAAAATCTGTTTGTCAAATTGGTCTGTGGGATTGTGGGTTTCATAAAAAGAGTACCTAGTATTTTATTGTGAAAATATGATTTCATTTTAAATTGCGTTGTTCTCGTGCGGAAAATCAGCTTTTGTTCATTTATTTTATTTATTTATGAAGCTTGGAAAACTTTGTGCAGGATTGAGGTTTACAATTTCGAATAACACAATCTGCATGATTTTAAATATAATTGATGCTGGAAAAGTGGACATCCATTTCTTAATTGATTACTTCATTTAAACAACGTTTCATAGAGTTGTTTTCTTGCACGACAGTCTCCTTAAAGTAACATTAACTACACCATAATAGTACCAAAGCCCCCAACAGTACCGCAACACCTATCATCCACCAACATTTGGGGGAAAAACTTGTGTTATATGAAAGTTGGCGTGAACTCGCCGATGTGCCGTCACACGTGCACTTTATGGTGGCGACGAGACTGACATTTTTCCCTCCAATGCACGCCCCTTCATGAATATCTGGCAACTGGAAACTGGGAGCGTAGGGAGGGGGGATAGGTACTTGCAAAGTATAAGCGGGAGGACGTGGCTTTTTTAATTTTTGTGGCGTATGTGACTTCATTAAGACGTAACTAACTTGCAGAGTTAACGAGAAGAGTTCATACTGTGTTTTGCTGCATAAGAATATAAAGTACCTATATGCAATTGGGTTGGGACATTCAGAGCACGTAAAAACAATTATTTTAGTACGTTTACTACTTTAAACTAAGAAGGTCATCCAAGCACTTTAGATATACGAAAACCAAGTCACGATCAAGTTTTTAACGTGTTCATCGTTAATTTCACTATGTTGTCATTTATTATTAAATGGAATCAGTTAATATTTGTCAATTTAAAAATTTAACCCGTCATTTCGAAAAGGACACGAGTCAATGAATTAAAACTTTTCAGAATCAACAGAAATAAATGTTTCTTGTAAAAAAAGTCATTGGTGCTGAAGAAATTCATTAAAGAGAGAGGTTGATAAATAAAAAACATACACGTGTTTTTGGAATATTTATTTATTAAAAATGATATAATTTTTCATCAAGGTATTTTGAATTAAATTTTTGGACTAATGCCTTTTTCTAAATGAACAAGAGATCATTTCAAAAAAGGCATTAGTCCAAAAAAAATTGTTAGTTTCATCGTAATTTTCCTGGTATTTATTGTTTGCTGAAGTTGTTGACCATGCAAAGACTTCTTTTGGTACTCTGCTGGGATATATTTTTCAAGTTTTTTTTAAATCTATAATTTTCTTCTCCTGTATTGGTACTTTACCAGCATAAGCAGGACTATTATTTAATGGTAAAGGTGGCCTGGTCCCATCCTCGGCAAAAGTTGAAATTCGTAACTGACTAAGTTGTCTATGGATTCACTTGTTTTTATAAGACGCGGTCTGGACTTAAATAAATAATAGTTTAAAAAACTAAAAAACACGCTTTAAAAACCAAACTAAAAAATTTGAAAATAATTTAATTCTATTAAAAAGCGTGGGGTGCTTTTTGAGGTATTTTTATAATCAATTAATATCAAGCACCCCACGCTTTTTAATAAAATTAAATTATTTTCTAATTTTTTAGTTTGGTTTTTAAAGCGTGTTTTTTAGTTTTTTAAACTATTATTTATTTACTATTTTTTAGTTCTGCTTGCTTGAAATGCGTGATCTTAAAGTTTTTTTTTTGTTTTTTTTTTTTAATTTTTGAATTATCATCGGTCCTCGATAAGTCTACAAAGTTTCAATGAAATCTGACCGTTTGAAGTGGGTCAAAATAGCGTCCAAAGGAGTCGGTTACATACAAACAAACATACAAGTGAAGCTAATATAAAGCGTGTAAAAAGGTGAAATGTGACACCTTGGAAATAGCAAAAGTTAGTTTCTTATAATGGTTTGGTCACCATTTTTTAATGACTATAATATCTTCAGTTTTAGGTCTTCTTATTTCAAATTTTTCATTAGCCATAGCTATAAATAAGAGTTTCATTCTCAGCTGGTGTAATCCTGTAATTTTTTCGAATAGGCCTCTTTGCGGTCCCAAACATTCTATCGTTTGGCAGGAATGAATGACCTATTTTAGGTATGTAATATTGTATCTTCTTTATATTGTTATTTTGATCAGCTACCAATGATAAAAGAATACGAACTATGACATGATTTCGATTTTGGCTAGCACAACTATCTGAAAATAGGTGCAGTACTTCAGCATCATTGCCAATATTTTTTCTAATGTAATCCAACAAAGGCGCCCACTTCATTGGGACCTTTGTTAGCGACTCCTTCACAATAAGAATAAAATACTGATTTTCCAGTTTTCAGATCAGCTGTGTTTTGTTTCACTTGAAAGGGGCGTAGGTTCAGGACTCATGCCCTTTTCAAATAGACTTTAGTTTTCAATTGCTTTGTAAGTTGGCTTGTGGTGTATAAACATGTGGCATTTTCGCAGGGAATATGTAAAACGCTTCAATTAATAAAATCGTGCCAAAAAGTGATATTTCAAAAAACTGTGAATCGTGCCCTTTTCGAAATGACGGGTTCAATTGTGACTTTGATAACTTTATTATTCTCGTTATTGTATTTACGACTGCCTCATTGGTCTAGTAGTTGCAAGCTCTACTCGTAGCATGAGGTCTCGAGTTCGATTCCCAGGTCAAGCACAGTGTTATTGAGTTTGTCTATATGGGATTTCTCAGTAGCAGCCTGGACTCTGGAGTTGTGTCCAGTTGATGCCAATAGGCTTGCCCTTTATTTCATGGGCCTTAAACATAACTGGCAAAATGTGGCCTCTGCCCTACCCTTCGGGGAAATAAAGCATGATGTTATATTATGTTGGGTTTACATATATCGATGAGTGAAAGGCGGACGTGCCGGGGGACTGCCTTATGTAATTTTCACGTTCATCAGCCTAGTTGGAATTAATGACTTGATTTTGATTTTGAACGCCAAAGCATGACTGAATTAGCGCTGACATTTTTCGTCCAAACGTGCCCTTGGGTTGTGTTCCCTTTTGAAGTTGGCTCTTTCCGCACTTTCTTTCTCATTCCGCACAGAGCTGAAACATTGCGATCACAAGACGGGGGAGCTATGTGCGATGCACTCAAAACGCATTCTTTTTTCTTTGATCTACAGACTAGCATTGCAATACATTACAACACCGAACCGAATGACATGAATCAAGTTTCGTAATAAAATTGGTAATCGATTTATTGGTTCTATTTGCGATGCCGCTGGCAAACAATCCAAACTTTCTTCATACAAACTCTATACAAATTCATAAGAACTTCATGCAAACTTCGACGACACCTATTTAAAAGTTTTTTCGAATATGTTCTGTACACGTGTCGCACACAACTTTGTTGATGACACTTTGATGGATTTCTGAACTGTTTTTTGTGAATATATAGTGGCGGTGAATGTGTGGGAGTGTGATTGTCGTTTAATTTTCTTGTTTATGTTTGTTTACTAAAGTATGTCTTGTTATACACTTATAGCAAAGATGAATGACTACTTATGTGGTCAACGATGGTGTACGCTTGGCATATAAAAAAATGACATTCACAATCTAATTTGATTGACGTAGAACCCTCCGGCTAAAACATATGGCGCGCCGTCGGTTTTGGAATCCTCTTACGGTTTTAAGAGTTGAAGATTTCAAAAAGAATTCAAAAAACACCTTTGTCAAAAATTCCATGTTATGAGTTAGTTACGCCATCTTGTAGAGGAATTTGTAAGCTTTCTGATTATATTTTATATTTCCTCAAAAACAAGTTTACTCACGAGAAATTTGCTTTTATTCGTTGTACCGATTTTTCTTAAACAACCTTTGTCAACGTGGTTTCGGCAAAAAGCAGTTATGTCAGTGACATAGTTTGGTTATGAAAAAGAAAATTGTGATGATGATGTTGATGGTGTAAGAGTGCTGATGTTGATAACTCTGATAACAGTCGTGATGAGGAATAAGTGTCAGTGATTTTTTATTCACATGAATCAGCAATAAATACGTAATAAAATTGAATTCTCTTTTAATTTTTCGTTCAAGAACCACCTATGGCACATTTTTCTTTCAAAAGTAACCTTTGACACTTCCTTCTCAAGTTTAGCCCAAGATTTTTAAAGGATTTGAAATATTTCAAAAAGTCCGAAATATGTAA
This sequence comes from Polymixis lichenea, assembly GCA_949091785.1. Taxonomy (NCBI): domain Eukaryota; kingdom Metazoa; phylum Arthropoda; class Insecta; order Lepidoptera; family Noctuidae; genus Polymixis; species Polymixis lichenea. The sequence goes on from OX420944.1 coordinate 23,569,621, forward strand.
AATGACAGATAATATAGTGCAAATCATAATAAATAGTAAGTATATTATAAAAAGTAAAATATGAAGATCTGAAGAAGTTATTTTACCTGACTGTAAAATGAACTATTTTGACTATGGTGGTTTTATAAATAATGTCTTCAGTTACATTACAGTTTGAAGGAATTGATAATCTTTTACATATTGTGAATGGGAGAACATTGTAGGCCTTACAGACTAGATTTATAGACGATTTTCTATTCTTTATTTTCATTCCTCTAAGTACTTAGTACTTATTGACAAGCCTGCACTGTCCTCCCATACCGATTATCACTGTAATTTGAAAACATTGTAAAACCCAATTATTTTTAAAAGAGTAACCGTGGAGTTTCTTGCCGGCTCTTCTCCATAGGAAGCGACAAATTGGAACCGTGCACCTAGCTTCTGACGTTTCATAAGTGCCCTTGCAGGTTTATGTGAAATAAAATATTTTGATTTGATTTGATTTGATTTGAATCCATTGCATCTTAAGTTCGAAAAATTTGTCTGCTCAACAACGTAAATAACGTCCCGAATTGGTGAACTGTCAACACGAAAGCCATGGCTACTGTGAGTGTGTTATGCAGTCACCTCGCTGATCATGAAAGCCATGGCTACTGTGAGTGTGTTATGCAGTCACCTCGCTGATCATGAAAGCCATGGCTACTGTGAGTGTGGTATGCAGTCACCTCGCTGATCGTGAATGTCTTATGAAAACAATTCACTCGTAAATTAAAGAGCCCCAAGAAATAGCTATCGAGAAATACCAACGATTTGCAGGATTCAGAAAAACTGGAGACACCCACAGCAAATAGGTACGCTTACTTAAACATTTTCACTTTAACGTTCAGGTACCACTTGACCCAACAGTTGGAATTTCTTGTCACACATTTGTTATTCCAATAAAGCGGTCAACCCATTTTGTGGCCTCCATAACATTAATTGTATTAACGTAAAAGGTAAAATGTTAATAACATTAACATAATAGACCATGAACGTAATGTAACTCGATCCCAACTGAAACGTACGAGGTTATGTGTTTCACATTCGCGTTAACAATGACACGTATCGAGTTACGTGCTTTTGTTGTTCCATAACGTCAAATGTATGATGTTTCCAGATTTTTATTGTCACCGTCGTAACTTGATAATTTTTGGGTTTCACGAAACGACGATTTTCTGGGTTAACTTTCGCTTGGTGTCGTTCAAAGTATGAGGTCGAATTTCTTTTGAAAATGTTATTGTAATTTAGTTCATCGAAATGTTTTGTTTCCGCAGAGCAAGAAGAGAGGCTTCTTTCTGGGTTTTCCTGGAAGTCTGAATTGTCAGAAGTTTAGGAAAAATGTTATTATACCCTTATGGTTGGCAGAGGTGTACCTATGTTGAATCCTTATCCTTCATGTCTTATGTTTAAGTCCTATGTAGTACATAGAGGGGGCAAGCATATACCCTTTGTTGTAAACTAGTAGGTAGTATAGATTTCAAGCTGTTATTAACTAGTCTGTAGGTAATACGATTTAAAGTTATAGCCGAAAAACCGCCACCGCCCCAACCCCTACTTACAGAAAGGAATAGATTGGTTTTGTTATCGGAGGACTAGGTAACAAAAAGCACGCTGGGCGGTTCGATCACCTCGATCAATTTGCTTCGTATAATATGATAGGATCCAAATCCACCACAATCCAAAACCTTAACACAATACATCTCGTTCAGTTCACACGTATTGAAAGTCGACTCAATTATGACGTGTAAACAGCTCCCCAATCTGTTTGTCAGCGCGCCAACACGACCGAATGCCCGCGGGATCAACCAATGATTATTTTGGTAGCAATGCTTAATGTTATCCCCTTACTGAAGCGGGAATGGCACGTAAACACTCGATTACTTTCGATCGGCTGTTGAGAGAGTCATTGGATCGGTTTTTGTAAAAGGAATACAAACATATTAATGGGGTATTGGTTTTGTATGTAACACTCTTTTGTGAAAACCAATCTGTTTAGTAGCTATAGTCCGCGCGGAACTATACTTGGACTCATAGTCGTATTCAGTAACTTTACTAAAACTAATAATGTTGGGGTAGTGAACGATTTTGCGTAAAGAACAAATGATAAAAAAAACATTTTCCAAAAAAAAAAACAACCGACCTCCGAAAAAACACTACAAAGTAAAAAATAACTTTAATTTCGGAAGTCGGTGATTTTGTATATGTATTTTAATTTTTTGTTGCATCAGCTTTCAAATAAAAAAAGAATCATCAAAATCGGTTCACCCAGTCGAAAGTTATGAGGTAACAAACAACCTGTGGCGTGCGTATCCGAACGCCGCCCGTGTAGCAATACTGGCAAGACTCTGGTTTTGACATTAGAGAGGACACACCTTTTTTCTCTGGCGCGCTCGCCACTACAAGATTTCGATTCTCCTTTGATCTCCGTTTAAACTTACATACTCTTTCATTTGGATCAACCACCTACCACTACAACCATAGCATATGGGAACCACATCCCATAAACCCTCATAGTGTCACGTGCCGTACCACAGATAAAAAATTACAGTTGACTGACATCTGCTGTGGTACGGCAGATAGTCTGTGGGCGCACTGTTTTGCGTTTTTCTGCGGAACTAAGCAACCTATCTCTTTCGTTTTTGTATTAAAATGATCAAGATAGACAAGGCTAGCTATTTCTTTATCATTTGTACCAACATAACAGTGCAAACGTTCGCGGTATTCATTGCAATACATACCTTGAAAGTTGATTCTGTCGTCCATTGTGCGGTGCAATAAAAGTGTTCTAGTTTGTGTATTTTTAAGCGAAAGTGCTGATTTCAAGGATGGATACGTAAGTGAAATTAATTATCTTACTAACTTCTAACTAATACATATATATGTATTAGTTATAAGTATTATAATATATTTTACGGTAAAAAGTCAACGAAGTGAAAAAATGGCGCGATATAAAATCTTTGCGACGGCTTTTCGTGTACGTATTTTGTATTAAATGGCTGAAATACTATTAAAACGGTAAGACAATTTCATAAACTATCCATAAATATACAATGATTTGTAAGAAAATTCAATTGAAGCTGTAAAAAATCTTAACATTTCATACTTGCGTTGCTAGGCAGACAGTCCGGCGCGTTTCTCAAGGGCGATGACGTCATCGCTCGATTTTCGACAGGATAGCATATTATTAGAAAAAATTAAAACTTTGCTAGAACGCTTAAATAGAAGGTAATTTAATGTAGTTTCTGCAATAGTTTTCACATTTGCAATCGATTAAGCAATTCATAAGAAAAAACCCGTTTTTGTGAAGAACGTGTGCAGCACGCGTTCCTTTGTTGTTGTAAACAATAGACTTTTTGATGGGTTTTATTTACGACTTTCCCTTCATTGTGAACACTTGTAAATATTTTTTATAGTTAGCAACAGTCTTGAACTGATTAAATACACAAACATTTGTCAAACTGCCACATGTTATCGAGAAACAAAAAAAGATGAATGAGTGTCGAAGTTGTGTAATAATTTGAAGTGGACACTTGAGTCGCGTAAACATAAGATAAGATTATCATCTTTTTTATATGCTTTGGCTGGCTGGTGTAATATTTTTATTATGTAATCGTTATTTTAGTGTAATAGTGATTACTATTAAGTGATTTTATTATTAACATTTGTATTTTATTTACATTTCTGGGGCCTTGAATGATAAAAGTGGGAGAAAAATAACAACACTCGTTTTTAATTTGAAACATACTAATTTTATTGTAAACCCAGTTACATGTTTACATTACACTGAATAGAAAATATTGTACAAATTTTGAAACAGTTACAGTTTCTTAAGAGTTTCATAGTAAAATAGCGAGAAATCGGGGTTTAAACGCAAGGGGACCCCCCCTTGCGTTTAAAAGAGGCGTGACCTAATCTAGGCCATTTGCGTTTTATCTACACTGTTCATTTGACAGCTGTCACACTTGAAGGGATTTTTTTTAAACATACAGTCGAATTGAGAACCTCCTCCTTTTTTTGAAGTCGGTTAAAAATGGTTTAATTTCGTTATAAAACTTTAAAAATTCATTTGTAAGAATATAAGAATAAGGTATAATTATTAGTAAAAGTAATTTCCTTTTTTTTAATAGAAACAAACTAAAAATAAAAATCATGTAAGATAGAGGAAATAAAATGACAAAAGTAAAAAACATTAAACTTTTTTTACGTTTGTCATTTTATTTTCTCGCAGCCATAGACGTAGACGTCATTCTTGACGTTTTATCTCATTCGGCTTCTTACCTTCGGTCTGAGTTCAGGAATGTTTTTCTCTTGCCACTGCGCTTTTGCTGTTACGTTGTTCTTCTTGTTACTTCGTGCTTGTTATTCGCGTTTTAACGTTCGTTTTGATTCAATAAAACTAAAACATGGATGCTCAACCAAGCACATCGAGAGAAGAAGAGAATACTCTGTTTTCTTCCAAGATGGAACGATCACGCGGTGCACCTACTCTTTAAAATATCCAACAATTTTTTTATAGGTACGAGTATGTGGAAAAAATCGGTCAAGTGGGAGTAGAACTTGTGCCCTGAGGGTTCGGTACGTACCCATTATACCGCCATAATAAAAAAAAAACATGGCCAAATTTAGATTTTCGCTTTTCGAAAACTTGTAAGTACCAAAATTTACCTTAATTTTCAACTTTTATATGTTTTGGAATTTGTCTTTATTTTATGGCAGTTATTTAAGTTTTCGAACCAAACCCAGGTACTGGTACCGTGTTACTTCCAGTTGACCTAGAATTGTCAATTTTTGTTAAAAGCAAGGTTGTATAGCACAAATAAAGGGAAAATTCCGAAAAATAAAAACGTTGAAAATAAAGATACATTTTGGTTTTCGCGAAAATCAGCCCATATAGAGCGCAGCGAGCGATGCCGCGGCAGCGGCAGGCGAAGGCGAACGCTACTTCTAAGTTGCTCGCTGAATTTTGTTCACTATTTTCTAATCATCCGGGTTCTCGCAATGTCCGAATTATCAAATTACCCTGTGACATACATAATAAATAAATATCGATATTTAGGACATTTGATGTCTGTGCTTCGATATTTCGGTCTCTCGATGTCATTTTTGTAGAAAATTCGATTTTTGATATATTGGACGTAGGTTATCTAACCATTCGACGATAAAAACTTACGTTATTTTAATTTTCGGTTTTATGGTCGTTTGATATTAAAATTTTCGATGTTTTGAACATTGACATTTTATCCGTAGGCATTTTAATTTTTGTTAATCAAATATGTACCCCAAAAAAGGCATAGGTAAGTATAAAAGGATTAAAGTTCTACATAATTGAGTTGCAGGCGGAGGAATGACAATCATTGATCTTAGTTATCCTAATTAGAACCCTGATCCAGACTCCAAGTTGCTCTAGTAGTCTCGTATGTATTAGATAAGGGGTACTTTCACTTTACATGCACGTGCTAACAGAACTACTTAAGTATTCAATGCTTAACACAGATAAGTTTAATCAAAATGTATCGATACAGCCACCGGAATACGCACTGATTTCACTACGTTGAATAGACAGAAGTTCTACTAAACACAAATTAATTTACTCTACTTCTTCAGGAACAGTTGCGAAATAATGTTTAATATTTAAATACAGATGGTTACAAAACACTTAAGTTATCACGCAACCAGCATTGTTATCCACAAATTAATCAACAGTGAACAAAAAAAATGAGTAAGGTACAAGCAAACTTAGCAAACGAATATCTATCCTAGATTAACTATTGTGTCTTGTAAAATAACGTATGACAAACTAGATGTGAGAAGAAAACAACTGAAGCTATGAGGGGATTTTTATAAATACTATTATTAAACTGTATGTGTGGCAATGCAAATATGTCAATATCAGAAAAATTATCGTTGTACCTTTTCATTAGTCGACGTAAAGGAGCTCATTCTCCAGCGTTAGTCCTGCGCCGCTTCGCGCGAATACACTGAGAGTATAAGTATCACAAATACGTTGACAACGACTAGGTAAGCGAAGGTATACAACGTGTAACGGAAAGGGTATATACATACCAAGGGCACGGCTTCTTTGGATGATATCAAACGATATTGGAAGGGTTTTTTAATCCTATATCTACATGTTCGGAATTTATGAGAATTTTTAATATATTGATATCAGAAACCAAATCATCAAATTGAAATAAGCACATCACTCGGAAAAGGTTTATCGTGATATTAGCAAGTAACGTGGAAAGCTATTGACCTACGTAGTGCGGTGACACGTTTGTTATGATTTGAATTTAAGAAACATATGAAACCGAAAATTTGGTATCAAATCTAAGAGTATTTTATTTTAGCTGAAATTATGTATAGTGATTATATACCAGCTGTCATCTTTAGGGCTTAAGGATAGCAATAGGGTTTCTGTTACACCCTGTGTAAGGTTTACTGTGATACTAAATAAACAGCTTGATCTTAGTTCTATCTTTGGTTGATTTAAAAGATATAATTAATGTTACTATGGTCAACTTGTGGAATTTACATGATGTTCCCAGACGTATTGTTAAGTGCCCTAAAATACTTGTCGTTATTAACGCATTATGTATGAACCGTTTTACAATACCTATGTTTTGACGAAGATGTAAGACTTTTTTCGAGCGCTGATCAGAATAATTCTTCTGAATGTCCTTTACTGCGATATTTCGCGTTAACTCCTCTGTTTAACATCGACATTAACATTTTTAATTAAACCGAGCCGACTACGTGGGAGTCGCTTTAGATTCATTGGATTATACAGGTGAGCTAAATTATACAGGTGAGCTGAATTATACAGGTGAGCTCAATTCTTGCTCTATATTGTGCAAAGTTTTAGTTTCATTATGCTTAGGTACGTAGACTAGGTAAGTATGCAAATTGCTAGACTAACAAAATGTGAAAGAAAATTGTTCTGTAGGAAAGGGCTTGTGGGACGAAATCATACCGTCTTATCTATTTCTTATCCATTTTGTAACCTGGAATATTAAGTTCATAGTAGACTCAAATATGTAAATGCGACAGAAGTTGATGGCACAATAACCAATTGAACTTTTTCCCTCTGGTTGCCTGAGAATCGGCTAACCCTACAAAAAAACTATTGATACAAGACATCGATAACCACTTTGTATACAAGCAGCCGACTAGCCTATTTGCCAATTTACAACAAAATGCCTACCATGTTTGAGAACCAAAAGCGTGATAGGTCTCACACCTACTAGATTAAGATTTCGTATGCAAGCACTATTACACCAACACACAGGGGTCGCAGGTCCGGAGATATCATTTATCTTGTTGAACACATAAAGCGGAGAGCAGATCTGTCGAGTGATCGATCGACACTTTACAACGTGATTGTGAAGTAACCGCTCATATTTCACTGTTGGATTTTCCTATCAACGGGTTTAAGTATGACTGATGATTGTGAAGCCTTATTGTTGGTTTTAAGTAGGTCAGCTAGCTTTTGGCACGTTCCATCCTTAAGTTGCATTGTAAAATTAATTATTAATTACTCTGCGTGACTTGCTAGCACTGACTAATTTGATTGCTTTCCAGATAAGATTTGAGGCATGTGCGTAAGTAGCAGTGCTTTGGCACCTAGAGGCTGTTTGCTAGACGAGTAATCCTAAAGTTGATCACTTGATTCACGTCTTTATCCCATGATTAGTTAAATTGTTGTAGGTATTTTAGCCTGGAGTTCAACCGTATTCAACCTGTCTTCGCTTTTGCTGACAATCAGGATTATATTCCAACAACAGCCTTTGATCAAACGATAAAGGTTTGACTTTCAGACAGGCTGTTAGCTTCATAATAGGAATTAATTCATTTTAATACGGACTGAGTTCGTATCGCAAGGATTAACTCGGATTTAATTTCGTATAAACAGATATTTTTCGATACTCTGACCTGATAGTGTCGGGCCTTGAAATAAGAGGTTACAGCACACACTGCTGGGCTGAAGACATCTTAATCCATGGGTGAGATAAGGTGGTGAATTTTGAATAAGTACTTATCGAAATTGCGTCCAGTTGTGGTGAAACTCGTTAATTCAAAAAAATCCAATGAAACATCAATCAGTCCAGTTTCACAAATTGTTGTATTAAGTATTGGTACTTATAGGACGTGTAGGACGGATAAAATGAATTAATTTTTAATATGCTTTTTTAATTATTTGAATTACTTCGGTAAATACCTAGATGGATTTGGTTTGGCAGATTTTGAAATAACATTCATTACTGCCATACTTGGGACCATAATAACAATTTTCGGTTTATACATATAATTCCAAATACACCAACACAAATATAAAAACACCAAAACCAAACACCTTAATACTACTTCTGATTCCCTCAGTTACCTTCATGACTTCCGGTAGAGACAAGATTTATTCTTAAACGAGCCCTATTTGCTATTAATACTTCTACCTATTTTTAATTCCCGTGAGTCACTGATATCCGCTTGTTTCCGAGACTGAGTAAACTGACAGGTGGGTATAATCCCATTTAACAGCTCTCAAAAATAAACCTTTTAAAATATATCTTTCAAAATTAATTCCAGAAAGCAACGTAAAAGAAATAAACTTAAAATAATAATTGTGTTCAGAATGTAGTGTCGATCGTCTGGTATGGACTTAAATATAAATTTTATATTTAGTAACGTTTTCATCGTAGGCATTGGGGATCTATTAGATTAACATTGGTCTTTTACAATGTCATTGGTATTTTCTTCTTATCATAGCTTGAAAAATTCAAAAATAATCTATTCATACTGTAGTGCATAAATTAGCCAGTGGCCATGTTTAGTAGGGTCATGGAAGCTCTTTTTATACACCTCATGTTTCATTTTGTGTTAAAGTTAGCTAACTTTATTTCAACGAATATTTCTCGTACAATCCAGCTTTCTCAACAAAAACAAAACACAGTCTGTGTTCCCAACACATCTCCCCAAAAACCAACTAAGTAATTCAGCTCACATCTGGCGATGAAGCGTGGAATAGAAAAAAGAATGTTCCACACTCGCTAACAATGTGCCAAATATATCTGTCGGGTGTCTTGCGGTAAAAACAGTGAGTGGTGTAATTAATTGGGTGACCGCTGCACTCGGGGTAACGAGGACACAAAATAGATACGTACAAAAGGCTCAATACAACGAGCCAAAACGCACGCACACATAGACATTCATCAATGTCAGCCAGTGCCTGTGCTAGCTTACTCGCGGCTAGCATTTGTTTAACATAGTGCGAGTTCGCCGTACGTACGCGTCTCTGTAAAAAGGGTATACACCCTTTTTACAGAGACGCGTTCCATACGGAACAACGTAGCACAAACTGCTAAAATAATATGACCTGTTTCATACAAAAGCCGACCGAACCGAACAAAAAAGCTCTACGCTGTGGGGGAGATGCACAGTCATACGCTGAATTCATAGTTACAGTTCGCGTACGCCTGTTTTCACTCGTTGCATGGAGCTGATCTTCTCTGTACCTTACTATGTTGTGCCGAGGAGCATGTAAAATGTTTTGAAGATGAAAGCGTTGTGGCGGATTGGGGGAAGTAGTTGCTAGGTTTTATTATAGAGTGGTGCATTTTTGGTGTTATACATAGTAGCATTGACTTCGGTACCGTCAATTCGTATCTATAGATATTCACTCGGCGTCACAAAAATTGCACCTCTTACAAAATCTCCTTCAAAATCCTTTTACCATATTTATTCAATAGTATGAGTATGACTATGGTACACCATTTGAATCTTCGATCAATAATAGTATTGATCGAAGATTTGAATAGTAATTTATTTAGCTTTCAGAAAAAGTACAGGGTTATTGTTTTTAATTACCCATATTTCAGAGCACGAGGCGTTCAAAATTTGTTGTTAAAATACCTACGAATTACAGGTGCCACTAATTGCGCCTTCTTCGAAGGGTAGAAGGGTATAAAACGGCTAACCCGAGTCAAATGAGAGTTAGTTCGGTTAAATAAATAAATAAATAATTAAGTAAGTAGTCACGGCTTTTCAAGGTCAACTACGAAATGCCATTTAAAAAAAATTAGAGTTATCCAGATCTTGAAGTGAACACACGTGAACAACTCCGGCAACAAAAAAGACCTTAAAAATGGATACCAGTACAGATGAAGCCTCTCAAGTGATCGCTCAACTGAAATCAGGGATGCGGCAGTGTGATGTTGCTCGGCAACTGAATTTAAACCGTTTTTCCGGTCAACTAGTGTTCCAACGGTTCCAAAAGACTGGTGGCTATATCCGAAGACGTGGATCTGGCAGACAACGCTGTACATCCGAAACAGACTCCAACGCTGTTGAAGTGCAACAACGGCTTCGATCAGTACGCAGAACTTCTGTAAGCATCTCCACGGTTAGGAGAACGCGAGAGATCGCCGCCACCGATCGCCTCCACAAGGACACGGCGGTGCTCCGCGCAAGCCGGGCAGACCTCCACCATATGCTCCACTGTGTCCTCAGGGCGATCTTCACAATGGAAATACCCCGGCGATTCCTCCCGCCTTATCCAAAACAGGACCCTCCCAAAACAACCGTGTCCGGTGAGGACCTGCGTCAGGCGAAAGGTGATAATGCCAAGCCGTCTCTCAAGCCGCTCCTCAAAAAGGGGACTTACCGCTTTTCTCGGACTGGAGGTGCTCGCGGACAAGGGTCTTTGACTGCTCCTTGGTATATAACATAACGGAGATCCTGATAGACCATGTGGTCCCTTATGCGGGTTTCATTGGCAGTGAGTTTATGTTAATGCTTGATAACGCCTGTTGTCACTCCGTATTAATTGTAATTGACTACTTGCAAGAGCTTGGGATCCCTGTTGTGCGCTGGCCAGCTCGAAGTCCAGACCTTATCGAACACCTTTGCGACTAGCTGAAAAGGCGAGTGCGAGCAAAAGATCCTGCTCCTAACACTCTTCAAGGCCTCCAAGATGCCGTCATTAAGGAATGGGGCAACATTCCTCATGGATGCTGTCATCAGGGCCAAGCGGGGGAGGAACTAAGTAAGATACTTTTAAGGATTTTATTGCATTTTATTCTGTAGTTATTGTAATTGTTTGATATTGCAATATAAGTTATTTTTCATTCGTTACAATAAAACCATTTTATTTTATGCCTTGGTAAATAAAAACAGTAAACGTCTACTTTTCTAAAAGCTAAATAAATTACCATTCAAATGGTGTACCATAGTCATACTCTTACCATTGAATAAATATGCTAAAAGTATTTTGAAGGACATTTTGTAAGAAGTGCGGTATTTGTGACGCCGAGATATTTCAAATCAAATAATAAACCACAAATGTATTTCCTTCCTTCTAGTTCCAAATTCCACCACTACACCGCTTTACCAGTCTCGTTATACTCATTTGTTCACTTAACTACTGAATTTTACGTTGTGCTAGGTACGTGAGTGAGCGAATGAAAGCCGTGAACCACTTGTGATCATACTGCGCCACTGTGGTACGCAACTTATAACTGGATTTATGCGATCATGCTAGATATGTAAGTATGTAGATAGCGGGCAGATTACGCAATGTTTTAGACTGTCTAGTGTTAATATTGAAGATTGCGCAATGATTGAACAAAAGTTTGAGTGAGTTTGAGCGAGTTTAACTGTTAGTGCACCATGTTTTAATTCCACCGGGTAGGATTAATATTGCACTATGGTTTTATGACGTGTCTTTTATTTACTTGAAAACTATGGAACTATTCTTGAACTAACCATGTTCAATTACCTAAAAACATCGAGTAGGCATTGCATTTTGCCGAAATACCTACGCCCTGTAATAAATTACTCTTTCGTTATTAGAGTTTCGGCAATCTTATCAGAAAATAATTTTATCACCTAGTAAAATAAGTCCTAAGTTCTGAATAGCCAATCACACAGTTATTAATTATTAGAAACAAAAGCGACCACGTATTAACTTGTGAACATGATTACCTCCCCACGTTCCTTTCAACATAAAGTTACAGTCACATCCTCTAACTTCTGCACACAACGTGACCGCGCCTCAAACTCCGCGCTACAGCAAAAAGGCTGGACCATCACAATTACCGACTTCCACTACATAAGCCTAACTCAAGTCGCAGCATCTCGCAGCAAAACATCGGAGCTTCTGCCCCACTTTACATTAACTGAAACACTGAACAGAAATGTTCAGAAATCCCATTTGATTCAAATGTTTTTTTTTTTGTATACGGAGTTGTGAGAAGCCAACAGAGCTACAAGCCACGAACCGATTTTTGATAATACTTTCAGCTTCAGATATTTCAACTTACAAATCAAAATGTCTTCCTACTTATACCTTCGCGGAGATAATGCTGGTTACACTTGATCGGAATGTACCCTTTTATTTAGACCGACAACTATCCATTGCAACTGTGGTATAAAACATCTGGTTCTCCATGCCATGGCGTTGATTAATTAATAAATTACCAAGCTGTTGGAAAGCCTTCTGTACCTCTCTTTTTAGCGGCAGACCTAACAAAACGGCTGAAATCCGGAAAAATCCTGATACGTCCGGCCCGAGCCGCTCGGAACTGGTTATTTCCTGTCTTTAGATTAAGATGGCCGACCGTATCGTTCTATCACACTCTGCGCCCGCACACTCGAGCGTGGGAGAGGGACAGCTAATGGTTATTTCATGATAGATTTCGATACGTCGAAAAACGTTGGTGGCGGCTATCGCATCAACACTTGAGCCTGATTAAATGACGGTCGGGGTCGTTAGGACCCCGCGGAAATTTGTTTCTGGCCCGCCTTTTCCCGATTCGCAAGTAAATAGTGCGGATTATACGAGCTGTGGTGTGCCCCCGGCGATATCGGCCTCTATGGAGTCTGTCGGCCGAATCATTGATTCGGACAAATCTTGGATTGTAGAGAGAAGGAAAAACTCAGTGGTCGAGATATTCATGGGATTTACCCCGTCTGTATGATTTGATGGAGCCGTTTCAGGAGTACGTGAAAATAAGATAAGGGCATAACTGAATACGATGTCGGGGGTCGGTATCGAAACATAAATATTCTACAAGTATATAAGATTTCTTGTTGATAAACTCGGTAACATTTCTTCTATAAATATCAAATACGAACTTGAAACATGGGCAGGTGTATCTTATTTTTTGGTGAAATAAATAACCGACTAGGCTTTATGACATACTCGGCAGCACAATAACTTACAATAATAACAAATCCGTTTTTATAGCATATCCGTTTCTTGTCATCATAAAAACTCTAACAGCTTAGCAATTCGATTGGGACTTAGAACAGCCTCTTATATTTTATTTCTCGTCAGAATGTCTAAGACGTCCCAGTTCGGGGATGTTTCGTAAATCCAATTTTGTTTTACCTCTAAAGCAAAAGGCGATGTTATAACAAGTTTAAAAGAATCGGCTAACCCTTTCAGACAGAGTTTTTATAAAGAGATTTGTTTTTATACCTTTATGACTACCCTATCACCCTAGATTATAAAATGACAGAACTGTCACTACTTTAAAAGCACAAGATTAAACGAAAAATGTGAATTTCAAAATGGTTTTCTGTTTTTAAGGTAACTTATCAAGACTTTTTATACACGAATCAGACTTTATGTATCTGTCACCATAACTAAGCTACTGATTCTTGTACTGTAATATCAGCTAATTAGGAAACAAGTTAGTCAACTAAGAGCGCTAAGTTGGCCAACCTAAGAGCGCTAAGCAGAGGATAAGCGTATTAATTGACGTGCTCGTTTTTGTTTTGTTAGTAAACTATTCCTCCCACTAACTATCCGTGACTATCTAATATATCCCTTAATTTAGACACTTATACAACCCCAGTTTTAACATATGCGAAGCCCGAAACGCGTGTCTAGTATTTTTATGTAAAGAATCTATGTACAAAATTTCAATAAATTCAAAACTGTTTCATGAAAAATCACAAAGTTATAAGCTTGTTATGTTACCTAGTTGTCTACACAAACATGGTCACCACGCGGCTCCCCGCGCCACCCAATATTAATTAGGCAGTAGGTACCTATCCGTACGGCAATTGTATTGTACTTAACTGGTGATAACATTTTCCACCACACTCTCAAACTTTTTTGGGAAAAAATATAACATGGTGTTAAAATGGTTGGAATCGGTTTAGTTACTTATTCTGAACAAACTGTATTCTTGTTTCGCATAGAATCAAAATAATGTTGTATACCTTATATATCATTCTTTTCTGAGAATCCCGTAATAATACTGTTCTAATGCTACTGGAAGTTTCCTTTCAAGTAAAAGTCTTAATTAAGATAATAACAAAGCCGTAGATAACTACAGCTCCATCACAATTGTTTAACAATAAAACGAATTTTAATTACATCCCCGCAATCAGTAAGGGCGCGGTTTATGGCTCTATAAACATAAAAGTTAGCTGCTTCGGCTAAACACAGACAATTGGCGTTTCTTATCGCTTTTATTGCATAATCCTTGGCGAGAGTCGTACACTCAATTAGTATTAGTGTGGAAATGGTCACGGAAACGTACGGAGGGGGGACCAAGTGCGGGCACGGTGCGGTTTACTTTTGACGCAATGAATTCATCATCGGTTAATGATGAGTGAGTGAGTGGGGCAGTGATGGCCCAGTGGTAACGACCGCGACTTACGAACTGTAGGTCGTAGGTTCGAACCCCGACATGCGCTTTACTTTGTGTAAATATTTCATCACCACTGCTCTCAAAACAGTGAAGGAAAACATCGTGAGGAAACCGGCATGTCTTAGAGCCAAAAATGAGAAGACATGTGACATCTACCAATCCACCGCGCGAGACCAGTGTGGGCCCGCGCGGTGGATTACGGCACACTCCGTCTCACATAGAAAAGGCCTGTGTTCCAGCAGTGGGAACATTATAGGCTAATTATCTTACTGATGAGACGGTATGCCTTTTATTCGGCTCAGGATAGTGGAATAAGTGTTGAGTAAAATTATGATTTTGATCGTTAATTTTTTACTTTTACTCGATGTACAAAACTAGCAATTCGCCTATCCAAACGTTTTAAACTAGTCATAAGTTTCAGCAAAGTTTCCCTATTTTCTTGGTGGATTACCCTAGATTGAAAGAGCTAAAGTGTTCTGTAATATTATCAATACGTCCATTGCAAACAAACATACCATAACATCATGCCTCTATTTCCCGCAGTGTACACCCACATTTTACCAGTTATGTTAAAATCCCATGTAAATTTCAACGCAGGGTTTTCAGAATCGTGAACTGAATCCACGGTAACAGGTTGCGCGTCGATGTGCCTGCCAGCCTGCATATACATAGTTTATGTAACAACACAGCGCACACAAGTCATACCTGCTCCAAATAAACACCCGTGTACACCCATTTCGAAGTACATACCAGAGACGTTAAAAATGGCTTAAGTGAGACTAAAAGGCAGTTTCAGAGGCAACGCTTAGACGGTTCTACTATAGGCTCTAATGCAATTAATACGCCTATCTATATTGTTTGGTGCGACAGCTCCAGATTATGTGGCTTAGGGCTCTGGCCTTGGCTGGGAGGCAGCTTACCTGAGTTTACGGGTCTATTACGAAGATTCTAATTTATTCGTAGTAGTTTTGGGATCAGTAGGTATAAGTGTTTTATTATGCTCTTAATGTAGCGTACTATATAAGTAATGTAAATTTGATAAAGACTGTCGGTCCATAAAATAAACAAATGAATGAATGTGAAAATTTAAAATATGGTTTGTAATATATTTGATAACAAAGTTTATTTTTCTTCTCAACTTTTTAAATTTTTTTGTACAAGTTCAACGTTCTCTTCGTCGCAAATATTTTTTTTTTATTCTACATAACTTCAGTTTCCAATCTTGTCTGAATCGTTAGTCAAAAAAAAACCAAGTCTGAATGGTCTGGTGGTCATCATTCATTAACCAGCAGAACCAAAACTGGGAAAATTCGCTTATTCTTGTCGAGGTTCTGATGTCATAATTATATAATCGTGACCCCCATACATCATGTATGTTCCCCTTACACCAATAAAATCGTATGAACATACTATAGATTTCGCAATAAAAACACCCACAACATGTCCCAAAGCGACTTTAATCGCTATTGCAAAAATAAAATAAAACACAACACAGTATTTATTGATTAATTACAAAAAATATAATTCCCGCGTGAAACATTCCGGTTATACTTGTGCGAGTGGGGAGCAATTTATTAATGGCACATTAACGAACAATATTTGTCGCGATAAATAACAGCACGTGTTGGGCGAAATTTGCGAAACTCGCTGATTTATAAAACGACGGTGCACGCGGCTGTTGTGGGGAAGGATACAGTATGTGGCTGTTTTTTTAACATTACCAAATTCGTACACTAGCAATATCAATATATTGGTAGTGTACGAATTTGGGTTTTAACGACGACTGGAAAATTGAACCTCAGTTTATTGGATTCTAGGTATGTGAGTATGTTATTTTTTTTGCAAGTAAACCGTGTGCTACAGTATTGTATCATTGTTCTGTATCATATATTTTGTAACATACATGCACAACCAGCCGGAATAAAGATAATAAACTGACATGACGTCCTCTCAGTAATACTAAAACTGACACTAAGCTGAAAAAATGCGACAAGGAAAAGATCACACCGCATAAATTATGAATACAACCCGAAAAATTATTCAGTTACCGAGCTCCAGCGAACAAAGCGCTGTCAATCCGAGCAGCGTTTAAATAAACGCCCCCGAGGCCGCACGGTGGCGTGTCACGCTAAAAACAGTGCGTTCGAATTCTCCGTATCGCTGTGCAGCACACAATACGCGATACGAAATAAAGAGATACAGAAGGTTCAAATTACAATTTTAAATATTAGCTGCATGAAAATAAGCAAACGCGTGACAGTCTATTGGTCTGCAATCCTATGGATCTTCAAACACCATCATTATTAACATTATTTCTAAAATCGCAATTTGCGTAGGTGGATAAGTACTAAAATGATGAGTGATGATGAACTCATCACAGTTTTCAATTTTTCACTGGTGAATCATAAACGCCGAAAATGAGTTTAAATTATTTTAATAAAGCTATGGCATGATCTTTGCCAAAATCCACATAGTTGGAATTTACTTTGATATTTTACTGTATACGCCAGAGATCGAGACGCGTACAGCTTCGTTACAGAATTAACTTTACTCTGTTATGCTTTACGCTAATCAAATCATGTTGTTTTATTTTACGTTAATTAATACAGCCATGTTACTGTAATCCTTTGTTTGTTCAAAATGTTAAGGGAGCTTTGAGCTTGTTATTTTTGCTACGACTCGACTTCTATTTTCGTTACCATAAGCTTATAATATTTTTTATGATAACTATTTTTTTAGACTATTGTAATTCTTGCTATTTCACTTGCGTACCTTAACTGTTACAACCGCGCTATTTAACTACTGTTTGATTAATTTCATTTCATTGATTTCGTAGTACTGTCGATAATACTGTTTTTGATGGCTTATTAGTCGATTCGCACAAATTAACTCGCCCGAATCGTGGTAAGTTTTATATTTTATGTACTCAATAAAGTAAGTGTTCTATTTCCTTAACTTTTATTCAAATATGACAGTTGCCTAATACGAAACTCTGGAGTTTTCGATTCACCTACAAATAAATTAACTTCAAGAGAGTCGCCTATAGAAAATAATACATTATTTAAAAGTGACGATTCACCCGATTCGGGCGAGTTTTTTCGTGGGAATCCACTAATAAGCCAATTGTATTGGTACATCCAGTCTACCCACTTGGCTTCACAGACGTTCCTGTCACTTCTAAATACCTATCACTTAATCATTCTTCGTTTTCTAAAATTTTAGTTTCTTCTTTTTGTGTTTGCCTTTCATATGTTTAGCCTTGTGTAGCCTAATGTAAGCCTTTGGACCCAGAAAGTGTTCACTTTACGGACCCTAATTATGTCAACCAGGACTAGCGGATATAGTAAACCTGCACCCT
Source organism: Polymixis lichenea (assembly GCA_949091785.1). Taxonomy (NCBI): domain Eukaryota; kingdom Metazoa; phylum Arthropoda; class Insecta; order Lepidoptera; family Noctuidae; genus Polymixis; species Polymixis lichenea. Next base: position 23,587,651 of record OX420944.1, read on the forward strand.
AATTTCAATATTAGTGATGTGGGCACATAAATGTCACAATAAAATAAACCTGATTTATAACTTAATTCAAAGTTATACTTATCCAGTTCTCACGATCTTAAGATTAAATTATAGTGATTTAGTGATACAATAAACGGTTGCAAGCAGTATTATACTTTAGATGATTAACAAAGTCAACGAAATGAGCAAACCAAGGAATGTACGACTTATATTAACCGCTTGTCCAGTCAAAGGAATGTATTGTTTATCAGACTGACAACCTACGTAAAGGCATAAAAAGAATGAGAAATTAAATTTATTCTAATTTGTCAGTTTGAGGTTAGGTAGGCTGCGTGTTAAATACTGGTATTCAGCTACAGCTGGCTGAGCTGGAAGCCGACCCGAACATAGTTGGAAAAAGGTTATGCAGATAATGATGATGACTCAGGCATTTGGGTGGACATCCGTCTCTCTGAAAACAAATGTTTTCCTTTTCAAAAACATAAACAAATATATTTTTAAGGCATGTTTTGAATACGAAAACGTTCCTCATTTTCATTATGCACCAAAAATAAAAAAATCCGTTTATGAAAATGAAGATTGCGAATGTCCCGTGGGAAGCTTCTCGAGTTAATTTAATGTCACAAATTGGGTTCCCCTTACGATCAGCTTGAAGGATTTATTTAAGCCGCACGCGATATTTTTACGGGAACTGACGTGACACGAGATACGCTCGCTCCTGACGACATTGTGGTAATAAGACTTCGGTTATTGGGGACCGATTGCAATGAATATAACATAGCACAGTTTTGTTTGTAACCTGACATAGATCCCTAGTACCTAGCACGAATCTGTGAAAAGGTTCGATAGAATTACAAGCACAAGAACCTTTAATTTTACCTTGAAGGCTGGTAACGTATGGGCAAATCTTGTCATGATGCAGGTATGGCGTCTATAGGTAGAAGCCGCACAATCTTTTACTAACGGCGGCATCGGTCACACCTGCCTCTGAAACTTTTTTAGGTATTTGTGCTGAAAAATATGAAACAATACAATAGATTACTATGTATAACTTTCCCTCCATAATACAGTTTTACTTGACTAGTAACCAACAATACGCTTCCCCCCACCCCGCGAGACCCGCTCCTCGCCCCTCGGGACGGTGACCACTTTATTTGATTGGCCCTAATGACCACCGTGATTCCGGAGCCAAGTGCCGCGGAGTGGAAGTGATAGCGTGTGGACGTTTACGTTCCTTCTGGTACAGGATGAGCTGAATGATGAGTGGGTCATCTTGGAGCATTGTTTGGTTGAGTTTTATGTCCTTGGAGGATAAAGGAAGAAGAGGAAATGATAGTTTGTTCCTTCGGTTTTCCTTGTTCAGCACTAAGGCCTAATTTGCCATGCTAGTGCTGGGAAAAGACCTCTATACTGTCTTTTGTGGGCAATCCATGAAAAATGATCATGAGAATATGGGGACTCGTTTACGGTTTATAAAAATATCGTGCGAAAACCCAGATTCAATAGCCAGAAATTAGCAATATGCTGTGAGATAGCATGGAGATAAAGGATTGCATTTGCCCGCTGTGACAAGATGCGTTTACGAATGGGCTAGCTGTAGACTGCTGATATAAAACTTCATGATAAGTACCCGCTGCCACTCACAACCTACCATTTCCCTAAGCCTCGTCCTAAGGGTTTCATACGTTTTCATGGACATTGAGCTCTGTTGGCACAACAGCGATATTAGCTGGCTTTAAAATGTTCGGGATTATGAAACAGCTCAACTTGTCTACGTAAGTTGAGTTAATCTACACTTTGTATATTAACGCATATGTCGCAGAGTCATCAAAACAAAGGGAGAATTCAGAAAATCCTAAATCGATTGCTTTGGTTAAAAATATTTTAAGTACTAACTGATACAGGTGATTCAATCAGCATGTCAGCTACAATTCTAATGTGGTGGATACAAGATAAGCTAAAAGAAAAATAAAGGATGGAATAACCAAAACTGTACTGCAATTCAATTGAATTGCGGTACAGTAAGCAGGACAGCATTAGGTACACATCCAATTGGGATCTTTACAATGATCCTAGAATATGCTCAGGTATGATTGATATACTTTCCTGGCTTTTCTAAATCTAGTTAGAAGTTTTCCAACAATCCATATTTCAGATTGTTTCACAGCATACATTCCCTCAGTTCCCAAGGCCTGGCAGACGCAGTAATCAAGGATTATTCGATTTAACATGAACTAAAGCGGCGCTGGTTTTGTTAGAAATAATTATTTGCGTGGGATAAACTAATTCGGGCTCTAATTTATGTACGGATTTAACAAAGTACGGTTGGTTAGTGAACTTACAAAGTTATAACTTTACTGAAAGTGAAAATGTCTTGAAGTAAAATAATTAGAAAACATCTACCTTTTCCTCTAAAAAGGTAAGCAACGTCATCTACCTACCAGTTATAAAACTCTAAAAACGAATCGTTTTACTTAATATTCGTAATGATAAGCTAGATAAGATAAGGTAGGTAAAGTTCTTTAAAAAGTTCTGACGAGCTTTGCAACATCCACGGCGGGCCTTTTAAATTGTTGGGCTTGCTATCCACATAAAATGGTACTAGACTCACAGTAATCCTATTGATTCTATGATCACTATATCCATACACGATTTTATTTGACTTTTACGAGTGTTCGATAATACCGACACCTGACATTTATATATTTAATCCAAACATGAAAATCACAAAATATATTATTTACGGCAGCGGGTATAAAGTCCTTGTTTTCTAAGTTTAGAATCAAAGTGATTTCCTGTTAATCTGAAATATATTGCTGTAATAAATAATAACTAATCTATCATTGCTGTAATAAATAATAATAAAAACAACCAGTAAATCTGTTTGGATTGTTCTGTCTGTACATTGTGGTTTACGATTAAATTGTGACTGACTGTGACAGCATTTTTATGTAAGCAGGCATGAACTATAGAGTATCATGATGTTCTGTATCCACGTTCATACATACTTCAATGCATGTGTGCACTGGTTGCAACACTTTTTTTAAAAGATTTTAAAGGGTTTTTCATTAAGAGAGGTCGAACTTAAAAATAACATAAAAAACCTGTTTAACTGATATTGCCATAGTTTTTATTTTATTTGAAAAGATGTTCGATGACATTATGTATGGAATATAATTTCAGCCAAATGGCCGCCGCGATTCCACTGTAAGTGGTGTATCTTGGTGGACCAATTTTGGATGACATCTTCGCATAAATGGGGCTCAATTTCACGAAGAGCGCGAGTTATGTTGTCCTTCAGGACGGCAATTGACTGTGGTTTGTCTACATAGACTAGAGATTTTACGTAACCCCACAGAAAGTAGTCGAGCGGTGTTAAGTCACACGATCTCGGTGGCCAGTTGATGTCGCCACGACGCGAGATGCCAAAGCCTTCGAATTTCTCATCCAATAAATGTAATGTTTCCCGTGCTGTATGGCAAGTGGCGCCATTTTGTTGGAACCACATGATTGTGACATCCCTACCATCTATCTTAGGGTACAAAAAAAATATTATCGGACGGATTGTGGACTCTGCAGGACGGCCATGAACGCCATAAATTGGACGCAATGCACGGAACGTTAGGCGAATAGAGCACTGATTTTGATAATACATTTTAACCATTTCTACGCATTGTTGAAGCGTGTAGCGTTCCATGGTGAAATTTCACGACTAAATATGTGTTCATGCCAAATTTGATAGCTATCGCTTTACCAAGATGGCCGCTATGCGCTCTCAAAGTTCGCGCGTCTCTATTGAAAAACCCTTTATAAGCTTAAAGGGTTCGTGTACTAATATGTGTAGGTAAGTAATAACAATATATTTGAAGTTTGGTCTACTGTTATATCCAACAAAAACGACAGGAAATGTGATCTTTATTGACCCTCATTAAAAAGTTTATTCAGTCTAAATAGGGAAACCAGGTAGAATCCCAGACAAAACTAGATCTAAAATACATTACTCCCACAAATTACAGCCTTAGCTCTATAAACCAGGACCCACAGTAATTTAAAGTGAAAATAAATCATTTTATGTGATTGAGAAATCTAGTAAGATAACGAATTGACAAATATATCCTCGTTAGATATGCATGAGGCTGTTCCAAATGTCCGGGCCTCGATTTGTATTAATATAATATTTCATGGCACTCCGAGACGCTGGTAATGGCTGGTGGGTGTGTGAAACACGAATTTCTCCTACTCCGATAATCATTGTTAGGAAATACTGTTTAACTGAACTATAAGTAAAGCGTCATATTCGTGTTGTTCACATACAAACTGCCTGAAATGTTGTCAGCTTCTGCTTTCCATTCTGATTGCCTCAACGCCATGATAGTGTTCTTTGGAGTCAGACAGATTACACTGCTGGTAGACCAAGCCCAATCGAAATCCATGTTAATTACATACACTCAATAAGAATATTCTCTCATAATTTCTTATTTTTAGACCTCAATATAAGATCAACTATATTAAAAATAGCAAGTCTACGTCAGAGCAAGTAATTCACGTGACGTGTAGGCTGTAGTAGGTCGCAGGGTGTAGGGGTTGGCAACGATTTAGATCGTTAGATTTGCCCGCACCATAATTATGTCACGCGGGAAGAGTCAATATTAGTAACGTGACCTAACACATCTCGAAGCATTCGGCATAGAAAGTAGTGCGCAACATACGCGAGAGAAACTTCATTGTTTTTGTTAAATCCAACATAAACAGTACTTAAAATGCCCTTCTGTGCTTTCAGAAACTGTTTTGAAACACAACATAGCACCACGCCTTTATTGCCTGATGGGTATAGGCAGATGTGCACCCATATTTAGCTAGTTATTTTTTTAAGTCCCTTGATAGGAGGAGAGCCTATTACCGGGCACAAATCCAAACTCCGGCTGCTACTGAGAAATTCTAGATGGCAATACCCAAAAGCATTTTGTCCGACCCGAGCATTGACCCCAGAACAGATGCTCAGCAGTAGCGCTTGCGACCAAGAGACCATCGAGGCAGTCCCAATCACTTGAACGTGTGACTTTCATGTGTCTTTTAATTGATTAATTACGATCTTTTATTCATGTTTTAACGTTTTTTACGCCACTTTCATTCTATATCGCATTTTAAATATAAACTGCTTTTAAATAACACCCAAGTCAAGTTACTAGTGATGCGGTAGAACGAGTCTACCAATTAAACCTTTGGATGTAAAAGTGTAGACAAATATTTAATTTGTTTTTGCACCTATCTGTTTCCTTGATTTGTCATTTCTCATGCTGGCTATAATTTGGATTAGACAAGTGAGTTCTGTGTTACCTCTTCAACCGAAATCTTTGTCGTTGCTCCATTCATCTTGATATACAAAAATGAGCCAAATTCATCGTGTTTGAATTACAAAAACTTACCTTAATTTTGATACACAGTAATTACTTCATGTACCTATAATTACTAAGACGCACCATTACGCATTAACTCACACCAAAAGCACCTTTAATGACCCATCACTACACCACAAATAATAACATTATAAAATACCATCACCTCATAAATCTCTTTGACAACCCTATTTTATAGCGTAATAAATAACTTCTAATAAGGTTTAATATGTTCACTATAACTCACTGAGGAGTAGCTAGTACCAACAATAACACATAGTAGTGGCAACACCTAAGATCGTAGAAACGAGGTAGATAGCATGTCACTTCTAGATTAGTGTTGCCACTGCTAAATATATAGAGACGCAAATCCCTTGTATTTAATCGGATTTGGTAGTCGTTTATCATGTTTTAAACGTTTTGTGACAGATTTTGACAGCATTTCACAGCCTAAACGTTATCGTTTTCTTCTTATCAGTCTGTAAATGTTGGCTACTGAAAATGGGCCCTTTAAAATACCGCTACTGTGTACAATAATAAAGGTTATTGTCACTATCACTACTTTAGCTGATGGTTATCATGACTGAAAATTATATTAGCGGACGAGATAATATTTTGTCTATCATCTGGATGGCAGTAAGAAAGGCAGTCTCCCTAAAGATTAAAAATATTAGACAGTTTTATTTAATCTCTCTTACGAGTTCTATTCAATTTAATCAGCCCTCGAATCTTATGTCAGTTTAAATTATTGCTGCAATTTTAACCAATCAAATATGAGATTAATCAACGAATTAGCCAATCAGTGACTTGATCAGGCTTTCAGAAGCCGCAGGTTCCCGTCACTTCCATAAGCACAACCTAGATGACTCACAATCTCCACTCGACCACAGAACATTAAGCTGTGCGTAAAAACAGTAAAAAGGTCCCATACAGCATTGATACAAAATAGTTATTTATGATACTAGTGCGGTAAGTTGGTTTTTAGAAACGAATAGACAAATGTAACCCCGAGACGAAATCGAGGGCTTACCATAGTCACGAGTTCGTAAATACCAATTTCTGCACGTGTGTCATACAATGTTTTTCAACACATTTGCGAGAAAACAGTACAAGCCATCAAAACATTTTCAGAGAATGATTGAGTATTTCTTCGATTCTTCTATGCTATAAAATTATTGTGAATCATTAAATAGCGCTCTCGCGATTTTGGCGGCAAGAGACCGTTTTCTGCAATGTGCGCCTCATTCAAAATATCAGGTGGAGTAGATTCCATATTAATATCAGATTCCTTGCTTGAACTCATATTATAATTTTGTTTTTTTCGTATTATTATTACGTTCCTAATATGAAAATGGCGCGAATTTGCAAATGGCGCCACATGCACGTGGTGAAAATTAGAACTACATCTTTCGTCTCGTTTACTTTTAAGGAAATGAAAAAAACCGTAAAGAATACGCACGGTGCTATACAACGGGGTATGTGGTAAAATAGGTACATAGGTAAGAGTACCTATTTTACCGCACGTTCCGTTGTATGGTGCGTAATTTTTAACTTTCGACAATGTATACAGGCTTAGTAAATACATTTTTTGAGCAAATGTGTTTTCTTGTATGGCACCAATCATATTCAACCACATCCCTAGTTCAATTAAAGAATTAAACAAACTTTTTTAAGAAAAGGCTTTACGATTGCATAGCATTTCGGAATGTTTGACAGACTAAATGTAATGACAGTTTTTGACTTAGTTTGAACTCATTGAGCTGTTACATTATTATGTTAAAGTCCATTTAACATTGCATGTGATATTTTGGTATTATTTTAATCATTATATTACTTTTTTCTCTCTTTTTGTTTAAACATTATTTGAACATTGATGTAGTAAACTTATGTTACTTTTATAGTTTTCTTTTTTCATTGATGTTTTCAAATTTTTTGTTTGTGGAAATCAATTAACACTATATGCGTTTGATTAATGTAATTAGGTCACAAACTTTAGTATCAATGACATCCGTGAATATTTGTACGCCTCCTGGTGCGCAACATAGCGCTTGTAATTTCTTATGGCAACTATCTGTTAACAAATGATTAAATGAATTATGTGAAGTACCCAATCGTTTACCATATCTATGTTATTTCTACGATCGCTCGAGTGGCTCGTATCTTATCTGTTAAACACAATTATGTATCTGGCGTTAATAAATCAGGGTTTAGCGATATCTGCGGGATCTGTCCGACTGATGGTGATTAATAACGCGTCGGCAGTTGCGGGTTAATGAATACTTGGAACTTAGGATTTTAGAGTTTTATTGAGGATTTCATTATGCTGATCTTACAATTATAACCTCAAAAGAAAATGTAAACTTACTTCTGATGACGTTTATTGTGAGGTTGCTGTTCATTTCTTACCCTGCATCCAAACCAAAAACGACTGTCGTACTGATTCCGTCATCGTATAATTACGTACACAAGACTACACATCAAGCTATACATTTCCAGTTTACGCTGATCTCGAACTGTACGGAAATTCTATACAATGCGAGATCAGCTTATACCGGAAATGTACAGCTTGATGTGTAGCCGTGTATACTATACGCAATTTAATTGATCGCGCGAGTATAAATGAGCACGATTGGGTATTCGCGCGACAGTTGCTATCGGTTAGGACAAGGCTTTAAATTTATTCCATTGACTAAAATGGACTATTTCACTTCGGTGTTAGTCATAGACGTTGTGAAAGTCATTCTAAAAGTTATTTAAAAAGATTGTAACTTGGATTAAATTAAACCTAAGCTGGTAAATCATAGGAATCAGAACTAAGCTGCCACAGTATACGGTTTGCGCCCCAGTGTTTGGCCTCCTCGCGCCACTCCCAAGTGTGAGCGAGGACCTTTGCCTCCAGATCGCATGGCGGCAATCCGGCAAGGAGGTCCGCTACCTCACCGGAGATCGTGCGGTATCCCCGGATCATCCGGATGGCCATGACCCTATGGGCCGCCTTCAACCGGCATGCTGGTTGGCACCTCAGTGATGGCGCCCACACTGGTGCCCCGTATAGGGCCACGGCCTGCACGACCCCCGCGTATAGCCTCAGGCAGGAGGCGTTTGGCCCCCCTAGATAGGGCAGGAGCCGCTTTAAGACAGCCCCGGCCCGCTCCAGCCTGGGAGCCAAACGTCGGAAATGTTCCGCGAAGTTCCACCGGCTGTCGAGAACGAGTCCTAGGTACTCCATCGTCGACTCGACGCCGATGTGAACCCCTCCCACCGTTATCTGGAAACCCGTCAGTGGCGCATTCCGAGGACCATGAAACCACATGGCCTCGGACTTGTGCAAGGCCACCTCGAGTCCCAGTTGCCGGATCCTATCGACGATTATCGCAACCCCGTGTGTTACTAAGACGGCCACCGCCTGGTACTACCTCCCTTGCGCCAAAACCAGCACGTCGCGAGCGTAGCAAACTAAATCGAAGAAGGTCGGACGACCTATTTACTCGTGGAGGTGATCGGTGGCGGCGATCTCTCGAGTCTCTGCCAGGACCCTGGTCCAGGCCATGGTACGGAGCGAGAGTGCATGGCTAGCAGTCGCTTCCTTCAGCGAAGCAGTTATGCTCGCAAAGAGGGGGCGGCGCACGTGAGGGAGATGCAGTACATGCGCCCTCACAGCCGCGGCCTTCGCAGGAGACGCCCTGGGCGTCGGGAATCCCAGGCTGATTCCCGGCCACCGTAGGCACGGGCTTGCGGACGGCGAGTAATGGGTAGCTCGCTGTCCGGTAAGGACCAAGCCCAAGTGTTCCACGCGCGCCTTAAAGAGATGTCAGCAGCAACTGATGGGGCCCGCAAGGATCGATGCCTGCCAGGGGTGTGGGTTGTTCGAAAGAGATCCCGCGGCCCCTGGCACACAGGCAACTGGGTGGTTTTTCTCAGTAAAAGTCTGACACGCCCTCCCGCTCCACCCAGAGCGGGAGAAGTTATTTGATGATTTCCCACCCAAAAAATTAAAAAAAACTGTACACGGTTTTATAGTAGACTCCCTTCCTTTTACTTTTATTCTTTCGGTTAGTTTTAATGATGGATTGGCAGTTTGAGTACTGTATGCGGCCTACCCAAATGTCGTTTCTCTGGTATTGTTCGTCTAATCGTTGAGTTCCTTAAATTGTGAGTTGAGTTGCGCGATAATTGACAAATGCTTGCACTGACTAGATAGGTCCACTCAATCTGTGTGGTGCTTTTCTCAAAAGATGCCAATCTTTATAGTCTTCACATGATTTGACCAAGATTGTGCCTGGACTTTAAAAGAGACTGTGTCCTCTGATTTTATTTTCTGCCTTTCTGCTCAGAGAAGTCAGAAAGGAAAAGCAGACCTCATCTAGAATAAATATGATTGGCATGTAAAAGTGTTTCTAAAAACCTACATATCCAAATAAAATAATTTATCTTTAAAACTATTCACTTCACATTATTATTTTTCTCAATCCCAAGAGCCACGAAATCCAAAATCTATTTACCAAGCCTATTAATTATAAATGCTCCCTATAATTAAGAGGAATTTCCTAAATTCAATAAATCCATTGGAACCAGGCCGCAACTCTCCTGTGACATACCACCTACTAGAATATTAAAGGGTACAAATGAGTGTACAGTCAAACCAAGGGATTAATATAGAGGCAGCTCACTTGGAACTACTTTAAACAATTAATGTTGTGAGTGCGCTGAATACTTAATTCTGCTACTCTCATAATTAGGTATGCTAAAATCTGTTCACACAATAGTAATGAATATTAAGTTTTGGTTCTTTTTTTTTTTTTTTTTTTTTTTTTCAAAATCAAAAGTCATTTATTCAAACTAGGCTGAGAGTCAGCACTTTTTGAACGTCAAAATTACATAAGACAGTCCCCCCAAAAAGCCCGCCCTTCACGATCCTGTTGTGCACAAGATAAACTTAACTTAACCTATTCTCATATTTTTCTCTGTAATAAAACAAGAAAGGCACAGATTTAATAACAGCTATCAATTTTAACTTACTTCCAGCAAAATATTGTGGACACGTCAGAATGTATCGATTAAAAAACACGGCGCAAGTAAATCCCCCTTTCGTCGGCCCTTGCGGACCCCACCAGTTGGTGCTGACATCTCTTTGAGGAGCGCGTGGAACACAACGCACCGTCAACCCGGGCTTAGTCCTTACCGGACAGCGAGCTACCTATTACTCGCCATCCGCAAGCCCGCGCCTACGGTGGCCGGGAATCAGTCTGGGCAGACCTCCACTGTATGCTCCACCATGTCCGACCAGAGCGATCTACGCAGTGGAAACAACCGTACGTTTGCTACTACCTTATGTAAAACAGGAATCTCCCGAAACACCCGCGTCCGGTGAGGACCTGCGTCAGGCGGCAGGTGAGGACGCCGTGGCACCTCTCAATCCACTTAATGTTTTAAGTTAGTTTGTGAACTAGGCGTGCGCCCAATGTACTACGGCACAGGGATCTTTTGGCACGTAGCCAAAATTGGTTTCCTCAATAAAATTATTTTGTATCTATTTTGCAAATATTTACCAGCAATGCGCTGTCAATGTCGTTCAGGCGCCAAAAATCCTTGTCTAGCTAAATTAGGCAGATGAATATTTTTGCCTGTACCTATACTAATCTCTTTGTTTGACTGTACTTCATTCGGGAGAAGCAATCATTGAACTATGAATTAAGTATGAGTTAAGGGACATGTTATAACGAGGTAATCTTTGATCTTCATCGTATTTGGTTTTGATTATAAGTTGGCATGTAAGTGAATACTGTAAGTGGATTGGGAATTAAAACTACAGTTAGATAAGAGCAAATATTCAGAGCACAACATATTATGTCGATATAAGTTGATTGAATAGCACATACTTAATAGTATTAACAAAAAAAAGAAAAAGTATGTAGAATTGTAGAAACATTTGTTACCCTTGTGCTCCATCAGTTATTCGCAAGTACTATCTTAATTTGTGTTACTATCGATCACAAGAATTCATTTAAAAAACTCTCCCATGCAAAAATATCTCTAGTTCCAACAGTTAAAAAAATTTACAGAGAACAGCGTACCTTTACCTAACGATACCCAAAAAAAAGTTCACGAGCCTTTTACGCAAAAGCCTTATAAAAGCGGACAAGGTAAAAGTCGGGCGTTCGTTTAGCCTGAGTTAGATCTAGGGCACCTGACCTCACTGGAGCTATGTGCAGTGGACTTGTGGGAAATAGTTTCAGGCCATTCTTGACTAAAAATGTTGGAGTTAAAAGTGTAAGCTTAAGATTTAAAAAAGTGGAAGTACGTCAGTGGATTTATGAATGAATTGGTGGAGTATATGGTTCACTTTCTGTTTTAATGTTAAATAGCAGAAGTTTAATTTTGATATAGCCTGTACAAATAAACATCCAAAGGTTAATATTAGTTTTATTTTAAACAAAAGCTTAAGCTCATATTACACATCGCACACGCACCCACGGCTATCATTCTAAAGTTACGCACCAAAATGATTACAAAATCAAGCAATATAAAAGCGATCATTGATATAAAAGTACGCACATTTGCCCCATTCACCATTACGCCTTATCTCTAGGAAAATTTTAGCGAAAAATATCATTTTCATCTTATATGGTATATAAACCTAATTTTATGGTAATTACTGTCATCAAAAAGCAATATTGGGATGTCGTGTGCGGCATGAAGAAACGAATATGTTATTATTTGAATACAGATGATGTTGGCTCCTGGCTCCTGGCTCCTTAGTATTCAGGAAAGGTTTCGGTGCTTGAAAGGATCGGTTTCATGTCCTCAAAGCAGCTATAATCTCTGTTCCCTGCGTTCCGCCTTTATAACTGTTTTACTGGGGTTATTAATCACTGTTTCTGCGTTGGAATTATTAAAAGACCTTTGGTTTTAAAGCGAGTGAATTCAAGAACGAGTGAGTGACGACGGTAATACCAATAACATAGATCGATTACTTTAAACAACTCTAGATAAAATGATATGAAAATCGGTGTGACGTCAAAGATAAGAAAATGAGGAGTAGGAGAAGCAAAATAAAATGGGTTTGCATATTATACAAGTTACATTAAATATTCGAAATGGTACATAAAAATAAGTCGGTCCCTATGTACAAGCGACCTCGTTACAGTATAATTGTTTATTTATATAGCTATATGAAAACATTTTGTTTGTATGATTCAATACTTGGAAATATTTTCTTCATTTAAAATTTGATGTTTTTACGTCTGTATTCTTTGTTTTATTATTTCATGTGTATTTGACATCGGAACTTCTTCAGAGATTTTCTTAAGAAATTGCCAATTCTTAGAAATCCAAATTCGTCAATATATACTTTTATCTATTGATAAATTAGTCTTAGTAAACTTTGACTTGATGGAAATTATACAGCTTTATTTCAGTTTCCTTGCAACTGAAGCTAGATTTTAATTTCATTTTAAAATTATCATCATCATTCATCTCTTGGTAGTAAAATGAGAAATAGTCCTTATGAAATATGTAGTTTTAATTTAACCTTGGTGTAGACAATATTTTTGCTGGAACGCTGCCATGGCAGGAATTAGTTCAACACCTGCTTCACACCAAATGGGAAAGTCAGAAGGTTCTCTACCATTTTAAGTGACTTCAGGTCAAGAAAGAGAACTACAGTTTACCATTTAAAGGGTATGGGTCAAGCTGTGGAACAGCTTTGTCTCTTGGATCACACGCCCCAGTGATAAACTTAGGGTTAAAAATGTACAAACGCGGCTATTGCTACTCACCATCAGGAGGGCCAACTACACAAGTCCCCAAATTTGCAAGATTGGAATTGAGCTGATACAAGTTTAGAAAACTGCAGCTGCTCAAAACGATTGAAGTATAGTTTTTACCATCACAATGTTGTTGAAAGTAGGCCTTCTGTCCTTTCTTCTTTCACCTCCTCCCAGCAGATAAACACCGTTAATTACATTTGTTAGCTAGTACTAGGGCTAAGTGCCGGGTACGGACAGGAATTTTAAGGATTTTTTTCCTGATTCAATTATTTTCTGCTTTGCAGCCTGTGGAATTTTAAATTAGTGTGAGATGACAGAGAAGATCGCTGTTAGGTAAATTATTTAGTTTAAGCTTGGGATAGTGAATAGTAGTAGTTAGGTAATATAACGCTGGCGCAGTAAAAGAGGTTCCATGTACTAAACGTTCCTCTGATGCACCCTGAATGGTCAGCCACTCTATCTACCTGCTTACTGGCTGATATCTTAACCACGACATGAACTTAGTCTCGAAGCCAGTTACTATTGTCTGGGTATCCATTCTCGGGTTCTGTCCCTGGATGATTCCTACATGTTCATTACAATAATTAGAATATATACTCACGATTTTTAGGATTTACACCACATTACAAATGTTAAGTTACTGTGCACTGACAGTCAGGCTCATACAAGAGGACAAACCAATTATGATAAGCCAACACGAGAATTTTTTCGACTCTCCTAAGTCCTATTCAAAAGTTTTGCGAAAATTCTGTAAAAAGGAATTGTTTTAACATTCAGTATCATATCTGCGGATTAGCGCCACCTGGAACAGATAAACGCCTTTAATTACCTCTGTTCACGAACCCCCCTCCATCCTCCGCGCCCTCTCTGTCTCCGGAGGTAGCCACTTCACCCCCGCGGACACCCACGTCGCTTCGTTAGCACGGATAACGACAAAGATTGCATTACACTGAGAAAAGAATAGATGAGGTGGGGAACAGAGTGGAAGCAAGTATTGAAGAGAGAAGTAATCACATTGATGATAGATACAGTAATGGCTTTGCGAAAAAGAATTGAATTCATTGGATGATAACATCACGCCAGTTCTCCCGAAGGGCTAGGCAGTCGTGTATACCTATTAGTCCCCACATTTCGCCAGTTAGACACACGTTATGTTGTTGTGTTTTTAATTGGCCTTGTAGACTGTAGTTTTGTAGAAAATGTTCTATTTTAATAAGTATCTATTACTTGTTAGCCTAACTGGGGTCCCATACGTACTAACACTGTTATTCGAAAACATTGTAGGTACAAGCCAATTATTTTTAAAACATTAACCGTGGAGTGTGTTGCCAGCTTTTCTCCATAGGAAACGACCAATTGGAACCGTACACCTAGCTTCTGACGTTTCATAAGTGCCTATGTAGGTCTGTGTGACATAAAACATTTTCATTGTATGATTGAATCGATTGAAACCGAAGGACCATGTAATGCGATTACATTTAACTGAAATGGTAACTTCAGCTTAACTATTCAAGTGTATGAAATTAAAATACCTCAATCAGTTAATACAAAGTGTACCCCCTTATCCAATAAGAGACGACGCTCAAACACAGCTAAATTCATAATCCAAACCACTTTCAAGTTAGCCGAAGTCATTTAGATACAGAATTTCTAATATCTCTAAAGGCACAACTCTCTGAAGAGCTTCTTACCCACTTAGAAACTTGCATAATTGTGTGTACTTACGGTTATAATTTAATTAAAATCTTGTTCTACGCATGTGGTTTAGTGGGGGTAGGTCTTTTTCAGACATAGTACGACCATATAAATAACAAAAAGAACTGTCTTTCTTTCTTTCTTTTTCGTTCAATTGAAATTATTTTTCCCGCAATGCAATTGAGTTTTCTTTTTGAATCTTTTTCCATTACTATGCTATATTTTTAAGTGTGTTATAGGTATAGACATAGTTTCTTTTTCCAGTTTTTGTGAAGAGTTGAAAATGTGCGTTTGTACCTATTTTCCGTTCTGTAGCCACCATCATTGTCTTCCCAAGTGTTTTTACTAGATAATTAGCGAGAACGCTTGAAGTCTAAAGCAGATAAGCTGTGCATTCCACAACGTTATCTTTTACATTTAATTTCAAAATTATCACAATGGCGATAAGGGTGGAAATGGCATGGCTCTGGTGTTTTTTCAAAAATAGGGTCATTAGTCACCTATGAAAGGATGGGTTATTCAAGCTGTATCATGAAGTCTGCTTTGTATCGAATTAAGGAGCTCTGGAGTTTATCAGGTGTATTTTATTGTTCTAAAGTTTATTAAATCGCTTTTGTTAGGAGGTTTTCTTTGTTTTAACTAAGTTTAGAGTCAGCTTCGATCCTCAGATGTTTCAGCATGTAGGATTACTTGTTTATTGATCCTCCCCATTTACATACACGATTTGCTTGGACGAAGATTTAATAAATACTTTGTATTTTGATTAGGTAGTATATGCAATAATGTAACGTTAACTTTCCCTACCAGACAGATTCGAAAAAAAAAATGGTAGGTAAGCTAATATTTCATGAGGATATAGGTAATTAATTTATATTTAATTAATTTTGCCAAATAACAATTTGGATATCGATGACACCAACTTTACACATAAAAGTATCTCCCTACAACTATTTTACCTCGAAGCAGACATGGTAACAAAATCTTCGGTACATGCTTGTATCTCAAGGTTCACGCCTCATTAGGCGCGTGTCACTCAGCAGAGCTCGAGGTATCTACAAGCAGTTCGAACAGTACATTAAGTCTGTATGACGCACTCGCTGATTTATCAATGTATTGAAAAGTTACGGAAATGGAGGATGGTTTAACATGCTTCTGGAAGTTTTTAAGGGTGGAGGGTAAAGGATAAATTAGAAATGATAGGAATATATAGACTTATTAATATATTTACTGAAATGTTAGCAAAAAAATATCCGTATTGGTTTAATCACCAACCTAGTTACAATATTTCTCGTGAAAGATTCCAATTTAAACACTGGGTAATCATTAAGTGCAAGTTTTAAGATTGGGAATTGATTTAAGACGAAATTATGGAAACACTAGCTGCAATAAAAACATTATTTACGAACTAAAGGCTGGTATTATGAAACATTTCCACTTTCACTTTTTGTTCCAACGTTTTATAGGTAAATAGAACTAAGCACCATAATGTACCTAATTAAATTATTGAAAAAAAGTAATCACGGACTTCTGAGATTCTCATTTCTATAATTATCTATACCGCTAAGTTTAACTTCATAAGAACAAGGATGTGTTAATAAAGTATCTATAAGTATACTTATTAAGGCTACGCACATCGGACCCTTTAGATTGATCCCCCGGGCCCCGTTTATAAAAGCGACTGTAACGATCACTGCGCTATCGTGCGCAT
Organism: Polymixis lichenea; assembly: GCA_949091785.1. Lineage (NCBI taxonomy): Eukaryota > Metazoa > Arthropoda > Insecta > Lepidoptera > Noctuidae > Polymixis > Polymixis lichenea. Next base: position 23,604,219 of record OX420944.1, read on the forward strand.
GATTTATTTGCTTATCAGTATAATTGCAAGGGAATTGTGTGAAAAATGGGCTGGATAAAATATTGGGGCCATTTATATTAAAATGAGAATTAACAACTGAAATACGCTGGCTTTCAGTAAAGACAGCGTGGTAAAAAACGGCTTTTAAAATTGTTGATGGAACAACAGACCAGTGAATCCTACCTACCTACTAAGTACCTATTGCTTGTTTTTATTTCCGTAGGTATTAAGTTAAACATTGTCTCCACAAAAAGGGTGACAAAACAGACATAAACAATTACCTATGAGCCTGGTTTCCCACCTGTACAAAGCCTTCATTAAAGTAATTGAGAACAGAATAGCCGATGCCCTCGACAAACAACATCAGCCTCCGGAACAGGCCGGATTTCGTCGCGGCCTCTCTCGTCTTTCTGCCACGGATTACCCGGTGAGCTACACGGTAACTAATACATACATGCCGTCTGTTGGGACAGGTCAGCTCAAAGCTGCAATGGCTCTTCCTTCAAAAGGCTCTTCCGAACATTGCCCTGCATTGTTAGACTCACATAAAATTCAAATAATATAATGTTTGGACTTTAAAAGAGACCATGACCTCTGAGTTTGTTTCGGCTTTTCTTATCAGGGAACAGTCAGCTAGGAAATGCCGGCGCCATCTACTCGTAGGTTAAAAAATATTGACCAACAAAATATTGACGTGTAAAAGTTTCTTTTAAGATCTACTTACATAAGTAAACATTTCATTTCATTACCTCCACTCCATCAACCAGGTTGTCGAGAAACATACCGAGTTCCAGCTCCCACTTGATATTGCATTCGTAGATTACACAAAAGCATTTGAAAGGTTCAGCTATACCTCAATTTTCAATGCTTTACAGAATCAAGGAATATACGCACGTACACACGGCTGCACATAAAGCTGTACATTTCCAGTTTATGCTGATCTCGCTTTGTACGGAAATCTTATACAATGGGAGATCAGCTTATACTGGAACTGTATAGCTTGATGTGTAGCCTTACGTACATTAGCCTTTTGCAAAATATTTATAGAAACAGCACCGCAGCCATTAAAGTTCTAGGATAGGATCGTATTTGCAGATAAATAAAGAAGTAGAACAAGGAGACCCTCTGTCTCCAAAATTATTCACGGCCATACTAGAAGAAGTATTTAGAAAGTTGGCAGCAAGTTGAGCAGAAAGGGGCATTATGGTTGGACATAGGGGATTATCCAATCTCCGTTTTGCCGACGAAATTGTCCTTTTTTCGTCTTCAGCCTCCGAGTTGACTCAGATGCTAGAAGATCTAAGCACGGCAAGCCTAGAGATTGGATTTCAAATGAACATGTTAAAGACCAAGTTGATGACGAACAGCGTACATCGAAGGATCACCGTGGCGGGTGGGGGTTGAATATGTCGATAAGTATCTCTATCTCGGCCAAATAGTTTCTTTCCAGGCAAGACAAAACAAAGAAGTTGCAAGACGCAACGAAAATGCCTGGAAGAGATATTGGGCTATGAAAGATTTAATGAAGGGCAACCTTCCCCTATCGCTCAAGAGAAGACTCACCGACGTATGTAGTCTTCCCATTCTCACGTATGGTTCTTAAACATGGTCTTTAACAATTCAACATAGGTCCACGCTCGGGGTTTGCCAGAGAGCTATGAGACGGAGTACTCTGGGTATCAAACTTGTGGACCGGGTTAAGAATACAACAATCCGTTCCATTACGAAAAAACTGATCTCACTCGGAAAGCTGCCATGCTTATTGCGCTGGACAAATCTGTCGTATGTCAAACGATCAATGGGCCAAACAACAGACTTACACCCAGTGGGTCCCGCTTAATGGCAAACGACATCGCGGTAGGCGCAGATGGAGATGGCGGGGTGAATTGGACACCTTTAGTAAAGATTGGTGCTTTCAACTCTGGACAGAGAGAGGTGGAAAAAGAGTAGGGAGGCCTTTGCTCAGCAGTGGGACGTTAATGGCTAATTATAAAAATAAAAATAAAAATGCTCTTATAATGTTCACAGTACATAATACTCCATTTATTATAAATTCGATAAAAGAGGCTCGTAGAAGCAGGAGTGCAAAACATTTCATTTTAAAGTTAAGTTATAACTTTTTTAGATAGATTTAAGACAGTACTAAATACTGAAATAAAGGTCATTTTATTTTAAGTTGATTTATAATAACATCTTCACCCAAACATTACAAATTTACAACAAAACGAACGAATGAAACAAACAATCGCATGATGATTTATTTATTTTAAACAACAAATTACAACACAATATGTTGGTGAAGCTTCTTCGTTTTCTTTAAATAATTTATTGTATATATTACATGTATTGTTCACTCCTGCTTCTTTTAGGTTTTATTAATGTCTATTTAGACATTTTATATTAGGTGGCTTCCATTTGGAAGCCACTTAATTTCATAAGATAAATAGTTGTAATGATTACAAAAAAGTGTGACAGCTGGTATGTAAATAGAATAGAATAAATTTAGCGTTAATCGTAACTGTAACAATTAAGTTGAATGTACTTTTGTTACTAAGTGTACATAAAAATCATTTTTTTAACTTTTGTCTAATGCTATTATAAAAATGGAGTATAGATATAATTTACTACTCTTTTCTTTAATCTTCAAAATGGCGATTATCCCTTTGACCCGAATTCCTCACAAACGTCGACAAATTCTTAGTCAAACACACTGACACCACAGTTTCAGTGTAATTCATTTTCTACGCGTAGACGAACAATTCAGACGAATAGCCCAAAAGATCGTAAAAAAGAATTCCATTCTAACATTGAACATGACGAGCGAATGTTTTCAGATTGAATGAAAACCGCGGGGAGTAGGGATGTGCCTAGAGATAGATGGGTAATACCCGGGTTATAACCCACTAGTGGGTTATAACCTAGTTATCACCCGTTTCATTCCACCCATTCGGTGGTTTGGCTGGGTGAAAACAAAATATTTCTGATTTTTCAAATAAGCATGTAGGGCGCTATGGCTGGTGTGTGTGGGTGGCTAGAGATGGGTAATTACGCGGATTAAAACCTACTAGTGGGTTAAACCCAGTTATCAACCGTTTTATTCCACCCACTTGGTCGTTTGGCCGGATGAAAACAAAATATTTCAGATTTTTTATATTTAAACGTAGCGTGAAACGACCAGTATGCAGGAAGGCAGGACTGAGAGGCCCCCCTCCCTCTCAGTCCTGCCTTCCTGCGCTTACGGTCCTTCCCTACTTAAACTCTCGCTCTAGTTTACATCAGCAAGCGTTTTGAGTGAATTTTATTTTACTTACGACCCGGAACTGTTATAAGTATTGCGATCTATTCCTGCTTTTACCTGAATGACCTTGGTTTGGACATATTCACGACGATTGTTATAAAAAATAAATCATTTATTTTGGATGTACATTTCATATACCTGCCAATCTGCCCAACAGTATGTCGGCAGGACGATTATTGATTATTGATAATCGTGATTTAGATTTGTTTGAGAGCAGTGCACCTCCAGTGAGTATGACAGCTGACAACATAATTATGTAAATAAACAACATTTGTATTCAATTACCAAAAGGGGAAAAAAATAAAAAAACTTATTATTAGCTAAGGCTATTTATGTGTTATGAACACCCCCCACCCCTTTCAATAGTAGAATACCCCTTCTGGGGCAAACCTTTGAATTATCAAATTGCTTACCAGAATAGTCTTGTATCATATACCGGCTGACATTTTTTAGCGTCTGGACAACAATATGACGTTTTGTGTAAGTAGAATAGAACTCATATACCCTAATATTTACCTGGTACCATTTATTTAGTAAAAGTTCCGAATATCCTTAAAATACATGAAAAAGAATACATCCTACGGCACTCGCGTAAAACTAATATTATCCAAAATAGGTAATAGTAAACGGCGTCAGCTGCGATTGCACATGAATGAAGCATGATGGAAGTGTGAGCGAGACGCTAGCATTAACTTCGCTCTCCTGCGCACAGGACGATACCGCCTGATCCCTACACACTCACGCACACATTTGCGCGTGTACCTACATACGTCACCGTGCTGTATGTAGTTGTAGTAGGCTTATAATTTGATACACTGAGTGACGCGTGTCTTGAAACCGTAAACCAAATAAATTACGTCTCGTAAGATCGGTAAAGCTTTGATAGAAATGTAAACAAACCGCTGATGTTAAATACTTATAACAATCACTCACATTCATATGTATTTCGAAGGTTTTAACGTGATGTGTAATAAAAAAGGATTCCAACAAGGTTGTTTAATCCAAATCGGATACTACAACTTACTAGGCGTATTTAAAGATCGTAATCAACTTATTTACAAATAATTATACTGATTAATTTTTACAAAATTACAGAAAATGAGTTATTATTTACAAGAAAAAGTACCTTTTCAACGATATTGCAATATTTGTTCTAAATGTCCACCGTTTCTTTCTAAACACAAACTCCCACGTTTTTGCAAATTGGTTGTTAGACTCCTAAGCGTATCTCTGTCACTTTTCAGAATATTAAAAACGTCTATTATTCGCTGTTTTAACTCATTTACACTACGAGCTTCTTCGGTGTACACTAAGCGTTTTAGTTCAACCCACAAATAAAAGTCTAATGGCGTTAGGTCTGGTGATCTCGCCGGCCAGTTCACAGGTCCACCGGGACCTATCCACTTATCATGGAATTCACTATCTAAATACGCGAGCACAGATCGCTCGTAGTGAGCTGGACACCCGTCGTGCTGAAAGTACATGTCCGGCAGATAGTCCAGAGGAACGTCTTCCAACATTGTGTCGATAACGGACTGTATAATTTCACGATACATTATCCCTATCAATCGACCTTCGATACAAACTGGACCCATTATGCCAACGTGTATTATCCCGGCCCAAACATTGACACTGAATAGAACTAGATGAGCGTGTTCGTTTATTTTAAGTGAATTTTGAAACTCCACCATTGCTCGTTGTGTAGGTACGTTGTAGATACCAGTGCGGGTAAATATGGACTCGTCGCTCCATAGAATGTTCGCCTGCGGGTGGAGTTGGAGTATGCGTACGTCATTATGAAAACAATCACTGGCCGGTCGAAGCACACACGGTTCAAACGTAAAAAAACAGCGATCGACGTCACGCTATGGCTAATCGCAGGTGACTAGAGAGAGAGAGCACGACTGCACGAAACGCGGTACTCGGTTTGAAGGGCGCGCGGGCGGGAGGGGATGCGCATGCGGTGACACGTGAGCGGTACGCCTAAGGAAAGATATTTTGCGATAGTAGTTACCTATCCCCGGCCGGCTTCAATCAAAGGATTGAATGTCGCTACGAATTCATTGATAATTTCTGCGCGTAGAGTAGGGTGCCTATAAGTTGGGTTTTGATATTATTTGCCGATATTTTTACTCTTTTCTATTTTTATTATTTTTTAATTTTTAGTATGAAAAGTTTACTACAAATAAGTAATAGTATTTATTGATATGTTCATTTCATGTTAGGATTAAAAAAAAAAAGAAGTGAAATTTCTATGCCATAGGCTTCTACTCCGTTCACCTATTATGCCCTATTTTTTTCCAGACGGTAAAAAAAATCATACGGTATAAGGGAGAAAAATAATATTTTTACGGCGAAGGCGCTTTTTTGAATCCAGAGCGAAGTGAGGGATTCTAGAGTAGAATCCCGAGCGTAGCGGGGGATCCTTTAGTAGAACCCTGAACGTAGCGAGGGATTCAAAGTACGTCACCCGAGCCAAAAATATATTTTGCGCCCGAGTGATACACTCTACTTTTCATCACCTTCTATGAGAAAATAAAAGGCGCCTCATATTTTATTGTAATATTATTATTTAATAAAACATAGAGTAAACACTAAATTTAAATTAAATAGTATCATTATCATCATCATCTGCCTGCCTTTTCCCAACTATGTTGGCGTCGGTTTCCAGTCTAACCGGATACAGCTGAATACCAGTATTTTACATGGAGCGACTGCCTGTCTAACCTCCACAACCCAGTTACTGGGTAACACGATACCCCTTGGAAAGACTGGTTGTCAGACTTTCGGGCTTCTGACGACCCGTAACGACTATCAAAGATCTACAAATAACAGCCGGGACCAACGGCTTAACGTGCTTTCCGAGGCACGGAAAGGTCTTGGTATATTAAGATGGTCACCCATCCACGGATCAACCGCGGCAAGTTTAGCTTAACCTGATCGATCGATCCGTACGGCTAATATTACTTAGCCACAAGCCCCTAAATTAAATAGTATCTAATAATAATACAATTAAAACTTATATTTACATTTGAGACATTTTCGCAATTATGAAAATTTATTGTTATAATTTTATTAGGAATAGAGATTGTTGTAGATTTTATATTCTGCGTGTTTGAAATAATTTCCGATTCCGGCTCATTTTGAGGAAAATGTGACAGTGAATCTCGTGGTTTGGATGTAGACGGGTGCGGCGACAGTGGCATGGATGGATTAACTGAAGGTTGCAATTTAATGTTTTCCACGATGCGTTCACATGTTTTCGCCTTGTTCTCAATGGAATCTTCTAAATACCCCTCTGCTTACAGCACTCAACTTACATCCTCCATGTCGCTTGAGAACAGTTAAGTCCGCTTTAGAATCTGCCAAAAGGGTAGCAGAAGTATGACGAAAGCAAAATCCTGTATACAGTTTGATATCTGGTAACTTCAAATAAGTAGTGATTTCTTATGGCACGTTAGAAATTTTATTTTTTCCCATAACTTAACGGTATGACGATAATAACGGATGAAAAACCGATTGGTCTTCATATCAGCAGGACGCAGGTGCAGGTATTTCTAAACAATAGTTTTGTATTCTCCTCGGATTACGAAGGATCGGTCAATTTTTGTTTTTGTGTCTGTCAGCTTTACAACAGTAAATCATCCGAGTGATTTTAGACATCATTGCCATTCATTACCACGACAAGCTCCATGTACTCCGAAAACCACCTGTAGCAAAACCGAATGTGAATAAGACAAGTATCTATCGAAGTATAGGTTACAATAAAAGGCGCATTTTAAAACACTAAGGTTATACTTTACTAATCCACCATATATATAGTTACTTACTTTTACGGCAAGAAATACTTTGTCGGGTGCCTCATTATGGAAAGTCTCCACGTTTTTGTCATCTTCTTCAGATACGCTATTAATTTCGAATATGTGTCCAGTTTTACATCGTTATTAGAACTGACTGTTGATTTTAGCATTGAGCAGGTACTTCAAAGAGTGGAAGGTTGTTCAGTTTTGGCTAAGTACTGGAAGTAGGCCAAAAACACAGATTCTGAAAAATTCTTCGCGCCTCTTGCATTTCTCCATTCAATAAAATTACCATAGGCTTTCATATATTTCTCCCGCAATTTTGCAGGTAATAGATTATCCATCACATTTCTTGCGTCAGTCCTAATACTTCCAAGAGTTAATTCTATACTTACACTGTCACTTGAAGAATTCATTTTTCAAAACAAAACCATGAATTTCTAACAATCTGTGAAAATTGACGAAACCGCGGGCTGTAGTTCGCGCGTTTTTAATTTGATTTCTTTCTTTTTATACACCTGGCGACGCGACTATGGGCCGTCAGCCAGTTTTATTCAAACAATATTTGCGTTCGATTTCTTTGGCGTTGAACACTAAGATTTTCTAAATTCAAAAAGTGCGCGGCAAAGATAATTGCGGCGCACTTATAAAGAGGATTAAAAACTCATTACTGCCCACTAAAAAGTCTAGTGGAGAAAAGAGCTACTTTGCTCCCGCTTATAGAGGAACAAAATGACATTTTTCGAATAGAAGGGTTGAAAAAGCTATTATTACCACCATTTTGGACAAAACATAAACAGAAATGCATCACGAATTAAAGGAAAACTCGAAATTGCAGACATGTTTGCACTCAATGCTTCATTCCTACAATTTGACCAAACAAAGGGGCCTGTAGTTTGGTCAAATTGTAGAAATGAAGGAACAATCAATGTAATAATACAAAAACTAGAACCTGTAATTACTAAATTATTGTGACGGCCACATATGTGAAAAAAATTTAAAAGTATTTTCTGAGTATGGAACAAATATTTTTGCTGCGATGATAGAAATAATGTACCTAAAATATGCAGAAATCTTTTCGTCTCATAGAAGACGTTCATACTCACAGACATCAGAAGTTCAGACTGTTTGGCTCTAGTTTATTTATTACGACCATTGTGACGTAAATGTAATTTTAAATTAAGTGAGATACAAATCTATCTCCTAGACAGAAAACAAAGATAAAAAGAAAACTTCATACGATATACCTATATTTTTGCAAAAATAGGACATTGGGCCAGAGAGCTCTGATGTCGCGTATTGTGTTTGAAACCGATTCACTTTGCAGCATACTTATTAGACCGCAGTCCAAGGATCTGAACTTGACGAAAGTAAGAAAATCGACGCTATGTAGTTCATATGCAAAGTAGGACAAAGTATCGGCTCAAATGTCATGACAAACTTGGCATCTAATAGAGCAAGAGATGGTTTCTGGGGTTGGAGGTTTCTATGGGCTAACATCAACGATGTAAGTGTATCAATCTGATGGAAGGGAATATGTGAATCTTTGCATTGAGCAAAGTCACAGGCCGTAGTTTTACAGCACCGTGCACTTCTGCTGCTGTAGAGCGGTCTTTTAGTGCTCATATTATATAAATACATAGTAAAAAAAGAAATAGACTCACGACGGAAAGGGCAGCAAAACTGACATATATAACATACAATTGTAATTTGTCGCATAAGCACGTTGATGTTTTAAGTGATATGATAACACTTACGACTGTGTGTTTGATTCACCACCAATACATATATAATCCCGGAGATATAATAACCACACCACGCCGCGGCCGCCACGTACAAATAGCCCAGAACCATCTACGTCCGGCATTAACAGTTGCAAATGTTTAGATTGTGACCGTATTTCCGATGCAAGTGATGATGATGATAAGGTATGGTAATATAATTAACAATACCCATTTTCACCCAGTAAAATGGGTGATAATGGGTTATAACCGGGTTATAACCCGAATGGGACGAATGTGTTTTAACCCACTATCCATCTATAGATGTGCCGCCTGCCGACGCCGACGAGGAAAACACATAACACCACGTAATTACGCTTTTTGTTCCCACGAACGTTTGAGATGATCACGAAAAACGAGATTTTGGGAACTGCTATACATACATTATACGAAATAGGCATAGTGGTATTTTCGAACTGCTTCGAAGAGGTGCTGACTTGATTTTATAAATTGATTTATGCAAGCTCGACGAAATTCTTACAAATTTACATAAGTAAATGTACATCGGCACCAACTATTTTATTTTTACGCAAAAAAGGTAGCTCTAAAATAATTTTCAGCTTTTATTTTGCCATACAAAATGCTTGCAAAAAATATATAGGTATTCTGAATAGCATTTATTACAAAAAACTTTCGTGCACTAAAACTTGATGTAACGATCACACTGTGAGTCATCACTAATATTTTCACATTACAATCACTGTCCGTTCCGTCACACCTACAGAAAACGGTTCCGTTTTCCCGAGAGCAAAAAAGCAACAGCGAAATTAGAACGGAGCGTAACTGACTTCGGTATAAAGGATCGTAAATTAAACAATGCAATAAATATTTTTATTTTCCTTAAATTACTTTTGCTGTTTTATGTTACGTAAAAATGGGCAGCGGATCGCGTTTGCGGAAATGCGGAGTAATAAAATGAACTGTTTTTTACCTATAAGTAAGTATCCTTGAGGACTGGGCATGGGTAACTACCTATAGGTAGGTTTAATAATAGGCCTAAAATCTACATAATTGTTAGCTATACTTTGAGCTGAAATAAGCTATCTTTCGTAGGAACAAACTCGTACAAAACAAAATGAAATACCCTAAATTCATGAAATTGAGTTCGATTTTAATAAGTTGAACCGTGAATGTGAAAAGTGTAACTTATTTTCTTCGTATGTTACGTCTTACTTGCAATTTGGATAAACACCTGTTCAGAAAATGTTTCCAAAAAGAAAATTAAGTACTTTTTCGCCTGTACGTTTAAATCTATAGATTTTATATCAACTGTTTTATTACAGCAACAAACGTTTTCAACCTCACATAATGCTCTCGTCTCATGTTCGTGAAACAAACGGCGCATGTTATCGAGTTCCCACCTCATTGGGCCCCGTCCTACACCCGAACTGTTGCTTCGACACACGAGTATCGTTCTATCAAAACGTCTTTACATTTTATGAGCTCCAAACTGAACGGATAAGAATTCGTGTGTCGTGTACTGAATCGGAACGAACGCTCCATGAACGAATTAGTTTATTGAGCGAGACAGCCGCTGTCGAGGCAGTGGCTCGGAATACTGTTTCATTAATATCTCATATTGTATCTACGGACTTAGATGGTAGTACCTAGTAAGTAAGTAGTAGGGCAAACGATTTGGAAATTAGTGGCGATGAACTGACAGAGTTTAAAAAAACGATTAGATATTGTAGGTACCTATGTACCTACTTTCGAATAATAATTAAATAACGTAACAGAAAAAGATAAATCAAATAAATCCCAACAACATGACTCAATTTTCAGGCGGGCTCTGAAACAATATACCTGTACAAAATAATCAACTTAACTGTCCCAAAAATGATCCGAGTCCGGTAGCTCACATCATTACGACGGACAAACTTGTCGCGCGTCCAAATCCTCGGGCGCACACATAACAATATAAATTTTCCGTCCCACGTCCCCCACTACTTCGGATCCCCTCCCCGCTCATAATTCCATAAAAGGTCCCGTTCATCAAATCGCAGGGTGACGGAACCTTTCCAAGGATATTTCGTTAGTTCCGATTCGATTTTCATTTTATGCAAAAGACGATCCAATTTCGAGCGGGGGACAGCAAGGGAAGACCTCCAATCGGGATAATAGTATAGAAGAATGATCCAAATTGAATTCGTTTCGCGACGAATATCCCGCCCCGCGCCCCGCGCCCTCGCTGGCTTAGACCCGCCGATCCGACAAATACCTCGATTTCGTCTTAAAGGGCTGCAATTCAGCGAAAATTTTCTTGCTCGGTTAGGTCCCTAGGATTTTTATTAAATTTTCGGGAGATGTTCTTGTGAGAAAGGGAATGATAACGGAGGGCCAGTAACACGCATTGTTGCGAGGACGCGTGCGGTATTTTGTCTTTGAAAATAAGTGGGCAACATAGCGACCGTGTCGACTTCAACATGACGAAAAAGGGACGCGCCGCGGTCCCGAAATGACTTGAACGATGGAACGTCCCCAATTCTGTCCAGAGTGCTGGATAGGCGTTTGTTTACAACCATCGTGTCACGAATTTACATATTTATTTAGGGTTCCTTTATTTGCCTCCTTAAGCAATATCTCTATGTCATGAATTTAAATCTGACCTTTCTAAAACTTAACCATAAAATAATTGCTTCATTAAAATTTAAATGGTTATGGCTGACTTTTTCATTTCAGCAGAAGAAAGAAAAACTAAAGCATATCAGTTACTTGTGCAAATATAAAAAGTCGACGGCGACTGAGAAAACAGTTTACTTGGTACGGTTGACGTTCCAGGACCAACAATAGTCTTTTTGTGCACTATTGCAATTCTTTCGCTGGCATTTCAAAGAAACTGCTTGGCTTGTTGTTGTGAAGGACGATATAAATGAACAGACTTTGGAAATGTTGAAACTTTTTAAAGTGGAGACGATGGACTCATTGACCTGATTTGTTTTATTACCTTATTTTTAGCAGTGAAGAATGAAAAAGTCAGAACCAACCGAAACCGCCTTTCATGTAGCGTTATAATTGCAGAATAGGGAAGCGGTTCTTTATGCGCTTGATGATATTTCAGAAGAACAAAATCCAGGTGAATAAGATAACACTAGCTAAATCGTTCCGACCTTCACTTGGCATTGGCTTTATGAATAATATAAAGCCATAATAATGCTCAAGTAATTTACACAAATCTAATCTAATCTTCTCTTTTCTCATTTGGTGAAAACTAAATAATATAGGTAGACAAAGACACGACGGGGCTGACTTCACTTTACGAGTCCGTAGTGATAAACGATGTTTACTTCAGTAGGGCGAGTAAAAAAGACATCTATACGTTACCCGGGACAACCAACCTCAAAGAAAAATGTCGGCCATGAAACGTGAATATGCCCGGACTGTGTAATGAAATACAATCAAGTACCTTCAGAAGGTTTTTTAACACACACAGTATCACAAACTACAGCACACAATGCTCTCTAGCAAATGAAGAATACTCCATTTAATTTAACTTTATTTTTAATTAGGTAGGTACTACATGATACAGCAGCAGAAGCACCTGGGAGCACCTCTACCTAACCCTTCGGGGGATCTGGGACACATGCGCGACTTTTCACTTCCAGTCTATCTGTAACTTAAACATTACTGTCGAATTGTGGGTTTACTGTACAGTAACACCCTACCCAGCCCTTTGAAAGAATACAGGCGTGATGTTATGGCATGTCTTGTCTCTGTCTAGATGATACAGTTTTGGTAATTTGGATAAACTGAATTTATATGTAGAAGAATATTTAGGACACACCTATACCTAAATGGCAGAATTATCTCGACTGGTGACTTATGACACCAGGTTGGTCGTAATTATGTAATGATTGACACCCACTCCAGTGACTGACTGTAATGAAGAAATTGTGAAAACTCCTACGCATACAGCTTTGAATGAAAGTAGACCTTCTATGAATACTTTTCATGGTCTAAATGACATATACACATAGCTCTCACACAAAGAGTAAACAAGTTTAAGAAATGTCCGGGTATCTGTCCCTTTGTCGGAGGATTACTTCGTCACGGTCGCCCCTCACACCGAAATGTGAGTATATCCTGCGTTTCTATGCTAAATATTTGTCGTATATTACACTCAGAAGAAAAGCTCGCATATATTACTGTTTTATTAAAAAATAAAAGGTGTGAAGACGGTATTAAAATATTCACAAGTCAGATTCTGGAGGAATCTTGAATGAGCTAAACAGTGAGCTCATATATTATGTGATATTAAAAACATCCGTGTTAAATTGTTTCAGTTAACTATTTACTTTGTAGGCAACGCTATAGAATAAAGTGTTATCATTAACTAGCGCCATAGAAAACGCCACGGTAGAAAACCTAGAAAATCCTTTTTTAAGACTTAGCTTGTTCAAGTTGTAGGTATTTTTAGAACGTCAAGAAACATTGTTACTCTTTTATGTACTGAAATATGAAATCCGATATGTTTTCACAAAACAGACAATATTTTTACACAATCTTATTTTCATGAAGTAACTTAGGGTCACCAACTTATTTGCCAAACATAATAAAAATGTAATGTAACTTACTTACGTACAAGAGACAGAAGAGGAAAATACTTTCGTTTACAAGATGATACTAGTTGATAAGAGTCTTAAACCTGTGTACCACTGCTATATTGTATAAATCTTGGATTGCAAGACGCAGTTTTTGTATAAAGAAAGGCATCTGATCTCATTTTGGGACTATATTGTTTTGTTGGATTTACAAGTTAAATATTATTGACGACTTGTTTCAGCAGGCAAGCTTATACCTACTTTTTTCAATGTTGAAGATTTTCACTTCTGCGACATGATAAAAGCCCAGTCTATGACACTTTTAGTTTCGGACATTTAGGTTTCTGATCTATGTAGATACCTGTATATTGGAAAATGAACTCTATTTTACTCCACAATTTTGGTATAGTTTAGGAATATTTTATTTTAATCTTGAATGAACATTGTATTACTTTTGATCCTACAAATCCTCAACAATCATTGAGGAGAAGATTTGCATCTTGATGTTTCAATGTCAGCGCCAGCTACATTGAATTCGAGCTGGCGCACCTGACTCGAGTGACATTAAACTGATAATCTCATTACTAATAATTAGGGTGCCGCGCCGGTTCGCGTCAGAATTAGTTGCACTAAGCCGCTTACAGCCAATTTGGGCCCGTACGAGCCACAATCGCGATCGTATTACTGAAATGGGAAGAATTAATGCCCTATAATAAGGGTCCAAAGTCGCCGTGTAAAAACTTATCAAGTGCGTAAAGTTTGATTTTGAAGTCAATTCGTTCGAATTCACCTGAGAATTCTGAAAGGCACGCAAATAAGTTTGGTACTTGTGCTATATTTAAATGAATTCATCATCTTCATCTGCCTAGCCTTTACCCAACTATGTTGGGGTCAGCTTCCAGTCTAACCGGATGCAGCCGAATACCAGTACTTTACATGGAGCGACTGCCTATCTGACCTCCACAACCCAGTTACTGGGTAATACGATACCCCTCGGTAAGGCTGGTTATCATACTTTCGGCCTTCTGACGACCCGTAACGACTGTCAAAGATCTACAAATGACAGCCGGGACCAACGGCTTAACGTGCTTTCCGAGGCACGGAGGGGTCTTGGTATGTAAAGATAGTCACCCAGCCACGGACCAACCGCGGCAAGCGTAGCCTAACTCGATCGATCGACCCGTGCGGCAAATATTACTTAGCCACAAGCCCCTATATTTTAATTGAATCACGGAAGATATTTGAGTATTAAATTTTTTAAGTTATTGAATCCTCAAATCAAAATTTAATTTACCTTAATGTATGTTTCAACCCATGTATTAAGTTACATTAAAAAAAATAACATAACGGCCGAAGAGCAGCATCTGTAGTCCTCATTCAAAATCAAAACAGTTCCAAAATACTTAAAAACTTTCAGACAGACGTAAATTTTAAAACAAGGAAGGTATTTACACTGTGGAACCCCAAAACGGTTGAGATTGTATCAAACCTCTGTCTGAACCCCTGAATGAACAACTTGGCATATTCTAGTTCAGCAAAAACACTTCTCTCAAAGAATCTTCGAGATAAACTTAAGATCGCTCAGGAAGATATTGAAAAGCGAAAAGCAAAGAAAGCAAGAAAGAAGGCAATCATACAGTGGCAATGGTCCAACAGTCGTGGCGAACTGGCGATCTACTGGGCGATTAGAGACTAGAATAGTAACACGCGTTTAAGGGATATTTGAATTAGAATGAAGGTATATTGGAATAATTTCTTTTCTAACTTTTTTTTTGTTAGGATGGCAACACTGGTAGCTGGTCGGCAAAAAAACGGTCCCAGGTTAATTATTTTATTATAATAATTAAATTGTGTTAAATTATAAATGTGTTAAATTAGTGTAATAAAGTCGAGCCTAGGTAGGTATTAAGCATACAGTGATTAAACAGTGTTTTTTGTCGCCAACATTTCGTACAAAAAGGATTTGAAACCGGCTGTCAACAAATCAACGCCTCAACGGTGACGGATTCCAAACTATCATCCATCCCGGGGAGTATTTTGTTTTATTCTTGTAATTGTAGTTAATATTTACAAACCACAGAACACCACATACTGCTCAGGTCTCCGAGTTACGTCCACCATATGTATAGGTACGTTTTATGTCTCCTTTTGTTTGATAAGTTGGTGGAATAAAAATCTATGACGAAAACATTCACCCAGACAATAAGCAGTACTTATTATACAATACAAAATTAGCATAGTACGGGTCATTAGGTACTAGAAAATTTAATTCTGTAATGTATCAATAAACTCTTCATTAAACATCAAGTTTCATTGTACTATCTACATACCTATTTTTAAATAAGATTTTAAGAAGAAAAGCAGTGCTTTTCTATAGTATTTTTTTTCTGTTTAACTTTCTCATCTAATTCTAATTAACTTAATCTAAATGTAATAGCTATCTCTCAGTGATTTACTCTTTCCTCAACTACCTCCTACTAATTCACACATCAGAACATATTTTCTTGCGCCGTTAGTTAGCTGCATAATTTCGCACCTTCCAGGTGACAGACAATCATTGAAAATGATAAACGGCAGAGTTACAATCAAGGAGATGGAAGCAAAACTGAGCGCTATCTTGAAGGAGCTTGAAGCTTCTCAAGCTGAATGCAGACAATTGCTCCAGGAAAGGGAAGACAGTGGAGTGGAGGTGAAAAATATTAACGCTAAGAATACCTTCCTCAAAAGTGAGCTGGCTGTGGTACACATACAACACATGTACTACAACCGGCACAGTCAACTACAACATCAAGTGTCAACATTTCAAGAGTACAGTGACACCCACGATCTGGCTATAAGCCATATTTCAGAACTTAAACAGAAATTATGTGAAGCCCATTAGGCCGTATCTCCCTCAGTCTGTCAAAGTCAGTGAACGGGTTGCAAACACCAATAACCTATTTTATATATTGGTTGGCAGTAAGTCAAGTGTGAGACAGCTGTAACAATAGATTTGACTGGTGACGATACTATACCATTGTGTCCTATTGTTATGAGTCACAATACATTAAAGAAATATATTAAAATTAAAAAAAATATTTAACGGTCACAGAGAGCAATTAAAAAACAAAATATTTTAAAATTCAATCTTTAAATCCTTTCATAAAATTTAAGTAATTGTACCGTTGAGTTAGATGAATATAGGGAAAAGTATGATATTGTCACTAAGCTCATATTATAGATACGCATAATAAAATTACACAAAAGAAGCAGTTGTTGAAGGATATTTTTGAGAAATATGAGACCTCATAACGACAACTAAGTGAGCGAATGATTGAGGCTGGGGAACTACTGGCTTTGGTGAAGTGCAATGCTAAGAGGTATGAGTCTGACGAATAATCTTTCATGCAGCTGTGCCAACCAACCACCACCTCCTCAGCCCCAGCTTGACTTTTCACCGCCGGGTGTTGGTTCTTCCAGCAGAGCCCTGTGTTAATACGCAGAATAATAATAAGTCATTTCATTTGTGACGAACTTGGTACAGGCGTTGAAAAAATGTTACTTAATTACCTTAACCACAGTTTTACCAATCATAGTTATCGTAACATAAGGTTTAAACAAGTGATTAAAAGAATTGCAAACACCAACCTCGATAAATAAAGATAAAATAGATCAACCATTTTTCAGATTAGCTAAAGTACGTACATATTTTATGGGGTACTGTCTTAAATGTTATAACAAAATACCTAAGTACCTAGTTATATATTGCAATTAAATTAAAGAAAATTTTAAACTCATATTAAAAGTACACTTTATAAACAAGCTTATTACAAATTAGAGGATTATTTATTTGCAAGAAAAGAATGATTGGAAACATGCTGGTCCTGCTCAATAGGACAATCTGGTTGCTAATTGAATTGTATAATTTACTAGATGACGCGACAGACGTTGTCCTGTCTTAACTATGAATATTCAATATTCTTATTTTTTCTTGCATAAGAACTCCTGACAATAACAAATACAGCTAGAAAATAATTATTGGCAAAATTGGTCCAGCCGTTCACGTGTGATGCCGTGACCAAGGGAAATAGGGATTCATTTTTATTATATATGATAGAGATTTATTATTTTGTTGACAATGATTTAAACTCTGTTTACTTAAACTCACACACTGGCTTATTACTTGTTAACACATTATTAGTAACTGATAATTTTTGAATAATGCTTAAAATCTAATGCATGGACGTCTGGGCATGGACTACGGACCAATAGTGTTGTTCAAAAACGTTGAAACACATTTGAGTAATCATGGTCAATCCATGCTAATGGTTCATTTTATAGCCCTTTTATTTTATCTTGGCCTTCCGAGAACTATTTCGACAGATTTAATATTTAAAATTGTACTCAAGGAGACAATATCTATACACTACGAAGGATTAAAGTTTCCGGGCAAATGTGATGTTTGTGGAAATGAATATGCAGCGATGACTGATTTAGGGGATGTGGTAGCAGGTACCTATAGATCGACTTTTAATTGTATTCAGTAACTTGACAGTTCAAAAAAAAATTATGTTGCCATACTAAAACTAATAGTGTTGAGGTAGTGAACGATTTTGCGTAAAACTTAAAAAAAATCATTTGTAAGATGTGGAATATAAGAATAATTAATAATTTATTAATAAAAGGAATTTCCTTTTTTTAAATATCTTCTATTAGAAAGAAACTAAATAAATTACTTTACTACTGAAAAACAAAATTTATTACAAATTCTATAATTTATAAAAGTGCTTAACATGTTTTTATGACAAGATAGTAAATTTAAAATTTAAAAAAAATGTATGTAAGTACATTATTTCAAGTTCATTCAATTTCGTTCATTCAATTTCGTTCATTCTTACACCTCTTCAGTATATTTTTTTTGTCAAAATCTGGTAACCCTTCAACTTGACAGTTGTTAGGTTTAGTACCTAACAACTGTCAAGTTGAAGGGTTACCATACAAGTAATAGTCGAACTATTGTTGATAATATAGCAGTAAATGCGTTATATTGTAAATGTAATGTAAATGAGTAAGTGCAAATGTGTAAGGATGACCCAGCTATAGTGGACCTGATGACTCTGGGCTCTACTCAGTGTTCTTGTCAGGGGGAATCCAACCTTGAGAATCTCCAACCTGTGGCAACGGAGGATCCGTCCCGGTCTGGGGAGGCTCGAGATTGTTTTACCGCTCAGGATACACCACAGATCATACAAGGTTCATCTCAAGTAGCACAGACAGAGGCTTGTGGCCTCACTTGTTCTAGTAAAGTTTGTTATAATTCTATAATGTTTTCAGATAGTTTAGGGAGAGGTTAGGTAAATTATTGAATAACAACCTTAGTCTATCTGCTGTTAATAATTGTATGCCAGGGAAATCCTACAAAGAGATAATGGCATCGTTAATTGGGAATAAATATGATCAAAAGACCATTATTTCTGTGTTAGTAGGTAATAGTACTAATGTAAAACAAGATGACATCACTGATAGCGTCACTAAAATCTTGAAGATTAATTGTCCGAAAATAATATTTTGTGCTTTTCCTTACTTTGAGCACTTGTCAAGTAGGCAAAATCATAATATACATATGCTAAATAACCATATGCATTTATTAGCTAATTGCTATAGTGACAAACTTATATTTTTTGACACCAACACTTTTATTGAGAAATTAAAATCGACTAGGGATAATGCGTATCTGCCCATTAGTTTTAGACGTCAAATAGCATGGCTATTAACTTTTAATATAAACTCAGACATAAGTAGTATGTCGAAGTCTACTGTAATTAAAAACATTAGTAATAATACTAATATTAAGGTACTTAGTGACACTAATTTAAACTAGTAGGTAATACAACAGATGGTACCAATAAAAAAAATTTTAATCGCACTATCAACAAGGTATCATCTAGCTTTCAATTATTTAATTGTAAAAAAGGGGCTAAGCAGAATTCCTTGAAATTGTTTCATCAAAACATTCAAGGGTTTTCTTCCAAACAATTGGGAATTGAACTGTTTTTAGAAAAAACAATGTTTGATATTATTTGTATAACTGAACACTGGTTGAAAGATTATGAAATGTTAATTAATTATGAGAACTATAGTGTGGGCAGTTGTTTTAACCGGAAATCCATGCTTCGTGGAGGTTCACTAATATTAATTAAAAATTGTATAAAATCTAAGACTCGTACAGACATAGTTAAACTATCAGTGGAACATAGCATTGAACTGTCCTGTGTTGAGCTAGATAAGCATTGTATAGTGTGCGTTTACAGACCTCCTAACTATCAAAACTAGTCTATATTTGAGTCAGTAATGGAAGATGTTTTGGCAAAACTTGCAACTGGTAATAAATCAGTAATTATTTATGGGGACTTTAATATTAATATTATGGAAAATAATTCAAATAGTAGCAGATTGTTAAGCCTCTTTAAATCATTAAATCTTTCACTGCTACTGCGTACTGCGTACTACTTTTACGGCTACTGCTACATGTATTGATAATGTTTTTTGCGATTGCGACTATTTAGATAAAGCCATTGTAAATTATCTCCCTTCTGTTCACAGCGGTCAAACCGTTACTTTTGAGTCCAACACACCAATTCAAAAAGTACAGATACAAACTAGACCTATAACATCGGGTAATTTAAATAAGTTTAATAGCACTTTAATCAGCAAGTTAAGTGTTCAGGGCCTAAATTTGAATAATGGTAATATTATGTACAGAGAATTATTTTCATTAGTCCAAACTGAGTTCAATCATTTTTTTACGCAGAAATCTAAACCAATTTGCCCTAAATTCTTATTCAGTGACTGGGCAACTAAAGGAATCAGGAAAAGTAGAGAATGATTTTTTGAACTATATGGCCTTAAGCCATTTATTAACACAGAAAATTTTACTAAGTATGTTGCTACTCACTCTAAAACTTTTAAAAATATCTGCAAAGTAGCTAAAGCTTCATTCTTTAGCCACAAGGTTAAATCAGCAGATAATAAAATTAAGGCAGTTTGGAAAATCATTAACAATGAAACGAACAGAAGCAAACGGCATAATACTGATTACACACTGAACACTTCCCGCGGTCTCATTAGTGATAACATCGATGTTGCTCAGGAATTTGCAACTTTCTTTACCAACATTCCTATTAAAACTACAGAAACTTTAAATTCTTCGCCCGCACTTGCTATTGATTTATTAAGAGCCAATGTCTCAGCCTGTACCGTGGAATTCAAATTTAATCATATAAGCCCTGTGGTCGTTGTAAAGGCATTTAAGCAACTTAAGATCAAAATTACCGAAGATTTGTGGGGCATGTCTACTAAAGTTTGTCAATCCATTATTGAGACAGTTGCACCCTATTTGGCATTAATATTTAATTTGTGTGTTGATCAAGGGGTTTTCCCGGATTTAATGAAGTACAGTAAAGTTATTCCCCTCTTCAAATCTGGAGACAGCGAAGATACTAATAATTATAGACCCGTATCGATTTTGCCGGTTTTCAGCAAGGTGTTTGAAAAAAATATGTTAAACCAAATGCTCAAACATTTTAATCGTAATAACATCCTACACAATCAACAGTATGGTTTCACCAAAGGATGTTGCACAACCGACGCTGGTGTCACCTTATTGAAACACATCTTTACCGCATGGGAAGAGGCGCAAGATGCAATAGGTGTCTTTTGCGACCTATCCAAGGCGTTTGATTGCGTGAATCATGAAACACTTCTCTTGAAACTTCGGCATTACGGACTGGGTGAACTTGCGCTTAACTTAGTAAAATCGTACTTGAATGATAGACTGAAGCAAGTTCAAATAAACGGTGTGAATTCCTTGGGCTTAAAAATCAAAATGGGTGTACCGCAGGACTCAATATTGGGTCCGTTCCTCTTTTTAGTATATATAAATGATTTACCTTTTTTACTACAAACCGACCTCAAATGGTGTTATTTGCTGATGATACATCACTGATTTTTAAAGTTAAAAGACGTGCACAGGAGCTTGACGACGTAAATAATGCTATAGTCAAGGTCCATAATTGGTTTACTGTAAATAATTTGGTATTAAATGGAAAGAAAACGAAATGCATAAGATTTGCGTTACCGAATGTTAGAAGTAGTGAATGTCATGTTGTATTGAATAAGGAGATACTAGAATTCGTCAAACAGACGGTTTTCCTGGGGATCACGCTTGACTCAAAGCTACAGTGGGGTCCTCATTTAACATCACTTGCAGGGCGGCTAAGTTCTGTCGCTTACGCTGTTTGGAAGATCCGCCAATTAACAGACGTGGATACCGCGAGACTGGTCTATTTTAGTTACTTTCATAGCATCATGTCTTACGGTATCTTGCTATGGGGACGGGCTGCGGATATTGAGTCGATCTTTATTCTGCAAAAGAGGGCCGTCAGAGCCATCTATAACCTCCGCAGACGCGAATCTCTAAGGGAACTGTTCAAAACAATTAACATCATGACGGTTCCTTGTCAATATATCTATGAAAACATTATGTATGTTCGGAAAAATCTACATCTTTTTAGTAAGATAAGTGATAGGCACAATTTTAACACTAGAAATAGGAACAAATTAGATCAACCACGTTTCAGATTGTCTAAAGTACACACTTCTTTTATGAGGTACTGTGTAAAATGTTATAATAAAATACCAGTCGATATTCTTGAACTAAATGAAAAGAAATTTAAATCATGCATTAAACGCACACTATGTAGACAAGCATATTATAAGTTAGATGATTTTATCGTCGATAAAAATGCTTGGCTTAATGCTGGTCCTGCTCCACAGCCACCTGGGCATACTAGTTAAAATTTTAATATCTGAAAGAGAAGCTTCCCTTTTTTATTTTTTCTGACATTACGAACATTTTTGTTCATAATATTATAATTTTTGTGACATTACGAATGTTTTATTTTTGCTGAACCAAGTGTTAGTTACTTTATATACGTCAATATAATTATATTAAATGTTTTTTCTTTCTTTTAGGAAGTCAAATTTTATTAATATTTCAAATAGATTGCAAACTATAGTTTTGTATAATTTAGAAGCATTTTGTTTAAATTTTGTAAATGTGAGTACCATGCATCCGTTTATTGTGTTGTTATGATGTACGTTCACTTGAAAAAGTATGGCAGTTGAGAGTATGTCATGCTCACATAAATGTCTCACTGATGGTGACGCGTGTGTTGGATCATTCGGTTCCCTACAAAATGGTTGAGCTGGATGGTGCTGATCCACGCGTCAAGTTTGTGAACGGGTGCTGTCGGTTGAGACTGGTCATCTCCTAACTTCCAGGGCTTATTTTTATCTTGTATTTAGAATTGTTTATAATTACATTTTTTACATTGTTCTCACATACAGAAGCAACAAGAATAATGTTCCCAAGATTTTGTAATATTTCAACTTGATTTTAAAAGTGTCCGTGGAGTTTCTTGCCCGTTCTTCTCCATAGAGATCTACATTTTGGAATGGGCAACTAGCTGCAACTTTCCAACTGATCGACTTTTTGACAATTCAAAAGTGTCTGTAAATGGTTTAATTGAAATAAATGCTTTGAGTTTGTAATGACTGCGGTAGCGACTTGTTCTGTATTTAACGGCCAGGCGGAAAGAGCTGTCACTTGTTGCAAAACCGGCATTGCATCTGAAACTAATACTTTTTAGGGTTCCGTACACGAAAAGGATATCACGGAACCCTATTTAGGGCGATGTGTTTTATTTTAAGTTCAGTTTGTGTTTGTTCAGCACCTAATTAGAATGTTTTTATGTTAGTTTTTTGTGGTTTTTTTAAATTAATTATTTCTGTTTAATGTTTCTAATTTTATTTGATCATACTGAAAACCCTTGTTAATGTCATCAACATGCGGGCTCTAAGTTATGTACAAATATTTGTAAGTACTTTTCCAAGGAACGTAGTTTCTTGGTTAGCCACTCCGAATTGAATATGCAATTTTTTATTTGATTTGATTTATGCGTCTATATGTTCTAATTCAGTATCTTACTACTTATCTTAATTTTATGTACAACACGATAACTATATGGTGCATTATAATATGTCATGCCCAGAGTTATCAAGCAAAGTTTTCAGTATATTACACGTATTGCATGAACAGGTAGTGTTAATATACTTGGAAAATCGTATAATTACTTTTACAATTTTTGTAAATATGTGAGCACCAGTGTATGTACATTAATTGTACACCGAGAAAATTTCACGGTGTATAATTAATGTATCTGTCATTGCTTCATTTTAAATTATTTTTACCTCTTGTGGTGTGGTCATTTTATTCTAGGTGCATCGTTTTCACATAAAGTTGTATAATAAATGTACGTGTATAAAATATAAAACATTTTAAAAGAGTAACGGTGGAGTTTCTTGCCCATTCTTCTCCATACGAAACTACCTTTTGGAAGGGGCGAATAGAATCAATTTAATTTTTAACCGACTTCAAAAAGGAGGAGTTTATCAATTCGGTATGTTTTTTTTATGTATGTTCGGGCAGAACTCCGTCATTTATAGACGGATTTGCAAAATTCTTTTATTGTTCGAAAGGGGTTTATTCTGAAAGAGTTCCATTTAAATTTCATGTAGATCTGATGATGATTTTCGGAGGCAAACAACGGAACTCTTCAAAAACTGACAGCAAATCAACCGCGTTTGCTGCTATCGCATAAATATGCATTGTTTTGATTTAGTTGACTTTGAGAATACCCTGAGGATGATGAAATTTCGAATTGGTGTAGGGTAGGTACTATAACTAAAAGGTGAAAAAAATAAAAAACAATTGACTTCCGAAAAATACTACAAAGTGAAAATTAACTTTAATTATGGAGGGCGGTGACAAAAAAATAAAATACATATCCAAAGACACCGAATATCGAACTTTTTATTTTTCACTTTGTAGTAATTTTTCGGAAGTCAGAGGTTATTTTTTTGAAAAAGTTTTGAACGTTAATGTTGACGTTCAAAAGTACCTTTTATGTGCCTATTTGAAATAAATGTTTTTGACTTTGACTTTTAACATTGCTTTATTTACTTATGTGTTAAAAAAGACCAATGGACACTTTTGACACATACCTAAAGTGCTAGTGTTTTCTAAAATTATTATAGGACCTACACTTAATATTTTTATAACTACTTACTACATTACCTAAAGCAAAACATACACATGATTTTTATTCGTCTACAAAAGATTCTAGATAAAAATATCCAAACGCTACTAGCACGGCAGTATGCCAGACGGTGACGTCATGATCGATGCATCCTCAATTGATGACAATACCGTTGCCACTTGAGCCCACAAAGCATTAGTCGTAACCTGATCCTGGGCCATCCGTCTTCCAGCTATTTATTTTGCATTCGCTTAAAAGTTTATGAAGATTCCGTTCAAAGTGTAATGAATCGATACCCACTTAATTAGACATTGTAATAGGATGCAGCCATGATTTATCGAATTTAAAATAGTATTGTATCATTAGTGACAACTTTCTTTCTTTGAACGGTTTTGGAACTTGGATTCATTTATCATCGCGGGTCACGGGAGCAATTTATTTCATATCTATTGGGGATGGTTTTAAACCATTTAACTTTTAAACAATGGCATGAATTCAAAATGAAGTATACCAGCGATAGCGAGAACAAAAGAAAAGTATTATTCATGTCTATTCTACAGGAATTTTTTAGAGTGCAGGTCCAAAATTCCCTTCTCTCTAAGAAAACCCTCCGGAAAATGTCCCAGAATTTAAGCAAGAATAAGATCACTTGGTTGCGTCCATGAACACTGTGTATTGTTATAATGCCCCATTTTGGTGCATAATATTTCAGAAGCTCCCTCAGAAATAATACATCGTCCCGTTTATGATAACCTAAAAGAGCATGGACCGCTCATTTTGTATTCTAGCGACGTACATTTTAAACTGCATAAATAACTGAATTCTTAAGAAATAAATCATAATAAGGAGACACGAGATACGGAGGAGCTTAAATAATAGTTGTTCCAGCCATATTCTCGAGATATGAGTACATTGTATTTCAGTTGTTCTACGAAGTAAGATCCGTGTTCCAGCTCCAACGGTGACCCGCTGGACACGTGTGCGTTACCCAGGCCAGATGTTGTCGAAAATGGTCATTTGAATCTTATAGATAATTAGTTTTGCGGCTTCTGTAATTGTTGCGCACATTTTTAAATTTGTTGCGCTTATAGTTTTTTAATTATTTCACAAAAACATTTCCTGCTGGGGTAACGTTACCCCAGCCAGACCTTTTTCTTTCTAATGGGAATATTTAAATAATTACTAGCTATAAAATTAGTTGTCTAGATGAAGTAAATGTTCTGCCTTATTTTGTATTTGTTCTTTCATCGGTTGCGAAGTTATTCGAGATTTTGCTGGGGTAACGTTTTTGGTTTTGCTAGATCTTTGAAATGGTTAAGCGGATTCTTATCATATTTTGTACATGGCTTTTTGGGAATTAGTTTAAATTTGTTCTGCAATAAAAAAACCAAAATAATACATAGCTTAAAGGTTATTTCATTAAATAGAAAAACACTTCAATTGGTCCCAGCACTCTCAATAAGAGCTCTAAAGACTTACTTTAAGCGTTATTTTAAAGCTTGTAACTACCTTCAAATGTACGTGAAGTTTCATTAGTATCCTGTAAGTATTTAACAAGTTATGATGATATTGAGTTCTTCACGAGCACGGTCTTGATGCGCGCGGTGTTATTTGGCCAGTGGATTGGATATATGAACTGAATGTTATGTCAATTATTAGTTTTTTAGTTCAGTTGTATATCAGTAAAATTTCAGCTCAGTACATTGGATAATTAATGAGATAATACGATTAAAGTCATTAGGAAGTGAATGACCGTGGTAACCCGACCAAGTTTAGGTGGTTACGAAAAAGCGAAAACGCAAAACATTATGGTACCTTCTAAAATATGTAGGATAGTGTTACAAATTTAGTACAGACATGTACACAAGTTTAAAAAAAACTACGTGATTATTAAATAATTTTTATTGACAGGTAATATAATCATTTCAATTGAACTTTTAAAGTATTATTAAACTTATATAGATATACAGACGTAGAGGAGAACGTCAAACGATATTTTTTATAACTTCACCACGCAGCCATAGTCGCCACCACACTCATACGTAGGTATTATGTCGCCATCACCGCGTCCATCATCGCGGCCCACGGCTATTGCTATGTTGCCATTCTGTTTATGCCTACAATAAAAACAAAGAGTACATTCTTTTTGTCTAAATCCTTAATGGGGTTTCAATTGTAGTTTTGCTACCTACATATTTGAAACTCGAATCGTCATCTATTTGCGAGTTTATATCAACGCGAGTGTCGCAACAAGGTAATTATGGATTTCTTAAAGTCTACGTGTCCAAGGAGTTTGTGGAAATAAATAAATACCTACCTGTTACGGTAGTCCCGACTCCCGACATTGATAACGATAAAAATCGGTCGCTAAGTCATGAATTTCATTAATCAAGTTTCAAGTCATATTTTATACCTATACACAAAAACCTTCCACTTGAATCAATCTATCTATTAAAAAAAACTGCTTCAGAATCCGTTGCGTAGTTTTAAAGATCTAAGCAAACAGGGACAGACAAACGGGAAGCGACTTTGTTTTATAGGTACTATGTAGCGAAGGATAAATATGTCGTTATCATTGTTGAGATTTCCAGTCTAGGTAATAATTAAGTACGAAAGAAAAGAAAATAATAAGTTCCTAAATTTAAATATTTAAGCCTTAAAAAAATACAGTTTTAGATAAGTACCTAACAACATGTACATATTAATAATAATTTTGCTACTATTTCTGTAGTTACATTATACAAGCTTACCTTGTTCGTGAATTCATTAAGCAGCCTGCACCATAACTATGATCATCAATAGAAGCACTCCACATTAGCAGTAATTCGCCACACTTATTATTTTATATTAGCTCTCACGCACTCTATAAATATTTGCAAAAACAGGAAACGGAACTGCCGAAACGCATGCGCACTCTACAAGATGAATTATGTGATTACGGAGCATGTTTAGTGCGATATGCAAACAATGCGCCCCTTCACCCCACCCCTTCCGCGTCCCACCGAACGACATGTTATATCAGTGATTTTTGATAAGTTTGTGCAACTGGAAGATAATAATAATGTTTTCATAGTACAGATATTATTATATTATTAACGTATTTAACAGTGTACGCGTCTGTACCGAAATTGTAAGGTGTATTATACTAAACATTTCAAACGATATTTTTCGATTTTGAAACATTTCAAAAGATAGTATAATGTTCTGCGTTTTCGCTTTTTCGTAACCACCTAAACTTGGTCGGGTTACCACGGTCATTCACTTCCTGATGACTTTAATCGTATTATCTCATTAATTATCCAATGTACTGAGCTGAAATTTTACTGATATACAACTGAACTAAAAAACTAATAATTGACATAACATTCAGTTCATATAACCAATCCAGTGGCCAAATAACACCGCGCGCATCAAGACCGTGCTCGTGAAGAACTCAATATCATCATAACTTGTTAAATACTTACAGGACACTAATGAAACTTCACATACATTTGAAGGCAGTTACATGCTTTAAAATAACGTTTAAAGTAAGTCTTTAGAGCTCTTATTGAGAGTGCTGGGACCAATTGAAGTGTTTTTCTATTTAATGAAATAACCTTTAAGCTATGTATTATTTTGGTTTTTTTATTGCAGAACAAATTTAAACTAATTCCCAAGAAGCCATGTACAAAATATAATAAGAATCCGCTTAACCATTTCAAAGATCTAGCAAAACCAAAAACGTTACCCCAGCAAAATCTCGAATAACTTCGCAACCGATGAAAGAACAAATACAAAATAAGGCAGAACATTTACTTCATCTAGCCAACTAATTTTATAGCTAGTAATTATTTAAATATTCCCATTAGAAAGAAAAAGGTCTGGCTGGGGTAACGTTACCCCAGCAGGAAATGTTTTTGTGAAATAATTAAAAAACTGTAAGCGCAACAAATTTAAAAATGTGCGCAACAATTACAGAAGCCGCAAAACTAATTATCTATAAGATTCAAATGACCATTTTCGACAACATCTGGCCTGGGTAACGCACACGCTGGACACCGTTCATCTGCACGTGTTTACTTGAATGGATTCATTTCATGATAATCATATGACTACAATGAAGTATTTCCATCAAAGTAGTATTCGGTGTCATATTCATGTCTGGCAGTTACACATGAATATGACACCCAATAAATTACCAAGATCATTCAGCCTGAGCCAAGAATTGATGACTAATGCTGACGCAGTTGCTGGGCATTTCACATCCATTATAATCCGTAATTCTCTTAACATCCACAGTTTGTGTGAAGTCTTCCTTGTCAGAAACGATGCTAAATTGAGCACAGACCATCTGTCAATGTATAATATTCTTATATTGATTCTTATTTGATCAGAAAATATCCCATCCTTCCAGATGTCATGTATTTATATTAATATCCGTCGTGCTTGTGGTTTACGCTCGTGTGCACGTAAATGGTTCGGTTAGGGGGGAGAGTAGATTGGACGGGACCATTCATACTCTTTTATGTATGGCATATTTTCATATATTTTATGACCTGTTATTATTGAATATATTTTGTGGAATATAATTTTTTGGCCTATTGAGGTATGTTGCATATCCTATCATTTAGGTTATCTAAAAGGCTATTTGACTATGAAGAGTTAAATACCTTGTACTACACATGACATAAATGAAAAATAAATGATCTTGTATATTAACTCCACTCCAACTAAAACTCCTCTCACTCTTGTTTCCTTTGTTTTCAGGTATGTACAAATTTCCAGAGACAACGAGTCTACAGCATAGATGGCCTATAGATGGCGATTGATTTAGGTAAGTGCTTTTAGCATGATTTCAATTTCAGTTCATTTTAAAACTAACAATGCCAACATAGGATTGGCTACAGTGACTTTCAATACTACAAATGATTCAATCGGAGAGAAATCCACCACATTTGCTATCAATAACGTATCTTCTCTAAGTACGAATGGCAAACAAAGCAAAAATTAATCTGTTCCTCTATTGCACCTACGTTTTCCAAAATCCGTGCTTATATCCAACCATTACCACTATCAGATATCAGGAGTCAAATCTGTCCATTGTCAGCCATTATGGTCCACACATTAGCGCATGGCTTTAGACAAAGCGTCAGTTTACAAATGAATTGCCATATTGTTCGACACTCGTTTGGTTCTCGCTTCCAATGAATAACTGTAGCCATTCAGATTTTCAACTAAAATGCAGATATTTTTGATTCTACTGTTACATGAAACGTGGAAAGTGTTGCAATGTATTTTTATTGCTTAACGGCCGGTGAAATAATAAATTCGGGAATGCGAAATATATCCTTTGTTTTGATATTTTGCTAATATTGACTTTTGCACTTTGTTGACGAATTTTCTGTTTAAATATGAAATTATATAACTCGTAGAATAAATTGCTGGTTTCCTGTCAATTTGTCACACAGACCACGTAGTTTCCATGGTTTTTACAAGACTATACGTACCTATAGAATTTGAAGCTGCATTCTTACAATTTCTTTAGATGTTCTAGGAACCAAAATATGGCTCATGACATCATAACTTCCTATTTTGACGTATTAAAGTGTCTGTATGAAGCTTCCTAATAAATCAATATTTCACAAAAATAGCAACATATATTTTGCTTGTACAAACTTTGGTCAAGCGTCAGAACTACTCTTTGAAACACATTCAACTATAAAGTTCCATAGAGTTGTAGCTTCATCTCCTGCAAGTAATTTAACTTAGTGGCAGTATTGGAAACACAATATTGATGTTATTCGGGCCATAATATTTACGTTATTTACCGCGTCGCCAATTGCGCACTGACTCGTATCTAAAGGCACTGAAATTGTTCGTGAACCTATTCTGTGGGGTTTTCTGTTTATATTTTTGTTGTTTTAGGAGGTTTGTAGACTGTTGCCTTGGAAAGTATGTTTTCTTTGGAAAGAGTTCAAAATAGTGACGACGTACGACACAATGCGAAAAATGCATGGAATGTGTTGGTACGAGTCACGTCATGTCACTACAATAAATGAAAAATGTTATCTACTTTAGTAATTACTTTTGTATTTTCTTCAGAATGATGGTAACATTATAATGAACTGTAACCACTCAGAAAAGCTTGCATTAAAAGGCTTAAGATAGTTGACAGAGAGCTCAATTTAGTCTAGGAGAGCCATGAAAATAACAAAGTAGAATGTTCAGATAACAAATAAGAACACTCTGTTCTAAATTACTTTAAACGTAACATAATTGAGCCAATTCAAATTGAGTTTAACCGAACATACAGCAGACAAATTGTATTTATATACGTACCTAATTCTCACTCCCATCTGAGTTTGAACGGTTCATTAAAAATAAAATATTCGTGTTCATTGCTAAATTATTTTCACAGCGTTCAAATCCCTGTGGAGTAATTGTGAACAGTGTTCGGCCAAATGTAAAATCCCATTATCTACATGTGTGTATCGCTTTGTGAAGAGGCAGGGATAAGCAGAGCTGTAAGGGTCCTTTAAGATATTGTACACAAGGATGAGTTTAAAAATTAATGAATGCTTGTTTTACCAAAGCATTAACATTCGGGGCTAGGTCTGAGCCATTCGAGTTCCTGTCGATATTTTAGCAACATAAAATCATATTGTTGTTTATACTATTAGGTATCTGTAATCGTATGATCGTTCCCAAATATCATTTTGAGTTATTAATATGATCATTTGTAAGTACTCTCTTCACTTTTTTATTTTTGAACGTGGGAACTCATCAAATGACTTCTCTCGCTCTGGGTGGAGCAGGAGGGCGTGTCAGACTTTTACTGACTAAAACCCACCCATGTTCCCTCAGCTGCCTGTGTGCCAGGGGCCACGGTATCTCTTTCGAACAACCCGCACCCCTGGTAGGCATCGGCCCTAGCGGGCCCCACCAGTTGTTGCTGACATCGCTGACGGCGCGCGTGGAACACAACGCGCCGTCGACCCGGGCATTTTTTTTTTTTGTTTAACGTGGAGAAATGCCTACTGCGCTACCACGGGGAGATAACGCAGTTATGTGGGACTGTAAGCCACTAAAACTCCACGGTGTCCTCCAGTGCTGCTTGAGGCGGGAACACGGAAACGCGCAAGCCATCCGCGAACCCGCCGCGGCTGTCCGTCACCGGACCCTCCTCGGAGGGGAATAACCCCTATCACTGGCGCACCAGGACACATGGCACGCCGTGATCACCCCAGGAACCAAATAGCATAAGGGCCCCAGACGACCCCGTGTCTGGCACCCTTGGTCCCCCTGCGACGGGTCAGCACAGTGGCCCCGCCGCCTACCACTTTTCGGCCGCAGGGGATAGGGAGAGCGGCCAACGCTATACCGACACTCCTCTTCCCCTGCGGCCCCACCGCGTCCGCCATCAAACGGTGGCGGCCCCGTCCAGGCCACGGAAGGGAAGAGCGCTACTCAGAAGTACCGGCACTCCTCCTCCGCCGCAGCCTGTAACCCTCAGCCGCGATGCCTCCCATTCGACATCGCAGCCCGCCTCAGTTGCGATGCACCTCACCGCAACCTACTTTTTGGCCACTACGTCGTCGGCTTGAAGGCACAAGCCCTGACGAGCGGCCCCACCTTGGGGTTCCTCTTCGCTTCACCGTGGGAGGGTGACCACGGTTACTGAGCCCCCCCGCAACGACAATGCGGGAACCCCACTGGGGGGGGACTCTCATCACTTCTGATCTTAATTTTATCTTTCTTGCTATGGCAGAGATGTTGTGGCGAGTTTTGGTTAGTTTTCTGTCAATTTCAAATTTGGCCATGTCAACTCATCGCTGTCCGTTGTTCAATTAAGATTCATGTTTAAGGTTCCTTAGAATGTCTCATTTGCTTTAGTAGCGGGTCCGTGACGCGAGACTTAACCTAACAAAAAAAAAACAACCGACTTCCGAAAAAACACCACAAAGTGAAAAATAACTTTAATTTCGGAAGGCGGTGACAAAAACTTAAAATACATATCCAAAGTCAACGTTTTTATTTTTATTTTTCACTTTTTTAGTTATAGTAATTTCGAATTAGTGGGGTAGGCCCACTAATTCGAAATTTCTTCATCCTTGGGGTCAAAACAATGCATATTTACGCGATAGCAGCAATCGCGGTTGATTTACTGTTATATTTTGAAGAGTTCCGTTTTTTAAAAACGACAAGTGACAATGCGACAATTTGACAATTTTTCATTGTTTTATTGCTTTGTTAAATAGCATCTGTCATATGTCGCAAATTCGCAATGTCTGTTGCATTAAATAAGCCACTGATGTAAGATATACGCTCCATTGGTTACCCTGTAGTACCAAAACAGTTGTACGTTAACTTACGCACAGCGATGTCCAAACATAATCCTTTCTCACCATTACTAAATGGAATAAAATAAGAACCTCAGGAGTAACGTCAGCCACACCATGGTCGGTGATCAGTCAGCCCCTTTACCAAGCTTTCTGTTAAGCTAGTCTTCATAACAGGGAGAGTTCGAAGACATACTTGCGTGATAACATGATATCAATCTTCTATTAAAATATCACAGTAAGTGAATGAGCATTGATCAATGTGTCAACTCAGTGCCGGTAACTGTTGGCAGGTAGATTTATACTCACAGACCTCAACGTGCCATTTCATCGCAGTTGTGATGATAAACTATAGGTACTCCATGGGCAGCTAAGTAAATATATTGCTCAGGAAGATTGACTTGAAGAGTAAGTTCGTTGGATACTAATAAAAGGTACGGTTTTAGAAGTTATCGATGCTATTGGAGGAAAAAGTGCTTATAAAACAGTGTGTGAATTGACGCAAATCGACGTCATTAAAACAAGCAATGCGCCGCTCGTCCATGTTTTCTTCAATAATGAATTCATGCGGCTTGTCGCGCCAGTTTGAACAGTTCCATACATGTAGTAGTTTATTGATATCAAATCAAAAATTTTGTACCGGAAACGTCAGCCAAATACAATACTTTTTTATAAAACTTCTTCAAACTTTAACACGGTATTAGTAATTTAAAAATAGTATTGTACCTACCTTTATATATTTCAAAATCCAATTACGAAAACAAAACAACCCACAAAGCCGAATATCCTGCTTTAAGTAGCCGTTTTACTCTCTTCCTTTTTTCCCGCCTAAAGGGTTATTTGTTTAGACTGACACTTCAAGGGACGGCGTTTTTCTAACAGAATAATAAGAGGGATATGATAAATGGCTGCCATGTGTCACTCACACTAGAACAATATTAATATTCCGACAAGAAGCGACACATACTTGACTAGATATAAATACTTCTTACAGCTTCGCTGACATTAGAATTTCTTATGATATGGGTAGGTATTTGAATAAATGTCTGTAAGCTGGATGGATTTCTGTTTTTGTGAAATTGAGCTGGTGCGAATACTTAATACTCTGTTATGATGATTATATTAATTGTTCCATGACGTTTTTTGACCATCATATTATTTTAAAAAACAACTCCAATATCCAGTTTAACTGGAAACCGACCCTTACATGGTTGGGAAAAGACTGCACAGATAATGATGCTCTACTGGTATCAAAATCAAAATCAAAATCAAAATTATACCTTATATATTAAATTATATATATATAATATAATTATAAAATATAATTTAATATATAAGGTATAATTTTCAAAACTGCTTTAGGTAATTCATGATTTTATTTACGTGTGAAGGATTATTGAAAAAGGTTTTCGATAAAACTCTTCACACTGAAAGATTTATATTAGATATCTCAACTTATATTTAGATATTTATCTACCTGCATATATTTAAAACTTCGGATAACTCGTCTGTCATCAGTTATGCAAAAAAACTTGATTAAAAATATAAGTCGTTACGCTGAAGACTGCCATCAAAATTGACAACGTAGAAAAAACTTGAAACGAAATTATAAAGTAATTTAAATAAAATATGACCAATTTAACTTCGAAGTAACTCGTCGCAAAAATATTTTTTCATGTTTGAAGTAAAAATAAAGGATTGCAAAAATGTTAAAGCTAATCACAGTCTTTACGAATTCTTGTATTATATTATGGCTAGTTTTTGGGATATTCATCTACATTATTAAATACCTCATACAAACTACATCAGATTTCCTTGATTATGTATATTATTACTCATTAGGATGCAAGGGACGCCACTGTTATCATATATAGTATATTTCATTACAAGTGCGGAAAGGCTGTCATTGCAAAGAGTTCCGACAAATGTCTACCCGAGCCGAGGCGCAGCCGAAGGCGAGGGTTGACAGTCGGAACAAGTTGCAATGACGGTTCCGCAGGTGTACTGAACGACTATTTTTAATACAGTTGCGAAAAAATGAAGCAATTTAATAAAATAATAAAAACAATAAACTCAACTAACTAATCATTTATTTCTTATAAAAGTTATAGTACACATGTACATTGAAATTGGTACAGTTTTTTAAAGTAACTGGGGAAGTTTTAGGTTGTATATTTACTGTTTGAGACAAACTATTATTAATTTCGTATGATTGTTCATGTATATTTGTCATACAATGGCGTTTGCTAGTTGATGGAATTGGATCTGATGAATTATCATTATCAACGAAGGTAGATGGACGAACGTTCTCTTCAACATGTGAAGAAGACGGACTGGACCTTAAATTAATGGATTGTGTGATTTTTTTCCCAGTTTCTAGTTTGTTGTTTAATGAATCACCAATATAGCTTTCTGCAACTTTGTCTGATTTCCAACCTCCTAGTCGCTTTAAGGACGTCAAATTGGCTCCTGAATCTGCCAATAATGTAGCAGAGGTCCTCCTGAAGCTGTGCCCAGTATAATACTCAGCATCCGGCAGACCAAGAAACGTTGCTATTTCTTTTGGCATATTACCAAATTTGTTTATCCCGATTGCTTGAGCTGTACACTTCCCTTTTTGGTAATTTTGAAAAAAACGGTCGGTTTTTCCTTTTTGGGACCGCTGATTCATATATTTTTGCACTATTCTAAGAAAATCTCCTTCAACAACAAAGCTTCTCGGTATCTTATTTTTTGTGTTCGGAATCTTGATTAGTAGCATTTTTCCATGGGCTTCAATATCTTTTAAAGTAATATTGGCTAACTCCTCTCTGCGGCAAGCTCCAACAACGCCAAAAATCAGAGCAACCTACAAAAAAAGGGATTTGATTAATATTTTTTTAAATAATGTTTTGACTGTATTTTGCGATTTCGTAAACTGAATACTAAAGAAAAATATAAGTACTTATTAATAAATTACCTTTGTGGCTAAATAACGATCATCGGGAGCTTCGTTCAAAAACCTTTCCACTTCATTGGATGTTAATATTTTCGACTTTTTACTTGTAAAACCGTCTGATTGTCGTTTTAAGAAAGCATTTAATTTTGGGTATTCACTTATATCCACGTTGTTCCTTATTTTCAGCATACTTTTTATCATCGAAAATCTCGACCATAACGTAGACGGTTTTAATTTTGCTGAGAGTTCGGAGAAGTATGCCAACATAACATTTTCTGAAAAACTATTTGCTTTTTTCTCTTCTCTCCACGCAATAAATTCGTCGTATGTAGATATGTAACGACTTTTTGACTTTTCCGGTAAAATGTTCTCCGAAGCATTTTGTGCAATTATACTGAGTTCCGGTGGTGTTAATTCAAAAAAAATAGGGTCGAAATTACTCATTTTGTGCAACAAACAACTAAACTCGCAAAGAAAATTTCTGGAAAATGGCGCCAACCGTATAATATAAGCAGAGTTTTTTTTTTCACCCATTTTGGTAGGCAAAGGGAACTATCCATACAGCTTAGTCTTCAGTAGATTTTTTTTATTGATATGAAATGAAAATGAAATTTAATGAGATGAAATGAAATGAAACCTAACCTAACTCATTCAATTAAATCATTAAATCTGATATTGAAATAAATTAGTAGCTTCCTTTTAGAAATATACGTATTTGTATGAATCACAAAAACTCTTTAGTAAAAACTTCATGGTTGGTTTTTCTTTTTAATAGACATTATTTTGACAGTTGGGAAAGAGAACGCACGAGTTCGGGAAAGGTAAAAAAAAAGCACTAGTATGTAATAGCCCACATCCCGAACGCTATACGTCCCTGCAATACACCACTTTTTGAGCAACTGTATTAAAAAATGTATTAGAGTGCCACAAGCTACCGAATCTAATGTCAATCCAATTGACACTCGTTGTAGTATACGAAACGCTTTGAATGAGATTGTCAGTTGTCTAGGCCCTCAGTAAACAGTTACATGTAGACAGGAAGACTAAGCTGCGTACCGTTTTGCTCAACACCGTATTACTGTATTTAGTAAGTATATTTACCAAGGGGTTTATGATTACGATTATCGTTTTAAGAATTCAGTACCCAGTAAGTAAGTTCATAACCTAACAGCAGATGGTCTCAACTACGCACTGTGCAGCATATTACGCATTAGACCAGCTACAAACTTATATGGAGGTTATTAAATACATATATTTCTTTTTATTTGTCTTACATGGGCTACGTTACGTGAGTGGATTCACAAGGTTTTTCATTAAACTGTGTACATATTTTTCTTATAATGTTTAAGTATTTTGTTTGTAGAGGATATCGTTTTGCTATATTTAGGTCGATACGAACAACGCCTACGTTAACATTTTACCACGTGTTCGCAAAAAGATTATATTGGGCATAAGGCTGGCAAAGATAATTGGCTATTTAATGTTTTGTTTTAAAAAACGAGGATTTAAATAAGGATGTTCTGAAGGTGTAGTGAGATACCTACAATACTTACATTTAATTTTACACATCATGATGAATTTATCAAGTAGTACTTACCTACATTTCTCATATTTTCAATAAATTAATAGCACATCAATTACCTACTACTACATTAATATGGCAAACATTCATTTGTTGCGTTCAAAAACCGTTTCAATCACATTTTCACCATTTGCCACAGAAAAAGCTCCAAAAAATCCTCTTCAAAATATTATTGACACAATTTGAATATGATTTTTAATTTGACCGGTCCACGGACGGCGCCAAGTTACCAATTTCCGGCGCTTTGGGAACAGCCAATGTTGTCTAGGATAATACTCATAATACCGACGCGGCGCAAACGGTAAACATTGAGATGTTCAACAATTTGTGTCTTGTAAACATGGTCGGTTGCAGTCAGTAGGTAGCTTGGATATTTGTTGTAGGTTTGTGGAATATGTGGTTGTTATTTGAAGATCGTCCTTGATTATTATCGCTTCATCAAGTTGAACAACAGAATTTATACAAAAACATTACGTCAACTACCACTATCTATGGGCACGCCACGATCGCGGCGGTAAGTCCCCTCTTTGAGGAGTGGTTTGAGAGGCGGCATGACGTCCTCACCTTCCGCCTGACACAGGTCCTCACCGGACACGGTTGTTTCGGGAGGTTCCTGTTTCGGATAGGGCGGGAGGAAACGCCCGGGTGTTTCCATTGCGAAAATCGCCCTGAGGACACGGTGGAGCATACGGTGGAGGTCTGCCCGGCTTGGGCGGAGCATCGCCGTGTCCTCGTGGACGTGATCGGCGGCGGCGATCTCTCGCGTCCGACCCTGGTCCAGGCCATGGTACGGAGCGAGAGGGCATGGCTAGCAGTCGCCTCCTTCAGCGAAGCAGTTATGCTCGCAAAGAGGGAGGCGGCGCACGTGAGGGAGATGCAATACATGCGCCCTCACAGCCGTGGCCTTCGCAGGAGACGCCCTGGGCGTCGGGAATCCCAGGCTGATTCCCGGCCACCGTAGGCGCGGGCTTGCGGACGGCGAGTAATGGGTAGCTCGCTGTCCGGTAAGGACCAAGCCCGGGTCGACGGCGCGTTGTGTTCCACGCGCGCCTCAAAGAGATGTCATCAGCAACTGATGGGGCCCGCAAGGGCCGATGCCTGCCAGGGGTGCGGGTTGTTCGAAAGAGATACCGCGGCCCCTGGCACACAGGCAAGTGAGGGAACACGGGTGGGTTTTAGTCAGTAAAAGTCTGACACGCCCTCCCGCTCCACCCAGAGCGGGAGAAGTTATTTGATGATTTCTCACCCAGAAAAAAAAAAAAAAACTACCACTATCTATACCATCTATTAGCCATTTTCTACACAATTTTCTTAATGGTTGCAATTGTGTTCTTTTATGGACGTTATCTAGTTATGGGTAATATGAAAATGGATGACTAAAAGTGTTATTTATTATCTATAAAAAAATGAGAATAGATCAACAGGGAAGTCAAACTATTTCAACTTTATTTATTTATTTATTTATTTATATATGCTTTATTGTACACCAGAAAATACATTACAAAAAAAAAAAATAGCACTAAAAACATACAATGCGCGGCCTTATCGCTTTCTGCGATCTCTTCCAGGCAACCTTGGAATGGGCAGTGATTGCGTGGACATAAAAGTGGGGTTGTCATTGGTGCAAAAAATAGATACACTATACTATTATATACATAGGTATATTCATATATATGCTGTATAATAGATACTTATATACATACATACTACTGTATAAGCAAACACAATAAATGACGACTACAGATTATAACAGCTACAACAAAATCACAACAACAAGTAATGCTCCTTCACGAGTCTCTTGAATACTTATAGGTAACGATTGCGCGCGTTTTATATGAACTAGCAATGCATTCCACAAACGAGCTGCCTGAACAGAAAAGGATTTGTCAAAGAAAGTTGTGGAATGCTACTACCAACTTAGAGGAACATTTTGATTGTAGTTAAAAACAATTGCCAAATCCAAAATATTGTCATCACCTGACGGCACCTCGAAACTAAAGCAATAAGATCATTTCCATTCATGACTTCATGTAACAAATACCATTTATAACATAACCAGTACCATTTACATAACTGCCCATACACCACAGGGACAAGCTTGTAACATAAAATGTCAACAGCTCAATGCATAAAATAATAGTTTCCCTAGAAGCAGCGCGACACAAAACTGTTGGAATAAACCCTTTTTATTAAAAGGTCAAATCGGATTGCGAATGGTTGTACCTACACAAAGTATTCAATATCATCCATACTTATTTGCAAAGAAATAAAAACGTTATATTGTTATGGTTCGAAGAGAAACAGAAGGTCCAACCTTTCAAAGATTTCATAACAAGTAGTTTCAGAAACGCATGAGGGTTATTCGCAAAGTACTCCGAAAAGAGTTCTCAAACTGCTCCATGAAAAATATAATATTTTTAATTAGGTTTCCTTCTACTCCATGATAATATTAAAATGATCTCAAGGTACTCCACCCCATTTTAATCAAAAACCTAATTTAAATAAGTACCGGATTACTATAAAATGGTACCTGACGTACAGTTAGGCTCAAAAGCTTTGCAAATATATTTTTAATTATAAATATCAATTTTTTTAAATAAAAGACTTATACAGGATAAGTTTTTATCCAGTGCGCAAACTGTAACCATAACTTCAGCATATCATTCTAGACCCCCTAGCACAGAAATTTTATTTTATTTTATTTTTTGATATGCTGAATTTATGGTTACAGTTTGCGCACTGGAAAAAAACTTATCCTGTAATATAGATCCGTGTGGTGTCGGACGTTAAAAGAATAGCACCATCCCATTTCTTCCCGTGGGTGTCGTAGAAAGCGACTGCGGGACTTAGCAGAGAATGGGCAGCAGCGTTCTCTATGCATTTTACCACCATACTGCATTAAGGCAAAACCCCCCAAAAATGACCAGCAGCCTTGCAAAACGGCCCCTAGTACCCGGCGGCCTGCTTACCCTTGGCTACGGTAGTGGCCCAGGTTACGGTGAGGCAAGGGTTGCTCAAAATCTCCGGAAGAGATATGGCTAGCACTACAAACGAAAACTACACCTGGCAACTTACAACACGCGTACACTCCGCACCGACGTGAAGATTACCGAACTCGAGGAAGAATTGAGCAGGTTACGGTGGGGTATAATAGGATTATCTGAAGTCCGAAGAGAGGGGGAGGACTCGATAATCCTCAAATCCAGTAACCTGCTCTATTTCTGGGAGGGCGATCAGCAGTCCCAAGGTGGTGTCGAGTTTATTGTCCCTAAGTCCCCTGTGAGCAACCTGGTGAAGATCGAGAGTGTGTCGACCAAGGTGGCGTATATATTCGCTGAAGGTCATACAGGTCTACGCCCCGACCTCGTCACACCCCGACGATGAGATGGAGACCATGTATGAGGATATATCCAAAGCTATGCATGGCTTTAAAACTCATTTCACCGTTGTCCCCCATGGACTTCAACGCGAAACTGGGCAAACGGGACTATGATGAGCTGAGAGTAGGGCAATTTGTAGTTAGACGTTGAAACCACCGGGGTCACTTACTGGCCTGTTTTATGGAGAAGGAAGGCCTCTTTATGATGAACTCCTTCTTCAGAAAACGTGAGCATAGAAAGTGGACCTGGCAGAGCCAAGAGTTCAACTAAAAACGAAATTGACTTCATTATGTCGACGAAGAAGCAAATATTCAATGATGTCTCTGTGATCAACGCGGTGAAAACCGGAAGTGATCACCGCATGGTAAGAGGCACATTTAATCTTTCCAGCTTGATGTTGATCAAGCTGGAAAGATGTCAGCTGATGAAGTCTAAACTCCGTCCAGCACCGATCCAAGTCCAAAACCCTGAGAGCTTTCAGCTCAAACTCCAGAATCGTTTCGGGTGCCTAGGGAGCTCCGTGGACAATTATAACGATGGGTTCGTGGAAACTGTCCATACGGTCGGGTAAGGTCTTCAAGACCCGTCGTACTAATGGCAAAATTAAACTCCCTGATCCTACTCTGCAGCTAATGGAGGTGAGGCGTGAAATGATCCGGTAGTCTTCAGACGATGCACTAAAGTACCGACAGCTCAATAGACGGATCTCTAAGCTGTATTCAATTTTAAATATGCATTGACGTTATAACAAAATCCTAAGCTTTAATCTTTCTATTAACAATTTTTGTGACTGACTGTAATGAAATATACATATATTATGTAGATTGAGCAGAATGGGAACAAAATAATAAGTATTTTTAATAAAATAATAATCATTCCTTGGAGTAACCTGGGAAAAGATTAGACGTTAATGTATGAGATTCTTATCTTTTTAGAAGAAAAGAATGGAGTACTTTGGGAATAACGTACATGTATGATGCACTAACAGAAACGCTAAAAAGACTAGTCCTTTGGTATGTCAAATTCTGTTTTATGAAACGCGAATTGGTTTTTCGCAGCCCTTCTTACGAAGAGAACCTTCTCTAGTATTTATTCCATGTCATACGAAGGTACGAAGTCGGCAATATACCCCGCGTAATGTCAACAATAACAGTTAAGGCCTTATTTATTACTATAACTATCCTCAATCCTGACATTATAAAAAACCTTCCACATAATATTCTTACCTACCATTTGTTTGTGCTCGTAGTTTCACAGAAGTTACAATGTTTTCTTGACAGCGCAACAAATATTTTCCTGGAAATATATGCTGCAACATTGCATTATTATTTTAGCTAATTCTTCTAGCTTCAATCATAACTTAAGTTAACTCAAATTAGATTCTAACGGATTCAAGCTATTTTCACAAACTAAAGAATTTTGAAAACTTAAATTTTCTTTACCACTGGCGAATAATAAGACCAGTGGTGTCTTTTTGATTTTGCTGAGATCGTCCGGGTCGATCGTATATTGTAAAAGGCACTCATTCATATCGTTGTTTTGCATGACTATAGCCCAGTATAGCCGACTTATAGTCGTATCTTCCCCGTTCAATTTAGTCAGTCACGGTTTACACGAAGTTATGTTGATCCTCCATATTTGAACGTGGGCTATATTGCTTCAAATATCCTTCGAGATTTTTATTGCTGGTGAGTTTAGTCAATATTTATATTCGAAGTTATTTTATGTTAATGTTATTATTTTATTAGAACGTTTTTTGCAATAATTGATTGATTATAATATGACAACTTATTATTGAGCAAATTTCAATTACCTAATGTAAAATTTTATGTAGTTTTAAGTTTATCGATAACATACTAGTAGTTAATAAGGCGTATCCTATGTTAGGTTTGATTTTTAATAGACTGTCTACTTTTTTCTTCTATACAAAGCTTTGGTCCGTTCTCAATTGGAATTTGTAGTACCGATTTGGAGTTCCAAAAAGTTTTAAAATGTATTTACGTGCAAAAGTTTGATGTTTTTTGACACAGTGCATCAATAAAATTTTCGCGCTATTTCAGTTTAAGTTCAAAAGGACGGCTGTTGAATCTTTAAAATAGCTATCGATTTATCTATTTTGAAGCTTTTTGCATATCTATTGTTGCTTTGCTTAGCAAGTTTGAAATCTGTTCCATTGAAAGTCCTCTGTTCCCAATATTGCATTTGTATGTAGGTATGCATTTCCAACTTAAATACAGTGATTTTGTTGGTTTCGTTTCTTTTATTCGGCTCCTTAAATTTTCAAACCAAGACTTATTCAAAATGGAATTGGTTGCACAAACTAAAACGAACAATATTCTTGCAAAATAAAACTGCAATACATTTTCCGAATATTTTAACATGGCAACATCTAAATACCCATCGAATACACCGTAACAGGAATGCCCGTAGTTTCAGTCCATTAGAGGATAAGCCTGTATCAAAGCATGTCTGATATCATAAATCATGTTGGTAGCTCCATTGCTCGACCGCTATTGTGTCTCCCTCCCGGCTCCATTCAGAAGCGGCAATGAATGCGCCGCGTCGTGTGATTTACTGACTCGTTGCATGCAGCTATGGGATACATTTGCTTGAATAACCGAAGGTTAGCAGTATTGACGTCAATAAGTTTCGCAAAGTGAATGAATGGGAGAATATTTTCTTTGAAAAGTTCGTAATTCTGCTATATAGTTTGTAGACGTGCGTGGAAATATAAATTTGTTTGCTTTTTGGGATCTTATGTGTGTTACTTTGCTTCAGAATATAGAGTTCTGAGGAAACCGATTATCGTCCGTTTGATACCGTTTTGTTTGATCTGCACAACGTACTTCTGTACCACACAAATACACATACCGTTTGAATAGCCCTGCCTTTTGTTGCGATAAATTCATAATACTCTTTTATTTGTGAAAGAATCACACACACACACTCTAAGAATTTATTTGGATATTTAGATGTTCGATCCGTCAGATTGAAACTTTCAAACCAAACATTCTCATGGTTGACAATTTTATAGGCGATTAAAAGTCTAACCAAATTAATGAAATGACACGATCCGATAACCAAGGGGCAGTAGGTACCGTTACCTACCTCCTGGGTGTCGAGATCGTTTTAATAAAAGGCTTTTCTCCAGCTTCTGTTGATTACAAAGTTTCACAAGTAATCAATTTTGAGTTAGCGTCGATTGGAACGGCTGATACTTTAACAGAGTTTATTGGCTTAGCATGACTATTAATTATTTTGGGGTGAGAAGATGTTTAGAAGTATTGGCACTTTCGTGTTGATCAAATTAGTTGAACCAATTTAAAAATTCGGAAGAGTTTGAGTATGTACGCTGAATTGATTGATTTCGTTTGCGATTATGTATATGAGCAGTTATAACATAATTATCTTCAATTTTTTTATTACTAAATCGGCCTGCTTTTGACCTCGATCACACCTGATGGAAAGCGATTGATGAGGTCTATGATGGATCGAGCGTGCCCAGAAAATGCCTGTTCACTCTTGTTTTGAAGGTGGACGGGTTAAATGTGGATGGAAACACAGACGCAGGCAGAGAATTCCACACATTGGCTGTGCGCGTTATAAATGTGGAGGAGTAGCGCTGAGCACGACTGGTCGGGATATCAACCAAGTGCGGATGGTACCCTTCAGTGCGTCTGTTAGTCCGGTAGTAAAAGGGCGATGGTGGGATCAGGTCGTGGAGCTCCTGCGCACGCTCTCTGAAGTACAGTCTGTAGAAGACCGATAGGCAAGCAACATTACGCCGATGAGCTAAGCTGTGTAGCTTAGCCACCATTTGCTCTGCGTTCCACAGAGTCAAGGGCAGCAAGCCAGTATTTTGCTGAGCCATCCCATAGGTGGCTGAAATACTCCATACAAATAATAATAAATAATAATAATATTCTTTATTGTTCTCTCATATTCACAAACACATTACAAAGTCAAGGTAACACATAATAGAGACTGGTGTCTGTTGTAGGTAAAACCTGTATTACAGATCACCAGGCTTTCCCTCCCTAGGACAACTCACTTATGTATGGCTCATGACTGTTTAAAAAACATACAGGTTGTATATAATAAAACATTATTACAAATTAATAATAACAAACGTTAAACAAAATGTAAAATTAAAACTAACGTAAAACAATACTGATGGCTAAAGTGGCATAGTATTCATTTGGGA
The DNA here is from genome assembly GCA_949091785.1 of Polymixis lichenea. Lineage (NCBI taxonomy): Eukaryota > Metazoa > Arthropoda > Insecta > Lepidoptera > Noctuidae > Polymixis > Polymixis lichenea. The sequence goes on from OX420944.1 coordinate 23,649,196, forward strand.
TGTGTATGTGTGGGTGTATGCCTGTGACAGTGTAGGTGAGGGTGTGGTGGGTATGTGTATGTTAATTGTATTTCGTTCCATACCATAAAACATTACCTTATGGTTTTTAACAGATGTTCTGTTGCATTGTAATCAATGCCCTGAAGCCACAAACAAACTTTTTTCCTGCAATCTGCCCTAGAAAGAGGATAGATCATTAGCTGCTTGTTCATGTTGTTATATAAATATGGTCCCAGGAAACCGTAAAAATTATGTGCCAGACTGAATTTATATCTATTCGTCGTGCAAACTTCGGTGTTTCTTCTTTTACCGGAGATTGTTTTGGGGTCGTAAAAAAGCTCCGAATGCATTTTAGTAACCGTCAGTAGAACAAAAAGTTGTCTAACGGTCAGTACCTTACAGCGCTGATATAAATCAAACGTAGGGTAGCGTATCGGAAGGAATAAACTGACTTTTAGTATGGCTCTTTGGGCTCTCTCCAGTTTCAGTAGGTAAGTTTTAGCGGCTCCACCCCAAGAAGTTATACAATAAGATAGTAAGGATTGGCACAATGCGAGGTAGACAGTTTTAATTATGGAAGTGTCAGCAATATGCCGAAGAGATTTAAATATATAAATAAGTTTCCGAATTCTAGGGACCATGGCCTCAATGTGGTGTTGGAAATTTAGTCGGTTATCTATTACAACGCCCAAATACTTGACGGTGTTAGTTTTTGACAAATGCGGACAGTTACAAGAATCGTGGGATGGTAAGTTGCAATTGTGTGAGATGATGGGAAGGTTTGGTAGGTCTTGCTTTCTGAGTGTATAGGTCATGTACTTAGTTTTATCTACATTTAAGGTTAGGATGTTGTGTTTAAGCCACGTAGAAACTTGATTGAAACCATTTTGAGAGTGTTTATAAACTTCCTCCCACGTGTCACCATAAAAAAGTAATGCAGTATCATCGGCAAATGAAATTATTTTCCCATTGGTCAAAGCTGTGTTACAAAGGTTGTTTATGTAAACTAAAAACAAGGTCGGGCCGAGAATACTGCCTTGTGGGACGCCATATTCTATCGGAAGTTCATCACTGGTCCACCCATCCACTCTAACAACCTGTGTTCTAAACTTTAGGTAACTCGTGAACAACTTTAGTGGTAGCCCTCTAATTCCCAAATGTTCAAGTTTGTTGATCAAGATGGGGACAGACACTGTGTCAAATGCTTTGGCTAAATCCAGGTAGATGGCCAAGGTCTTTTTCTTACCATCCAGCTTAGAGATTATAAATTCCGTTAATTGATGAACAGCATCAGATGTTGATTTATGTGCGCGGAATCCAAATTGAGATGAAGACAATAGCTGATTTGTTTCTAGAAACTTAACAAGTCTGATGTTCATTAGACGTTCCAATATTTTAGATAGGGTTGGAAGGATGGAGATAGGTCTATAACTGTTGACACAGCATTTGTCCCCACTTTTGAAAATGGGAACTATTTGAGCCTTTTTAAAAGCAGCAGGGAATACACCCGTAGAAAATGATAAATTGCAAATGAAAGTTAGAGGAGGAACAATGACGTCAGCAAATTGTTTTAATAAGCTTCCTGATATTTTATCTACCCCTACTGCACAGTCAGTCTTAAGGTTAGACAACAATGATTTTATTTCGAATTCGTCTGTAGGCAATAGCACTATTGAATTAGGGAACGCATTCGTTGATGGAGATGAGCTAGTGGTGTATGGTGTATTAGCTTTATTAGTCGTGATTTTTTCTGCCAACGATTTACCCACATCCGCGAAAAACGAGTTTATGTCATTGACCGAACCTAACGGATTGCTTTGGCTGATTAATTGTGTTGGTTTGTCCCTATTCTTTGAGGTGTATGTTATATTTTTAATAGTTTCCCACAGTTTCCTGTTATTATTTCCGGCCTTCCTAATCATATCCTTTTCATAATCAATCTTAGCTTTCCTAAGAATATTATTACAAAAATTCCTGTATCTTCGATATGTGCATTGAACAATTTCATTAACCGGATTTTTCTTTGATTTTATATAAAGTTTGTCGCGGTTTCGCATACATTTTAAAAGTCCCCTTGTGATCCAGGGCTTAAGAATTCTTTTGCGTCCACTGCTTGTTATGCTGTGGGTGTTATTATCTATTGCTTTAGAGAGCGACCCTGTAAAAAAATCTGTTGCTAAGTTAACGTCGGTCATGTTATATATAGGACTGAAATCAATACTTCTCACGCTTTCGTTTAAACCTTCAGAATTTATGCGACTGTGTGTTTTTTTAATTGGTTGCTTATATTTAGTTTCCATGAATAGCACGACTGAATCATGATCTGTAATAGATGTCTGTGCAACGTAGCAATGAGCATTAAGTCTTGTCTTCAATATCACATGGTCTAAACATGTACGACTGTGAGTTGGGATTGTGTGGGCTGGAAGCATGCCGTGAAATGCAATCATATCAAGATAGGCGGAGGATCTTTGATCTTGGCTACCGAGTGCAATATCGATATTGATATCACCAACCAAGATAACATTCTTAAAAGACGAGTATTTAAGAAGGCATTCATGGAGCGAAAGTAAAAAATTATCAATATTTCTATTGCTAGGTGGACGATAAATAGCAATTAAGATCGTGTCTGGATTGACTTTCAGTACAAGAATATTCGCATTTGAGGATTCTAATTCATCAATCGTAGACATACCAGTGTTCTTACAGTAAATTACCACACCTTCATTTTGCGTATGGTTGCTCGTAGTGGAAAAAGATGTGTATCCGTCAATAAAAGGAATGCTAGGATTACGTGTTAGCCAACACTCAGTCAACACAATAATATCCCACTCTACATTAGATCTAGATAATAACGTTTGAAAATTCGTCAGGTTGCGGTGAATACTACGTATATTTTGTGTAATAATCGTAAGGGAGCTTTTTGGATTAAGTAACAGGTTCCCGCAGGCCTCTATTTCACATATCGCTGATTGTGCAACAGCAACAGAGTCTAAATCGTCATTAAAGTGCGTGGTAAATTCAGCCATAATCTGATGTGGGGTGTTTTAATGTGCACATCAGTATACGCAAGTATACAGTTGTTGACTTATTGAAACAGGGCTCGCTTGGTAGCATCGCAGGTATCAAATTAATGGTTAATTTTAATATGGAACGATATAAGTAAGAAACGTGGCAGGTGGTGCTGTGTAGTTTCTGCCTACCCCTGTGGGAAGCAGGCGTCAGTTTATTAATGTGTATGTGTTCGTTGGAATGCATGTGTTTTGTGATTTTGTAAATAAGTGAGTTTTGTGAGTGAACAATAAGTGTGTCTAACATGATTACAATTAAGTGACACAATACAAAAAGCCATAGAGCGAAGCAAGTAAACATAGGTATAATAATAAGTTCGTGCAAAAGGTTAAAAAATAATAATAAACGCATGCAATAAGTATAGGTTCCAATAACTAAACCACATAATAGGCAGTATAGTCATACTTGGATATTAAATTGTTCCAGCTGTGTTATTGATTTAAGGACAATTGTTGGTTCACCGTCTCCTTTCTTTATTAGAATTTTCCCGTCCGTGGTCCAGCAGTATTTTATTTTGTTACATTTTCTCAGTTCACGTGCATGATAAAAAAGCTTCCTTGCGTTATCTGTCAGGTTCTCGGCCAAGTAAATAGGATCACAACCCGCAAGGCCTACGTGACTCAGATTCAGTTTGTTCGATGGATGATCGGTGTTATAAGATTTTGCAGCGCTAATAATGGCATTTCTCAAATATAAATCTGACAACTGAACGACGATTGGTTTCTTGGTGTCGGGTTTTCCGGGAATACGGTAAATGTCCCGGACATTTGAATTTTGTAGATCAATATTAAGTTTTTTACAAATATGGGAGACATAGGTCAGAAGATCTTGTTTACCCTCTTTGACTTTTTTGGGAATATTCCTCAGTTCGATAGTTGTCAATTTAGAGCACCTTTGTAGGTCTTCAACTTTTTCTTGTAACAAAATAATGTTGGATTGGTTGATTTTACACTCTTTCTCTAATGTTTTAATCTTAGTTTGCATCTCAGTCTGTTGTTCACTAGTAAACGTGATGTTCTTTTCAATATTCAATAAAGTTTGTTCTATTTTGTCGTAATTGGACTTGAAAGAAGCGAGCATTTCGCGGATTTCATTCTTAAATTCATCAAAATCCTCCCTTGTAATCTCTTCCAAGCGGCGTTTATACCGCTGGCTCGCAAATGATGAAGGTGGCGGTGTTTTTTCTGGGTTTATAGTGTTCAGTGCGGAGTCCGAGCCAGACTTGTTGGGCGAGCGAATCATAGTACCAGGCGGCATATACAAGAACACACATGAGCTTTATACGGGCTCAAAAGCTGTACAGATGAGAAGTATCGCTTCACCTTATTTAGGATGCCCAGCTTCTTGGCTTCAGTCTGAGTTTTTGTCTCGATGGTTGAGCCAAAGTTGAGATCGGACATGAACTCCATGCCCAAAAGCGTTAGGCGGTCGGTAACGGGTACAGATGCACCTCGAAAAATTGGGGATAGCCGGAACCGACTCCTTTTGGCAGTAAAAAGACACGCCTGTGTTTTTTGAGCACTGGATATTTGGCCAAATTGTCGTCACCCCACTGGGAAACAAGATTTATGGTCAAATTCAATCGCTCCACCATGGCCTCTCTAAAGGCTTCTTCAAACAGCCGCGACGCGACAGCGCGACGCGACACTTGTAGAACAATTTCCATTAAGTTTTCATAGAAATTGTTCTACGAGTGTCGCGACGCGACCGTCGCGTCGCGCTAGTCTGCACGAGTCTTAAGAGCAGTTGTTTAATCTCTGCTGGCACCTGCTATGGACAGGTATCTATCTGAAACTGTGCTGTCATCTGCGTACCCGATAACACCAAGCTGTAGCAGGTCGTTAATGTGCAGCACACATAGAGTCGCAGAAAGAACTGACCCCGAGGAACACCGGCCTCAATAGCCTTATGATCCGATGAGCAGCCATCTATGACCACTCTGATAGATCGATCACTCAGAAAGTCCAAAATCCAGTTGCAAAAGTCAGCAGGGATGCCAAATGCAGGAAGCTTACCTAACAAACTGGCATGCCAGACCCTTTGTCAAAGGCTTTTGAGATATCAAGCGACACAGCAAAGACTTTGCCATGTTTCTCAATGGTCTCGCCCCAGCAATGCGTAACATACACAAGAAGTTCCCCAGTTGATCGACCACGACGGAATCTATACTGGTGGTCACTGAGGAGATCATTGTCTTATAGGTATACTAGCAGCTTATGCTTCAGTACCCTTTCCATTACTTTACACAGTATGGAGGTTATGGCGATAGTTAACAGGTTTAGCCCGGTTACCCTTTTTGGGCACTGGCTGTACATTAGTAAGCTTCCAGGACTCCGGCACCACTCCGGTTTTAATAAAGAGGCGATACAAGTACGTCAAGACAGGAGACAACTCTGGAGCACAGCTTTTCAGGACTCTTGCGGGTATTCCTTCAGGTCCGCTGGCTTTATTTACGTCAAGACAGCATTGGACCTTATGGACCTCTTTATGATGTATTGAGATCTTCAGCATTGTGGAGCCACAGTGAGTTATGTTAGGTAGAGTGTTCGAGGCCGTATCAAGGCCTGAATTTTTAGCAAAGACGGAGGCAAAAGGTTTGCCTTTTTTTTCGCGGTATGAGCCAGCGGTCCATCAGATTTCAGTATGGGAGACAGCCAAAAATGGCAAAAGTTCATCTCGACTGATTTAGCCAGAGACTAGAACTCCTTACTACCCGAAGGGTAGGACGCCAACTTGGTGCCAGTTCGTCAAACATGATTGAAACCCGCCCTCCGTAACACCCGTTTACAATCCTTGGCGGTGGAATTGTACGCTCTTTTCATTGCGCGAGCACCCTGACTTTCACCCTTGTCACTACGGGCCGAAGCCCAGACCTGATATGCCTGCCCTTTGAGCAAATCGGCTTGCGCACAAGACATGTTACACTAGGGCTGAGCCTTGCAGCCAAGTGGAACGTTTAAGAATGGGATAAAATATTCCATTCCCTGACGTATCACATCAGCAATTGCGTCAGCACAGTCTGAATGAAGGGTTGCGCGATGAGAATCAAATTTGCTGCCATGGGTAAGATGCAAAGAAGTGCCGCATCTCATCCCAGTTCGCTAACCCGTACTTCCAAACTCGCCTCGTGCCTCTAGGGCTTAAATTTGGCGGTGAACAGGAAGACATGGATTTCACCGGGCAGTGGTCAGACGATCCGAGCGGAGCCCAGACCAAAAATTCTTTCAGTAGTTTTATCCGATATTGCTGTGTATATGTCGATTTATTTTGCGTTCTCATGGCGTTTCAAGAACATTTACTTATTCTTCCTTTCACAATGTTCTGGTAATGTAATTATTTTCATTCTTGTACGGACCACCTTAAATTTAATCTTTTTTCTGAACTAGAGGCTCTGTTTCCGTTTAGCTTCGCAATATATGATATTTTTCATACCCTTAACATTCTAAAATACTTTCAGCCCATCTTCACCGATATTGCAAATAACTAATATGAGCAGCAGATGCATTACATTTTTATGCTCTAAGCGCCTCTCGTTATTTCTGAAACATGAGCGGAGTGGGCTCCATCAAATATGCACGCTGTTAGGCAACTGCATTAGCACAAATACGTCGGCTGCTATCATATGTTGCTTTTTTTTCTCCCTCCCAACGGAAATCCTGCTTGAAATATTTGTACAAAAATTTTAGAAGGATCGAAACATGATATCTTTAATGCATCGGGATTTTAATGGAGGTAGTTTTAGAGAAAAATACAATGTTGATGTGAAGTATTTGTTTCCGTTTAATTAGTGTTATTATTTATTATATTCTCTTCCCCGGTCAAACTTTCGTACTACCTAAAAGACTGTACTTCTGGGTGAAGTTAAATTCTCCGTAATTAGTAAGTGGATACAAAACAACGCTGTATATTTATTATGAGACATTTTTTGCACCACAGGTCAAATAAATACGTTGTCATAAATTATATTTATTTTGTATTGCGTAGAATTCTGCACCATGCCGCAGAAAACAAGCGACAAATCACATTTCTGAAACTGCTCGTATATATATTTCATATAGTGAGTAATATCTCAAAAATCAGCAGACAATAAGTTAGGTAGTGGGTGGCAGTGGAACAAAGCTTCTGTGGTAACTAGTGGCGCCCCCGGGGGCTTTCAAGACCCCCACATAAATTGGTTATGGCACGCCTCCGAACGCGTTCATGTTCAGACATGGAGGTATCAGGGAATGGAGTGCTTACAAAATGGCAGGTGCATGCCAACCGAAGTGCTGTTCTTAAACTTCGTAAAGTCTTCGATTTTTGTGTAGAGGTCTTTCGAAATATTTATCTATGTGCTTCCGATTCTTTGCATTTACATGTTCCACGCCCTCTAGAAACTTGGATAGCTAGCTGTTAGGATATTAGACTATTACTGGAAAGGTAATTTTCAAACAGCTGAATGGACTGGCAGGCCAATGAACATTTTCCTGAAAGGAGTTCTTAGGATAACGGAAAGTTTCGTAAAATCTGATGAGTACAAAGATTGCGATCAAAATATGCGCCTATTTGTGAGAAAGGCTTCTAACTTTTTAAAAAAGGTTAGTTAAAATCTCTGAACAGCTGAGATCTTTTTCTTAACGATATCATAAATTATACCCAGATTTCAACAAGACAGTTTTGAGGAAAAATTCAACATTTTATAATGAAAACCCTTAGAGGATACCCGAGATTTACTGCTTCGTTAACCAAGTCAGTACATGTACGATCGTCAAGTCGTGTCTCCAGAAATCGATGTTTCATACGCGGCGCGGAAACGATATCGCGATCGTAAATCTACCAGCGTTCGACTGCGCAATGAATAAATTGTGCAGTGTACGGCTTTATGAGTATACTGCGTCCCAGCGCAAACCCAGTCAACTGTGCGTCCGTGAAGAATGGTGTTTGTAAATACGCCACCGCAGCGCGTTAAGTCTCAATTTCTTTGAATTTATTGTGTGAGCCTATTTTATGGGGCTCTGTATTATGGAGATATTCTGAATGTATTTATATTTACTGGAATGTTTTAGGTATAATAATGTGAGTTAGAATTTCATTCCCTTTAGAAAAAATAGATTAGTACTTCTATGTCGGGATTCTTTTATTTTTGTTGTAGAAAATGCATGCATGCGTATTCATCCTGAATACGCATGAATGTTGTTTTTACACTTTTTAACTTATACAAAAACCGTTTTATTACGTATTTCGCAAACGTTACGAACGATAAAATGATTGCAACAAAATGTATCTACATTTATGTACAACCAACGCACAAAGAAAACTCTTTAAATAGTCTACTTAATCATTCTTACTAAAGCCAGTTAGACAATTAGCTTCGAATAGAACTGTGCAGCTTGTGACCACGCTTATAAATCGTGTAGACACTGTCCAGAGCCAGTGTCCTTTATTATTTTCGTGTTCCGCCTAATTGCCTGTTGTACCCACATTTATCAGGAGCTGGAGTGTGCGCCACGTGACAAGCGAAAGAGGTTTGATAACGTATAGGCATAGGTTGTAGACTACTACTTGACTTTTAACAGTTTTTTCGAAACAAAAATGCTTGGCTTAGTGCTTGCACATGAGTAACCAAACGGAACAGAGGCAAAGCTTCTTAAGAACGTGCAAATTTGTTACCTATTTTTAAAGGTAAAAACACACCGTGTAGTACCCTCTTCTTATTAAAAAAGGATCATACAGTAACATAAAAGGTACTTGCTTGAAAAAGTAATAATCAAATATTTCTTACCTATTGTACTCCTTGGGATAGTTAAAGTATGATATATTTTTATGTATTTTCTAGTATTATTCATACACACAGTACATTAAACAACCATTATTAATAATAAAATACCACTTTTTACATTAACCGGTGTAGGCCGGGCGATGACTTTTGACCACCATCCGTTATTCTGTGCACACACCGAAAGTTGCTAGTCTCGCTACCGTCATAGTTAGAAAGAGATAGACGTGACATTACCGTTATAAGAATTGTTACTTTTACCGATACTAATACTGGCAATTAGATAATGTTAACTGACTTTGGGTATCGGTACTATTAAAGTTACTTTTTTATCGTTAACAGAACGGTAATTGGTAACGTTAATTAAAAAATACCGCTAATTCGGTGTCTGGTTAATATGATCTACGTTGAGTTGAAACAGCATGGCACTTGTCTTGCTCATGATGATGGTGCGTGTGTTAGATCATTCGGTTCCCCACAAAATGATTGAGCTGGATGCTGCTGATTCACGCGTCATGATCGTGAACGGTCGCCGTTGTTTGCGACTGGTCGTTTCTTAACTGCCGGGGCTTATTTTTTAATTATATTTTGTATTGTATGTAAGGATCGAAGCAGGTGGCGTTCTGTAGTTTCTGCCTACCCGCATGCGAGAAAGACGTGACTTTATTTATGTATGTATTTTGATTTGATTCTTATTATATATTTTTATATATTTACATATTTGTTTTTACATTGATCTCACAGATAGAGTCAACTGGAATAAGTACCCAGGATTTTGTAATATCTTGGTTTAAAAGAATGTCTTTGCAGTTTCTTACCGGTTCTTGTCCATGAGATCTTCGTTTTGGAATGAGCAATTAGCTTCAACTTTCTAACTGATCGACTTTTTGACCGTTCGAAAGTGTCTGTAAATGGTTTAATTGAAATTTAATCTCTGAGTTTGAGTTTCACCGAGATTTTTCCAATGTTTTTAAATTTATTATAATATTTACATATTATGTTAGTAGGTATATATATTCAGGACAAGCAAGTAGTGATGTTTTTTAGTAGTTAGCGACACACTGTCAATCTCAGAGAAAAAGTTAAAATGTTTGATGTGCCTGTAATTTCATATTATGCTCCTTTAGCTTTTAAAGTACGTTTGTACGCAAGAGGAAAATTGAGAAATAATGTAGAGACATAGTTACATGTGACTTAAATTAACTAGCACACTCTCCGCGTTCGCTCGCAAGGTGCACCACACTAAAACAAATTCTAACAACACACGTGTACAAATCGCGAACCAATTACTTGCATGTTGACTAATACATTACGCGTTCCGCACTGTATGCCTTCATATCTCCCACACATACCCATCAATGTATAGTAAAATGACTACATAACATATTGCAATCACTGTTCGGTAATTTCAATTCCCGTGGTTAGCTGCGTGGGTATTGTTCAAGTTAAATTAACTTTAGCGTGTGGTGACAAGACAAAGATATTTATATCTGCATAGATTACTTGTGAATGTTTTTTGTTTGTGCTTTATGGGCGTTTCGGTTAATGGCACGGTGGGGAAATAGAATGGAATTGTTATTATATTTATTAGAAAACGGGCTTATGGCTATTCACGTGGAAAGTGAGTTATACGTAGATATTAAACATCTTATTCAAAATCATAAACGTCAGCATTTTGTTGGCAGTTAAGCTACAATTAATTTACAGGCGGATAACATTACTGAAAAACAACCTTGATTTTAACCCTAAATTACCTATATGAAATTATAAATATACATAAAACAAAGCTTGACTTTGTCACACGTATTGTGGTTTTCTAAACAGCCGTTTGGAAATTATCTTCCCCTTATAATCATGAAATGATCTATCCCTATTCCAGAAATGGCCGAATGATCAAATACATTTCATTCGTATCAATCAATACTAAAAATCTCTCAAAGCTCTTCTAACGGGATACGTCACCAAGAAGGGCACAAGCACATGGGCACACATAACCCGGCTGCTGCGACACCCGCTATTCATCTTAAACTCTTGTCAATCAGTGCTAGATAATCATTCTGAGTCATATGTTTAACAGACGAATAAAGAAGAGAAGGACCACATGTAACAAACCGGGTCATTATCAGTGAACGTCCAGTTTGGATGTTTAAAAATAAACTTTATTTTCAAACTTTGAAAATACAACCAGTAGCTGTATGTAACCTAAAATCAACGGTGGTTTGTGCATTGTTCCAGTTATCTTGAATCGAACTACATAATGTATTCATTTTCAGTACCTAAATTATTCGTTGTCCGATCAGTTTAATTATATCTCATCTATGATTGAATGGCTGAAGGATCCTTTTGTTTCAATACTGGAACATGAAACCACTTTTCTGTTCCTTTAACTTCCAAATATTACGAAACTTTTCTTTCACAGACAGTTTTTTTTTTTATGGGAGTAATATTTGTGTTAGCCAAAGTCTCAATACAAAATATATAATTACTGTAAGTCCATGCACATAACAGTAATACTGCTATGCATATGGACCTTATACTGCTGCAGTATATTTATACCTTCTGTTTTATCTGCATCGCGACGAAACTAGAGAAAATGTTACCTGCTGAGTGACTGACAATCTGATTGATACAACAGTTGGTTCCCGTTTGTTTGAAGTTATTATTTGAAAGCGCACGTGTTAACGGTTTATTTATTTAAAGAGACGTTATCAGGATATTGATATAAAGTTATCAATCGATTGGTCTTTACTGTTAGCTGATACTTAGGCGATAAGTTATAGATTTTGAAGGATAGACCACCATGTATTTCGGTTTCAACACAAGTCTTACGACGGGTGGCACACATATTATAGGTAACATAAACATTGTTTGAAAATTATATTTCGTGTCCGTCTGTGTGATCGCGTTGATCTTCTCAACTACGCCATGGATTTAGAAGCGATTTTCACCATTACAATAAATTTCTTTACTGCCTTAAAAACCGGTACAGAAAAATGTGAGACTTGGCCCCAGATCCAAGTTAAAGCACCCGTATTTCAGAAGCCAGTAAAAGAGCCATTCCTTATTTAGGAACGGTTTTGTGGAAACGTACAGTTAAACTTAGACATAATAATAGGAATTTTGATTATTTGTCAAGTCATAAATGCCGTGCGTGCCAGCAGCTTGAGTTGGTCGCTAGTTCAACAGTAAAATATTAAGCCAGTAAGTCATATTATATTATTTTAAGCAATTTTTTTGATGCTGATTTGCATGTTGCTTAACTTTAACGTTATCTTGACTGAGTGCACCTTAAAATTATATCAAAATATTTACAAACATGACAGTAATTTGCAGATCAGCTGATGATAAAGTATTTCGTGTCAGACCTGGTACCTCACCTGATTGCAGAACGTGACTGTCTAATAACTACCTAATAATCACTGTCTACCTTCATCTGATATTATGGGATTTTGAAATCATTAGAATGACACATAACTGAAAATATTGGGAATTACACAAGTGTTCGCAAGTGAGGCGGTCGTGGACCCGGATTTCATGTCCATGCAGAGCTTAAACTTGGTTTTCCTGTTAGTGTGTTTTAAACGGTATCTATCCCATCTACACTCCATTTAATGATATCTAAACGTATGTAAACATTTATAACTTTTACTGTATGAACGTACCGTACCTGTACCTTAGGGAATACCACAACTAGTATAAATAACACCGATCTTCAAGTACCCAGTAACCACCCGACCCAGCATCCCTTAAACCACACTTGTCACTCACGAATCTGAACCAACATCGGTACGTTACGCAAACTATCATCTCTGCAGTGATCGATAGCACCTCTCCTACCCTCGTATAGACACAGTTTATTTCCAATCGTCGTCTGTAACTTCAAATATTGACTTACGGAGAAACCTCCCCGTAGTGAGGAGCCACGAAACTCGCGGAAGGGTTAAGAGGAACACCCCTCTTGTAAATAGGGATCGAGTGCTTGCCGATGTAAGTGCTCTTTTCCGGCACCCCGAGCTGTATTTGCTTGTTGGTTTTCTTATGCAGACGGTTTTGGCTTTTGACACTATTAAACATCTTGTTCTCTTGCATCGAGAGAAGCTTTGTGATAAACTCATGTCGTAGATTTTTTTCCAGGCAGCAGGTTGGTATCGCCACTAACACAGGTTGTACTGGAGGAAAACCTACCATCACTAGTAGAGATTTTTTAATTATATAATAAATAATAATAATAAAAACTATTTATTGGCATAAAAATGTGTACAAAGAAAGTGTAGCCCTGACTCCTGCGCTAGGTACAAACACCTGTATTACAGGAGCTAGTATCTTCTCCCAATCAGTAGGTTCTAGATTTTATGGAATTGCACCAGTCATGATTGCACAGCGGATCAAAGGCCTGCTAAACGTAAAAGCAAAGAGCATTGATACGCCTTATAGCTTCAGTGATTTTGGCACTGAAGGTTTTAGGTCAAACAGTCACAATTGGTGAATACAATTATTAATTCCATTTGAGAGACAATCTAATCCTAAAGCACCGCAAGCCATTGTTTGCAATCCTTAACAAACAAAGTCACCCCCGCAATGACTAATTTCTAATTTTCCTATTCAAATTAAAATGTTTAAAAACCAATTCCAGTTTCCCCAGTGCCTGCGGGTTAATTATTGTCTCTCTAAATAATTTTCTTGGAACATTTTACTAAAATACATATTTCAGGAAAAGTAATTTGTGTGCCGCCTGTGTTCCCAAGTTTTTTTAATAAAAATGTAATCCTTATCTGAAGGATTTCTTGGTAGCTGACTTAATACCCGTGGATGTCATCTGATTGGGTATTAAAATACTGCCACGGAAATACGGTGACATGAGCTTGTTGCACGGAGGTGTTGCTTTTTGTTACTTTTTTATCTGGTTGGGGAATCATCAAATCACTTCTCCCGCTCTGGGTGGAGCAGGAGGACGTGTCAGACTTTTACTGAATAAACCCACCCGTGTTCCCTCAGTTGCCTGTGTGGCAGGGACCGCAGTATCTCTTTCGAACAACCCGCACCCCTGGTAGGCAACGGCCCTTGCGGGCCCCATCAGTTGTTGCTGACATCTCTTAGGGACGCGCGTGGAACACAACGCGCCGTCGACCCGGGCTTGATCCTTACCGGACAGCGAGCTACCCATAACTCGCCGTCCGCAAGCCCGTGCCTACGGTGGCCGGGAATCAGTCTGGGATTCCCGACGCCCAGGGCGTCTCCTGCGAAGGCCACGGCCATGAGGGCGCATGTACTGCATCTCCCTCACGTGCGCCGCCTCCCTCTTTGCGAGCATTACTGCTTCGCTGGAGGAAGCGACTGCTAGTCATGCACTCTCGTTCCGTACCATGGCCTGGACCAGGGCCGGACGCGAGAGATCGCCGCCGCCGATCGGGTCCATGAGGACACAGCGGTGCTCCGCCCAAGCCAGGCAGATCTCCACCGTATGCTCCACCATGTCCTCAGGGCGATCTTCGCAATGGAAACACCCGGGCGTTTCCTCCCGCCTTATGCGAAACAGGAACCTCCCGAAACAGCCGTGTCCAGTGAGGACCTGTGTCAGGCGGAAGGTGAGGACGCCATGCCGCCTCAAGCCACTCCTCAAAGAGGGGACTTACCGCTGCAATCGTGGCGTGCCCAGCACTGGGTTGCGACAATGGCACTCTCCACGTCGCCATGATGCTTTTTGTTATTATTCTACAATTTTGCCAATGTAGAACACGTGTTTTACATAATGTAATAGTTTATGACTATAAGTATAAATATTCCTGCACCTAAATAATCTTAATGTTTTAAAAAACCAAGTTTTAGAGTCGTTTTACAAAACCAATGAATCATGTTGCGATGCTCACGAGAACCAAAAACGGTACGTACGTCTGTTTGTACAATGGTTTGTATCAGTTTTGGTTTTCAGGTAGCAACGGAAATTATTTCTCTTCATCCACAAAATTCAAAGCCATCACTAAATAGCAATAGTGTCATACCGCCGCTTGTCCCGTGGCCACGTCCCAAGTGATTCTCAAGTCGGCTCGTTACCGCGGCTAAAGTGAAGTACTCGTCAACTAATAGTCAGGACTACCTCCCGCACGGTGCGACTTACTCACGGAGGCACGAGTTCCGATAGTTATAAGCTATTATTTTTATGACTAGGAAAATAAGCCAATACGTTTATTGAAAGATTGGCTGAATTCAGAGTAGAAAAATGTGTTCTTTTTAACGATTTGATGTGTATTGCTAAGTTTTAAGTTCTTCTATCGTTTTGCATTGAACTAAATGATAAGCCATGGTAAAAGACGCCAATGCTGACGCTGCTGTCGATGTGGTCGAATTTTGGTCGAAGCTTATTTAAAACATAGGGATGGAATCCCATTATTCCACACACAAAGAAGAAGGTTGTACCAGATTCCAAATATTTGTAAAAATAATTTATTTATTTATGAATAAGTGTCTAACTTTTCACTCAGAATTACAGTTCTGTAACCAAATAATAACATTTAATCTCCACATGTCTTCACTTTAACCACAATTTAATAATACCTACGAGCTCATCTTAAAGCTCAGCTCATTTAAGAAGCATCTTCCTTAGCATATTATCAATATAAATACAACGTCTAGCTCCGGGATGTCGTGAAAATTAAAGAATAACAGCGCTGTTTATTTTGTCGTAGAATTATAATAACGATGAATTTTGGAAACATGTTTACATAATGTTAACGTAGGAGTATTTTGAAGTAATTATCATGTAATATAATGTAGCTTAAAAGAGAAGATTAGCTATGGAGACTACTAAAAAACTTAGCCGTAGGAAACCATAACTTTGCTAAAAAAATCGTTTCACACTAACCTCAATCACGTGATCTGACCTAGATTATTATCTGGACTGGACTTTAAAAGAGACTGTGATCGTTAAATCAAATATGTATATTGAATATGCAATAGCCGACAAAAAATGCGATATTTAAAACTTTAACATTATGACAGTACTTATTTTTAAAGTTTTCAATGTTGCAATTTTTGTCGGCTGAAAACAGAGACGTCGTGTGCAGTCACCGCCACCACCGCCTTGCTGACTGGCTAATTTTTATACCACAGCATGAGGTCCATGAATACCTACGAGACAAAGAACAAACTCATAAACAAATACACTATTATACTGAGCATCATAAACTAGAACTTCCTATTACGTGAATGTAGCGAAATAAATTTAAAACGATGAATGAGTACTTCGAGCCCTGATTCAGAGCAGGGCTCATATCTGTCTGTAGGTATTTATAGGTACATAACAGTTGATTATTTAGCGTCGTCCGTTGTCGACGGTGTTTCAGTAATTAGTGCGGCGGGGATGCGCAGGCGTTGATGTATCGCTGGGGGGACCATCATGTTAAGGGCGATCGGGATTTAGTGCTGTACCTGTAGCATACGTAGTTAAGTTTGGACGAATGGACATGGACTAGCGATAAAGTATGCTTAATTCAGATCCTGATATTCAAATTAATATACTTAATTTACAATATTACGCCAATACAAACAAAAAAAAATAAAGCTATAAACTAAAACAGATTTTCGATTTTATTCTTGTAATAATGTTCTTTCTCTCACTAAGCAACTTCTGTGATGAGATAGAAAAATTAAAGTTGACATAACATCACGACTTGTTTCCCCGAAGGGTCAGGCAGAGGCCAATCTGTAGTACCTACACCCACATTTCGCCAGTTATGTTAAAACGAATGTAATGGTAAGTTGAATCACTGATTAATGATTGAATTAAAAATAAGCGTGAGCACTATGTTCCTACTATAAAGCTACCATTTACAGGGTACGTCTTTCAATGACCTGAATGTGCCTTGGCAGCTAGGAGTATGTCATGCTCACTCAAATGTCTCGCTGGTGGTGGCGTGTGTGTTGGATCATTAAGTTCCCTTCAAAATGGTTGAGCTGAATGGTGCTGATCCACACGTCATGTTCGTGAACGGGCGCCGCCAGTAGGGACTGGTCATCTCCTAGCTCCCACGGCTTATTTTAATTTCTGAATTGTTATTTTATTTTTGTTTTAATTACGGACGCTTTAATGTGCACGTCTTTTTACATCGTTCTCACATTGATAAGTTCAACATAATGATGTAACCAACTTTTTGTAACAATACCATGATTTTAAAAGAGTGTCCATGGAGTTTCTTGCCCGTTCTTCTCCATAGGTACCTACGCTTTGGAATGGGCAATTAGCTTCATCTTTCTAACTCACCGACCTTGACAATTCAAAAGTGCCTGTAATTGGTTTATTTGAAATAAATGCTTTGAGTTTTGAGTTTGAATAACTCTCATTTTCTCAAAGAGGTAGTAAATCAACCACACGTTTTGGGGCATAGGTATTACTTTCATAGTATCATGTCTTACGGTATTTTACTATGGGGACGGGCTGCAGATATTGAGTCTATTTTTATTCTGCAGAAAAGAGCCATCAGAGCAATATAAGGCTTCCGTAGGCGGGATTCTCTAAGGGTACTGTTCAAAGTTATTAATATCATGACGGTATCTTGTCAATATATCTATGAGAACATCATGTACGTCAGGAAAAATTTAAACCTTTGCAGTAAAAGAGGTGAAAGACACGCCATTAGGACTAGAAATAGGCACCAATTAGTTCAACCAGGTTTCAGACTGGCTAAAGTAGACTCATCATTCATGGGGTTTAAAATGTTACAATAAAATACCTCGCCATCACACCGCAACTGAATGAAACGAAATTTAAGTCTTGTATAAAAAGCACACTATGGGCCTAGCCAAGCATATTATAAGTTGGGCGATTACATCGCTGACAAGAATGCCTGGCTAAACACTGTTTGTCCTGCTCTACAAGGTCGCTAAAAACTAATTTGATCAGCATTCGAAAATATTGTTGGAGCTGCTGAAGATTGTAAAACTAGATATCTTTGCATTGTATAAACTCAACCTTTTAGTATTGTATAATTGCATAGCACATGTGTCTTCTTTCTACTATAAAGCTACCATTTGCCCTGGCAACTGAGAGTTTGTCATGCTCACTCAAATGTCTCGCTGGTGGTGGCGTGTGTGTTGGATGATTGAGTTCCCTTCAAAATGGTTGAGCTGAGTGGTGCTAATCCATACGTCATGTTCGTGAACGGGCGCCGCCAGCCTGGTCATGTCTTAGCTGCCACGGCCTATTTTAATTTCTAAATTGTCATTTTGATTTTTGTTTTTAATTACGGATGCTTTTAATGTGCACGTCTTTTTACATCGTTCTCACTTTGATAGTTTGAACATAAAAGATGTAAACAACTTTCTGTAACAAATTGTTAATAACAATTTCATGATTTAGAAAGAGTGTACATGGAGTTTCTTGCCCGTTCGTCTCCATAGGTACCTACTACGCTTTGGAATGGGCAACTAGCTTTATCTTTCCGACTCTTTGACAATTCAAAAGTGCCTGTAATTGGTTTATTTGAGTTTGTTTTAATAGTCTACCTCCGATTCAAAAGTACGTATATCTTTCCTTGGATTGAAACTTTTAAAGTAAACATTGATATTACGAACACGGAGAAACACTTAGGATAACTGTCTTGAAAGTTAAATCAAGTTGGACTCAGCTCAGAGTAAATTGAGTAAGTATTGAAAGGGGACCGGGATGATTGATGTCATGGGGGGTTTGCGCTATTGTGTATCCACTGATATGTAAGAGATAGTATTTACTAGTGTTGGTGTTGGTATGTATGAGTCACAAATTATGTTTTGTGACTGTAAACATAGGATGTATAGAGTAATTCTTATCCTTCAGTTTTCTGCACTGCAGTCAAAATGCCGCTTTTTATACAGGAAAGAAATGTGCCTGCAAAATCAAATCATTATTTTTGATTTTCCATGTCAACTATTCTTAACGTAACGACTTAAAGTAAACATTGACAGCACAAGACCGATCGATCATTAGACAAGTGGCGGTCTTAGCTAGCATTATGAATTTTCACGTAGAAGTCCGGAATATTTTCTCCAACAAACATTCTTATTTCTTATTCACCAACATGTGTTCACCCCATACTCCTAACAAAAACAGTGCACACGTTGAAATACGAGCTTGTGCTCATTGTCCGCCGTGCGTGGGCGCATGTTAACTACGTCGCCGCTTCGTTAATAATGACCCACTGAAATGGAGATCCCTTCGCACTAACCAGGGAAGGCAGAAGAACTAGGACCGGTGTGCGGGTCGTTGAGCTGTATGAAATATGGTTGGGCTGCTCGATGACAGAAGCATATAAGAACCAGTCAAAATTTAACTTTATTTTGGTGCTTTCGTGAAAATAAAGAATCATTGAGGTAATCTATGATGTTCGAACTCTACATACAGAAAGTGCCTCTGACTTCGTCAAGTTCTTTGGGATAGGAAAATCCGATGAGGTATTGAGGTATTTTAAAGAAACGCTCTACCTACGTTTCCTGTACCTACGAGTATTATACAGAGGTATAAGGTTTCTATACTGTTACAAAAAATACCTCCTTAATGTCCGAAATAGGTTTTACACTATTTTCCATAAAAAAATTGCCTCTATATCATGAAATGACGTCACATTTATAAGCATCGCAATCGCTCCAAATAAAACGCCTTATCCTGCAAACAAAGCACGTGCGCACGCGGTGCATTTGTTTCGTAAAGAGATTTATGTGCGTGCGATTGTTTGCGGCGGCTGCGTAGGCGCGTGTCAAGTGTGTCGCCGCCCCGTCGACTGCCTGACCTGAGAACATCACTTGTGTTTTCATTTTAATACTTCGCACCTTATGATTGATTTTTTATTGTGACAATAATTCTGTAAATATTG
The DNA here is from genome assembly GCA_949091785.1 of Polymixis lichenea. NCBI lineage: Eukaryota > Metazoa > Arthropoda > Insecta > Lepidoptera > Noctuidae > Polymixis > Polymixis lichenea. The sequence goes on from OX420944.1 coordinate 23,668,864, forward strand.
AATCATTATTGGAAGATAAAAAGAAAGATTCGAATTGTTTCATTGTTTAAAAACTTAATAAAATATGACAGGAAATGAATTTAACTTTAAAATTCTTACGAGCGTTTTTTAAATACTTAAACCATCCTTAATTGATAAATTTTAACTGAATCCTTGTTTTACATAAACTAGGCATTGCCAAAAACCTTTTCTCTGAGTGTCAAACCGTTGCAAACTTTTGTGAAAGTACTCGGCGGCCAAGTTCACTACCTTGGCGTGCACACGTGCATCAATACACGTTGGTTGATTGACAGACTGCGTGCCGCCGCCATCACAGCCGCGCTCGTTCATTGATTAGCTTTGTTTGTACACGGGAACTAAAACAGCTGACTTCATTGACCTTTGTTTCGCCAATCGATACCTAATGAAAGAATTAAATTGAATGACATGTTCTCAGTAAAAACTTGTCGATACTTTCACATTTTCCTTGTCGATCTGAATCGTTTTGAGTGTGTGTTGTTGCTGTCTGTGTGTGTCTGCACGTGTTGTGTACTGTAATGATTGTATAATGTAAATCGTAGACCACAAATAATCTGTAGTATTATCTCTCCTTCTTTTTTTAAATTCATCCAAAGGTTGTCTTTAAAAGTTCACTTTTAGCGATAAGACCGCTCATTGTGTCACCCGATGTAAAATTTCTACATTTATTAACTGTAATCTAGTGTCCTTTTTGATCATTCTATTCTAATGTTTTAATCCGACATAATATATCCTACTTATCCTGCCCGCTCTCTCTTTGACCAAAAAAAGCAACCATACCTATATTATATTTATAGGTGTGGTTGCTTTTTACATATATGACCTCTGGCAGCAGCCTTCACAGGCAGCAGGTATCGTCGTCGATTGCTATCGACGACGATACCGTGGAAACGGTGGAGATTTGGACCAACAAAATCTGATTCTCTGTAGTGCCATCGATACTACGAAGAAGCTAACATAACATCTCTTTAAAGGAATCTATTTTGTAACTTGATTCGCAATGCCCGAACTGAACGTCACTCTAAGTAGTCGTTCCTTTCATCCATTTAAAATTGTTGACACTCCATTTGTCGCAAAAATTTCTCAACTTGTTTTAATTCATCATTTTACTTGTTGTAGCAGTATCGTAAAGAACAAACTAAATCTACTCGGTAATACCTAAAATATAAGTTGCCAGCCCCCAGCAGGCACTTGGTTCATTATTTGGTGCCTCCACTTGGTACCGCGAGGCTTGAAACTAACATTTGTTTTGGAACATTTTCATTTCCAAGTTACGGAGCTAAAGTTTATTTGTAAGTTGTGTGTACTAAATTAGTTAGTGTTTCAAAGTGGGGAGCGATTACTTCCTGAATTACTTTGCCTGTTACTAAGTGGTTAGATAAGTCGAGAGCGGTGTTAACCAAATGAAATTGTGAACTATGTTTTGTTTTCGATTTAAGGTTGCCAATATATGAATTAGTGGGAAGTAAGAAAATAAGTTTTTTGCGCCAAATGTATGGCGCACAAATAAAGTTTTGTTGTTATCACAGAGAACAGACATTTTGACATTTAAATAATACCTAACTTAATCATCGATTTTGTCAGTGTTATAATCTTTAAAAAATCGCAATCGGTTTCAATTTGTAATAATGAATGAATTGTTTATAGTGGTTGTTGTGATTAGTGTTTAAGATTCTTCTGTTAAAAGGTGTAAAAGCATGTGAAGATTACCAACTCGGAGATGAGTAGATCTTCAAACAGGTCAATATAATAATAGTAATGGGGAATATCATAAATTAAAATAAGGGCTTACCGTACATTAACCTAAGGTGTAAAACATTGTAAATTAATTAGTAAAAAAAAAATATATCATTAGAATTGGCAGGATTTTGAATTTTTGCAATTTAAAGGGACACTAAACTTTACATAAACCGCAAACCAAACCTTAGACTTAACTGTTTAATTTTACATGCGGTGTTAAAACATTTTCTTTTTTATAAAATACAACTAAGTAAAGCATGACATCATTTTCACACATCTCTTGTCCCAAGCCTGTCTTCCACGTCCTTTCCAGATAAAACACACAACACAAGAATACTCCAGTTTTCCTCGCACCAGCCATCAAACATAGGGCAATATCAATAAAACAAATCACAAAGCCCTCTGTTGGGACGAAATAAACGGCTTGCCACACAACGAGATCAGCAAATTTACACAGCACTCACGCGGCAACACTAACTATTTCACTCATACAACCGCCAGTCTAACACTACCTTTATGTTACCAAATTTCACTTACAACTCACCCTTATCACAACGGTATATAATTCAAATTCCAGTCGCGAGCTTTTCAAAAATGGAACCAATTAATGTGGTATTTTTGAGTTCCACTTCTACAGGTTTACTCTAAAAGGCTGTCAAAGGATTATGTGCTTTGTATTTATAGAAATAATGATCCTTTTGAGTACGCTGCGTGGGCGGGACCCGAAACGAACGGGCTTATGAAGTGTTCGTATGCAAATGGTAGGTTCTTGATTTTTTTTCTTTGAATAATTTAACACGATTTGTCGCTTCTGCTGTTGCTTTGATTTCTGTGGTTCAATTACCTTTGGCTACAGGTTTGAACTTTACCGTTTAGAAGTTACATAACACAATGCGTTTCTGGATCTGTTAATTTATTCATCTAAGTAGTAGGTAAAAATATATTAGGACCTTGCAGATAGTAGTCCTATAGGCTAGTGTGTGAATTCCTCCTTGGCAGGCCTCTGGGAAATAACAAGGTTTCGCTTTCGATTCTTGTCAAAGAATGGATACCCTGCTCAATGGTGTTCAAGAGAAAATATTGAAATAATGGGGCAGGGTGCTTCCACCCTGGCCCATTATTTTAATATTTCTTCTTGAACAAATTAAGCGTTATTTTTGAAGAATATAAAAATAAGATTTAAAATAAAATGGAATGCAGTTAAAGCAGTGCGTTATGCGGCAGTGGCGATGTGCCCCCACACACCAATAAGCGCGACATTACGCAGCGCTGTCAAACTGATTGTGTTATATGAGCCACTTCCTCCGCGCCACCGCTATAATGACACCATTGTGAATTGTTGGAAATGGAGGTTTTCTCTAGTTTACAGGTAAGCAGTTGTAAAGACTTGAAAGGTCAATCTGTGTGATGACTAGCTAGTCTGATGTCTGTACTGAATAGGTAGATGCGAGCCTCAACAATATTTTTAGTACAGGGAAATTTTATCAAGAACTTTTTGAAATATAACGGCTTCGTCCGTGTAGAGGTCGGTAATGATTCCGCGGGAACGTAATACCGGGATAAAAAGTATTACACAAAAAGTAATATATGTGTTAATCTAGGTAATAAACTATCTGTGTGACAAATTTCATCTAAATCTGTTCAGTAGTTTTTGCGTGAAAGAGTAAGAAACATCCATCCATCCCCTCACGAACTTTCATAATATTGTAGGAAAATATGAAATAGGTAATGCTTGTCTCCAAGAATAACCTTCATAATCATGTCGGGGGTGAAAGGCTATTTGTTTGAAGCGACATTTTGGACGATATTGAGTTATATACATATTCGGATTCAGCGAATTGTACATTTCTGAGCACTTATTTGGAGCTTAAGACAATGCAATTTTAGTGCATAATTCTCAAACATGATGATCCGACATCAAATTTACGCTATTTTCTTAGTACTTCATTTAAGCTATACACGAACATTGATAATTGGAGCATGAGTCGTTATTCTCGTCCTACAATTTCAGTTGGAATGCAGATAAAGCGTTTTTGATATAGCTAACTTTAGATGAAAAATGCATTCATACAAACTGCTTTCCACTACTGACACTATTCAATGTCACTTCAACCATTTTGCCGTCAGCCAAATTCAATGAGACATGTTGGTTCAATCCTTTTCGCTGCAGCTGTTTTGCACTCTGTTTAGATCTTCAAACAATATTTATTTTCTCAAAACTGTGTTCCTTAGTCGCTTGAACAGTTTGTTAGTATCCATATTTTTTAAATACGTCACTTGAGATAAACCTAATACCAAATGATTTTTTTTTGGGTGGGAAATCATCAAATGACTTCTCCCGCTCTGGGTGGAGCAGGAGGGCATGTCAGACTTTTACTGACTAAAACCCAACCGTGTTTCCTCAGTTGCCTGTGTGCCAGCGGCCGCGGTATCTTTTTCGAACAACCCGCATCCCTGGGAGGCATCGGCCCTTGTGGGCCTCATCAGTTACCTAGTGCTGACATCTCTTTGAGGCGCGCGTGGAACACAACGCGCCGTCGACCCGGGCTTGGTCCTTACCGGACAGCGAGCTACCCATTACTCGCCGTCCGCAAGCCCGTGCCTACGGTGGCCGGAAATCAGCCTGGGATTCCCGATGCCCAGGGCGTCGCCTGCGAAGGCCACGGCCGTGAGGGCGCATGTACTGCATCTCCCTCACGTGCGCCGCCTCCCTCTTTGCGAATATAACTACTTCACTGAAGGAGGTGACTGCTAGCCATGCACTCTCGCTCCGTACCATGGCCTGGACCAGGGCCGGACGCGAGAGATTGCCACCGCCGATCGCCTCACACGACACACGACACGGCGGTGCTCCGCCCAAGACGGGCAGACCTCCATCGTATGCTCCACCGTGTCCTCAGGGCGATCTTTGCAATGGAAACACCCGGGCGTTTCCTCCCATCTTATACGAAACAGGAACCTCCCGAAACAGCCGTGTCCAGTGAGGACCTGTGTCAGGCGGAAGGTGAGGATCCCATGCCACCTCTCAAGCCACTCCTCAAAGAGGGGACTTACCACCGCCGCAATTGTGGCGTGCCCAAATATCAAATGGTTGGATTAAAACCATTTTTTCCTATATCATTTAAAATGGTTTGTTTTTTTTAACCATCCAATTTTTATACAACACTAACAATCTATGTAAGTTAAGACAAGTAAATGTTTGCATATTTTTCGTAAAACGTGGCAGTATTATTACTGTCCCGCCCCATGCGAGCGCATCAGACACTCGTGAGTGGGCGGGAGACAGGACGCGTTGTTGTGGATAGGAATAAGAACGAATAGAACAAGCTGGTATAATAATGACGGAGAGGGTCGGTATCATTATCACCATCACCATTTCAGCCTAAAGACGTCCCCTGCTGCGAAGCATGGGCTTCCCCCAAGCTTCGCCACTTCAACTGGTTCTTTACGAGGTGATCGATCCACCTTGTGGAAGGCCTTCCAACTTTACGTTTTCCGTCTTTCAGCCATCTGTTCTGCGAGCAATGACCCAAAGCCCTGCCCACTGCCACAAGTTTGGCCATCCTTCGGGCTATGTCGGTTAGGTTGGTTTTCCTGGGGACCTCTTCATTCCTGATTCGATCACGTAGGGAAACTCCAAGCATAACCCTCTCTATTGCCCTTTGGGTGACTTTTAGAATGCGAATAAGGCCCATTGTGAGTGACCACGTTTCAGTACCATAAGTCATCACTGGCAACACGCACTGGTCAAAGACTTTCGTCTTGAGACATTGCGGTATGTGGGATGAGAAGATATTGTGTAGCTTCCCGAATGCAGCTAAGCCGAGTCGGTTTCGACGATTGTCCTCTTTCTCGAAGTTGGACCTAGGTAGGTGGACAGTTTGTCCTAGACAAACGTACTCATTCATAACTTCGAGTGTAGTGTCTCCAATCATTACGAGAGCCCACTCTCGTAATGATTGGAGACACTACCCTCGAAGTTGCATGAGTATTGAACATGACCTATGTCTTGTCCATGTTCATTTTAAAACACACACTTTCGGAAGCTCTACTAAGGTCATCGAGTATTGTACCGAGGTCTTCTTTAGTCCCAGCCACGACAACTTTATCATCGGGCAAACCGAAGGTGAGTGATGTACTTGCCATTGATGTTGATGCCAGCCCTTTTCCAGGCCAGAACCTTGAAGACATCTTCCAGTACAGGGTAACTCTAAACGTTTGAAACAAAATCTTCAAGTGCCTGACTTGACGGTTTAGTTACAAAACTACGCCAGAAGAATTCAGAAGGTTATATACGTAATTTTATTTTTATGCTTTTTTGAAATGGTTCAAACAAAAATTATGATTCTTTTTATGACCTATTTAGAGCTATGTTGTTACTTTTTTAATTAATAAATACATTTTCATAATAGTAATGAAGTGGATAAATGTACCTACTTAGGAAGTAAGCAACATTGTTTAAGCATGAATCCTATACTCTATACACGAGTGTGAAACAAACGCTAATCATGCATAGACGTGATTGTATTGAGCTTCTTACTTCATGGTGACCCTGCCAGTACCCATGAAGTATGGAGCTCAATAGAAATACGTCTCTCTAATATATGTATAGGTTTCTTACTTAAATAATGTTGCTTACTTACTGAGTACATTTATCCACGTCACTACCTCCTTTAAAGTTTATAATAGCAGTTAATAAGGATACTTACGATCTCATTGAGACTGAGTAGTAAAAGTACCTAACCTACGTCATAAAAGATTTTCTAACTAACAAAACTTTTTTCCTGACCTAAATTATTCACCCATTTCAATACTACAAATTCATGACTTACTCATAAATCTGTCATTATAATCTTGCTTCAACAACCATGTTTTATAAAATTTTGTCGATACATGAGACATCAAACAACTCATTAAGAACGTTCATCGTGGCTTCAGTCAACTTGCCTGTCTCTATATCAAAACCTAATTGGTAGTTGAACAAAATAGCCTATTCCTATTATCATTGAGGAACGTCCATTAAAATATTTTGCTTTTGCGTTAGCAATGTAATGTCACTTAAACCATTTGCCTGCTGCGGCTGCTGCTGATAAGTAACACAGTTGGAAGATGAATAATTTTTCTTTACTCTAGAAATAAGGCGATACAGAGCATATTGTATTAAGCGACATTTATCTTGGAAGTTATATCTGTTTTTTTTATTGAAAATTATATCAAAACATTAACGGTCTCATTGATCCCCATTAAAGAGCAATAGCTTTTTATAATGTTTTTTTTCCAAGCTTTTAACCTTTCACCCCTCGATGTATCCTCACAGTGGCATCAAAATCACGTAGTTCTTAATTATTATTATTGTACTCCTCGTACCTGTCATATTTACACGCCCATTAAAACGAAGTAAATTGTTCAGATTAGAGAGTTAACTGTAAAACCTTCCCGGGTCGACGGCGCGTTGTGTTCCACGCGCGCCTCAAAGAGATGTCAGCAGCAACAGAGGGGCCCGCAAGGGCCGATGCCTGCCGGGGGTGCGGGTTGTTCGAAAGAGATACCGCCGCCCCTGGCACACAGGCAACTGAGGGGAACACGGGTGGGTTTTAGTCAGTAAAAGTCTGACACGCCCTCCCGCTCCACCCAGAGCGGGAGAAGTTATTTGATGATTTCCCACCCAGAAAAAAAAAAAAAAACTGTAAAACCTTTATCATTTTAATTTTGTGTCTTATTGGCCTTCATAACAATCAATGAAATTTGTACTTTGAAGTGATTATAGCTTGACTGACCACGGATCATTATTTATCCATATAATCTTAAGCAACGAGTGCATTGGGTTAATATTAATTCGGTGGTGACACAGCCTCCATTAGGTAATATTTGGCACAAACCCAGTGCAACCACAGCTAGCCATGTTATTGTAATGGCTATTGTGTGCAAATTACATTAGATAGTAATACATTTTATAGTAACAGATTTTGCCCTGATGGGTCCTGAGATCCATCAAGAGCAAAATCTGTTAATATTCTAATAAAAACACAGACGAGTTTCAGGCAGGGAAAATCGAAAATATATGGTTGGAAGGGATTTTAGTGAATAGAACTGAACTTATTATTTTGAAATACGACGCAAATTTCTTAAGAAAGAAAATGACTAAAATACCGTGATACTTTCACGGTATTTTAGTCATTTTATTAACAAATCGAACTCGTAACCTTATACTGATTAATTGCGCTAGCACTCCACTAGACCACTGGGTCGGTGCTACTTGTAAAACACGCAATTTAGTCAATCAAGACTAGTAATCCCAACTAAAGTACACTTCACAATTAAATGACATTGTAAATACCAAGCTATTAACACTAAAATCACAGTGACAAGTGCTACACCACTTTAACAACATTGACAACAAAATCTCCGATACGACGCACTAATGAGAACCGACCTACTTAGCAACACTTCAATAAAACTTAATGTACTCCGATATTTGATAACTTAGTTCCGACTTCAATTATATAATGAATTAAGTTAGAAGCGGAGAGCGGATCTAGCAATGCTTTTAATAAATACCTACATGGACAGAGGATGGAAACTAGCGTATTTATGGGCATAGTAGAAACATCTTAATTTATCGCAAGAGCAAAAGTGTTAAATGCTCTGCAAAAGAGAAAGTAACAATGCAGCGCGATGACGCAGTTAGAGTAGAAGGTTATTCCTTGAGTACCCCGATCCCCGAGGACCCCGTCCCGCAGGATCCCGGTTTAATTTTATCTTGATAAACTCATTTAAAAGTCAGTTTAGCTTAAAAGTACCCTCAGCAGATAATTATTTTAAATACAATTGTATTACTTACTAAAATTATAAAACTTAAATTTAGGGATCAGGAAAAAATCATGAAGTCTTGCTTGGTTAAGGTAAATATAGAGTCTCCTAGAGCAATCACAAGCTTTAATTATTATCACAATAGTTCCTTTTTAAATAAAGAAAATCAAAATACCTACTCTAGGTACATGCAACATTAACATAATTTAAAAAAACACGTTAAAACTGTCTCAGTTTCAGGAATTCGTTTTTATAATGTAGCATAGTAAATAGTCTCTAAAATAACCTTTTAAAATGTAAAATCAGTGTCACTTTCACAATGTTTTGTTACAATACAGAAAATCAATAATGATTAAAAAAATTGAAACTTTAACGTCTCATAACATGCAAAAATCGACTGTTATAATAATCAACATTGGTAATAAAAGTTTCAGAAACGAAATATTTACCTACACTTTCAACCTGTCTTTCTAAAAAACAACAATTTATTATATATCATTGTAAAAGTTACATAATAATATAAATAGTCTCACAATATGAAAATATCAGTCTTTTCAATTATAAATAAAGTAATTTATAAGTAATGATCTTTGGTAATAAAAGCGTTAAATATGATTTGAATAATATTTGTAACATTTATTTTATATTTTTGATATATTTGATTCAAACTGTAATTACTTTTAAAACCATGATTCGACATTGTACAAAATTTCAAATAAGTAAACTACTTTCGTGTTAAACTACGTTTTTCTACTTATGTAGGTAGATATTACAAAAACATACATTCAAGCACTTTTTATGTCGACCGTACAAATTGAAAAAAATAGAAAAAGGAAAAAAAAGAAATGTCATCATATTTCGATAAATCTAGTGACATTAAATTTTTTTCCCTTTTTCCCGTATTCGGTGTCGTCCGGGACGGGGGAATCGGGGATCGGGACTCAGGGAATAACCCGAATAGAATACTCTTTTTTAGTACACCGTACAATTTTTTTTTTTAAGGTGGAAGCTCCGAGGTAACCCGTGAAACTCAAATTTCCTTACGTTTTTTGCAATTTGCATTTCTAAGAAAATATGAATTTCAAGTCGTTTTTTTCTGGAATTCAGTTTTGCAATAAGTAAAATCTTGTATCTCCTGCAGTTCCTGCTTAGGACGTCTAAATTGTCGCTTGGATGTATGCCATGATCATTATTCATGCCACTTAGTACCTACTGCATCCTGTTATAGGCGTTGCGTAGGTGTACAATAATAATATAATACTGCCAATACCTTTACAACAACACCACATACAAAACAAACAGTAAACTAGGACAAAATATCATAACCTATAATTTCACATTTTCCCGCTTGTAACATAAACCGATGTTTGTATAGTGTTGATAACACTCTCCCCTCTGCAATAACACGCGGAAAGGGTAAAAACAAAACTCCATTAATTCAATTTACTTCCTGTAGGGGATTCTTATTGAAACACCTTATTACATACACTTTTCATTTATTAAGCCGCGCACTTATGGAATACTAACTCGTTTTATATTTAAATTTTTCCTAAGTAGTTTCCTACTAGGGTACAAGTAGCGGGTAAGCTCACTGATAATCATTTATATTTTATGCTTCTAAACCAATCAACAATAAGAAAGGCCGGGATATTTAGGTCAAGCATGAGCCTAATTCTCGACAGGTTTAGACCTGTTCGGACAAGTTTTTGCTTGCTCGTGGGCAATACCATTTGTTGCGTATGTGTGTGTAGGTGCCTGTTAATGTTTTACCTGTGTGTTTTTGTCGAGTTAGAACCTGTTTTATGGGTGATACCATTAGTTTAGATATTTATTTACCTTTTGAGGATGTGTGGGATGCTAACTACGTTTCTTATTGATTGGTTTATAGCTACATTAGGTATTGATAAAACTTATTATTAACTATGGGAGATGAAAACTATCCCTATGCTTAAGAATGTAACAACGAATTACCTATCTATTTTACCTATAAGAAAATGGTTTTTATTGTTTAATCAAACTCTTAATTATTAATCAGTTCTTCTTGTAGTCGCCAACAGTCTCCCCCTCAGTGCGTTGCACTCCATCTCGTTGGGGCGACGTTGCTGGTACGATCAGGACTAGGCGCGATGCTGGCCGCCGCAGGACACCCGCTGCAGTTCGCACGTCTACGATCCTGGTTCTTCCGTCTGGTCCGGGATGAGTGGCGACTATCTCGCCGCGTGGCCACGAGTACCGTGGCAGTGTGTGGTCGACGATCAGGACTATGTCGCCCAATGTAGGGTCCTGATAGTGAGGACCTTGGTTGTAGCGTGGCGAGAGAGTTGGTAGGTACTCTCTCAACCACCTTGACCAGAAATGATCGGTCAAGCGTTGGGATGTCTTCCAGTTGGGAGAACCGATGAGTTCTGTGTCGTCGAAGGAGCCAAAGAGGGTAGCTCCGCATGAGCGGCGGTGAGGAAATGGTTCGGGGTCAAGGCTTCTTCTTCTTCTGGGTCGGTGCTGATGGAGAAGAGGGGTCTCGAGTTCACGATGTGCTCGGCCTCCAGAAGCAATGTGTGGAGTATTTCTTCTTTAGGTTGCCGCTCGTGTAGTGTTGCTGAGAGAGCGACTTTTACGGATCGCACCATTCTTTCCCAGGCTCCGCCCATGTGGGGGGCTCCAGGAGGGATGAACTTCCAAACGATGCCCATTTTGTTTACTTCTTTTCCCAGAGTCTCGATGGCTGCAGTGATTTCTCTGTTGTCACCGATGAAGTTGGTTCCGTTGTCGCTCAGGATAATTTTCGGTGTTCCTCTTCTGGCGATCATTCTTCGTAGCGCGAGGATCATGGAGTCGGTTGATAGGGAGTTAGCCAATTCTAGATGAATCGCTCTTGTGGTGAGGCACGTGAACAAAGCTCCCCAACGTTTCTCTGTACGTCTTCCAATGGTAACAAACATAGGTCCGAAATAGTCTACTCCTAGGCAGGTGAAGGGAGGGCTGGTCTTTGTTAGACGTTCAGGTGGCAGATCTCCTTGAGGTGTGATCTGTGGAGTCTTCTTCCGAATTCTACACCATCCGCAGTCTCGTGCTACCTTTTTTACCATGTTTCGAAGCGATGGTATCCAATATTTCTGCCGGACCTCATTCATCACGGTGTTGTGGTTCCCGTGATTGAAAGCTTCATGGAGGTATTTCACTAGCAGCTGGGTTATTCGGTGACGTTTGTCCATCAGGATCGGATTCTTGTATGAAGCTATCAAGTACTTGGCGGCTCCGATGCGGGTGGATAGTCTGATGAGCCCGTCTTCTAATTTGATCGTGAAGTTCTTCAGGTTGGATGTCGAATTAAGGTCTTCTTTCTTACGCAGGGCAGCTAGTTCGTCTGGGAAGCTGTCTTCTTGCACTCTCTTTATCAGCAGTTGTTCCGCCTTTTCTATGTAGAGTGCAGATTTTGGTAGAAATGCCGCTTCTTTTCTGCTCGGTCTCTTTTCCGACGGTTGGATCTTCTGTTTTTGTATCTTTTTCCAGGCTGGGTCTTGGGTTCTTCTGGTGATGAGTTTTGTGATGTTCACCTTTTTCTTTATTTTTCGCTTGAAAACGTCTATGGCTTGTAGGTACCTTGCTGTTGCATGAAGTAGGCGTATCCAACTGGAAAATCTCTCTGGATCGGGCACGATGACAGGTATGACTTTCCTGACGCTTAACGTGATGGCGTTAGGCTTTTCCTCGCCCGTATCGGTGATAGAGACTTTTTTCTCTTCTGTAGGCCAATTTCTGGGATCTTCACGCAAGAAGGCTGGGCCATTAAACCATCGATGTGTTACATCGAATTTAGATGGGGTTTCTCTAGTAGCGTCGTCGGCTACGTTGTGTTTCGTTGGAACCCAGCGCCATTCTTTGTGCTTCGTCAGCTCTTCTATCTCGGCGAGACGGTGCGCGACGAAGGGCTTGAAACGCCTAGGGTCCGATTTGATCCATGTCAGCGCTGTTCTGGAGTCGGTCCAGAAGTATCTTCGGGTCGTCGTTAAATCCATTTCTTGGCTTGTACTATTGGCCAAGCGGCTTCCCAGTAGACACGCTTGTAGTTCGAGTCGAGGTATTGAAGTTGGCTTGAGAGGTGACACTCTAGCTTTCGCCGTTAGCAGCTTTACTTCCACGCGATTGTCCGGATGTTGAGAGCGCCAGTACACCGCGCAAGCGTATGCCTTTTCACTTGCATCGCAGAATGTGTGCAGCTCCCCCTCGGTCACGTCGTATGTGAAACAGCGAGGAATTCGAAGGTCTTCAAGTTTCCTTAAATCTTCAAGCCACTTTCTCCATTCCTGTTCTCTTGGTGGAGGTAATGTCTCGTCCCATTCTAGGCCGGACCTCCACAAGTTTTGAAGCATCACTTTTCCCTGTACGGTTATGGGTGACGCCAATCCTAATGGGTCGAAGACCGACATCACTGCGCTTGTCGCTTCTCTCTTCGTCGGTGCGCGTTTTCCTTCCTTGGCTTCGTCGGGGGTGTTCCGTAGACTCAGAGTGAAATGAAGACTGTCTTCTTGGATGTTCCAATTGAGTCCCAAGGTTTTCTCGACTTGATCCTTAGGTTCTCCTAGCACGATGGAGTTTGTCTTGGTGTCTGCGTCAGTGAACTCTTCAACCGTCGAAGGGTCGTTGCCCGCCCAGCCTCTCAAGAGGAATCCCCCTTTCTTGTGGATCTCATTCACATCTCTTGACACTTTGGTAGCTGTCGCTGCGTCGGGAAAGCTTGCGATGTAATCGTCCATGTAATGGTTTCGGTTTATCGCTCTGACGGCTTCTGGACAGCAATTGGTGAAATCTTCTGCATTTCTGTTCTTTACATAAATAGCGGTACATGGCGAGCAGGCGGCTCCGAATATTAATGATGTCATTCTGTATTCCTTATTTTTCCAAAGAAATCGAAGGCTGTCTCTATCTTCTTCATTGATTTTTATTCTCAGGAACATCTCTTTGATGTCTGCGACGACGGCTACTGCTTCTTGGCGGAACCGGAGCAGGACACCGAACAGTGATTGTAGCAAGTCGGGTCCTGCTAACAATGCGTCGTTCAGCGATTTTCCATTTGATTTAGCGGCGGCGTCGAAGACCAGTCTCACCTTCTTCTTCTGGGGGTGGACAACGGCGAAATGCGGCAGGTACCATGATCTTGAGGAGGCGGGTTCATCTGTTACTTCCTCGGCGTATTTACTGTTGATCAGGTTTTCGACCTGCTCTTCATATTTTCGTTCAAATTCTTTGTCCTTTAAGAACTTTTTCTCCATTCCCCTTAGTCGTCGCGCTGCAGCTGTTTTGCTTTCCGGCAGGCTTTCTTCGTCCGTCTTCCAGATCAAACCTGCACTGAATCTTCCATCAGGTAATCTTTTCGTCGTGGTATGCAGCAGGTCAAGAGCCCGTTGGTCGATGTCGCTGGACGGTCTCCTCGCGGCGATTCCTAGGGCTTCGATGTCGAAGTGGTTTCTAATCATCTTCTCGAGGTAATCATCTTTTCCTTCAGGCAATGTCACAAGATGTTTCACTATTCGTACCGCAGTATTATTTCTTGACTTGGTTCCGTGCAAGACCCAACCCAACTGGGTTCTGGAGGCTACTGGCTTGCTTCGGTCGCCAACTTTTACTTCTTGAGACACGATCAGATGCCAATTGTCCTGTCCGATGAGTACAGTAGGACGAGCGTTTGGATATTTCAGTTGCTCTGCTATCTTTTCCAGATGTGGGCAGTCTTCCAGATCCTGATCGCTGACTTTTTGGGGGGACAAGTGCAAGGCCTTAACGGTGTATCCTGACATTTTCTCCATGCTGCGCTCGAATCTTCCTCTGATCTTGATATCGACCTTCTTTGACTTCTGGCTCATTCGATGACCTCCCACGCCCTCGATTCTTAATTCTTCTTCAGGGCCCTGGGCTCCGATCATGTTCACGATGTCTTCTTCTATCAGGGTCACTGTTGATCCTTCGTCCATGAGGGCGTAGACTTCGGCTTTGGCATTTGGTCCCCATAGTTCTACTGGCACGATTTTCAAGTAGGCTCTTGATATCGTCCGCGTTGCATTCACTGTCGATGCTACAGCTTGGGTATCTTGCGTGGCTGGCTTCGTCCTTTCTTCTGAATGTAACATCACATGGTGACTTCTCTTGCATTTTCCACACGGCTTTGCTTTGCAGCTGAATCTTCTATGTCGTCCCAATAGGCATTTGAAACATATGAAAGCTCGCTTGGCTTGTTCCCATCTTTCTTCTATGGAAGCGTTGACGAACTTATTGCATTTCAACAGTGCGTGTTCCCCAGCACATTCAGGACAGGCGATCTTTTCTGGTTTCTTGGTGTCGTCCTTGCATGAACAGACTGTCGCTGTTTGTGGTTCATCTTCTTCTTCTTCATCCGAATCTTCCTCGTTCGATGAATGTTCTTCTTCATTGTGCCGTGCGACTCGAGTGGCGTTCACGCCGCGGGAACCGGGAGGTCGCATGCGGTTTCTTAATCCTTCCTTCTTCACCTTGGTACCCATGAACTCGTGCATTTCGAACTGATCCACCATTTGGTTGAAGAAGTTCATAAGGCTGATGAGGATTGGTTCATCATCTTCTTCTTTGGATGCTCTGTAATCGTACCACCTGAATCGCACCAGGATGCACATCTTCTCAATTATACGATTCGCTATATCACTTGAGTGCAGATAACTTTGCTTCTTCATTTGTTTCACAACGCTGACTGTATTGGCCACTGCTCCAGCGTATCTCACCAACTCTCTTGCGTCTTCAGACATGGGGGTCAGCTTCTCTATGTTTTCTATCTCGCTTCTTATCAGATAAGTGGGTCTTCCGAATCGGCGTTCTAATGCAGTTATTACCTCTTCTGGATCCACTTGTGTATAGAGAAGGGACTTCACTGCTTCTTTGGCTTTCCCTTTTATTGCTCTTCTTAATCTTCCCATGTTCTCGATTCCACTGAAGAGAGCCTGCGAGTCCTTGTATGTTGCTTTAAAGGCCATCCAATCTCTTGCGTCGCCGTCAAATTGGTGTAGCTCGCTGACATACTTCGGCGCGCGTTGCATAACCGCTGTTGCCTTGCTGTCTGTTGCTGATTTGACTGCTTCCAATATTGCTTCGGCCAGCTGACTGGCAGGGGTCGCCGTGGGTGGCGTCGTTTCTGCTGTGTGCGGCGCTTCCTTTGCCTTTGACACCCATGCTTCAGTAGCCTTTTCAGCAGCGGCTTTGGTCGCGGTATCTTCTTCATTATCACTCAAGTCCGTATCGTCTTCGCAGACACGCGTTAATTCCAACTTGGTATTCGCCAGCTTAGCTTTCATCTTGATTTCTTCCAATTGTAATTTCTCTAATTCTAATCTGGCTTCTATTTCTTTCTTCTTATTGCTTGCTTTGTTTGAAGTCGGCTTTGCCTTCTTTTTATTTTCTACCAAGGTAGCATCGGCTTCCTCGACCACGGTTGTGTTTTCGGTAAGCGCGCTGCCGTCTGTCACCTCTTCGGAGGTGGTAGCTGACGTTTCCGTAGTTTCTTCTTCCGTGGTCGAGCGTGTGCTATCTCCTTTACGGCTTCGCGTCATCATTATTTATTCACTTTCACAGCACTTATTGTCAATATTGTTCAGTAACTTACCGGTGTTTATATGTTAGTCCTTTAGCAGAGGACGCGTTGAAGCGAAGGCGTACACACACACTTCGACTTATACAGTACATACACACATTAAAACTTTAGTTCCGTGTCCTTTATGTATTCACTAAACACCGTTCACGTAACGCTTATGTATTCACTAAACACCGTTCACGTAATGCTTATGTACTCACTAAACACCGTTCACGTAATGCTTATGTACTCACTAAACACCGTTCACATAACACATATACTCATTACGCACGTTAACATAACACTTATGTACTCACTATGCACATTCACAAAACACTGGAACAAGCAGGGCTTCGAGTGACACTGGGCTTCGAGAGGGCGCGGCGTGGCTCGTAGTCGACCCTCCCAGCTATAATCTTCACTCGGCAGGCCGTGTGCCCGCCAACAGGTCTTCCGTGGAGGGCCTAGCTTCGAGAATAAGCGATCTTCCTAGTCGTTTATTCCCAGCAATAATCTTCGGCGGCACACGTAGGGCTTCGAGTGATACGGGGGCTTCGAGAGGCCGCGGCGTGGCTCGTAGTCGACCCTCCCAGCTATAATCTTCACTCAGCAGGTCGTGTGCCCGCCAACAGGTCTTCCGTGGAGGGCCTAGCTTCGAGAATAAGCGATCTTCGTAGTCGTTTATTCCCAGCAATAATCTTCGGCGGCACACGTAGGGCTTCGAGTGATACGGGGGCTTCGAGAGGGCGCGGCGTGGCTCGTAGTCGACCCTCCCAGCTATAATCTTCACTCAGCAGGTCGTGTGCCCGCCAACAGGTCTTCCGTGGAGGGCCTAGCTTCGAGAATAAGCGATCTTCGTAGTCGTTTATTCCCAGCAATAATCTTCGGCGGCACACGTAGGGCTTCGAGTGATACGGGGGCTTCGAGAGGGCGCGGCGTGGCTCGTAGTCGACCCTCCCAGCTATAATCTTCACTCAGCAGGTCGTGTGCCCGCCAACAGGTCTTCCGTGGAGGGCCTAGCTTCGAGAATAGGCGATCTTCCTAGTCGTTTATTCCCAGCAATAATCTTCGGCGGCACACGTAGGGCTTCGAGAGGGCGCGGCTCGTAGAACTAATCTTCACGTAACTTACCAAAATACGCAAGCTTCTTGTAAAACGCTGCTTATCTTCATACAGCGATATATCTTCAAGTAGCTTCTGTATTCTTCGTGTATCTTCAGGCTCAGGCTTCAGTTCTTCAATCCGGCTGCAGAAGGACCAATTCTTGTAGGGGATTCTTATTGAAACACCTTATTACATACACTTTTCATTTATTAAGCCGCGCACTTATGGAATACTAACTCGTTTTATATTTAAATTTTTCCTAAGTAGTTTCCTACTAGGGTACAAGTAGCGGGTAAGCTCACTGATAATCATTTATATTTTATGCTTCTAAACCAATCAACAATAAGAAAGGCCGGGATATTTAGGTCAAGCATGAGCCTAATTCTCGACAGGTTTAGACCTGTTCGGACAAGTTTTTGCTTGCTCGTGGGCAATACCATTTGTTGCGTATGTGTGTGTAGGTGCCTGTTAATGTTTTACCTGTGTGTTTTTGTCGAGTTAGAACCTGTTTTATGGGTGATACCATTAGTTTAGATATTTATTTACCTTTTGAGGATGTGTGGGATGCTAACTACGTTTCTTATTGATTGGTTTATAGCTACATTAGGTATTGATAAAACTTATTATTAACTATGGGAGATGAAAACTATCCCTATGCTTAAGAATGTAACAACGAATTACCTATCTATTTTACCTATAAGAAAATGGTTTTTATTGTTTAATCAAACTCTTAATTATTAATCAGTTCTTCTTGTAGTCGCCAACACTTCCCCTTGTACCACCACCCAGTAATAAAGCCAGTGTCACACTAACAACGGAGTATCGTGTCGAGATGTCGCATGTCGATGCAAAACAGTCATTAAGTGAAGTTGAATGGGAACTAGTGTCCGAGACCGATCTCAAAGAACTATTAAAATTATAGGAAATTAAACAGGTCTGAAATCTTCTAAGTTTAAAATGCGAAATATTGACGGTCAAATTCAGTGTAATAGATAGGAATTTCGTCCTACGCGTGGGCAGCAAACGGGATGCGATGCAATTTGACAAAAACGAAGTGTGTAAGTAGGTGCGTGTTGCTTCTGGAGTTTAGCATAACTATATATTCTCAGCCATTGGATGGCTATCGTGTCGAAATTAACACATTTCGCTAACGTGATTTAATAGCGGTCGTCTATTTGATTTAAACTGACAACATTTTCGAGTTTTGGTTTAGTGAACATCGTTTAGAGGATTGTTCGATTCGGTACAGACGCATATCCAATGGTTGCTAGCTATGCACAATTAAAAATACAAAAGACTAAAAAAGCTAAGCTACGCATTTCTAGCTTACATAAAACATTGATTACGTTAAGTTTATATTTAGAATTAGCTAGAAAGCGCTAGTTTGTTTGTAATCATCAATCTATTGTTGAACATTGCATATCTTGCGTTTAAAAGTAATGGCGTCATTATTTATCATTAATAGCGCGAATGCGACAGAAATTGTATCGTATTATTGTCGCAATTGAAAGTAACAGTAATGTGCTGAGTTTATTACTCAGTGAGAGTTACACTTGGCCCGCTAAGCTGTTGAATCATACACAAAAGGTCCTAAATAAGGTACCTGTCTGTAGGCACCAATATGAACTACTAAAATTAAGATATGAGCCATCACACAATATTGTATATTTCCCTAGTCTGTTCAGTACGTTTAATGCTGGATAAAAACCTGCTAGACACATTTGTCTAAATCACACTGTTTTAGGCCACTTGCATCTGTTGGTTAGTGGCTATATATTTAGACTAATTTATTGGCAGAAACGAATTTGCGGAGCTTAACGTACCCTTCACTAGCCAGTCACAACTGCAAACTAGCAGTGTGCCGAGTACGGCTTGACTCGAGTCAGACTCGATTCCTGATTTGGACTCGTCTACTCGAATACCAATTTATATTGATTCGAGTACGCCGTACTGGATTCCAGTACAGTCAGGAAGAATCGATTTTGTACTCGCTCGCTGCCTCGATGCTATTATGTGAGTACAACTGACTAGTATTCGAGTTAGGTTGACTCGCTCGTACTCGATCTCTGTTTACTGAAGCAATGAAGGATGCCTAATAATACAAGTTTGAACCTGCAACTATTTTTTGCTAGTAGTGAAATGATTTTATTGTAATTAACTTTATTACAACATAGCGCCGAAAAAAGCCTCCGGTGTAAGGACTGGACTTGAATTTCCAGACCATAGTTCTGGACTCGTATTTCTAGAGTCGAGTCCTGGAATCCAGTCAACATTCGAATACCAAACATGGAACTCGAGTACTAGGTTCGAAACGCGGAATCGAGTCATGATTGGAATACCGTATAAACCGACTCGAGTCGACTCGATCCACCAAAACAGGGATTCGGCGCATCACTACTGCAAAGACTCAACGCAATTGAATAACCCGGTATTACTGTGCTCAATATCTCAGTAGATGTCCCATTTTAGTGCTGACCCAGATTTTGCCCATCATCACCTCAAAATAGTTTAACAACACAACATGCCTTTGTGCTAACCTCTCGCAAAACTACGCACAATACCGTCGACCTTCCAGCTCTATTTATATTGTCACTCAACGAGATTACACAACAGCATTCAACCAATCAAAGTAGCACAAATACTGGCACAGTGGTAATAGGACATCAGGAACACCAGAAGGTAAATTTCACACAGTATTTTGCAATCGCGGAATAGCATGTGTGACTTTATCACTTTAGTGGTTCGAATTGATTCGGCGAACGGTTAATATAGATAAATCGAATTTTACTACTTCCTCTCACGGGAGAGGAACTAGTAAAAGCTAAGATTAGGTTCCGCAATTAATTAACGACAACCTCCTCTGCCACATAGCAATCCACTACTAATGTACTGAGACCACATCGAGGCATCAATCGGCAATGAGGCCTTATCAATCTTGGATTAACAGCATTGTCAGTGCAGCGTGTGTTGTCTTGTCTCTTGTGACTTCAGGTAATTGTTTCCACAAACAATAAGCACTCACTATAAACTTGAGCTTAACTGTGTAATTGTGTGCTGTCACTTCTGTTCCGTCGACTATGTGGTACAAGTGTGCAAGCTACACGTGTCGCTGTACGTCTTTTTGTCCTGCACTCATTTTCGGCAGACGTATTCAGTGCTGATGATATCGGGGCCAATAGTCGCGGCTGCCACTGACAGTAGCTAATTCTACGTTTTTTTAAATTTTATTATTGAGCGTTATTGTATGACACTTAGGTAAGTAAAGCTTCAAAAATACTTTTAGGAAACCTAGGTACTCATGTAAACACAAATAGCTGAAGCAAGATATCCAAGACTAAAAGCATAACTTCAAGTTACCATATCCCAGGCTATATCTCTGCCAAATTTAATGACAATCGGATCAGCAGTATAGGAGTGAAAGTGTAACAGACCGACAGACAGAGTTACTTTTGCATTTATAATATTAGTAATGATTTCTACTTGAGTCATCATCATCTGCCTAGCCTTTTCCCAACCACGTTGGGGTCGGCTTCCAGACTAACCGGATGCAGCTGAATATCAGTATTTTACATGGAGCGACTGCCTATCTGACCTCCACAACCCAGTTACTGGGTAACACGATACCCCTTGGTAAGACTGATTGTCCGACTTTCGGGCTTCTTACGTCCCGTAACGACTGTCATAGATCCACAAATGACAGCCGAGCCCAACGGCTTAACGTGCTTTCCGAGGCACGGAGGGGTCTTGGTATGTAAAGATAACCCATCCACGGACCAACCGCGGCAAGCGTAGCTTAACCTAATTGATCGACCCGTGTGGCTGTTATTACTTAACCAAAGCCCCTCTTTCTACTTGAGTATAGTTCTCAATGTTTTGTTGCTATAATGGCGCGTGCTAGCGACATATGGCAAATAATTTTTATTTAATATTTTGTGTTTCGCAATACTTACTATTTTAAAGAACCTACATAGTTCTAACTGAACAGACAGCTATGCTGCTGGAGAGTTTGTTGCGCCGCTTTTTTCCAGCTAAAGCACTAAGAAGTGCTGAAGAGCGGGCGCTTTGGGGGACTGTCTTATGTAGTTTTGACGTTCAAAAAGTGTTGACTCTTAGCCTAGTTTCAATTTAGAGTTCAAGGAATTTTAGATAGAAGGTTATTTATTTACCTACTTAGTCTAATGAATGGATGTCCCATGCAAAACTATAGAAAACTATTCATAAAAATATTGCCGTATCTTTGACCAGCAAACAAGATGGTAAGGATGACGCAGTTAGCATTACAAGTACAGAACTTAAAATAATGACGTACCACACCTAATTAAAAGCAATATTTTTAGTCATTTCAACCTTTAATAAAGACAACCATCGTATCATTAAGAAGGCATTTTGATGCCTTCTTAATGATACGGTGGTTGGCTTTATACAAACCTCTTGCCTCTGACATTTTAATGACAGACAATCAACCACACAAATTCGCACAAGACACTGACAATTTCCAATTCGTGACGGAAACGCGTTCGAAAGCCGAGTAAGTCACGACAAGACCCGATGATAACCGAACAAGTAAGCTGAGCTAAAAACCCCTCATTACTACTGCATTCTTCAGACGTGAGCGCGCAGACCTTTACCACAAAATAGTTAGATACAACAGAAGGTCGTCTCTTTACAACAAGCGTAAACGCACGCACACTGTACACGCGTCAATGTACAGCGAGTGTAAACGCACTCGTGACTATCATTCGTTTGAGTTGAGATTGCTTTACGTACAGTCAACACATGTTTATAACACTAATCAAACTATAAAAATGCCTTGTTGCTACGACATAAAGGCGCTGTCAATGTCAAACTGTTACCACGAGCATGCGGTTGACTCAATGCTTCAATGTGCGTGTGTGCCTGTTTTCACTTGTTACATGGAGTCAGCCTTCTGTATCTAAATATTTAGTCGATTTACAGTTTTGTTGCGTATTGACATTTCAAAGGTTATAGCGTAGGAGTATCGGGTTCTATTATTTCTTCATAGTAATGGATATTATTGTATGCTGTAGAATGGCAGAGACGTTTAATAAAACGTAAGCTATTGTAGTCGTTAGAGCAACAATGAGGATATTTTGGCATTAAATGTTATGTCTCTAGCATTAAGATAGGATAGAGTTTATTTGCTAACGATAGGAATACCTACTCGAGAGATAAGACTATTATTAATATTCATATCGAACGTTTTAAAGATAGGGTCCATAGGTAGGTGACGTAGAATTTTGGGACACATTTCTATTTGTGGTAATTGAAGATTCACAATTAATATTTTGCCATTAGAATTAAAAAGGTTAATTGTTTAATTAATCCTGCCATAGCCAAATCGATATGGCACACACCTTATACTCTTGCAAAGATAATAATATCAGCTACCAGATTACATAATAGTTATTAAGTCGGCGATAGGTATCTATATATAGAAATCAGCAACATATTACACAAACATAGCATAATTATCATCACCGGTCTAACGATAGACAAAGTGTCACATTAGGACTGTACAAAGAGATATACTGAAAGCGCTGTCAATCAACACCTTTCATATAATAGACATGAGGCAAGCGCGTAATCGTGCGGCTAACGTAACAGATGAGGCTTATAAGAGAGATAATGACGAATATTTGTCAATAATAATAATGTCTATGGAAAACATTCGATTTTCTCTAGGTAAGTAGGATACTAAAGTCAAAGGTTGTAAGTCGAATTGAACCCTCTTTACGATGAAAGCAAGTTGCCGAGAAACAGAAAATAAGACCTCAACCAGAATACAAATAACTCCCAATTGGCAATCCATTCAGTTACAGCAAAACTGACGACAACAGTCCTATAAACAACTCAGCATGACCATACATTTGCATCAACGCAATATTTACTCTGCCCATTCATTCAGCTCTGGTACGTTCTAAGACATCTCGCAAACAAAGGATGAGATGTCTAGACGCACCCACACATGCGTCCCAACGATTTATTGCTAATGGACAGAGTCCATTACAAAAATAGTGGAGTAAACTGTCGACGGGTTTCCGGGAACAAGCCATGGAGGAAGTCCACTATTGTGGCGATTGTGTGCGTCTGGCATACTAGCTTAATGACCGACACAATTGGGTTTAACTGCTTGACTCTGGTGATGAAATTTGTCTGATATGGAAAGATTGGTGTTATAATTTAGTGGGTGTGAATATTTTGTTTAGACGTGAGGACTTCCGCATTATAATCCCATGAAAATGACTCCATATTTGTGTTATTATCTCAACGTTGTGAGGCAGCTTTAGAAAATATTTTTGACTAAGTTTAAGATTAGAAATGTTTTATTTTATTTTATTTTATTCGGGAAACTTACAGCTAACATAAACGATGTTATTAAACAATATGAAACTGAAGGCCATTTACAAGTTTCTACTGATAAACACTTAACTTAAACATCAACAAAAATGGTCGGTAGGTACAAAATAACTACTTATGACTTAGGAAATAAATAATACACGCTTAACTAATGTGTTTATTCTAACTAATCCGTTGGCTATAACTATCAAGTTGAAGCGAATCTTCGCCAAAGTCCGATAATGTTACAGTGCTTGAGGTAATGCGACATAAGCTTTGCCATTCTGTAGTTCTTCATAGTTGCCTAACATTCAGTTAATAACCCCTGGTGGAACGCCGAACTAGGTAAACTCAGAGCTAAGACAGCAATTCAATAGAGCCAAAAACACTAGGCTCCTGGAGGACTGAGAGCAATACAAAGAAACCCAATATTTAAACAAAAAGCAGATTACAACTCCCAGAAAGGCGGCATGGCGGAAATTCTGCGAATCCATCGAAAACAGCAACGAAGTCGCAAAGGTTACAAAAATCCTATCGACCGATCAGGATCGAAGCTTTGGCGCGCTCAAAAAACCAGATAACTCGTACACACTAACTGACCATGAAACCAGTAAGGTCCTTCTCGAGACTCACTTCCCAGACTGCAACCTCCTAGAGAAAAAGACGTAGGGGGCTGAGCCAGAATGGACAACTACAGACCGAGACTGGTCCAGAGTCCACAGCATAGGAACAGAAGACAGGATAAAGTGGGCTATTAACACCTTTCAGCCCTACAAGTCCACAGGACTAGACTGTATCTTCCCAGCTCTACTGCAGTGGGCTGTTGACCACTTGACACCATGCTTGGTGGAGATCTACCGTACCTGCATAGCACTCAGATACATACCCCTGCCGTGGCGCGAAGTGAAACTCATTTCATACCCAAACCAGACAAACCCGACTACACACAATCCAAAGCATATAGGCCCATAAGCCTCACATCCTTCCTACTAAAATCCTCGAGAGAATCTATGATAGACATATCCGTGACGGACCTCTCCAGGTGAAACCACTTCACAAACAACAACAATCATATTCCACAACGGAATCCATACTCCATAGCGTGGTATCCAAAATTGAATGCGCAGTGGACCACATATACCCAGCACTGGATTCTTTTATCGACATCGAGGGTGCCTTTGACAAAATCATGTTCAATAACATTAACATGGCCCTCGACAGACACAACATAGACACGACCCTGATTGGGATCACCAATATTTTCAAATTGATAGCTATACAAGTCACAGTGAACGACACTATAAAAGGGGGCGTCCTCTCGCCGCTTCTATGGAACCTGGCCGTAGACAGCCTCATCAAAACACTAAATGACAAAGGTTACTTCACCGTAGGCTATGCCGATGATCTAACCATAATAACAAATGGCACCCATAAAAATACCCTATGCAATCTCATGCGCCAAGCCTTGAAAATAGTCGAGGAATGGTGCAACAAACACCAAATATCAGTGAGCCCCACAAAAACCGAACTGATCGTCTTCACAAAAAGGAGGAAACTCGCGCGGAACTTTCACGCCTGTTTGTCACTACCCTAAGCCTATCAACTGAAACCAAATACCTGGGCATCTTTTTGGACAGTTCAGCTACTGGACAAAACATACTAACTACATCACAACAAAAGCCAACATATCTCTGTGACAGTGCAAGCGAATGCTTGGCAGGAATTGGGGGATTAGCCCCAGAGTCACCTACTGGCTATATCCCACAGTTATTTAACCAAATATCACATACGGCTCTGGTGGCCCAGAACAGACCAAAGCACAGCCAAAAAAGACCTCTAAAAGCTGTAGCGGTACGCCTGTGTAGCAATCACTAGCTGCACGAGAACTACACCCACCGCTGCCCTACAGACAATGCTGGGGCTGCCTACTCTACACCTCATCATGCGGAAGGCTCTGGCAGCCTACAGGCTCATTATACCAGGAGCCCTAGGCAAAGACTCAAGAACACACGCATTAAGGAAGGTGCGATGAAACGACAACCAATGATGGCATCACCCTGCGATAACACCCCGAAACCGTACTACTTTCAAAAACACTACAACGTAGTACTCACAAAAGAACAGAACGATCACTCAGGCCTGGAAGAGCTAAGAGTATACACTAATGGATCAAAGACCGACTCCGGAACCGCAGTCTGAGTTTTCTCACACGATCTTAGAATAAACATATCCAGCCCGCTGGGAATGTTCAACACCGTCTATCGGGCGCAATGTGTGGGCATTATACAAGCGGCGGCGTATGCCATAGAAGCCAGGAGAGTCACGGACACCCACATACTTATACTCTCCGACTTCAGTTCTCCAATCCTTACGGAAAAAATCATTATATCAAGTTTAACACTAGAATGTCACAATGTACTAGAACGAGTAACAGTTTTTAACCGCAACACTGTGACACTGCAATGGATAAAAGGACACAGCAGATCACTAGGCATTGATGCTGCTGACAAACTGGCCAGAAGGGCGCGTCAGTCTGTGGACCCGAGCGCATCGTGCCCATCCCATTCAACCAACTACGCAGGTGGCTTCAGGAGTTCAGGACTACAACCACACACAAGGGGAGAGCTGATGGACCTCTACACCAGGTGGCAGGCAGTCTAGGGAAGCAATGCCATCTTTGGATAGCAGGCTGACTAGACGTCTGTTACGCCTGGACAGGGTCTGCGTCTGTTGACTGGGACCATCACGGGACACTGCCCACTAAACAAACACTTCTACACAATATACATAACGGGCAGCCCCCTGTGCTTGCATGGAGGCTGAGGAAACCGTTGCGCATGTAAATTTTGAATGTACAGGCGTAGCCCAAATTAGAACAGAAACCCTCCGGCACCCAAATCTTACACAGATGTTTTCAACATACCTGGGCCTCAAGTCTGCTATTACAATAGTGTCAGAATGGGCTATCATTGGTTTCATAATTGTTGATTTTGACAAGTTTGGTAATCTACTAATATAATGGCGTCATTATCACTTTCCAATGATCAGCCACTGACACTCCATTGAAAGAAATGGTATTTATTGGTACTCTCGTACATAATGACAAATGAATGACTGACTTAGGTGGTAATCTGCAAAAATTTAACACTAGTAAACTATAATATAATAATAAGTACTATGTAAAAATATTTATAAATGAAATCGGGTATGAATAAATGTTCACATTTAATAGTAGTTTTTGGAAAACCATTTCTACCAACGGGTTTTATAATAATGGCAGTACGACAATGCCATTATAACATAATTCTATTACGACACCATTGACCGACCAATGATCGACCATTATGAATTTAGCAGATTACGAACTTTTAGCAAAATGACAATGGGATCGTGTTGGAATGACGAATTTATAAAAATAACAGACTTGGGTCCCAGGAGTTATGGAGGGAGCTAGGCTGGCTGGAATCACCACCGACGGCCGCCATGGCTCACGAACAATGGTCTACTGGAACCTAACCCAATAACATAGGACATAGTTAATTACTGACTAAGTTTTAGTACTTCATAACTACATTCTAATAGGTCCTATTAGAATGTTGTTATGAAGTACTAAAACTTTCTGATTATGCGTCATAACTTGTGTATTCAATTCATAGAAAACAAGAAGCAACATTGAAACAGCTGTTTTGATTTGTAGAAAACGTAGTAAAATTACCATCAGCCTGCCAGCTTCAATATGTAACCAACACGGAACTAGGCGGCTCGTGAACAGGAAACGTGCAGATACAAAATGTATGGAGTAAGCCGCAGCGACAGTTGTGCCATATCGTGTGGTCTCGATACTGATATCATAATCGAATGTGTGCCTGCGCGGCGCTGACAGTTGTGGGAAATTATAACTGCGGGAAGTATTTTATATCTACGATTGCAATTGCAGACCGGCGATGACTTAGAAAATGACGCAGCAGTGTTGTATAACTTGCAATTTTATGAGTTTTGATATTAAAATGACGCGAATACTGAAATTACTGGACTGGCTTAAAAGGCTGGCTGGAAGGCTTAAAATGCCAAATACGAGCTTACGTCGTGCTTGCTCCGTATCTTTCATGTACGAGTATCGAGTAAATAATCTAAATCGATCAACATAAAATGTACTGCAATAACATAAAATGAAATGTATGAAGTACTTATACATTTCAAATGTCTTTCAAAAGACAACAGAATCAGTTTAATTACCTCTCCATCCCCAAACAATATCTTGAAGATGTTACCTCCATCTTTCTCTCATAATATAAAACCCTCTTGCACAAGTAATAACAGTACATAATACATGGCAGTGTATTTACAAGTACATCCCATTCACCCCCTAAACGAGTTTCCGTGGAGCCGGTCATAACTCAACACCCTTTCACGATAATTTAATCCGTTGGTAATTCGGGCCCTTTTGTCAGATATTCTCGTGTACAGCACAGGATGTCCCAGATATCAAACTAATGGATATGACAATGGAAACATTCGTCGTCAAAACTTAAGTACAAGAAACGCTTTACTGAATATGTGCCCCGTGATAAATTAGCATTAAGGTCATTCTACGGTAATCACGTTTTCAAACTGGATTGGCAATCGTTTCTACTGTCCAGCCTCATTCCTCTGGCAGTCACATAATCCTTGTCCTTGATAATTTATTGCAAAATTCTTGGCAACGAATGGACGGAGAAGTTGGTCGTTGAACTACTTTTAGCCCAGAAACATACCACCACCTAATTAAAGGAGAACTAAAAGACATCATTCAAAATATCGTGATTAATTGAATTTAGTGATTATTTATTCTTATATAGAGTGAAAGTTAATTGAGAATACATTCCAGGGTTGATTAAATTTCAATAGTACCTAGAACTGTAAAACTGTAAAACACGTGACAACGAGCGGTAAATGTACTTGAAGTGGATTGAGTACCCCCCAGTGGGTTCCCGCATTTTCGTTGCTTACCCTGGCCCTGGGCAGCCTGGGGGCTCAGTAGCCGTGGTCACCATGCCACGGTGAAGTGAAGAGGAACCCCAACGTTGTGCCGCTTGTCAGGGCTTTTGCCTCCAAGCCGACGACGTAGCGGCCAAAAAGTAGGTTGCGGTGAGGTGCATCGCAACTGAGGCGGGCCGCTATGTCAAATGGGAGGCATCGCGGCTGAGGGTCACAGGCTGCGCCTAAGGAGGAGTGCCGGTACTTCTGAGTAGCACTCTTCCCTTCCGTGGCCTGGACGGGGCCACCACCGGTTGATGGCAGACGCGGTGGGGGTGGGGCCGCAGGGGAGGAGGAGTGTTGGTATTGCATTGGCTGCTCTCCCTATCTCCTGCGGCCGAAAAGTGGTAGGCGGCGGGGCCACTGTGCTCACCCGTCGCAGGGGGACCAAGGGCGCCAGACACAAGGTCATCTGGGGCCCTTATGTTACTTGGTTTCTGGGGTGGTCAGGGCGTGCCATGTGTCCTGGTGCAGCGGTGATAGGGGTTCGATGACGGACAGCCGCGGCGGGTTCGCGGATGGCTTGCGAGTTTCCATGTTCCCATCTCAAGCGGCACTGGAGGACACCGTGGAGTTTTAGTGGGTTACAGTCCCACATAACTGCACTATCTCCCTGTGGTAGCGCAGTAGACATTTCTCAACGTTAAACAAAAAATAAATGAAAATATCCCCGGGTCGACGGCGCGTTGTGTTCCACGCGCGCCGTCAGAGATGTCAGCAACAACTGGTGGGGTCCGCAAGGAGAAATGCCTGCCAGGGGTGCGGGTTGTTCGAAAGCGATACCGTCGCCCCTGGCACACAGGCAACTGAGGGAACACGGGTGGGTTTTAGTCAGTAAAAGTCTGACACACCCTCCTGCTCCACCCAGAGCGGGAGAAGTTATTTGATGATTTCCCAGTAGACCAGTAAATTAAACATCTTTTTTGTTGTGCGTAGGTACCTCTGTATAATTTGGGCACTGTGATTAACCTAAAATACTAAGACCTCTTCTAAAAGGTCTAATCCAGTTCCCGTAGATCCCTGTAGAGTGTGTACGTGGATGGCCCACCGGTCGTCGAGTCGGACATCCGGGAGTCAGGCCGGTAGTAGACCGTTAGAACGGTCGCACCCGAATTATTGGAGCCGTGCAACCTACACTCATTGTAGTTGCGTCCGCACTGCTATGGAAATATGTCGCAGAGAAATTCAGAAGAACCATTGCTACAACTATAGCTGACTCCTCTGTGCTGCGGTCTTCTATAAGTGAAGGAGTACTTGCTTAGTTCCCAATGTTGGAGATTATTAATAGACATTTAGAATGTTCAACAAAATATGGATGTTTTGTTGGAGATCCTAAATAAACAATTTAACTCCAACTCCTACTGTAAAAACAAATTTAAGTGGTTAATAAACTTTCCTAATATGTTTATAGAAGGGCAGAATTTACCATGCACTCGAATACGTATAACACAGCTTCTCTCTCTTACATTCGCCTTTTTAATATCTCTGCCTCCCAAATTAATAGTGCTGCCAAAAATACTCACGGTTTTCATAAACAGAATTCTAAAGAAATTTTACAAAAAATTCAAACGCATAACTCGTCTGTGGAGCATCGCTAGAGACACTTTTAACACTCAAGCAGCAGATTACTATTTCCGAAACGCTCTAACGAACGTCCCTTTGAAACCAAATCAAAGTAAATCCGAAAAATACCCTCGGAATTTAGTTAAAAAAGTCAAAGATTAAACGTTCCTTTAAACTATTCCATCAATCTAGTTAATCTGGGCGTGTAAATAACGACAGGTCGGGGAGGGACAGAAATAGAGGGCTTTCAAGTGTTCCAGAGAGGGCGAGGATCAGCGCCATTTAATTTGAATTATTTAAGACTAGCTTTTGCCAGCGGCTTCGCCCGCGTGGAGATCGGAAATTATCCCAAGGAAAAGTACCGGTATAAAAAAGTACCCTTTAAGTTAATCTAGGTTATAAACTATCTGTGTGCCAAATTTCATCCAAATCCGTTCAACCATTTTACCGTGATTGAGTAACAAACATCCAAACTTTCACATTTATCATATTAAATATACATGTTTATAGTAGGATAGTAGGATTATACCTACTTAGCCTCGTCTTAGACTACGTTGAACTAAACTGTTAAACAAAAGACTTTAACTTTAGAGCCAATGATGACTTAAGAGACAACAATAGCCGAGATGAAACTGTAGCTAGTGATCATGTCGTGCAATTTGTCCAAGACAACAGTGATTGCGAGCAGTGATCAAATGTTATGGTAACCTGACCTTAAATAAACTATTGTAAAACAGAACGTGATAGGCCAATGCAATACTCTTCCTTATTTTAAAATCGACAAAGATGGCATAGTACCTAATTGAAATTACAATGAAGTGGAAAAAGAAAAATAGTAGACTTTAGAGTTGGGTTGTAACAGGTTAAACACGATATAGATATCTGTTATAACTGTTACTGTTACTAGTTTTATGGCTACCTATAAAACGAATAACCTAAACAAAAAAACTATACTTATACATAAATCGAATATAAACACTAATACGCCGTAAACACTGACAAATATTTTCGAAAAGATTACAATTACAATTCACCAGTGGGTCTAAAAAGGCCACATTAAGCAATTCCTCTAAAAGAGATTCATTTCCTGAATTCCCCTATGATTCTGCTATTTGACATTTTACTTTAATAAAGCAATTCATAATTTGGTGATATACAATTGTAGTCTTTGTTTGGTGACCATTTTACGAATTTCCATACAAAACTGTCAAATAGATGAGTTGCGTGCTGTCAACGCAGATAATATTATGAATTGTCAGTGTGTGACAATTTCACGATTTTAAATATGATTCATTATAATCATATTATGATTCTGCCAAAGTGGCCTTTTTAGACCCACCGTTCACCTTTCGTAAGAAAGAAAGCAGAATTAAAATTTCAAATTAGAAATTTAAAAAATGTCAACAAACAAATACTTTCAAATGAATATTATCTTCATTTCTGTCATGATAAAGTCGTACATACATGGAACATTTTGCGACCAATCTTGTCAAACCAAAGACAATATAGATAAAAGAGGTCCGTACACGATCACAATTTTTTTTTGGTTGCATCTTTTTTCGAATTATTATAGAATTAAAATATTGTTTATTTCAAACCTGACTAATTACTTTCAATGAAATTGATTTCATCTTTGTTGGGTTATCAAGAAAATTATATAAACCTGGAATATTTTGCGATGAATTCCGTCAAACCAAAGATAATTTAAGCATCCGGACAAATTGCCATAAAGAAAAATATAATAATTTTTAAAGTTTTTTGTAATGGTGACTGTGCAGTAACAGATAAGTAACACGACCAAATGTAGGAGTCACTTTTTAGAAAAGGTTGGTTCTTATCAGACCACCAACTGTATTTTACGGATTATAAATACTAGGTGCTTCTCTTTTTAGCGTAGTTTAACCGCTTTAGTAAGAGTGAGAAGTAAACATATTTCGAAGTAAATAAAACTAATAGGTGTGTCTCTTTTTAGCAAGGGTCATTCTTTAATGAGGAAGAGAGATAGATACCTGGATATTTTCCTTCCTTTGTGTGCGTGAGTGTGTATGAAAGTAACAGCCGTGGTAACAGTCTGTTACTGTGTGGAGACTGATTTATTGAAATAACAGTAACAGCCGTTGTAACAGTCTTTGTGGGTCTGTTATTTAAGTAACAGATAAGTTTTATTGGTAGGAACAGTTGTTATTTGTTATTTTTAAAGATCTGTTATTTATATCTGTTACGATAAATACGCCTCACTCCTAGTAGACTTCGAAAACAATTAATATTTCTGTACTCTATAAACTTGAGTGAATTAGTGTAGGAAACATTCGCAACGAAATTGAAAGCATGTTAGAGATAACTGCAACGTCAAACACTCTTGGACCAAACATAAATAATGATATAATTTTAAGCAAAATTAATCAACAGATTTCACGTTCACCATTCAATGCAAATCATCCACCAACACAGTTCAAACCATAGAATGTAATTGCCCAGACATATGACATTTCAGCACCACATCTCATCTATGATAATAGGTGTAGACTATTACAGCCACATTGTGTAAATATACAGATCGTTAATGATCTATGGGGGGTTGTGAGTGGAAAGGAGGGGGAGAGGGTTAATTAGGGGGTTGATGCAGTTGATGAAGGCTCGTGAGTTTGCTGAATGTACCCATCTGGATCGCGACAACACCAAGTACATACATACAGAAGGCTGGCTGCAGGCAACGTGCGAAAACAGACGCACGCACTTACAGACACGTACCTATCGGGATCTCAAACTAATATCAGTAACAATTTGGTAAGTGCGCTTGATTGCAGGCGCACTGTACGTAGACATGTGTCTATAAGTGCGTGCGCTTTCGCTCTTTGTATGAAGCTAACCTTCTGAACCCTTCTATATTGTGGCAACGTGTTTGCACTCGTTCAATTGACATGACAGACAGACGTGTTCACAAACGGGAGACGAGGTAAAACTTTGCCATACCTGCGGAGGTTGAGTCGTGTTTGGATTTGATCACACGTGAAGCTAATTGAAGGGGTTGCAGTTAACGGAATTTATATCTAAAGGAATTGTTTTACAAATGTTTTGTTGCTTCAGGTAATGTTATTGGTTCTCAGTAAGTATGTTAATTTTTATAATAATAAGTTTGATTAGCACACATCATGCTATATATTTCCAGTTTACGCTGATCTCGCACTGTACGGAAATCCTACACAATGCGAGATCAGATTGTACTGGAAATTACAGCTTGATGTGTAGCCGTGTGTATATAAAAAACGACACAGTATATAGCATATAGAAACAGTGGGTTATACTACCAAGTTTAAAAATTATTCTCAGATTTCCGAGCTCCTAAACTAGGTACACAGACCATAGTCATTATAACAATAGGAAGTAATTTTGCAACTTTATGACACAAATATTATGAAGCATAGAACAAATAATCAGTGAACTGTTATTGCAACAAAATCTATCCATGCCAAGTTATAGTGTTAATTTCTAAAATAGGAACTATTTTCAGAAGTATTGTTCGTATTATTAATGGTAGTTATTTAACATGAAAACCAGCTGTACAAATAATCTCCGCAGACTTGATTCACTTAGTATACAGTAAGCCCTGCACGGCTGCCGGGTTACGCAAATATTTGCCGTGATAATGCCGCGTCTGGTATCCCGTCAATGAGACTGCATTTTAAAATCAGTACTATAGTATTCTGACTTCAGCCAAATTATTGCGTTAAAAGATAGACTATTTTCTGCGGCTAGGCAGAACAATACGAGTCAGTGAAAATCTAGTTACTACATACTACTACTCACTAGGTAGAACCGTTTTATTTCTAAGTTAAACAGATACCGTGAATCTTTGCCAGACAATTGGATAAAAGCAGCACTATTACTTAACTTTCTACTTAAGATAAAATTCAAAAGTAGAAAGTTAAAAGCTAATTCAATACTTAATTTAATTCACATCCCTAACTCACGACTTACTACTGCACACACGCACACAGACACATAATCTGCCTTGAATATGTCTGCCTTGCCTTGGCCATTTTCTCGGGTTTTGTGCCTCAAATGGAAAAAAAATTGAATCCTAATAGGATTATTTCGTTGACCGTCCGTCTGTCTGAGCCAGTTGTCTGCTAAGAGCCTTGTTGGCAGGAACGCGTTAAGGTATATTTAAATTAATATCAAATATGTAGGTCTACGGTCCCTTAGACCTCTAAAACAATCGAGCTTCTAAGTCAACACAATAAAAATGCGGCCATTTATGCGACATTTTTACTATACTATACTCGCAAATAAATCATAACTTATAGGGTACCTACCTTCCTTTGACCTAGAATCAAGACATTTTGCAAAAAGCATTGTTTCACTGTTGTCTCAAGAAAAAAGTTAGGAAATCATTTCGTATATCGATGTATAGTCGTCCATGTTTTTCAACTACCAAGTTAAGTTTGTTTCTGGGATAATCATCCCAACTACGGAACCTTTCGTTGTGCGTGGTCCGACTCGCACTTAGCCGGTTTTTTCTATAGTAGCCTACAACCTGCCATGGATAAAACTACACTTTACCATTAATTTTAGTCTACATACATGGGTCCAAAAAGAAACGAAAATGAGTTTCGTTACAAAAAAAATATATGCATGTTTAAATAAAAAATACGCATTATTTCGAAAGAAATTAAAATGGACTCTCCTCTCCAGCATGTAAAATGTAGGACTATTTAAAATGTTTGATGGTTTTTATTATCACCCAAAGCGGGAGGTTTGACAATTTTAATAATGTAGAGTGCCTTAAAACAATTCTGACATTGAACTATTTTCCTTACTCGCCCAAAAAAACGTTGTTTTTCTTTGTAAAGTTATATTAATCCAAACTTTATTTTACCACTGTGACCAAATGAAAATAAGTCGACTATTACACCATATAAATGTGTGTGTAAGTGGTTTTTAAGAAAACACAAGTAGTGCATTACCGCGCCGCGGGCCACGATCAAAGCTTTCCCTAATGAGCCGGCTCTCTCAACGCCTTGCGAAAACACGCCGCACACGCATGGCTTCACATGCCATACAATTTGTCCGACTTAAGTACACAATCACATAGCTTTACACACTCATTCGTCATCAAAGACTTTAATAATGAAAAATATTTTGTTTTAGTTCTGGCTAATTGAGCCTGACGTTCAGTTTTGTCAAATCCAAGAAAGTGATTATGGACTTCCCATTTTCTGAATTTTGCATATTACAATGTGATATATTGCATCTGTGAGTGTGAGTAAGTATTTTTCAGCTTGTAAGGTAATCCCAGAGAGAGAGCAGAGGTGGCCCAGTAGTAATGGCTCCGATTTAGAAGCTGTAGGTCGTAGATTAGAATCCAGACAGCGGTCTTACTTTGTGTAAATAATTTCATCACCACTGCTCTTAAAACGGTGAAGGAAAACATCGTGAGGAAATCGGCGTGTCCTAGAACCAAAAAATCCAAGTCATGTGAGATCTCCCAGCCAGCACTACCCGCGTGGTAGATTACAGCCCACTCCCTCTCGAAGAGAGGACGGCCTGAGTCTCAGGAGTGGGAACATTATCGGCTGACCATTCTGTAGGTATCCTTAGGCTTAGGTCACTATCCTAATATTTATTTTAGGGAAAAGTGTGTCAACACTGTCAACTGTCTAGTGACAGTCATAATTACACAATGGTTTACCTAACAGAAAAGGCCTTTGCTGAATAGTCAAAGGTCTAGGGCACTAATGAACACGATATTTTTTAGAAGTGAAGACTTTTAATTGGCTGTCAGTCTCACATACTATTCTTTAATCTGTTTATTTTAACTGTGAGCCATCCCTATTGAATAAATAAATAATTAAATCAAAAAGTCCATTCAAAAACGAAATTGAGTATCTACTTACTATTTCCGAAACTAGTTCAGTTAATCACCAATATAAACCGACCTACCAAGTAAATGAGAATATATTGATTACGAGTCAAGTTATTTTGGACCGCGGTGATCTGGTAAGTCCAGTCTCTTTCCTACTTCCCGCAATCCCACCGAGCGGAAAATGTTGCGATGTTGGTGGCATCTCTTGGTTATTTCTTAGGGCTGCCTTATTTTAGCTTATTTCGATATTTCACACCCAAACTTTCACATGGAATAACCATTATATACATTTGGGTGTGAAAAATATATTTATTTTTATTGTAATTGATACCAATAGTTCCCCACGGTTACTGCTGAGAAAATAGGCTAGTCCTTAAAAGCTACGTGCCACATCGCACACAAAAATGTATGCACACAGGTACGCGCAGGTACTCTTTTCGCTTTGAACACTTGCCGAACTAACTCAGGCATGCGCTCACCTGTCCGCCGTATGGTCGACACTTACAACAGTACCTTTGTAAACATAGATATCTTCAACTGCACAATAAGTAAATTTAAAAGCCTCATTTGCCATTTCCTACTAGATATCACAACAAGTGCTCCTTAATATAGTAATATTGTATTGTATAATTTTGTTGCCTTTTTACTTTAATTTTAAACAAATTATTCTTAATTTTTTATATATTTCTTTACTTTTTCATGCAATAATAGTCTTTATTTATGTATTCCTTTTTTTATCATTTAACTTTTAATTAAATATTTGCCACACGTACTGCTATTAATGTTCCTAGCGGTTAGCTCTTTTTTTCTTAAACTTCTATGCCTACTTGTGGACAGCGTTGTGGGTTACTTTATAACCAAATTGCTATTTTGTTAAATTAGTTTTAAGTCCTTATAATGTAACTGTTTGCTGTTCCTCTCAATAAAAAATAAAATAAAATAAAAATAAAATAAGGCATTTATCAATAGAATATCATCTAACACATGTTATAAGGAAAATTGGCTTCTGTGTTACTGTTAGGCGGAAATACTACTTATTTCCACATTTTTGAATACAAAAATAAAGCGTGAAAAAGATAAGTACGTTAGATAAGGAATATTACATCAGAAGATAATATTTTTGGAATCTTATTAACAATACGCCGAAGATTTATTTTCTCTCTTAATAAAAACCTTTTTGGCGCCATAACGAGAATTTATTCGCCAATAAATCGTATACAACGTACATTATTCATACGTACATAATTTTCCGACAGAACACGGTTAAAAATTCATAAAACTGCTTCCAGTTTCTTTAAAGAATGTAATCGCTAAAAACTGGAGATAAGAATAAATTAAGAGAGAGGAAGTAGCATTAAAATAAAATTAATTCGTTTGTAAGATGTAGAGGTCGTGTCCCCCTCTGTGGCCGCCTCGTGTCGTCCCCGACTCGTCCCGATCTCGTACTTGGTGCGCTGTGGGCCGGTGACGCGATGATCTTATCGAGGCCCGTCTGAACTAACTGAAGTAATGCAGTATTAAAGTATAGCGTAAAGCAAGTTATGTCTGTGCCACGGCAGAAGTATTACTAATTGGAAAGAGGAGGGTATTTTTAGAATCTACATTTATCTATATGTCCAGAAATGCCTTCCTATAATGCTGAGGAAATGGGAAGCAATTTTCACAAAGTAATCTAAAGACATAAGGAAAATCATGGAGGACTAATCAACCGCTGGTGGCTCCGCGCAGCTGACGAGAGAAAATTAATACATTAAAATTAAGAATGTTTCTTAATAGCATCCAATCCTATATGTATCATTAGAAAACCATCCTTTTGCATTGACCACGTCAAAAAATCTTCGTTCGGTATTTACGCATCATTGAATTAATAAGTTCTCCGGGCAAAACTATCCAATTGTATAGAGACAGTATAGAGATATAGCCGAGAGAATGACTTTTTCGATAATATATAATAATTTTTCAGGAAGGCAATAAAGTAATGAAAGATTGAAAATGGTTAGGTAACGAGTTCAATTTACAAAAATGCAAAGCAGTAAAAATAACATAAAAGTCAAGTGATTCTCCTATTCTGCAAAGATTATAACAAGTTCGGCTACTAAACGAACCTCTCCGCACAAACTTCTGCAGTTACACTTTGCATTCGCGATCTTAATCCGAATGGGGAGAAGTGAGATTTTTTGTAAACGCTCATTACACTTAAAGGTGGGGATTAAGATCATTTTGAGGGATCCGACTTAGACAGACGAAGGTCGACGAACCCATTCGGATATATTAGACTAGTGTAAGACTCGTAGTTTTATGTAAAAAGTAGACGAGGGTATTACTACAGACGTTCATATTTTTGAGTCGGTAAACTGTAGCTTCAGTGTTTACAGTCATAATGAAATGCAATGTTTGGATTTCCTCGGGAGCATTCTCTCCGTCAGGGTAACTTGGCGCTGGGATTTGAATAAGGATCGTGCAAATTATAGCATAACATTTGGTTTAATGACCATTCATTATTGGAATGGAAATCAATTACTATGCACTCATCATACAATTGGCCAGGTAAATATTTAAGAGAACCTTAAAAATCTTCAAGTTTTAAAAGCAAAGTAATTAATATTGCATATGTTACTTGGGCAATAGAGCTATAGCGGTACGAGTAACAGGATGTAAAGTTCACTCATACTCTATGGTAAAGGAGGATCCTCCGACCAGACGTGTGTTGTGTCTGGTGGGTTACTGCTCGACGGTTGATGTCGGGATTTGTATATATGTAGATCGCGCGGTAAACTCTGCCTGCGCGATGTAGTTGATGTAGTTGCGGCGTGAAGTCGTCTTGAGTAGTTTGCATATGGCGGTGTAGATGGCGCCACTTCACTTTTTGTGTTTTTCCACATTTGTTGATTTGAAGTTTCATATGTGCCATTGTCGATGGCCACCACAGAGCCATAAATAGGCCAACAGCATGACGATAGCTGTTGAAACAGCAGCCCTATCATGCCGCACGTGAACGAATGTGGAAGTGACAGTTTATTTCGTTAGCCACTTAGTAGCTGATTGACCTGGGAGAGCACACCACTCACACACACACGGTATCGTCCTGACCTTAAGGATCTAGCGGGGTAAAAGTTTCAGTTCTCACAATAATTATTTTCTGTCTGGTCGAACCTTTTTTTGGTAGCTTTGAAATTCGCTTCATGACGTAATTACAAGCATCCAAAATATTACTTAAATTAGTATTAAAGAAAAGAAAAGAAAGAAAACAAAAAGAAGAAATCAAGAAAAAATATGAAGAAATCTTTCACTTTTAAATTACAGAAATTTTGCCCGAAGCGTCCTTAATTACAGCCAGACCAGACATGATTTATAAGCTAGCAAGTTTACTCAATATTTTAAAAAGTGTTCCAGCAATACACAAACCTAATACTTTTGTTTTGAGATATTGAACGTAGTATCAAAATGTGCTTTAGCAGTTCCTCTCAGGCAATGCTAAAACAATCGTCAGTCGAAAAATAAATCGCTAGTTTAGTGAACTTTTCACATTTTCAAAGACACGGCAGCTCGAGAAGTTGGCCGGAGCTCGACATTGTTAGTTTTCAGTTTAGAGATCGCGGGTTAAGCTAGGATACAATTGAGATTGTACGGACGTCGCTGGCGCAACCCATGAGGTTTGGGATTGAGTTTTGTTCCAACCATCCAATTCTGAATGCTTCTGTAGAGAGTATTTCCGTGTCATGTACAGTTTCTATTTTTGCATCTCTTCGGTAAAGCACCATTCCAATAGAACTGTTATTCTAGTAGTGTACGGACTGTAGACTTTTGTCTATTTCACTATATCTTCTCTCTATTTATCTAGCCCTGGAGTACAGCCACCGCTTCGTTAATTATTCTCTCAAATACATTATACATCATTAACAATAGAAAGCACAACCACGTCGCTTGTAACTTGGCCCTGTTTCGTGTTCTCAACTTAGCGGTCAGTGGATTTTAAAGACTTCCTACTTACAGTAAATTCCATTAAACCTTAGAGTTTGCGATAAGTTTCGGGTAATTTAAACTTTACTTATCGTTTGATTTGTTTGAATAAACACTGTTGGCTTATTCTTTGAACCGTTTCTTCTCGACGTTGAGAAGATGACGAGTGTCAGTTATGCAAATTACTAATAGCGATTACGTCGTTGAACATCAGCATACTGTGCTTATTATTCCAACTCATATAAAAGATTAGGGTAAGAAAAGTAGTGAACATAACGATCCATCATAATAATCGACACTAACGAATTAGTAGAGCCGCAATGATCTCTGACCTGACCAATGCCTATCAATCAACGTGATCCCGCTAAACACCGCATTCTGAAGTACATGACCACACACGAACGAGTGATAATGAACCCTGTGTAGAACGAATTAAGGAAACATTTACTTTGATAGACACACATGCGCTAAATACCCACATTGACGTGATTAATGAAACAGATCTAAATGTACATGGGGAGGTGTTTAATCGTTACATTGATGTATTAGTTCAAATAATAGCGGCACTTTCTTAAAAAAGTATTTTGTACTAAGGCTTACACTGAAGGAGGAACGTTTTAATCTTTGCGGTGGACCATAAATCTATGTGAGACAATGTAGGAAAAACAAGGATCTGACACGGGTACAGTGATAAGACAAATGCGAAATAAAGCTTCTTTCCGAGGTTATAAGAAGTAATGCTCATTAGAAACAAATGTTTCCTGCTAATAATCCAGAGGCGGACATTTTATGTTTTTACGTAAACGGCGATACCCAGACGTTGCGAGGAAATTATTTTCTTGTTTCAGTTTAAATTCCGTTTGAAGTTTTCTTGCTGCATGTCTGGGAGGTTTTTGCTGAGATAACTGTTCAAGCTTTCGAATGAGCTTAGCAACGTTCAGAACTGCTGCAGCGTAATGTTGATAATATAATTAAACTTAGAAAACTAATCAAAGAAATAGCTTATTTTGAACTTGAATATGGAGGATCTGATAGAAATGATAGAAATTATTATAATGTAAGTGTAACACGACACTATGCAATACTCAAAGCAAAACAACTAAAGCTATTCTCGAGTATAATTTATTTCTTCATTTGAATACACACCATCAAGAACTCGTTACGAATAATCAATCAATCAATCAATCAATCAATTTATTTTCTCACCACAATATACATAATTATTTTACATGGGTCAGATTCGACAAGGATACACAATTCAGGTAAGTATATATTGTGGGAGACTGGTGCCTAAGCTAGGCACATAGCCTGTGTTTCAGGACACCAGGATCCCACCCCTTTACATTTTCATTTTATAAATTATGTACTGAGCGCGCTGACAGAATGTAGTAAGGAGTCATAAGACATTTTTTATTTTTATTTTTGGTATGATTAATATCTAGGTTAAGTATGTGAGACGAATGTTAGTAGATGTGTAGTATGGGTGATTGTGTGGGTGTGTAATGGTGTGGGTGTGTGAGGGTGTGGGTGTGAGAGAGTGTGATTGTGTGTTAGATCATTCTAAGGATGTTTTCAGTATCATTATAGTTTAATTTTAGTAGCCAGTCAGTTAGCCTCTTTTTGCATATATTCTTTGCGAGACTAAAGATATATAACACCTTATGCATTTTATTGTATAAGTAGCCACCTAGATAGCAAAAGAAACGCCTTGCGAAAATAGTTTTGCGACGTAGATGATGGCGCTCCACTGGGTCATATCGTCTTTTCCCCCTGGACAGCGTTGGATTGTAAACCAAGAGAGTGTGTTGTTTCAGCAAAGTGTGCAATATAAACAGTTGACGCACTGTCAGGACGTTACTTTCTTTGTATAACTGTTCAGTGGGGTAGCGATACGGACGAAAAGACGACACTTTCAGAATAGCTCTTTGGGATCTTTCAACTTCTATTAGGGTAGTTTTTGGAGCACCACCCCAGGAGGTGATGCAGTAGCATATTATAGATTGAGCAAGGGTATAGTACACTGATTTCATAATATTTTTATCTACTACATGTCTCAGCGTTTTGAACACGTATATTAGTTTCCGTAATCTGTTACTAAGAGTGGTTATGTGGTCTTGAAATCTTAGGTTTTTGTCGATTGTTATTCCCAGGTACTTTACATTTTCAGCCTTGGTGAGTGACTCACAGTTACAGCTACGGGTATGTGGGTTTGTGCAAGAGTGAGCGACAATCGTATTAGGTGATGTTTGGGAGGATCCATTGTTTTTCATTGAAAATGCTATATAATTGGTTTTGGTTGTATTTAGAGTCAATAGATTGTCGCGTAACCAGTTGGATACCGTATTAAAGCCCAGTTGTGCACACTCATAGACCGCCTCCCACGAGTTCGCGCTGAACAAGAGGGCAGTGTCATCAGCAAAGCTAATGATTTTGCCATTGGGGATAGAGAGCATACCCAGATCGTTGATATAAATGAGGAATAGTGAAGGTCCGAGTACACTACCTTGAGGCGTGCCGTAGTTAATCATTTGTTCCTCGCTGATGAATTCATCTATCATTACTCTTTGGGTACGCTCACTCAGGTAGTCTTTGAAGAGGTCCAGTGGAAGTCCTCTGATTCCCAAGTTTTCCATCTTACGAACAAGAATTGGGACAGAAACCGTATCAAAAGCCTTAGCAAGATCTAGGAATATGGCCATAACTTTATCCCCACTATCCATGTTTGTGACCAAATAGTCTGTTAACTCATGGACAGCGTCAGAGGTGGATTTGCCTGAGCGAAACCCAAATTGAGCTGGTGCGATAAGATTATTTTTTTCCAAGTAGCTCACAAGTCTGCTGTTCATTACCCGTTCCAAGATTTTGGAAAAAGTAGTTAGCACAGATATAGGTCTGTAGTTATCTAAACGGCTCCTGTCCCCACTCTTGTAGACCGGATGAATTATAGCTTTTTTGAACACGTTAGGAAATTTACCTGTGGACAGAGCAAGGTTACATATGTACGTTAATGGAGGCACAATCACGGCCGCGTGTTTTTTCAAGAGGTCACCAGATATCCCATCCCATCCCGCGGCACAGTTATTGCGGAGCGTCATTAATATTCCGGCTACCTCTCCCTCATCTGTTGGGAGCATTACCATGGATTGCGTTCCGTTATTTAGGTTTCCTTTTATAGCTCTTGTTTGTGTACTTTTTATGTTTTTAGCTAGATTTTCACCTATGTTAGCAAAAAAGTCATTGACATGGTTTACAGAATTTTGTGGCGTACTTGATGAGGCTAATAATTGTGATGATGTGTTGGCCTTTCTTGTCGACCTGTTGGAGATATTATTTATAGCCGACCATAACTGTTTTGTGTTTTTTCCAGCTTTTTCGATCTCTTTTTTTTCAAATTCAACTTTTAATTTCCTTA
This sequence comes from Polymixis lichenea, assembly GCA_949091785.1. Classification (NCBI taxonomy): domain Eukaryota; kingdom Metazoa; phylum Arthropoda; class Insecta; order Lepidoptera; family Noctuidae; genus Polymixis; species Polymixis lichenea. The sequence continues at coordinate 23,712,301 of OX420944.1, forward strand.
ATAGTTTATTGCAATAGTTTCTGTACCTAGTAAAAGTAATTTTTAAAATGTTGTTATTTGGCGCCTGTTTAAATTTTCTATGCAATGTGTCTCGATGCCGCATACAGCGAAGTAGACCAGGAGTAATCCATGGCTTTATTATTTGTTTTCGGTTCGGGGTCTTACCAGATTTGGAGTTTGAGTCTATCACGTGTTTTATCAATCTAGTTATTGTTTCCCCTGCCACATGAGGATCTTGGGTCTTGTATACTTCACTAAAGTCTAGCTGTTTTAGGTCTGTGTCTATCTTAACGTAATTATAACGAATACATTTTTTTGTAATTATTTTAGGCATTCGTTTTGACAAGAATAACATTACTGTGTCATGATCTGTTAGAGCAGAGTGTGCGACTGAAGTAGAAGCTGGTAGTCGAGTTTTCAGGATCACGTGGTCAAGACAAGCTTGTTGTCGCGTAGGCAATGTATGAGCAGGTAAAAGGCCATGGGTAGCCAGTAAGTTTAGGTAGGAATGTTTAGGGGAATCCTTGCAGAGTTCATGTATATTTATATTTATGTCTCCCGCAATAATTATGGTATTGTATTTGTATAGCCTACTTAGGGTAGTATCTAATGAGTTTAGAAAATTATCTAAGTCTTTGTACCCTGGCGGGCGGTATATCGCTAAAAGAACAGTATTTCTATCGATTTTTACTTGGAGACAGTTAGCATCTAAGAATGACGGCTCCTCTGCAACTAGTTGCAGTTTTTTATGCACATATAGGACTACACCTTCGTTTTGTGTATAATTATTGTATGTAAGATAATAGTTATAGTTCGTCAACTCGGGAATATTATGGGTGTTAGGGAGCCAACACTCGGTTAACGCGATTATGTCCCAGTCAACTTTTGTCCGAGCAAGTGTAGTCATAAAGCCCGCCATGTTTTTATTTATTCTTCTTATGTTCTGTGTAATGATTTTTAGTGTTTTATTAGGTACGAAATTTGGTGGAGTACAGTTTTCCAAGCCACAAGTCGAAGCATCCGACACCGAGACAGCATCTAAGTTGTTTAGGTTGTTTTGTGTGTTATCGAATGTTAATATTAATAATTTCCATTTTTACATTTATGTTTTGAGCGCTGCTTATTAGCATAGCCCTAAAGATCAATATACTGGTACAGATCAAGTGCGGTAGTACAGATAGTTGGCTTTTATTTATAAGGTATGTCGGCCAATTAAGTTTGTGTGCGTTATGAGTGTGGAATGCAAGTAACGTGATTGTATAAATGATGTGTATATTGTATTGTGTATGTATAGTTAATGTTAGTAACAAGCTTATTTGTATTGAACAGTGGATGTATAATTGGTTAGATTTTATATTAGTGTTAATTATTAATGGAATAGTATTAGTGTGGATTAGGGTTAACAAAACTGTGATGGAAAAGGTAGAATGTACTGTTAGGTATAGAGCTAGTCATTTTTCCTTACGGAGATTCGCGATGTCTTCGTCAGTTTTGATGAGGCGGCTTGACATTCCGTCTTTCTCGCGTATATACACCTTGCCATTAGCAACCCAGCATTGATGGTAACCGAATTCCTTCTTAAGTTCCCGGGCAAGATAATGCAGGCGTCTAGTCATAGCCGTAAGCACTTCATTTACGTATAAGGGTTGCCTAGGTCCATTTTCCACTAGATGAGATGTGTTCAGGCGATTTTCCTTGTTGTGCTTGTTATAGTCTTTGGTCGACTTAAGAAACTGTTCTTTAATGTTTGCCGACGTGAATTCCACTAAGACTGGACCCACCGCGTCAGATTTGCTCTTGTAACGGAAGATGTTTTTTATCTCAGTTGCACTCACCGGTTGACTGATGATTTGACCCAATTTCTGTACTGCGCCCGTAAGGGAGTTACGAGTTTCAAGGGTTGGCGCAGGTAGGTTTTTAATCTCAATCGAAGCTGCTTTTTGTTGCTTTTCTAAGAGATCTACCCTGATCTCAAGCGCTTTTATAACCTTTTTGTTGCTAGTACATTCCGCCCTTAAATCGTTAATTTCCACCAAGGCATCATCATATTTTTCTGATAAGAAATCTATTGTCTCTTTGATTTTTTCATTCTGACTTCGTATTTCAGAGTTTTGCAAGCTGATCGCAGTATTTTGGGACCGTATATCCTCGAGAGCCAATTGTAACAAATTCATTTTTTCATTTTGATCATTCTGTTTAGTAACTAGTTCAGAGAACATTTCCTTCATATCTTCCATCATTTTCTCCATTTTCATCATGTCGTCTGCACAGCGTATCTTTTTCCTATGGGTTATATTTATATTGTTATCACTGTTAGTATTAGTAATCGATGCCAGATTTGGTTCCGAAGCCGATTGAGGCGAGGCAGGTGGAGGTGTGCGCCTAATACCGCCGAGCATATTGGAAGTCTTTATGCGCAGGAGTGACCGCTATCTGTGTTTTTTACGTAAACACGGCTCGCCGCTTCGTGTTCCACACGCTACGAATATTTGCGAGTATTATTCGAGTGCGCCTGACCGCCCGCTGGAGGTGTGTCCTTCGTCGCGATAGCTAGCGAGCGAAGGCCGGTCAATGACCTCGCTAAGCGTCGACGCACCGCTCGTTCCTATGATGACTCACACGCTGCCGCTGTTAATTTAAATATTTTTGCGGTTGGGTTGAAGAAAACGATGATAGCTTCTGTGTAATTTGACGGATTGAAGAACTGTTTTGGGCACCACAATACACGTACAACTGTCTACATAACGATATATTATGACACTTAGATTTTGCACTTTTTACACCTGTTATGATTTTTGAAATTAGGTCAACTAACTAGATACGTGTTGTCGCCTTGCGCGCGCGGGGCGTAAGTAATATAAACAGACGCCTCCATACATTGTAGGCTTTGTTTACTAAGCCTTAACCGTATTTCCTTTGATATCAAAGCCCAATGTAGCAGTATATAGCGAGGCGTTCTTATGTGCTCGACGAACAAGCACGGTGATGTGTTAGTGAGGCGACAAGCGCATTGACAAAGCGAGCCACTACTGTGATCGATGGCACAATTTATCAACTATTTACTGAACTATTCAGGGGCCCTTATCGCACCGAAACAAAAACATCTCAGCGATTTGCAGAGGACTCAACGAGACGAGTCGGTATTTGCATAAATTTGCGTTAAGTAAATGGGGTCCCATGACAAGTTTAATCTTGTCTTTAGAATTTATTGCCTCGTAGTGCCGGCTGCAACGTCCCAGCATTTGCATTGGCTAAATAAATATTTGCCCTCAGTTTAAACTGAGACATCTTCACTGCCTTTCTTCCACAAACACTGTTGCTTTTGTAAATGCTTTCGATTAAATTATTGGACTGATAAGATGCAGCTTCCTGGTTTTACCTACTTATTTTAATCATGCATTATTTTAAGTTCACAGTTCCTTGAGATCGAGTCAAGTTACGAAGGTAATCTGGACTTTTTACTATTTGGGGGCACGGTAGTGTCCCCGCCAAGACAAGCCAAGCGGAGCGCAAGGGCTCTACCTGCCTGTTCTCGAAGTGCTTCGTGGTTTTTTTGAACCCTTGTAACTTACCTACTTGGGTTTGGATTACACCAGATAAACAAAATTCTCGGGAAATGTTGTCAATAGCGGACTTATTAAACACATACCCCCTTATTCACAAACATTGCTTAAAGTTACGTATAGATTAGCGACTAATCAATCATATTCTGTTTGTTAACCATACACGTTCGCCAATCCGGGCGCCAAGCGTGGCGATTATGGAAAATCCCCCCTTTTGGGGGAGGTTTATGTCCAGCAGTGGACGTCTTTTGGCTGATATGATGAACCATACACTTTTGACATTTAAACATCTCTTAACTTTGGGCACGCCACGATTGCGGCGGTAAGTCCCCTCTTTGAGGAGTGGCTTGAGAGGCGGCATGGCGTCCTCACCTTCCGACTGACTCTGGTCCTCACCGGACACGGCTGTTTCGGGAGGTTCCTGTTTCGCATAAGGCGGGAGGAAACGCCCGGGTGTTTCCATTGCGAAGATCGCCCTGAGGACACGGTGGAGCATATGGTGGAGGTTTGCCCGGCTTGGGCGGAGCACCGCCGTGTCCTTATGGAGGCGATCGGCACCGGCAATCTCTCGCGTCCGACCCTGGTCCAGGCCATGGTACGGAGTGAGGAGAGTGCATGGCTAGCAGTCGCTTCCTTCAGCGAAGCACTGATGCTCGCAAAGAGGAAGGCAGCGCACGTGAGGGAGTGGCAGTACATGCTCGGCCGGGTTGAAGGCAAAACCCCGCGATTCGCGATCTGCGATTTTTTCAGTTTTTCACATTAATATACCATTCGAATCGGCATTTTATTCTTTATCTAATGGTAACACAAACTAAACCGCAGGACTTATAGTTCCCGAATTACCGAATGTAAAAGCCGATTATATAGTTATTAGATTAAATTAAAAAAAAAACAAATAAATCGAGAAATTGTATCTTTAGAGAATTAAAAACGAATAATTTGTAATAATTTGTCCGGATGGATGAAAAAAATACCAAACTTTTTAGTGGGTTTAAGTACTACATTAATGTCAAGGGAAGGTCTTAGTCACTAAAGGTAAAAAATAACATATTTGAATAGCACTTTTTGGTTCGTGAACATTCAAACTAAATATTCCTATACTAATATTAAATATAGGTAAAATTTGTTTGTAAGTTTGTATGTAGGGGTAAACTCTGGAACTACCAGTCGGATTGAACTTCAATTCGGCATCCTTTGATTTACAGGCTATTTTACAAATATCCAGTGGAGATGTAGGTCTTTTGTATTACTGCAGGCAACTAATACTATACAACATGCGATTTATGAGATTGGATCGATAATTTTACATTACTTAAGTGAAATGTCCGATCATATTGACGAGGTTTCATTATTTTCAGACACATTTTGAGGACAAAACAGGAACCAATATATGGCCGCTATTTGTTTTGGGTTGTCCACAAAATCGACCACCTAAATTTGATTGAACACATTTTTTTAGATTCGGGCCACTTACACATAGAGGTCGAATCTATGCACAGCAGCACAGACTCGCTCCAAAAGCACTCAAACATAGGTATACTCAATGACAGAATGGTTGAATATTTTTCGACGGGCCCGATCATCACGTCAATGCAAGGAAAAAAGTAAGGGTCAAACTAAAAAACCCTATCATGTAAAAGAAATGAAGTACACTGACTTCAAAAATCTTAAGAGACTGGCCAAAGTTATGATGATTAGGTACTAAAACATAAACCAGTGGACAAAGTGTCAGTCAGGTGGCTTAAAATAAAGAGAATGCGAAACATTACAAATGAATCGAAAATATTTTTTAATTAACGTTCATTCAGATTGATGTGCAAGAATTAAGTACATGTTCTTAACAGAACAAAGTGGCGCTAGTAAGCTAGCGCCACCTTTTTGTTTTATTTTCAAGAACCAATGAACAATTTACAAAAAAAAAAGAGAAAATATGCTATATTCCTATTTATTATTATCAAAAACAAGTCTATAAAAATATCTTAACTTTTGAACTATGCCCCACAAAACCGTTTGCACGGTTTGTCTGTGGAAACAGTTCAAATAGTACCTATTACATGTTAGGTTTATTAGTGCGAACACTTAACTTTCACTTAAAGGCTTCTTCAAACAGGCGCGACGCGACAGCGCGACGCGACACTTGTAGAACTAATTCCACGAATTATTTGTAGAAATTGTTCTACGAGTGTCGCAACGCGACGGTCGCGTACGATTCGGCGATTTATATCCTTAGACCAATTTCTATGAAAACGCGCGCGACACTTCACACGGGCGACCTGCCTCGCCGCGACACGTTCGCCCCGCGACGACGCGAATCGCACGCGACGAGCAGCGCGACAACAATGTTACATTTTGTATGGTGTCGCGGCGGCGCGGAAGTGACTCGCTTCGTCGCGGCGCGATTCGCGCGCGACGACGCGAGAGGATATAAATAGCGGTGCAATCCAAGCTGAGCTCAGCACTGGACGAATTTTCGTCAGAGGAAAAAGGTAGGTCTGTCGTGTTGCGCCTGTTTGAAGAAGCCTTTATACATAATGCAACAAGCAATAATATCTTAAATATATGAAAATAAAAAATATAAACCTATCCAATCACCCATCCGTCTCCCCCAACAATTTGCAAACCACTTTCCTAAGATCATCATTTACAAATTCCTGAAAAAGAACTTTTATCAAGCGTTCGGTCACCGAAATAATTCCTTATTCTAGGCATATCAAATATACCTGGCGATACTATCTTAGTTGCGTGGTTATGGGTAACTAGCGAGTGACGCTCCCAGCCGACATGACTATTAACTAGAAGTAAGTATTAGTAGTAGGTAGTATTTATGTTTTAAACTGATAGGAAGAATTTTACAACTTTTAAATAACTTATAATAATCATCTTTACATTTGTTTTTCGTTTTCTTACTTACTAATCGTTTTAAAAATCTAATTTTTTGTACTTCTAATTTTTCTAAGTTACTTTTGAAAGTGAGTCCGTAGCAGTCGGGGGCGTAATATAATATTGGTTCAACTAATTGTAGATAAAGGCACTTAGGGGTGTGGGTAGGGCTTGTTCCTATTACCGTGTTTGCAGCACCAATTACCGACCGCTAAATTAAAAGCCAATCGGAGTTAAATAAAATAGCTTCTTTTTAGTTTTATTATTTATTCAAATACATCAATAGATTTTTTTACACCATACTAACGATCGAGGTCTACGACTGATTCGCTTGATAAATCTCACTTACATATACATATGTATTATTGTATTTATAATAATATGTAAGGATTATGTTTATAACACATACATAAGTCTATAGTTGATTTGTAACTTCTTTATTTATTATTTTTTACTGAATGCTGAACTGATAGCAAGATGTAGCAATTTACCAGTACCAACAAACTACGTGTTCCCTTTCACCGGTTTCTTATAGGTTCATAACTCATTTGTTGGTCTTGGTATAACTTTTTATAACAAGCTTCCCTCTTCTTTGTTAGATTTGCATTTTAATGCGTTTAAAGCTAAAGTAAAATCCACCTTCTGTTCAAAGGCATACTATTCGATCAACGACTACTTAAACGATAAGAATTGTTGGTCGCTGTGATTAACTCAAGACAATGTTTATGTTCTTTCACCAGAATTAGCTTGCCTACTGTCAGATTATATAATTATGTTAGTTCGTATGATTGTTTATTTTATTTGCCTGTATAATTCAGTTTGTTTTAATTTATTGTAGACTTAATCTACTCATTACAATGTTTTTTTTAAATGAGTTGTATTGCAATATGTAGTTAGCTAGCGACCTCGACAATTGATATTTCTTGCCAGTGCAACCGGCAGCAACTTCGTCATGCTCCTTTAGATGTCACTGCCTGCGGTAGCGTCGGAGGTCGGGTTGCCTCCTTCCCTCAAATATGGCGAGGGGGTAATGGCTGATCTTTGCGTTAGGCTCGTGAACAGGTGCTGCTTGTGGTGAGTGGTCGTCCTGCTGACCATGGTCAAAGGTCTTATTTTAACTGTTGTTACTTCAAGTTATAACTATATATACATAATGCAGAATTGCATATGAAAGCGGGCACGCTCTTTGTGCCTGGAGGCTTTTATTTAAATTGTAAGTTTTGTTTACGTTTATTTAAAATGTTTGTTAATTATCATTTATTTCTACTTGAGTACCTATAGTTATCGATGTTTTGTTGGTATATTGGCGTGTGCTAGCTGACATATGGCACATTTAATGGTGATCGCGACGACAGGTCGTGGTGCAGCAAAATGAAAGTTTGAGTGGACTGTATAACACGTATATAATGATGAATATGAGATGAAATTACAAACGGTTTAAATGGTCGGTTTAAGATGGAAACAAGATAATATGAACGTTAAGAAGCGTAAGCGCAGCCGTGCGTGGAGGCGTGCAACAGCTGACTTGCGCTGACCAATGAGCATGCCGCTCATTGGTCAGCGCAAGTGAGCACTGACCAATAAGTGGCTTGCACTGACCAATGAGCGGCTTGCACTGACCAATGAACGGCTTGCACTGACCAATGAGCCGTTTGTAATTTCATCTCATATTCATCATTATATGTATACTTGTTATGCAGTCCACTCAAACTTTAATTTTGCTCCACCACGACCTATCGTCGCGATCAAATGGTTTTTGTGTTTCGTAATGTTAATTACCTACTATTGTATTGAATCAAGTTCTTCTAACTTAACAGACAGCTTTACTGCTGGGGAGTTTGTTGCGCCACTTCTTCTTCTTCCCAGCTAAAGCACTAGGAATTGATGAAGGGCAGGCGTTTTGGGGGGACTGTCTTATGTAATTTTGACGTTCAAAAAGAGCTGACTCTCAGCCTAGTTAGCTAGTTTGAATTAATGACATTTTATTTTGATTTTGATAAACATTGTAATTTTATACTTTTTATGACATGAACAATTTTATTTTATCTTTTAATTTTAAATGTTAATTTTATTTATTATGAAGTAGGTATTATTAATAGTTATTATAACAACTGTGGAAAAATTCATTTGTAGGTAACCGTTAAATCCAACTTACGGTTTTTTTTGAGGATGGGAAATCATTAAATCAAAATCAAAATATTTTACTTCACATAAACCTGCAAGGGCACTTATGAAACGTCAGAAGCTAGGTGCACGGTTCCAATTTGTCGTTTCCTATGGAGAAGAGCCGGCAAGAAACTCTAGGCTTACTCTTTTAAAAATAATTGGCTTTTACAATGTTTTCAAATTACAGTGATAATAGGTATGGGGGGACAGTGCAGGCCTGTCAATAAGTACCAGGTATGTACTTAGAGGAATGAAAATAAAGAAAAAAAATCATCTATAAATCTACAGTCCATATGGCCTACAACGTTCTCTTATTCACAATATGTAAAAGAATCTACATAAATAAAATGAACCTATTTAAACCAAGTGACATGATTTCCATGAGAATCACTAATTAAATATTCGATATTAGAATTGATTTCTAATGTCAAATAATGACGAAAATATGTCAAACATTGTAAAAAATAAAAAATTACATTGTAATTTGGGAGCAATTAATAGACTTTCACATAGTTATGCTGTTAATGAGGTACCAGGGAAGCCACACGTGCAAAAGGAATTAATGCCAAACCTCCCTGTCTTCAACGTAGTCTTTTATCTTACAATAAGTTCTGTAACCGATTTTGGCAACTTGTTACAGAAGCCGATACTGTTTATTAGAAATGACTTGCTAGTTTTAGTTAATCTAAATTTTGGAATCACAATTTCATTTTTACTACGTGTATTTAGATTATGGAAATCGCATCTTTTTTCGAAAAGACCTAAGTTTAAAGATAAATAACTTCTCCCGCTCTGGGCGGAGCGGAAGGGCGTGTCAGACTACTGTAAGGTGAATATTTCCATTATACTTACAGAATGTTTACACAACGCAATTTAATTACTGATTATTCAGAAAAAAATATTTAAGATCAAATTATTAAATATTGTATATAACGGGATATCAGGAAGGCCGGGCTGTTGCATCTTGCTGATTTGTGACTTCGTCAGCACGGGAATCCATAGTGGGCGTTAAACTTCAGGAAACGTTGAAATAAATACGCTGTAGCGTTGACTGTTCACTATTTAAATTTTACAGGCACTTGAATGACTTAAACAATTAAGAATTGCAGTAATAATTAACGATTTAGAGCCAATGGGTTTGCGAGTGACCACCACGTGCAACGGCTGTCAACAACATGATGAATTGACACGACGTCGCCCGCCATGACAGACGCAACTCCATTCGGTGTTACCCGCTCTTAATTAAAATTACCATTTAGTTGAATTCAAATCGATTAATCGTTAAAATAACAGAATAAATTACAACTCTCGAAATTAACTGATTTTCATTATTTAATAATGCCACGCGCCGTTACGGCCGTCCTGCATCTTCACACGTCCTCGGGTGAACAGTTTATCTCATCAGTCATCATCTGTGGACAATCGTAAAAGAACTCAAGTAAACAACTTAACGTTCGGTCATTCTGACCGTTTTTAATCAAACACCATTGATTTTCACAATGATCGGTACTCTTAAATATATGGCGTTACTGGCTCAAATTAAAGTTATCATACTAATTTATCAAATTAATTCAATATAATACTAAAAAGTCAAAGTACCTATTAGGATAAAATAAATGAAATTTAAAATATCCGCTACAATTTAATATTGAATTTTAACCAAATTAAAGCAGAAAATCATGACAATACGTTGCTGGTTGTATTTATGAAAGTAGTAAGAATACATTTAAATTATTAAAGATTCAACATAATGTTTTTATACCTCACTTTCCTTAAGAAAAAAGTGAGTGTACTTACGTCATCGGGAGCGCGACTCTATGGAAAGTGTACTGTTTGCGGAAGCCTCCGAAGAATTGTTCAATTACTCTTTGTATTGTTGATCTATACACACAAACGTGTGATAAATACTTGCAACAATAATACAACTGCATTTTCTCTAAAATTACCACAATTCTAACTCTAACACAACACTTTAAAATGATGATTTTAAGAAACTGGCGGTGATAGTTGTAGATTTGAGGGGTTGTTAATAGATGCAGTTACGTTACGACATGTCTTACTTGTCGACTTTTCTTATATAGATTTCATGTAGAACCCTCTTTGGAATCACAGTAAAAAATACAAGACCAAAGCTCCTCGAAGAATTGTCATCGTTACAGTACGCGACTCCAGTCTAAGCATGTCGAGCCAGTCCACAAAGTTGTCACTGAACCACTACCACAATAGGGGGGCCAAACGCCTCCTGCCGGAGGCTCTACGCGGGCTACGTGCGGGCCGTGGCCCTATACGGGGCACCGGTGTGGGCACCTACATTAAGGCGCCAACCAGCACGCCGGTTGAGGCGGCGGGCCTCCTTGCCGGATTGCCGCCATGGGATCTGGAGGCAAAGGTCCTCGCGCACACTTGGGAGTAGCGCGAGGACGCCAAACGCTGGGGCGCAACTCCGCTGCCGCGGGAAATCGCGGCACGGCGGACAGAGCTCCGGCGGGATCTCATGGCGACGTGGAGAGGGCGATTGTCGCAACCCAGTGCTGGACACGCCACAATTGCGGCAGTAAGTCCCCTCTTTGAGGAGTGGCTTGAGAGGCGGCATGGCATCCTCACCTTCCACCTGACACAGGTCCTCACCGAACACGGCTGTTTCGGGAGGTTCCTGTTTTATATAAGGTGGGAGGAAACGCCCGGGTGTTTCCATTGCGAAGATCGCTCTGAGGACACGGTGGAGTATACGATGGAGGTCTGCCCGGCTTAGGCGGAGCACCGCCGTGTCCTCGTGGTGGTGATCGGTGGCGGCGATCTCTCGCGTCCGACCCTGGTCCAGGCCATGGTACGGAGCGAGAGTGCATGGCTAGCAGTCGCCTCCTTCAACGAAGCAATTATGCTTGCAAAGAGGGGGGCAGAGCACGTGAAGGAGATACAGTACATGCGCCCTCACAGCCGTGGCCTTCGCAGGAGACGCCCTGGGCATCGGGAATCCCAGGCTGATTCCCGGCCACCGTAGGCACGGGCTTGCGGACGGCGAGTAATGGGTAGCTCGCTGTCCGGTAAGGACCAAGCCCGGGTTGACGGCGCGTTGTGTTCCACGCGCGCCTCAAAGAGATGTCAGCAGCAACTGATGGGGCCCGCAAGGGCCGATGCCTGCCAGGGGTGCGGGTTGTTCGAAAGAGATACCGTGGCCCCTGGCACACAGGCAACTGAGGGAACACGGGTGGGTTTCCCAGTTCGCGATCTATTGAAACTTTGTGATAAAAGAGTCATTCCCGACGAATATCATGGATGGTTCCAAAGTTTGAGAGCTGATGGCCACAAAGTGGATCGTTTTTTTTGTTTTAAAGACCCATTATTATTTGTGTAGATTACGAAACTTTTACGTAAAAAAACACAATGAAATTTTTTTTTTCTTGGTACCTATTAGTTTTATTATCTGGGTGTATTTTTATACTAGCTGAGATGACACAATTTGAATGATTTAAGAGTAGTTTGTAGAGTTAGGGCGCGTAGAGTTAGAAGCTTGCCTCTACATGAGATCTGATAACTTTTTGACAGTGCGAGTCATATGGCCCCTCTTGGCAACATTTTATATGAAAATGTTTTTGGTGGTTTAGGTTTAGCAGAAACCAATCCAAAATAATATCTTTAAACTTATTAACCTAACCTAACCTTGTTAAAGAAGTATAAAGGTAGGTACTCTTCTTACAAATAGAGCTCTATCGCCGGCAGTGAATAACTCGCTTTTAACTTTCTGGCACATTATATTGAATTATTTAACGTAAGGCCTTTTCTAGCAGACATCCAACTCCAAAGAGATCTTCTTTCCAATAATTTAATTACTTAAACTCATAACTCTTTTAGCCTTCAAATAAAAAACTTAAGTGTCCGTTAATATCATTTGCGAGCACGCCAAAAACTTTTTAAAAAACCAAACACGAATTGGGAGCCTATGTCATAGTTCCCAAGGTTGAATTTAGCTTGTTGGAATTTAGGAACTCTGCAAATGTCTAATTTGCAAATGGAGGCATGTCGTAGGCCGCGCAATTTGGCTTAAGCGAAAACTCTTAGCACACCGTTTCGTTTGGGAAGGCAGTCCCGTGGAAAAACAGCGTATATTTATGAATGCTGCTGTTACATCGACGACCCTTAATTATTTTAGCCTAAGTAGTTGGAGTGATGATTACATAAGAAAGAAAGTAAGGACTTCGCAGATAGTTCTCACTACAAATTCTGAACACAAACATACTTCTGCTACGAAAAGGTTTGAACTTAGCCTGATTGGCACAGACAGATCAAATATATTGTAGTCTGAAGATTTGAGTCCGGGTATTTGTACATTGTCAGTCTGACAATAATGATATTAATGTCAATAAAGAAGACGCTGAAATAATTTCTGATTCACTCTAAGCACGGGTGGAGAAAATCTATTCCTATTCTTAGCTATGGTGCCCACAACTAAACAAAAGACCACCACAAACTATAACTAAATCCACCGTCAAACTCGGATACAGTAAATACAGTAGGTACAACACCCTGCACATTGTGTAAGTTTGCCCGCAAGTAGCCCCAAGCACGTCCGCGAATGTCTGTAATAGCCGGTGTTATCTCGTTACCGTAGCTTTCATTTAAGTTCGTCTTGGACGCTAGTCTCGTCGACATGCTTTGTCTAATGTTCAGTGTAACAAACTTCGCAATTTTTATTGAGATTAACTTCAGATGGAGTTAGTTATGAGGTTGTAAGAAGTACTCCTATGATACGGAAGTTATAATTTATGAATAAGAATTTACTATGGAATCAGAAATACATAAATGTAGGTATCTTTATGGCTTACAGTTGTGACTAAACATAATCTTCAGCGTATGCGTGGCATATTCTGCGAAACTTGATTTCTAGGAACTATTACGAAGCTGATGTCCCATAGGTACAGTAGCGGTCATTTTTGGACTAGCAATCTCAAAAAGCAATAGATTGACACTTCGGTTTAACTTACGACCTTCTTATAATAAGTAATTTCTAAACTATAGACATACACTCCCATACGGTTACAAATGATTGTATTGCATGATAGCTTAGCGGTTAGCGCGTTTGTGCACAGCGAGTCGCAGGTTCGAATCTCACGCGCGGTAATAGTTTTTTTATTGTTTTAAAAATCGCTTTTGACTATAGTTTCTTGATTTGTTCGTCTTGTTCACTAAACTCGTAAAACTTTATGATTATACCCACAGAAATCTAACTAAATTTAAATGGTATTATGGTGCAGTTAATTTACGACTCATTCACTGCGACTAAATATAATGGTTTGTGTGCTAGTGACGTGTGTTTAAACTATTAGGGGTGTACTAGTTCATTTTAAAATGTAATCAAATTTAAATATATAATGAAATAGAATATTATTGCGCTGCATAAAAGCGGACTTAATATATCACAAATATCTGATGAAACCGGATTGAGTGTGAGTATTATGATTTAATTATTTTATTAAACATTTATCTAATTAAAGTATAACTGCTGATCCTTGTAGTTATTTTTTGAAACGTTTTACAAATATCATAAGTTCTAAATCGAAGAAAAATATAAAATTTCAAAGTAAATTTATTTCCTAGATTATTGAACGATGAAGATAACATTATACTTACATAACATTTAAGTGAAATTTCTATTTTAAATAATTTTGTTATATTATATACTAAATAGTAATACATATTAATATGTATTTTGCTTAGTAGCCTATCAGTACCCCTTTTTTGTTTTAGTGAAATAGGTACTGTGAGTCGGTAGGTGAAAATATATTATGAGTAAGAGGGGTAACTTTGCCCGTTGAAAGCAAAGTGGAAGACCGGCTCATGACAGAGGCGCAGTGACAGCACATGTCCAGTGAATATGAAACAAGTGGATTCATAACGACAAGACATACTGCCGAATTATTAAAATAATTATAACATTATTATTCTAGTTTATTAATTTATCGAATAATAAAAGATCAGATGAAGATTATGGTTGAAAAGAAAAATAAAAGTCTCATCGCAAGAAATGAACCCAGACCTATGAGTTTCTTAATGCAAGACTGGGCCCATAACCTATTAAAACACGTTGCTTTTCCATAATAGACTGTCATTTATTTTCAGTTACTTGACACATTTTTGTTTTTTTTTTTTTGTTATCTATATTCTAATAACCATGCTACGAGCTATCGGAACTTTTTAAGAGACCTTGAATTTTAGCAATGGTATGAACCGACCAAGGACATACGTAATTTCGTACTCTGCGTGACGGTATGTTTTTTGTTTCATTCGACGCTAGTGCGTGAGTTCTGAGGTGTACGTTCTGTGTTGCTGTTGTTACATCACTAATACACACAGCAGTAAGTACGGCCTGGACCGCGAGTTTATAGAAACCCTTAGTATGCTAGTGCACTTATGACCCCCTACTCTACTTAAAGTTTACTTAGCTTTTTCGTTTGATATAAAGCATTAATACCAGGGATACGAATAGATCTAAATTTTATTTCGTACTTAAAGTACTATAGCGCTTTTAATTATTTACCATCAGGCATAAAATCACAAACAAGGCCGTAAAACACCAATTACTATCTAATATTTACAGATTTTCCTCACAAGTAGTATCATAAATTACCCTCAGTCGGTACCCAAGTCCCAAGTTTCTAAGTTAACAGCTAATTATCCGTATTTCTTGCCGACTATTGGACTGAAAATGAACATTAGGCTTTTTCGCTGATTTCTCGTAAAAACTGCTTTGCGGTCAACAGTACCGGAGGGAGGAAGGGCCAGGGAGGGCGATTTATATCCCTCTCATCCCTTGAGGATTCTCTTATCGACTCAACTCATACCGCCTGATATATGACCGGGTAGTGTAACGGAAAATCTGGTTTATATGTTTCATTTAGATTATCTATAGTACGACGGGTGGGTTCGTTCAAGGGTCATTAGAGGGGTATTAAGTTCCGTATTGGTACTAATTGGGTGGTCGTAATAGAGACGTCAAGTAATACCGGAGAAGTCTTTATTTTCGTTTAGATTTTATTTTCATTTAATTTAAATATTTTGAGATCCGACAGTTGAGTACCTATTCACTCTGATTACTAATACATATTCCAGCTCAAGGAGCTTATCTAAGCTATCGAGCGTCTTAAAAACAAGAAATACCACAGGAAATATACTGAACTTTTCCTGTCTTTCAATAGATTGCAATTTTTAGGGTCCGTAGACAACAAGGTACCCTTATATTTTCGCTGTGTCCATCTGTCTGTCTGTCTGTCTGTCAGCAGCTTAGCTCAGAGAGTCTGAGTATTAAACAGCTGTAGATTCTCAAGGCTATACATATTAACCAAGCCAACAAAGTGATAAAAACGAAATCATGGTCGACCTCAAAGGAAATGTCTGGTGGTGCAATAGGCGGTTGTTAAGGTAGTCAAAGCCAATGTTCAGTAATGGTTGTTACAATATTATAATCGTCGTACTTTATAGTTTATCCAAAAATACGTTTCAGGAGTCAGGAACTTGCTTAAACTAGTCAAAATAAGGATTATACGCCGGGGATTTTTCTTAGTTTTATTTATTATAACGCCATCTGTGAGCAAACTCAGGTACTAATTGATGGTATGCCTTAAAGTAAAACATTTTACATTATGTTGGTCTGAGATCAGATTCTGCAGATTTTTTTTTAAATATTTCTATTTGTGTATAAAAAAGGTAAAGCATATAATAAATCACACTATGTATTTTTGAGATAGCCAAACTAATCCTTTTATTGTAGGTATACACTTCACAACGATAAAAAATGAAGAAATAAGTTGAAAATAGTTCTTTTTCTTAGATAGAACAGATCAAAAGAAAATGCAGTCTTGGCTGAGGTAAATCAAATAATCTTGAAAGACATCTGCATGAGTGACCAATCCTTGATTTCACTAAATACAGTGCTAAATCTAGTGTATGGTATACTATTGGACATATCTAAAAATTATGTGACTGTCAGACCCGTCCAATAATGGCAAACAATTTCTGGCATTGCTTCCACATTATCAAAAGTCATTACAAACCTCCATCTTCTTAGACTTCGCGATGTTAACTAGCTCTTCTACTTGTCTGACATTAAATGTAGAAATAAGCCCAGTGCTCGTGAGATAATGAATGCCACACATTCGAAAATAAACGTATCTGACAAACTCTGCAACTACTAGGCACATATCAAATGAGATGTAAAATGGTACCCTATTTGTTACACCTATTAAAAATACAGAGGCTTGAAATGTTATTCGCTCGCTGACTTGTTTGCAGAATGCTGTAGTTTGAATGCTGTATGCAGATCAGCATACAGCATTAACTGCAGCACCACGTTGTGTTACTGGGGATATTGGCGGTAGTGGTGGTAGCGGCGGCGATATTCGTGGGACAGCCAGTTGTGGTGGCGGCAGTGTTGATGATCCGTGTTCCACGGATGGAACAATATCCTCTTGTAAGTCCCTTGATGACTCATGAATCAGGTGTCGATTCGCTCGAACCCAACTGGCTTGTCATGTCCTGCCAATATTATTGAAATACGTTTCATTACATGACATAACCTAACTGGCGATTTGTGGGCTTTACTACCTATAGGTTCACTGCGCCCATATCCTTCGGGGATCGCTAGCATGATGTTATGTTTTTTCATGATAAATACTCGTTTTCTAATCTTTCTTGATCGTCGTTTCATCGCTCGTCTTCCACTTTTGACGGATCGGTCCAATTCATTTTAGTATTTTCTTTCAAAGACTTTACCTACTTATAATACAAATAAATAAATAATTTTATTTTTTATTTTATTTATTTGGGAAAACAAACAATTACACATTAAGAATTACAAAAAGATAGGATAGCATACAGAAATGATACAAATGTGAAATCAACCACGTTTTCCACAGATACACAACGAGACAATTTGGTAAATTTGAAGACTAGCGTTGTTACCAATAAAAAAGAGGAATATCAATAGTAAATTAACTATCAACAAAATTTGAAGCTGTTAAAACAAAGGTTAAATATAGTGCCGCATAAGTGGAACAACAGTGCAAATTAATTTTTCAATATGTTAAGTAACATGAGTCGAAACTTTCTATGCGGTAAGGCAAACAGATCCAAACTGCAGAAGTTCTTATTAAAATTGCTCGTAAGGCGAGCCAATTCACCAGCTAATTATTACCATTGGAAATAAGAGGGACTAAAGGGCTGACCACTACAACAGTATGGAAACGTCGGTGTCTTGGATTTGTAAGACAGACTGAGATCCACAGCAGACCATTGTTTGACCTAGCAATCTCTTCATTGTCAGCAGTATAGGGTCAGTGGGCGTCTTAAGGGCGGTAATGTAAATTACAACAGTTGTAGAAAGCGTAGCCATATAATGGAAACTGGAACAATAACAAATAACATTGTATTTTTCAAATTACAACACAACTGCTAAATATACTGTCTTTACTACATGGTTCAGGCTACTGCCGTAGCTTAGAGACGTACCAGATTTGCTAACCATCGAGGAAGTCTCCCTTGCAGGGGTAGCATGAGCCTTGAACGATATGTCTGCGCATCTGCTGCACAGCGATGCCTCAATTGATGCACGTCATCATAAAATTCAAATCAAAAAGTAAAACAAAAGCATAGATTAACAGCAATTGAAGTCATGTCTAAATGATGTCAGTCCGTGTAGACGCAACTTAGGAACTGAAATGCAAACAAAGATATATTTACTCTCCTCTATGAAGCAAAGCCATCAAAAAATAACTACAATTCAAAATAATATGTGCTTTTGATGTTCACACAACAATGTTTTTGTGATATTGTCGTATTGTATACGCAATTACATTGAACAATTCTTTTGATCTAAAATAAGCGGCTTATAGTTATTGTTTACACTCTTTAAATGTAATTACGAGATTTAAATGGAACGTCACAAACGTTTCAGTACTTCCCATTCAAAATGGCAAGGCGGAAGATGTGGTTAACTATTGTTTTTTTGAGAATTATGTGTATTGAGAATTATTTATATTAATTCAATATTACTTCCCTAGTAATATTGAATTAATAAATCCACTGTAATTTAGATCTTAATTTTTAAATCTTATTGTAAATCTTTAAATCATGACTCTTTATCGATACCAGAGGGTAGAAACCATCCATGTCATTTCAAATAGCCTTTATTAGCAATCTTAAAAACTAGTTTTACGATTTATTTAAATTAAAGCCGTCAACTTCAGAAATATACTGATTGCTTTCCTCTTTAGCATAGGCCTCACCCAGGCTTGAAGTCGTCTTCCCATCTTTGAAATGGTCTTCGTCTATTCCTCTTTCCTTCTCTTGGATACCACTCTGTTATTTATCTGGTAAATTTTCCGTTTTTACCCCTAATGACATAACCCGCCACTGCCATTTCTTGTTGTCGTGTAAGTCTTATAAGATTGAGATTTACTTTGTCTTTTCTCTTTTATAGGATGCCCTTTTCTCCCAGCTGCCAGCTAAATGGTTGTATTTGTAAATGTAAAAATTTTCACTACACTAGTATACTTGGTGGCAGGGACGTCGACGCGAAAACTGAAACAATGAATTCCGAAACCGACTAAATGCGCAAATTATCAAAACAAGACAATTCATTTTGAAAGTTAGATAAAGAAAATCTCTGATGAAATAAATTATAGTGTAAGTTGCATTAAAAAAATTATTTAGAACTATTATTTATCATTTCAAGTCACTAAATTGTATGTTCCGCAAGTCTATAATAAAATCATAAAACGGGAAAATGTCGTAAAACCCCCCTGTTAGTTGGGTTTACCTGTGTAACCTAAAAACATGAATATTTCATGAAATAAGGCTACTGTCAAAGTGTTAGCTATTGTTTTTAATGGCTTAGAATAATTAGTTATTGGTTCATATTGGTTTACGTCTGTAAAACCGTTACAAATCTGAATAATTGTAAAAAACGAAAATGTTATTTGGTTTTACCCGTCTATTAATAAGAATATATTAAGTTACAGTTTGACTAATATTACTAATTATTGAGCAAAAACGTCGATTTTACATTTTTTTACCTTTCTAATTAATATTTATCATTAGTATGTATCCTATCAGTGCAATGTGTATATTTTATTAGTTTCGTTATTATATATAGTACTAACTGCTCAGAAATAAAACAAAAAAATGCATAAACTTTAATTTTTTTATTAGGTATTATTTAAAAAGTTGTATGCTGTAGATTGTATAGCAACAATCGGAATTAACCAATTAATAGCATGTCAAATTAAAAATTAAAAAAGAAAGAATACAAAAAACCTAAAAGTAGCATCTGGTAATTGATCGACGATACCATCTTCTGTCTCAATTTTCTCATACCAGGCATGGTACTCCTCTGCGATTACTCCTTTGGAACATAGTTTTAGCAAATCCGCTTTTTTCGATTTTAACAGAGAAACTGCTAATACAAGTTCATATGAATTGCCGTTCTATTATATTTTATAGCATTATCTAAATTATCGTCGCGTAAAAAGTACTATTTCGGTTAAGTAGGTACGATTTTATTCTATATTTGAGCTCTGCTTTGAAATTTTCACTAAAGTCAAAAACCATTAACTCCTGTTAGTATATTTTGCGCGTAGCTCAACAAAATGTGTACCAAAGAAACGTTCAGCATCAAAAAAAGATATATTAGGTTAAGGTGAAACCCTAATTGCTCTCACTGCCATTTTGTCGCTAGATGGCGACACATCCACAATTTCGAACATTTTCAATTTTTACACCTATCATAGAAATTTTTAATAAACAACTTTATTCTTAGCGAAACCTAGGGCATTAACTTGATTTTTTTAGATCATCACTGTGCTTGTTAACTGGTATCATACAAAGATTAGAACATAATAATGATTTAGCCGCGTGAATTTACTCTTTACACACACATGCAAAGTAAATAGTAGTAACTTCCGACTCCACTAGATGTCGTTTTATTCAAACATGGTTGGAAATTATAAAGAAAGAGGACCAAATTATTTTTAAGATGAATATCCTTACATTATAGCAAAAACCGAAAACAAATATTAATTTACTAATTGAGCATACTTTAAATTACTAGAGGATTGTTATGTTCCAATCTACTTCTTAATAATATAATTATTGGGATATGCATACTTTTGTTTCTAGGCTCGTTATCAGATACCTTTTCACCATAACAAATTATTTTGGGTAATAAAGGTATATTGTACCTATATAGGTTGTTGTAATGTGACTGAACCTAAATAGTACCTAACGTGTAAATAAATTGTGACCTATACTAAATAAATAAAAGATTATGTATTCAATTGTAAAGCGTTTTATTGTATCTTACTATAAATCAATAATATTTATCTATGGTTAATATTTTCATACAAATATCGTTTTATTTACTCTCACTGCATTTACCTAAATATTTTCTGGTTGGATTCAAACCATCGACTCGTACCACCACACAAAGATAACATACTTTTTTCAATATTATGATATTTACAATTATGATTCTGAATTTAGTATTAGAAAGAATTATGTACGTAGATTACAATTTATGTAACATCACACGTAAGTGTAAGTATCTTACACAACAACACACAAGTGGTTGCTAGCTAACCATAACATTTATGTTTCAAGAATACCCACTTATTATACAACTTTGAACAATAAATATTCTTTTACAATTGAATTGTTTGGCTGGTACCTAAATACATGAGTGAAACATATGTACACAGAAAAATCTTATAAACTAACAAATAACATAAACTATACATCGCTACGTACAAAAATAGCATAATAATTAGTCTATAATGTTCCCACTGCTGAGACTCAGGCCTCCTCTGAACAGTGGTGATGAAATAATTTACACAAAGCAAAGTGTCGGCTTGGATTCGAACCATCGACCACCATACAAAGATACATAAAAAATACTATAATAAAATATCTTCTCTTCTACATGCTACTTTTTGCTGCGCCGCCGTCGCCGCGCAGTATCAATCTTCTGCTTGTCACTTTTTACTTCCATTTATATCATTTCCGTGCGATCTGAATCAATTGCTGGGAGACACAGTTTTCGCTGCAACAAATGAATTTACAGTTTTGTTAGACTATTCTTACTGAACCCACACCTCAGAAACCTGAGGAATAAGTTAGGAAATGAGTAAGACTTATATTTTTCATACCTTTTAATTCCTTGATGTCTAGACATTTAGCATTTTTCTCAACTCGTCTCAAAATAATTTCCAGCAGTACACATGTTTTGAAAAATGTTACCAACTTCGGCATCATAGCGTTGATAAATTCCTCATCCCGGTTAACTTCTATGACAGTCAATGGTTGGGTGACAGATATAAAGCAAATGAAGTAACATTTACTCATTTTGGTAATTCGCAATTGACCCTGGACCTAGAATCAAAATAATAATAGCTGAGAAACAATCCAAGAAATACATTATATTTATACATACATGAACCAAGAAATAATGATCTTTGTTACTTACTTGATAATAATAATTATGCTTTTTGTTCATAACTAATTGATGTTCTTTCCACATTTAGTTGATAAGCTTCAGTCTGTGGATCGGGTTGCGGCCAATTAAAATCAGCAGTCTCTACTTGCTCTGTAACAGATTCAACTCTATTAGAGCTAGAGCTGCAGGCTATGGCTTCGTAACGAATTTGTGGTATACCACGTGAATACGTTTTGGGCGTATCTTGAGCTGTGGAAGGGTTGGATAGCTGATCATGATCTTGAGTTGTATTTGGACTGAAATAAAAAATAAATAAATGAAATAGGTACAGTTATTAAAAACAATGTTGAGAGACAGAAAAATATTGATATGTCTGTACCTACCTAAACACAGCAGGGCAGTCCGCGGTTTCTTCCACTACTTTTTTTTTCTTGTTACGCCATGCTTCCAGCCGGCTGCAATTTGATAAAACTTGCTCAATACACTACTTGAAACTAACCTTATCGAGCTAGCCGTTTCTTTTTTTCCTACTGTTATCGACGAGACACAATAGATAAACAATTGTCATAAATCTCCTGGAGGTATCGTAACAGACAAGGGTCTACAGAAGAAATGGCGGCAAACCAACGGCAAACCAACGGCAAACGAAGACATTACATCACGGGCCAACGAGTATCAAATACACTCATAGGTACATTCACGTAAATCTGATTCGAAATCTTATGGGAATCTGATTTACTCACTAAAAATCATTAGAAGAATTTCCATGATGTCTTTTCAATGTTGCTTGCACTTTTTTCCGTGATTTTCGCGGCCCTGAATACATATGTCGTATATAGGCAAGTTTATTAGTCGGATTCATCTTAGGCAGAGATGCAATTCAATCTGTAATCAAAAAGAATAATTAAACACAACAGCAAAAGTATCGTAATTATGAAATGCTTCAAGAAATTTGTATTAGTCAGAAATAACACCACCATTTGTCACCATCAATCAAGCTGTCATGCTGTCAAGCTGTGTGTGAAAATTTGCAAAACAAGTAACAACTGACAGAACATGAAAACAGACCAAATAGAGATGTCAATCTGAGATCGATTGAGCAAAGAATCGATTTTTTGGAACAAATAAAAACGTTTTTTCAAATCGATATCTAGTACTGAATCGATACAGGGAATCGATATTTCACCCTAGAACATCAGTTTTTGTTTGTTTGAATTGTTAAGAATTGTGGTTGCGGGAAAATTACGAAGCATATCCAGTGCAAATCCTTTTGCGTAAAAATACGGATTTTTTCCAGATATGAGACCAGGAATCGTTTTTTCGGTTTTTTTTTTCAAAACGACAAGGGGCACCAATTTTTTATGTAGGGGCACATTTACAGCAGATTAGGCACCAACTATACGTTCCACTCATATAACTATAGGAGACACTTTCTTGCTAGGGTAACGTACACCCCGTAAACCCCTACATTGCAAATTTCATCGAAAACGAATGATTGATTTTTGGAAAATCATTTCTTTATTTGTGAATCGATTTTTCATATTTCCTTTCGAATCAATTCAGTAACGGATCTTTTTCAGAGAGTTTTTTTTGGTTCCTTTCGTCCCTCCCTCTGGGACAGGCAAAGTGAGTTTTTAGAGAGAATTGACGTCCCTATTAGGGGGAAATATTTGAAATTTAGAGTAGGTAGGTATGTGATGTGATGACAATCAACGAGTGTTGCTAACGTTTGATTTTGTATTTCCTCTTCTAAATCTTACACTTTTTAAAGTTTTAAGGGTAATTACTATTATAATATAACTCTGTATCACCTTCAAGCAGAAAAGCATCCTTTGTACATAAAAATAACACTTACCGTCAATAAAACACAAAAACACTTCACTTTTAAATAAAAACTCTTTCACGGATGGCACTCGTATGAATGGTTCTCAGTAGTAGCCTCAGTCACCAATTCTAAACCTGAATGGTGCTTACTACTTACTTAGCTGTTCAGACGAGCGAAATTGGAACTACAGCTACCATTTTGAGAACGTCATTTCGCTGACAGTTAAAAACCCTGAAACCTTAAATGAATGATGTACAGCAGTGGTGGCTCTGACTTGTAAGTCAGAGCCACCACTGCTGTACCTATATCATTCATCGTTTTAAATATCAGAACATCCTACAACTTACTACTAAAATACTGCCCTATGTTTTATTTCCCCTTTTTCTTGGTAAACTTCTTAGATGGCAAGACCAATTTATTTCGACGCACTTTGACGTGTGCTAATAATACTAAAATGTGCAATTGTTATGAAAAATCAATGTGGTTTGTCTGTGTATTCACTTATCTTGCTGGTTTCACATAAATTAAATATGATTCAATCAATAGATGTAAGTAGTACCTACGTGTCACCATTGCGTAGGTAGGTAATTAGAAAAAAAATAGGTAAATTTGCCTACGCTGATCGCCTGATTTAGGTATACCCTAAGTTTACATGAACTTCTATTCTCTGATTTTATTCAACCCAAACCAATGAATTAGTACCTAACCGTGTCAGAAAATGTATTATCAGTACCTACTTACATACAGTAGAAAGATTTTTAAATCTTTAGGTACTTTATATTTAAAGTAGATATTACAATAATTAGGTACATTAGTATTGTATCTGTGTGAACCAAATGCAGATCGCAGATATTTTTTTTCACTTTCTAGCATTCTTTCTCATTCCCTAATAAAAAACATTTTAACAATCATAAAATGTAAAACCCGCGGGCAAACCCGCGCGCCGGCGCTAACTTTCTAGAAACACAATTTTGGAAACGATTCGCAAGTTGTCAAGACAATCACGCATGGACTGACTGGAGCGTTGCATCGAATCGTTCGAATTTTCGAACAGCGCCATCTATTATAAATGTTTACCGAACGTAAACTCGTAACACAACAGCAAATAGCTCTTTCTCGGTGGTTCTTTAAATTTCTGTTAGATGGCGCGATTCAGGTCACTCACACATGTAAAGATTTTTCGTTTTTTATTGGGTCTAATTCTCCTAGAAATACTGTTTTTTTTATAAAATTTTGGCGTTTGGCGAACATAATACATTATAAAGTCTCATTATACTTGCTTTTATTCTGCAGAAACCGTTTATTTACGGAGATTACAACCCCTGAAAAATGTATGGCGAGGCCTATCTAGGGATCGACCTTAATACCTTTTATTCGAAGATATAAATTTAAAACGAGAATAATGTTTTAATAATTGCTTTTCAGTCTACATTTTTAGGAAAACTCCCATTTTACATAGATAGCTCTCGTTTTTTTAAGAAAAACTGTATTTTTTACACGCTTTATATTAGCTTCACTTGTATGTTTGTTTGTATATATGTTTGTATGTTTGTTTGTAACCGACTCCTTAGGGCGCGATTTTGACCCACTTCAAACGGTCAGATTTTATTCAAACTTTGTAGACTTATCGAGGACCGATGACAATTCAATTCAATTTAAAAAAAAAATAGAAAAAAAAAACAAAAAATTACGCTTTTGTAGTTGGCAGAACTAAAAAATTGAAAATAAACAATAGTTTAAAAAACTGAAAAACACGCTTTAAAAACCAAACTAGAAAATTAGAAAATAATGTAATTGTATTAAAAAGCGTGGGGTGCTTTTTGAGGTATCTTTATAATCAATTAATATCAAGCACCCCACGCTTTTTAATAGAATTAAATTATTTTCTAATTTTTTTAGAAAATAATTTAATTCTAGCTTGGTTTTAAAGCGTGTTTTATAGTTTTTTAAATTATTATTTACATCATTTGCAAAAATTGATACTTAGTCGGTTTTCCCACTAACACGACGACATGTTCTAGACCGCCTAGCGTATTTTTTTTAATTCTTAAATATTTTGACCGCCTAAGTACTTATTGCAGTTTTTTTTTTTTTTTGATAACCGACGAAATATTAAATTCATAGTTAGGTACAGGTCGCGCGTTGTCGTTGCCACCCTGCGATCCTGTAGTTAAATATAAGAAAGACTATCGCAGCTTAGTAGACTTGACAAGTTTACGAGGCCAACTTACATTTTGCAGTTGAAATTTATGTTAGAACATGTTTTTATTTTAAGTTGTTCCTGAAATAAATTCGTCTCAACTACGGAAACCTTCATTGTGTGTGCTCCGACAAGCACTTGGCACGTGGCCTGTTGTCACAGTTGATTCAAAGCTAAAGTTAGTAATGAGGACCATTATAATAATTATGAGTAGGTAATGTAATTCATAAACGATCACCCACAAATCCAGTAGCTTAACCAAACCCTTTGAGCAGAGGGTTAGGTTAAGCTATTAATACAATGTCCATACAAACGGACGTGTCGCGTTACATAGTGCATATCGGTGCTATTAATTAAGACTGAATTTCGGCGCCTCCAAAGTACACACCATACACACTCGTACATAACGCTGTTCGTAATAAGACGATGCGGTTTGTGTGGCAACATTACGCACCATTTGGGTGAAGATCAGTTATTTGAGGGAATTGTGGTGACAACATATTAGATTCGAGGTTTACCCTGAATTGCTATAAAGAGATAGAAAACACGTTTAACATACTCATTATTATAACTTTCGACGTTTACGATGCGTACGAGCGACAATACCGGTTTGTAAAATATTGAAAAAATGGGTCAGTTGTTATATTTGGACAATTTTAGTTAGTTAGTTACAGAATTTTGGGTATTTACGTCAATACCCAAATCGTCTGTTTCACAACCACACAATCAATTCATCAACCTAAGTATAACCAACATTTCCGTACAAATTCAATCAAACTTTTCACAACTATCAATCATCACATTACACTACATACATTGAAAGGCAGCTTCCTTTCATACACGTTATCGCGGCCATTTTTTACCGTTTCTGCTCGGCACCCGATGATCTGCGAGCGTTTCATCACACATCGTGTTCGTCAGTAAATCATCCCGCGCCGTCGGCTATCTTCACTCGACCGAATAACACCCCTTAGACCTTACGGTACGAAGGGGAAAGTCAGAAATACCAGTTGGATTTTCAGTTTCAGAATCACCGATGGCACTTTCGCCTAGTCTATTTTAATCTCTAGTTTACAAAATGTGAAATAGTCAATGTAATCTGTTAAAGTTAAATAAAGAATACTGGCTAGTCGACACTATATCTACATGACCTGGTTGGCTTGGTTCATTGGACAAAGACTTCTGGGCACGTATACAGCAGCAGCGACAGCAGCAGCAGCAGCAGCAGCAGTGGGCAGCGATGCGGACGGGTACTTCGACGCCTCAGTGTCCTTTTGTGTTTGTATTTATTTGTGTAGTTACTTAATTATTTAATTGAGCAGGACCTAGCGTAAATTAAATAGTTAGTTGTGTTATAATTGTATAAGCATTTGAATTAAAATAAAGGATAGATTGTCAAGGACTCTTCAAACAATTTTTTTTTTTATAATTATCAAAATAATGCATGAAATTAAAACATAACTGAAATTTTGATAAACCTTTACGGATATCACCTGCCCATTCAGCTTTGCATAAAATGCTCAGCATTTGTAAAATATCTCTAATATTAGTAATTTTTTATTGTTTCAGGTATGTACCTACGTATATCAACCTTTCGCGGTGGCACTCACAGTAATTGCGCTGTCATTATGCAAACATGCAAATCTCGGTAAGTGTTACCTGCTACTTACTAGTAAGCACTAAATTACGAGTGGTAGGAGTCGAACACAACGTGTGAAGCTGGTGGGTGCAGAGTTGAGTCATGTCATAAATTATTACGTAATTACGGGTGGACTCAAAATTATTTGTAATCCAATGCGTGGTCTAATGCCACTGTATGTTATTCGTTTGTGAATAAACCATGGTGTCCAAGCACCACCATGGTGTCTCAAAGTTTGAACCCAAAAATCGTAGATTCTACAGCTTTGAGAAAACAGTTGGATCCTTTGTGAAAACTCATAAGCTGTTTAGTTCCCCATGAGGAAAACCATTGAAAAAAATAGATAGTTCTTACCTTGCTGCTTCGTACAAAAGTTTAAAATTGGGTTAATCATCATCATTCTGCCTTAAACCTTGTTCCAAAGGGTACAATGATTATTGACTGACTAGAAGTAGTAGTACCAATTTAACCTTCTACATCTTACCTCCTCCGCGCCACCTCATTGATCCCCAGAGCCATGGAGTGGTAATAAAAACTCAGCGTTGTATCCGCCTTCGCGATGATTAATGCACTTCTGCCAAGACCCATGAAGCCAAGGGTCCTCACAATGGATGGCTTACACCCGCGTGTCTATTATGTATGAGTACTTCTTGCTTAAGGCTTCGAGTGTTGAAGTTGGAATAAAGGAAGGAGCTGTAAAAAGAGATTCGCGAGGCTATTATTTTTCTTGTAAAGCTGTGGAAAAATGGTACAAACATTGTATAACTAAAAGAACAGCATAGTTGTTGCCTCTGTAGTAGTTTTCTGAAGAACAACAGCATTTCGGACAGCTGCTGTGGCTGATGAAATCACATAAGCAAAGAATGGGAGGGTCTGGAAGAGCTCGCCCAAGTATTTCGACTTTTTTACTGCTTCGTACCTATTCATTCCTGTCCCCCTTAAACAGATTCCAATATGGTGTTGTCTTGGCGCTCTTTAATTGTTGGTCACTTTATGCAAACTACAAGTATTATTTACATTCCTGACCTACATTCGGAAATCGTCTCGACCGGAATAGTTGCCGATCCGCCAACGTATTAGATACCCACTATTAACGTTCCATAGAATCCTTATTCTAAAGCATGTTTGAATAGGATGAACCCAACCTCCAGATGTAATAGTCCAGTATATCTACGTCATTTCCAGCGGTTTCATCAATCATAATTATGTCAAATGACGGCAATGTAACACATAAAAACTATTGCTTATAAACTCTCACAACATAGAAACTCAGGATTATTTTTTAAACACTTTTATTTCATTTAAGTACCATTTCAAATAAACCGAATCATAAATATTTTGTACATAAATTACAATTATCGTAATATTAATTAGCGAGGCAAGTGAAAACATTCTAACGGTAGGTACAAGGAGGTCATAAATCACAGGATTATGTCTTTATTATGTTAATGTTGTATTTTGGAAATTTATCAATTAGTAAGCTGAGGCGGGATTTAGCTGGATTACTGTAAGAACTTGATTTAGTACTTGTGAATGAATTATTGCTGCCAATGATTGAAATGTTAAAGTTTCAATTCGATTTACGATTATTGGAATGTTTTAATTTATTTCTGTAGAGCACACCTACGTCTTTATCAGATTATATTGAACTGGCTGGATTTCAAACTACTAATCAAGAGCTTATCATTTCAGAACATTTTATTGTAACCACTCTCAATCTCATTAGCTTTCGTTTTGTTGCTAGCGTCTGCGGCTGCGAGTATTTCACGCAATTAAGTTGCTTCTGCATCTATCTGATTAAATTATACTCATTACAATTTATGAATATTGAAGATAATTCCACGCTTATTAAATCATAAACTCCGAGTAGAAAGCGTTTAATTTCCCAACAAACGTCCCGAGAAACATAGTTGAATTCCTTCACAGTACATCGATGTCCCATTAAATATCTTGACCCCAATAACACTAATACAATATCACAGCCTGGACGTTAATATTCCGTTTAAGAAATTTATAATTGGACGATAAATAAGCTTTCTTATTTAATAAGTATTACACGGCTGCGCGGGCGCCGGTGACATCATAAACGTCAGTTGACGGCGCGACTCCACTCTAGAGTGATCCTATAGCCCGTTATCGGTCGAGCTCGGAATTAAAAGGTTGTTACAACTGTGTTTTACAGTTAGATAAAATATAATGAAGCGGTAAAGCTTGTAATGAGGTAATATAAAGTGGCATGAGTTAGTTTTTTAAATAGTTTTTACATTATATTTCATTTATGAGTTTGTCTGTGTGTTTTGGTCAATCTGTAGGTACTTTCTAATAATAATTATTGGTGAATTACGTTTGGATATGATATTTAGTAGACATAAGAAGATTTACTAAATATATGATACAGATTTATATTTTTTTTAATTAAAATTGAACCTCCTTGTAACCTATAATTTGCTAGAGTTATAACTAACGTACCTCTGTGATTCTGTAATAAAGATCCAATATTAGATAGGTACTTAAACTAACTAAGTTATAATGTACTTTGATACGGTGCCCTGAGAAGCTCATTATTGTTTCAACAGGAAAATCAGATTAACCAATTACTTTGAATTTGAAAACGTTGATGAATAGTTTATCACAATAGCCTTTTCCTAGTCAAATATTTTCAAATAAACCTTGCCTTTTTTAATTTCTACAGGCAAATCCAGGCATCTTCACTAGCGCAGTAAAACATAATAAAGGTGCCATCACCTATGAATGTTAAACCATTTATGGTAATCACAGTAAAGACATAAAAACTCTATAGGTTGATAGTTTTGGAAAGCGTTGATTGTAAACCTTCGTTTATGACCAGACCGCTCGCTGCTGATCGTGACGAAATGTTCGAAATTGTGAATAAATAACAATAGTATTGTGGAGATAGATAGCGTTTAAAGAAAAAGGGATGTGTATGAATACTGAGAGCTGAAAATGATTTCGCGTGCGGCCTTCTGTGGTCGTAGACCACCCTCAACATTTTGATGGGTAAAGATAAAGCGGCAAAACAAACTATTGATATTGAGATCGCACATTGGCAAGAACCGTCCGTAACTAAGGTAAGCAACTAAACGTTCCTTACAGTATCCAACAAATTATAAAGCACCCTCCTGACGTTTTTATTTGTAGTATAATCCAGCATTTCAAGGAATCTGTGAGAAGGGTTTTAAAAAACTGCGATCAATAGGAAAATGCATCGTTTCTCACATACTCGTCGCTCCGGTAGCATCCTATGATGGCATCCGGAAAACATTTTGTCTGTAAATCTCTAAAACTCTCCAGTAGAAATAAAGTAGTACATTATGACCATCTTACATATTCAGCCCACGTAAGATGTTCCTACACTTGTAAAAACTATAATTTTAAAACATTTCCGAGTTCGCACACATATTCGAGCTCATTTTCTTGAAATTTCCTCCGCCCGTCGTCGTGAACAATTTAAAATTGTACGACTTCCTTATTCGCAATGGCGCAAAAGGAGTAACGCTTTATGCAAACTATCTTTATAAGAACTGTTTGACATCACATTATAGTCTCTGAATTAATCTTAGAGACAGGGACAGGGACTTAATAGGGAAAGAGAAAATCTGGACTGCTCTGAATTCACCAACGTGAGCTATGACTGGTTCTATAAATAGGAAAGGCCTTGGCCCTGCAATGGGGACCATTATCGTGTGATAGCGTTTCAGTGCTAAATATTTGAAACACTATAAACTAGGAAACAGTTAAAGATAAAATAATGTTCTATCATAACACGTTTTTATTCTGAAACCAAGCTATGATACCACCTTTATACCTTTTCATGTTATAAAAAATATCTTTAAAGTTTAAATCCTCAACAGACTTATTTATAAAGTCTTCCATTGTATACACAAGTGTCAGTAGCAAAGAGATCGGTTGCGATCTTGCCATCATCTTTTCCTTTCTTTTTAATTATTTTCTTTTGTGAAAAGTTTTTATTGTGGAGCGGGGAGGACTAGGAAATAAGTTGTTGAATGCAGTGGGAGTTGATAAGCGGGCCGGGTCGCCCAATGAGCTTAATTTGTTAAAGTCACGCGAAAGATAAAGTCGTTTCGCTAATAGAACTTTGTCAAAGTATCGAGTGACGTCGTCTTTATGGATTAATGGTTTGATTGAAAATGTGAATACTTGAACATGAGATAGTATTTTGGCTAACGTATGTTTTTAGATCCTGAAAATACAAATTGATTGTACGTTCTCAATAAGTACGTATTACGTTAAACAATGAATGTGGTAATTAATTTTTAAACACAACATTTAGAAAATATGTATTATTATCTAGCTCTTCATTATTTAACGTAAAAGCTATTAGATTGCTTAAAACATGTGAAATAACCTGTCACCTGTAAGTGCATATCTCAAGAAATCAAGTTGCAATAAATTTAATTAGCGATCACTTGGGGAATTTATGAGAAATTTATGACACACGTTGACCGCACAGGCTCGCTTACGTGGGTGATCAACATTTATTCAACATGTCATCGGTAACAGCGAAATATGTTCAGGTCAACTTCATAAAATTATGAAAAATGGTGCGATTAACCTTTTGATTTGAAGCCATTTAACATTATTGTACGTAATTTAAATAGAAAACGATGTGTAATCCTAAAGTTGCTGAGCCTAAAGACAACATTCAATTGCAATCATTTGAATTTTGTCTTAAATTGAGTGAGTGAGTCACGTTTTTTAAAGTTATTTCATAAACGAAACGTTCGTGACGCCTACGTTAAACTAAGGTCTGATTTTTTTTTGCAACTGAATGAACGAAATTATTTTTTTGGTAATAAATTATTCAGTCATTCTAAACACTTCATTTCATAATTTTTAACCGACTCGATAACACGGTACTTGGTCGCATCACTAGCTAAACCCAGTAGCATTAGAGCGGGTTATCATAAAGCCTAACACCGTCCTTCACACGCTGTTATACAACCTGCGTTACTTTATTAGGGCGCGCCTATTAGCCGGCCAGCTGCTCCATTAGCATGCTCGCATATCGATGCTAACGAGTCCTTGCGAGCGCCACTCATGCGCACAAATTATACGAGCTCAAATAATGGCCACTCGATATAGCCTCAATAATGGAAATATGGGAGAAGTAGGGTTGAAGTTTGGTTGAATAAAATTTAACTTTTTTCAACTCACTAGACTCACTAGACTGGTCTGCTAATGCATTTTACGGTTAAAGATATTTATTTTCTCAAAAGAATTACGAATTCACTTATAGAGAAAAACATAGTACATACGTTAAAAGAATGTGTCATCAAGCGTAGCTTAAAATATTTTCACATACTACGTTTCTTAAACTAACAATAAAAGATAAAAATTTTGACTAAAAATAGTATTGTCTTCATATTTTGGAAGAATTTAAACACATCCACCAAATCGACTCTCATTTACAGGACTATATTTTTAAAACAACAGTGTAGCTTTATCCCTTGAGTCTAAACCCTGTAAGTTGCATTACGAGTATCTGGACTATCCAGACAAGTCTGGTCGTCTAGCAAACTCACTTACCTCCTACATTTACGTCACCTTAACTGACCGCGCGGGTTCTTGTAGACGAATTAAGGATCAAACTGTAATGGTCGCTCGCAAACCCATCCACCGGTTTATTGTGACTGCATACCACCCTCACATTTTATGATCGAAATTTAGCTCTAAGTGGTCCTATTAAGGTCGTAATTTGTTCGATTGCGAGTTGTTCGGAGGTTTCGAGGGGAAGCTATACAAATTGATCCCATCACCGAAGGATTCAGTTTAAGGAACGCTCGTGCGATACACGGTTTGTAGGAAATCACACTATTTATATGAGCATTACGTTAATGGCAGGCTTTGTAGTAATATTGGTTGTTTGGAATAGACGCCATTTTCAACTAAATCGGTACACGGAACCGAGGGAATGAGATTGAAGGTTTAGATAAAATACGCAGTTTTTCAAACAATTTGTTCGGCTGAAGGCTCTGATGCGAATAGTTTAGCTAACGGTTTCTAGAGCGAAGTGACATATTGACAGTCAATTATTTATTTATGTATCAAGTGTTTGTACTCCACTATCTGTTTGCTTTATAAATATGATATCAAGCATTTATCCATCATCTTTTCTCACACCAGGGTCCTTTTATTTTCTAACCAAAAAGAAAGAGTTATTAAACGAAAAGCCATAAAACACTGCCAGCTCGTCCGAGCTACAAAATGGCAGTAAACGAAACCTTTTGGCTAGAAGCTACAGCTTGTTCCGCCGTCTATAAACGCTGGCAGATCTACCGCCGCAGATAAAAAGTCAGGCCACAACCACAACGTTAGTGGACAATAAACCAGCATACTTTTAACTGCGTAAATAAACGCAGAGCCAGGCTTCAGATAGGCAGCGGGCACATGAGTGGTGAGCAAGATGTTGCCCGAAACTGGATACGATCCTGTTGTCCTCAGCAGCTTTTATTTTTTCTCAAAAAATTGTAAAGTCAGAGCAATTCATTATTGATCAAGTTGACTAACAACTTAAATTGAACGTATCTTCAAATCAAAACCAGTTGTATGAAATGGCTATAATATGAGAAATAGAGCATAACTTTGCTTAATAATTAATTTCCCTGACTGTACTTACCTAAAGAATAAATTCTTGCTCGAGAAATAGTAGGTACCTATCGGGTACTATTTGTCGAATAGGATTTTGCTAAATTATTTGTAGGTAGGTCTACCTAGTTATAATTTTGCGTTAAATGTTTAATCAACTAAAATAACAAATCCTGTTTGCAGTTTATTCGACAAGTTTTTGTAGGTTCTTAACGCAGCGCAATAAAAAATTCAGAAGTATCTCTTCGAACGGCATTATCAAGTAGATCGTCACCAAGTGTGTAACTAACCTTTGTTACCAACCATTAGTTGTCTCATGAACGCAGCCTAACCAGGCTTATAGTACGCATTTGATGTTCGATGTGCCGGCCGCGTGCCAAACTGCCGCCGTGTAATACCGCGGATAACACACCATTAACGAGCCGTTGTTTATGGGGACGCAATAATCTCGCGAATTTGGCGATCACTTCCGAAATTATAGACGTCTGGTAGTCTCTTAGTTACAGGTTATGTCATTGCATATCGGCTATGAATCAGAATCAAAACTTAAATTGAAATGCACCGTGAAATGTTAATGGTTGTTTTCCCGCGGCAGAACAACTTGCCTGATGGAGTACTTTCGAAGCACTGAGTAAAAATAAAAATAAAAAGATTTTTTTGTTTTAATATTATTTTAAATAAAATATTCATCAACTCGATAAAACACTACTCAATAGTAACACTAGAGGTAACTTGTAGGTACTACTCGAATCGCACGCACCGCCGACAAAGGGAAAAGCGGTGCATTAATGTTTTTTTTTTTTTTGGATGGGAAATCATCAAATAACTTCTCCCGCTCTGGGTGGAGCGGGAGGGCGTGTCAGACTTTTACTGACTAAAACCGACCCGTGTTCCCTTAGTTGCCTATGTGCCAGGGGCCGCGGTATCTCTTTCGAACAACCCGCACCCCTGGCAGGCATCGGCCCTTGCGGGCCCCATCAGTTGCTGCTGACATCTATTTGAGGCGCGCGTGGAACACAACGCGCCGTCGACCCGGCCTTGGTCCTTACCGGACAACGAGCTACCCATTACTCGCCGTCCGCAAGCCCGTGCCTACGGAATCAGCCTGGGATTCCCGACGCCCAGGGCGATTTTTCACAATGATTAATCTGCCAATTTTTTGTTTCTAGTATTTTATTTATTTATAAAACGATTGTATTACCAAGACAAAACCATTTCGCTGCGGAAAACAAACATTAAAATTTCACGGTGTATAATACAAATTAAATAATGTCACCAAACAAAATAGAAATTATAGTGAAGTCAATTAATATTAATATAGTCAGGTACATAAGTCATAAATGTTAAAATGTGCAATTCATTATAACAATCATAATAAGGTTATATTCATATCATTTAGAAAATATTTCACTGAGTAATAACATTTGCCTTACCTTAGATTTAAAAAATATGTTTACAGAATAATCCTTAAAAGTATGAGGTATTCTATTATAAATGACAGGTCCCATTGTTATAACACTTTTCAGTGGTGTTTTGTAATTACGCGAATGTAGCAAGTTCTTGTATTGGGATTAATTCTTGAAGCTAATCGCAAGTTCTTGTATTGGGATCGGATGGATGGAAATGCATACGTGCGTTGCAAAAATGTTGTTATTAAACAAAAGAAAGAAAGAAACTGTAACAGAAATTATGGACGCCTGGTAGTCAGGCTTCCATAATTTCGGAAGTGATCGCCAAATTCGCATGATTATTGCGTCCCCATAAACAACGGCTCGTTAATGGTGTGTTATCCGCGGTATTGCACGGCGGCAGTTTGGCACGCGGCCGGCACATGGACCATCAAATGCGTACTATAAGCCTGGTTAGGCTGCGTTCATGAGACAACTAATGGTTGGCAACAAAGGTTAGTTACACACTTGGTGACTATCTAGATCTACTCGATAATGAAGTTCGAAGAAATACTTGTGAATTTTGTACTGCGTTTAGAACTAACAAAAACTCGGTGCAGAATTATATAAATGCATGATTGTAAAAACCCACCTCAGACCAAATGCAAAAGTTTCAGAAAATCAGTGAAAACTGACCTGTGTAAAAAAAATTCTGGACGTATTTTTGTTATTTACTATTTTTATTAAAAGTCATTTAAAACATGGTATGTTAAAAACTGGTCGTATAAATAATACATGGATTTTTGTACATATTTTTTTTTTAAGTTTTGGTATGAGGTGGGTTTTTACAATAAAAATCTGTGGACCGCTTTAATTTCAATCGGGTGATATTAATTTAATTGTTAAACGTACAGTTTGTAAAAAAGGCGTAGTACAGTGTAATAAAAAAGTTTAAAATAGCTAAACAGCTAATGGGTGACGGATAATGTAGAACGAACCAAAAAAACCCAGTTTGAACAAAAATATATTGAAGCATTCATTTCAAACAATATGCACACAAAAATACATACTCAAAACGTGCTCTATCACAATGTTACACTTTAATTATTTACTGAAAAATAGACGTGAACCAACCGGGCTCTAAATAAATTGCTATGAAATTTGTTCACACTAAAAAAGCTCCCGTAATAAAGTGACCAATGTTGTTTGTTACTCTTATTAACTTAACCATATATTCGTACCATATAATTTACCCACACGTCTTTTAATATAATACGTCGAAAAAATCACCCCTAAACTTCAATTTGGACAAACGGCTACGAGTAAACGTTTTTATAACTACAATCCCCAAACAATCATAAAAAAATAATTGCCCATAATTTCGATACAGTCAATCGCCGAATACCAATTACGTATTCTGAGAACGATCCATTCGATTTGTTACAACACAAACATCGATTCTATTGTATTCGAATGTATAATCTACTCAACAATCGATTGATAACGATCGCGATCGTGTGACATCTCGATTGGATGCGGGTGTTACGGGACTTATCTACATGAATTTATTTACGGCTGTTACGTACGATACCAGATAATCGATGCAATGACACTAAAGGCAGTAAATCAATTCGGTTTTGCTTTCGAAAAGTCGATTATGTGCAAGATTAAAAAAGGGAAAATATGATATTAAGTATAAAGTACTTCTTAGGTAAGTCACAATAAAGCAATGGCGTTAGTAACAAAACATATTTAAGTAATTTATTTACTTTTTTACTTCATGTTCTTTTGTAGTGGTTGAGACCAGTGCTGTCATACAAATAACAGTTCACGAAATAATCCGCAAAGTTTGTTGTATTACAAAGTTTGAGTACTATGTTCAGGGCCGCGTAGTTTACGAGCATAAGCGACTCACTTATGCTAAGTAGATAATTCCAGCTTTACTGAGTTGAGTTGACAAATGAAATAGGAACAAAGCAAAGATGCGAGAACACGTCCCAATTTTTGTGCGATTTCTTCAATATAAAGTTTATATGCACAATATTTATCTTGATGCCGTCTAAAAAGACAAAGACCAAGACAAAAACCAAAAAAAAAAAAAAGACCATAGATAAAGACCATGTTTAAAAATGTCAACAAGCTGACTCACTGTTTACATTGCACTACGTGACTTTGTCTTGTTAGTCTCCAATTCGTTGCTGGTCGTAATTCGGTTACAATTGATATCAGAAGCTGGTTAATCTTTTCATCTTGTAGCTGGCTTTATTAGCTCTTTTTAGTGGCACGCACCACACAGTTAATTGATTGACAATCGCGTTGTTTTCGATTGATTGGGCTCCATGTAGATGTGGCGCGGCGGGATATAATTGCGAGCATAATGATCCATGTGGGTACTCATGTATGTCACTTGCACCGGGGTGTTTTACATTGTGAATTATGAGGTAGTTATGATTATTCAGGATTTCAGTATTCATATTTTAGTGGGTCTCACAAAATCTGATCTTATCTAAGCGTGGACAAATTGTAAGTAATCTCTTTATCGTACTCCTATTTGCAAAAGCAGTCAGTAACTATCTCCTTTTCATAGCTTGTGCTACCTCCACCCGCCTAAGTTTGAACGTGTTCTTATATTGTTCACTTGTCTTTGTTAGATCTAATCTAGACCAGAATGCATTGCCGTGTATTATTTCGGGTGGCGGTTGCTTTCCACCGCCCGTGCGCTCTGCCCGTACTTACTTAGCTCTGTGCTAAGCTGCTCTCACTGGGAGTTTCACATAGAGTTTACATTGAATTAGATAAGACATCAGCATACAATATTTCTAGTGAGTCTTATTTATTTTGTAGGAAGGTTTTCAATAACTTACTCAAACATTTTACCAACGCAATTTATCTAAAACTTATTCTTCATAAAAATATTAATGATATTTGCTATATCAATTTCATAAATTACAAAATGTACTGAATGATATAAATATTTAAAGATATTTCATTTTATGTTTATTCAGGAGATCGCTGCCTAACCAAACGTGATGTAATACATATCAAATATTTCAGCGGATGTGAAGCTACGCATCACTATCCTAACAACAAAACCAGATCAATTAAATTTTGAACTTACTGATATATCTATTACTTTAAGTTAGTCCTTCAATTAGTGGATATAAACTTACATTGTAAGCATTCCTCAGCTGCAGTACAAACAAAGTCAAACCAAAACAAAGAGTCGTCAACTGTCAATGATTCACCTTCAAATAAATCTTAATAAATAACAGTCAGGTCTAATCAAACATCTCCCAAGACACAATTATATAACAATGTTAACAATCGGAACGGAACAAGGAGGTACGTTTATCAGCGATCGAGTCGGCGCGGCGCGGGTGCGTCAACAGCGCAGGAACAGTCGCAATGCGTGCCGTATCGTCGCCGACCATCGCTCGTCTGATCCCGCCATTAGATTGCTCTGTTCGGTACATTCCATTACCAACTACGTACATATTTGACTACGTTATATTGTTATTAATTCTTGATATGAGCTTTGTTCATATTTTGCTCGCATTAAAACAAATTTAGTATCGTTCGGATACATCGCTTTCCGTGCTGCTGAGGTTTGTTCGTTCGTAATTTATATCCAATGTATAAAACGATGCTATCTTCTACTCTCAGTCCTATTGTGTTATTTTAGAAATATACA
The DNA here is from genome assembly GCA_949091785.1 of Polymixis lichenea. Taxonomy (NCBI): domain Eukaryota; kingdom Metazoa; phylum Arthropoda; class Insecta; order Lepidoptera; family Noctuidae; genus Polymixis; species Polymixis lichenea. The sequence continues at coordinate 23,751,760 of OX420944.1, forward strand.
GTTTCCTGCACGATGTTTTCCTTTAAAACTTGGAGGGTTTGCTCTCAGTTATTCGAGTATGTTTTGACTCGAGTGTCTCGAGAATGTTTTTGTATAAGATTATCTATCTTCGCCTTCATTCCATTATCGTTTTAACTCATTGTCATGTTCCAATTTGCAAGACTAGTTCGTGATTTTTGTGAATTAATATGTAAAACATTATAATACAGACAACAGTCCGATAGATTTACAATGCAATACAGATTTATGATTCGAGATTGAATAGATAAATGATTGCAGATAAGATCCGACTAGCAATAAATTTGCCACTTGCAAAACACGAGCTGTGCTGTTTTAGAGCACGCTTTCCGTTTAACAATTGTGTTTGGAGACAAAATATGCAGAAATGGTGATATTAATCAATGGTGATCGCCCCGAGCTATGTCCGCGGGAGATTATGGAGTTGAAATATAAAGTGCCAGGCCAGCTAGCAATGAATGTGCTGACGCTTTTTTTTTTGAAGGTGTGAAATCGTCCAATAACTTCTCCTGCTCTGGGTGGAGCAGGAGGGCGTGTCAGACTTTTACTGACTAAAACCCACCCGTGTTCCCTCAGTTGCCTGTGTGCCAGGGGCCGCGGTATCTCTTTTGAGCAACCCGCACCCCTGGCAGGCATCGGCCCTTGCGGACCCCACCAATTTATGCTGACATCTCTTTGAGGCCCGCGTGGAACACATCGCGCCGTCGATCCGGGCTTGTTCCTTGCAACGAGCTACCCATTACTCGCCGTCCACAAGCCTGGGCCTACGGTGGCTGGGAATCAGCCTGGGATTCCCGACGCCCAGGTCGTCTCATGCGGAATGTGCTAACGCTTCAGTTGTGTCGAAACCCCAAAATATGTAGTAGGTACCTATGTCAACGTTGCGGACTGTCGTACCTACTTGAACCAATAGGTAATTACTGTAGAAATTAATGACCTGCATGGTTCTAATATGTCTTTTCTAGTTATTTTAGAATAATGGTACTCAATTATGAGATAACCGCTAACATGAATTTAGAATAGAAGAAAAAACCTTTCTGTTTTTCTTAGGACATACATAATATTTTATTATATCCTTTACTTCATGAACATACATATAAAATATATTTTAAATATTAGAATATTTAAAAACATAAAAAATAGTAGGCAACAGGGTCAAAGCTACCAGTGGTCAGGGCTGCTGAGAGAGGAACCTCCTTATAATACGCGCCGTGTCTATAAGTACTGCTTTCTGGATCAAGCCCTTGATCCAGCTGCCTAATGAGAGCCTCTTTTAGGTGTTGGTCAAGGCTCTTGGCTATAATGCCATTGGCCGTCATGACTATCGGCAGAATGACTGCTGGTGAGCTTGTCGACATGTGGAATGTGGATAACATTCCACATGTCGACAAGCTCACCAGCCAGGTCAAGAAACTTGATCTGCTTATCTTTTTCAGCTTTCACAAGGTTCTCGTCATGCGGGACCGCTACATCAATAATCATTGTGCGACGCTCCAATCGATCTATCACCACTATGTCCGGCTTATTGGCAACAATAGTCAGAGTCTGTCAGTGATGATAGGTCCCAATGCAACGTGATAGTGCCATTTTCGAGAACTGGGTCGGGCACATACCAATAGTACGGTACTTCCAAGGCCACAAGACTGTATTTCTGAGCAAGTTGCTGGTATAATAATAATAATCCTGGCTACAAGGTTGTGCCTATGCAAGTAGTCTCCTTTAGCCAAAGGAGAACAGCCAGAAATAATATGTCGGATTGATTCCCCCGGATGATGGCATGCTTGACAGATGTCAACCGTGCCATCCTTCACAATATATTTCCGGTAGTTGTTCGTCATCATACTCGTAACTTCGTCCGTAATTGCAAAGAAAAAGCCTTCGGTTTCCCCAAAAAGGTTATTGAATCGTAACTAGGATACGGGCCATGTAGGACCCGGTAAAAGCGCCCGTGAAAGTCTTTGCTCTGCCATACCTCCCTGCGGTCATTTGTACCTAATACTTCAGGTTTGCGCCAGTTCTCATTAGCCAAGGAGTGTGGGGTGCGGCCCTTGTCCGGTGACCTGAGACCACAACTCGGTGCATCCCCACTTCAGCTTCTAGGAAGTATACCTACTCAATACTTTATTGTATTCCACGATGTATATGCTTAGGTGGCAAACTAAATCTAACTTATTCTAAATACAATAAAAGATAAAAATAGAAAGACATTTTTGGGTATTCTAAATTAGTTTTAGGAATTAACCATTAAAATATTCGTGTACCCTGTAATAACATTTACTTACTTATTAACAGATTTTTTAATTTGTTAGTGAATAGATGGAGTTTTCTTTTCTTTTCTAATTGATTCTGGTAACCTATTATATATTTTTATTGACATAACCAGAGGGCTTCTTGAATGTATTTTTAGGCGGGATGTTGGTGAGTTTAGTCGTGTTTTGTATCGGAGTGTGTTTCTTGTTTGTTTGTCTTCTCGTTTAGTGTCTTAGTGTTTATGAGCGAATTTACATATTTCAAGTATATATATATACAATGCAGAGTTAGGATATTTAGGTTTGTAAAATGGGGTTTGCAGCTATCTATCTGTTGTATATTTAATAAGACACTAGTATTCCCTGAGACGGTGGATGATGAAGTGTGAGTTGCCAATTTACGGTCAGCAGTGTGTGGACCCGTTCAGGGCGTCAAGTTCCATCTGAGTCCATATAAGTATGCCGAAAGAGTACATAAAAACCGGTATGACCCTACCGTTGAAGACGCGCACTTTGTTTCCGCCTGATAAAATATTATTTATTATATTATACGTATTAAAACATGTTTAATTATTAACGTCCCGGTGATATCGTAATCAATCCTATTAATAAATGGTGAGGGCACAGATTTATAAGCAACTTGTGCACAAAGCGTACGTAATATTGTGTGAAGAAGGGTACTCCCATATGATAAATAATCTCGCACACCAAGAACAGTGGGGAATAGAGCTAGAGAGGTTTTTTCATTTTTGTAAGGAGACAGATGCCTTAGCACATGCAGTTCTTCTCGGGCATCAACTGCGCGTATTTCTTGAGGGCCCAGCGCGATTTGCTCATAATTATACGTATCACGAAGTATGAGTTTTTTGCCAATGTGCAACGTGTTGAGAGCCGAGTTTTCATGTTGATGCCACCCAACAAAGGTATCTGGGACAGTCCAAGAAGAGAGAGTCGTGCAAGTTGTGTCTGAGCAATGCGGACAGGACTGTTGCGGTTGTAGAAACGAATGCTGATTTATTTTCTAGTGTAAGACAAGAGGATTACCCAATAAATAATGAGCAAAGCTGCCAAGAAGGCTCTGATGACGATCATGATGATAATTATACATTGGTCATTAGTATCTACAGCGCTACTGAAGTACCTAACTGACCGTATCTATTAAAGTTCTAAGTTATTTGGCTTCTGCGACCGAAGAGGATTTTCTATTAGTTACCGACCACGACTATAACCTCTGTCAAAAAAACATTCATTATAAAACAGTAAATGCTTGGCTCACAATTATCCCGTTTTCAGGTCAAACGTAAGTTCCTTTCATGTAAAATATATGTTGTTGCAAACGAAAAGTAGGTCCCCAGTGACGACTTGTCACAGCTTTAATGTAAAGGTCCTTCAGGACACTCACAGGCTAAACCACTAGGTCTGTTAATTTTCAGTTGTTTTGTTTATTAGATTTACGTTTTAAGTAAATGTTAATTAGTTTAACATCTTGTGTTACGTCGCCTACGAACTGTCCATTAAGGTCTGGCTGGTCTGGGCTTTGTTTTTCCTTTGAACAAAAGAAACTTTTAAAACTTTAACCATTTTGTGTTTAAAATGTCAAACGGCATTATTGACGTCACAGCTACTGTCCTCCAGCTACAGGCCAGCGCGATATCGATGGTAGTCATGTCTCAACGTAGCTGGCATACGAATACATACAGAAGTTCCCTTTAAATACTTGTGGCATATCATTTCAATTAGTTGTAATTTCGGTAACTTCTCACAGTATTATTCCACAAGAGTTTATTTCCACTTGATGTAATCAAGTTTGAGAATTGCACTTGTGCTGAAAAGGTTGAATTTCAGTTTTTAACTAGTGTACTTTCCGCCACGAGTATAAATAAATTATAAACATCGCTTTTAAATATGCCAGTGTCTTTCATTCAAGCTACGCAATCACCACTTTATTATCGGCCAACCCAAAGCAAATTCCGATATTGGAATAAAGGGATACTTCCGCAACGCTGCTACTACCACGCTATTAAGTAGGGGTGTATGTTTGTTGTAATGTAGATTCCAAGACAAACGTGTCTATTTCCCGCTGTTTGCTCGGCGCCATTGTTTCCATTTGTTTGACGAGGGATGTGGGTGAAGCCATCGGTTGTATAATGTACAGACTTTGGGTAATCGAAGGGAACTAAGAAGTTTTTGTTTGTGTACTATAGTTTTGAATGACGACTAGTAATATTGTTAAGTTTAAATTTGTGGTGTGTGTGTGTGGAAAATGTTAAATCCTATTAACGATCCTCTATATCTGAAATGCGGGTCACTTGTCGGTGTAGAAACCTTCAATTTATAAAATGCTGTTTTATAGTAGCTTCCTAAGCTTTCCTTGTCCTTAAGTTGTTCATGAATGTCCTGTGTTCTGGGTTTTTTGTCTTTGTGTGTGCTTCTACATAATTATATTAATTATATATTGGTGGTACATACTCACTCAACTCAGGATCTGTTTTAGAAGAACATAACTCAACAAATACTAACACTTTAACATTTCACATGCTGTGACAAAAGTTTTTGTAGCTGTTTGAAAGGTACAAAAACTTTACCATTTGAATCGCATGTCACGCATAACAAGCTAACTACAGATAGTTAACTATAGGTAACTATAGGTAGCTAACTATCTATAGTTAGCTTGTTATGCGTGACATGGGATTCAAACCTGAGTGCCATGCTCTGTCCACATATCTAATTATTTTACTATCCTGAAGTATTTCAGGCGTGATCGAAGTCAAGAGTAGGCCCATTTAGTGATAAAAAAATAAAATGAAAAGAAGTTTACCATGTCCTATTGATATTTTTAAGTCTCGCTCCGTATATTTTGACACTAGGATTTAAATAAATCCATGCCACGGCGTGCTCGCAGTATTAGATTGCAAAAAGTTCTAATGTGTCGAATGACATTGCAAAACTGTAAACCACAAGGCATCTTAGATGGCTTGGAATAAAGAGACAATAGTCGCTCAACAAGATACGTGCTTATGATGCATGTAAAAATAGAGCGTCTCTCTTAATTTTATAAGGTATTTTGTCTTTTCTTCACTATTTGCTGGTTCTTTATCTCCAAAGTAGATATAATTATGATCCCGCTCGTATAATATTTTTCTTACGGCAGCGCAAGTAAGATTCCAATCGGTATCTTTGGACAGCTCGTTTTAAAATTCAAACTGCACACAAATAACTTGCTTCATTTGTTGTTGTTCACGTTTTTATAATGTTTGTTTGCAAAAAATGCTTGCTTACCTCCATGCCGTTAAGACTGACCTAGAGTAAAAAGCTAGTTCAGAGTTCAAGATAAACAAAAGAAATGACATACTAAACAATTCCTGTGCCACTGTACATGAGCCTACTTTATTGCTGCTTCAGCGTTACAAAATTTTGCTTGAAAATAAAGCCAACGTATAACGCGAACCCGTATACATTTAAACTTCAATGTAATAACATCAATTCAGAACGCACGTTTAACAAATTACAGGCACTGAGAACGCTGAGCCTACAATTTAGTGCCAGCCGAGCGTGCAATACCAATACCAACAGAAGTACGCTACGTGCTGAAAGAAGTTGAGTCCAGCGTTATATTTGCCGCTTCACATAATTCCCGTGTTTTGCCACCCTTTTTTGGCTACCGGCAAATGTGTTTGCATAGACTAACAACTTTATAAACTTACCTCAACCACACTGCCTATTTCATTTGAATATTCTTCAGTAAAATTTTTGACTGTGACACGCTTCAAGTCAAGCAGTGTGAACAAGACTCTCGCAATTCGCATACAATTTCCCCCGTATTAGGGGCCGGGATGGGTCATACGCAAACATTTGCCCAAACATTACCCGCTGCCTCCAGGACCGACTCCGCTGAATTATTGAGACGTCCCGTTTTAACACCAGATGCTATTTAGATGTTCTCATGTTTATTAGTTTGTCCCTCGTAATTTGTCATAGACCCGTTGATGGCTGTAATTTAGGGCATCCCATGAAGCGTTGATAGAATAATGTTGGGGAAGTTTGTCGACCAAATGTGCTTTCAGAAAGGTTAATCTTTCCGAATAATGTGTAAGCATCTTTAATCTTAAGTTCCGGTACAATGAATTTGCTTGGAGCTAAATCTAAGTTAGACTAACTATTACTTTAGATTTGTAACCGTAAGAAATCACGGACAAAAGCTCCCGTAAAGTTTTATTATAAGTATCGATTGCTGATCCGACATCAGTTGGTTAAAGAATGGTTCTGAAGCCGTCGCTATCTTGAATGAGTCTGCCTGATAAAGGGAAATACCTGTAGAAATCAAACGGCGGAAAATAAATGTTGTCGGAGGCGAATGGTGCGATGGCGGGGGGCAAGGAATCGTTCGGTAGATCAGATCGGTGCGAGCGCGGATTTGTCGCTCGTCTATGACATTTGTTACATCGCTACCTTCGCTACTTTATTTGTCATTGTCACGGTGTACGGTTTCTTCGCTTCGTCAGTTTTTCTCACCGTTTCTTTTTTCCTTATTTCTTTTAGAGCTTTGTGAATTACGTTTCATATGTTACTTGGCATGAAATTCAATGTGTGTTACCTTTGAGCGCAATATGAACTTAACTTTATTTTACTTGGTACCATTTTGTAATAATGTAGCAATGCAACAATTTACTACTAATGATTACTAAACTTGCATTTTGCTTACTAATGACTGTCTTACGAAACATTTGTACGTCTCTAAATCAAACTGAAGATATCGCCTTACTTGTCTTTCCTAATCGTCAACAACCATCTAAATGGCTGTTTATTACTGTTTTACAATCACCATTATAACATCAAGATGACTGCCGTAGAGATAACTAACCGAGTAATTTTATTACCGCCTTCATTCATAAATGTACTCGTAATTTACTAGAAACGAGGAAACAATTTTATTCAGCTTTTCATTTTATTGATTGTAAAATCAGACGGGTTTTACGAGTGCAAGTGTTAGAGAGCGACTGGCTCGTCGAAACAAATTAAATTTAAAAAATGCGCGTTTTGAATAAACAAGCTGAGATCAAAGCGAAAAAGAAGATTACTGAGCAAATGAAAGCAATTTATAAAGGCTAGATAAACAGGCTGCTATAAATGAAATAGGAGGGGTGCTGTATCTTTTTACACAGCTCAATGAGTGCGAACAAAGTCGGCGATATGCGTGGGCGCCCGTTGTCCGGACCGCGCGCCGCGTCGCCGGCACCGGACCGCCAGCAGTCCCCTTTGCTTCCTTATCCCGATTATTTTTCTCTGTTAATATTAATTGCTCTGCTGTGCACTGGTGTTTACTACTGTTGTGACTTTGTGATGTGTACGCTGGGCACGTGACGTCACTGAGTTACGGGATAAGTATCCTCTGATGCATTGCTGAATAGAAACTGTTTTATGGATGGTGAAAATATGTATTTATTACACCAGAAGTTTGTGTAAGTATTATGAGCATTTACCTACTTGGTAAAAAGTAATCTTTATTGTTTGAATAACATATCAACTGGTTCAAGTTTGTACAATACCAAATATAAAGTGGCCATTTATTTACTAGTTTCCCTAAAGGGACTTCAAGGGACTTAACATCGGCGATCGGCGGCAGCAATCTCTCTCGTCTGGCCTTGGTACGGAGAATGAATGGGAAGCCGTCACCTCTTTCTGCGAAGCAGTAATGTTCGCGAAGGAGGTGGAGAGCGTGAGGGAGAGGCTAGGATTGCGCCCTCGTGCCCCTAGCCGCCGCAGGAGACGCCTGGGTGTCGGGAGTCCATAGCGGACTCGAGGCCACCGTAGGCGCGGGCTTGCGAATGGCGAGCAATGGGTAGTTCGCCATCCGGTAAGGACCAGGCCCGGGTGGACGGCGTGTTGTGGCCACGCGCGCCTTAAAGAGATGTTAGCAACAATGGGGGGGTCCACTAAGGCCGATGCCTGCTAGGGTCGCGGATTTGTTCGAAAGAGTTACTGTGGCCTTGGCACAGGCAATCGAAAGAACACGAGTGGGTTTTAGACAGTACAAGTCCGACACGCCCTCCCACTGCACCCAGAGTGGGCGAAGTCATTTAATGATTTCCTATCCAAAAAAAGGGACTTAATATTTTATAGTACTTTTATAAGTGTCCAGTAAGGCCATAAAGATGTTACATCGATAATTAATAAAATGCTAACTTGAAACCACCCATTAATAAAATTTATCACAATATAATTATCTCTCATCAAATGGTACCACAGATATTGTTTATACATCTAAACACTAATAGTTACATCTAAACGTAATAAATTCTGAAGGTAATGAAAGTAAATAAGATTAACTCAAAATTATATCACGACTATAATAAAGGAGACAGTTAACGATGGCGGCGGCTACACAAATCAGTAATAACTCGACTTTATGATAAATTTAACTAAATGAGTCAACGAAGACTGGGCTTCATAAACTCAAGGAATTTCAGGACTTCACTTCAATCCAACTTGAATCGAGATTGATAAATTGATAAAATAACGTTAAACATAAATTCTGATGATATTGCTTGATTCCGTCCAATGATAAATGTTCGGAAGGATATGATCAATTGACCAGTAAAATTCAGTTGAGATGCATAGAATTTTATCAGAAGAACACTATCTGTCCACATCGTCATAGTTGTGTATGTATTATTTTATTTACATTATTATTATTAATATTTTAGTGACATTTAGTTTAGAAGTATGTTTCTATGTTTGTACTTATGTATGTAAGTATATTCCCATATTATTTATTTAATTTATTATGTGAATTGTTTTTGATTATAAATGCAGTTTATTTTCTCTTTTCAAAATCAAAATCAAAAGTCATTTATTCAATTTAGGCTGAGAATCAGCACTTTTCGAACGTCAAAATACAAATGACAGTCCCCCGAAACGAAAACCGTCCCCGAAAACCATTTCCTCGTGCTTTCGCTGGGAAGAAGAAGTGGCGCAACAAACTCCCCAACAGCACAGCTATCTGTTTAGTCGGATAGACTTGATTATATACATACATAGGCAAAGTAATAAACATTACGAGACACAGAACATTTATTAAATAATTAGTCATAATGTCATCTAGCCATGCCAATATACCGACAAATAAAATGAAAACTATTGAGGTCGCTAGCTAATCACATAAAGTATAAAACCAGCCAATCATAAAAATATGGTTATGAGTAGATCATGTCAATAACTAATGACATAATAGAAAATAATAAAAAAAGCACTTGGACAGTCAGTAAAAAATAATAAAATATATATACAATATAACCTGTTACTAGGTACGCCAATTCTGGAGAAATTCCGGACATAAACATTGTCTTGAGTTAATCACAGCGACCAACTATTCTTGTCATTTAAATAGTCGTTGATGGAATAGTAAGCCTTTAAACAAAGCATGGATTTTACTTGAGCTTTAAACACATCAAAAGGCAAATCTAGCTAAGAAAAGGGAAGATTGTTATAAAAAGTTATACCAAGCCCAACAAATGAGTTATGAACCTTATGAAACCATGATGATGACCATGACCATGATCACTTCTGTACCTATTTTTCTGTTCTAATCTTCTTGTATGTTTATATTTTTGTGTGTACATAAATGGTTAATAAATAAATATTTTAAAAGAGATACCTACTCATGCTGGGAATTATATAAAATATGAGGGTGATATTTTATTTAAACTACGATAACGATGGTATATATGTGCTTTGTAATGAATTATATAATAACGAATTCTGGAACAAAATAAGCAAGATTGAGGGTGTTTCCACACTATAATATAGTAAACAGTATCCTACGTCTTCATATTAAACGGCCGAAATGACGCGATTCGAAATTATAAATGGTTTTATTTCCGTAAGTAGGTTTGTAAAAATACTTTTAAACGTTAATCATATTTTAAAAACGAAATGAGGTCGGCCTTGCCTATCTGACTACCCTGAGAAGAATACCAAAATAAACGCAGAGATCTCTTTTAAATAATCTTCACATAATCTTGGTCAGATCATGTGAAGACCACGTAGATTGGTGTCTGAAATGGGCTTTTGAGGAAAAACCACATAGATTGAGTTTATTCGGACATTTATTAGCATCACCACAGTATAATAAAGTAAGCATTATTACGTCTAGCCAGTGTCCTTGAAATAATTACCTACGGCCGCTCGGAATAAAATACGCACTAGGGTTGCCCACTGACTGTGTCTCTTGCATTGTTACTGTAAGTTGTAAGTCCGGAAAATTTTATGATGGCAGGCCATTCTTTTTTAAAACCTTGCGAAGATTATGCTCGCTCCACTTCAATTAATTTACAAATACCTACATAACACATAAAAAATAGGCCTTACTTTACCGGTAATTATTTTAATGACACTGCCGAGACGTTATACTGCTAACTTTATTATACTGTGGTGATGCATAAACGAGACTTTCAAAAGCCCCTTTGCGACTTTCAAACTGAACCGTCATTTGCGTGCAAAGCACCACCAGACATTGTGAGGCAGACAGAACCTTTTTTGAAATCTGTTACCAAAATAAACCTGACGCAATCCTAAAACGCAAAATCATCAAAACATATGCGTGTATAAATTCCACAAACGACAACAAGCGACTCAGGAAAATTAAAGGCCGGGCCGCAAATGTCGCGTGCAAGTGTTGACGTGGCCAGCGTGACCTGACCTCTTACACATCTCCACACGTCACCTGCGTCGGCTATTAGCGGTGAAGCTTAATGAACGGTCAGAGGTTTCATTAGACTGGTCACAGTAAATTTTCTTAACAGCCCGGTCGGTGCCACACGCCGGTCCTAAACACACACACCCTTCTGCGGACAGATAATTTGTTCAAACTTCGGCAGTGTTAAAGTTTCCGCTTGCATAGTTTCTTTATCAGTTTATATCACAGCCCCAAGTTTAGTGTTGACGATTGAGGGATGTCGCCGCAGAGTTATTGTTTGTGCGACTGCTATTGTGATTGAAACGGTTATGCTAACTTTAACAATGACAGAGTAGGCACTAAAAAAATCTTTATTTATCTGTTTTGATATTTAGTTAAATAATCAACGTATGCTTTAATTATCTCGTATTATTATTCCTAAAAGGGAATCTCACATTTTTTAAACTCCATAACAGACAAAACACGTTGCCCTGGTTTAGTCAAACCACAGATCGAGATTTGGATAAAGAACAGGCAACTAAGAGAGCAGGCAATCAAGGAAGCCATATAGAGTGATCATTACGGTGAAACAATGTGTTGCTTCCCATCACGAGAGGACATTAGAAAGCGAGCTCATTGGCGCGTCACCGGCGTCAGTAAGAGCAACAATAAACACTTGGGCGGCTGTGTGTTAGTCCCGCGGTCCGCGGTCACGATCCCGACAACTGCGGGAACTATCCTCGCCGCACTATTTCAGTGGGAAATGTGGGAATCGACACGAGAACGAAGTTACTCTTTATGGTCCACCCATTCAACGTCCTCTTCACTGAATAATTTTATTGCGTTACTTGTTGTTTGCCGCTTATTTCGTGTGTAGTTCGTAATCTGTTGTGAATTTACACGTTGTTTCGTTTTCAGTGTGTGCCGGAAAACTTTAACTTTATGTAAAGTGGATCCTTTTCTGTAATTAACAAACAAAGTAGGGATGGAAACGCCAACATAATTAAGAACAACAATTTGTGTCCTTTTCGTAAACGTTAAGTGAACGAGCTTGACCAGATTTTCATTTCCAGGTACCTATAGCTACTAATATTTATTACATAAAAAATATTTATGTGCCCTATAAAGAATAATGACCCTAATCTATGCTATCTTATTTTCGACGAAATGTTTGTCCTACATTCAGAACCTCGCAACTTCAACATTGCGTCGTGCTGCTCGTTGTGATTTATGGCTAGCCGTTCGTCTGCGGCTCGCGCCCGGTGCTTTATATCTTTATTGTTCTAATCTTCACTGTTTACAAACTATTGTACCATTTTAAAATTATTAACTGCTCAGATAGCACTCCCCTTCCATATCGCCGCCATAAATATCAAGTTTTCATGACAAATTCCAAATTCACATTATCTTTTAAGTATAATGGTTGTTCAGAATCGGTTAAGGAATGTTAGGGAAATATATACGATACGTAACTGATGATCGTGACTCCAGTCCACATTGTAGTATTGAAGTCAGTGCGACTGTGTGAGGTGTGACACCAATCGAAAGTCTAATCACCACTTACGAGACAAACGGGACCAACGTCCAATAACAAGATTCATATCCAGGAACAGAGGCTGGTATAACTAACAGTTCTCCTAATACTTCACAATTACAATTTGCAAAATCACACTGATCGAAGTTTGGCCGTAAGGCTGCAAATTGGAGCTCGCCGGAGGCTCGGAGTGATTACATTAGAACATCACGCGTCACCTCGACTCCAATTTGAAGGGTCCAAACTATTTGTCCCAATCGAAACCCATTTGGAATTCAGATGGAATCGAAACGTCTAATTGCTTTCGGTTCAGCTCTTCGCATACTAATCTGTGACTGTGGTCGCTCCTTATATACTACGTGTGCCTTTGTCGATTACATTTACTAGTCCATGTTCGTGTTGCTGTATCAGTATTGATAGCAGTTTCTACGGAAATGCCACTTAATTTAAAGTCATAAAGTTTCCTCAAGTAATTTCTGTAGAAACTGCTTATTTGTTCTGCGATCCCAATTCCAAAAACTTTAAGCACGAAATATTTCTTGAACTTTTCCGATTACATTCTTGTTTCAAATAAATTTAAATGAGAGTTTTAATCAGTGTCGCAGAACAAACAAGTAATAACAGTAAATATCGCGTACCGCAGTGCGGACTGCAATTTTTTTCCGAGTTCAATATTTACGAGCTCGAACCATCGGGAGTTGGGACTCGGTTTTGGTGTCGCCAACTCGCAAGTAGGTGACCGCTCGCCAACAATTCATAAAGTGGAGGAAGTGCCTCAGTTCGCACCTTCGTCCCCCTTCCTCGCCTCTCCCCTTTGCCACTTTTCCCAATTCCACCACAAACTGTAAATAAAGCAAACGATCCGATAACTTGGCTGCTCCAATTTGGTGCACGGACGAAGGGATATTTCACTTTCGTTTCGGCGATACTAAGCTATTTACATTTCGCGCCACTGCTGGTAATATTTACGCCTTCATTCCTCTGAAATTGAAATGGATTTAACAAGGTCACGCCGATTCTGATTGCTTGAAGGAAATTGAATGTTCCTACAAACAATTATGAGAATCCCGGAGAGTAGCCACTTCTGATTAATGACTTGAATTGATTTCGAATTAAGCTAGGAGGAAAAGATGGTAATGTGACTTACCTACTGGTGGCAAATAACTCTTTTCATTCATTTTGGCATGTTACACGAAAATCAATATGAAATGAACAAAAAGAGTTTGATGACATGATTCTGTTTTAGGTTTCTCACTTTTATAATAAAATTAATTTAGCCGTGAAGAGGTCCGAATTCGTAAAATTGTAGAATAATATTGTTCTTAATTATTATAATCTACTACTGAAAAATTCTGTTTCGTTAAATCAGGGCACAGCTAGTATAGTAAACTAGCTGTGCAACGCGGTTTCACCTGCAAAAGACTCGATCCCGTAGGAGTATCGGGAAAAAAAGCATCCTATGTTAGGACATCCGATCTTTCTCCAGGTCATGGTCTAACCATGTGCCGAATTTCATCTAAATCCGTTGAGCCGTTTTCGCATGAAAGAGTTTGATAAACACACACAAAAAAATAATTGTTTTTCACAGAAAAAAATTAAATTAGAAAAAAAGTATGTGAACGAAATTGAATTAAGCCACACGAAAATACAAAACGTTAAAAGGCTCTTCCGAGTTTAGTCCCAAAAGATGTCTAAAATACGTTGTTAGCAAACTTGACTGAGCTAACTAAAACTTAACTTAGTTTAGTGTAAGTTTTTGGTATTACTTTTAAGCTCTACCGTAACTTATTTATAAATTGTCCATTAAATATTACAAAAGAGTTCTTAACTTTACTGGTTTCCAACCAAGTCGAGAAGCAACATAATTTTAATTCACCTCCGAAGATTTCCCTCGACACTCGTCGACCTCTATAATGATTAGACGAACTTGAAGTTAAACAAGAATGTTCTATGGACACAGTCGGCTGCGAGGGAGCCATCGCGCTGCTCAATTATTCAAAAGAGTACGAGATTAAATTAAAAATATATAAACTGTCAGCGCGGGTGTCTTGAACTCAGCATTTGACGAAGTACAAAAGTTTAAATTAAATTTATGTAAGCGAGCGGAGATAGATGTGCGCACACCCGCACACGTCCGGCGCGGCTCGAGCGACACAACGCGGAGCTAAATAACGACAATCTAGTTTTAATTGCAGCTATTTGTTTCCGCTCCGATGTTGCAGATGGCCTCACCAATGGACCAGTTTTGCATGCTCTTAACGTATTAATTACTGCACTTAATATAAAAGGCGAACTTCAATACTTCGAGTTTTTACATGATCCACACTACCTTATACTTAGTATTTACATCACTTCTCCCGCACCTCTGTGATCTGTATTTAAATATTCACAAAGGTGAGAAGAGAGCGAGCATTTAAACCACTCGAGTGACGCATCAAAAATAATGCCATCATTAAACTTCAAAACGCTCTTTTCAATCCTGTAAATATTGTATTAAAGTTTTATGAAATCCAATTATGGAGTCGTAACTTTAAACCGAATTGTAATGGCCATCGTAAATAACAATAATAAAATTTTTGGAATGACCATTTAGATGTGTATAGTATTGATAAGGATGGACATTAGAGGAACAGTGCCTTATTAGATCGGTATGCGCGCGATGAGCCCTTATCAGAATTATCTTTTCATGTTATTATGAGTGCTTTATTACAAAGGCTCGTAACGCATGTCAGACTCAAGTGGCGTGGCGTTTTTTGTAGCAGTCGGCGCTTGCGGCCGCCACTCCGCTTTTAATGACTATATTAAAGAGATTAATAGCGTCTATCGCTTAGAAAACATCCGTACTTTTTTCATTCTTTACAAATTTAATTAATGTCGATATGGATCTTTTAACCGGACCAGTGTTTACGACGGCAAGGGTTATGGCGGCTACTATTTTTTGCCTCATATTTTATCAAATTTGATTGCCTTCATCGCCTTAAAGGACTTGTTCGATTAGGAAAATTACGTATTACATGAGGCACGGCACGTATATTAAACGTGTTAAAAGATAATTTTATTTTAATCATGTGATGTAATGACGCGAAACTCTATACTACTAAAATGAGACTTGTTCCATACTAAATGACACTTAAACCAACCCTAAACATGCGTAAGAATATTTAATGGTTTCAGATCTGAGCCCTCATTGCTCACCACCATCATTCACAACGGTGAACGTTTTATTAAAATAACATTCACAAACAATATCACGTTCACAAATTAAAAGCTCTCTTGCATCAATTTACATTTGTTTAGTTTGAATTACGGAGTACAACACTTTGCCTCCGCACTAGGAATGTAAATTCATCGTTAGCTTCAGCTTCAATTCGTAATAAAGATGAGACAGCGTAAGTTGGAGTTAAACCGGTGTTACGATTCAGTGTCTGAGTATACTGCGACCGGGAACCGGGTCCGGGTACCTACCGGGGATGAGCGACTAACTGGATTTGCGTCCCCCCTCGGTTCTTCCGCGCGAACTAGCGCCCAATTTGGCGGCTGGCTCGGGCCTGCACGTTTTTGCACGCACCCCCTTAATATGGACCTTCCGACGAACTCGCAACTACCGACAATAAAACATGCCCCGGCACGCTGTGTAACTTGGTTGCGATGAAAAAAACTTCGCCAATAAAAGCGCCAGTTTGATTCTCGAAATCGTTTCCAAAGCATGGGAAAGGTTAATGATCTACAAGTTTCTGTTCAGTTGTGTTTCAGTACCGTTAATTAAATTTGCGTGCATAGTGGGATTTCTTCCGTTTTTCAGACATTCTACTTGTTTCCGTGCCAACAAAACTGACAGGGTCGTAATTATTAATGGAAAAGAGACATCTGGAATACATTTCCATCTGATACATAAAACGAGACTCGGAATGCGAGGTAAATTACGAAACGTACAAGCTTTTACGAAATTATACATTCAAAGAAAAAAATACGTACTACTAACAACATATTCAAGGAGGATTCCCAAACGCTGCCGGTGTCCCGCGTGCCGGGCCCGGCTCGGCGCACGCCGTCCTGTCTGCGGAGCCGCGGCGACTTGATCCACTGTGCTCGCAGTCAGTGGCGCTACGCCTGCCGACCAGACGGTACGCCTCTACGCTCCTCGCGCGCGATCGCAACGAATTCAAACACGATCCTATTGTCGACAACTACGACCGCTAAACAACATTCTTACTATCTTTTCCGTGTTCCTTTGATTTTCACTTAAGTTTTCGTAAGTGTTATTTTTAGTTTGTGTTTCGTATTTTTGAGATATTTTATTAGATTTCGTTAAAGATTGGAGAAGGTTGTTAACGCCGTGAAAAGCTTCGGGCCTGGACGCATCTATTGTGAGCACAATGTATTGCCTTAACGCAGATCAGGTTGAACATTTACGATGAGAACATCGAAGACGATGCGGCTGACATTCCATTGGTTCAATAGATGCGATTCATGAAAAATAGAATTCAGGAAAAATGATTTTGAAAATGGGAGGCAAGTCACCCCCGGATGTGAAGACGGTGGAGAAAGAGCGGAAGAAGGAAGAGAAGAAAGAGACGATTAAAAAAAAATGGGAGAAATGTGAGGAGAGATGTCCGGGGGATCCGTGGGCTTACTGTGTGGTGTTATGGTGTGCTTGTGCCATGAGCCTGATCTCCAGCGGATACAGCCTGTACAAGCAGCAAGGCCTGCAGGCGCGCCTGGCGCTGCTGGAGGAGCAGCACGTGGCGCTGCGCAGCGCTGTGCTGGAGCCGCAGCAGCCGCTGGTGGAGCGTCTGCGGCGCGAGGCGCGGCCGCCCCTGTCCTGGCGCCCGAGGAGGAGCCTCCGCGACTACGGAGACTGCGTCTGTCCACCAGGTAAGTGAACTGCTATACATACATGCGTGATTAATTCACTTGTAGAAAAAAAAAATTGGTTATTGTGTAACTAAAAGGTTTCGAAAATAAAATGTATAAATTTGTTAACAAACAAAAAGAAAACAACACAGTCATTTGCGGTTGTTTCGGTTGAAAAGGATTCTCAAAATCATGAAATATTATTGTATGAAATTAGGCAAACATTTATAACAAGCCTGTTTATTTGGCAAGCATTCCCGTTTGTATTTACTCCATCTGTACCAACGCTAACATTCTACTGATCAACCTAATCAACATTGTTCAACAAAACATTCCCAGATTTAATCCTCTCTCAATTTTGTGTAAATTTTGCATCGTCCTCGATTTGTCCACATTAATCAACTGTTCCACGTTTGTTACCCGTACTGACGTACTGCCGTACATCATGCGAGCCCATCTCGTATTCATCACAATTATTGTTGGTAATTATTGTGTTATTATTAATAACGATATTCAAATAATCAGCTGGTCACTCATGAGCTAAATCAAGCTGTTTATCATTTATAACGCATTTAACGCGTCCGGTGCTAGTCAAATTTTGACCCAACTACAGTGAAGCAAAAGGGAGGGTTATGATTTTGATTGGTAAGTTTGTATGTAATGTAAGTAGGTATATGTTCATCTGTTCCTTCATAAATTTTAACCTATGTACTTATCATAATTTGACAAATGAGGTGTCGTTGGAATAGTCTTGATCACACGCTGCTTATTCCAATATCGTCTGGGTAGGAGAATAGTTAGAATGTATTGTTTCGTTAGGGTTAACGAAACAATAAATTTTAAGTAAGTAAATCATAAGCTTTACGGCAAAGTGTCATTATGATCACGGCTATCTTCTGAACATTATTATGAATATTATTATGTATTGAATATATTAAAATGACCTCCATTACCTACGCGTAAGCTGTTTATTTAATCACTAAATATTATAAAACTTAGTCTCCCGCCACGTTTTTTTGTCTGTCTGTCTGTCTATTCGTGATAATCTCAAAAAATACTGAACCGATTGTCATGCGGTTTTTACCAATAGACAAAGTGATTCATGAGGAAGATTTTAAATGTATAATTTGTGCGGTCTTGTGTAAATTGGTTGAAATATGACAATATTTGTTGAAAATATCGGAAAAAGTAAAGCCGACTGGAGCTTTCATCGAAAACTGCCTAATCCCTTTAAGATATAACAAAACAATGTATGGTGTGATATTCCTCTTTTATAGTACAACAAAAAAGCGATCCGCGATGGCATATGTTACCTTAAGCATTTTATTGTACATTATGATATCCTTTATACGATGCAATTTTAATGAATATCTTATAAGTTATCGCAAAATGTAAAATAACCCGCGCAAAAATTATTTCAAACGTGGGTCACACACCGATGTCATGACAAACATGTAGGCATAATATGCTCTACTACCCGAGCGAAGCCGAGACGGGTCGCTTGTAGACGACATCAATAAATATTGAATAGTTTGAACAATTTCAGATGATTTTTTTTTGTTTCATACATTTTAGAGCGTTATCAGTAGTAGTCGGATTATTAAGTAACTGTATTTTAATTAAAGGAACGATGGTATTTTACACAGATTACCAATCACAGCGTATAGTTTTTAAATTATAGACTCCAAAGGATCCCTTAACAGTAACTAACTAACACATCCTGCGAAGGGCTCGAGCCAATCTTTTCGGAGCTATTATTTTTTTCCCTCTCAGCCGCAATACGAAGTTAATCCGGAGTTGAAAGCTGTCACTAACCCCGTGGTTATCAGGCGGTGTGGCTCGAGATGGAAAAAATGATAAACGCCGGATGGCGCGAATACGTGGCAGGGTGACGGCTCAGTTGGAGGGTCCCCGGGACCCGCCGGCTCGGAGCCCACGGCTCGGGGCCCACGGCTCTGTATAATAAAGGAGTTGAGCTTTTATTACGAGTTGTTGTTTGGCCCGATATTGCTGTTGAATTTGAATTATGTCGTTAGTATTCTGTTCGCGGTCCGCCAGTTTATTTTGATGATTACGAATCTTTTGTTTTTGTATCACATAATTTATAATAAGAAAAGTTAGTATTGCAAACGTTTGTTCTAGCGGGATCGTTTTTTGTGTGGTAAAGTTTAATCGTGCGTTTCAACAATATTTGAGCTAACATGTTCAACCGATAATTTGGGTGAGTTAACAGCGTAATATGGGAACCAATGTTCAATCAATAAAACTTAGTGGTGGGTCGGGTTCCGGGGCTCCGGTGTGGTGACTACAGCGATAAAAGTGTCGCGTGTCGTTGACAGCGCCGTGTTTATTTGGATTATTGGTTGCTGTGGAGTGGCCGGCTATTGACGCCGCACTATTGACGGCTGAATAGCCGGCCGGCCCGGCCCTCCAGCCTGCCAGGCGTGGACCACGCATTGTGCTGATCCCTTTATGTACTCGTTGTGAAAATACGTAATTGATTCGATCGTTTAAATATGTGCAGTGAATGGCAAATTGGAATATTGTAGGCCTTGATATTATTGTGCGTTCAAGTTAATTTACGGCGGGTCATTAGCCATGTGATACTTTTATTAGCTATTACATTAAGTACAATATTGTTGCCAAAAATTCTGTGCACATATAAATTCTGTACAAACAGTGTACCTAACTTGAACCAACACGTAGGAGTACAAACAGAACAAACGAAAATTCAATACTGAGTCACTGACGTCGTCGTAAAGGGCCAAACGATCGACAAAACTGATTGGCTGAGCAAATGTCACAACCGTCACTATACACAGAACAAAGATTTACTAGAATTGATAGTGTGATCGGTTCAGTACCTATAAGTATGACGGTGGTTGAGCCAGTACCCCCGCTTCAAAATTATTGTCTAGAATCAAATTATGTATTCAACGATAATTTAAAATCAGAGTAGATAAATGTTGGACAATCTTTTATAAGAGGCCGTGCGTGTGGGAGGCAAAGGACATCAAATGGATTCCTATCGAAACCACATTAAAGTGTGAAGTATGACGTGACACACTTCCATCTAAAGTTTACTCAATCTTCACCGCACTGTGAGTGTCCAACAAATTACTGTTATGTAAATGATCCTCTATCAACAATATCCCATTAAGTTTGAATTAATACATAGTGATTGCTTATTCTCTCAATAATTCCTAAATACACTGAAGTCTTTAGGAGCCTATGTCAACATTGGCTTGTAAACTTTAATCTGAGCCAGCGATTTATAAGGTGTTTGGGCACATAAATAGTAGCCAAGTCCGCGGTAATAAAGGCTTAGCCTTAATATATTATATTTGTAGAAATTGTAAAGGTTTGCCTGAACTCAGTGGAATTGGTTCGATAGAGAGTATTTTATGACCTGCACGGCTTACGACAATAGATGTTCACGGACTTTTAGAGCTGTTTGATAAGACTTTTTCAATAAACTGTTACCATGAATGCATCAAGTTAGAAAACTATTCTAAAAACAACCCTAAGGAATGGAAGTCGGGATCCATGATCCTATTTTTATTTTTAAATAGCACTCATATTGATAATGTTTCATGAAAAGTTGATACCTTAGAGTTATACCGTTAGACCTGATAGCAAAATTCCGTGCAAGGTAAAGATTTCCCAACTAACTTTAAACTTGACAATAGCACTGAGTTGTACAAAGCACGCAGTTTTTTTTTTTTTTGGCTTCACACGGTTTGTGCATTTAGCCAGTGTCAAGTAATTAAGCACGCAGTTATTAACACTAACAATAATGTCCACGTACAGCCACACATCCGTTCACACGTGCCACTATCTACACTAGTTAGCGCGAGTAACTGGCGCGACTACTCGCCAGTGCAATTATCTAGCTTTTTGTTCCGCGACTTGGGCATAACTAATCCGTTGGGTCTAGCTCTATTGTAAGCTCACTACTGGAATGAATGAATACGGCAGCGGCCGAGCTGCACTACATACGTGTTCACTGGTTCGGTATTATTTATTATATTACGACTGTATGCATAGAATCATAACTGGACGTTTTTCAGAAAAGATGTACACACAGCTCCATTAAGTGGTTACCCCTCGAAAAGACATGTGCGTTCAAATCCGTGCTAGGCCCAAGTTACTTTTTGTATTTTGCAAAAACATTTTATTGTAATTTACTGTATTGTTTTAGTTAATACTAGCTTTTGCCAGCGGCTTCGCCCGCGTGGAGGTCGGTGTATTATACATATAATGCTTCCTCTTGAATCACTCTATGTATTAAAAAACCCGCATCAAAACCCGTTGCGTAGTTTTAAAGATTTAAGCATACATAGGGATATAGGGACAGAGAAAGCGACTTTGTTTTATACTATGTAGTGATGGTTAACATTTACGAGAAGTAATACAACGGAGGTTTTAAGACCTCTTGCCTTGGATAACATTGGAGGTTCAAATCTTGGGCACGAAATGTGCTTTTTGTCATGCAAGTATTTTACTATTTTGTTTTAGTAATATTTATAAAGAATTTAAAAATCAAGAAAACATAAATACTTTCATAATCATTTCAAAATATTTATTATTGCTATTATTTAACAAAACTGATCTTGTTTTACTACAAAGATTTATATTTTACAATTTGATTTGATAATTACAGATAACTTAGAATACATATATTTTGCCAACTGACACAAACGGGATCCTAGACAAGTGATATCTTTTTAACGCAAACGATATATTATGAAACGCTAGAAATTATTTAGATTGACTTATACTAACGAAATATCACGTGATCTGTCATGTTATCTCTGCATATGTACAGACGTTTTAAATGAACATATGACATCAGACGTTGTAGTTATAACTTGAGGGTAAAGGTATTAATTGTATAAGTTAAATTAATGGATACCCTCTAATAACATAGTCTATCAATTAGACGGAGACTTATAAGATAACGTGACTCGGACTATAGTCCATAACAATTTCATCGCAATTCTTATGGGCTGGCTGGCTAGTTCGTCAGTGTCGTTCGGTGATGCGATGCACAGTGGAACGAATGTATGGGAGCGGTTGGACGTAGACATGTCCGAAAAATAAGAGTAAAATTATGACAAACTAATGATGCCATCTTATTCGATTACTTAATGCCTTCATAAATTGTGGTGATGAATTTCTTCATAACTCCCATATTTCGGGAGTAATTTGAGAAAATGTGAAATTTTACTATGAAAATGAGTGTATCGAGCTCTCTCCCTCCTGATTCCGGGCTTGTTTCAAGTAGCGGTCTCTAATATCGTAATGCTATTACTAAGAGCTATATTTAATACTAAGACACATAGTGCGCCAAATGTGCACTTTCTGGGATAAAAGGAAATGAAAATTTAAAAAAAAAAACGTTTTTTCCCCATTTGTATTTACTTTAAACCGCAGACAGACTTATTAAGAGGTCTATAAATATATTATATATATATACAGAAATATATATTAACAAAAATATTCACAAGAACTGATGAGAGTATGACTTTTAAGTAAGTTGATAATAAATTACCTAGTTTCATTAAAAGTACAATAAATAATTAAGATGTAAGCTCTAATTTACTAAGTTACACATTTTAAAACAATAACATCATTTAATTATCTTCGTCATCATCATCATCATCAATTAATTCAAATTCAGAATCGATGTCCGCTAAATCATTTATGTTAACAAATTCGATATCACTTTTCTCAGAATCCGTAAGCTCATAAAATTCCTTAAAAGAAGATTTTTTACAAACTTATTTCCTTTTGGACGGATACTTGTAACAAGTGGATCAGAAGACAGTAAAAGATTGTGCATAATATCTTCATTGCATGAGATACTGCTATGCTTTCGAGAATGCCCCTCTCTATATTTTCTAAAATCTTTATTTCTAGCCTCAGATGCCTCTTCGGATAGAAAACCAATGGGCACAATTGACATGTTCTGAACTATGTCTGGCCCATGCATTAAAATTTTATGAAGTGAAGAAGGCATATAATACCATGGGTATAACTCCACGTAAAGCTTAGCAGTATCAAAGCAGAACTCTCGGAATTTAGTTACGTTGATCTTCTCTCCTGATGAAATACACTGCAAGATCACACAGATTTTTCTTAAAAGCATAGCATCTATTCCGGTCAGTTCAGCAGATTTAGTGTAGTTTTCAAAAAATCTCCTTGCCGAGTTGCCATTGTTGGTGGATCCACTGCCTTGTTTCACAACATCGAGAAGTAAGCCCGTTTCTCTTCTTACAGCCTCTTGAACTCTTTTCTTCCTGTCATCAACTTGCCTTTTTGCTATATCACCCCTTACTTGCCATGATTTTATGTCTAATTTGTAGGAAATGTGTAATAAGCATTCCATTGAGCGAATCCAAGCGTGAAGGGTGCTTAAGCTATATTTATACATGTCCTCGTTTGCGTGTTTATCTTTGATTAACTCTAAATTATTCATTTCTTTAGGACAAGCCTTGCATATGTCACACACTGAAGCTGCTGTATTGGATATAATGGAATGAATTTTACCATCAATCATTGTCAACAGCAGTTGGTGTTTGACACTAATTCCATCAGTGATGGTGGATGGAGTTAAGGCTTCAATCTCTGCTTCGATTTCAGCCATCTCTCTCTGCACATTTTCTTTGGTTTCCTTTATAAACTTAAACAATATTGGCCGGCAAAATGAAGTGGAAGATGGTCGCTCGTTTTCCCAAATTGTTACACCTTTTGAGACGAGCCGCAGTGGTACAAGACTAATCATAAAATTACTAGCAAGATCGATTTGCTCATCTTCACTCGTCCTTTGATGATAAATGCTTTGGCTAGATGATCCGTCAAAACCCCATTTGCTGGTCAATACGAGCTGTTGATTGGGATCAACAGGGGTTTCTAACGACCTAATAAGTCTTCTTGAGGTTAAATCCATCAAGGCTTGTAATTTGATTTTTGCAGAGCTCTCTGTAACTGTGAGATCTTCTTTGGCCGGATAGCACTTAATTTTTTCTTTAACCAACATGTAGTAACTCGGGTATTGAAGAGCTCCTTCTTGAGTGTTGAAATCCCGAAGAGTGTTATAGCGCCATTTCGATAAGTTCATCGATACATAAAGAGCCAATGCCTTCAAAGGGGATATTTCCCGTACCTGAATTGATTTACCTTCAATGAAGGCTTTGATTTTTGAGGCCTCTTCTGGATTCTCCGTCAAGTATTTCATAACATAAGCTGTATCGCTTTGTCCTGCCTTTTGAAGCGCCCTTTCGGCCGAAAACATAATTTCAGCGCTGCTACTGCTGCATGAAAGACTATCTTCAGTGCGTCTTCTTTTTTGCCGGTTACTAAGGTCCTCAAAAGATTTACGAGGACTAGGATGTGTACAAGTTGAAGCATCAGATTTAGCAGGAGAAATTATGGGCTCGATGACGTCACTTATATTTTCTGTAGAAGGTTCCATATTTTCATTCTGTAATTCCGGCCATTGAATTGCAGCCTGTAGCCAAATCTCATGTTTCTTCCGAAACTTATCTGTGCTTCTTCCAGACTGTGTCCATTTTGCATAAATGCGGTAGCAAAATCGACGACACCAGTCTTTTAAACTTGTTTCAGCACTTTCACATAACTGAACACAACTGTTATCTTTTAAAACACTGAACAAATAGTTAAAGTCGCGTAAATCTTTATGTGCGCGTGCGCATAAAGCAACGTGAATATCAAGATTTGTATTAAAATTTGGAAAATACATTGCGAGATTAGCTTGGATACAACGAGGTGTAAATCAACACTGATTTTAAAGTTACTAATAGTGACCTATTTATATAAAATCCAGGTATCCCAGGTATCCTTTGTTAAATATTGCAAGGTAATTAGTTATTGTGATAATTAGTAAATGATGCATGCTAAATTAGTGTATTAAGAGCCATTTAGTAATTAAATAATAGCAATGTTCTTATCAGTAATCATTAGTGCATCAGTTTTATATGTAAACCTTAAGTCCCTAATTATATATCCTAATTAGCTTATATCTTCTCTAATTGGCTGCTCAGAAATGTTATTGTAATAAGGTAAACCTTTAGAAAAACGGTTTTAATCAACAAAATAAACAAAAAATAAAAAAATTGTGTTATAAAATAAACATCACTCTTTATCCCAGAAAGTGCACATTTGGCGCACTATGTGTCTTAGTATTAAATATAGCTCTTAGTATTAGCATTATGATATTAGAGACCGCTACTTGAAACAAGCCCGGAATCAGGAGGGAGAGAGCTCGATACACTCATTTTCATAGTAAAATTTCACATTTTCTCAAATTACTCCCGAAATATGGGAGTTATGAAGAAATTCATCACCACAAGTTATGAAGGCATTAAGTAATCGAATAAGATGGCATCATTAGTTTGGCATAATTTTACTCTTTTTTTTCGGACATGTCTACGTCCAACCGCTCCCATACATTCGTTCCACTGTGCGATGGTTCGAATCCAAGTCGAAACAATAAAGTCTTTTTGAAGTATTCTTTGTATTACGTACTGACACTGTGTGTACATGTGACGCACCGGAATTTATTTTTGTATTGTGGAAATTTTGTTGTGTTTTATGTCATTTGATGAAATATATATTCTAAATTATGTAAAAGACAAAAATTATAACAATTGTAGCGAAAACATCGTGTTATCCCAATTTTTTACTTAAGAGTTCGCAGTAAAACGTTCCGGTTCATCACAAAATAGAACATGAAAAAAGAAAATGGGTTGTTATGTTAATATTTATTTATTAATTTCTTAACTTATCTCTTGATCTTTGGAAAACAATGTTTATACACAAGTAAATCACTATAATAATCGCTAAGCGAATATTATTCCTTCAAGATCGTCACAATAGATACATTTGACATTTTTAAAAGTACTTTATTTTGCTACAACGTGAACGTGAATTAAAGATTTAACAGAAGAGAAAGAATTCTCTTCTGCTATATCTTTAATTCACGTTCTACTTTTTTAAAGTTGTTTTAACTGTTTCTGCCGCTGCTCTTGAAATTTATAGGGGTTCTGTTTCAATTTCTCCCGGTATCTCTTAGCCCTTTCGGCTGCTGTGATGCATGTTCACTGAAATTTAATGTTAAAATTCAATTAATATATAATTTATAACATACAATATCACATACTATGACTAAAAACCTGTCAATCAGTCAACAATGATTAGGTGATTCTCACTTAATCATTGTTACTGCAGATAATGTAAATACATTTATTTATTTACATACATCTCATCACGCAAGACCTTTCATTTGATACCCATGTCGATGTGATTTTAAAATTAAAATAAAATGTAATGCTGCAAAAATTGCTGTTACGGCAGACAGATTTGTTTTTCTAAAATATTAAATATCTTATTATAGCAATTCCCACAGATGAGATGAATCTAACAACACCTCATTTTTTTTTAAATCTATCCAGCCGTTCAGCCTATAGGATGGAACCTACAAACAACACAAACATGCGAAAAACATTACCTTCTTCTTTCACTGTCGGGTAAAATATTTCTGATAGATAAGACAGCCACGCTAGCCCGCGGTTTCACCCGCGTTGACCGGGTTATGGAGTAGTTTGTTTTAATCCAGGGTATAAGCTATCTACATTCCAAATTGCATTCAAATCGGTCCAGACATTTGAGCGTGAAGGAGTAACAAACATACACACCGACAAAATGTCGCATTTATAATATTAGTAAGACAAATTTGTCAATGTAGCCCCAGCTTAATGGTTCCGATGCGTCATGAAAATTTTCCGGCTATACAATAAGTGACTATCTGGATGCGATAAATTCATGTCAAAAAAAAAATCGAAATATTATTTATACTGTTGCGTTAATTTTACAGCTATATTTAGACTAATTTTATAATACTTTATAAAAATAAGTGTGATTGTGTTTACATAGTATAAAACAAAGTCGCTTTCTCTGTCCCTATATCCCTATGTATGCTTAAATCTTTAAAACTACGCAACGGATTTTGATGAGGATTTTTTTAATAGATAGAGTGATTCAAGAGGAAGGTTTATATGTATAATACACCGACCTCCACACGGGCGAAGCCGCTGGCAAAAGCTAGTCAAATATAATATAATAAACTGCTACATACCTCATGAAATCCCGTGTATAACTGGAACTCAAGATTAAGAACACCGTGATGCGTGTACTTTCCGTCACCTATATTGTTTGATACTGATTAGACTACATAATGGCGGCAATACCATAGACAGAATATTGTTGCCAGAAATGAAAAAATAATCAAATTTATGGTAAATTTTCATTGGAAGTATTTAAAAATTTACAGTGACGTTAACCGGAATTCCGGTTCCATCTTATTCCTGGGACAGCAATCAAATAATGTTTTAGGTTATTTTAAACCCAATTCCAACATAATAGAGCTCTAAATTGCATTTATGAGCTCCCAATACGTCTACAGAGCTTAAAACAATAGCGCTATTTAATACATCCAGTCTTTCTTCGGACACCAAATAGGTAGGTGGGACTGGAAGTTTTTATAATTTATTATAGTTTCTTTTTTTTAATAATTTAACTAGCTTCTGCCTGCGACTTCCCTCGCGTGGTGTTCGGAAATTGGGACCGGGTTAAAAAATATCCTATTTGTTGATTCAGGTTATAATCTGTGTGCTAAATTCCTTCCAAATCCGTTCAGCCGTTTTTTCGTGATTGAGTAACAAATATCCATACATCTTCACAAACTTTAACATTTACCTATAATATTACTTACTAGCTGTGCGCGCGACTACGTCCGCGCAGAATGGTTATTTTTTTATTATTATTTATATTATTTTATATACATATTTTTTAAAATCTTAAATGAAAGTAGCCTATGTTACTCATTATTACATCAGTTATCTGCCAGTAAAAGTCCCGTCAAAATCGGTCCAGCCGTTTCAGAGATTAGCCGGAACAAACAGACAGACAGACAGGCAAAAATTAAAAAATATGTTATTTTGGTATATGTACCGTGTATACATCCATATATGCATTTAGTAAAAAGCGATTATTTTAATATTACAAACAGACACTCTAATTTAATTTATCTGTATAGAAGATATAGACTCGAAGAGATATAGCACATAAAGGTACATTTCTTTACTAAAAATGTAATACTTATTTTATAAGCATGCAGTTTAATTATATACACTGGTACAAAATTTATAGAAAATACTGAAAGTCTGGGACACCCCATATTTGCAAATGTACATCTTTGATGACAAACGCCCAACTGCATTATTTTTTATGTGAGTGAGTAGTCGAGAGTTAGAATCTATGTACGTATAATACATATTGTGCACTTTATGAATATTTACCTGCGTAAATATTCATAAAGTGCACAATATGTATTATGGCCCTGCGGCCGAGCTCCTTTAAATATTTAAATATGTTAGAACATTTTCTGTCAAATTAAAAGAAATTCGGTCTGATCTTATCGATCTTCGTCTAAAACTGATAAACAAGTGACATGTTTGACTAATGAACGGTAATAAACCAAGACAAATTATTATTTGTTTATTTTAACCACTTGAAATGCTGGTATGTGAGTAAGTGCTATAAATTGTTTAATAAGTCCCTATCTAAACGAGACAGAGTTAGAAAATGAGATATCTTATAAATTAATTGGTCATTATGATCTTCCCTACGGAATAGTGTCATTCCGGCACATACGGGCATTAACACATCAAACGAAATCGAATAAGATTATGATTGCCTTGACAAATATTCCAGCTTGACGAAGAAATAGTGAAAATGATCTCTATAGTTAATTATATTGCGTTTTCATATGCGCTCATATCCATCCATACTACAGTGATAGTCGTTCGTTTTTATGTAGAAAGTGATATAGAACCAAGAATAACTCTAATTTTCAATCATTCTAAAAACTAAAACTGTTACTTTTCCACTCTAACATTCGTTGGATTTCTCGTTACAACCGTGACTACAGTAAATTGCTGACTAGCCAACAAATTAGCAATAATCTTAATAGATAATTGAAATTAACGATAATCGCACAATCACCGTGCTATCGTTACATAATCGCGGTGCAACTGGTTGTCGAGTAGTTGCGAGGTAACGCTATCGCCGTCGAATGCGTTTTGCATACATGCATGCTAACTAGGCTGCATTGTGAAGATGTTCAGATAAGCACTACTTAGGGAGAAGATATTAGAGCGGGCGGCGAATATTAATGACATTTTGATAACGTCTTTTTTCATTACGTATGTACCTACTACGAATACTAAAGTGGTATACACAAATAGTTTACTTTTCCACATTCTACATTGTTTTAATGTACCTATACGTAATTTGGACATTTCAGTGTTCTCGTACTCAGTGGAAACTGCTCGTAAAAATAATACATGTTGTCCGATCGGCAGAGTGCCTTTAAAATCTGTTGCAGTGCAATATCCTGTTATAGTCAATTTAATTACAACGGCTTTATTAGTCAGATTAATATACCACTGTAGTACCTACCTAGCTACTGGAAAACTAAGCTGTGATCTTTTTCATATCAGTTTAACACGCAATGTTAAAATTAAAAGCCTTATTTAACCAACAAAATCAAAATCAAAAACATTCAAACGAGCGTTAGGTACATTCTAGAAAATACAGAAGTATACACGCAATTAATAATGTCTTCTTTACTTTCTTTGTAAGTGGTTCATTAATAACGGGAAAAACATCATCACCGTAAAATAATAAAGACTTAATACATTAAATTCGATTACAAAATCCTCTGCAAATTCCCTGAGTCTTGGCTTTCGCGCCGGCTTCCATTTAGCTGTGCCGATTGATAGTTGGCTACAAAAGTTTATTGATTACATAACCGGCTACTGTGAGTTTTTTTTATTATTAAAAAAAATCTTTGTAGAAACCAAATTTTGGTACCTACTTCTTATTATTGTTAGTTTGAGCATGATTATGAGAGAATAGCTTTACCTAATAAACATCAACTTTATATTATGATAGTGTGATAATTCTTTTAGAAAATGTCAGTCACCCAAATCGTAACAAAACCGATAACAAAATGAATTGCAATTACAATGCAAAGGACCTCAAAATCTACATATGATCAGCATAGCAATTTTAATATTAGCGCCTCCACCCACCGCGCCGCGGTTCAAACGAACCTAATTGAATATTTACCGAGAGTCGCGGGTACATTACACGCGAGTGACATCAAGGAAATTACGACCCTCACATCTGCGCCGTTTGTTTGTACGTAATCAAAATCATTTCTATTTGATTTGTTCTGTCAATATTTGTAATTGCAATCGTTTAGTAAAAAGTAATCATCAAAATCCTGCAGCATGAGACCTATACCTAGTAGAGGGAGAAGGGGTTGAAGTTGAAGAAGATAAAAGTATTTTTACTTTTGGGTCTCCAATTTGAGACCTACTCATGGATAGCATATTTCTCTATTTCTCACAACATTAAACGATTGCATAGCACTCGGAGTCCGTTAGCATATAAATAAAATACTGAAATGGTCTAAGACTCTATCAACAACTGGTCTTTGAAATTCATCGTCTGACTATTACTCAAAGCTTTCTAGTCGTTGAATCTCCAACTGCAACATTCGAGCAAAGATTTACGTTCACCGTGTACTTCAGCACTCTAAAATAAGTAACATGATATGCGATAGTCATTCACTAGTTCCTGGTAAACTAATATTACAATACAACTCAGTTATAGTGTTATATTAGTGTCCGTTTGTGTGCCGCGCACTATTATTACAGAAAGTGTCCATTCTCGCAGTGTCTTACGTATATCATCTGCCGACTGCTCAAGATTTGTTACAGGAGAATTCAAATTATTTCTATTTAAAGACGTACCAGCTGTGGGCGCTCGCGAGATGTAAAGGTCTTCAAAACACTACATTAACTGTCTGCAAAGTCTTACCCTAATATTATGTTCATCTCAATGAGATACACCTAATTATAGAATGATAATGAGGACAGAACAAGAATAATTCATATCCAATCATAGCTTACAAATATTTGCGACGAAGTTGCGATTAATCTAGAATATGTACCAGCACCAACTGCTCATTACACGTGGAACGAACCTGACCGAGAAGATATACAGGAAGTATAGAAGGTACTGAGGCGGATGGAATCGAACCGCGAATCCCGCCGGAGTCGTGAGTTTTACGCGACGAAATATAGCAGATGGCAAATCATAAGCAGCAGCGATGGATACGAATTAATCGTTTAATGATAAAAAAAGTTAGGTCTTTCAAAATATTGATGATCTTTGACCTGACTACCACCTTTACCTATTCGGAATTTATATTTTATAAATATCTAGCCAATTAGAAACAACATTACTGTTAAAAATAGATTCCCAGCAAGGACGCCTTTAATTTTTTAGATGAAGTCCTTCCTGAAACCTGTGTTTAAGTATTTACTTTCGCTCAGCTTTCGTGACTGGGACCACTTGGTGGCGGAGTCTCCGGGCGTCGGTAATGGCGGCGTGGTGTCGACCTAATTGATTCGTCGCCGGCATCGCACGAACCGACTCTCAGCTCCCGAGGCACCGACATGCGGGAAACACACCTTCCACGGCAACATCATTATAATTCCTCTTCATAAATTCAATATAGTTTTTTTTTATATCTTTTTTATAATTTTGCTCATCAAAATTCACTTTGAAATCTTAAGTTCATACAAAAATAAGATACCTTACCTTAAAATATATCAGCTGTAAAATTGAGCGAAGAGGTCGCTTCTGTTGATAAAATCTAGTCTAATAAAACAGGGAAAGCCTTTAATAGAAGTGGTTCAAAGCTAATTGATTACTACGCGAAGTACTACCTTCCGCCGAGTAATGGAGTAGACGCTGTTATCTCTAATCGTGCTAATTATACGCTGATAATTCTATGATAATAACTCGCATAGAGGGTTAGTTTTCAAGCTTATAGTAACAGACTTTAGTAAATTGATTCCTTCGAGACGAAACTTTAGAGCTGATACTAACACATTTATCACGTTCCGCTCCAGATCTGAAAGTCTTTAGATCTATGTGGAATTGATTATTTAATAACTTCATATAACTTAGGACAACCTAATAACAGTGTGGTAGATTAGATAGAACTAATTAATTCCTTTGAGACTTCGAATTTAATAGCTTTGACTAGTTTCAAGCGATAGTTTTAGACGTGCAAGAATTTTGATAACCCTCATGCTAGTAATGAAATATTTGGTGATGCAATATTAGTATTGCAGTACGAAATATTTTACATTACAACATTAATGTTACAATATCTGTGCATGTAACTAAAGAAAGGCCATCTATAACTACAGAGCATGTTAAAACTAATAAATTTCTTGTAGAACCAAGTTTTTAAGTAAAACAAATGTGAACGCTCTTTGGCTGAGTGATGCACTGTCTATTTAAGAGCTCGAATTTATATGTACCTACCGTATTTAGAATCATAGATAGTCTGATGAAAACTTATTACTTGAATGAATGCCTCAATAAAAATAATACATTACGATTGCGCATTCCTGCAGGTGGATGTCAGAAGTTGACACAAATTAAAGACCCGGTACTATCAATGACTAAATACTATTAATAATCTACACACACAGAGCCTAAAGAAAGGAAAATAAAAACGATTTGGGAAAAGGCTCTAAATAAAAGTACTGGCGTACTAATTGCTGTCGCACAAAAGCTCATGCTGTGTAGACCGTTCAAATAGACATGACATTTTGCAAGTTATAACCTTGCTTCTACCGCAATGTGGTATGAAAGTACAACATCCACGTAAAATTAATAACTTTACCTTTAAACGTGAGGGAAAGCGGTTGTAATGTCGGAGCGGGAACAAACTAATTGATTCGTCCGAGGTGCGTACGCGCCTGCCCTGCTAAGTGGCCGCACGTTAGAGCAATATTAACGAAGCTGCATTACTCGGGGTAATACAGTGTGAACGATTTACGAATATTTTAAAATTGAACTTTTTATTTAAAAAAAAACCTGTTTGTCAAGGTTTTCTTTAAAATATTTTGCACACGATTTTCTTCTTATTGAATTTGCTGTCACGTCGCACGTCTAACCTTTTGAAAATGAAGTTATAATATTTTACTTTTACTTATTATATTATGAAATAAAATGTTTTAAAATACAGTCATATCATTTTCTTAAACATAAAATACTGTTGGTTAAAAGGCAAGTAGGTACCTGCTTACTAATTTAGTCAAACACTCAAAACCAAAAAGGCAGTGATGCTCATAAGCGGTGTTGACTCAATCAATAGTTGAGCAGCAAGCATTGAGCACGGTTCAAGTTTCGTTCCTCAGTAATTGAAAGCTCAAACATAGTATAAGAAGATACAGAAGGTCATGTTATGGTCATCTCCATGCGATGTCTCGTCCGGTTCTGGTAGGGGAAATAATAGCAGATGCCACTTCAGCTTAATGAGTATGTTTGTGGGGAACAAACTTGTTCTGAAGAATGGATTAGATATCAGTTTGAGAAGAATAATAAAGAGAACAGGGATATTTTCTGTTCGTTCAAAGGCTACTGGTCAGGTGTGGTTTTATAATGCAGTCTGTTTTACTTTGTTTCGCGGTCCCTTGCCCATGTCCATGCTGTAGCCATCAGATGTACACCTTCTGTGTCTGTCTCCTGTACCTCAATTCTATCGTTCGTGAGCCCCTAATTAATGCTTTACGTATACGATACGTTCCTTCACTTAAAATTCCTGTCTTTGTTGACTTTGTTCGGTAATAGGGAAATTGCTTTCGATGCGCCTCTTGAGTTGTTGCTTGATACGTTTCAATTAAATTGTCTCTTTGTTTAATTTCCTTAATTAAAATGCTAAGCTCGATTGTTTGATTGCTTTGCCCTTATTCGTTCTAAATGGTAAATTACTTTTTTCGGTTAGTAAGCACGGAATTACTTTTGACCTCAGAAAACAGTCGAGCATTTTTTTTCATAAATTAGGTATTAGAAGTAGTTAGAACGAAAATTCATATACAAGTTAGGGAAAAAGATGGAGTGATTTTTTATTTACTGGTCCCTAACTTCAGCCATGCACATTAAGCGCAGATCCGGCAAACAAAAGAGCAAACACTAGTAATCTGGACAACACACGTGATGTTACCATCGTATTTTTGTACATTGCGTGTTTTTGTAAGCATTAGTTGGCTGCTAATGAGATTGGCAAGCTTTGGAAGGTGTGATCCTCGATAGAGTCATTAGTTCTTGGCAGGCCAGAATAAACATGCAGAAAAACCAATGCTATTTGAGCCTTTTAAATTACATTACTTCAAATACGTTAATGGTATAATCTCTTAAGATGATGCGAAGCACTTGATATTAAT
The DNA here is from genome assembly GCA_949091785.1 of Polymixis lichenea. Lineage (NCBI taxonomy): Eukaryota > Metazoa > Arthropoda > Insecta > Lepidoptera > Noctuidae > Polymixis > Polymixis lichenea. The sequence goes on from OX420944.1 coordinate 23,786,488, forward strand.
TTGAATATCCACATTTACGAACTATGCAGATCAAAGATTCGAAGGCAGAAACAGTCTTATGTAAGCAATAGTATGTTAAGTTAATTATTACCTAGTGCAGAAGTGCTATTCTGCTAAAGTAACTACGAATCTCATTCTTCAAGTGACCACACACAGTTCTAAAGCGGACTCAATCGTTTTAAAATAATTAACGTCGATTTAAGCCTCGCAGTGAGTATTGTTTGGAACACAACAGTGCAACAATTTCGGCAGACGCTTCATGTGATGGTCCTCTTGTACTTTTTATTTTGTAGTAGGGTGGTCTTTCTGTTTGTTTTTGTGGTGATTTTAGTGTAAGCACTTACAGCCATTTCGCTAGGAATTAAACAAAAAGCTGTTAGCTGGTAATAGACGCGGATATCGCGCGTTACGGCGCGTCTGTATTTATAGCTGCGCGTTTACACGTCCCGAGGTAGGCGCAATGGCTGATATATACACGCATCGGTTTGTTATGACTGCTATGAAGTTTATTTGCGAGACTTTCTCTCCTCTCTTCCTGGACTATATTAGCATTATCAGCCTATGACATTCCCACTGCTTGGACATAGGAAAGGCTCCTCTCACAGAGAGGAGTCTCTGTGAGAGGGACTTTATAAAACTAACTAATTAGGGTACACTGGGATTTTGAATGATTTTGAATACTCTAAGCGTAAGTAGGCGCGAAACGTGGTCGCTCACAGTGGGCCTCGTATGAAGGCTTAAAGTCACCCAAAGGGCAATGGATAGGGCTATTATGCTTGGAGTTTCCCTACGTGATCGATTCAGGAAGGAAGAGATCCGCAGGAGAACCACGGTGGCAGTGGGTAGGACACATTGCTCGCAGAACATATGTTTGATGGGGCCGAAAAGTTCTGGAGTGGCGACCGCGTACCGGAAGACGTAAAGTTGGAAGGCTTCCCACAAGGTGGACCGATGACCTTGTGAGGGTCGCAGGAGTCCTCTGGATGCGGGAAGCACAGAACCGGTCGAAGTGGCGGAGCTTGGGGGAGACCTATGTCCAGCAGTGGACGTCTTTCGGCTGAAATGATGTTGATGATGATGAAGTAGGCAATATATGCTTATGCTAAAACTGGGAATGCATTATATCGTAGTACCTGCAAGAAACTCTGTGATCGAAACTACTTTACCCTACAATTGAACCTTTAAAATAAATTTATTGAAATTGTGTTTCCCGATGAAACAACCAATTAATGCCAATAGACCACTCAATTACCTATGCGCAGACTAATCTTTCGAATACTTTGTTTTAATGAACTTAACACCAAGTTAGGGTTTGTTGGTGTTTGTTGTGCTATCGGTCAATCGGCAGCGTTCAATGAGTGCACGCACGTGCTCTAATGGACCTACCAGACAGGGCTACAGTCACAGGCTGACCACTCGCACGTGCGTACTATAGTGTTGCAATCAGTGCTAGTCTTATGATAATCACAACTTTGACTAGCTAATTTGTGGCGGTGAGATGTTGCACGGAATGGCCGAGGTGCCCAAGTAGTCGCTACAAACTTTCATTTGAAAATGTCTTTTTTTCAAAGAAAAGTCTTTCTTTCACCAAAACGTAATCTAACTTCGGGATTATCTTCATCAAATGACAATGTGTGCAATTTACAAACCTAATCCATCAAAAATTCAAAACTATTCGCATTTGTAGGGGCGAGTTTGTAGTCACTGTTGTACAACAGTGACTACAAACTCTCCCCTACAAATGCGAGCCATCAATCAGTCGACCAACATCTGAGGCCTTAGAGTGAGTTTCATTTTACCATCTCGATCAAACGCATCGAGCGCGTTTGGCGCTACGATTGGCCCTGAATTGGTGACGGACCAATCGGAGTACCAAACGCGCTCGAAGCGTTTGATCGAGATGGTGAAATAAAACTCACACTAGGGCCACTATATACTGTAGATTGCACGACAAACATCTGTCCTAGTACTCATCGACAATGTTCGCAAACGTCACAAGTAGGAACCGAACCAAACGTTATTCAATCCCAGCGGTGCATTTATCACGTACGGCTCTAAAACAAATCCTTTTGAGACTCGTAAAACGCTCATAAAAATAAAAGCGAGTCGCCATCACGGTAACACATTGATAGGCGCGACACGACCGCATCTGTTTGTTTTATTTCTCCACGCTGATTGCTTGTTTGCGCACCGTGGCGGACTAACGACGCCTCTGTTACTACGCCATGGTTACAGATTAACTATTACCTGAATTTGCGTCGACAAGCCCATTGTTGTTATTATAAATTTTATTCGGCTTGCTTTATAACTGCATTAAGTTTTATTTAGTTTGGCTCTATTACATGTTTGGCATTTTTAATTGGCACGTGAATGGAGTATGGAAAGACCAGTAAAAAGCCAGTTACTAATAACAAATGTTATTTGGTGTGGTTTTCCCCTCGGCAGTCGGTAGCAAAGATTACAGCTCAGCTTCCGTATCACGGCTCTTGGATCTCTTAATAATCAAGATGGATGCGTGTTCACTTAATTTATATTTAAAGACGTTAACGTTAGAGTAGGTTGTAGTGGTCCTTTCTATTGTTTGGCCAACCAAGAATATCAGTTATGTCGTTATTTCAGTTTCGTGATGTATTATCCTTGCAAAACCTTTAATTTCATAAATAAATAAAAACATACACAGTACGGGGCGTACGTCCACTATACAGACAATTTCTCACGCATCCGCAACATGCCGGCGACTTGGCACAGCACGTGCTCGCGTGCCAGCTTGGCTAACCGATGCACTCTTACCAGAGAACAAGTAGCCCACTGGCTCTCTGTGGCTACTTGTGATTTAATAAATAACCCATGTATGGAGTGCCATACATGGGTTATTTATTAAATCACACACATGGAAAGATCTTGGTTTTCATAAAATAGCTAATTACCATAAGATCAAATGAAGTTTAATAATAATAGAAAAGTAGAATTTAAATTAGAATTAGAATTCCGAAGGAACAACAACGCCAACAGCCACGACCTTTTTCATATTTTTATAGACATTTGACCCTACTTTTGTAGGTATTTGTACTATCCAACTTACACTTACTAGACAACAACTTAAAATCTGCGAAAAACCCGTATTAAAAGTAGGGTTACATGAACCGACTACTTTTTAACAACAATTTATGCAAGCTAATAGTTGCATTTTTTCGATTGTTCCTTCTGTCGCTAATATTACTCTATGTCTCCCCCTGTCACCCCTCACAATGACCTCAGAATCACGCCCTTTGAAAAAAAGGGGTGCATTCGGACAACGCTTCAATTCAACCCATTTTCAATAGGGATGTTTTTGTTTTGATCGCACCGTTGTGTCAATAGTTTAACTCGAGTTTAAAATGAGAGTTTTTACGACTTTGTTTTGTATTTGAATAGAGATGTTTGATTGTTTGCTTTTATTTGTTTGTTTTCGGTTACAAGTTTGTGTGGGAAGTTGTTGGAAATGTAACTAATCCAAGAGCATGTATTTTTATTGCGTACAGCATGCTGTCGTAATGAAGAAGTGTTTTTTTATTTCGTAGGTTACTACGATCATGTTTTTTATTTCAGGATTTGTTATGGTTCGGTGATGATATTCTATTTCAATACCTGCATATTATTATCTATTTAACACCCAATATAAATTTAAACAGGATTCAGTTATTGCTGTGTTAATAATCGTCACCTGTTTTATTCAGTGAACACAACAAACAATTTATGTACACCGTGTTTCTATATTTTTTTATAAACAAGGTGACCAAGGTTCCATCTCGCCTCATCGCACGAGCAGCTGCCCCGTGCACTATATTGAAATATGCAACACAATGTCCAAAGCCCATTTGCATGATAAAATGCCCAGCTTGGCCCACTGTTTGTACACAATGGTGCCGACCGTTCACCGCATGTTATTATTGAAAACGCACTTTTATTCCACATTCAATCGACACAGACTCCTTTGTGAATATTAAGTTTTATTTAAATTATGTATTTTGTTCCACTGCCGAACGTAATTGCATCCGTGTTATGTATTTTTTGCGTCCATTAAACTTTATACGCAACTGCGGGAGGTCTATAAAAACGATTAAAGAAACTTTAAATACAGGTTACACGGCTTCTGTAATGAACATAAATAAATAAGTGAACAGCTAACAGTTTAAGCATCAGGATCGTATAAATAAGCAAACAGGATTTAGTTTACGTGTTTATTTTGAATCGTGGAATACTTCAGTTTTATTGGTTCCAATCCAAACAAACGCAGAAACGAAACGATTCAATTTTAAAATACTCCTCACAATAAACGAGTTCAGATCGCAGCTCAGTTCAAATGAAGTGAATCAATCAGCTGATTGCACTCAATCGGAGCTGTATAAATCTAAATTCCTTACTTTACAATTCTGCGAACGAGCTGCACAAAACGACTGTTAAAATTTCCCGAACATTGCATCATAACCACGGATTAATAGTAAATGAAGTGCTAAAACAGATACTGAAATTAAAGTCATCAGTTTTCAAATATCTACATACTAAAATAAATCTCTATTTCCCTTGGTCATGGCATCACACGTGAACGGCTGGGCCAATTTTGCAAGTTGTTTTTTTTGGTGTTTTTGTTATTGTCCGGAGTAGGTTCTTATAAAAGAAAAAATTAAGAAAGTTGCGCGTAACATTAGAATTTTTTTGAAAACTTAACGACCTTATTAACTTTTCTAATAATATACAAATGCGAATTCAATATTCATAGTTAGGACAGGACAACGTCTGTGGGTTCAGCTAGTACACTATAAAAATATCGTTCGTCATTGTCCGAACACAGGCTTTTCATTAACACTCATCGTACTTACCTAGTCGATTGCTGGACCACTGTAAATGTAGTTTTTGTTTGATATACTTAGATACATAGTACTTCCCCAGTTGCTAACAATTCCGTAGTCATAAGGATAATGCAAGTCCTTGATAAACAATTTACATATCAGTTTGTGCAGACACTGCAGACTCTTTGTTGCGAGATATTCCGGATCTTAACTATAATGGCTATGCAAATAAACCTTTTGGATAGAGATTAATAGTTTATTGAATCTGTACTGACGGCCGTGCGGAGGCGCTGCGAAACGTTTGAAAAAATCCCTTTATTGTCTCAGCTGGAGACTCGTTGCGTTGAGCTTACTAATGTTTTACAAAAAGTGAATGTTAGGGATGGTAAAGATAAACTTTTGTAAAGTTCTGCATGCAACCATTGTGTTAAAGGCACTTAAAGCACTACGCAGTTTAAAACTGAAAATTATTTTGATTTTTTACCGATTGACAATTATAGTCTGTACTAGCTTTTGGCAGTGGATTCGCCTGCATGGAAGTCAGAAATTATCTCGCGGGAACGTACTACCAGGATAAAAAGTATAATATATGTTAATCCAGGTTATAAACTATCTGTGTGCCGAATTTCATCCAAATCCATTCAGCCGTTTTTGCGTGATTGAGTAACAAACATCCAAACATGTAAACATCTAAATATACAAACTTTCACATTTATATATATATATATAGTAGAAAGTAGGATTTCTACTAGCAAATTAATATCATATTAATACGATCCGTGTGGGTATCAACTGTTACTTACTGAGTTATCCAGGACTTTCAATAATTCCATATGCACAAATATAATTGTGGCTAATAGACCACCTCTTTTAACCTTTGTGGTTGATGATGGTGATGACCAATGATTTAATCTTCATAACAAACCATTTGAAGGAGTGTCCCTTCACCACAACACCCGTCCCCGCATCTAACCGGCATTCGTTCCACGAGTGTGTTCAATGGGCCGTGTATTGTATTCGTCGTGTTTCACGCTCTTGTCGCGCGCGACATGACCCGTACAGGCCCGTTGATGTAATAAACGTAATTTTATGTTTTCATTTATGCAGCGTCAACTCGTCAACGAATGACTCGCTTCGAATTCTGTTCGTCACAGCTATTGAAAAACTGAGTCACTTTCTTAATGTTTTCTTTTGTCTCTTGAATTTTTTTCTATCTTTGTTATCAACTTTAGTTGCCATGATCACAGCATCATCCTTAACAAACTCGATTATCAAGATTCTTCTATTAAATCCGCGTTTAGCTGAAAAATAACTTTTCACTTGCAACTTTAAATCTCCAGCAAACACACCACTAAACCCTACTTTGACTAATGAACTCGCGCAGTGACTAATGTACCTTAATGACTAGTTAATTCTAAAGCAGTGGTTCAACAACTCCGCGCGGTATTTTATGCTCGCGCAAACTATGTCCCGGCTACATTGTGGACCGTTTACATTAGTTGAGTACTCGAGCACTATAAAGCATGCATGGTGGTTTCCTAGGAAAACGGCGAAATTCGATAGACCGGTCGTTTCGGATGACTTGGTGAAAGTTCCTGAAGTTCCTGAATACTGTAGGTACCCATAGATTACCCGAACAACCGATGTTAACAAAAGTTTTGTACCGATAGAAAATGATGCTGATGTAAAGCCACATGTACTGGATCTTAAAGTCTATTCTAACGTACTTGAAAAAGGAGAAAATATCTTTATGGAGATGAAAATAAGCAAATGGAAGGACCACCGACCTAAGCGATACATTATGTGGCCTCCTTGCATGACATTAGACATCTAACGCTTCCAGCAGCTTTGAATAATATAAATGAGCCATTAGGCAGGCTGCATTACCGACCATTGTATATCTCACAATGCCGACGAAGCTTTACGTCGGATTTTCCTACTTGACGCCACTTGCCGCGACGCGTGAAAGCATGGCTGCCTCTTTTTTATTGTGCCTTGGTAACATAGGAGGCCATAAGTAGGATTAGCCCGGTCTTAATATATTGAATTACTTAAGGATAGCACAATAGGCCGTGAGTGGAATCAGCTTGACTTATTATATTTCCGTCAGATTTTGTAGGAAGTGCCATGAGTTAACATACTAAGAGTACACAGCCGGATCTTGTTGGTCCTCAGAAAAAAAGTTATCTTATAACTTGACAAAAAATCTAAAGCCAATATTCTGACGACTGGTAACCCTGTCAGCAACAATTCGTAACGCTTACTTCGTTACTTTAGTCCCCTCGTATGTATTATTGAGTTTGTCTTCAATTCCTTCACATTCGAACGTTACAACGAATCTTTGTTTCTCAATGATTTACGATGCGATGTCTTTAAAGGGCTCAGTTAATTTATTATACTTTTGTTTCATCCAACCTTTTGTTTGAGAGGACTTTATTTTTGTGACGTTTTTGAACAGCAGCGTGTCACGCAGGTAAAATACTTTCATTGTTCGCGTATATTACCATCATTATTTAGGTTGTCACCAACGTGTCACGCCTACGTTTTTTACTTTTGGATGAAGACCCAAGTATTAAAACAAGGTGTATGTTTAGGCGACGTGAATGCTTACAAAACCTTTATTCAGTGAAGCTGTGTAAAGTGGCAGGTTCTAGCTCAATGGCGATACTAATATAACAGTACAATGGTCTATTGACAATTGATGCATAACAAGCACCATTCAATAACCCATATCCCTCAATTGATTGTCACAGCTTACACATACATATGTATAACAATAGTAACTGATACTCTATAGGTGTAATTCCGATCCCCATTCTAAATAAATAGCCTTTTAATTCCAAACCCATTTTAATCTAAATAAGAAGAATATATAGTTTTGTTTGAATCTGCTAATCGAAATCAAATACAACTCTCATTTTTCATCCCCAAATTTAATAGTGTTGTAATCTCGTCCCTCAGTCTCGCCGGAGGGGACAGACAGCACTAACGTTCTTAACTGTGTGTAAACCCCTGGCTTGTTGCAGAGGGTCCATTACTCACTGGTCATAGACTGGGGTCAAATGAGCGCAAAATTATGCTTGCTTTAGAGTTTCAGACGCATATGGACTAGCATTTGCCTTAAAGGGAATAATTTCACTGTAATTATTGTTCAAAGCAATCTGCCTAGCCTTTCCCCAACTATGTTGGGGTCGGCTTCCAGTCTAACCGGATGCAGCTGAATATCAGTATTTTGCACGAAGCGACTGCCTATCTGACCTCCACAACCCAGTAACTGGGTAAACGCTACCTCTTGGTAAGACTGGCTGTCAGACTTTCGGGCTTCTGACGACCCGTAATGACTGTCCAAGATCCACGAATGACAGCAGGGATCAACGGCTTAACCTGGTTTCCGAGGCACGGAGGAGTCTCGATATGTAAAGTTTGTCACCCATCCACAGACCAACCCCGGCAAGCGTAGCTTAACCTGATGGATCAACCCGTGCTGCTTGTTATTACTTAGCCCTCATTGGTAGCAATTAGAAATGTTATTGGCTCGTGTAACTGATCTCGTTTGTTTCCGCTATCCTTTCTTAACAAGTTTTTTGAGTTAATTATTTATTCGTTTTCTGCAATTTTTGTATTCTTTTAATTTATTGAATTTAGCGACTTAGTCAGGAAGCTTACGTCAATCGACAATGGCTTTATTAACTTTTTTGCCTGCTTTTCCATATCTAAGAAAACGGTCAAAGTGGTCTAGAAAGCCCGTTATTAATCTTACGTAAGAAAACATGTTCCAGAAAAATTGGCACAACAGAACGTAGCCTAATGTCGGTTCCATTTCGTTCGCGACAGATGTTTATTTTCAATACTTTTTCTTTTCTTTCCCGTTTGTTTCTACTTTCTTTATTAAGTTGCCTTCCATTGTAGCGTCCGTTATTTCTTCAGTCGAATTCATCTGCTTGATAGCTAATAACATCTGCTTCATTTGGCGCTGGCCTTATTTCGTATTGAGTGGGGCTACTTTGTATGTTAGTTTTTCTATAAATGAGTATTGCTCTCAGTATTACGCAGAGAATTTATTCGAGCCGTCACAATCTTGTGAATGAAATACATTTTTCGTTTAAATTTTATCCACATCTGACTAATAACTTCCTATTAGCCAGTCCATGAACAGAACGTACATCACATTAGTACGAGTAACAAAATTATACCACTGCAAAGATAGATAGTAATTACAATATTTGAATATTTAAATGGCGAAGTTTGCCTAAAATTACAAATAGGTATGAAATTAACTCTTTAAAAAAAAAATATTACATCGAACGTTAGTTAGCCGAACTTGTTTTACTTTAGAAGCGATATTTTTATGACGTTTTTTATTTAATCTAATACCTATCTACCTAGATAATCTACATAATTGTGGTATTTTTCTGAATCATTCTGACAACATTGTGTTTATACTTACACAGAGACAAACACCGACCTCACTCAGCCGGTTTCCAAAGAAAATGTTCTAAAATAACAGCGCGTCATGGTAATAAACAAACAAAGCATTATCTGGAACAGTGTAGCAGGGACAGTCGCCCTCGAGCAGCAGGGATCCGTAGGCTATAACGTGGCAGATACGGAACCACGTCACAAAGTATATAGGACAGGAGGTTCACTTCATTCAATGTGCAAAATTGAGATACGCACAGAATACCAACTGAACCATAATATACCATGATGATCATAATATTTGTCAGAAATCATTAACTGTTAATGATAGGTTTTCTCAAAATTTCTTATTTTGTAGGTACGTAGGGCATATGAATTGCATATATTAAATACATTAAAAAAATTGCTGTGAAGTAACAGGATTCATCCAGCATGCCAAAATGTCTGTTTAATTAAGTGTCAGTCATCGACTCATCTTAGGTACTCACAGCAGTTTTTAGAAGTGAGCCCTCTGTACCTACCTGACTACTCTTTGGCGTACGACACGGCAGGCCCGCGGGACCTAGCCACTTATCTGCTGAATTAAAATCTGCTTATCTGGCGTTATTTATGTGCCCAGTTATGTATTCATAAACGTTATATATTACATCGCTACATCTAGTAGCTAAGTATGTAGTTTATCTTCTTGATGTGAGATAGGCAGGGATAGACTGGTGGTCAGAGTAAAATACAAGAATAATAAGCGTAGCATAACCTGATGGATCGACCCGTGCTGCTTGTTATTACTTAGCCCTTATTGGTATCAATCCTCAGGCCTCATTAGTATAAATGTGTCATGAAGAAAACAGTGTGGAAATGTGTCATGAAGTACAAACGGAAAAGATTAAAATGGGTACAAATATAGGGCAAAGGAAAAACATCGTCAAAATAGACATCAAATAAACAGTAATAACAGCCTATCGCCCGGGTGATTGTCACAAATAGGCAGTTACGTCAGCATGTGACACTATGGACGACCTAATTATGTGCTGCATAGACTAATATATTTGACACTGAAATATCTAGTAAGGTTAATAAGAAGTATCCGCTGTCACGACACGTCACCGTCGGCTAATTAATCAATTGTTTGAACTTGATTACACTGAACTGCTCTCGTTCGGGGAAAGTAACAAAGGGATCCTATGTTTACACATAATGTCACCCCAACATAGCGGGGAACATTATCTCTCAAACGAAAAGCATCGTCCGAAAATAAACTTTAAAGGGGAAGATCGTAAAATTTCAATATCCGTTCGGCGTCTCGTTTAATCTTGGGTGAATTTGTCGCGTGTTATTGAGTTAGGAGATCTGTCGAGCGATCGCCCTCAAATGAGTCGGCGTGATGATAACAATCGACAATCGAGACGTAATGACGTGCGGGGCGGGGTGTAGGGGGCCCAATGTAAATTGTTACGAGTTTGACAGAATGATGCCCCGGACTACAGAGTAATTCCTTCATTGTTGGAATTTTATCCGATTTTCACGATTTAGAATTTCAAATTTTTTTTTTTGTCATCAGCGCCTTCGTGATGTCACAGAATACGGCTCGTTGAGCGTGTAATTTGTGGAAATGAATTGTTTCTATTTATTTTTTAAATGCCTACTGAAATGTTTTTGCGATTTCTCATGAAGGCTTTCCATGTTATTTTTTAAATAAACATAAAATGCCATGGTGTACTTTTATCTTTTTATCAAACTCATAACCTGCTTGTCGCAAACAAAAGGACCACCCCAAATGTCATTCATTTCTGTACCCCGCCAAAACACACTCAGGAAATGAGTATGATAAAATAATGTCAAAAAGCTCCACGAGGTGGCGCCTATGACGAGTGAGTTGCAACGGAAATTAACGAGCCCTTATCGCGAACCCTAAATTAACCACTTCCAACCGGAAATGGAACCCCGGACACGGCGCTGACAATTAATTATGGGGCCGGTGGGGATTTAGCGTTTCGATAACTATGTTGATTTCAGGGTCAAAAGGTAAAACGTTCTGGGACCCTGGGGAGCTGATGGCTCCGGGACGGTTAGAATTATGAGCTTTTCTGTTTGGGAGACCATTTGATTTTATGCCTGTTAGGTGGAAAACTCTTAGGTAGAGCTTAGGTGACATCATCAACTAAAAACAGAAAATAATTGGGAAATAACAAAGCTTGTACTGGGATTTATCGTAGGAGCTGTGGGTATTATATCTATCAGTGAGTTATAAATCAAAGGAAAAAGAAGGCATCCATACCTAGCAGTTTTATTACTAATGTGTACCCGTAACAAGCCTTCTAGAATGTGTCTTGAACTGTTACACTCACAGCAGTAGTAAGTGGTGTAAAGCTTGTCGAAGCCCCGCGGTTACATTGAGTAACTGATGCACAGACTCCACTCGGGCCATAAATCAAGGAGTTCATCTGATTACATCGAAAGTTTTTTAGGTTACTACAATGCTGCCTAAGCCGACAAGGATAAATTAGCTCTTAAATCTAGCTTAGACAGAAATAACAAACAACTAAGGTTTTACAACATCAGAATGTTGATCAAGTTTTTATAGTCCTGTTTGTTTGACTGGTTTTGTTAGTAAAACTTTTCACCAACTGATATTTAAAAGCTATTTCATAATAAAAAAACAGAGGGTGTAGGTGTCTTAATTAAGTTTGAAACAAACAGGAACAGAAGTGGTTCAACCCTGGAGATCGACTCCCTAAGCGCGCCAACCGTCCTTTCGGGCGTAGTTTTGGGCGATACCTACTCCGTATCAACTACGAACATAAGATTCGTTTGGGACTCGAACTAAGAACATATAACACCACAATTTGATAGTTTTGTCAAACTCGATGTGTTATTAGTATTACCCGTCCGAAAAAGTTCAATTCGTTCATTCAAGTGTAGGGTTCTCTTCGATGTTTCGAACTACTTTCGAGCGGGCCCGTATCTGTATTAACGGACTTAGAGACTACGCCCATGTTCTGTTTTCCTTGCTTTTGAACCTTCTGTCTCTTTCGTACTTGGGTTGTACACGCGCACACATATTTTAGTCTTTGAATAAATATCTGTTCCTTCTGTTAGACTTTAGATTCTGAGTGACTTACTTTGTGATAACATTTATTTGTAAAATAAATTGTATTATGGCCGCGTTACGAAGAAAATCATTTCCGTACGCAGTTAAAACTTGTTTACATTGAATCGAGTAAATAAGATTTGGCTCCATTGCACTGTCAGTATCTTTTCAGGGGTTGTATTATAATAATATTAACTTTGATTTATAAACCAACCAATCCACCATTAGTTCTAAATGATTTAGTAGTGATTCACAGCCGGTTTTCAAATACATGTAGGATTTAGCGATTCGACTTGACATAATTACGGAAATGCCACGAGAAGTGTAGTAAATTACATTTAATGAATTACAAACATGTGTAACATCCTGACACCAACACCACACATACAGAGCTACGACACCAAGACATTGGGACTACAATATGGAACTTACTATGAGTAAGGACGTTTGCCACAGGAATTCAGAAGCCCAAAATCTGTCATACAATCACCATCTATATCATCCAGTCAGTACGTAACGAGATTTTGGACTGACATTATCAAACACTAACCAATAGATACGCATACGGCAATAGCTAATAGCTATCTTGATCGAAATTGAGTAAACTCGTGGGATCAGTAACAATAAAAGAACCTACCTAAGTAAGGAATTAAAATATAATGTCAATATAAAGCCACTTTCAGTCGTCATTGTTTCAAGCATACTTTATAGATGACACAGTAGATGTAGATATAGTCCCACAAGAAACAATCGTGAACAAACCAGCGCACAGAACTGCAGAAGCCATTACCGCGAGTTGTTGTCTCAGCCAACACAATAGAATTTCAGCTTACGTTTCTAATTCCCGTAACGCTAAACTATCAGCAAACTACCATTCTATTATTTGAACACTTTCCACTTAACTAAATAGGATCTGCTGGAGGTTCGCAATCTCTTAGGCGCTAACGTTCTGCTGATACTGCTGTAGTACGTGTACACACATTACTATGCATCCCTCTAACTCGCCGGTAATTTATTTAGTGTATGCTAACACGGGTGATGGGGCTTTGTACACATGACTGACTTTTATATGATGTTTTATGGTGTTTGCGTGGTGGTGATGTTTTTATTAATATTTTCTTTAGTGAAAGGTCGCAAGTATAAATAAATATAAGTATCTATTCCGATGTAACCCATCGTGGTGAGATGATACTATTGCTTTTCAACGGTACATTCTATAGGCACGCCACGATTGCGGCGGTAAGTCCCCTCTTTGAGGAGTGGATTGAGAGGCGGCATGGCGTCCTCACCTTCCGCCTGACACAGGTCCTCACCGGACGCGGTTGTTTCGGGAAGTTCCTGTTTAGGATAAGGCGGGAGGAAACGCCCGGGTGTTTCCACTGCGAAGATAGCCCTGAGGACACGGTGGACCATACGGTGCAGGTCTGCCCGGCATGGGCGGAGCACCACCGTGTCCTCGTGGAGGCGATCGGTGGCGGCGAGCTCTCGCGTCCGACCCTGGTCCAGGCCATGGTACGGAGCGAGAGTGCATGGCTAGCAGTCGCCTCCTTCAGCGAAGCAGTTATGCTCGCAAAGAGGGAGGCAGCGCACGTGAGGGAGAGGCAGTACATGCGCCCTCACGGTCGTAGCCTTCGCAGGAGACGCCCTGGATTTCGGGAATCCCAGGCTGATTCTCGGCCACCGTAGGCGCGGGCTTGCGGACGGCGAGTAATGGGTAGCTCGCTGTCCGGTAAGGACCAAGCCCGGGTCGACGACGAGTTGTGTCCCACGCGCGTTTCAAAGAGATGTCAGCACCAACTGGCGGGGCCCGCAAGGGCCGATGCCTGCCAGGGGTGCGGGTTGTTCGAAAGCGATACCGTCGCCCCTGGCACACAGGCAACTGAGGGAACATCGGTGGGTTTTAGTCAGTAAAAGTCTGACACGCCCTCCTGCTTTATTAGTTATTTGATACTTTCCCACCCAAAAAAAAAACGATACGTTCTAAGAGCTTAAAATCGCTGCTTCCAAACCTTATTGAGACTTTTTATGTCAATACTTTAAGACTGTTTTCCATTTCTAGAACAAAGATTCTGGATAATCAGTTTTCCTTTTTCACGCAGCCATAAAAACTTAATGGCTTCTTCCTCCAGTCATCTCGCTAGCCAGTAAGCCTCGCGCTTGGTCGTACCAAGCGCACATATGTTAACCCTCTCATGCCGCGGCGCATGCAAATGACTGCCCGCGTCTGTTTTCACTTACATCCAATTTGCGTGCAAAATGCTCACGAATAAACATTATGTCTGAACCTTGCTTTTATTGATGTCCGGTTCCTGTAATGTATTACGCATTGTTGGGGATACGAATGGTGATGTGACTGTAGAGGCTCAACTTAATACTTTAATACTTCCCTGATACTACAAAAAAAAAATACTATTCTTCAATTTCTTTATCATCATTGCTTTGCTAGAGGGCATTCGTTATCATTGTGTAACTTTCAAATTAACCAGTAACGGTTAGTAAGGTATAGCGGAAAACGAGTTATTACATTTGCGGACACTTCTAAATCACTTAGCTCGGTACAGTTACATTAGTCTATGGCCGCTTAGCGATGTTGTCCGCGAGTAATGCGTGAGCCCCGCTATTAGCTCAGCGTGAAACACAAACTGTCATGTTTTCTCCTACGAGCTACGAAGGGAAATGTAGTGCGCTAAACGGTTACCATAATTTCGCCACCTACGATGAAGTGGGAAACATGTTTCCATTGTCTGTTAAGGTTGGCTTTGTAGGATTCTGAAATGGCAGTAATGAATAATAATATGTTTTTCTTTAATAGAACGAAATTTCGTTTGCAAAGAGCTATTTAGAAATTACTATTAACTATTACAATCGAAGAACTTTTTAGTATTATCACCCTCATTGTCGGTTAACATACCTTTCCTTAAGGACTGCAAATCTATCAGGTGCAATATTTGCTGGATTGTTTACCTAACATTTAAATAAAACACTGACAGGTCCCTCTTTCACCTTACGTTTCCCAGTTCCCAGCTACTAGAAGAAATCTTACGTTTATTGGAGCCATAACAACCGTTTTTTTAATTAAAATTTTAATTATCACAAGAAATCACAGTTGACGACTAATGTATTCCGTCTCCACATGTAACAAGACATCCCACATGTTCAACATACTCTTTTATAACAAATTAATTTGAGTTCGTATGCGATCGTGAATAATTTATGTGTGAGTCTCGCGTGGAACTGTTCCGAGGAACGAACTGTGAAATATTAAAATACCATTACGATATTGATGGGCAAAGAACTGTTATTTATTAACTATTGCTGTGTTATTTTAATTGGAAGAAAGTGATTAGTTTTAGGTACGATGTTGGAATCTTGTCTTGTGGGTGAGCATTTCACGAGATCGTGTATTTGTATGTGACTATAAATACAGCTCTCTATTTTGTTGATTTACTTACTTCAAAAGCTAGCAAAAGACCTAAAATGTTTGGTACACAGTAAATAGCGAAACTTGTTAAAGTCTTTACCCTTTGTTTAGGCCTCAGTGCTGATCTTTGTTTAGACATGGATGTGGGGATGGGGATTTAACGAGGAAACACGATCACAAAACGCACCAAATGAAGAAGAAAAAGCCGTGACCCATTCCACCATTATGAAAAGTTCATTACCAGCTCGCAGACAGGTTATGCCATTATCATAACTGTACACATAAACTGAAGATATTATTTCCTTCCGAAGTCTCTCGGGCCCTGGGTGCTGGCGGGGGCCGGGGGCCGGGCAGTTGGCGCCCCGCCAGCCCTGACAGACGGGGCGCAGACGACGCCCACGAATGTGTCGGCATGCGCACGTGCACGCCGCCTTTAGAATACCTAATACTGACCACTTGATTAGATAGCGCGTTTAATGGACGATTACTTAATAAACAGACACTTGATTTTGAAATCGAATCTGGCTCGTTAACAGTGAATTATAAAGGAAAGGAAAGACTAGTCCAATTAACTCGCCGTTCAAGCTTGTAGCACAGAATGAGATGAAACTGCTTACTCAACACGTTACGCCTCACACAGCCTTAATTCCCCCTGTTTCAGTTAGACCACTGGGCAATGCTGATTGGAATGTTGATTTTCGCACGTGTCGCTTTACGTTCGAACGTTGACGGGATAGAATGACGAATGCTCGGAAGGAATTGAGTGTACCAATTTATAATTTTAATGAATTATACCAATAGAATGTTATCAGACGTCAAGTAGAAATCGCCCACGATAGTACTTTTTGAATGCCTGGATCTGTTGTGAAGGACGAATTCAATCTTTGGGTGTTTTGTTCTGCGCTGTTGCAAATAAATCTTCGTCAAATCTTTGTTTACAAACTGCACGAACTCATTCATTGAAAGACATTCATCATTTGAAATACTATATTATCTCCGCAAGGTCGATGTTATAGTTTCATTTTATTTTAAAGTAACAATCACAACCACACATTGTTAATTGCTCCTCAACATTATCGAGTGTACAAAACATTCCCATTCACTGTCCGATTTCTTTTATTGTCACTTACTGGCTCATTTTAATGTCGTGTTTATGCTATAGAATTGTGAATATATCATAGAGAATACTACATATAATACGCAGCAATAAATAAATAAGGAGTTCCATAATATTGTACATTTGTGTGAAGTTACGAGCCTGTGCCGTGAACAAAGATCCCGAGACATAACTCAGAGAACTGGCTTCAACAATAAGACGTTATTTAAACGCTTATGGACTGTCGTTGCATCGAAATCGACGATTTATTATAATAATATTATATTAGTTGTGGAATAATATCGCAGTTTGCATATTTAATTTTTTTTCTTTTAAATTATACCAGTAGGTGGTTTTGGGAATGTTTTCTTAATAAGAATAAACGGTCCTCGTTATCGTATCAAATATTTGCTCAATATGTTAAATCTTATGCAATATGTATTTACATATTATCAGACTAAACATGTCATCCTTGTTAAATAATATACCTACTAAGTTGCTGTCACAAACAGGCCTTAGATAATTATCTTACTCACATAGCATGAGCCTCCTAATTTCCGTTGGATTGCTAATTTCCTAACTACTCCACAATTGCCCAAAATATAAATTAAACTGTGGTAACATGTAATCTTCGTTTACTTCCGATCTACTTTGCGACAAAATTGAATACTCAAACTGTCAGCTGAAGCTTATAGTTAGCGCGCTCCATTTTCAGCGACACCAAATAAAAGAACACAGAAGCTTCAGTCCCTGTAAAGGAACGGAAGCCACAAAAAGTTGGAAAGAAAAACGAAGTACTAATCGCATTATCATCTTCTCTGTAGAACGA
Source organism: Polymixis lichenea (assembly GCA_949091785.1). Classification (NCBI taxonomy): domain Eukaryota; kingdom Metazoa; phylum Arthropoda; class Insecta; order Lepidoptera; family Noctuidae; genus Polymixis; species Polymixis lichenea. The sequence continues at coordinate 23,804,170 of OX420944.1, forward strand.
AAATCAGGAGATGTAATTATGTATGGTAGGGGGGGAGAACTAAAAAAAACGTATGTCATCGGACATTCGATATTATGCAACTCTCTAATTGGAAATAGCGACTATGAATTGACATTTTCACAAGCACAGCAACACAGTGCTGTAAAGGCGTCGATTATTCAACAGGAGACAGATTAAAGGTAGAAAGGAGATGTCCGCTTTTTGTATGGACATTGGTTTTTTATTCGAAGAAAAATCTAACCAGCATCAAACTTGGCTCAAATAAATACGACAAAAATATGGAACTCAGAGCTACTGAAAAAATATTTTTAAACCCCTCCATTTAAGCGAAAAATCATAAAATAATAATTGATGTTATTTTTTGTTGGCACCCCTAATAAAACTCCGACACTCTATGACAATGTCATATTTGACAGATAATGTCATATTCAACTGTCACTGGCGTTAGAGATGTGCCAACTCAGGATATGACACGCCTGAAGGTAACTCGGATTGACATTCATGTGACTCGAGTTGAACTCGAGTTACGGTATTCTGGTAACTTGATGAAATCGAATGAATTATCTTTTTTTACCAATTTCACCTCTGTTTCGCGACGATATAATTTTTTTATAGATTCGCAACAAAAACATATACTGAGACTATTCTAATTAATTAAATACAAACAAGTTAAATATAAAATAAGGTTCAAATACATGCCAAACAAGAGATGTCAATCACGTACTCGCTTCTTCATTTACCACGGCAATCTAATTCAACTCGATCGCGGCAACTCAATCTGAGCGCAATTCGAATTAAATCGAGTTGACCATCCCTAGCTGGCGTCAGCAGCTCAAAGGGTTGTCAATTCTTTCTGAAAAAGACCGATTTTAAATCGATTCCAATCACATCCTAATTGATTTCTAAAACATTGTTTTTATTTTCCATTCTCCATTTACAATGTATTACCATTTATAATAAATCCATTTTATGAAAATCAAGAAAGATACCATATTAAACGATTTCTCTTTATCTTCATGGTTGTCATGCTCGTATACCAAATATTGATTGACACTCACTGACAGTAATGACAGTTCTCCTCTGTCAATTTTGACAAGTTTACTTTTTTTGGGTGTGTTCACTTCATTATCCTAGATAATTTGAAAGGTGTGTTCGTTTTAGAAGTAAATTCTCACGAAAATAAAAAAACTATTTTTCTCAAAATTGGAGGCCTTTAAAAATGTATGATATAGTTAGAACGACTAGGTTTAGGAATGTCTATCCAAATATATTTAACTTACTCTGGTTGGAATTATTAAATAATAAAAAACCATTTCTGGACATGTCCTTTGCTTGTTGAAAATTGGGTGAATTTTAGACTGCAGTGATCTAGATTTGTTTCATGTTAATACTATATAATTAAAAGCTTATTCTCATAAAGTTGGTCCTTCTGCACGTGTTTGTGTTGTGTTGCAATAAAGTGGATGATTAAAATGTTAATAGTTGTCGATGGCGGCGGTAAGCGCCTCATGAATAACTCCCTCGCCGATACTTCGCCTTATCAACAGTTATTGTTAGCGGTACTTACGCACTTTTGTTGGAGCTATTTCATAATATTGCGCTGACTGTTGCTTAGAGTTTACAGTGTTAGGTGTTAAAGCTTTACTTGGAATTTTGAATTTGCCCCAGAAATTCGTCTCACAAACAATCATGTTAACAGCTCAGTTGAAAGTATACCTTCTTTTTATCGACTGTCCATAAATAGTTACATTACCATGAAACTGAATTCGTAACTGTATGAGTGTTTCATTCCCAGCCTTACCTACCAATATATTCTTAGTTTACAAATTAGACATGTATGAATAACTTCTTCGTCGTACATTTTACTAATTGTCGTATATTAAGAGGCACTTTGCTTGCTTGAATATTTTATCGAGTGTAATTAGTTAATTTAAGTGATTCCTTTTACGTTTCAAATGGGAGGATAATTATTTAAGAGGGATATATTCGTGGTACCTCTAATTTCATGGCAGTAATTTAATCGGAAAAGTTTTGGTTCTAGTATTTTATACTTCATTAAAACAACCCGTCTTGAAACGTTTGCTAAATATTTAATGAAATGTTATTGCTTTTTCAACTTTTAATTTGGTGATAAATATTAAAGCTACATGTTTTCAATTAGTGCTGACATTGTGACCTGCGGAGACGCAGCTATATGAACAGACACATAGACAGGCGAGCTTGTGTGCTAATTATAAATTGTATTTGCGAGATGATGATTACTTGCTGTAATTATTAGTCGATATTTGAATCTGTAAGAGGTCCCTATCTCTCACGTCCCCATTACCATGAGCTTATAGGTAACATAATATGTCATAATATGTCCGGATTTACCTACTGACAGTATTGTGCTGAACAAGTGAAACATGGTCACTTCATGTTTTATAAAAATAATGCCCCATTCTAAACAGCCATTATGGGTAAATTGACCCTTTTTCTGTGAACTCCACTCCACGTGAACTAATTTGTAGTAAGTTAAGTTGGGAGTTTTCTTTGAACAAACTTGTGTAGCACTCGCAAACTTTTTCCAAGTATTTGAAGATTTCTTGTTAGTTCAATAATTAGGCAAAGTTCTTAAAGAAAAACAGAGTTGGGTTCACTTGAGTTCCAACAGAGAATAATGAAAATTGGGTAGTGATACTAAGTAGGTAAGTACATATAACTTATTAGTTAGAAACTGAAGTGCGTTTTCGAGACAACTCTGTTAGACTACAAAGTTTATTAGAAGGACAAAGCCCTAAATAACTATAAACTTGTATTCGTTGGGTACTTATGTATGTATTTGGAAAACTTAATATGTTGACCGGTGACTCATGTCTGTAATAGACTGAATAAATACTCAATTAGAAATTAATGTTTAAAAAAACTATACACACTCCACCATTGGACAAAAGTTTTTCAATTGGCTATGTTGGATTGGCCTAAGTTTTAATGCTTGCAGTTACTAAGTAATACAAGTCTCCATCATTAATAAATTCCAGTAATCGTTCCTAAGTAGGGACAGTAACGGTTTTATTTTTATCTGTTACCTGTATGCTCAGCCTTTATTAGTATCAAACATTCACCTGTCGCGAATGTCCCGCCGGCCGCACGGGCGGACCACGGCGGCGGCGCGGCGGCGCACACTGGTCCCAAATTAAAAAAAAGTGGACATTGATAGTAGACCGCTGATATATTTTTTTATTGTTGATACAATCATAACAGATAAGGCAAAAAAATATTATTGTCCTACTTCAAATACTTTTCTGTAAAAAAAATATTTCTTTTTTTTTTGTATGGGAGCGATTACATTTTACTCAATTTCTCAAAAACTTTAAGCGATGTCGAGATGGCAATCACATATGTTAGAAAACTAATAATTCTGAGTATTTGGCTCGAAGAAACTTATTGCTTATCTCTGCGTACTTTCGAGATAATAGTGACAGAAAATAACATTTTTTTTTTATGTTAATTTTTTGCTTTTTTTAATCATAGCCTTACTTTAGCACATAATTATAATGTATGCGTAATGTCAAATAAGTAAAAAGAGACTTCTCTGTAAAAGAGGTTATGGGGGCTCACTAATGACTGAAAAGCTATGACCTTTCTGAAGGAGTACTTTCATCAGTTCTAAAAAACAATCAAAATGAAGACATATTAAGCTGCAAACATAAAGTTGAATATGTTCACAAACGATTCTGAAAAAATATTATGGTGAAAGATTAATATTTGGGTCTATATTCTCTTGAGAAATCTCTATTTCCTCGTTTTCCAACGAAAGCAATTCATTGTTCAAGATCAAAGCACTAGCCTCTGGAAACAACTGTTTATGTAAACGAGCAAACTTTGGTTTGATATGGCTGATGTAAGGATCTGAGCTAATTAGAAAGCTGTGGATAATGTCTAAATTAGTCTGAACTCTACCGATTTTTCTTGTATGTGCCATTCTAACATTCCGGAAATCTTTATTCCTCGCTTCGGAAGCTTCTTCGGAAAGCATGCCTATCGGAATAAAGGAGAAATTTTCACAAATATCAGCACCGTGTATCAACAATTTATGGACACTTGAAGGCATGTAATACCATGGATATAAGTTTACATATAGCATTGCTGTTTCTTTACAATATTCCCTAAACAAGTTGGTATTAATAAGTTGACCAGATGAAATTGTTTGTAAAATGACTGCAAATCTCTTGATTAAATCAGGGTGGATACCCGTTATTTCAGCAGATACTTCATAATTTTCAAAAAACCTTCTTGCCGTGTTACCGTCATTGGTTGTACCAAATCCCTGTTTTACTATGTCAATTAACAAACCAGTTCTTTCCCGGAATTCTTCTTGTGTCAAATTCTTTTTAATTTCTTTTAACAATTTATCTTCTTTTCGTGCAGCCCACTTTTTGAAGTCTAAGTTGTACGAAATGTGTAAAATACATTCCATACATCTTATCCACATATGAAGCGAAGACAGACCATATTTATACATATCTTCTCTGATGAGTCTTTTGGATACAAAGTCCAAGTCATTCATTTTGCTAGGTGGGGTATTGCAAATATTACAAACAGCTGCAGAAGAAGTATTGGAAATCACAGTAGAAATTTTCCCATCAATCATAGTCATGTACAAATCATGTTTAATATCAAAATTATCTACAATTGTGGGAACAAGATTACGAATTTCTTCCTCTAAGGATGCACTTTCCTTCTTTATCAATTCATTTGTTTCTTTTGCAAATATAAAGCCAATTGGACGACAATAGTTTGTTGAAGAGGGAGCAGGATTTTGCCACAAGATAGTACCACTCTCTTCTTCCAAACGAAGCGGAACCAAACTAATCATGAAAACTGAAGAATCGTCAATTTTAGTGTCGGAGTGTGACTTTTGTTTATAATTACTTTGAGAAGATGACCCGTCAAAACCCCATTTGCTTATTAGTTTTAGCGATTTTTTGTCGGCAGAGTTGTGCTGAATTGTTTTTAATATCCTATTAGTTGTCAAATCTAGAAGCGATTGAAGTCTTATCTTAGCATCAGATTCAGTTACAGTTATGTCTGACTCTGGAGGATAACAAGTTTTTTTAGCTTCCAGGAGCTTTTGATAGGATGGAAGACCATACATTTTCTCTGAAGCAAGAATAGTTCTTAAATTTCGATATTGCCATTTTGACAAATTTGTTGAGGTGTAAAGCGCTAACGTTTTATCATCTGGTAAACACGGTTTGTCAGTCTTTTTAGCGAATAGTACATCATATACCATCTCACATTTTTCCTTGTTTTGGCTGAGTTCGTTTAATATAGCTGCTAATTTTGTTTTTTTAGACTCTTTTAATTTGGCACATAAAGCATAAACTAATTCCTCCTCTGTGTGATCTAGAAGTGTTAGAGAACGCCTTTTCTTCTGTTTATCAGATATATCAACAAATGGTTTTTTACTTGTACCATAACTTAATTGATGAGTATCCACTTGCGTTTCGAAATTTGGAATTACTTCCTCGGCAACTTTAAAAATGCTGCTTAAATCGATATTTTGACATTTTGGCCAAACTATTTGGGATTGTCACAGATTGGACAGTCTGAATTTTTGTTAAGAAAGGTCTTTTGAGCTCTACTGGAAGCAGACCATCTTTTTGAGATATTACTTGAAAAATTACGACAAAATAATTTAATATTACTCAAATCTTCGGAAGACAATTCAACACCAATACGTTCAATAAGGGCATTAAATAAAAATTCGACATTTTTAAAACCACCTCCTGATTTAAGAACAACGTATAAGTCTAAGTTGGTGACAAATGCGGACATATTATAATTTTAAGGAAAATTGAAAACAAATTAGAATCAAAGATATCAAAGACAAAGTGACTTTGATTTTAACAAAAAAAATTACGAAAACAAATTCGACGAAAGAAAGACAAACAAAAATTATTTGATTTTAAAATCCAAAGATTCAAAATACAACAATAACAAAACAAACAAACAACAAGCATTTCTTCAAGCGCACAGAAAAAATAAGGACACGTCTTATCGCAACCACATTTAGTTGTACACTGAGTGAGGTGTACGCGCGCGATTCGTGACCGTATTACGTTACGTCATGAGAGGCGGCCATCTTGTTATCCCGGCAAACTCGCGTCGAAGCTCCATTTTGCTGGCCAGCGGACCTATTGCGATATGAGTAAGGCTATGATTAAAAAAAAAGCGAACAATTAACATTAAAAAAAAATTGTTATTTTCTGTCACTATTATCTCGAAAGTACGCAGAGATAAGCAATAAGTTTCTTCGAGCCAAATACTCAGAATTATTAGTTTTCTAACATATGTGAATGCCATCTCGACATCGCTTAAGGTTTTTGAGAAATTGAGTAAAATGTAATCACTCCCATACAAAAAAAAAAGAAATATTTTTTATAGAGAAAAGTATTTGAAGTAGGACAATAATATTTTTTTGCCTTATCTGTTATCATTATATCAACAATAAAAAAAAATATCAGCGGTCTACTATCAATGTCCACTTTTTTTTAATTTGGGACCAGTGTGCGGCGGGCGGCGGCGGGTCTGTTCCCACGAAATAAAACTAGGCTGTATACCAGGGATGGCAAACCTTATGATTCTTTGTTTTGTAATATAAATAGTTCGCATACTATTGTATCAAAATGTAAAATCAAAATTAAAAGTCATTAATTGAAACTAGACTTGTGAGTATGAGCACTTTTAGAACGTCAAAATTACATAAGGCAGTCCCCCAAAACGCCCGCCTTTCACCACTTTCTAGTGCTTTAGCTGGGAACAAAAAGTGGCGCAACAAACTACCCAGCAGCACAGCTGTCTGTTAAGTTAGAAGAACTTGACTCTATACAATAGTAGATACGACGATACGATAAGTAAATAACATTACGAAACAAAATATTGTATGGAACAGTGGCGAAAGCACCATATAACACGATTCCCACCGGCTTCTCTTCGGTGATTCGCATCTCTACCGGTTTTTAAAAATGGCACGTCAATAGTGTTTACTATTACCAAAATATCTAGTTACACTACGGGTATTTAGTTCACCATAATATTCAAACAAGATGCTTATTTTTAGCTTTTGTATTACAACAAAAATAAATGTTCTAAATTAAACCTGTTGCCAAAACGTCATAATCTAGAACTAAAAATTTATACAACAGCGATTCCGTAATGATGTCACTTTAACGTGGCACCACTTGATATGGACAAGAGCAAGCCGCTGTACAACGGGCTATGCCAGAGACAGATATAGAAAATACGTCAGCAAGAACGAGATGGAGGAATATTGCACATTTTGTTTGTTTTCAGCTGTTCAATTTTATTGTATTCGATTCTTTGTACCTATTCCTATATTAATTTTAGATTGATAGTACCTAAGTACTATTTATTGTTAAGCCAGAGTAAATTAATTAAAATCAGCTTCGCTTCGGCTTCTATCTTAGAAAAATTGACACCTCGCCGCTGGTATGAAATCAAGTTCTTCTAACTTAGCAGACAGATGTACTGCTAGGGAGTTTACTTCTTCCCAGGGGAAAGGCACAGGTTTAGGGGGACTGTCTTGTGTCATGTCATTACGAAGACAATCATTAAAATTATGACTGTCGGCCTAATTTGAATAAATAAGTTTTGATTCTGTATTTTTTTTTCGGCGCGTTCAGCAGTTTTCATTTACCTAGGTACTTTTCATCAGCACATTGATTGCATAATTTCATTCTAATCTTGTGTAAGAAATCGTTAATAATAGGTATATTATTTTGCGTTGAGTTTTTTTTAATTTTCTTTTCTCAGATGTCGATGGCCCGACTTGTCTAAGCAAATCTTGGTTAGAGCGGCACGCAGTTAAAAAAAGGTTCGCCATCCCTGTTGTAGACTACAGTGTAGACTACGAGACCACCCAGCCAAAGTAAATGTGAAAAAGAAAAAAAAAGTCTTGAATGTTTTAATGGTACTCAAAATAACAACTTCTGAAGCCAATTTTTTAGGTATTTGACAATTTGGCCTTTCGGCGGCAACAAATGGCGTTTAAAACACCCATGCGTTTGACGTTAGTTTAATGGAATGACCATTTAGCAGTTTCAATAAAAAAAAAAATATTACAACCCTCTAAGTTCATTGAATTACTATTTCATGAAAAAGTCTTAGCCAGCCCTTAAACACCTGAGTTGAACATGGATGACTTAAGGTTGGCGAACTTAAATCATTTAGGAGAACCATTCAAAGTCCGTGTAGTGCTGTATTAACATGATTTAACTTAAAGTTCAGTAATGCAAGGCCATTCAAACTATGACTTATCATTTTATTGTTTAATAAATTCAATAAGCTATTTCTATAAAACTTGATGTGATACACCAACCTCATTATGTTTGTTAATAATCATAAAAGCCGCATGAAATCTATCTTTTATTCTTAAGGGCAATCGCGAGCTCGAACTCACTGATGGGCGTGGGTAAAAAAGCACGCTGTTTCAGCATCGTGTCCGACAGAGGTAGTATCAGTGATGAGCAGTTAGACCCTGGTCTACAAGCACAACGTTATTGAGTGGGGAACCGATCAATTATCCGATATTTTTTTTCGAATTACATTTTACCGAAAACTATTGACCGACGTCTTTTTTAACCGACTTCCAAAAGGAGGAGGTTATCAATTCGTCGGAACCTTTTTTTTTTTTTTTTTTTTTTTATGTATGTTCCCCGATTACTCGAAGATGGCTGGACCGATTTGGAAATTTTTTTTTTTGTTGCTATATGCATTATTTGACATATTTTTAGATCATCGAAGTATCATGTGTCATAGGTATTATTTTATCGAACTATATTTCGCCGATTTACAAAATAAGTTTTTGCTATTGGCCGAAGCCTCTTCTGAACTTTTTTCATTTGCCAAATGATTTATTTGCCATATTTTCACCACACCGAAACAACATTTCACAGAATATTATTTCGTCACAAATATATAGCTCTAACCAGCTATATACCAAGCTTGCTACCAAGTACCTAAGGTACTTGGTAGCATTTTCAATATTAAATTAAAATAGTGTCATAAAAAGTCGGTAAGTATGTTGTGCGCAGTTCCGTGTGGTGCCGGACGTAAAAGAATAGCACTATCCCATTTCTTCCTCATGGGTGTCGTAGAAGGCGACTAAGGGACTAAATAGAGAGCGAGCAGCAGCGTTCTCTATGCATTTGACCACCATACTGCCATCGCCAACCCGCCTGCCAAGCGTGGTGATTAGGCAAAACCCCATTTTTGGGAGGCCTATGTCCAGCAGTGGACGTCTTTCGGCTGATATGATGATGATGATGATGTTGTGCTACAAAATTTAGTGAGAAACGAATCGCTACAAAACCGACTTCACGCAGTCTTGTCAGCCCCTAGAGTGAAATTTAAGCCCGCGTAGGTGCAAAGGGGTGGGGCGGCTCGTGAGCTGAGGAGTAGGTGCCATCTGCGAGGATAAGCTCGCGTGGGGCCGCCCAAGCCCCACAGCGCCGGAGCCGTGACAGAAACAATTCTTGCTGCATGTTGCATTCCTGCTTGCACGCTGCATGCCTGCTTGAATGCTGCATGCCTGCTTGCACGCTGCATGCCTGCTTGAATGCTGCATGCCTGCTTGCACACTGCATGCCTACTTGCATGTTGTATGACTGCTTGCACGCTGCATGCCTGCTTGAATGCTGCATGCTTGAAGCAAACATCCTTGTTTGCGTACAAGAAGTACTGGGACTACTTAAAACCAATTTTATTCATAATCAACTATTTTATTAAGTAGCATTAAATTTAAATAATTAATTAAACAAAACACTGGTATAATGAATGTTCGGAAACAATACTTAGAACAAATGTTATTTTGGCTAAGTGTAACTCCGGAAAAAAGGTTTTCGACCAAGTGAATCGTCGCAGTAACGAAAACAATCGAATTAATGATAGCTCAACTGAAATAGTGGCAGACGAGACTTCTATGAAGTAAAAAAAAACGAAACAATAATAGTTGAAAAGTTTTAGGTGAAATGAAATTCAGTCATTCGAACTTATGATAGGATAGGCGCGTCAAAAATTAAGAAAAGTCCTCCGAAAGATCGGGTTTGAAGAAAAAACCACTGCATAAATCGATGACCAATAAAGTTATTGAGCTTTTTAATATTTGCACTTTGTCGGTATCGACTTGGTTTTGGAGATTTTAGACTTCTTTTATTACTTAAACACGCCCAAAGTTAGATTAAATTAGCAAGAAAAACTAATCTTTGTTGGCTCCTAACTTTTTAATGGCTTTTTATTTTAGTATTCTGTTTCCCTAAAGACAATGGTAATAATGAGACAAAACCATACCATGTTTAATTTTTAATGTACATTGTCGAACAATGGAGTAATACACTCCCGAAGTTTGTTTGGAAAAAATATCGACAAGATTCATCTTAAGTACGGTAAGTATAAGTTCAACTTAAGTAACGGGTACCGGTACATCACATGTAAGCCCAGAATGGAGGAATAACCTTTTGAAAATACATGTGAGATTTGTTCGATATAGCCCAAATAAAAGCACTGATATTTTTGATAAACTTGAATTTTATTTTGATCACGTCTTTGTAGCCAACGTCCTTCGTCTCTCCGTATTCCCGTCTCCTTCCTTCCAATTTTTTTAACATTCCCTTGCGTTATCTTTCACTCCTAGACGATTTCATACTTTCATCTCTTTCATTCAACATGCTTCACATCTGTCATTCATCTTTACATTTTATTCCACTCATCTATCATAAAATTCCGTTCCAACATACATTCATTTTATTTTGCGTATAAAGTGACGCCAAATGCTACATTTATTAAATGTATAAATTTTACAAATCACGCCTTTTGCTGGTCTTGACCCCCAGCATAGAAATTTTTCGTCGGTTATACAAAAAAAATCAGCTGTTCCATACATTTTGACTGCGTAGGTATTGCACTTTTCTATGAAACAGCAGATTTTTTTTTTGTATAACCGACGAAAAATTTCTGTGCTGCGGGGTCTAGAATGATATGCTGAATTCATGGTTACAGTTTGCGCACTGGATAAAAACTTATCCTGTAGTAGAACTAAACCTAGGAATTCAAGCCACAATATCACAGTTATCTACTTATTGTAGACTAGCTTTTGCCAGCGACTTCGCCTGCGTGGAGGTCAAAAACTATCCCACGGGAACGTAGTACCGGGATAAAAGTATCTAAAATAGTGTCATAAAAAGTCAGTAGGTATGTTGTGCGCAGTTCCGTGTGGTGCCGGACGTACGACGTGCCGTTGAGGAGTGGCTTGAGAGGCGGCATTATTCCAGGTTACAAACTACCTGTGTGTCAAATTTCATTCAAATCCGTTCAGCCGTTTTTGCGTGAAAGAGTAACAAACATCCATACATACATCCATACTCACAAACTTTCACATTTAAAATGCTAAGGGCGATTTTCACCAAACTTTTATACCTAGAATAAGTCTTAACCTGAGAACAAATTTTGAATTTTTGACAGATTTTCCATAGTAGCATTGTCAGATGTGAATTTTATTCCACGGATAAACGATATCTGACTTTGGCAAAATCAGCCCTAAGTAGGGTATTACCAAACCAATGAGGCCGCCTAGCTACAAAGTACGAACAAGTATAATGTGTTGTCTTGCTACGAGTCTGTAACAAAAAGTGGTATTTCTGCTCACCGCTTACAAGGGCTTCAAGCACTCGTGTGCTGATACTGTTGGTGCACCTGTAGAATGCTCGTGCATTCTACAGGTGCACCAACAGTATCTTATGACTGGTATGTTACGTATGACTTGTTTCAAATACAGACATGCTTATTAATGCCGTGACTTTACTTTCGTTTTTGCTTCCTAAAAATCATGTAGATCCTTAGGGAGCAAAAATAATGCTTGACGTCTCATCAACAACATGATAAAAATAGAAAGAAACAAAATATCAACAGCACCCCAAAGAATAACTAACACAGTAGACCAACTAGATTGGCAAACTTTAAAATAAACGTCTATGGATAGCGCGCACATGATAATTTTATACCACGATTGATTTCTATAAGATTACAACTATTAGCATCGTGTAAACAGTCTTCTACTAAGTTCGACACTAAGGAACTATCGATTATAAAACCCACTAATGCGAGATTACATCGCTCGCTCCGAAACTGTTCCCGTTAATTAGGCCACAGATTTAGTCGCGCGATACCGCGTCGCGGCGCGGCGCGATTAATCTTAATTTGTCGCTACTGTGGTACACGGGTACATACATACTAGGTCACAGAGTAGCAACTTGCAGATGATCTACATAGGTACACGACACGAAAGCTCCTAAACTATTTCAACTTAACAGTAGGGTAGTCCGCGAAATTAGAATTTTCTGACGTCATTTAATATCATTGAATGACTTTTTCATAAAATAGTCATTAGGTATATAGAATTAAAGGTACCTATATGGAGTATAATAGAGGGGCTTGTGGCTAAGAAATAACAGCCGCACGGGTCGATCGATCAAGTTAAGCTACATTTACCGCGGTTGATCAGTGGATGGGTGACTATCTTTACATACCATGGAGAGGCCATGCCTAGGAAAGCACGTTAAGCCGTTGGTCCCGGCTGTCATTCGTGGTTCTTTGACAGTCGTTACGGGTCGTCAGAAGCCCGAAAGTCTGATAACCAGTTTTACTAAGAGGTATCGTATTACCCAGTAACTGGGTTGTGGAGGTCAGATAGGCAGTCGCTCCATGTAAAATACTGGTATTTAGCTGCATCCGGTTAGACTGAAGCTGACCCCAACATAGTTGGGAAAAGGCAGGCAGATGATGAAATGGAATTAAATGAACTCAGACGTTTGTATTGATGATTAAAATTGTTAAAAGTCGTTTTTGTTATCGGTCGCGAATCATATTTTAAACAACATACAACCTGACGCTGACCTGCATATTACGTAAAACGTGAGAACATTTGAATTTCGCGGTCTACCACCGCGAAGATTACACCTTAAAAACAAGACGTTGTACATAATACCGGGCACATTACAAATATATATTATTTTATGACTTTTGACACATTTTGTGTGGCTAATTGGGCAATGGTATGATACCCACATGACAGAAAACGGTGCCTACCTAGGCCCCAATTCTGTATGGTTATAATGATTCCTCGCGGAATCTTACTGCGTTCAAACTACATCCATACCGTGTGTTTTGCAGAAACCAATGTAACGATAAGGAATCGAAATGTCATATTCTGTATGTTCCAAGACAATTTGTCGATATTTATTAGCAGATGTCGTAAGTAATCTAAGGAATTGACGTGGTTTCGAAGTAAAGAATCTTTAAGTGGTCATAGTGAATTAGGGCCCAGAATCCAATACTAACGTTCAGCTGTGGGTGATTGACGTTTTATTTATTTACGAACAAAACGATCAAGCAACAGATGAGTATTGAAATGCAGCCGTGGATCATGTCCACACTCACTTTATTATAATTCGACTATGGGCACGCCACGATTGCGGCGGTAACTCCCCTCTTTGAGGAGTGGCTTGAGAGGCAGCACGGCATCCTCACCTTCAGCCTGACGTAGGTCCTCACCGGACACGGTTGTTTCGGAAGGTTCCTGTTTCGGATAAGGCGGGAGGAAACGCCCGGGGGTTTCCATTGCAAAGATCGCCCTGAGGACACGATGGAGCATACGGTGGAGGTCTGCCCGACTTGGGCGGAACACCGCCGTGTCCTCGTGCAGGCGATCGGCGGCAGCGATTTCTCGCGTCCGGCCCTGGTCCAGGCCATGGTAAGGAGCGAGAGTGCATGGGTAGCCGTCGCTTCCTTTAACGAAGCAGTGATGCTCGCAAAGAGGGAACCGGCGCACGTGACTGAGAGGCAGTACATGCGCCCTCATGGCCGTAGCCACCGCAGGGGACGCCCTGGGCGTCGGGAATCCCAGGCTGATTCCCGGCCACCGTAGGCGCGGGCTTGCGGACGGTGACTAATGGCTAGCTCGCTGTCCGGTAAGGACCAAGCCCGGGTCGACGGCGCGTTGTGTTCCTCGCGCGCCTCAAAGAGATGTCAGTGCCAACTGGTGGGGCCCGGAAGGGCCGATGCCTGCCAGGGGTGCGGGTTGTTCGAAAGAGATACTGCGGCCCCTGGCACACAGGCAACTGAAGGAATACGGGTGGGTTTTAGTCAGTAAAGGTCTGACACGCCCTCCTGCTCCACCCAGCGCGGGAGAAGTTATTTGATGATTTCCCACCCAAAAAAAAATATATATATATATATAATTCGACTATATAGTTATATACCAGTCGACGCGGCCCGGGGTGGCGGCGGCGGCGACGCTACGGTAGCTATCTGTGAACATTTTCCTTTATCTAATTTCTGTACCTTCTCTGCTATCCTATTTTATGACTTAACGCAATAACTGAGAGATATCGACAAATGGAAATTCATTGCAAATACTAGGTTAGCGTAATATTCAGTTCTGACACAGAATAGAAGCCATGTTTAATAGCAGTATCTGTGTGTTTACCTACTAATAATGTGTAATTTGGCATAACATTGAATATTATTGCGCTAATTTACACACAAAGTGGTAATCGTGATTCTAATTAATTAGGTATCGAGAGGTATGCGGTGGTTAACATTAATTAATTCTTATTGAACACGGCCAGTCATCATCGGTGTAGCAATCTGTAATATTATCTAATAAAATTCTGTTCGCTTTGAGTACAAGTTTAAAACTAGTTGACACGAATGCTTTGTAATATTAGTTTGCCATTACCATCATCATCATCATATCAGCTGAAAGACGTCCACTGCTGGACATAAGCCTCCCCCAAAAGGGGGTGATTTGCCATAATCACCACGCTTGGCGGGCGGGTTGGCGATCGCTGTATGGTGGTCAAATGCATAAAGAACGCTGCTACCCATTCTCTAGTAAGGTGACTAAGGGAGTCACCTTCTACGACACTCACGGGAAGAAATGGGATGGTGCTATTCTTTTACGTCCGGCACCACACGGTTTGCTATTATGCCACTTCAAAAAAATAAAATAATTATTGCACTTTTAAGTTGTAGGTAATATTTTGATAAAATCATTGTCACGTCGTTCGGGGGACGGCTAATGTTATACTTTCTACAATTCACATACATTCATTATTGCTGGGTCCTCGTCTGTTTGGCGTTTTTTGACGTCCCCCGACGTGACAATGCCCTACAACTTAAAAGGCCAATATTTTTTTTTTACTGTTTAGCGGTTTTGTTTGTAAGTCTTCAAATAGCCCAATCTATTTTCTTTAATCATATCTAAGAACACTCTCGATTAAGTCACCTTTCAGACAAAACAAAACAAATACTGATCAAAAAGAATTCAAACACGACATATCTGCTATTATTTTTTCAAGAGTATACTAGTGTGCTAGATATCTTGGCTTCAGCATCAGACCAAGAATTCCATAATCTCGCATAGTTATGTAGCAAACATGGGTGTTACAAATTTTAGGTCACCACACCTTGAAAGTAAAGTAAATACACATTATGCTAATAGGTGATGACCCTGAAACGGCTGAACCGATTTTGATAAAACATATCTAAGTACCACCGCTAAAAAACCTACTTTAAATTAATCAAACCACAACCAAATCAGTTCAACCGTTTAAAAGCTATGGACCACAGACAGACACACATAGCGATCAAACTTATAACTCCCCTCTTTTTGCATGACGGGAGGGGGGGTTAATAAAAATAACAAGCATACACGTTACACGAATACTTTAGTACACGATACTTTTTTTTGTATGTACAAAGTTTCAGGTTTTAAAAAATTAGAGTGAACGACGATGTCTGTGCTAGTATTAAGTGTGTGACAGAAACCGGCGCCTTCCTCCCACAACGTTAAAAGCTAAACCGAGACATCATGATGTTTTCATATACCTGGTAATAATACAATGACACCTATATTTCTGGTACAAATTAATTTACACTAATTTAAGTTTAGATACCTATTGGAATAAAAATTAAATTAAATTGAATATAAGTTAGATTGAAAATAATTTATTTATTATAATTTTAAGGCATGCAAGGAAATGTGTGTGTGGTGGGTGTGTGCGTGTGTGTGTTTTTGCGCTTTCTATTTATGATTCCCTGGCGAACAGTCTCTCAGCGTCGTCGTAAGTAAGACCTTGAAGGTATTGTTTTACTGCAGTCTTACACATGAATTTTGGAAGGCGGTATATGTTATATGTTTTGTTAATTGATTATAAAGGCGGCCACTCAGGTCCAAATAGTTTCGACATACTTACGTAGGATTATATTGAGTGCACAGAGTTGCCTGCAAGTGAAAATAGACATATCCTTGTATAGTTGGGTTGTACAGTAACGATACAGTTTGTGTAGCATCACTTTTAAAACGGCCCTCTGCGCCCTCTCAAGGCGAAGCAAAGGGTCTTAAAGGTGCCACCCCAAACTGAAATGCAAAATAAATAGTTTTCAACAATGGGAAGGCAACTACGTTTCTGAGCTTTTTCGTTGGAAACATCAGCTTTTGAACACGAGACACTGTTACTTCTACATGTTTGTTCCAACTTAGTGTGCAATCAATGTGTACCCCTACATACTTGATGATGGGACTCCCTTTTCCGCACTTAGACTCCCATTCGGTCCGTTGTGCGTGGGGATTCTGGCTAACAGAGCCAGCCTAGCTCCGCCCAGAAGCACAGAAGCTTCCTGGGAGATTCGCAGGCTTCGCGGAGCGACCTCACTGTTCCGAGGATTTCTTCACGTTGAGAAGCCACGGCCTCGCATTCCAGGATGACGTGGGCGGCTGATTCCTCGGCGTCAAGGCAGCCCCTGCAAAGTGGGCTATCTGTGGCGCCTATGTTAAAAAGATGTTTGTTAAGGGGGTTATGGCCCGTAATTGTTCCTATTATTATTCTAAGGTTATTTCTACTCAGGCTAAGAAGTTTTTTGGTTAATCGCGGGTGTACAATTTTATTGGTAAAGCCAATTTTGACTGTCTACAGTCTGTTGCCCGTGACCATCTGTTGTTATGGAGTTCGGTCGACCTTTGGCGAATCCACGCACGAAATTGTGAGAAAGGCAGGGGGAGAAGCGGGTACGGGCCTAGCACTTTCATATCAGAGCCTCTCTTCGCAAGTTCATCTGCGGCATCATTGCCTAAGGATCCACTATGCCCTTTGATCCACTGGAGGGTAATACGATTGGACGTCGATAAACTCTCTAGGGCTAGATGGCACTCAAAAAATAGTTTGTTGTTGGTTTGTTTGTTTTCTAAAGCTTTGAGCACAGATAGGCTGTCGGATAGGAATTTAATGCCGTAGTTCCGGATGCCTAAGCGCTTTACTGCTGTTGCGGCGTGTGTTAAAGCAACACATTCACATTGAAAGACTGAACTGTGTGTGCCTAGCGGTAAGTGAAAGTTAAGGTTGAGGTCAAGGGAGTGTATACCAGCACCTGAACCGTTTTATGTTTTTGAGCCGTCAGTGTAGATGCGCACTTCATTGGCTCCTGATCGATCCCTTTCTTCCTCTACTGTTTGTATGATATAGGTTTTGTTGCATATAGGTTGGTTTGGTGTTCTATCATACGGGGCAGCGATGAGCGGCTGGTACTCAATCGCCCGGTCCAGGATTTTTGCGTGTGGGCTGGTAAGATTTTTGCCCCATATGCCGAGATGCAGTAGCCTGATGGCAGCTAGCGCCGCCTCCTGCTGTATGTGCAGGTCAAGGGGAGTTAATTGTAGGGCTATCTCCAAAGCTGCTGTTGGGGTGGCTCTCATGCAGCCAGTGGTAGCCGAACAGGCCAGTCGTTGGAAACGCTGTAGTCTGGTTATAGTTGTCGAGAGTTCAGTCCTCGTCCACCAAACCAGAGCGCCATAAGCCAACATTGGCCTGATTACCGATCTGTATAGCCATAGAGTGATCTTTGGAGAGAGCCCCCATGTCGTCCCTAACATTCTTTTGCATTGGTAGAGTGCAATTGTGCTTTTATTAAGTTTGTAGTCAAGATGCTTGTTCCAGAGCAGTTTGCTGTCGAGGATCACCCCCAAGTACTTGACTTCGTCTTTGAGTGTTAGATACTTTACGCAAGATGTTCTTTGAATAGGAGGGCAATCACAGGAGTTAAGCACAGGATGAGAGCATCTATGAACCTTTATATCCGGAAGGGTAGGCTGAGAAGAAGAATTCGCTGAGAACGCAACATAGTGGGTTTTGGAGACATTCCATCACTATTCCAAGAGCAATTTCAGCCGAGCGGTGAGCAGACGCCCAAGTAGGTACCTATCTCCACTTATTATAAGTGCAGTGTCATCAGCGTAGACAAGAATTTTGCAGTCCGGTATTGTGAGTTGGCATAACCTGTCAACGTACACAAGAAAGAGGGTAGGGCCCAGCACACTATCAGCATACTTGCTAACTGTATTTTTTTTCTCTAGATATTTTTCTTACATAGATAAGTAGATAAACTAAGTAAAAATAAATCAAAATCTTATTGCAGTTAAAATTTTATGAGAGGCTTTCTGGGCCATATTATTAACCGATATCGTGGGTGCATGGATTTATGATCAAACGTGAAACTTTGGTGTTTATGATAGGTAGGTATGCGAAACTCCATCGCAGTAAATAAAAACTTTATGGTCGTAGCCCTCATACAAACATACCTGCATACATATTAACATGAATAATGTATCGAGCTGGTTTGGTCATTCAAAGTAGAAAATATTCCATGTAATATTTTGACCACGTGTGATTGACGTGCCTGCATAATGTCCACCGAACTGGAAACTAATTCATTCGTGAAACATCGCCACCAATAGCCAGACGCGTCGTGACCTCTCGTGACTGACGGTCAGAATGTGTACCTACTGGATATTTTTAGATTGTGGATCTTGAAGTTACACTTACTAAACGTATGCCGTACATTATCTTTTTCCATTTCAAATGTCATAAAGCCAAATAAAAAACATTGTGACCATTCCAATATTTTGACTCTGCATCATAACTCTGGGTGGTCCTATAGTCCTATCATTCGAAACGCATCTGTTGACCTTGCCCATCACCAGTCGAATAGCTTACAATAATAATTTTACTGGCACTTCATCGGGTAGCGAATGTAATCCCTAACAAAATAACATTTAAATCGTTCTCAGAACTTTCACCGCTAAACTAATAATGAAGTAAAACCAATGAAATATGGCTCGGAACATAAACAACAAAAACTTAGTCCCATTATTGGAATTGTAAATAAAAACAAACTGAGGTCTTCATCGGAGCAACAAATCACTTTGTTTTTGTGAGTGGTCCCGCGTCCCGTCCCGCCGAGCCCGTTCCGCGCCCTACAAGGCGTTATCGAAAACTGTGGTATAAACACAGTTTCGCTTTTTGATTCTCGATATAGATATACGTGCGGTCGTTGTTTGTAATAAAACAACGATTAAACGAGATTATCCGACGATTCGGAACACAAACACTTGCGCAGCCTCCATTCTAATAAAAAGTTAAATTATCCAACAACTACGGACAGTTTAACGCGATGAAACTGATATTCCGTGTCGTTTGTGAGAGCATCAATAGATAAGCCATGCTCTTCGTACAGTATCATATTTTTATTCGGTTTTATTGGAGATAACATTCAATACTTTGGATAAAATCGATGATTTATCATCTTAACCTTAAACAGTTGCTTTTTGAGGCCTATTTTGTATATTTTCATTCACGCTCATATTTTTCCCAGGAGACACAATATTTATCATTACCTCATTCACAACATCAGTCATACATATTTATTTCCGCTCCCATGACACAACATTCATCTGTTTGAACTATCACCATACGTTCAACTTGTCAAAAATTACACAATGTGAGTTCGTTTTTTGTCGCACTGTATCATAATAACGTCGTAACCAATAAAAACACCGTTGACTCCCGGAACTGAACAAAACATTATAAATCACTGCGGAGGAAGCATGCTCACTGAACATTTTTTTGAGGCAGTTATAGAGGGCTGGAACCCCGCGGGCCAATGTATTGTATCCTTGCAGCGACGACCGAGCTCACAATGTGCATGATAGTATCGCGCTGAGGGTAAGAATACAGACGCACTCATGTGGAGCCTGATTACGGGGAAATTATAGGGTAACGTAGCAAAGTAGTCTCTGCTAATGCAGGTATTCAAAAGTGCATGTGTCAAGGTTTTTTATTCAATCGTGCAGCTGGTAGCACGCTGTTTCATTTTAAAGTACACTACAGTCATGTCATCAAAAATATAATAAAATACTAAAATGATGATAGCAATCACTGTAATTTATATTTAGGATGATTTTTACAAGCCCACGCAGTTAAATAAATATCTCAATTATCCACTCGATTGGTCCCATTCACGAATACGATCAACAACAAATCAAACTCGATGGGACAATTTTTCAATCATATCTCTATTCTTTCTTTATCGATTCTTTGTTCTAATAGAGGGTGTATTACAAAAAATAAAGATTATTCGATAGCGGTCTAATGGTATTGCGAGTTAGGTCCTCGGGTCCGCGCAGCGAGAGGTCCACTCCGGTGGTCCGGGTCTCCGGGGGGTCCACGAGAAATCCGCCCCTCCGCACATATATCACGGGCAATGCGTTCGCTCGCGACTTTTATACGCGTACGTTATTAGCAAAAAAGCAATCAGGAATCAAGTGAGACAATCCTTATTGGAAAAGCCGGATGGTTTAAAACCTGTTATCAAATCGGATCCTAGCGTGCTACGACTCCAATCTATGTATATTCCGATGTGTTGCAATGAAATAAATTAATTATTCTGTTAACACTCTTTGTTATCGATTTGCTTTCATTATAGCTTTCGCGATGGTTTTGTCCCAACATTTAGGTCCTAGACTCACCAATCTTTCCTATCTGGATCATTAATTAATACTTTCTGTTTCGGATCTACCTACTTTTTGTTGATTACAATGACCAGACTTGAAAGTTTGAAACTGTTGTAGGACACTACTAGCAGTGGATTAATAATTAAAATTCCAGTGGCGAGCTTTTGTTTGATCTATGACATCATCATTGTGTAGGTAATGCGCGCTGGCTGGTCACCTCTGACCGCTAATGCTCCTGATTAATTATACGCATGATGTTTGTATAAGTATGTAATGAGACAACACTCGTTCATGAACGCAATGGCTTGTACAATGGAACACGTTGTATCGACCGTCCCGCTAATTACTTCATTAGGTGCCACACTGCTAATTGGCGACTATGCGGGCACTATATTATTAACTACATTACATCCACATCGCGTAGTTAGCAAATGACAAATTATTCCTACGAATAGACCGTCTGCAATATTAAGCTTCTTATCGTGTGTTCTGTAGATGGCTTAGTCATAAATGACAAACAAAAAGTTGTATACAAAATGATTACCATTAAACTTCTGACTCACACTCGGTTTAAATCACTCGTTCATAAAATATATTTTAAAACCGTTATGCAATATAACAAACGTAACCGTATTAATCTTCAAAAAGACGTAATAAATCATCTAAAGCACTGAGCTCCTTTAAAGGGATCAGTGATAATAATTATAATTATTGTAATCGATAACTTTTATTTCGATACTTCACATAATAGGTTTTTTTATAAAATTGTTAGTAAACGAGAGACGATTTTTCCGAATGTAGAGAAAGCTTGACAAGCGAAAGTTAGTCTGAAAATATAAAGGACTTCAATTAAAAAAAAGAACCCGTGACATTAATTCAGCATGTTATGGAATCATTGAAAATGAAAATCATTAATGGAAATGAATTGGCAATAACACTCAACGCTTCAGTACCTAAACTGTCAACACGGCTCTCTAATGCACCCCATTCAGCACGAATGAGGTCAAGATTCAAATATAAAATCGAATTAATGAACATAAAATGTGAATACTAATCCCATTGAGTCATCAGGCGTCGGCTGGAGAGCCCTCACGTCGACGTGTCACCATGAGTTCCCACATTTATCCCCTAAGCTAACGAGCTTGGCTGCAGTATAATTACCGACCAATAGGTTATCGCGTCAAGTGCAATTGAACGCAGTTATAACTTAGCCTGTTATACTCACAATTAGTTAATTGCTGGCCCAGTCCGCCACGTAGCCGCATCGCGTGCGTGACAGCCCTCTGCACATGATTATCTGTTGTTTGTTTTTTCTATTACATCCGGTTTGTTTGAAGTTTTTGAAAGTTCTCAGGCTTCATTTTCTGTCCTATGTATTCACAGAAAATATTTTCCTAAATATGTTTATTATGTATTTTTATCAATGTACATCAATACAGGCCCCCTTCATGGCAACAAAACCAGTAAAATATGTGTCTGATCTCTCATGTGATTACTGTATACCCAATTTAATATTTGCAAACAATAATTTTCATATTTCCTTTTCGGCTGATCAATGTATAGACTTAAATCGATGTGGGTGTACAATGTTGTGACTCGAGTCATGATGTTATGGCGCATTCAAAATTACTGCTACCGGCTTTTGTCGGTGACACAACATGACGTATTACAAAAGACACAGTTAGAACATTAATGATCAGTGTACCAAGAAGTCTAACAACAAATAAGAATACGTCAATCCATATATTAGAGAAAAGGGCTGCAGAGAGTTGTTCCCAAAGGGTTTGATTGTGAAACATATTTACTACGTGGCAGCAAATCCAGTTAAATGTGATCTTCTTAAGTATTCTGTCCAACCTTTGTCAAAGTCAGGCCCATATGTTCGCCCATCGATACTGAATTAACTATTCTAATCTTGTCGTCAATTACCTATGTGACAAAATAACAATTATGTTGTGATGTGTGTGTACTACACTACAAAATAATTATAAGGAATTCTCTATTGTTACAATTGTTTGACAAATGGTTTATTGCCCCTAACTATAAATGTTAACTAAAAGTTAGAAGTATGATGAAGAGTTAGAAGAGTTAGAGAGTGTATGGTCCATAAATCTATCTTAGATTCTCAGGAGATTTATGGACAGTACCATCAAACAGATTTCCTATCAGACAGTTTGATGCACTTGACCTACATCTTTTATTAAGTATTATTGCAGTAAGCCGTATCTACATCAAAACCAAGCTTCTCCATGAGACAAAGCATTCTGCAATCCATCAAACACAAGATTCATATAAAAACAAACACCACTTCAAGGTTCATGAATTCGGAATCATTTGAGTAGTGAGTGGGTTGATTGAAGACTCCTCCTGCCAAAGTTAAGTGCAGTAACTGGAGATCCCAGACACTACATCAATCAGGATCATCCCGGATCTATTCCATATTTATTTATTTCATTCCGTTAGGATCTGCGGAACCTTCCTCCACGCTGCTGATACAAGTCACAATGAATTGTATTAAAGCCGTTATCATTTTTCGTGCAACAAGAAATGACTCCGATGAGGACAGAAATATATTTTTGAAACTTTTAGAACATAGTGAATGATGTGTAGGTTTTTTAGTTCCACAGATAAACTGGAATATCTATATTATGACCATATGCAACGAAGTAGGAGTTTGTCCTAATAAAATACTTAAGTAATTTATACGCAACGGTGTAATTTTCAGAGTCACGTTCTTTGCAAAGTATTTTCCAAGCTTTACTTTTACAGTTTTAGTCTAAATGCAATCAAGTAATTATTGGAAGTTGTAAACAATAAAGAATTAGCTACACCTACACATAACAACTCGCTTACGCTTACACACGCACACAACACAAAGTCAAAATTAAAGTCAGTCTTGAAAGTTACATGATCGCTATGTTATTTTAATTTACCTTGTTTTTTTATCCTGTGTATTTTTTCTATTCTTGCTTAAATTGTTAATTATCTTCAGTCTTTTAAAATCACCAAAAGTAAGCTTGAACAGATGAAGCGTCGCGTCGTGCGAGCCTGGTGACTTTTACCACAGGCGTTACTTACAATGCCTATTTCAAGCACCAGTGTCTCACATAATTATGTAAACTGGTCCACAAGCTAGCATTACTACTGTACATTTGTGAAGAGAAAATAAAAATTATTTTATTATTTATTATAATTATTTAAACTTAAATGTACGATAATTTAATGAGTAATAGAGCATTCCTTAATATGAATTCTAACGTGGTACGTAATAATCAATGCACGAGTTGATACGTCATACCCGCGCATGCCTACTTGGCGTAGACAGCAGTCGTTAACACATAATTCTAATATAACTTTTTCTAGACATTCTCAATTGAGAAGAGACGTTAAAATCGGCTTTAAAAGCGGCTTTTCTTAGATATTCAATTCTGATAGTTAAAATACATAGCACTCAGAATGCTGAATGATTAATTGCGAATGCGACTATAAAAGGACAAAACTTAGAGTTACCGCAGATGTCCTAAGAAAACGGTACTAAAATAAATGTATTTTGCAGAAAATATCTCATATTTAAGACATCTATTACAATCCAAGTACTTCACGATCAAGAATATCTTAGAGAACAAGTCCGTAAATCATAATATCTGTTCTAAGACAAATGTAATAGAATCCATCCATTGAGAAACAGGTTCAACCGAAGCGTAACCTAAAGAAATGTAAAATAATTTTAAATCCAAGGCTCTTTGTCCGACGGCGCGGTATTGTATTTGGAGTGATAGAATGAATGGACGTCTGTCGTTGTATAATCCGCGCGTAGACCAACCGCATCAATCTTGTGGCTTTTAAAAAAGGTCTCACAGGATTAGTGGTAGACATCACACGTTAGTAAATACGGATTTAAACGTCTCGGCAAAAATAATTCAGCGTTTTTTGGGAGGCGCTTCGAACATTTTGTCCTTCATCTTTTTCTACAGGAATTCCATTAAATTCTTGTTTCACCCAGTTGACTTTCAAATACTTTCGTAAATGATTTTCATATCTACGAAAGGGCTAACAAATGACTATTCATTAACATGTAATACATGCATTAGTCATGGAGGACTAAATCAATTTATTTACGCGATAAACCACAGATAGGCTATTAATCACAAGTACATGAATTGTCTTTAACATGAGGCGATAGTGTTCCATTATTTCCATTATGGAGCACTATCAGATGACTCGCCTTCGTCGTGAGGCTGTGGACACTACGGACACTCCGGACACTCGACAGTCGCCAGATAACCGTTCCACGTGAATTATTCACGAGAGCAGAGACACGCGCGTCAATCTCCGCCGATCCCGAGTGTCGTGAGAGGTGTCGCCCGACACTTGACAGTATTAATGAATCGATGTTCTGTATCTGTGTGCCGATACTGAATGTTTGATGGACACTTACATAGGAGGACTTGGTTGGCTAAAGACATTTGGTGCTTAGGTGATTGAATGGTTGTTAACGTCATTATTATTTAATGCCGCCAATACATTTGCTGATTCGCTGTGTGAAAATAGGTAAACTGGTAAAATCATTCATTTCATTTCAATAGTATTCATGTTTTCTATGATAATTGTACAAACCCCTTAAATAATAACATCTTTTTTCCTTACAGGTATGTGCCGATGAACATATGTCGCCAGAATGGAAGGTAACGTTTTGTCAACTGTTATCTTTATTCACGATAGTAAACTTGGATTAGACATGTCCGACACCATAACTTACTGGTGGATGAACCGGAGTGATTCGAAACAAAGTGTATCGTTCTGGTGCTTATTATTATCAAAGTTTACCTCGAAAAGAATAAGAACCATATTTCATTCTGATTTTGTTTCGAATTCGGAAAAGTATTAGTTTAGGTGTTAGACATGATTGTATCCGAATATGTTTCAACAGTTACAGCTATTGTTGTTTGATTACTATCATATCCAAGAAAAATACGATCGCAGTTGGAAACTTGTCAAACAACGTTCAAGGGTCGGACGTGTTTTTTACGTCCAAAAGACATTGCTCTCCACCCATACATTGTTCGCCACCAACCACCGGTGTGATTTTTAAGAAACTGAAAAACAATATTCTAATACATTTAGCTATTTTTAGTAAGTAGCTACCTAGATAACTCGGTATGCAGTTTTTGTTGTAAAGCCTTAGTATACGTAAATGCAACGTATAAATGAATACAATCTAACTAACATACTTAGGTACCTGCTTTCTTAACATTGGTTCTGGCAGAGATAAAATGTGTCTTTAAAAAAAGAAAATTGTCAGAGCTTGACAAGTGACATCTGACAGGTGACCATTTGGTGAAAAGGGATGCCAAATACGACACGTTTAAAAATCGATATTTCCTAAGATTTACCATGGCCATACGTTAGAAACAGTATTACATCAACTTTTGTCATACGATAATATTAATAACATTACAAGTATGACAATGTCCTACTTATAATGATATAGAAGAAGTAGTGAAGTATAGTGATACTTCACTACTTTTTCTATACTTGTAACATGATTAAAAAAATAACGTTTGTAGATACAGACTAGATACTTTGCAATATTGCTTTTATGAAAAAAAAAAAAATCCTCCAGTAACGACAAGCTTTTTAAAATTAATTGTCTGAAACTCTTAAGTGATCGTTTAGTTAGAAGCATGTAGTTGGAAGTAAACCACACACTGTTCTAAACGATCTTTGAAAACCCTGAATGATCATGATGAAATATGTAGGTTTTGTTCACCTCCGCATTATTCTTACTACCTATTTTAAATAGAATGTGACCTCATTCATTGGATATAGTACGTTATTTAAATTATATTTTAACTGAACAATAATAATGGAATGGTGAGTGAATGTTTTTATTGTAGTTTCTATTTGCACTATAATCGAAATAAATTCAAAATGTGATTCAGATAAAAAAAAAGGCAACAGTAAAAATACTTCGATTACAATATATTGGGAATCCCTAAACTTCTTCGACATGACATGACGTTTGGCGAAGATGGCGGTGATTAATGATATTAGGTAGTCGCATAAAATGCTGTTCATCTTTTAATATTCATTTTGGAATGCGGCTAGTCCGTGCTATAAAAGTATTTGCAACTAATTTAATAAACTAGACAGTTGATCGTCATGTAGATATTATGTCCGATGCTTTTATTGCACAGGGCGATTCTGAACATTGTCTTTCATTAACTTTATCCTCAGATTATAGGAGACTTTAACAACCAATTTAGTTTCGTTTTGTTTATAAATACTGGCGTCCAGGGACCGTTACCGTTACCAATGAAATACCGGTAAAACTACGAAAACATTTCCTTCCGTTCCGTTAACTATTTTATGTTAAAATTACCGTTTAATCAGAGGATTTACCGGTATATAGATAGCGTTACCAGTATCGTTACTTCGCTAAAATCTTACATGTAGTAACATTTTGTGCGACGTTGCGAAACCGAACCAAGCGCCTCGCGGCCTTGCGTTCGGCTCTTCTAAGCGGAGCGGCAACAACGCATGTTACGACGATCGGAAAGATACGCATACGTTAAGACTCGCGCTCGCGCGTGTTTCATTTCATAATCATATGGCATAGCACACAAACATCGCGTCGCGTACGTCAACCGTCCCTACGTCCACTGCCTTTGATTCATCAATAAGTTGTTTGTGTAAAAAATATTTTTATGTGCCGAAAGAAGTTTCAATCTTTAAACTTAAACCGTATTATTATAACTATATTGTTGCTTTTTAATTAGTCTTATGTGACTGTGTGTCTTATGTGTGTGTGGAGTCGCGATTGTCAAATACGATTTTAGTTCAGTCAAAATTATTTTTAAATTTAGAGATTTTTTTTCAGAATAGATTCTCATAGCCTACACTAAACAAACTTTGGTGTACAAGAGAATTGATACAAATATTGTATGCACGCCGAAGGCTCATTCATGGTTTCAATTTTCACGTTGATGTCCCTGGCACCCTGTTTATAATAATTTTCTGCAGCACAGATACAATATTGCACACACGCCGAATACCTTCGGCGTGTGTACAATATTTGTACCGATTCTCTTCTTGTACACCAAAGTTTGTTTAGTGTAGGCTATGAGAATCTTAAAGCTATTCTGCAAAACAAGTCTCTAAAATTTAAAATTAATTTTGACTCGCACGTTCGGCGTGTATGTAATATTGTTCTACCTTCGGCGTGAGTGCAATATTGTTTCTGTGCACACACCGAAAGATGCTACTGTCAGCACCATCATAGTTAGAAAGATATAGACGTATAAATTATGAATTGTTTCTTTTACCGATACTAATACTAATAAATTACTTTTGATTTTGATTTTAGTATTATTAACGTTACTTTTTTATCGTTAACAGAACGCTAATTGGTAATGTTGTATAAAAAATACCTTGTCTTCATTACCATGAAAATTAGTACATACGTCCGTGATACAACATAATATAAAAAAAAAATGCATTACTTAAAACAATGCATTCTCCTTTTGATGTTCAATCCTACTTAATATATAATATTATAAATGTCAAAGTTCGTGTGTTTAGATGTTTGTTATTTGAATCACGCTAAAAAGGCCAAACGGATTTGGCTGAAATTTGACACACATGTAGTTTTTAACCTGGATTAACATATATAATACTTTTTATCCTGGTAGTACATTCCTGTAGGATAATTACCGACCTCCACGCGGGCGAAGCCACTGGGAAAACCTAGTCACTAATGTATTCAAGATCGGCCTCGTATTTATTAGTGTCTTATCATTCAGCCTGGCACGATTAGATCACGCGCATATCGCTTCTCGCCACAAGTAATAACATACTACACAATACACAAATTGATTCCGACGTAAAGAGAAACAGGAGTGGACCGAGAACATTGCCCTGGGGAACACCGCTCGTGGCGCTTCGCGGTCGGCCACTTGTCGTCTCGTTTTTCTTTGCACCTATTTATCACTTCCCACTTGCCGTAAGTAATAAGTTATTGGTGTTCATTCTGTTCACCATTTTTAGGTAGAAATTATGTTGGTTCTATGATCTATCATGTCAATTCATGTCAATTGCAATACAGGCGAGTATATCAAACTGGCATTCCTTGTAAGTAAAATTGTTATTGATAGCGGTTAGAGGAATTCAGAAACTATAAATAGTGAAATCTGCTTGGATTAGAATAGGGTCCTAGGTTTCTAACTCAAAAGGGAGTCAGTTCTCGATATCATTTCTATTTCAACCAAACATTGTAACCAAACTGAAAACACTTGAAGTACATAACCGTGCACGTTTTGCATACGTCACCGCCGTAGCAAATCCGTGTATCTGTGAACAACAAAGACTGGTAATGTTACTGTTTCCGAGTCATAAAGTTTAGTGGCGACGCGATGGCAGCCAAGGCAGGAAGTGTACCAACCTGCAGGTACTTGAAGCGGGAGTGGAGGGGGTGAGTGCACAAGGAATTGTTCCTTGTGACGTGATGTACCGCTGAAAAGGATCAGGACTCGCGTGTTCCCGAATACTTAAATATTTTCGAGTAGCGCACCTCTTCTTGACCTTTGCAACTTTGAACTCCACTTACCTGTGTACGTAAAGTGGATAAACTTTTAAAGGTCAAGTTTAGACATATATATGTACATATATATATACTTGTTCAGTAGTAAAATGTTTGTAAATAAATAGGTGTAGATGAAATCTAACACAAGCTGTTACCTACCTAATCACCAGATTTTTTATTTGCATAGCTCTTCACTCTTCACTCTAATTTCTAACCTCATTTCACCTTTTGTTTCAAAGTCCTAGAGTAATTAACTTTATTTTACGTCCTCGACTCATTTTTTAAAGCTTAAAAAAAGTTTATTAGAGTATAAATTGAGAAAATTTTAACTTTATACGACCCTTATTAACTTGAGTTACGTTTCGCCTTTGTTCTTGCGTCGTAGAAATACTCTGCTGATAAATTTTAGGTTTTACGCGTTCTGTTCGTCGCAGTTAAACCACACAAGGCAACATTAAGGCAGCAACCTGTTGTAAAACTTTTATTCCCACTATAATATTGGTGGTCGCAAATGTGCATGACATTTGCGGCCAACTGCAACTCAATTCCAAACTTAACACGTTATATTAAAGTGGCCTTATGCTCAGTAATCCGCAGTGGCCATTTCGTTAGTCAGTGCGATATTTAGATAGTGATTGCTGACTTAAAATGTATGTTTGTAAGGAATTCTGAAAGCTCTCTTATCAGGCTTAAATGGTTTTCAGAATGAAAAACTACAAAAAATATTGTGAAAGTAAATATAAATACGAGGTTAGCTGCAGATGTACCTATCCAGAACATGTTAGACAAATATGTTTTGGAATGCGGTAGGAATACAAAAGAATGTCACGTTGTGTAACAACAGTAACATCAAAAGTATCCTCTTGTCCTACCCGCTGGTGGATGACTACGGCTTTGTGGACTTACAGTCAAGTGGACCGAACAAACGACATCCTTTTATATGGAAAATTGTCATAGCCAGTACGCGAACGAGCAAATGTTATTTGTGGAGCTCTCTAAAACATTCGGCTACAGTTTTTCTCTACATTTCTGTAAATAAAACGATCAACTTCGAAAAGTTTTGTTGAAAAGGGACAGTAAATAGAATTCTGTTTGTATAATACTTAGGGGCGTGTTCAAGACTTAGAGTTACGGGAATTAAGTTGTTTCACATACACAAGTTGATATTCAAAGAGAGGGTACATGTTATTAGCTACTTCAAACGTATTAAAGATCACATTTACTTTGGGAGTCGCTAAAACAACTTTGTGAAACATTTATCATTACGTAGAAATAAGAGCCCGAGAATAAGCTGTTAGGGAAACAAGTAAACGTAAGCAACAATGCTTGTGATATTCTTTGAATGAGGTTTCTTGGCATAGGGTTATCTTTATCTCAATTAGGTACCTACTCTTTTACAATGAACCAAATAATATATGAATTTCAGTTCAGATTGTTACAAAAAATAATATAGTTAGTAACTGATAGTTCACCTTGTTCTATCGCTCGAGTGTAAATTCCTCAATCAGTATAATTAACAGATCGTCATTAAGATCTCTAGCAGCTAAATGCGGTACAATTTCACCCAGACAGACAATAATAGTTAACCTTAACACTAGAAAGTCAAGCGGGTTGTCCAAAAAAGGCGAGAGCTGGTGAGGTTAATTGCGTTTTAAGAGTTCGCTTCAGTTTAGCCATGACAGAGGTTGCTACAGAATGTTCACTCTTTGTTATTTTAAATAAATTACCTTACACGTAGATAACTCATTTAAATATTTGCTTTACAATTTAATTATGTTAGTTTAAGCTTTTCTTTACCTTGTAAATCTTAAAAAGAATTTTCAAGCTCCAAATAATTTCATGTTTCGTCAACATCACCTGCAAAGCAAACATTGGCTAACATACTGACCAAACATTTTAATTTTCTCATTGGTATTTTTATGTTCATGGCGTCCTTATTAAAGCCTGACTATGTAAGGCAGTGGACTGTAACAGCTTATCGATAATTTAGTGGCGATTAATCTGCTCCTATTATGTCCGGTTAAATAAGAAATGGGTCTTTTGTTGGTGACCATTGTATGGCCGCCGTGGCCCACGCAAGCGCACGACGTCCTGCGTAGGAGTTGCACTTAGACCCGTCGACTATTGGTACAGCTTTGTTTAATTACATAGCCACGTAGGAAACTTGGAGTGATACGAGGCTATTACACAATTGTTATTGTTGCAGCGGTCGTCTCCATTTTGGATTATGACTTTAGTAGGTTATTTTGATGGCTGTCTCTCCGATTTTGGAGCTAACAGACTTGATAGATGAGTGAGTGGTGGTGTGGTTATACTTCTTAACTAATATTATAAAGAGGAAAGATTTGATTTGTTTGTAAAATTGTTTTTAATGGATAAATTCAAAAACTACTTAACCAATTAAAAAAAAATATTTCATCTAATACTACGCTGTATATTACTCCTAATATAAGCTATTAATTTCGCGCGGACGAAGAATTGTGTTCGTTAGGTTTTTAGAAAAATACTTAATTGCCAACAGTTTCATAACTATTTACCATAGTTAAACCAAACGCGTGTGACAATATTTAAATAAACAAAACGTTATCAAAAGTCTGTAAATTTTAAGTTTTTAACATTAATCTTCTATTACCACCGTTAATAATGCAATGTTTCGATATAAAAGTGTTAATAAAAGCCTGCTTGGTTCACAGCCACAATTTAGGTGTAATGAGTGAACTTGACTAGCCATAAGTGGTGACAAACTGCTCCGCTTGCATCCACTTCTAAATAAAAGTATATTAATCAGCGCTGCAACGTCGTGTGAAGCTATAAAGAAAATAATTGAATGAATAAGTTATTTGACACTGGTTAACTTGCTGCATAAGTTTCAGTTATCTGCTGAAATGGGACGCTGCGGAATAATTAGTCGACAGTATCAGATTATTTTGTTTATGAAGACACTAAAGTTCACTATAGTGTTCTTATGCCATAAAAAGATGTGGCTCATTTTTTCTCCATAGGTTATTTGCCATTTCAATGTTTCTGTACTCGGGAAAATCTTTAAATGTGAACAAAGAAGGACAACTGTATAAAAGTGAGCAGTGGTACATGAAAAAAAAACCTAAAAAAATACCTGTATTTTGTTGGAAGGCCAAACATCCCTCTCATCCACCACAGTTCGGAAAGCCTCAAATAATGTTAAGTGTTTCGCCTACCATACGATGCATCAGCACATATTCTATATGCAAGCATTTAACAACGGTATTCCGCACTTCTCATAAATTAACCACTCCTCCTTGCGTGGGAACACTGCAGCCGGCACACTCCGTTCTCCCCATGTTTTTCTTCCATCCGCAGATCCTGCGTCTGATATGATAAAGAAACAAAGTCTTTAATATTTCTATATAAAAAATATAAATAACGTTATTTATATTATTTATTTATATTATCGCCAAAGGGTTAGACTGAGGCATATTTGTCGATTCAACTGAGTTAGTATAATTATTTTACCCTAGCTAATTCCTAGGTCGCAATGCCTTTTCCATTTTTTTTATTAAGAGCCTTCTCCGGTGCGCACACTACACCTTATCAAAGTTTCGTCACAATCGATCCAGCCATTTCCGAGTTTTTGCTAAACTAACGCATGGTAATTGATTTATATGTATATTTATAGAAGAAGACTAGTATAGTGTATTGGGCTTGGGTGCCAGGACGTCTCGTGTGTCGAAGGTCCAGGACTTTTTGTAGATTGAGTTGTCTCCGACCCCGAGATTGCCGTGTCGAGACAAGAGGCGTTGCTCACTGCACTTCGTAATCGAATACAACTGCACCAATTATTGCTTTTGCGGAAGAACAGTGGTGCAGTGACTTTTTAAATCGTATAGAACTGCCAGTTTTTGATATACCTAATTGACGCCGAATCTTGTACCAGTACAAGTACTTGTACTGTGCAGTACAGTACAGATTCTAGGTCAACGGAAAGTATCCTATAAGGTATTGCGACGCAGGAATTAGATAGGCTGTAATAATTATACTAACTAGGTTGGTTTTGATTTATTTGTGAATGTCAAAATATGTCACATAAATGGTCTTATTTTTTTATCGCGTTTACTTAGAGGGGGACCGTAGGTCTACTACGTCAAATATTTCATATTAATTTCAGCTTGATACCTCTTTGCGTTCCTGAGAAAAAGGGTCTTGATAGACAGACACACGACAGGACAACGAGTGATCCTATAAGGGTTCTGGTTTTTCCTTTCGAAGTACGGAACCCTAAAAAGGAGTTCCAGTAGTTTGACGCAACCGGAAAAGGTCCTGAAAGTTGGAAACTACTTGAAAATCACCATCTATTGAAAACAAGAGAGTAGTCCGTAAAAAAGAAATTTGTTTGTCAAACCAATATATTGATACAGCCGCTCCATAATTAACTCAATTCAATTTTTATTCTGAAAAGTCTTCAGATACCTTTATGAGAAGAACTTTTCCCATTAAAGGGGATTTGTAACCAAAGACGCCATAACCTTTGCCTCGCTTTTCAGCCGGCAAATGCGTCTTATAAATGCTATATGTGTTTTCTATCTTCTATACTTACATCTCATATTACACGCTCTCTGGCGTCACGTAGACCCTTTATAATCATTTTAAGCCGAGTATATATATGCTCGCGTGCATATCATACGTGCAATATATTCTATATGTCATAAGCGGTATAAAAACCTTCATATCGACGTCGTTACTGAGGGCTCCGCAGGAATGGGGGCCGTTCCCGGTTTATGCGACGATTCCCTAAAAACGTTGCTCATATTAAAGTTTTAACCGCACAATAGCTTCTTGTCGAGAATTTCTTGTTCTATTTACGTGTTGTATCTATGTAGTAGCAAAGCAAATGTTGCCTCTCTCTCTTTTACAAGAAAATCAACTGCGGGAAAATATAACACAGTTTCATGTGTGAAAAGAACTTGTAGGTAAAACTTTTCAACACATGTACCTAGTACCTGCGTACATCTGTACATTATGTTCTGTCTCACAAGGGTACGGAACCGCGAAATATTTATTTCGGAATCTGCTTATTTCTCGCACCACGTTTAAGTCCTTTTTTAAATCTACGTATATTTTACTTTGTTATACGCGGCGCAGTTGGAGACTTTCCTCATGTAGTCTTGCAAATGTATTCAACAGAGCATCCGGTGCCTTTGTGGTTCTTATTTCATAACTATAAGGTTTAAAATCGCGTGCGGCGACATCAATGAATGTAGTGAGAATCGGATAGTATGAAACAGTTTGTACGCATCGATGATTCTCTGTACCATGAATAAGTTAGCAGTTACCACCCTGTTCCGGGGGAGCGCGGAAACAATGTTTTTGTAAAGAAAATGTTGTGTACATAATACTTGTTCTCCAGCTTTTTAAGGAAATTGCATAAACATAATACGGCGGGCGTGAGGAAATGACGTAATCAATACCCGCTTCCGTCTTGTGCCTCAGGGCAGAATTTATTTTGTCACTTTATACTGCAGTTTTATTCCATGGCTTCATACCCGTCAAATAGTTTTACGTCACTGACATATCACCAATATTGCAGAGTCGAGCTTTTCTCTAAAAGTTCACAATCGCCAAACACACTGCAGCGTTCAGCAATACTCCCATCAGCCGTAAGTTAGAAAAAAGTAATTCAATTACATTGAGTTAGGTAAAGAGGTGTGAACACGCGATCAGTTAATTTCCCTCGGAGCACGCAAACAAATAACCATACGTTTTGCTACATTACTTCACCGTGGACTTCGTCACTAATGTTCTATAGAAATTCCCGCTGTCATTGTTCCTGAAGTACTGAACAAACTTAGTTCAGTGTTCGAGATACGTCAGTAAGTTGCAAGCAAAGTTTCGTCTTAAGTCCTTAATCGCAATCAACACCTTGCGTACTTAACTTGCTTCTAATACTTCGCGAGATTATTTGAATTCTTGAGATTTCATACCAATATTGCAACGTGAGTGTTTACATATCAATGTTTGGTTTAAAAATTATAGTACGCTGTGATAGTATCTACACTGTATGGCTCAGATTCAGAAGCGAATACTTTGATGTTTTCTCAGCAAACGAAACAGGTCTCAAACTAAACATTGGACCTGACGTGCGCTTTCCATCGGAATGTCTTGCTGGTGTGCGCGAGTGTGCATTGTGACCGCGGCCATTGTCAGCATAACGGTTGGATGGCGGGTGCCACGAATCAATATTTGTGTGTTAGTGGACGCACCCGCCACTGTAAATACTCGGACAAACGACAGGATACGGATCGAATTACCTTTTAATCCCATGACAAACCGCCGAAGAGAAATAACATTAAAATACATTAAAAAGCGACGGCTCGGATTACTTAAAGCGCATAAATTGTTTGCCGGGATTACAGTATCGAATTTTCAAAGGTGAGAATGATTTAAAAAGAGATTTCCGCTCATATTTTGTGCGAGTGCCGCGAACGTTTTACGTCAATACTTTTTATTCCTGTTTGACAAGTTAAGTAAATTATAGCTGCCTATAATTTGGTATCCCGTGTATTGTAAGCCGTCGTCTTATCTCCTTTGTGTTCACTTCTCGTTACTCTGTCCCCGGAGTCCCACGGAGCGAACTTCGTCTATAAACGGCTCTTTTTACACTTTTTATGTGTATTCTTTGTTGTACAAACTTTATTAAAGTTGTACTGCCGCGCACAATTTCATTAAGTAAATCGTTGTTGCGTTAATAATGGATCATTGGATATTCTTCTGCATCTTTTGATCTCTCTTAAAGAAGATTGCCAATGGGATGAGATGTTTTGCTACAGAAAAATGCTACATTTTTGGTGGACTCTTTAGTACCTGTTGTGATTTTATACTACTCTGCCAGTACTTTTCGAAATAATCTAATTTAAAATTTTTGAGTAATACAATAATTCATTCTTCATTCAATCTTTTGGAATCTATCCATTTTTCCAAGCATTCCATTCCCACCTACCTCTGATGAATAGGTACGTAAAATGCACAGATTCTCGGAGCATGTTTTATTTCAAACTTTCTACTCTGCTGTTCTCGACGCGTTTGCGACAATTTCATATATTTTTACTGGTTATAAACTTTTATTCGAGTGCAACGAGTTAGTGTTGATGAGATACTTTATTACGGCTTTATGCCCGCCATCGTAAAGTTTGGACAAAGCTTGGATCCAAGATGTGGCCAACTCATACGGGCCACAGTTAAAAAGTTTTGCGGTCATAGTGTTGGCCTGTCGTTTCACAACGTTCATATCGTGCTCATCTTGTAAATCTAGTTAGTTATGTATAAACTAAGGTTTAAAGTTTTTAAACTTCAGTTTTATTTTGTCGGCTACTTCTGCTGTGACTTTCTGCGACTATTCTCTTCTACTTCTTGAACGGAAACTGTTTTTCTATTTCTAAAGGTAAACAATTTGTTTAAACATTATTGTCTTCCAAATCCAATTCGTCAAAATTATGGTTACTTACTGACAAAGTTACTGCAATATATTCCACACAATTCTCTGTGAACCCATTTGACCGGCACTTTAATGGAAAGGATAACTCATTCACGCAAACGCAGTTATCCGTCAATCACTCGTCCTCAGAGTGACCACAGCGTTGTGGCCACTCTGTTGTAGTCTGTGGTCTGTGGCGGGACTGTGGCCAGTGTGAGTGCAGCATCAAATAAGTTTATAACTGCCCGAGTTATTCCAGTTATGGAGGTGTTAACTGTCGCGGCGTATGATTGGACCACGACCGAATGTATTACTTGAGTTATTGCTCCTTTATACCCTTATCACTGTTTATGTCTTATTGGTTTGTTAACTTCTTGACTTCGGACAAGATTTCACGCTTGATTTAATTTATAGGATGTGAGGATTTGAGTATCGGAATTTAAGCAGCATTTTATTTTGGTACTCGTTTTTGGTGTATGTGTGTAAAACAATGCAGCGATTCCGCGACTTACCTAGTATTGTTATTTCGTTATGAGTCTCGAGTCAAGTATCGAACGATTATAAGGGTCAGAGTAAATCCTTGGCCCTCGCAAACAGTCGGTCTCCGGAGGTCCATAACGGAGCAGCCGGGAAGTTAATAAGCCTAGGGCTCCCCTAGGCAGGCTCCACTTGTATTGTTATTGCCACGTAACCAAAATGCTGTTAAAGTAACCGAATTCACTACAGGACGACGCAACCCTTAATAATAGTAATATAACTCAGCAGAGAAGTTTATATTATTGTTTCACAAAAGTATTTCTTCATTAACCATGGCACCGAAGTAAGTTGACGTTAAATGCTAGCCCAAATGAAATAGAATTTAAAAAGATTTCTGAAATTATTTATTTTCTATCAGTAGTAAAACGAAAGCTAGGTATGTGACCAAAAGCTAATAAAATAAAACCAAGTGAAACAAGACAACTTTGCAACTCTGTTGCATATGGCCAAAATGAAAGGCAAACTTTGGCTACGGTCAGTAACGATGATGTCGAAGGGACGAAATTGAAGGGAGCCCCTTTCCTACCTACCAACAGCTGAATAGGAGTCAAATATCAAAGGAAGGACCAGTGTGTGTAAGATATACACACACTGTTTCCTTGGATACAGTAACAATTTGTCTTAAAAATACAATTAAATTCTAAAACAACAAACTAAAACGAGTCCGTTTGTTGCTAAAAAAAACAAGTAAAAGAATTCCATATACATAACGCATTGCGGATATTAGTAAAAGCAAATACTACGCTCGTCCGCAACAGGAGCTCACTTACAGAAGGTGGACTTTAAAAAACGCTCATTAAGACAATTATTTTACTAAACTGTTGTTTTAAACAAAGCATTGCACAAGTTGCACTCCACTCTAAGCCCTTTTTGGAATATACTATAGGGCTTCTAAAATATATTAATCCTCGGCGAGCAGTTTTTAAGCTTTACGTCTCAATCATTTTAAAGGTCAAGCAAATACAGATATTCCTGTACTGTCTTTCACATAAAAACATTTATGGTGGAACATTTTATTAACCGTAACCTCTGTCTCTGACAATTGTCATCCCAGAAAATGTAATCTTTGTTAATGATATTGGGTTTTTATGTCACAAGTTCCCAGCTTAAGTAATAGGGACATTGTAATGTTTGTGTGCGGAGGACGTCGCGTCCGCAGCGTGACCCCTCGGCAATCGATCGGCTCCTCGCACCCCACCACATAGGACCATCACTTTATGTCAGGGGTTCTCTAATTAGCACTGCTTTATTCTCAAATGGGATGTCGTTAAAGGATCCATTAGGACGGTATTTGCGTGGGAGCCACAGACAACCTCAGGACTTCAGCGAACAATCAATATTAACACAGTAATGACTCACTCCCACGCAGCACGCTAGTGTTTTCAACATCAATATAACAGCCTATTTAAAACTTAGAGGTATTTTAAAGACGTATAAGAGTGTCCAAAAATTATTTTGTCTTGGTAAGAGTGATTTATGAGTTATTAAGCTTAGTGTGCTTAAACAGAATATTAAAACTACTATACAACTTGATCATTTTGTGACATTTTAATCTGGTTTTATCGTTAAAGCAGTGTTGTGTGTTGTGAACATTTACTTATTACAGCTCTAAGTGTTATTATAGTATCACTTAAGACTTGTTTCTGTACGATGGTTTAAGCAAACTCCGTTCTCAAACTTATTTTTATGGCATAATTGTACACTCTTGTAAATACAGTGGTTGCATGATTTCTCTTTATGTCAGATCGATTATTTTGCTGGCGCTCGAATATTTTGACGGAAAACATAGACAGGTTCACAATAAAGAATCCGCAATTTCAATTCTCCAATGAACACCTTCAGATATCTAAGTCCAAGATTACGTTTATTTACTAATAAATATTATCCTACTAATATTATAATCATAAACGCGAAAGTTTGTAAGTATGGATGGATGGTTGGATGGATGGATGGATGGATGTTTGTTACTCTTTCACGCAAAAACGGCGAAACGGATTTAGATGAGATTTGGCACACAGATAGTTTATAGCCTGGATTAACATATAAAATACTTTTTATCCCATTAGTACGTTCCCGTGGGATAATTTGCGACTCCTCGCGGGCGGAGCCGCTGGCAAAAGCTAGTAAATAATAATGTCGCCAATCAGTTTTCTATTAGGTACATTGAAAATCTAGTTCGTCTAATTTTTATTCTTTGGTAATTCTTTTCAAAAACCTATTTAGAACACTTTTCTTTACTAGATATTATTTTATAAGATAGTATCTGCAGAGTAATAGTTTCTTTGTACACCAAATAACAGCTCTAATACAGCTATTAAACAGCTTCTTAATTGCTTCTACAGCTACTATACAGCTCTACTAAAGCGAAAAGCTGTATTAAATGTGCTCCTTTTTTACTTCTAAGGACTGTATAAGCGCTTATAAAGCCTTTATACAGTCTGAAAAAAC
This sequence comes from Polymixis lichenea, assembly GCA_949091785.1. Classification (NCBI taxonomy): domain Eukaryota; kingdom Metazoa; phylum Arthropoda; class Insecta; order Lepidoptera; family Noctuidae; genus Polymixis; species Polymixis lichenea. The sequence continues at coordinate 23,844,088 of OX420944.1, forward strand.
GAACTTAAATACAGCTTGTATGCAGCTTGAAATGCTATTTGGGCTCTTACATAAGTTCCTGATAAACTTTTCAACAAAATAGTTCAAGTGTTGCACAGAATTAGGTGTATGACGAACGGTACTTCTAATTAGAGACAACGATTTTCATTACCCGTTAAATGTAATTAATCATGGTGGCTAATTGACATCAGTTAAACACGCGTGGACTCGGTACGCACCGAAATAGCGGTAGCCCCAGAAATAAATAAAGCACCACATAAAACTACTAATGTTTATGGTTAGCCGCGATAAACGTCAATCGTACAGTGATTGGGTATTCTGGGGTAACAAAATTTCGGTACTTGGGTTGGGTAGTGATGTCGAAGCAAGGGATACCTTTTATGCTTGTCCCGGGGAGAAAGTAAGAAGAGTCCGTCTTCGTACCCGTGTCTGCTAAAAGAATGATTGATGATTGTCTCACCGGAACTTGGTATAAAACGAAAGCTCGATAAAAATGCGATGGAAAAGCATTTTTTTATGAGGATTACCTAAACGTTTGGGTGAAATGTCTCATACATTATTGCCTACGTTGTTTTAATCAACTCAAAAATATCAAAATCAAATCATTCAAAAACTTGAATTTTCTATAAGACATATATTGTATGGTGTATTTTTCCAATATAATCTATGAATATAGTTGAACGTAGACAAAACAACTCCAGAATAACAAGCACGTCGACCTGCGTTCAACGGAACATTGAAAGTGTGGAACACTCCGATTGCATAGTCAGTCTATAATGTTAGGACACAGGCTTTCTTTCTTCGAGAGAGGGGGCTGTAATAATACGCGAACCCAGCGCGGTTTGGTAGATGTCACAAGTCTTCGATGTATTGGTTCTAGGGCATTCGGGCTTCCTCATGATGCTTGTATCCACCGTTTTGAGAGCTGTGGAGATTTAATTATGTGCAGAAAGTAAAGCGCCTGCCAAGGGTTTCAAACTACGACCTACAATTCGATAAATCGGGACCGTTACCACAAGACCACCACTACTCTTCCAAGTAGGTATAGAACACCTGAACACAGCACAGCCCTCGTTCCGCTCTACAGAGAACCCTTCGCTGCTATCAATTCTCTAACGCAGTTAACGTCACAACTGCACTCGCACCGGTGCGCGGTCGCTGCGTGCCAATAACACCATAACCGCAGTATTTTTGATGCACTACTAAAGGTTGCTTATGAGCTATAACTTTCCGAGTTTGTTTTGACCTTGCAGCGTAGCTAGATTTTCGGGCAAATTACTGCTCCATATAACGCTGTAGTGTTAATCACAGATGTTGGTATAAATTTTATAGCCTGCCGGCGTTGCATCACACCCTGCTAAAACGCATCTGAATTCCCGAATCAGCTTTTACTTCAGGGAACGATTGTATGGGTCTCATTTTGAAACAATATTTTTCAACTAAAAAGCCACAAACTACAAAGGACAAACACGCTCGCTCTAATAATAGCTGACCACTTTAAAAACGTTTTGAATTATGATTTCCATAATGTGATCACAATGTCAGAACTAATCGTAAACTCGACTCTCGGCGCATTTCCTTGGCGAACATTTTAAAATCCTTCCGGAGGCCATTATGAATGTTATATGACGTCTGACTGTTGGGAAATTACTGTCTGTCAGTCTGCTGCAGCTAGTGTGCGTCGTGGCGCCGCGCCGTGGACGCTATTTATAGGGCTGCGGTTACGGCCCGGCAAATATTAGACATTCAGGAGTTATAATCATGTGTTTACGAATGTGTGCAACACGCCCTCACCCTTAGGGGAACCTTTGACAAAACGATTTGACGTATTACCTATAATCAAGCATTGATTGATCGGTGGTTCGTGTAATGCCGACTACGACAATATTGTTTAATTTTTAAAGTAAATGTACTGTATGACGGCTCAGTAATAAATACCTTTACCTTTCGTATCTAAAGGGACACCCCAATTTCAGTTTAACCGACCAGGATATCATACATAAACTCAGTCTATCCTTAGAGGAAATCGCAAGTAATCGCAACCGTAGTCGACTACCCTCAACAATCGGTAGCAATAATATCCGCAACCCTATCTCCATTATTTGGCTCCAACAAATCCTTTAACCGCGTATCGTTTAAAATAAAACAACAATTTACTGCCACCCAATGTTTCGGGTCGACTTGGACAGAAAAAGAAAGAAATCCTATTATAAATTCAGGGAGTAAGTATGGAGGAAGTTTTCCAATATAAGCAGGTCGTCAATATAAACAATAGGCCCTCGAGCATGTGTTATTGTCCATTACATATAAAATACTATCGGAAAACGATTTGGGAGTCCAGACGGTATCGACGCTATCGGCGGCAACGGCTACAATAGGAGTCCTCGCCGCTCGCAACTGAAACAAAGAAAAGTTTTTATAACACACTGAACTGACGTTAGCCGCGCGTACAATCCACGAACAGAGGGGCTCAGGGAAATTGCTGTTTTTAAACTGTCGATATCATAGCAGTAAGCTCATTTTTTTTATCATCTACGACCTAAAACCACCTCCAGAACATAAAAGCATTTTATGTTCCTCTAGGACAAGTTGTTCATCTTGCATTGTGATTTCCGTTTTAATATAATATATTTTATTCATAATCTCCATCTTGGAGAGTTCCGCATCTGTGTATATGACAGCAGTAACTGTTCCTTCGATTGTACGCGATCGGAGTAAAAAATACACAGAAATGTTGGTCACGAGCTTGGAGGGTGAGTTAGTCCTCTGGGACGTTTACCTTTTACCCTCTGTGCTTCTCGCCCCGCACCTCATCGCTCCTTATGTGATTGGCGTTGATTTTTCCTTCAATATTTCCATACAACTATCAAATCGATTCGTCAACTTTCCTAACAACAAAATTGTCATATTCAAAAAGTTGCTCCGCTGGTCCCGGATGGCGCAATTCTTTATGCGTCTTCTTTATTAAGAGTGGATAAAGTTTAATATACAAAGACCCATGCCAAAAACATTATATACTGATTGGACCGCGACTCGCTCGTGTGAGTTTCATTTAACCATCTACACCAAACGCGCTCACTGCGTTTGGTGTAGATGGTTAAATGACTGGTCAAATGTCACAGGGCCTCTGTGACTACTTGACAATGTGCAAAACTTGACAACAGTAACTGATAGACTAGGATATAGAAATCACTTTTTAAATTATCAGCTTCGAAAGACTTTAAACCATTGTAATTATTATTCACATGAAAGATTCAACGCTGACGCGTTATGACGCGTTAAAAAAACTGGTGTTTTAAGTGCGGCGTAGAGGGAACGATGTAATTTTACGAGGGCGATACCTCAAGCTAATGAATTTTTCAACAGCTTCGTCAGTTTCGTTGAGAACTTTTGTTACGAATCTGTGCTCGTCTCGACTCTTTGAGTGCTCGCGGAGCCTTGTTTATTGCTTCTTGTAAATGTGGAATTGAAATTTATAAACCTGGCTTGTAAAGGTTGATGTAGTATTGTTATTGTCTACGATTCGAAGTTAGTTTTGCCTTGTTTTATTAGCTCGGATAATTCTGTTTTGTTATTTTAATATAATTTAACTTGAGATATTTAGAAGAACTTCGAACTCTTTTTACTTAAGATGTACCTACAACAATCAAAACTATACATTTTATTAGACCTTTTTGATACTCATTTCCCTACATTAATTAGTTTCCACACGCACGTGTAATTGATACTTCCACACTCCTCTTTCAGGTGTAAGTCGTTGTCAATAGGCGCTCAGCCACTCGCGCTACCTAGTAATTTAACACCGTTTTAGCGAGTTAGCGTCTAACCTGTAATGCAGTCTGTGTCTGGCTCAGTGCCTGCACAAGAATCTTAAAATAGCGCATGTTAGCCCTAATAGGTAACTGTTTTGTTATTGTTCTATCTAACTGCTGCATTACTTGTTACTTCGGTTGGTTTCTCCGAAATGGGTTTAACTATACTATCATCGTTCATACAGCGATTAAAAGTACTGTCTATAGGAACGTGGTAGTTTTATGTTTATGATTGTGGTATCACTGAACAAAGGAGAGGGATTTATGAAATACTTAAGAATCAGCCCGTATCGCCCGTCTGTGTCCAACGTCGAGTCACTGATACCGCTCTAAACGAAATCAACTATACTGTTTTAAATTATATTTCTCACTTTGGCCTACTATGCACAGCAGTAACTGTGTCGGCCTGTCAGGCACCTCAAAGCTGCACGCAACACTAACTTATACAGTCGATAAGATAGAGTAAAGATCGCAATAAATCGCTAGTAAACAGCTTGATACTGAGAGTTTACCTGTTGTAAGTACTAGACCAGACCGTTGCTTCTACTGAGGCGTGCATATTAATTAAGACTAGATGCTTATAGCAAAAAACTAGACCTTGCTCGATCGGATGCAGCAGTTATAGGAAATGCTCTTATTTCATTCGGAACCAAGTATAAAAACCACAGTAAGGATTTTCCAGGCTTCAAGTTATGAACTACTTAAGAAATAGTTTTATTTCGGTTAGTAGTTAACTACAAACACTTTTTACAGGTACTTTTTTAACTAAGTTAGGTCGGCGTATCCTATCTGACTACTTTGATAAGAAACAAACTCAGAGGTCACATTCTCTTTTAAAGTCCAGATATAATGTTGGTCAGATCACGTGAATACCATGTAGATCGGTGTCTGAAATGGTATTTTGAGGAAAGAACCACACAGATTGACTGGACCTGTCCAGTCTGTCACGCATTTAAAAATAGTTGATAGCCACAATATCGAATTAAGTCTAAAATCTGTAAAGACAGTTGTAAGAGGTAAAAATAAACAAAAACATAATATCCTCGTATCTTACTTAAGTCTTTCCAAAGAACTACAATACTGTTTAATTCAAAACACGTTGACCGAGCCAATTTACCTTCCAGCCGTACAAATACTCACAACAAACTCGCCTCGTGTTCACATATCGTCACTAACTAGTCCCACGGCACTAAATAGTGGCACGCGCTGTAAACCGGATGACGCGGCCTCCCGTAAAACGGATCGTAAACGGGAATCACCACAATGTCATCCGACAGTCGCCAGCGACCGTTGCGTTGTACGACACTTGTCACATTTGCACGCGTTTTATTAGTCCCTGGAACGTGCGGCCGCGACTGATCTAGGCAAGTTAGGAATACTACCTACCACATGTTTGTAAATATTCATTTAAAGCTTAGCTGTGTAACAAACTTCCGATCTGTGTAATCTAAAGTAATTCAAGCGAAGTGTGTTGAGCTCAAGGGACAAGAAAGCGTTAACCGAGATTATTTGTTTTTAATTCGACGATTATGCTTACTTGCACTATGAAGAATGATATAGTAGCAAAGCATAACCAGCTCATAATATTCCCACTGCTGGGACACAGGCCTGTGGGCTGTAGTCTACCATGTACGTGGGCCCAGTGCTGGTTGGTGCATTTGAATTAATTACTACTATTTTACTTAAAATAAGAGTTTCGTTATTTTTTGTTACTTATTAATAGTTTGATACTTAAACGAACTTAGTAAGAACTTACATCACGTTGCAAAATAAATCATTTTCGTTACTGATAAAGAGTAACAAAATGTACCCTAATTCCACATCAGTTTATGTTTTCAGCAACACCGGAGTCCTACTGCACCATCGTAATTACAATAGTATATTTAGCTACTCAAGGTTCATATCTAGTAAAGGTGAATTTACATCTATATTAGTGCGCAATGAGGTTTCTCTCAGCGTAGAAGTGTTTTGGCGAGTCATCTATATGGAAATCACTTATTACTTTATTAACTGTTGAATTGACTCACTAACTTAGAACTGCTCTCTCTGGCTGAATATTGCTTATTCCGCTGTTATCTAATTATTTGCATTTGTTGATAATGTTACTGTCATAGTTAATCATGCTTTATCAGTTATTGCCTTAGTTACAGTCCACGTTGTCTTGATTTCATAATGGATTGGAGCAATTCATTTTACTTATCAAGAGGGAAGCTTGTTCGCCTTTAATATTAGCTTTCCAAGAGTTTTCCAGGTGACATGGAGAATTGCAGGACGGATGTAGATCGTGATTATGAAATAATCCCAGTCCTACACGATTTCGTCCCACATGATCACTGATCTCGTCTTGATAACGATGCTCATATTTTCACGTGTTTATAGTGGTAACCAACAGCGCGACAAATCAAGTTTTATTACTACTTTAGCATAAACGTCGATTCTAAAATTAGACATAAGTATTTAATATACCGTTAACTGGGTCATCACGACTCGTTATAAATCAGCCGTAAAATTATGAGCAAGTTAAAAGTTTTAAAGCTCAAGAGATGGCATTTTCAAAAGTGGTGCTATAAAATATGTCAGACCGGAAGGAGGACAAACAAATAAACGTCATAGAGGGGTTCTGAGTGGCGAGCCCACGACATCAAAATTAAAGACGACCGCTATAGTTGTGGTAAACGGAGCTCCTAGCTCTATGAAGAAAGTGCAATGTTAGAGCACGTCACACTTAGCTCCTGAAAAAAAAAAAGATCCTTAGTGAAAGTAAATTGTCAGCCAAATTGACTAGCTCATTTAAATGCACGACGCACGTTGGCTATATTCAGAACAACTCCGACCGCTTATACTCCATGCTCGGCGCAAACTTTTAACTGTAAATAAATCTCTCTAACTTAGGGAGTACTTGGTAGTTTTTGATTAAATCTACTTCAAATTCCATGCCCCTTTTAGGGTATTATTACTTTCCCATGGACTTTATCAAAAGCTGTTGCTCGCGATAAAATCTCCCCCGAAAGTGTTTAGAAACACGCTCTTTAAGTTCAACAAAAACTGTGACACGGCGAAACAGGCGTTGTCGATGACGGTCGCACTTACTTTTTGTAAAGAATCTGAAATTACATACGTCAACGCATTCAATGGGGCGTTTAAAAGCATTCCTGTTTGCACCCCATGTGTTTGTGTAACTTGGAGTTATTCTTGTCTTAAGCGTGACAGATGCCCGTTCTAATGTGCCAATGTTATGCATGAAAATGTGTGAAAAACTTTAATTAATCTCAACGTTCGTCCACTTAGGGTCGCGTCACACACATCGACTCTGCGTTGCACTGTCAAACTTAGTTAGCAACGCTTTTGCGAACCTTAGTGCTTGTAGCTGCAGCGGAAGCGATAAATAAGCCAGTTTGTTATCTAAACATCTGTGTGAAGTAGTTCAGCCAAGAAATTGAATCTAAAGAAATTGCGCTGTTCAATATTAAGGCGCAAGCTACAGGCTACGCTAAATTAAAATTAGTTATTTTCAATTTCTAAGTCAGTATTAGGTTATATATTGATCAAAATATGATTCGTGACAGCAAATGTGTATTAACAGAGTTATAATCATTATAATCAGCAATACAACCTTCTAAGTTTATATTACCTATTGAGTAACTAGGTATTTCATGAAATCTACACGACTTCATGAAATTGTAATACTCATTTGAGTTCAACCCTAACTTAGACAGATGTTTTGATATTTGTTTATGATTTCAGTAATTCTGTAAATACATACTTGTTACGGTCGCCAATCATATTTTGATCGACATCCAACCTGACACTGACTTGCAAATTAAAATAACCGTAAGAAATATTTAATTTCGCGAGCTACCTGGCGCTTCCACCATTTTTGTTGTTTAAGTGCCCAGCGGGAGGTGTCAAACTTTAACTGACTAAAACCCACCCGTGTTCCTTCAGTTGCCTGTGTGCCAGGGGCCGCGGTATCTCTTTCGAACAACCTGGACCCTTGGCAGGCATCGGCCTTTGCGGACCCCACCAGTTGGTGCTGACTTAGATTGTTTATTTTGATAATGTAATATTGTTTGGTGGATAATATCGTCTGTCACATTAACGAAGCCTTGAACAAATGAAGAAGTACCTAATTTGACAACACGTTTACAAAAATAACTGTCTTAACTTGTGAAAATAACTTAGATATTGTTACTTTAATAATTACGTAGTATTTGATTATACTTGTAACATATTTTAGGATTTCTATTGTTAGGTATTATGTTAATATAAAAGGCTGATTCAAATGACTGGCACAATACTGTCAGTTCATATTTATACTTTTAATTGTCTTAAATTACGAATCAGTTCTTATTTAATTGCTTAATTACCATAAAATGTTTTATAACGGTGTCACTACATAACCTTTGTTTATTATTATCTGTGTTAGAAGTTATTAATCCAAAATGTGTGACGATCTGTAACTTGTTCAAAATGGCGGGATATGTTTTACGTAAATAGACATTGGTAGGATATAAAAAGGATTGTAATGACGTTATCGGGTCAGTTGCTCGGTAGGTGTTCAGTTGATTAGTCCTTGTGCCGTTGTTGGGTGGAGTGGATCGACCAGATGTCATGTAAGTTAAGTAATTTCATGTTATACCATAATTGTTGCTTATTAAAACAATGTTGATGCATAAGTTACATTGTTGTTAGTATTGCTAATGTTAAATCATATAAATGGAATATTCATGTTCTATTCCTAGCTATTGATATTATGTTGTAATAATGCCGAGTTATCTTGGCCAATGGTCCAAGATAACTCGTTGAAGTTAAATGTATGTAGGATAATGATAATTCATAGCAATGTAATAATTGTGTTGATGAAATACTTCAATACTGTTTCCATGGAGTTTCTTGTCCTTCTTCTCCATGAAGACCTAGTTTTGGAACGGACGACTAGCTTTCTGATTAAGTACTGACAAGCCTAATTGAAATAAATGTCTAGTCTTGCCTTTCTGTGCTTTACTTCATGAAATCCTTTCCCTACAAACCGATAGCTTGATACATGTTTTAAATACATAAATATACACTTATAAATTAAATAGCCCGAAATTCTGATACGCGCGTGGATCACAACGCGCCGTCAACCCGGGCTTGGTCCTTACCGGACAGTGAGCTACCCATTACTCGCCGTCCACAAGCCCGCGCTTACGGTGGCCGGGAAGCAGCCTGGGATTCCCGATGCCCAGGCTGTGCCCAGGGCATCTCCTGAGGCGACTGGGTCCGTGAGGGCGCGAGAGTGCCTCTTCCTCACGTGTGTCGCCTCCCTCTTCGCGAGCATTACTATTTCGCAGAAGTAGGTGACGGCATCCCATGTACTCTCGCTCCGTATCATGGCCTGTACCAGGGCCGGACGCGAGAGAGCGCTTCCCCCTTAAGTCAATTACTTATATTAATCACTAGTATATAACAAAGATACATATCTTAGGTAACTGCAAACAGTTATTCTGGTCACAAGCGACATTCTTTCCTCGACTCGTATAAAACAATGCAATAATCAGCGGCAAACGAGTAACGAAAATAAAGTTTGTCAGTGCTTGACAGGCGGTGTCGCGGTGTCGCGCCGCGTCAATCTGTCGCGCTAATTTATGACTTGTCGCTACGCGTGTATTTTCGGAAACTTATACCATTCAGATCCGTCCTATCGGTTACCGATGCGTTGTTTTGGTTTACGTTGACGGTCTCGTCTGACATTTTAATGAATGAACAGTAGCGTTTTGGGTTCATTTAAGAGATCTAGATTCTAAGAATCTACATTGATTTCAGGATAAAAGCGCTACAAGTCTACAAACATACTGACTGGCGCGTTCGAAAATAAATGTTTGTGAAATGTTTAAAATAATGAAGGTAACGGAGGTAATAAGCGGCCTCTTCGAGGAAGTGGAAGAACACAGCATGTGACACGCCACAAAAAGAAGTGCCTGACATGATAACACATGCGAACACATTTACAATTTGATTGAAATCGTCTGCCACGTTGCGCAAATTGATGGAACCCAAACGTGCGAGAAAAATAAAAATAATGTGTCGTTCCGACCCCATTTCTAATATAACTTTATAAACTCGATTTATAACGCAAATGGAGTCGAAGCGACGCATTCATTGAAATGTGGAGCACATCATTTATGATTGACTACAACGACATTCATTCGTGATCGATATTGCTGAAATGAATTGGTACACAATGCTTGACCTGCTCAGTTTTGATTTTATAAGATGTTCTAGTGCTGCTTGTAAAGCTAGATCTTTGAGAGAAAATACGAATGTTTCAAGTTCTAAAAATAACAGATTTGTACACAAATTCTCAGTAGATTTTTATGAACTCGTACTAACATATTTTTAGCCAGTTCACTTTCACGGTCGAGCAGTGCCCACGAGGCGGCGCACGCGGAGCGACGCGCGCCCATCACATCCCCGCACTGACACCTGCCGCCCGGCGCTGACTGCATTGCCTTGTACGCTGTCGCACTACACTAGCTCTCAAATAAAGTAGCACTTAAGCTGAGATACAGCTGAATCAGCGACCGATTTTCACAACTACTGTTATCGAATGTCGTTCCATAAAGTATTGTTACCAGTTTTACTGAGCAAAGCTGTGTAATAAGGATAGAAGGATAACGATAATGCACGTATGTAAGTAGGTAGTCTAAATAAACAGTTCGTAGACGTTTGCACGCATACTGAGTTAAATGCACAGAAACCACTTCAATATTCTTAAACAAATTCCTCGAAACACTACAAACGACAACATTTTAGCAGCCAGAATGTTGCTCGCTTGTCAATATGCTAAACTGTACACAAAAGGTTACGTCTCACACAAAATATGACACTGGAAGTAATAACTTTGTATGAATTAGCCCTAAAATCTTTACGGCCACTTGACTGTCGAGTAGACTCTCCTCGGAGCCTCGCTCAGACGGCGCGGCCCACCACTCCACTCGCACTAGTATTTGTAATAAATTCACTTTATTAATAGCACTGACAGATTTAGTATAGTAATGAAGATGGTAATAGATAAATATGCCGACGAAAATCGTGAAAGGTTAACCCATCAATTGCTGAGAAGACAATGTAGGTATTCTAGAACCTTAATTTGTTGAATTAATTCTTTTATCAAATAAAAGATTACTTACTTACTAACACTGTGATATTAGCATTATCTGATGATGCTTGTATCATTATTGCATAAGTAGGCAGACCAACGGAGGCTGGTTACTTGAGCAATACTTCCAAGAATAATATTATTGTATTAGAGAAATTTGAATATTTTATAGGCCAGCATCAGTTTAATAAAATATTTTTATACCGATATTCGTAGTCCCGGAATAGACACTATTGGCACGAAAAGTTTTATTTGCTATTAAAAATGAGACTAATCAGATATTTTACTGCACAAAAATCCGTTTTATGAGACAGTGAAAATTCGACGTGAACGAAAGGCGGTGTTCCCATTGTCGCGGAGTCAGCGTTTGCGTGTCGTCCGCGCGTGTCATAAAATTTTATCACGCCTCTCCACACATCTGCGTCGCTCGTTACCGCGCCGCGCCGCTACTATTTGTTGCCGCGCCGCGCCGTGCCGCGCCGTCTCACCAGTCGCCCGTCGCCCGCCGTTGGCAAGTGTCCACTAGGCTTTATGGATCGTATTGTTTTGAATAACTCAATTTGTTCGCAGATTCTTGAAGCGCTGAAATACATCAAGACGTAATTATGAATATTATTTTGTTAGCCTCTTAAGTAATATATGAGAAAGATACTATTCAAATTATGTAGTTACCATTGTTTAATTTTATTCCAAAAACCTCCTTTACCTATGGGGTAAAGGAGTAGCACAAAAAAATATATTTACGAGAATTATTGTAGTATGAATGAAAACTTTAACAGCGGAATACTGTTGGACCTTTCGTTACATACGTGAAAATATTGTATGCACACCTCGTGACACGTAAAAAACATTGTATGCACACCTCGTGATACGTAAAAATATTGTATGCACACCTCGTGATACGTAAAAAATATTCCTCAGACGATATACAAATATAAAACAGATATTAAAAAGCTTTTTCCAAAAAAAAAAAACAACCGATTTCCAAAAAAAACTACAAAGTGAAAGATAACTTTAATTCCGGAAGTCGGTGTCTTTGGATATGTATTTTAGTTTTTTGTCACCGACTTTTATTTTTCACTTTGTAGTTTTTAAAAGTTTAACTTCTTCAACGAAAAAATATGCAACTACTACTAACTTTGATAGAAAATGTGGGTGTACCCTGATATACTGAATGCATCTGCTAAACCCTTTCGAGTGCTCAGGCGAGATGTTATGTGGTGTGATTGCGTAAACAATGCATATTTATGAGATAGCAGCCATCGCGGTTGAGTTGCTGTCATTTTTTTTAAAGTTCCGATGTCTGTCTCCGAAACTCATCATCAGACCTATATGAAATGTAGGTAAATGGAACCATTTCGGTATAAGGCCCTTTTGGACAAAAAAATAATTTTCAAATCCGTCTATATGCCGGAGATAGAAAGAAATATAAAAAAAATACATTTGTTTAGCACAGACTAAATAAGAAAACAAAAAGAAAAGATAAAAAACCAACAAAAGAGTGTAAAGTGCACTGTCAGAAACTAGCGTCAAAGTGTGCCTCACGGCTGCGCTAAAAAGGCCCAGTTCAGTATAAATGCCAGAGAATTAGTGTGTGACGTTGGTTTTCAACTGGACCTAAGATATGCCCGAAAGTAAATTTAAAAAAATATAGAGCATCCGTATTGATAACCTCCTCTTTTTGAAGTCGGTTAAAAGATACCTGCGTGTGTACATATGAGCCGAGCGTTTGTTGGACAAACATGACTCCGAGTGGACAATAGGTGGGCTCTGACCCGAGGTGACGCGTAACGAAACGCACATACAGACAGGAATGCCGACACCTGACACCTGCACTTATAATTCCTTATAAGACGCCCTACTGCTTCCAGATTATGATCTTTATATGTCACGGAATAGGGAGCAAAGGTTTACCTTGCGACACAGTAGGCACAGCAGTTTATTTATTTTGACAGTTTAATAATCCTGGCAGTTCACACAAAGTGTGTAATACTGATCGTGACGATCAGATAGAATAAATAACTGCTTGATAACTTGGGATGAATCTATCTTTATATCCAGTAGACATACAATTATTATTGAGAAATCGCAATTTGCAATGGAAATGTTGTTACATATTTCATTGTTCATCGAGGAAATCGAAATAATTATCAAGTCACCCGTTAACGTAACGTGTTTGACATGTTATCAAAGCCACTCTCTTAGTACTTACGTGTAACTCACCGTTGATGTTCTCCTTTCACCCCATTTCATTTAGACACCATCAAAATAAATGCTTTCAACACATTTCAACTGAAATATCGCGTATTTTTGCCGCTACATTTCCGTGCGAATGCGTCACAGGGGTCTAGGTTTGAGTCCCGGATGCTGATAACGTCACTCCAAAGTGATGTCGAAGCCTTCCATACCGTACCGTTCCGGATCGTTCTGAGCTGCACCGAGCCGTCTCGACTCGCACTGACGGATTTCACGGTTGGACATTTTAACTTGAGAGATTTTAAATGGAACGGAAATTTTGAGATCGAATTTCGAAAGATTTTATTTTATAATCTTCTTTTCTGCTTCACGTAACATCAAACTTAGGAATTTTTATCTGGCAATTTTGTTGTTTTATATGTATACCAAAGTATAGAAATAAGGTTCTGACACGGTATAATAAGGTTCAGTTTTACTGAACCTCGTGAAAATAAACGAAATACTTACCTGTCTACTGTGTCTTGGACCTTTTGGAGAAGCTTTTATTATTTTACCTCGCGCCGAATCAATTCATCTGTTAGACGATAATGGGTTCTTGAAACTATGCTAAGCGTTCTCTCAAACTCAGCTGGTGTCAGAAGCACTAGGCTTAGAAACCAGGTCTGGGCATGCTTTAAGTGCAGCTGTCTGATCCGTCGGAATAATTACTTTAATCCTCTGAGCCGCCATGGAGGCGGCAGATAGCATTACGTTCAAGCTTACATTTGATTAAATTAAACGTTCCGATTTCTAAAGCCGACAGCTTCATACATTTGTAATAAGCTCTAACACGCCCGTTATATTAAAACAACAATTTAATTCTCCGTCAGAACAGAACATCAACATCATCCCTTAGCGCAACCCTTCAGCGGATCCTCTGAAACCTTTAATGAACTCCGACACGACCGACGTGGACGTATCGTTGAAACGAATCGCAGTACGTCATAGCGGAGCACTTTGATCAGAAGGCTGCCGCTCAACCCTCGCCGGCGCCCCCGGGATCATATTTTAACGCTCCCAATCCTTGTTAAGTCCGATTAATTATTCAGTTTACTAAAGCGCCAGGTTGAGCAACACGTCCTAAGGGAATACAAGGGCTGACTTAGCAACTTTTTTGCTCTTTTGTTCTTAATACCAGTTAATTTTGCTCGACTTTGTGATGCTCTGATTTGCATCTCGCAAATATAATTTGCGAAACATGAAACATTACTTCGGTGAGGAAGTCTGATCCGAGTCGGTTAATGCGAAAGTTTCTTGTAGAGCTGTTGAGTGTTCTTTAGAAACAGACGACGTTTCTGTTCGCCCCGGAGTAGTTCGCACTGAGATGCTCGTCAGGTAGTATAATTATGAAGTGCGACAGGATAAATGAGTAGTGTTGATGGATTTGTTCAGCTAATTATTTATACGATGTAGGCCGACTCTAACCTTTAGTTAAAGTTCGCTTATAATATTATCAATCCAAAGATACTGCGCACACGCCAGTTGACATCACCGCGGGTCTATCACGTCCACGTCACGTGTCCGTTGCTGTGTCGTGTCATGCACCATTAGCGAGTCTGCGCGTCTGTGAATGCGTCACATCGGCGTACTGACTCGTTGACACGGCTCGGGTTGCGGAGTGGGCAATTACATAGCTACGTGCGCTATGCATAGGTAGCGATGAGCTTCAAGTTTAGTACTATAAATATTATAAGAGGAAACTCAAGGCTGTCTGAGATATTATTGCTGCACGAACAAATAATTATTTATCAGCTGTTCCTCTTGCTGGTGGTAGACCAGTAGCGTAGAAATGACTGATATTAAAAAAAAAACGTACCGAAGGAGTAAGACAGAGAAGATAAAGTACCAAAATACTCGACTGATATGAATACATTCTCCAACACCTAAGAATATGTCTGTGCGCTCATAACTGACCACTAACCCACTACCCATTTCTACACAAAAGGTCACAATGGCTGCAAGTTTAAAACGAATACAGAAACTGGATGATCAGTAATAAAGCTAATGGGTAGCTCGCCTTGTTTAGTAACGTAATTAGCTGGTTGGACTGGCGGCGCATGGCGGGCGGCGCATGGCGGCCGTGCACTGCCTCGTCGTACTGAATGTCTTAGCATATTGCGCGCTAATACTGTTTTGGAATTATGGCGAAGTCGATGCGAACATCTTGCATTGAAACGCTGTTCTATAACCTTGCAGTGTGTGCTTGTTATATGAGAGGTAGGAAGAAAGTAACATTAGGCTATCCGCTGATGCTGGGATAATTATGCGTGCGGATGAGGTGCGTTATAGCAGAAGATGGTATAAAGCTGAAGAAGAAAAACCGGATGAGTGCGAGTCGGACTTGCCCACCGTACAAATTTGTACCTTAAATTAAAAAAATTGTTCTTGAAGCAAAAACTATATTTTTATAATTCAATTAAAATGTAAAGTTTTCACAGTTTACCCTGTACTAGTATAAGTCGTTATTACTAGCCAAATTTCATAGTTCTAGGTCAACAGAAAGTACGCTATAAATTTTGATTCCATTGAGAGTGTCGAAATATACGTTATTTGCGGCATAAAAGGCTGTATCTTTTTTTACGTTAACTTAGAAGTTTGATTTTTTCACAGCTTCAAGGGACTGTAAATCTGAGCAGTATGGTTTTAATTTCAACTCGATACCTCCACATGTTCCCGAGATAAAGCATTGACAGACACGCAAACAGACAGACAACAAAGTGGTCCTTTATGGGTTCCATTTATTCCTTGTAAGGTACGGAACCCTAAAAATGCTGAAACAAAGACTAAATCAGATAAAGCGACAACACATTATTAATCTTTTGTATTAGCAAAACATAGATGAGTTAAAATAAAATGAAGCTGAAGGAGAAAGCAAAGCAGCATTTAAGAAATTTACAAAGTCCTATTACATATAATACATAAGTCTCAATAAACAGGAAATCAGTCCGGGGCAACATCTACAACTCTCAGAATCACCACTTGTTTGTTATTTCGTAAATCCTCTAAGAAGCGGAATGTTTTGTATTCGCTCTTCCACTCGCCGAAGAAAACTAATTAACGAAACTTCATTACGGACAGTTTATTTAGCCAAGCTCAGTGTCTTCACAAACAAGGGGTCCAGCCAGCGGACCTGGGGACTAGCCGCATTCAGTTCGCGGTTTAGTCATGCATTAATCTGAATATTCACATACGATAAGGGAGTAAGGTAAGGGTAAGCCCTAATATAATTTTGGCACCTCTCTGGTGTCTATTATAGGTGCTGGAAGAGATAAATCTTTAAACTTTAGATATGCAGGTGTGTGTTCTCTATCACGTGCGTTTCTCTTATCTTCCTCGCTGATCTTATTTCGTGAATGAAGTCAGTTTAACATTAACATTCAAATCCCATAATTTCTACCCTCTGCTAGATATAAGCCGTCTTTTGTTAACTCCATTTGCTTCTGTATTTTCATTCAGCTCCCGCCCACTTGCCTGACGTCGTCAGTTGAACAACGAGCCGTTTATACACTCCACATGAATCCCGTATATCTTCGGTGCAAAACACTAAATACCTCTTAAACTAACCCATTATAAATTCAATTACGGGCTCAAGACGTAGACAATTTGCGGAGCGGGTGTGCGGGCGTGCCAGGGGTGAAGACGAAGTCGGTGGCGGGGGGAGGGTGTAACTAAACATATTGTGGGCCACTCGGGGTCTAAGTCAGGGTAATCCGACCCGCTGCTCCTTTATTGTAAGGATATAACTAAGCTACTGATACTGCGAACTTCACAAGTGTTCAAGACATATGCTACAACAATATTAGTTTGCTAAACTGCTTATGGTCGAATAACGTCAATTTACGGCATAATATATTCTTAGCAATTAAGTGACTAAAGGGAAAATTGAAATAGAAAAAGTGAAATTCGAATGGCGTGTTTAAACAATGAGTCACATTGGGCATGAATGAAGTGCAGCGTGAATCACATTGACTTACAAACACGGAGCTTCTCGGAAATATACATAGTTAGTAGGTATACAAATTCATGCGTGTACGATTCGATTTATGGATCAATGAATAGAAATGTCTTCTCTTTGCTCGACAAGCCTCTCTTTTCTTCAAGGAAAGCTCTTTTCTTAACAACGTCACTAACCATTTTGAGAAAATTTTGCTAGGTCTTGCAACTGAAAGTGTTTTTCGAATCTTTAAAAATCCTCTAAATAACCTTGATTTCATGGTCATTTTTTGCGCCTTTAAGTAATTATTGATAAGTTTATTTTACCTTATCCCCTCGCCGTTTGATCAAGTCGCTGAGTTCTCCCACATTGTCCAAGTCCGCAGTTGCAGCGTCGCTAAGATTTTGGCGGTGCTTTTGTGCGGTCCTGATAAAGGCGTGAGCCGTCGGCGTCGGTGTCACTCGTATTATTACGGTCTGACCACCGTGTGGCGGGTTCCCGTCGCACTGTTTACTAAACTGCGAGGTTCACTGGACGCACAGTTTATAAATAAATCCTTCAGACTCCGCGTGTTGTTGTACGTTCGGTAACTGAAAGTGGTCTGAAGGTTAATGTTTACGTATCTAGCGTATTATGATTTAGTGTACAATATTGAGAGACAAAGATTCCACAAAGTTCAAAATTCTACGGAGACTTTACATAACTGTTCGTTGCGACAAAAACGTTGCTCGATAACCAACACAACTCAACAGAGTAATTTAATCAAGAATATACTCAAAAAGCAATCACCGTGCACTACTAGTATATCAAAGTCCCATATTGTTTAATCAGTGTATACCGACAGTGGACGTCACGCCTGTGTTGTGACGGCGCGGATTACCGCCTCGCTGTTAATGCCGCCGTGCGCCGGTGGCTTACCGCACGAGCCTTCATTGTATGTTGTACTGTTTGACACCAAACGCATAAAACCTTAACTCCACACGGAACAATTGCGTGGATTGAAAATGCAATGGAAATTTTTGGGACACGCAGTTCACATAATACAACACAACACAAAGCAATTGAATAAGGAAGGTGTTAAATGTTCCATCAACTAGCACGTGCAGTAATCATACATTCGTTAGTAGTTTTCCTGTGCCTAATCAAGTCATTAGATACAATATAATAATGATGAATACTTTTTACCCGACTGCGGCGTCCGACTCACGTCGACCACTGCTTTCAGGTGCGAATATTGTCATGTTTCATACTTTTAGATCGTGATTTTTTATTATTTTTACTTTTCGAAGTTAAGTTTTATTTTCTGTAAAAACAATACTCTTACATTAATCAATGTTTAATGTTAGCTTAATAGCTATCACAAAACAAATCCCTTCAATTTAATTATTGTGCCAAAATGCATAAAATTCATCTGAAAGCAGCGCTAGTTGATGTGTGTGACTTCAACCTTACGATGAGCTGCTCTCTTGTTCTCCAGCACCTACGTAGGTATTATGAAGGTTTTGTTAGCGCCACAGTGACGGCCCTGACGTCACGCGGTGTGACAGTAAGACGGGATTACCCGGCTAATACGCGCATTGACCGACCACACTCCTCGCATTGTGCGGGAACTAACTATTGCGTATTGTTTGTTACCGAGCAACTTGGACGTGCGGCGACGCCGGAGAACTGTGGCAGTTAGTACTTACGTGTGCAGATATACCTACGGCATAGGCAGAGAGTGAAGGAAACTTTTGCTAGAGGAGATATAAGTATTTCAATACTAAGTCTGGCATAATACTTAGGTACCCGTAATCGATGGAGCAGCAGGTTCTGAATCGGTCGCCCAAAATTTATATAAATTGGAAAACTCATCATCATCTGTCGACTTTTGTCTCCGTTTATATGCTTACAATGCACGTGTTGGTGAAGTCAGTTGCATTGAAATTTCGAGGGCTTAAGCGTAGTCCTTGTAAACAGATCATCAATTAAAACCTTCACAAGTCGTACTCTTAACAAACTGCATGCACACGTGGTTAGTGAGCACAATGACGTCAGTGGCAGTTATAGCGCGAGGATTACCCGGCTAATCCTTTGCCATGCACCGCGGACGAGCTGGCTGAACGCGCGACGCACCTCACTGCTAATGCCATTCTGATGCAGGTTATACAGGCAGGTCAAATGGCTCGGTCTGTATCATACACGGTCGTTAACAATGGTTCAAAGAAGTCGTTTGTTGGACAGACGTGTCCTGATCTTCTTCTTCATGTTGATAGAACGAACGTGCATACAGGATAAAATTTGTACCCAGTGCGCAAACTGTAACCATGAATTCAGCATATTATTCTAGACTCCCTAGCGTAGAATTTTTCGTTGGTTATACAATAAGAAATCAGCTGTTCCATACATTTTGACCGCGTAGGCATTGCACTTTTCTATGAAACAGCTGATTTTCTAGAATGCTAAGCTGAACTCATAGTTACAGTGTGCGCACTGATTGAAATTTTACTCTGTGTATTGTGTGTATACTGCTGCAATTTCGTTGCGCCTCATTGTGCTGAGTGTTCAACTGTATGTTTGTCGTGTAGTGTGCCTTACTGTGCTATGTGTGCCGTCATGCCGTGTGCGTGGGCGGGGATTATTGTAACACGAGGAGTTACAATACACGTCTCGGCTTTATTTTCGTAACATTTTATTGATGCAGCTTTAAAAACATTACGGGTATAATCATTTTTGGCCGGTAACTGAAAAAAATATTACGAATAAAAAATGGTGCCTGTCACCTATAAAAGCGGAAAATAATAATAAAAACGATGACGTTAATTGCTACATTATTACGTTCATAAATGTGGCCCATTCGCAATTTTTTACAAATTATTTATAAAATGCTAATTTGTTGTCACTTTGAGCCGTAATGAGACAAAGACATGATGCTATCAAAAATAACGAGACAGATGAAGGCAACGCTTTACATAAAGTTATTGTAGCAGAGAAGGTTGTCAATTAGGCGTGGGCCTAGCTAGACTATTGTTGCAGTAGCTGACGAGCGCCTACGCGCTGGCCACCCACCGGGTAATAGACCCTGGAGGCCTACTCCCTAAGCTCGAAGTCTGTTTTTCGTTCGAAGTAACGGGCTTTTCCAACTCCGTATCACGGACAGAAAATGTGTTTGGAGCCCGAAAAAGAAGGAATGACAACACCATTTGACAGCTGTCCCTACTCTCGATAAATGTTTTTGCCCGAACAAAAAAGTTAGTTAATTGGCTGTAGGATTTACTAACAAGTTACGAATTACTTTCGGACGGGCCCGTATCTTCGTTGACGGAGTTAGAGAGTACGCCCCTTGGTACCCACCGACGATCTTTGAGAGAAATAATAAATCATAAATTGTAAATAACAAGACAGCATACTAATTAAACCTGAGATTCAAATTAGTTAAGTGTCTATAGTTTAGTTAAATCTGCTTAGATTTGATCACCCACCGCAAGTATTAATACGTAAGTATGTAGTTAGTTTATGTCGTGCTAATAAAATTAATCTTGGTGTTTGCTTGTTTCAGGTATGTATCCTCAGACCCACAAACCCAGAATACGACGCTGGTAAGAAAATTGCAGTACATGACATACGTAAGTAGTAGGCTTACTAATTGTAACCAATAGCTTCTTGCCAAATTACTCAGGTCATCGAAAGCCAACAAGCCCCACAAGTGAACTTGCTGAACGTTTTATTTTACTATGAATATATACAGTATTGCCTTTGTAGGGATTTTTTTTTAAATCTGTAGATATTGGATGGTAATTTTATAATGTAAACTGGATTACTTAAATAAAAGTACGGTTTCCAAACTCTGCTCCATTTACACGAATAAATATTCCATTCAATATTCACTCAAAAGATTATCTGAGCCATTGCCAAAACAAATTAGCCACGGACAGTAGCCAAACACAACAGAGCCATAAAGTTAGTGCAATTCAGATTCACACACTGCAGCCGCGCGTAAGTAGATCAGTTCAGTGCCACATATGTATCCTTATCAAGCGAATCAGTTCAGTGCTGTGGACACAGTTGAGAATAAAACATTGAATAAAACTATACAATGCTTTATTTTCACTCACTCATGCATAACTTTACTCACTTATCTACCATACCACTCAACTTTCATGGCCCATGTTTTACATAGAATATGCTAAACGGAACTGAGTAAAGACGCAATAAACCATTAATCCGCTTGTAATCTGTGGTTCAATTGAGCTCAAATCAAATCAAATCAAAATATTTTATTTCACATAAACCTGCAAGGGCACTTATGAAACGTCAGAAGCTAGGTGCACGGTTCCAATTTGTCGCTTCCTATGGAGAAGAGCCGGCAAGAAACTCCACGGTTACTCTTTTAAAATAATTGGATTTTATAATGTTTTCAAATTACAGTGATATTAGGTATGGGAGGACAGTGCAGGCCTGTCAATAAGTACCAGGTACTTTAGAGGAATGTAAATAAAGAATAGAAACTGTAGGCCTACAACGTTCTCTCATTCACAATATGTAAAAGTATCAACCTATTTAAACCAAGTGATATGATTTCCATGAGAATCACTAATAAATACTCGATATTACAAGGGTTGTATAATGTCAAATAATGACGAGAATATGTCAGAAAGTGTAAAAAATAAAATTAACATTGTAATTTGGAAGAAGTTAATAGACGCTCACATAGTTATGGTGCTAATGAGTTACCAGGGAAGCCACATGTGCAGAAGGAATTAACGCCAAACTTCCTTGTCTTCAACGTAGTCTTTTATCTTATAATATGCTTTTTTGATAAGGACACGTTTGATATGAGTTTTAAACTTTCCATCGCTAAGTTCTGTAACCGATTTTGGCAACTTGTTATAGAAGCGGATACTGTTTATTAGAAATGACTTACTAGTTTTAGTTAATCTAAATTTTGGAATCACAATTTCATCTTTACTACGTGTATTTAGATTATGGAAGTTGCATCTTTTTTTGAAAAGACCTAATTTTTTGCGAACATACAAGATATTTTCTAGGATATAAAGAGAAGGCAGAGTTAGTATGTCAACTTCGTTGAATTTGTTTCTAAGAGACTCGCGAGGCCCCATTTTATAGATTGCGCGGATTGCCCTCTTTTGTAAAATGAAAACTGAATCTACGTCAGCTGCCGATCCCCACAGCAGAACGCCATAAGACATAATACTGTGAAAATAAGCAAAGTATACTAACCTAGCTGTGGCTATATCAGTCAACTGCCTTATTTTTCTTACTGCGTAAGCAGCTGAGCTTAATCTACTTGAAAGAGCTCTAATGTGGGCACCCCATTGCAATTTTGAATCTAAAGTAATTCCTAGAAATACAGTTTCCGAAATAGCATCTAGTTTCTTGCCATCAAGTTTTAAATTTAGCCCTACTTGGGGTACATTTGGTAATGAGAACTTAAGACATTTAGTTTTGTTCGCATTGAGTAAAAGATTATTAGCCGCAAACCATTTCGAGAGAACAGCTAGACTATCGTTGACATGTAAGACATCCGTATCTTTTCTATCTATTCTAAAAATAAGGGAAGTGTCATCAGCGAATAAAATTATATCCGAGAAGTTAGCCATCAGGTAAGGAAGGTCATTAATATAAACTAGAAATAAAAAAGGGCCAAGAATTGAACCTTGAGGCACGCCCATCTTGACTAGAGACCCCGAGGACGTTGCCCCGTTAACATTTACTTTTTGCTGCCTGTTTGATAAATAGGAAAGCACAAGATCAGCAGCTCGTCCACGAACTCCGTAGTGGTGTAATTTACAGATAAGTGTATTGTGGTCAACGCAGTCAAACGCTTTTGAGAGGTCACAGAAAATGCCAATTGCATCCTGGGACTTCTCCCAGGATTCCAAAATGTGACTGATGAGTTGTACTCCCGCGTCAGTCGTTGACCTACCTTTCGTGAAACCAAACTGTCGACTATGTAAAATCCCATTTGAGTTAAAATGTGACAACATCTGGTCCAGCATGATTTTTTCATAAATTTTGCTCAATGCTGGAAGCACAGATATAGGTCTATAATTAGAGGGATCACTCCTACTACCCGATTTGAAAATTGGTACTACTTTACTATGTTTCATTAAGTCAGGAAACGTACCAGTGTCTAAACATTGATTAAATATGCCTGTTAGAACAGGGGCAATTGTGTCAATGATATCTTCAAGAACCTTAACGGAAATGCCCCATAAGTCTTCAGTGTTTTTTATGTTAAGACTTTTAAATGCTGTTTTAATTGTGGCAATAGAAATGGGTTTGAATTCAAAATTTGGAATGTCCTTACTGAAGTTTTCTTTAAGAAGAGATTTAGCTAATACAGATGATGACGGGAGAGATTTCGTAACCTCTATTGGGATGTTGGTAAAGAAATGTTCTAAAGTCTCAGCAACTTTTAACTTATCTGAAATGGTTTCATTATCAATTTTTAGAGCTAACTCAATCTGATCTCGCTGTTGTGTGTTTCCAGTTTCTTTGTTAATTACCTGCCACACAGCTTTTATTTTATTTTTAGAAATACAAATTTTGTTACTTATTAATTTAGATTTAGCTTGAGCGCAGACTCTTTTAAATATCTTAGAATAGTTTCTTACATAATTATGAAGGGCCTGATCAGAAGTCAATGATTTTTCGTGATACAAATTATATAAGATATCTCTGCTTTTTCGAATGCCAGCTGTGGCCCATTCGCTAAATTTTGGTTTAGCAGTGATTGTGACTTTTTTTACAGGACATGCTTTATTGAATTCTTGGCATACTGTAGAAAAAAATGTGTCATAGTTTATATTGGGATCTTGTGAATCAAAACTTGCTGTTGAGAGATTGCTAAGAACATTGTTTTTAAACGTTTTCAATTTATTAAGAGCTCGTTGATATGTTTCTCTGTAATCGTAATAGGATGATTCGAAATCCATGACAGTGTACGTTTTAAGTCTTCTGATATACCTTAACTGATATCATTTAAATACACGAAACACGGTCGTAGTCGTGTTGTATTTTTATTAAAATGGTATGGTTTTACAATCGTTTTAAAAGTCAGGACTTTTTGGGAAAGGACATTTATTTTCTTTAAAAGCACCCGAAAGTAGGTATTATAATGATCTGTGATGTTACTTACTCATAAAATACGATCGTAACGCTAACCTATATATTGGATGTCCTTCTTGGAGCACTTAAGAATATTACTGAGACAGATTTTCATATTGTTTTGAACTTTTCAAGATTGTTTTACTCTTGCAAATCTTTGGGAATTGTGACAACTATAAAGAGCACAACATGGCCGAGAGCCGGTCACCTACCGCGCCGCATCTCTACTAAACATCGCACTTCAGACTATCTCGAGTATGTGATACTAAGGCACCTCGTTCAATCACTACTACTTACCGTAGTGTAGGCTTAGTTAGCAAATACGAGTACATGTCGAAAAAATATCTTGTTATTTTATTTGTCTAGAAATTGAAATGTCTAATCTATCTATATAAAAATGATTCCCTATTTCCCTTGGTCACGGCATCACACTTGAATGGCTGGGCCAATTTTGCTAATTCTTTTTTTGTTGTGTTTGTTATTGATAGGAGAAGGTTCATAAGAAAGAAAAACTTAAGAAAGTTTCGCGTAACATTAGAAAATTTAAGTAAAATGGGTGGCCTTAATAACTTTTCTAATATTAAGTATACCAAGGCGAGTTCAATAATAATAGTTAAGACAGCACAACGTCTGTTGGGTCAGCTAGTCACAAATAAAGAAGTAGTCAGTTACGTCATAACGACGTAAGCCGGTAACGAGTACTACGCACCTGGCCTTTCTTTCTAACATCACCAATAAGGTCACTATATGTCCTCCTAGGGCGTCCCCTCCTTTTGTTAGCTGCCCTTCATTCATCCTCTCAACATGACTATACCGTCTAAACACACTCTTTTAATTTTTTGTCACTAGGTACATCTGCGATAACCGGCGACGTTGTCTTATCACATCATTCCTCAGCCTATCATTCATAGTCACAACACACATGCTTCGCAAGAAACGCATTTCCACAGCTTTTATTCTACTTTCATGCTTCTTTTGCCACATCCAACATTCACTACCATACATAAGCCATCCATACGTAGGGCCCAGCACACCACTGTAACAGCCATTCGAGCCTTTTCGGACATCAACTGGTTGCTCACCATCGCATGTATAGCACCATTTACCTTTTACCCTGCATTTACTATCCTTTCCACATCTTTATCAATATTTTCATCCCTTGTAAACAGACTTCCCAAAATGAACTAACTTACTTGCTCCACACTCTTATCAATTATTTTCACATCACACACCGATACATTCTCTTCTCTTTCAAACACCATGACCTTCATCTTAGTCACATTTGATCCCCTTCATCTTATATGCTTCATCCATAACAGTCACCATGTCTTGCAACTATTCCGCTGACGATGCAAGTAGAACTTGATCATCTGCGTAGCGAAGGTAATTGACAGGCAACTTATTCATCGTCAGTCCACACTCACTCTCTTTCAAATCTGTCAGACAACTATGTAACATGTACCAGTTGAGCAGCCACGGTGACCCTACACAACTCTGTCTAACACCCCTTGAAATGCAGGACTAGTTCGTGTATGCAATAATTATTGTAACACACGCACTGGAATCCCTATATAAAGATTTAAGTGCCCGTACCAAGCGCCAAGACAATGCCAACAACAGAATGACAATGCCAAAATAAAAGTGATGATGGTAGACCGTGCTCCTCTTCTTCCAAGCTCAAATCTACTCGACGCGGCAGGGGCTATGAGAAAGTCATTGAATTCGTGTATCTTGGGTCTTAAACCACGAAGGTAGCCTTGAAGAAATCCGCCGTTGTACTGATATGGCCAAAAGTGCAATGACCAGTCTAGGGAAAATTTGGAAGAATATAATAGGAGAAGATCATACAGCCTATTCCTTCTATAAATCTTGCCGGCACGTCCCATATTTTGTAACGATTTGTATTTTTTTTTTGGTTTACTCTTGTCTTAGAAAATAATAAAATGAGCCGTACCGTAATGTATCGTGCTCAATATTGATAAGAATACCACGATATCAGGTGATTATCTTCCCACGCTATTCCACGAAGTGGGTTACTGAACTAACATGCCTCTGTTGCCATGCCAACCGCAGCTCAGCGTTTTAATATCGAAACTGAGAGGAATTGGCATCTTCCTGTTTGATGATATTGTTCTTTTTACATCAAATGTAACCAAATAAACACCTGTGGCAATGTATTCATTTTCAATACTATTAATAGGATTAGGTTACATCATGAACACAAAGTGGTTATTCACTAAGTGCTTTGTTATTAATATTGTTGATTTCATTTGAATCGAGTATATTGATTGTATTTTATTAACCATCACAGATCCAGGTGTTCTTTTTTTCGATAGTTCTAAAAGGTACATTCTCATCATAATTAATAAACCATCAGCGATACATTTGTCAAATTGATTTATGGCAAAGTATCGAGGAGGAAACTTATAATGAGGGCTTACTGAAAGACGAACATCTGAAATCGCATATACTTGTCCATATACACATAAGAGAAACGTATTTGGGTGATTTCCAAATAAAGTTGCACGTAGATTAACATAACTATATAACATACTATTCTAAATAACATTGATTTGCGATCTTCAAACAATCGTTCGAGATAAATCAAACTGATTCACATAAAACACACACAACTTCGCAACTCCAATGTACCAGCAATTACTATTCAGCGGAGGAGCGCAACTTTGTGAAAGAACGTATCTACGTCTAACGACTGCCTTATCTCCACTAGAAGCGACTTCATTACTCAATACTAAAGCTTCCCCGCTAAACCTCTCTTTTATTATATCACAATTAACTCCATCTCTATTGCACCCTCCACTCTGCGAATCTATCGTCTCGTTCTAACGTTCATCAGTAATGAATGGGTATTAGTGTATGTTATTATTGACCGTGTTTCTGTCCCCATCTTAATCGTCGCAGCTTTTGTCTGTTTCGCCATTTCTGTTGCGTTTGTATCTCGTGCCTGCTGCTGCTACTTATCGCTGTAATATAATACGGCTTTGTTAGAACATAATGATATTAAGATTGATGATACGTTGGTCTATTACTTGTTTTGTTCAGAATTACTTACGTCTTGAAAACAAGGGGTTATTCTGCTCCTTGTATTATTTATCTCTCCATCTTTATTAATAACTTTGTTACATATTACGTTTAGTATACATATTTACATAAGATGTGAATGCTTCTCAACTGCTCACGTAATAATGTTGTGTACCAAATTCTTCAGTGTCAGCTTACGCGTTTGGCTAAGTTTGACCTTTTCCTGGCTTAGGCCTACTGAAGTCGTGCGCAGAACTTATATCTAAGTAATCTCACCACGATGCTCTAAGTTGATCCTTCCAGACGAAACTAGTTTATTTCTATCCTTGTCATACCTGACTATTACGATTTTTTGTTTCTTTTTCCTACCCAGCTGTGCTGATCGGACGATTAATAAATAATGTTTCGTAGGACTAGTTCACCAGTAACTTCTCTGTCACTATTGAAAAATGCAATAAATTACGATTTCTGCATTATACCACAATTCTTTCAACGACACCTGTGTTGGCTTGAAAATAAGCCTGAGTAACAACTGACCGAAGTGTATTAACTTGTTAGGGAAGCTATTAATGTAAGCCGACAGGGCAATTCGTCGATGCCATGAGCCCACACACATTAAGGGCCCACCGACACGGTCGAATCCTTTGCATAATTCTGTGAATGGGTTTGCAATAAACTGTGACTTCTCATTGTAATCCCGGTTTTGTAAAACGTCTTTGAATGTCTTTCCGAAAATCGTCAGTGTATGGACGCCTTAAGATAAAACGATGTAAACCGAGATCCGTTTAGCCGATGTCGATCAGAGGCCCTAGTGTGAGTTTCATTTAACTATCTTCACCAAACGCAGTGAGCGCGTTTGGCGCTCCGATTGGTCCGTCACCAATCCTGGGCCAATCGGAACGCCGAACGTGCTCACTGCGTTTGGTGTAGACGGTTAAATGAAACTCACACTAGGGCCTCTGATTGGCACTGGATTGGTGACGAACCAATCGGAACGCCAAACACGCTCACTGCGTTTGGTGTAGATGGTTAAATGAAACTCACACTAGGGCCTCAGTATTATTTTTTATCGAATGAGTTATAATAAAACCACTTAAACGCTGTTATTACTACAAGCCACAGTATACAACTATACAGTAGGTTCATAATTTTGTTGTGCTACGTATGTATTCCTATATTGCGAAGGCGAGGCTGCTAGATGTAAGTTTCTGCATGTGGTTAAAATTACCAGTCTTAGTACTGGCTATAGTACCATCAACTACAGACTAAGTTTATTGACCTGTAATTACTATCTTGTGATTAATACTTAGCCAATTTTAGTAGGACCAATAAATTGAATTTAATAAATATTATCAAGTACCTATGATATAAACGTATCTTGCCTTTAACATTTTGAAACCAGCAGAGTTTAAGTTCTTTAAACTCAAGATATTCTTAGATCCTAAACTCATAAGACTGTCTAACTGCTTTTTCCTAGGCTATGTCGGATGGGCGAGGGGCAGGCATGGCGCTGGCGTAGTATTAACTGTCCGTATCTATCTGTTGGTCGTAATGACATCGTCGTTATGAAGACATTCCAGCTGTGAAACGCCCCCGACAACTACAGACGACACAAGTCTCGAGCTCCAGCGGGATTTTATAACCTTTTTCCCAAAACATCAACATGTATACCTGTATCTTTTTAATAATGATCGGTTTGCCCAAGAGCATATAGCATACATATCTTGTGTTTATTATCCACCATCGAAACTTCACTGTTCTATTATTTTTTGATTCCTGGTTTTTTTCTCGTTAACAACTAGATACTATCTAGTAAGTACCGTTTAACCGTTAGTTACGTAATTATAATTGAAATGGGCACTGGTGAAATCAAATTAATTAACTCTCTTACTAAATTCAGCCGCTAAAAGCAATTTAATTAATTGTGATCAATTTTAACTCAAATAATTATTATGTAGTCAACGCTGATTAATTACATCTACCAAATGACTTTTAAAATTATTCACATTTCAATTGAATCACATTGCACTTCGCTTTGTTAAACAACTGGTTAACTTTCGTTAAATTATTTTCACATTTCAGTTTTGAATTAAATAATGGTAAATAACAGTGAGACGTAAGGTGCTCCTACACAGATTATTTTTTGAGTAATTATTGCTCGGCAACACTAATGGATCAATCAGCAATCTGGAGCAACAACACTAAAATGCGGAAATTGTTTCGGGAATATTGCTTCTGTTTGCTCCATGTATTTCACATTTCTCAATGTCACCAATATGAGTTGCCGAATATCCAATCGATTTGGATTTTTTTGTCAATATTCCTTCTATCTCGTTTGTACACACGGCATGCTATACATTTCCAGTTTACGCTGATCCTGCACTGTACGGAAATTCTATAGAAATCCTATTAAATGCATAGCTTGATGTGTAGCCGTGTGTATGTATAACTATGTCTCGTTTTTAGGCATAACAATAAATGAAACTTTAACAATACACTTAGGCAGTTGAAATCAGTGAACGGCTCCGTGGGTAAAATGTTTTTTGTCACATTACGCTTGCACCCTGATCGCTTGTCGCTTATCGCTTGCACAGCGGCTATTTCTTTCATCGGCTCGTAAGCGATTAATATTGTATGAATTAACGTATCTAGTATATACTGGTACATAGTAAACTACACGACAAAATGGCCGCCTTGTGGAAATACAAGAGAAAACGTTGATTGCGACAAGATCCGCTTTATTATTAAGACGTATATCACAGCCGTCGCCGATACAGGCGACTTAATGTTAGCTGTATCATTCCAACATATTTATTTATTTGCATTGAACGGGTTTTTTGTGTCATAAAATGAATGCTGTAGAATCAATAGAAATATTCGATCCTTGAAGAACGTTCAGCACTTGGTTTGGGTTATTTCATAATACCTCACGGGGGCGTCAATACAACCCTTGGAGGTTGTAAAAAAGAATCAGCTTACCGTCTCCAATTGAAATTCTGTAATCTGTTTACCTACTGATCGTGTATATATACAAGTTATAAAATCTGTTATATTTTCTTGCTAGCATGTGTTAGCTAAAAATCAATAATTCCCATGTATGTATATAATATCAAGTTAACATGCTTGTCACAACTAGCACATCTCTTCTAGTGACGCGCCAGAATGTGTTACGTGATCTGCAATGGCTCCTCCACCTCTGGCCCACATCCCGCTACCAAGCAATGATTATTATCGACATTATATCCATAATGACGTTTACACAACATGACATTGTTACGCAAAACGTCTTAGGGTTCTTGCAGACAAGCAGTGAAACTTGACTTGTCAACGAACAACTTTATTTACATTAGGAAGGCATTTTCAATTTTGAACGCGTATAAAAACTTCCTTGGCATATTTCCCAGACTAGGTACCTACGCAATATCTGCGCATACACGTATTGTTAAAGTCTCTGATATAGACACATATGGATGTAGATCATCATAAGATGAATAGGCACTAAGAATTGCTTTTTTTAAGATAAATATTAATAAATATTCCCATAAGTAAGTAAATAACAGTGATAGAAGTTATCGTAGTAACATTCGTGAAGTTAACTCAAAAACCACTAATCAGAACTTCGCCAAATGTAAATGTGACAAACCAAGGAAGATTTTTGTCAAATCGGTTTTTAAATGACAGAATCCTGCGGTAACAAACCTATAAAAAAAAACTACTGAATCCTAAACCTTCTTTTTTGAAGCGGGTCAAAAAAGGTGCTTAATTAACACAGTTTCTACGCGAAGCTTTTGCGTCTGCACTACCCATATATCTATAACCTCCACGTTACTTCGCAATCGACTACAATACGCACCGCGTCGTTCTCCATTGAATCAGCACTGTAAACAGAATGTAATGATAATCCTCGGGTTGTACATCACGCGTAATGCGATCTCGTCGACTTGTGCCGGACCCTCCCTGTTGAAACAACGCCGGTAAATCATCCGCGAGCACACAGGGCTGCCGGGCGTCCTGATATGTAGCGAGAGTAATCTTTGAATTAATCTAATAGATGCTCGCTTCATTATACTTCTTTAATATTTTCCCGAATTTCGGATAAATGCGTATTCTCATAATACATATTTAAATTCAAATTTACCTCAGATTCAAATTGCTTCAAAATTATTTCAGAATAAAATTGTGAGTTACTTAATAGTTCATCATACATGCTTGTAGGCCGTATATTGATGCAGTTTCACGCATTATATTCACTAAAAAATATTATAAAATATCAATCTTTATAAGTTTATTACACATTTACATACACAAAAAGAAATATTTATTACATTATTACCCAGGAACATAAAGTTGTCTAAGCCGTGCTCAATACGTCTGTGATATTGGCAACAGCCGCAAGACATAATTACAAAGTTGTCTAAGCGACTGTCGCGACCCGCAGTTACCCCGCAGTACTCCGCAGTACTCTGCACAGACGACCCTTTGCCCGAAGCCTAATATGTAAGGGCGATTACACACTGATGCATTTCAGTAATTTAAATTGGTTTTCCATGCGATTTCGCTTTTCACGGTAGATTACAGATGAGGAATGAATAGACTTATCGAATGTCTTCAAGTAGGCACAATAGTTACTTGGTGTGCTGGTTTGTTTTAGATTTGTGTGTTCTGTTACCTACCACACGAAGACTCTTAATAATCACAGCATCTATTTTCTGTGGCGGTATAGAATAAAAATATTTTTTGAAAAGGAAGTTGAACTTGATGGACTCTAACCGCGATTTCGCTCATTTAATTGGAACGTAGGTATAGTAAAGTGAATGATTTATCAGTTTCATTAAAAGCTAAATTCCTATATAAAGCTTGGACTTTACAATACATATTGCAGTGTCCTCTTATCACTTCAGCCTGATTACTAATAGTCTCACGGCAAAATTCAGTGGTAGCCCTACTAGGCGCGTAGTTCAATTGAGATGTCAGGCGGTGGCGGACCTCTGCGAGCCGCTGATTACACGCGTCGCGAATAGCATGCATCTCTGCACCGGTACTGGTGCCCTGGTACATCGCGTGGAGGAGGCATCCATTGCATGGCGTCGCCTGATAGGTCACTAACGGTCCGCATGTAGGAAAGATTGTGAAGGTAATTAATTATACGTTGTGAAAGTGTATCGCGAAATAATGACTAAAAAATCTTGAGATGTGACGTTACGATAAATAAGCAACCGTTTCGTTGGGTTATTTTGAAATTAAAGTATTATTTCTGAAATGTTACTCTAATAACTTTAATTGTAAACTCTATAATAACAAAGCACAGGTTATTGTTTTACTATGATAGGTCTCGACAAATGACCTGTCAGTAGGGATTGCAGCGCCTACAAATCTGGCTGCAAGTTAGCGTAACAATTCTGCACAATGTATGAACCCCGCGTATCGTTCATACATCCGCGTGCATTGTAAATAGCGCTCGATCGGCAAAAATTTTATGACGCGGACGTTCTCCCGCGGCCGCACGACAAATCTTCGCGCATCGCGACCTGCGGATCGGTGTTTGCGCAAACCCTACCCGAATTGTTATACACAATTAAACCGAATTCGATACACTTATTGGAAATGTTATAAAGTAAATAAGTCGTACCACGACTCATGTTGTTTTGATACTTGATGTGGTTCATCTCGGTGCTGAATCCGTCACAAAACAGTTTTCTTCACTACATTCGGATTGATGGTGTAAAATCTTTACTTTTATTGCTTTCCGCTAAACAAGCGACGACAAAAAGTACATTACTTTATGTTTCTCTCCTAGAGCTGACACAAAACCATGAAAGTTATTGTCAAACTGCACATAAATATCGTAACGAGTCCGAACAAGACTTGATTAATTAATAAATAAATAAAGTTAACGGAGTTGGAATTAAACGAAATTGTGTATAATTTACATTTCAAATGTTATAGCTGTATCTTATTCGACTGCGCGACTAATCGCTAACAAACCACGCGTTGCACAACTACGTTGAATAAATCAACATCCAGTTGGCGATACATAATACATAATTGAACAATTACTACTAAATGGCTTATAAGTTAGGTTTAACTTTATATCACGGGTTGCAGTTCATTATTATTTGTACTATTTTCGTAATTATAGTGATAAGCACGCCACCCATGTAGGTTTTAGAGCCCGTACTTACTATGAGTAGTGGATACAGTGGTGATCATTTTTGTGGAGATGAAGTATATTAAATTGTTTTATTTTATTTTATTTATTAGGAAAAACCAACAATTACACACTATACATGGTTAACAATAGCTTATAATTTAGGTTTATCAGTGCGTAATCAACTACGTTATCCAAATTTTACATATTCGAATTGCAAAGAAGAGCACTAGTACAACACTAATAATTAATCATGAAAATTAATAAATCTTATTCTTCTAATACTAACATTTATGCGGGTCTCCCTTGTTTCATCAAAAAAAAAAAATATAAACTATCACTTCCCAAACAATTTGCCGTATAATTTAATTTGCCAAATTATAACTTAGCAAATAAACTGTTCACGAATCATCGTAACGCAAACCTAATGTTTGGCAAGTGAACGTTTAAACAATAACTTACATACTTTTACCAATTTTAATGTAGCCAAATATTTCAGTTGGTTTAACAAATTTTACGCAAAATAAAGTAAGCCAAATATTTTGTATCGTCAGTTTTCAATTTACCATTTCTATTCAGTCAACGACCACGTTTTATTACAAGGGTGACAAAAATTGTTTCTGGCACACGCCAGCCGCTGCCACGGCACGCTCGCTTCGCTCGCTCGGCTCGTGCATTGTGTGGTCACAGTTCTAACCTAATCTAACCTCCAGTTCTGGTAGCAGTTCGCTTTTCGTTCGTCGTTCGTAACCATTGACCATTGACCAGCTAACATTGAGATTATACTATCGGGTGAACCGTCACAAAAAAAGAAAAATATGTATTTGGATAAAGACGACAGGATTAATCGAATTCAGCACAAGTCTGAGTACTCTCAAATAAAATGACCATTGCAAAAAAAAATGTTAGATACAAATATTTCGTATCAAGTAAATGATTATATTAAAATAAGAGTGCATATTAAATTATATATTTCCCAAAAAATCTTATTTTGGTCTTTATATATTTTTTCATAACAAATCATTAGACTAAATGTTGTCTAAAGATTGTTTGCTGTAATACACCATTTCATTAAAAACCAAATGCCTTAATGACATTATGCTTGGTAATATTCTGCCGAGTAAAAATATGACCAAATGAAAATGCGCATACTAAAATCATTCCAAATATTGCATTGGTATAAAAAAGGTTGTTTGGTTAATGACATTTTGGCAAAATCATTGTAGCAAAACGGCAGGATCCCCATTTATGCACATCATTGATAATACGGTTAATCTCCTGTTTTTTCGATCATTTTAAGTAGATCAATGCGAATTATGTTAGCTGTCAGAGAAAAGAAATCGAATTCTGAAAAAAGAGTATTATAATTTTTTGCTAAGCTTCGAAGAGGTGCGCGGACTCTCGCGTTGATGCGACAAGAGGAAACTGCAAATAGCGGGCGTCCTCGCACCCCACGCCGCATAACGGTTCTAGGTACTTTATAGCACAATTTGTTTGTCAACTCTGAGCAGTCATATTTGTTATTACACAGGTCATAGAGAAATTTAGTTTCAAAAAAATGTATCTATTCTATGTACTAGTTAATTTATAATATTTCAATAAATTAACGTAGGATGTTCGGAAGCAATGAAAATGTGTGGCTTTAAGTAATTTTATGTTGAACGATTTCCAGATTTTCTATATATTTTTTGTTCCAGGTGTTCCATACTACTACAGCATACTCTAACTGTGATCTAACCAAAGATTTGTATTAAAAAAAAAACAACTGATTTCCAAAAAAAAAAAACTAAAAAGTGATAAATAACTTTAATTTCGGAAGGCGGTGACTTTGGATATGTATTTTAATTTTTTGTCACCGCCTTCCGAAATTAAAGTTATTTTTCACTTTTTCAATTTTTCACCCCTTCAAAGCGTCCCGGCGTGATGTTATGTTACGAAGTGGTGTAAACAATATACAGACATGAGATTTCTGCAATTCCAGTCCATTTGCTATCATTTATTGAGGAGTTCCGTTGCCTATCTCCGAAGTTCTTCATTAGATCTTCACCAAATTGAAATAAGACCACTCCTAGAAAGTACTCTTCCAAAAACTATCCAAATCGCTTCAGTGGGCCTATAAAATTTGAAGTGTTCTCTCTATTTCTCCAGGATCCCATCATCAGATCCAGACTTGATGATCATGGGACCACTTGGGAAGTATACCCTTTCAAACAAAAAAAAAATAATCCAAATCGGTACAGCCATATTCGAGTAATCGGGGAACATACATAAAATAAAATTAAAAAAAAAGGTTCCAACTAATTGAGAACCTCCTCTTTTTGGAAGTCGGTTAATGAGTGTACGTGCAAGTACGTTTAAAATTGGTCATGCATCTCCTCACAAATCTATACATGCGAAACGCGTTACTAAAAATGTTATCAATGTGTTGATCCAGGTAAAGTTTACCCCAAGGTCCCTGATTACAGTGACTCTATGCAACGAGGTATTATTTAGGTTATATGTGTGAGTTATAATATTTTTATTTTTGGTGAATGTTATAGAAGAGGACTTTAGGATATTTAATGTCAACTTATTTTTGATACAATATGCCGCCGGGAATCTATCTAAATCGCCTTGGAATAAAATACAATCAGTTTTATTTTGAACTTTTGACATCCTGACTGCCTTCGTTGCATATAATATCTGGATGACCGAGCTTTGCTCAGTTTAATTTTTTTGGTTTGACGTTTTCTAAAATTGAAACCTAGTTAGATCGACTTATCGCCCCCAAAACCCCCTGCGTACTAAATTTCATGAAAATCGTTGGAGCCGTTTCCGAGATTCAGATTATATAGGGTGACTGGTAATTAGTGACCGATATTTAAACACATGATTGGACTCATCATAACAAATAACTTTCCCAAAATAACTTTTTTTTTAATTATTTAACTAGCGCATGTCCCCAATCACCCCAATAGAATATTGAATACCTAACAACAATAATACACCATCAGCTGTAATTTAATTTAGTTACCTACAAACAAAAAACATAATCCACTTTTACCCATGCATTATTCTTTTGACATTAATTTAACCACCGTACGGACCACGCGCGTGCTTGACCCCGGGGTCAAGCGACTCACAGCTGATAACACGATTTGCTCGTTTAAAGGTATTAGATAAATAAATGGTATTTAGAGACTAATACCAGAAATGATCACCCTTTGGGAGACAATTTTATGATGTTGTTGTTATGTGATTTTGCTAAGTAAATGAGCCTACATTAATTCAACCAATCAATTAATGAGATCCCAATGCAAGTACTGACAATGATCATAATTTCTTAAGCCATCATTTTCAGCCTTTCTGCTGTACACACAGGAATGTATAGGCTACACATGTGGTGTGTGCACAGACGGTCGGAACAAACAATCGCTGCGAAGTGGCGGCGAGTTTGTTTAGCTCAAACTTTGTTACATTATGTATACGTACACCGTAATTGAATTGTCTGACAAATATTTGAGTCTATACACATATGTACATATGACTCTATATTCAATGAAAATGAAGCGAATCGTCGTACATTAGGAAAAACAACTTAAGCTTAAAATATTTGTGAAACATAATTTTCTTTCATTCGTAAATAAATAAAAGTTAATTTGCTTAGTTCAATATAAACTAGCTGCTTATGAACAAACTTTGTGAAGTTGGTGAAACGTAAACCATACCTAATGTTGCTCGTTTCAGCGTCTTATTGTGTAACTTATGTGTTGTTTATTGCATTGTTCTAGCCACTTTGCGACTTCTTAATTAGTTTATGTAAACAATGCAACATTTTCACCGTTTAATTGGGACATTTTTAAGGAAGAACGGAATTAACAAAGGCAGCCACTACACAAGCCTGTAAAACTTGTAAGTATGTATCACAACATTTTTGCCTGAAAGAAACTGATGTGCCATCTATAAATGTTTCTCTTAACAGTATTTCAACCTAAAAATACATTCATGGAGATACACCTACCAACAGCATTATAGCACGTGAATACTAAGCAAGCTTTCAGTGTTATTAAGTCTCCTATATTTAAGGCCCATACCAACACGTTGAACTACTTGGTATGAGCCGCCCCGTCCGCACGGCTCATCCGCGGCAGGAGTGCGTATTCCCCGCGTGTTTGCGAGTCGGGCGGTAACCCGATCAACGCAACGCAAACGCTATTAGCGTGATGGAGTTGACCGCGCGCCCCTAGCCTTTGGTCTGGCTTTCTTCGTCACAACTTTTTATTAAATTTTTAACGTCACTGTGTCGCTTCAATTTCATACAAAAACAGTAAAAAAGACATGAAACAGTTTGTAATTTTAAAAAATCATGTGGAAATTATAATATGTATCTAGGTAAATGTAAAATACTAAAACCGCAGCTTCTCATTCTTAGAAATAGCCATTTAAAATTAACAGTGTCGAACAGGACCAGTCAAACAACTCTGGCCCTTGGTACTGCCGCACCGAGCTCCCGGTATTATCAGTGATTATACAAAATGCACATGCCACGCGGGGCAGCGTCGCAGATGACGGGTGCCCCCTCAACAATCTTAAGACAACACATAAAAGTTGTTTAGATTGACAAAATCCTTTCCACCAGTCGCAAGGGTGTAAATTGTTTACTGGTTGCCAAATTATTTCATTGGCCCAAAAACCACTTCTTTGTTGGTATACAGCGAAGTTTGCCATTATTTCACATGTGTTTTTTTCGATAATGTTAACAAGCTTAGCTATATACCTACTGGGACACTTGGAAAAACTCTGTGTCATTTAAGGGTTTGTAATGTGGGCTTATGGAATTGTAGAACCTAGGATTGAGCAAATACGCGGCCAAATTAATAGGCTGAATACAAAATAATCTGCGATCTTCAATATAGTTGAAAATGGCATCTTTATTATCAGCAGTTATATGTACATCAGCAAAACAGTCATTCGGACACACAATATTCTCAATTTGTTTCTTGATTTTTTTAAATGATGCCGTTACTTCCGAAATTAATCCTTTATCAGATTCCAAATTTTGTATTGCTTCAGCTATAGGGAGTAACATCTCTTCCATAACTTTTAATCTTGACCAAAATGAGTCTGACAGTATAATTTGTTTTACATTACTATCAATTTGGATATCTTGACTGATTACCAAAGCTGATTAAGCGTCGCGATTTGCATAAATTGAAAGTCAGAGTAACCCCCGGCCATCTCATCATCATCATCAGGCAACTGAGGGAACACGGGTGGGTTTTAGTCAGTAAAAGTCTGACACGCCCACCCGCTCCGCCCAGAGCGGGAGAAGTTATTTGATGATTTCCCACCCAGAAAAAAAAAAAAAAAAACCCCGCCCATCTTGTTTTACTTGGAAGTTTCAAAGTCGAATATTGACTTCCGTACTTTTCTTTTTATTCCTTCAAATGTGGCTAAGCAAACATGTCTTTTAGTTATATCTTTTATAATTTTCTTGCATTCTTCATAAAAACACTTGAAATTCTCGATTCTCATGATATCTTTAAATAATAAATTTAGTCCATGGGCAGCACAGCCGATGCAATCGATAGGTGGATGCAAAGTCTGAAGTTGCCTCCACGCTGCACGCATGTTACTTGCCTTATCAGTAATAATGGCAACCAATTTTGGTGGCCGCAACGCAAATAACATCGAACTAAACCTCCGGTTACGCTAGTCTATGTAATCCTGTAGCATACGAGCCGCAACAGAGATAGATCAGTAATCAGGACGTAATGGCGGTCATCAGCAGCCCTATCTTCATCAACACAATTAAAACAGTATCTAATTGTGCCGCTGTAGGGCCGCGGTCCGATTGCACACGTTTTTTGTAGATAAAGCCCGGGTAGTAATTAGGCGGGGCAATATTTCACGCCTAACACCCGATACGGCCGAGTTATGTGACCGCTATCGCTTCTGGCTGAATGGCGCAAGTTACAAGCTTGGTGTGACACATATTATTTCATTATTTAATCCGCCAAATTCTAGATTAGATTCAAAATTGCCAACTACAAAAGGAATAACGTTTCAACTTCTACGCAAAGGCACGACATGTAGGTATTTTCTCTGTATAAATGGGCTCTCTCCTTTTATTTTATATAAATTATGTTTTAACATCGTTAATTATTACGTAATTAGCCAACAGGTCCGAAAAGGGCTTTGCAGCATTAGCAAGCACCTACCTTGACACGTTCTCTTTTTCTTAATATAAAATGAACATGCAACTGCTCATTCCGTTTAACTTTTCGGTCATTCGGTAGGCGAGTGATAGAAGCCATGTGCTGAAACTCAGCAACCATAAATTGGTTCACTGATAAATAAATGAATTTTTGACTAATTTTGTGTTCAGGCGTTCTGTCTAGTGAAAGATCCCAATGAAAGACAAAAATGAACAAAAAGTGAAGCTCTTGATACCTGCTTTGGCGAGCCACCGCTCATCACTTGCACGTACCGTTTTGTCCGTTTAGCTGTGATCGCGCTGCAACTGATCTGTGGCCCGCAATACCAATTGATTCATCTCCCCTGCGCACCACTGGCACCGCCACAGAATGCATAGGTACAGAAGGCTGATTCAACAAAACGGGCTAAAATCGGTGCACGTACCATTGCGGCGATCTCAAACTAAGTATGTCAAACTAATGCCAGTCGTAAGTACAGATGCACTCGCTGGAGATAGCGTAGTGAGCTTTCGTTCTTTCAACGAAGCTAACCTTCTGTATGTATCTATTCTGTGGCTCCGCGCTGCCCTCGCTACGATTGCTATGAGTTGCCATATATTGTATTAAATGAAGCACTACTAACTCGGATTGACGGCGATTACCTCAGCACTGTACTGTATTAACTTGAATTAATGCTAATGTGTCTATAGCTCTAAATGTGCACATTGAGTTTAGTGACCTGTCAATCCCGGCTAATGAGATAGCAATAATACATTTTCTATTGTGTGGGCACGCATGCGTGCCCTCCCATGCGTAATGTGGTTGTCCTAAGTTACTGCAAAAAGCTTAAGGTGTTTGCGGTTGATTTAACTTCGAATAGCTTCCATAGCGAAATATGATTTGGAAGCAGACGTTTAAGTAACAAGAAGGTAGCTATTCCATGCACTACTAGTAAATATGAAATGCTCCTCATATTCCTGCAGAGAAGTTACCTGTTCTACAAACTAAACGGCCAACTTGGGACCTATATTACTCACTACTGTAAACTTCCACTGCATTATACTCCATAATGTTTACCGAACATAGGTATACCCATCTCTATCGTTATACAGGTACACGCATCACTACCGTAATCTTCCTTTATACATAAAATGTGTTCTTTTTCTTTTCACCACAAAGTAATAATGGAAAAATCGTTTTGGCTCGCGTCGTCAAAGAGACGTCACCGTCGTTCTGCGAATGGGATGGTTTATATCCCGGGATTGTATGAACTGCTGATTCAGTAACATTCAGTGGAGACTCATATTCATACAGGAGGTGGTTTTATGTCCGACTGAATGGACGGCAGAGTACAAGAAGTGCTTATGAAGAGGGCTCGTGTCGCCTCTCGCGCCAACAATGAAGGATCTAGT
Organism: Polymixis lichenea; assembly: GCA_949091785.1. Taxonomy (NCBI): domain Eukaryota; kingdom Metazoa; phylum Arthropoda; class Insecta; order Lepidoptera; family Noctuidae; genus Polymixis; species Polymixis lichenea. The sequence goes on from OX420944.1 coordinate 23,885,098, forward strand.
CGTTGGTCGCTCCGAGTGAAGGTATCTCTTGTATATCAACCAAGTAACGCATGCAATAACAAGTAGTGACAGCATAATCTTTTTATGTAGGTACATCAAATAACTTATTTTATACTAAAAGCGTGTAGGAAAATAACAACAAAAATAATAAAAAGAAGCGGGCTAGATATTACCACTAAAGATGCCAACTTATCGCTTTTTCCATTCTGTAATATTTTCTGTTTACGAAATATGAAAAACATCTGACAGATCTCAGTATTTTTTTCTTTACTTTCTGATCAGATTTAGAATAACACCTTGTTTCAATTTGCTTCAGTAAAATAAAGACTGAAACGTTTCGCTTCAAGCCTCTTACACTAACTTCCCACGAGCGAGCGTTGTTTTACTTCCTCGACACCCTGTAACAACCTGCTATTTCATTGTATTCGAGCAATATAATAAGACATTCAGGGATAAATTTTATAATACAGAGCACATTCTAGTTCGTACATTTTCGGATAAGGTAATATCAGAATTAATTAGGCAAACATTTTGATAAAGAGATACTGTACGGGTACAGGCGTAACGGTACCTTCCAACTAGGTAGGTACGTAAGTCTGGCGCTAGCTAGGCAATACGGTTTATTTCTAATTGAACTTTAGATAAAACGATCACATTTATCTAATCTAGCTCAGTCGAAATGGTTAAAAGCAATTTGCGAGCCGTTTATGGAGCTAAGTGTTGCTAAATAGAACATTTGTTAGTGGCGGTGGAAACGTAACTCTAGTCTATTGTTTCAAGCGCTTGAAGTTATTGCCGCCGCACTACATAATACCTGCGCAGGAATTTGAAAACATGCTTACAGACCTGTGTTCCCTCTAAACGATGGTATGATTCCTTTTAAACGATATTAGCTCAAAAAACAACAATGGCGTGCCCTACCTGTTAAACCGTCACATCACCACTTCCCCTCCTAAAGTAAAAGCGAGCACAAGCGACACACAATTACGGACTCTCGCTAATTGTAACATAATCGTGCTTATCCCTACTGGTGTGTCACCACCGTCCGGTCGTCATCCGGTCGCTGTCCGGTCGCCGTCCGCCCGCCAACGTCCGAATGAATATAATTTTTCCGAGCGTCCGACCAGTGGACGGGGCCGCATAAAACTTTATTGACATTAAATCTTGATTCGGAGTGACATGGCGAGCCGCGGGGCCGGGGCCCCGGCCGCCGGGCCCCGGGCAGCGGACCACGCATGCCGCAACGTATTTGCATGTGACCATGTTACTGTATACAAATAGTTTTTGTTTCGGGATTGGCTCCCGGAAAACAGATTAAAATGGCTACAAGTTGGTTGATTTAACGAGGACTGCACATAATTCCAGTCCATCATCATTACGAACGGTAGTATCAACACAGTGGTATCAACATGAAACGCGTCTGCGTTATCCTGTATGGTGTGCGATCCCGTATCGTGGACGGACGGTTACTTTGCAAGGGTGGAGTAATTCGAACCCAGAAAATAAGAGAAATAATATCATTCTGACAGTTTGTAATCATATTAAAACTCTAAGTGAAATGGCAAAACGGGTAAGAAATTAAGTATCTATGGAAAATCGTGTAAAGCAAACGAAAACTAAAAATTGGTGTTATGTCATAATACACGTCGGTTAAACTCGTTATTGGTAGAAAAAGAACAGTAAGTACTTAGTACGGATATAATTTATCGGATAGTACGTGAACACTCGGCCGCAGACGCCGCAGTCTGCTCGTTCAAATAAAATCTATTCGCTCGCGGTTACATCGCCCACGTAGAAGTGGGTGCCGCCTCACCGACTACATTTATTAAATTCTTCAGGATTTTTAATTTATTAGAAAACTGAGGGGTGAATTATCATATCTGTTAAGTTATTTACGACGACGCGTTGGTCATTTGATTCCGGGTCACGTACCGATTAATAGAGCTCAGCAGCCCTGGAGCCCCGCGGCCTCCTGCGAGCCGGGAGCCGGCGCCGGCAGCCGGAGCGTGCCGCTACGGATCCCACCAAATTAATCGACGCACTTTAGAGCTATTTAACATTATAATTGGGCTTGTCACAACGGTTTACTTGAACGGCGTTAAACTCATTCCGAAGGCTTTGCAGTAAAGCGTCCATTTGTAATAGTAATTACAGCCATTTGAAACAACTTATTTAGCACTTACAGTAACTGGTTTGCTATGAATACATTAGTAAAAGATACTATCAATCGTAACGCTTACTTGAGTCGTGTTAGTTAATTTAGAATTATTGTTTTCTATTTCACAAACTAACTTCGAACGAGGTCGACGTAATATATGGTAACAGAGACATTTAATTTTAAACCTCTTTGAAAGAAACCATAATCTCCATCAGGAAATCTTTTACATTATGCGACAAAAATGTGTTTTTAAAGTTCATCCGCGTGAATAAGAGATTAAACGAGTAGCGCACGTGAATAGCGCTATAATGATCAGATAGTCGGCACTGTGGGGGCACCGCAACGTCGCCAGGCGGTGCCGTGCCGGTGCCGGACTGGGCCGGGCCAGGCCGAGTCCGCGCCGGATTAGCTATGTTCACATGGAGACGTGCAGTACTATTAACTTTGCGGGAAGTTGACGTGTTTCTATGTGTGGTACACACAGCTGTGTGATAGACACGGGAAGCTATACTGATTTCTACACATGGTCAGATTTCTTGAAGCAGGTAACGTCTTCTTAAAAAGCTTTTCCTTTATTGACCGCTTAATGGACCGTTTGAAAGTACCTCGTTTATTGAAATTGAAATTAATAATACAGTCTAACTGCACCTTAAATAAACTATATTTCCTTTTTTCGTTTTCAAACTCATAATTTTTTCTTCAGCTGTTTAGTTCTCACAGAAAGACTAAATCATCTCGGAGTACATAAACAAACTATCGCCCCAAACTAATTTATTCATACATTCGGCGTATTATCATCTGTTTCTTTCCAAAGAAACTGGGCAACGAAAATATAACTATTTCGACCTCTGTTTTAGTTTCTAAGTAGGTATTCTTATTAAGTACAAATGAAAACTATGAATAAACATCTTGTGAATCAAAAAAGCAAAAGATTACAATATCGTTTTCTATAAACCATGTTAAATCAAGTTCAATCAAAATGTAAGATTTTATCGTCAGTTTTTTATGCCCTAGGAACAGACTAAACCTTCTTGTGCCAACCGACCCACGTGCCGACACTCCCGTCACCCACGCAGACAAGTTGTAACGTTAGACTTGATTGACATTGATAACCCGTGATTGATTTGATTGATTGGAGATAATGCCGCCTAATTTATTGTTTCCTTTGCTGCAGCGTTTATGATCGTGTCGCAAGTTTTGCTATGATCGTGTCATGTTTAAGGCCGAAATTTATAAAAGTGTGTTTAATTTGTATCCGATGTACTGATAAAACACCGTTTTCTTATCCATACTTTTTCTACCAGTGAATCCGAATAATGCAAAACGGACAAGTTTACAAACGGCAGAAATGTCGGAATGTTCGCGGAACAAAAGTTTATGATCAGTGACCGACAACAACAGGAAACGCATCGCGCGGGTGACTGGGAGCGATGGGATAAAATATAGCCTCTCTGTAATATATGCGCGCGATAAAAATATCAGCAGTCCACCGATGCGCTGACAAATCGCGAGCAGCCGATAACTTTTACTACTTTCCCTGCTATTCTGGTCAGGTAAAGATGATGACAGAAGGACCAAGCCCTACAACATTTTATAAGAAAGGAGCTGAAAGAAAGATACTGAACCTCTAGGTAAGTGTCAATCGCATTGCCAAACAGTGTTGAATTGCTAAAATATCAAATATGGGTATCAAATACAGGTATGTGACGGAGGTCGTACTATAATTATAGAAAGACTTCTCGTGGCGTGAATGGCAACGAGGAATGCCGGCCGACCGCCCTTTTCGCTGCGAGCGATTAATAATTTCAAATCTGTGATATCTCTATCTTCTATTTAATGACTTTGCAGATCAAAATTGATGCTCTTTACAGTACTGTACAGGGCAATTTTCATCTACATTAAATGCACAACGTATATAACGTATTTACGGATTAATACTGTAATGCTTAAAAAAGCTTCGTAAATATATTTTTTTGTATTTAAATGTAAAAGATAAAAATGTTTACTATACTTGATAGACATATATCTCTACTATCGCGAAATTCTCTGTAGACCTTTTTAAGACATACAGACAAACAGAAAGTCGAAAACAGGGACATACTTCATACTATTTAGGGAAGTTGCCGTCGATAACGGTATACTATACCTGTTTTCCTCCACCAATTTCACCAGAATACACGGTTTTCCACACCAGATTAATCTATGCATTTAGGTAATGGAACTACTACTTTTACTGTTGTTCCAGGTATATAGAAGAAACAAAAATGAACCACGCTAGTTGTCTCTTTGCTTTGTAGCGACACTTTAGCTCGGTATCTCCTAGATTTCTGGTAATCATTCGTTACATCTAGTGGTCCTTCTGTCCAACTACTTACTTGATGTCAACCAGCAATATATTATAATTCGGCTCCGGTGGGATGCGCCGATAAATTCTGGCGGCGCGTCGCCTGCACCTCATCCATTCATTCGTTCATCCCGGTCGCTGCGTACCGCGCGCCGTCACAACCACCTTGTTCATTCATTCATAACCGGTCGAGGTTGGTTGAGGGAAACTCAAAAATCATGTCGCAGTGACGCAGTGTCACTGCGACATGATTTTTGAGTTACCTTCGAGTGTGTCGCAGTTTAAAATGCTTCACTGCTATTAATGTTCATATTAGTTCGTAGCTTTATCTGTTCGATCTAAAGTCAAAGAAAATCGTCATAAAAGTTTAGAAAGAAGAATGTAATAGTTTCATTTCCTATCATATCGCTTGCTGATTTGGAGCCTGAGCAAAAACAAACAAGCGGTGGCAACAACATCCATAAATGGTTTTAAATAAAATACAAACCAAAGCCCTTCCCGCGTAGTTCACGTGAACACGCACAATTAGCGGAGTGCATATAAAGTGAGCTAATCTCGCGGCTGCAATCAAAATAATTCCCCCAGCTTGTCCTCTCCATATCTCAAATGCCAATTAAAGCAAATTACAAGATTCTGTTGACATTTGCAGTCAATAAACGTAGCTCAACAACAACCCTGTATTCACAAATCAAGTGACACAACTCGTAACATAAGTAAGTACCTACTTGCTTACGGCTCATTTCAATGTACCTAATTTGCCTATAATATTAACGAATCAGTGTTGCGGAATATCTTTATAATCATTAAATTCATACTAAATGACGAAGAAAAAATAGTACTTGTGCATTTAAATTAAATAGGTACAAGAGGAATCAGTAAACATTTTCTTATGAACAAAAAAGTGCAAAATGAAAAAAAATGCAGAAGTTTCACTACGGTAGGCTCGTTAATTCAGACATAGTACCGACAAGCTAGGTTACGGACTACTAGCTGTCTGATTATGATAATGCAGACAAGACCCCAGCTTATAAATGTGGTTTATTCTATAAATACCATTGTGAAACTTAGCTGAAATTAGCTGTCATTGCACATTGACAGCTTGATTCAAGCTCACTTCATCTAAAGTTTTCACGGCGAGAGTTTTGCAGAGAAGACCGACTGATAACCATGTGAGTTCGGCCCGCGGCACAGTGGAACGAATGTATGGGAGCGGTTGGACGTAGACATGTCCGAAAAAAAAGAGTAAAATTATGCCAAACTAATGATGCCATCTTATTCGATTACTTAATGCCTTCATAACTTGTGGTGATGAATTTCTTCATAACTCCCATATTTCGGGAGTAATTTGAGAAAATGTGAAATTTTACTATGAAAATGAGTGTATCGAGCTCTCTCCCTCCTGATTCCGGGCTTGTTTCAAGTAGCGGTCTCTAATATCATAATGCTAATACTAAGAGCTATATTTAATACTAAGACACATAGTGCGCCAAATGTGCACTTTCTGGGATAAAGAGTGATGTTTATTTTATAACACAAATTTTTTATTTTTTGTTTATTTTGTTGATTAAAACCGTTTTTCTAAAGGTTTACCTTATTACAATAACATTTCTGAGCAGCCAATTAGAGAAGATATAAGCTAATTAGGATATATAATTAGGGACTTAAGGTTTACATATAAAACTGATGCACTAATGATTACTGATAAGAACATTGCTATTATTTAATTACTAAATGGCTCTTAATACACTAATTTAGCATGCATCATTTACTAATTATCACAATAACTAATTACCTTGCAATATTTAACAAAGGATACCTGGGATACCTGGATTTTATATAAATAGGTCACTATTAGTAACTTTAAAATCAGTGTTGATTTACACCTCGTTGTATCCAAGCTAATCTCGCAATGTATTTTCCAAATTTTAATACAAATCTTGATATTCACGTTGCTTTATGCGCACGCGCACATAAAGATTTACGCGACTTTAACTATTTGTTCAGTGTTTTAAAAGATAACAGTTGTGTTCAGTTATGTGAAAGTGCTGAAACAAGTTTAAAAGACTGGTGTCGTCGATTTTGCTACCGCATTTATGCAAAATGGACACAGTCTGGAAGAAGCACAGATAAGTTTCGGAAGAAACATGAGATTTGGCTACAGGCTGCAATTCAATGGCCGGAATTACAGAATGAAAATATGGAACCTTCTACAGAAAATATAAGTGACGTCATCGAGCCCATAATTTCTCCTGCTAAATCTGATGCTTCAACTTGTACACATCCTAGTCCTCGTAAATCTTTTGAGGACCTTAGTAACCGGCAAAAAAGAAGACGCACTGAAGATAGTCTTTCATGCAGCAGTAGCAGCGCTGAAATTATGTTTTCGGCCGAAAGGGCGCTTCAAAAGGCAGGACAAAGCGATACAGCTTATGTTATGAAATACTTGACGGAGAATCCAGAAGAGGCCTCAAAAATCAAAGCCTTCATTGAAGGTAAATCAATTCAGGTACGGGAAATATCCCCTTTGAAGGCATTGGCTCTTTATGTATCGATGAACTTATCGAAATGGCGCTATAACACTCTTCGGGATTTCAACACTCAAGAAGGAGCTCTTCAATACCCGAGTTACTACATGTTGGTTAAAGAAAAAATTAAGTGCTATCCGGCCAAAGAAGATCTCACAGTTACAGAGAGCTCTGCAAAAATCAAATTACAAGCCTTGATGGATTTAACCTCAAGAAGACTTATTAGGTCGTTAGAAACCCCTGTTGATCCCAATCAACAGCTCGTATTGACCAGCAAATGGGGTTTTGACGGATCATCTAGCCAAAGCATTTATCATCAAAGGACGAGTGAAGATGAGCAAATCGATCTTGCTAGTAATTTTATGATTAGTCTTGTACCACTGCGGCTCGTCTCAAAAGGTGTAACAATTTGGGAAAACGAGCGACCATCTTCCACTTCATTTTGCCGGCCAATATTGTTTAAGTTTATAAAGGAAACCAAAGAAAATGTGCAGAGAGAGATGGCTGAAATCGAAGCAGAGATTGAAGCCTTAACTCCATCCACCATCACTGATGGAATTAGTGTCAAACACCAACTGCTGTTGACAATGATTGATGGTAAAATTCATTCCATTATATCCAATACAGCAGCTTCAGTGTGTGACATATGCAAGGCTTGTCCTAAAGAAATGAATAATTTAGAGTTAATCAAAGATAAACACGCAAACGAGGACATGTATAAATATAGCTTAAGCACCCTTCACGCTTGGATTCGCTCAATGGAATGCTTATTACACATTTCCTACAAATTAGACATAAAATCATGGCAAGTAAGGGGTGATATAGCAAAAAGGCAAGTTGATGACAGGAAGAAAAGAGTTCAAGAGGCTGTAAGAAGAGAAACGGGCTTACTTCTCGATGTTGTGAAACAAGGCAGTGGATCCACCAACAATGGCAACTCGGCAAGGAGATTTTTTGAAAACTACACTAAATCTGCTGAACTGACCGGAATAGATGCTATGCTTTTAAGAAAAATCTGTGTGATCTTGCAGTGTATTTCATCAGGAGAGAAGATCAACGTAACTAAATTCCGAGAGTTCTGCTTTGATACTGCTAAGCTTTACGTGGAGTTATACCCATGGTATTATATGCCTTCTTCACTTCATAAAATTTTAATGCATGGGCCAGACATAGTTCAGAACATGTCAATTGTGCCCATTGGTTTTCTATCCGAAGAGGCATCTGAGGCTAGAAATAAAGATTTTAGAAAATATAGAGAGGGGCATTCTCGAAAGCATAGCAGTATCTCATGCAATGAAGATATTATGCACAATCTTTTACTGTCTTCTGATCCACTTGTTACAAGTATCCGTCCAAAAGGAAATAAGTTTGTAAAAAAATCTTCTTTTAAGGAATTTTATGAGCTTACGGATTCTGAGAAAAGTGATATCGAATTTGTTAACATAAATGATTTAGCGGACATCGATTCTGAATTTGAATTAATTGATGATGATGATGATGACGAAGATAATTAAATGATGTTATTGTTTTAAAATGTGTAACTTAGTAAATTAGAGCTTACATCTTAATTATTTATTGTACTTTTAATGAAACTAGGTAATTTATTATCAACTTACTTAAAAGTCATACTCTCATCAGTTCTTGTGAATATTTTTGTTAATATATATTTCTGTATATATATATAATATATTTATAGACCTCTTAATAAGTCTGTCTGCGGTTTAAAGTAAATACAAATGGGGAAAAAACGTTTTTTTTTTTAAATTTTCATTTCCTTTTATCCCAGAAAGTGCACATTTGGCGCACTATGTGTCTTAGTATTAAATATAGCTCTTAGTAATAGCATTACGATATTAGAGACCGCTACTTGAAACAAGCCCGGAATCAGGAGGGAGAGAGCTCGATACACTCATTTTCATAGTAAAATTTCACATTTTCTCAAATTACTCCCGAAATATGGGAGTTATGAAGAAATTCATCACGACAATTTATGAAGGCATTAAGTAATCGAATAAGATGGCATCATTAGTTTGTCATAATTTTACTCTTATTTTTCGGACATGTCTACGTCCAACCGCTCCCATACATTCGTTCCACTGTGCGCGGGTGCGCTGTTACTGCTCACAACTCATATGACGCGTGCCGTAGCGCTCCATTACAATCATGGTGATGGGAATAATCCATAGGTACGCCGCGAACTCACGCATTCGCTCAGACGTGACTGCGGAGGATTTTGTAAATACAAGTTAGGTATATGTGTATTGCATACGTATTGCTCATTTACAAGAACTCACATAGTAGACAAATGCATTTTTTGTTATTTCGTTGTGTTTGTGAATTCTATAAAATGTTCTTACAAGGAGATTCTCTCCGTTTCTGAAGTATATTTTAACATGTAACATCGCCTATATCTACATACAGAATTTACTTACTAATCTGAAGTCACAAGTAGAGGGAAACTAAGAACGGAAACTATATTTTGAACATTAAAAATACTTTAAACATAAGTAAAAATTAAATCGTGCAGGCAAATAGTTAGCTTCCCTTTTCCTCGACTACGACAATATTCACCCTTCCCTCAAGCTTACGACGATTGGGAGTTTACGACGTGTACGGGATATTAAGCAGCTGATACATTCCACATACATTTCTTTTTACCCTCAGATCACAGAGCAGGAAATCATTTCAATACTATGAATATTTTATACGTGGAGAGCACAAGACTTTCTTGGTTTGTTGAAATGTAATTATGTAATTGACTTGAACAAAGAGGAAGTGGTGAAGCGATTATAACGAAAGTGTTCAATTCTATCAACACAAATGAAGTGAGGACAGCAGATAAAAACATTTAATTAAATTACTCTCTATATAAATATAACACTATTTATGTACATATTCGTTACTATATTTTTTGTTTTTTTATTTCCCACAAATTTATTTTATTTCATTTACGTATGCATACACACGTTGCAGTATTAGTATAAAACTGATTTACATCCGTCACCTCACACGTCAGGTCCAGTTGAACACCAGCGTCAGGCACTAGTTGTCTGGTATTTATGCTGAACTGGGCCTTTTTAGCGCAGCCGTGAGGTACACTATAATGCTAGTTACTGACTTCTCACCTTACACTTTTAATTGATTTTCATTAAAATATTTCCTTCTGTTTAATGTATATTGTGTGCTTTAAAGTCCGTGCTAAGTATTTATTTAGCACAGACTTTAAAGCACACAATATACATTGATTGCCTTCTGAATCAGGCATCTGATGTTGAAAGAAAAGAAAGAAAATATATTAATATTCTCTTTCTTTTCTTTCAACATCAGATCCCTTAACTAAGATTCCTCTCAATTAAAACGAACGTATTCACTGGAAGCAATTCATAAACACACAGTTTTATCAGTACCTACCTATGGATTCACATAATTACTAAATAACTGAATAGATGGCCGTAAGTTAGCGCCCCGCTGTATCTTATCCGCGCGCAGCGGACGCAGCGACGCTGCGCTGCACCGAATACATTTAACACAAGTACGTACACAACCCTCTAATAACGATCCAATTGCTACGTGCGTTTTATCTTAATTGCTTTTTACGACCTCTCTCTGTCCTAGTATATAGATGAACTGCAGAATTGCAGAAATTTGCAACTGAACAACAGATAAACCTGTAAATTGTGTTGAGATGGCCGCCGCGCGCCACCGGTGCACGACGCTACAAGTCAGACGTTTTATTGGTTCGACTGTGGCATATAGGTATCGGAGCTTTCACAGGCGTGTTGTGAACCTCGTGGAGTGGTGCCGATCACGTGCGAATGTGACGCGTCATCCGATTTGGATTGTTTGGCGCGACGTCGCTCGGCCCGCTGCGGCCCGCTACGGCGCGGTACGGCGCAGTGCGGTGCGGAGGGGTGCACACACTCCGCCGGAGATTTTTACCAACTGTCTTCCTTCCGTGACACTTTTATTTATGTTGAAGTTGTTGAAGATCAAATGGGGATTTCACTTCAAACGCGTTCCCGAATCAATATTCTTAGGAGGGCTTATGTTCATCGCTTTGAATTGTACCAGACAGCTCTTGTAGTTTGATATTGAAAAAGATATTCTGTATAAAAAATCTATAGACTAGCTTTTAATTATGGTTATTACTCAATTATAATTTCGTATTAAGCACTATACTTTATCATTATTGGATCACGATTTATCTAGTCTAAACCAATTACCATTATATTATTATTATTATTCGTTTATTCATTTTAGATCTTATTATATTACATTTTTAAATATTTTTATAAAATAAACTTAAAAAAAAAATATTTAAAAATATAAAAAATAGTTGTCCGCCGGTATCGGGAGCAGGGTCCAAGCTACCGGTGGTTAGGGCTCCAGAGACAGGAACCTCCTCACGATGCGAGCCGTATCGAGGAGTACTGCCTTCTGAATCAGGCCTTTGATCCAACCGTCTAACGAGAGTCTCGAGAGATGTTGATCGAGGTTTTCGGCCACCAGTCCATTATTATTATTATTATGTATTATTATAATAAATGATCGCTGAATTTAATTATTTCAAGATAATCTTTTAGGTATAGTTGCAGTTACTAATAATTATCTGTAATACCAGGCCAATCAAATCGAAATAATAATTGATTTTCGACGTCGTAACTATGATCAAAAACTCGAAGACATGTGACATCCACCAACCCGCCCTGGGCCCGCGTGGTGGATTATGGCCCACTCCCTCTCACAGAGAGGAGGCCTGTGCCCCGGCAGTGTGAATGTTAGAGGCTGATTATGCTATAGCTATGATCTCATTAATAAATACCAAAGATGGTCAATCAGTCTTTACTAGTCTCCTATGAAAAACCATTTTCTAAAACCATAGTCTCTACTTGTTAACAAGCAAGATTATTGTTTGCTTGTTCGACGTTTAATGAGATTTCTGATATTTTTTTATGACACCACTGTGTAAAACTGATGACGGATTATTTAGTGTGCTACATAATTTTATAATTAAATCCGCGCCTCCGACATCGTCACCTCACAATAGGACGAGGCGTAACTCGACGTCAGGCGGGCGCAAGTTGTGAGCTCAAGCAAGTGAAATGTTTTGAGAAAGAAATATTTATCGATTGAGAAATAGAGTATCTTGTAATTTATTATAGGTAGTTTCAGAGCCACAGCAAAATGATATCTAACTTAGAATCGTTTTCTAATAAAATACTATCGAAACTGACCACTAAAACCGCCATCCGATTCACTCTTATCTCTAATTGATTAGTAAACCTTTTCTTATTCTGTTTATGAAAAATCTATAACAAACACCTCCTGCCAATTAAATTGGGCATGCAATTCAATGAGACTATCCCCGCTGCACCTACTAACTCGCACCTGAGATTCTCGCGTCATAATCAAGTGGAAACCACGTCTTTTGTCCGTCGCTGCTTATTATCAAGTGGCGCTTTTCACAGCAATTAAGTGCAGGACTCTGCCACGCGAACCAGGGAGGGGGTGAGGCAGACATTACCGCCTGCCGGCTTACACTCTAATTCACCGTGAAGGAGACAGGTGCAGTAGGCTCAGAACACATGCTGAGACACCAACGCGCAAGATTGTCCCAGAACTAATTATTTATTCAATCTTGTGCGCGGAATTGCTCAAGCAGAATTTTCCGATAAAATAAGTTTACCGATTTTAACCAGTAGGTGGGTAAATTGAGATGTACAGCAGTCGACCCGTAGCACTGCAATTATTTCAGTTAGCACGTATTTCAGCAATATCTTTATTGCATTAATTGTCTACGTTAGTGTGAGATATCGCAGAGATGTCCTTCTGCTCTTATCTGATTCGTGTTTAATACAGAGACATTATGTTGTCATAATTATACAATATTTGGTACGACGCGACTAATTGAGTTTGTTATACATTGAATAAGCGTGCTTTGAACAAAATGTAATTTTGTTGCGAGATTATTTAGAAATTTTCATATTCGTGTTATTAACTGAACATGAAAATTACGTAAGATTGCACAGTTCAGTTTGTTGAACAAAACAACGTTTCAACAACACTGCTAAATGTCTTTAAGAAAACATCATGAAAGCTATAGAGCGAAGTATCCCGTGAGGGATATAAGCTTTGAAATAATAGCAGTAGAATTAACTTTATCTGATTTAAGAATATTTGAGAGGCCGAGCAGCAACGCTTTGTAAAAATCATTTTGGTTAAAGCAGAGGTTCCCAAACTTTTTTTCTCATGGAGCACCTTCAAAATGTTGCTGGTTCCGGTGGCCCCCTGCAGCTACATTTGTACCATATTCCAAGTCGACAAAAATATGAAGATTAGATCTAACTATGGAAATTTGCGTTATTGGCTTCAGTTTTCTTAGAAATAACCGCAAATCTCCCCGTTCTGTGATATTCAATCTGCTCCTTTTTTTGTTAAAAGGTTTGTAACGACATTAAAACTTTTTTCGACAAGATATGACGAGGGAAACGCTATCAAAAGTTTTCTCGCAATTCCCCACAGTCCAGAATATTTTTCGGGTATTTCTGCCTGCAGCCAATTCTCCAATGCAGCAAATTTCCATCGTCAGAATATCTTCGAATCTGATTTTGAAGTCATCATACACGGCAATTAAATGTTGGACGTATGTCTGCATATCCTCATTAAGACATTCTACCTGTGCCAAGTTTGAAAACTGGGAAAACTCGCGCCGACTAATATTTTGCTTCATAAATTTCAATTTTTCAAGAAAAGCTGTTTTTTTTATTAAATTGTGGCTGTTTCCTTGTAACTGTAAATTAATATCATTAATTTTTTTGAACAAATCTGTCAATTACGCGATGCCTGCTTTCAAATTGATCAGGTTTTCTTTTAAATTTAGATCTTTACTTTCCAGAAACTCTATAACTGATTCAAAAAGTGATAAAAAACCTTGTTAAATATACACCTTTCGACAACCAGAGTATATCAATGTAAGAGCAATCGTTGGAAGTCTTCATCATTTTCATCGCACAATTGTGCAAATAAGCGCGTATTCAATGCATTGCTTCTTATTTTGTTAACTGCATTAATCACAAATTGAAGCGATTGGTGCAATCTATTACTCAAATTTTTCGCAACTAGGTATTGTCGGTGGATGCTACCTTTGGTATAATTCTTTTAATATGGCTTAATAAAATAAACCCACGATATCGATACCATGGCAGGAGCTCCATCTGTTGCCATCGAAATAACGTTTGTGAATGGAATCGTTTATGCCTTCACAGGACATTAAATATTGATTCACCTTTAGTGTCCGTCTCCAAAGTTTTAGAGAATAGTAGCTCTGCATGATTTTTTCGTCCATAGCAAATCGAACATATGTAATAGTAATGCTTTATTACCAGGTAAACTTGACTCGTCCAGTTGAATAGAAAAATGAGTTATTTGTGGATAGGTAATTACACAAGAAACATTCAATATCAGAGCTCATTTCATCAATACGTCTTTGTACAGTATTGGTCAAAGGAATTCTTTTGACGTCAAATGGAGATTGTACAAAACTGTTTTTAAAACCTCTTCAACAGCGGGTAAAATTAACTGTTCTCGAATGGTGTGCAGTTTTCCAGATTTCGCTATAAGTAATAAGATATTGTAAGATGCCCGCAAGCCATCATCGTTACCTTCAGACGTTGAAGCGAACTATGAAACGAATACTGTACACGGTGAGTCTCTTTTCATATTTTTCCTTCAATGTTTGAAAATATTTCAAATCTTTACCTATTTTATCAGGATGACACTTTGTTAGATGATCTTCGAGCTTCGATGGTTTCATAGAGTCATTGCTCTTTGTTGCATAAAGGCATAATATATAGGCAATCGCGTGTCTGCCTTTCATGGAAGAAAACCAAATTTTTAATAATCAACAATGTACTGTCCACATTTCTTCTTAGATTCAGCAATGTTTCGTATCAGTTACCTAGCTGTAAATAAAAAAACGTTGTTTTAGTGCCTTTAATATTATATATTATTTAAAAGTATTATCTATCGAATTTTTGGAAATATTTCAAAATATAATTAATGAAAAAACTAAAACCCTATTATGGATCTTAGCGATTTATTGCTTTTAATCATTAGAATCAGTTAATCCTATTCTGTTAAAATAGCCATATCCTGTTAAGTAAGACTGCCTTAAGATTTTAAGGCAGTCTTACTTAACAGGATATGGCTATTTTAAAAATATAATTAATGAAAAAACTAAAACCCTATTATGGATCTTAGCGATTTATTGCTTTTAATCATTAGAATCAGTTAATCCTATTCTGTTAAAATAGCCATATCCTGTTAAGTAAGACTGCCTTAAGATTTTAAGGCAGTCTTACTTAACAGGATATGGCTATTTTAAAAATATAATTAATGAAAAAACTAAAACCCTATTATGGATCTTAGCGATTTATTGCTTTTAATCATTAGAATCAGTTAATCCTATTCTGTTAAAATAGCCATATCCTGTTAAGTAAGACTGCCTTAAAATCTTAAGGCAGTCTTACTTAACAGTTTTTTCATTAATTATATTTTGAAATATTTCCAAAAATTCGATAGATAATACTTTTAAATAATATATAATATTAAAAGTCCTCGATTTTAATTATGTGTTTATTACTTTGATGCATGGTACGAGTACGTAAAGACATGTACAATTTATGAAAATATATTTAATGATTTGTAAATCACCACACAGTCGGGTAATAGAAAAATACTAATAAAGTAGTGACAATAAGTTCAACCTTTCTCGGCTTTCTGTTCTTTTATGGAAGTATCTAATAATGGCTCAGTTCAGTATTTAATTTTTAATACGTACCTACTACACCCAAATATTACAAATATACTTATTACAACATAAATATATCTCCTATCGCAGGTGGGTTGGAAGAGATTATCTTTAGGAATAAGCCTCACCTTTTTTACCTATGTATTTTTTAGTCATTTGTCCATTTTTGTTTACTTACGTGTACAATCAATTGTAAAATTAATAAATAAATAAAATAAAAGCATGTATAACAAATAGGCAGGTAAGTACTTACTTTTTCCGACTAACATCGATTCACTTTACTTTATTTTTCTTTTCAATCAAACAAGTTCAAGCAAAATTGCAAGCACACACACTACAAGTAGTATTTCGTCCATTTGCACGTCTGAACAAGCGTTGCAGACGGCGGCGGTGGCAGCGGCGGCTCTTTGCAAGTCTCGACACGTTATACTGAATATGGAATATGCAAGTTTTTACAAGTAACAGTCGTGGAGCTTCTTAAAATATTATCTGCCTACATTGATAGGTGAAGTCAAGCCAACATTTTAGACCCGAGTTCACCAACACATGGTTAATTACAGTAATTAGATGGTTAACTTAAACGACGTGGCCAATCCAGTTTAACCGTTGGTTTTAGGCTTTCTGATTTGAAGTTTTGACTTTTAGTTACAAAATAAAAATGCAAGACGCTTTGAGTTACTTATTCTTTGAAGAAGATAATGTGTTAGATGATTTTGAAGGTAATATATAATTTTGCGCACTACCTGTATATTCCAAACACGGCACAATAATTTCGACGAATATGACGAGAAAGCATTTGGTACAAGATTTTTTACATACAAACGTAGTGAGTGCTCTGAGAGTACTTGACTTAATTGAAAAGAAGTTTAAATAACCAAGCACGTTTGCAGTGAGTGCCGGAAGCATTAAATTTGTCCACCAGACGCTTTCGACCCCATTTTTCTCGGCATACCTACGTCGTAGCGTCTTTCACAAAATAATGTTAAACCATTCGATCTATTGGTCATTTTTGACTCACTCATTCAAAAACGTTCGGTTATTTAACCATTGGGTAGAATTGAATAGTGAACACGAAAAAAACGCGGTTTGTTTAAACATATGTTTAATGTTAACAGGACGGTTACGTAATCAATGGTTATGTTGTAGTTGGTTGTTTTTAGTTCTTTACTATTGAAACCAGATACATTTTCGTGGACCCGCGCTTATGAATTGTAAACCCCAATTTTTTGTCACGCCAATGTAGACCCCCCTCGAGTCTTCCGTGGACGCCCAGGGATCCATCTGGACCACTTTGGGAATCAATGGGTTAAAGGATGGTAAACAGTTACCTAAGTGCAAGAGTTAGAGAAAAGTTCGTCTAAAATCCCTAGGTGTTATTTAGGATTAAAAAATTATTTGATAAAATACACCCATTTACGTAAACGTCTATTCTCATTTCGTTTTTTTTTTCTCATTTGTTATATACTAAAGAAAACGCCATTGGAATGAATCACTAATACAATCCTGAAACAAAATTGGCTTAGAGCCGTGAAGGCAAGTAAATATTGTCATTATCTACCTAAAGTAAAAACTACACAAAATAATTAGTAATTCTGAGAAGCAAATACTAAATATTAGTGAGATGTCAACAGGTCTTAAAACACAACCTATGTTTCTATATTTAGTAAATAACGCTATTATAAACGTGTATTAGTTTTAACTCTCTTCGTAATTAACATTATTATTTTCTTAAATAACAAGGTCGCTTGATACTGAACACACAAAGTTTAAACGAAACGCAAATGGAATCCCTATTATTATTTTCGATTCCCTAGCGGGCTTTACTCAGTTGATTTTTAATCTAGTTACTTAATTTAGACCAGTAATCGATGACACAAATGATATAATTAGCATGGTGAATGTCATTATGATGCAGTTAAAAATAGGTACGGAAGGGTATTTGCAACTCGTAGTAGTGACAACGGGCGGTCATACAAACGCTAAGTAACAACTATAAATAACAGTGATCTCAGCTTATATTTGGGAAGCGGGTAGTGCCGCGTGAAATTAGCTAGCGAGCAATGTTCCGCAGTGGTGCGACCACTGCGGAACATGCGAATGTCATTAGTTACTAATTGTTCGACACAACTACATATTGAACACATGCTTACCTACATAACATTATGCAAACTTCCACTGCTAAACATGGAACTAATCTTTTGAAATTAGAGATTAAGAAAACATTGTGGGAACAATGCTCTCGTAATCTTTCTTTTCAACAGCTACATAGCATTTACGCACCAATCATTTCATAAAGATCCGTCGTTATGAAATGATTGGTGCGTAAATGTGCTAGCTGTCCAGCTAGGGACATTTAACATAATGAATATTAAGAAAATGTGTGTCTCCGCATTCTCTTCACCTAAGCTCATGAGCCGGCCCCAAGCTCACCATATGAATTTTCATGAGATTTTCCATTTATAATTATAAATTCTAATAAGTCAATGTGATTATAATAAGAATAAGAAATTCCCTCGGAACCATAACTTTGTAACTTCATCTACATTAGCTTTTAATTTATGCTAATTATACTTCATATTGATAAATATTCGG
Source organism: Polymixis lichenea (assembly GCA_949091785.1). NCBI lineage: Eukaryota > Metazoa > Arthropoda > Insecta > Lepidoptera > Noctuidae > Polymixis > Polymixis lichenea. Next base: position 23,903,526 of record OX420944.1, read on the forward strand.
ATGGTGCGGAGTGAAAAGTTTTTGTGAAGAAGTCCAAGTTTCGTTAAGTGCTTCCTGTTCCTTGTTTTGTTTCTTTGACGCACAGTCACAGTTCCTTTTAATAATTACAAAGTGACTCCTGACTCGTTTACAATGAATGGGCATCGTAGTCAATCCCGTTCCATGTGTAAAGTCGAGCGTGCTAAGCACGAGTGTAATTGCTTCAATTTCATTCTTTTTACCTATTTTGGTATAGTAATTTTATTCTGGATGCATCGTTTTCACACATAATTATACAATGAATGTATGTTAAATATTGTAGTTAAATCATTTTAAAAGAGTAACGGTGGAGTTTCTTGCCCATTCTTCTCCATACGAAACTACATTTTGGAAGGGGCGACTAGAATCAATTCTATTTTAATGTAAATGTTGACGTTCAAAAGTGCCTTTTAAGTGCCTATTTGAAATAAATGCTTTGACTTTGACTTTGTACGGCTTGGACTAGAACTGTAACACGAGTGTGTGGCTCGGACTAGAACAGTAAACTATGGCGTGCTAAGTACGAGTGTGTGGCTCGGAATAGAACAAGTGGCAGCACCCCCTCGACTTTCTTCTAATGACTAAACTGATAGTTTATGTTCTCATAGTTTCAGTTATCTAATCGTAGAACACGTAGACGCAAATGAATAAGTAAGTAATAATTCCCTAACTTTGTACATACGAGTCGCTTTCAGAGATCGAGTCAGACATTAATGATTCTTTACTGACTTTTATTAATTGTGTCTTTTCCACTTTCACTAAAATTTTATAAACATAAAAAGTTGTAAATTGTTACCATAATAAAATGATAATTATAAGATTATTACGACTTGATTAACCAACGCACTTCATTATGTTTACAATGATATATCTTGGTGATTTATTTTGTGTGGGGCATGTAGGACGAAGGTAGGTGTAAAATGTAGTTGTATCAGAAGTTTTGTGTCTATTTACAGATAGAATTAGAAAGAAAACAAATCGATGTAAATTCTCTTACTCAACAAGATTTAATAGTGAGGTGCAGTCCCGCAGTTGCAGTATAAAGTCCGCTATTTTCCCACATTATCGAGTAGGGCAGACAGCTTGGATCAAGTCGGCTCCACTTTATAGCACCTCCGCCCCGCGATGGCCGCGCGCCGCTCCCCCGCCCCATCGCGGAATATATTTCAGCGCACATTAAACTTTACGACGTCAACTTTTCAGGCACCGACAATAAAATCATTTGCGTTATTTATGCACGCCACATAAAGCCAGATATTCTGCCACAGACGCCACAGTGCACATCGCCAACATGTTTTCATACTGATGAAAATATGGACTTTTGTTGTCCGTACACAATTATTTATTTATTCAGCCTCACGGTACGCGCCGATGCGTCAAAGTTGGGACATATTTTTGTGGAAGTTTTAACGTGTTATGTAATTTATATGAGTAATCACAATCAGTCACGGCACGACAATCCGGCCAGATGGGCCGCAGTGCCGGTCACCGAGATCATTGTATTTATCATAATGAAACTTACTTTGCGAATATTTCCATCGCAAAGAGAACTATTAAGGCTGAATTCCCCCTATAAGGTTTCATTCCGTAAATTTTTAATATCATGGACGGAATATGACCTCTCTACGTTTAATTGCTCCTAGAAGCTCCGTACATTAAGAAGCGCTGTCTGTTATTACCGCCGTTTTGCGAAAACGAGCTCTAGATCTTAGTAATTAGAGTAGGAATTTGATGGCTTCCGTTGCAGGAAGGATGCACATTTTAATCTAGACTTTGTGGTACTTTATGCCCGGCGCAATTAGGAGCCCGCGACAAAGCACCCAAAGAGATTTCAAAGGATTAAATGTTTCCATTACATGGACTTTTGTCGGAACAGAAATAAAATCTTTAGGGAAAGAACTTGGAGGCTCGAGAGATATATTTTGGAGGAAAAAATAATGAGTACTTAGGTAGTTACTGTAGATGTAATAAATTACTCCCACGCAACTGTTTGTACCGAAGTTAGTGAAAGCGGCTTTTGTTAAGAGACCCCGACTACCTGGAGGCTAAATAAACTAATTGCGAAATGTAAAACTTCTTCAGTTTAACGAAGCTAATAATAAAAATATCTCCATTTTTCTCCGTCAGTAAAGTAGCTGGGAGTACTCGAGTGTACTATTCGTCAAGTCCTTTCGAAAATAAAGTATTATCTTATCATAACGCAACCTCGCAACAAAAACATAACTTTTACGTCAGGTTTTTAACTCAAGAGACACAAATAGAGCTTGAGAATTTGAAATATTGAATCGCTCGTAGGCCGCTGCTACGACGCCTACGGCGTAGACCCCGCGCGTAGGCAACGACCAGTAAGATGTCATTGTTGTTTGTGGAATGGAAAACGTTATCTTTTTCCATCTTCCTGAATTTTCTTTTGTTAAGTAAAGATATGAAATCGAATATTCCTTCTTTACACAGAGCATCAGGCAGGTACGAAGATCTACGTGGGGTTTTTGTGCATCAAACTAATTTTGCATTTAGATAATACTGTTGTTATTGTGTATGTTTTGAAAAGCCTTATTACAATATCTATAATTATAAATGCTGTCTTGGAATAGGCAACATAAGTACATTTAAAATAACATCATGATAACATTATTAACTGTGCTCAATTATTCATAAATACATCTGTAACGTTGTGGCTTCACAACAGTACTAATGTCTAATCACACCACTAAAGCGCACGCGCATCTCTACACGAGTCTTTATTGATCGGCATTTGGCCTGCTGCAATCTAAACAAGCGGTGGCTTGTCTAGAACCCTCTAGATTACATCTTGTTCCCCAAATCTAGGGGTTCTACGTCCAGGCTGAGGACTAGACGCGTAGCTGAACCATGTGCCCCTAACTCTATAGCTAGCTATTAGATTATTAGACCACCTGTTGAGCCGGTGCTGACCGTTCTTCCCATCTGCCACTTGCAGCCAAAGAAAAACCCTTCTGACCTATTCGAGTGTATGCGGGTCTTCAAATCAGAATGTGACCCTTACGTGCGGCTTAGTCGTGATACTACTTTCTACAATTATATTATGTACGAAGCTAACTATCTAGATTTTTTTATCTCTTTCTCTAAATCCATCCTTAACGGCATGCGTGCCTACCTGCAAAGCCCTGCTCATCTACATCCCTTAGTTAGGTTCCTAACTGTGCTAACTACGAGAGTAAGACCAACATATTCGCACGAGTCCAAGGCGTCGCGCGCCGGTCAGACGTGTCAATCTCAAACAATGCCGCTTCAGTAGTCGAGAGGTGTGAGGTGTAAGCAGACAGCGGCGTGTAATGAGCGGGTGGCTGCACTTGTTGCCGCCCACCGCGTCGCCACGACCGTCAAAGTGCCATTAACAGGTGCACACACCTCGTCAGGCTCTAATTCTTAAGGAAAGATCGGGCTTGTTGTATTTCACACTATGAATTCATTTGATTGTGTCGGACGTAAAGAATAGCACCATCAAGCGACTCTTTATGCCCAAGCTCTTTAAGCGGCTCTTTATTAAATATCAATATTTGTCTGTTTCAGGTACGTCTACGGAGTATTTGAACGCATTTGTCTTTATTACACGCTGTAAGTAATACTACTTTTTATTTCCTTAATCCTATTTAAGAGCGCACACGCGGCGTTAAGGCGAGAGCTGCGAGCCGACGGCCGAGGGGACGCAAGACAAACGATATGTCCTCACAAAAACGACCGGACCTTTATTGATATCCCTACCTGTAACATGTACGTACATATTAAGGCACCTAATTCGATGCGAAACGATTCCAAGGAATTAAGCACTATTTTGTTAAAATCTCAGAATCAGGAAAAACACCAAAGAAACCCAAATCAATAGAAATACAATCCACTTTACGGTAAATATTTTCTACAAGACGGCTAACAGCAACATGTGTGTACACAAGAGTGTGTGATGTCCACATCATCATCGCCGGGACAGGTCGGTGAGACAGTGCGGCGCGCGCTCGACTGGCTGTCGGGCGCGCGATTTGTGATCGATGCCGCGTCTGTTTGCACAGGACGAGCGTACTATTGACAAGCCTTGATTAATAACAAATAACACCGTATTTTTTACCCTCTGCCGCGTATTGATCCCCTGAAAGAAAATCAAGGAAATCAGATGTACGAAGTTGCAATTTCATTTAGCGAAGAACTCCACTCGATCGTGTAGCGGGCGTCGAATGGCGGCAATTTATTTACTTTTTTAATAAAATGCCACACACGGCACGCGGCGCAGTCGTCAGTGAGGGCAATCTATCACGTCGCGCCGCGGCCTCCCGTACACGGCCGCGCGTCATCACACATGATGGCAACACCGCCGATGTACGCGTCAACGTTTTGATTAGATTACATGAAATTATTGATTGATTTAGGATACCAAACTGTGATCTCATCAAATACGCTTAAAGTTAACTCCTAGTATGTACCAAAAATTATTTTGTACACAATGTTTTTTTTTACGAATTCTCCTGAACAAATTGTGGTGTTAACAACATCGAAAGCTGACCCTCCTTTGTGTGTCCGGTTGTATTTCTTACTTTGTAACTGTCACGTCACACACGTGGACACACAGATAATCAAGGTAACCGCGTTCAGTAACACGAGCCATCAATAAGCGAAACCCCCCCTTCGCGCCTCCCCCTGCCTCGCCTTCGGTCCGTCGGGACAAGGGTGTGTACTGATTTGTAATTTGGTACGCGCGGCGCGTCGTCGGGGACGCGCGTTATTCGCCGGGACATTAGAAAAACGTGCACAGAAGGTGCACTCAGTTTCAACTCTTATCGTCGTTAAAAAGCTCACTACAATTACAACTTGATTCTCACGATACCGTTGCTATTAATTATCAGCCCAAAGGCATTTGTCGTAAGTTGGATAATTTTTCAATCATTAATCAATCATCGAAGTCTCGTTGGTTGATTACGAGTAGTATAATAACACAGAATGCAGTTTGGGAAAGTTTCATGATCTAGAAGAAATAATTGTTCAATACCTAACAAATCCAATAGTTTCACTGAGCTCGCTCAGTTCCAGAGTGAGCCTACTGTATTCCATTATCCTGTGTGAGCACACTCGAGGCCGGGATCATCGCGCGTTAACTTTTTCTACTCACCCTTAGGAACAAAGACAATCGTCTCTATTGCTACAGCCAGGGCCCGGGGCCCAGAGCCAGGGGTGCAGTGGTCCTCGAGGACGTGACCAAATTTATTACTGCCGTTTATCTCGCTAGTTTAATTTTTTGCCGCACAATAGTAATTTATATTCGCAAAGCTTCGAGAGAGATGTTCCCGCCCGCTCTGCACCGCTCCTACTTTTAAATTTTCAGCGCCGCATTGCACTGCATCGCTTTGTTTTTTCAAGGAAATCGTATGAAACTATAGCTTTCCCATGAATCTTGAGGAAGCCGCCATCAATATGCAGTGGTGTACATTGTACATAGAGATTGGTATTCACTGCAGTGCAGCAACTTCGGAAAAATTTAATGAAAACATTTGGAAATCGATGTATTACGTGGCAATAAAATTAGCTCTTACTTAGATTTTTGCAATCCTAAGGAAAATAAAGTAGAAAGGTAACTAGGTTTAGTTACTTACACTAGCCGCGTTACGTGCGTACGTAACTACAGTCAAGTTGTTTACGAAGTATTTTATAAACATGTTTGTTCCAAGTTTATTGATCTCGTTCAACTTTGCACCGGTTCATTGTAATGAAAGGAAATCTTATTGAAGTTCAAAGCAGCCTTCAACTTTGTACTACAGTGGTTTCTTATTGTCAACGAAAACCTATTCATACATTGTGTGTCGAATCCGTTCCCGATCGTAAGGGCAGTGGGTACACCCCACTGATCTACATCAAAATTGCCGAAACTGTACAAATATAGCCCTTGTGATAATTAGGAATCAGTGTTTTTCACAATCGGCATGCTTTTCATCTAAAACTTTGCCCGGGATATCGAATCTAGTCTCAGTATCGTCAAGCGTGCTTGTCGCCGCAAGCAACGGAGGAGCTGAGTACAAGGTTGTTGTATAATAAATGATTTAATAAGATTACAGGTACACGTAACCGGAAACATGCTAATATTAATAAGCCCACTAATAACTCCCTTATTAATTTTAACGTAATTACCGCACCATCTTCAGGGAAATCAGCCGCATGGAGTTATAACTGAACCGGCAGGATTACACGCATGGTGTAATTATAATCACAGCTCAAAAATATTATTATTTACACAAAATGTTTTGTGCCTGGATGCCTAACAATTAGTTAAGCATTCAGCATGTGTTGTTCAGGGTATCTTATAAAAAATCAACTCACATTTACGTATCCAAAGTTTTTAATCAAAATGTATTTCAGCGAACTAAGTATTTGAAATATTGATATTTCAAAATAGCCGATAGCGAACTTTTAAGAAATCTGGGGGTTAAAAGTACGTGAACGTTCTGATAAAAGAGTGTAGGACATTACTCGTGGGTCTGAATCACCGAGCCGCGTGTGTAGTATTCACAAGCGTAGCGAGAATTAATTGTGTCAATAACCGACGAGATCTTGTGACCGGCGGGCCGTGCGGCCGTGCCCGTCCGTCTGGTAGAGCATTCACGGCTTCACACAGAGACCACTTCATCTTCTTCCTTTTCTATGACATATTTTCGTTCCCGATCACGATAATCAACGATCACAAACCTAGTTTTTAAAGTGGTATTTACAGATATTCAGTTGATGACATGTTAGTTCTCCTAATGTGGAAAGCTATATGTGGCTATGGTTGAAACTTGAAACATTATGAGAGTTCAGTTTCAGTCTTATAGTCTTAAACTAAACTAGCTTTTGCAGGCGGCTTCGCCCGCTTGGAGGTCGGAAATCATCCCACGGGACCGTAATATCGGGATAAAAAGTATCTTATATGTCAATCCAGGTTATAAACTGTCTGTGTTCTCAATCCGTTCGGCCGTTTTTGCGTGAGTAAGTAACAAACATACAACTAAACATACAAACTTTCATATTTATAATATTATTAGGATAAACCAATTTCAGCGCTTTTGAATTGTCAAGAGGTCGGTCAGATAGTACGATGAAGCTAGTAGCACATTCTAACGCGTAGTAGGTCCCTATGGAGAGGAACGGGCAAGAACCTCCAGGGTCCCTCTCAGTTTGTACCACAACCGTAGGCACGGGCTTGCGGACGACGAGTAATGGGTAGCTCGCTGTCCGGCAACGACCAAGCCCGGGTCGACGGCGCGTTGTGTTCCACGCGCGCCTCAAAGAGATGTCATCAGCAACTGATGGGGCCCGCAAGGGCGATGCCTGCCAGGGGTGCGGGTTGTTCGAAAGAGATACCGCCGCCCCTGGCACACAGGCAACTGAGGGAACACGGGTGGGTTTTAGTCAGTAAAAGTCTGACACGCCCTCCCGCTCCACCCAGAGCGGGAGAAGTTATTTGATGATTTCCCACCCAAAAAAAAAAAAAAAAAAGAGGTCGGTCAGATAGTACGATGAAGCTAGTAGCACATTCTAACGCGTAGTAGGTCCCTATGGAGAGGAACGGGCAAGAACCTCCAGGGTCCCTCTCAGTTTGTACCACAACCGTAGGCACGGGCTTGCGGACGACGAGTAATGGGTAGCTCGCTGTCCGGCAACGACCAAGCCCGGGTCGACGGCGCGTTGTGTTCCACGCGCGCCTCAAAGAGATGTCATCAGCAACTGATGGGGCCCGCAAGGGCGATGCCTGCCAGGGGTGCGGGTTGTTCGAAAGAGATACCGCCGCCCCTGGCACACAGGCAACTGAGGGAACACGGGTGGGTTTTAGTCAGTAAAAGTCTGACACGCCCTCCCGCTCCACCCAGAGCGGGAGAAGTTATTTGATGATTTCCCACCCAAAAAAAAAAAAAAAAAAGAGGTCGGTCAGATAGTACGATGAAGCTAGTAGCACATTCTAACGCGTAGTAGGTCCCTATGGAGAGGAACGGGCAAGAACCTCCAGGGTCCCTCTCAGTTTGTACCACAACTAACTAGCCGCGACCAATGTAGATGTATAGTTTGTTCCAAAAGCATCTCATTAAACTGTAAACCATCCCTGTTCAGAATTCTTACGTAGTCACTCACTAATCAGTTCCCTTTCGTCAGTGGTTTCAACTTTATATTTCACCACTTTTTCTAACAATAATTATTGATTGAAACATTATTCTTTGTAAAAATACATCGATGAAAATTGAGGTAGTTGACCTAAATTGTCTAAAGAAAAACATCTTTCAGATGATTTCAATTAGAATTTTGGATTTAAGTATTGATAATCAAATCATAGCACTAAATTTTTAAGTAGCACTACATTGGCATTTACATTTTCGGTATTTTCTAATTTCTTGGTTTACATTTTTATCAGATAACGTTGAAACAGTAGGCGCCTTAACTAATGTTAATAGAAAACACATTTAATAAGAAGAAGTAATTCACAGCTTGACACCTAGTTAAGTTACGTAGTTAGCACTTGGAACTTGTTACTTTCCTACTATAGCCAGACTTGTCTGTATCTTACCTAGCGGTGGAGGCGTCGAGCGCGGTGAGACAACAATGTTATCTGTAGCTACTAGCTGGGTTACCGGCAGCGGCAATTGATTCAGGGTAGTATCAAAAGTAAATAATGTCTACCTGAATATTGTAAAGATGATCACTGATTAAAATTAAGACAGTCTAGCGTTATTATCGTGAGCAACTAAGACACTGCTCATGGCATCGCAAAGCTACAGACAGCGTGATCAAGTGATTCGATAATTTTACTTTTGTGATACTTATAACACTAAAATGCTTTCGTCTCTCTTCGCCAATACCTACTTCCATATTCTTATTCTCTTAAAGAACTTCACACTTCCGACCGTTACTTCGTGACTTCGTCCCACTTAATATAAGATTCCGCTAATTGATAAAACATACCATCCTCAGAACGTTCTACAGAATGGTATTATATGATTATTGTTGTTAGCAGTGGGTACCCAAGCATTATAAGTCTGCTCTGAAAGCCGTGTTCACCGTAAACTCCCGTTAGTTGATAAATATAATGAACACACTCTTACGGTGTGTCTAATAAGCTGCGAGGTGGCTATCCTCTGCTCAATCTTAAAGTATTCGCAGGGCGTGATCTGTGCGAAGACCAAACCCTATAGAGAGCACCACACCATTGAAAAAAACAAAAGGTCTACAGATAAAGAGAAGATACACACATTCACAGAACATGGAAGAAGTAAAAGCATTGCAGGCTGCATTGTAGGCTGTTTAGTTTCACCGACACTTTCGTGTTAATGTGTGTGTGCCAGTGTCGTTACCAGTGGTCCTTCTGTCTGTTCTCGTCTGTCGTGATGCAGGTGTGCGCGGTGTAACTGGCCGTGGCTCGCGTTAATGAAGGCGGCCGCCAAACGATAACCTCTGCGCCTGCACGCACCTCGGCCGCTAGCTTACATCCACTGCGCAGCATACCTTACAATAACACCGTGTTTTCAGCCGCGTGAGATAAAGGTTCGCCCGAATTATGGTATTGTTAGCTTCCGTGGTATCGCGTTTTGGATTTTAATAATCAGTTTGGCGGAAAATAATACTCTACACTTAGATTATCTCTCCGCGGTATCTCTTTCGAACAACTCGCACCCCTGGCAGGCATCGGCCCTTGCATGCCCCATCAGTTGTTGCTGACATCTCTTTGAGGGGCACGCGGAACACAACGCGCCGTCGACCTGGGCTTGATCCTTACCGGACAGCGAGCTACCCATTACTCGCCGTCCGCAAGCCCGTGCCTACAGTGGCCGGGAATCAGCCTAGGATTCCCGACGCCCAGGGCGTCTCCTGCGAAGGCTACGGCCGTGAGGGCGTGATGTACTGCCTCTCTCTCACGTCGCTATGAGATCCCGCTGGAGCTCTGTTCGCTGTACCGCGATTCTCGCGGCAGCGGAGTTACGCCCAGGCGTTTGGCCTTCTCGCCCTCCTCCCCTTCCTCCTCGACCTTTGCCTCCAAATTCAATGGCGGCAATCCAGCAAGGAGGCCCGCCGCCTCACCGGAGATCATGCGGTATCCCCGGACTATTCGGATGGCTATGACCCTATGGGACGCCTTCAACTGACGTGCTGGTTGGCGCCTCAGTGTAGGATGTGTTATATGTTCAAAGACATAATTTTCATGAGTCAAGGACTCAGACTTAATGTTATCCAAAGTTCTGGCGTCAATAGAGCAAATTATTTCTTAAGTTGGTTACATGAAGTCTTGCCGACTCTAAACGAATTACTTCATCAACTATAGAATTAAATACTTAGTACTTTTATTAATTTAGTAAATTCTATAGTTGATGAAGTCATTTGTGGGATTGAAACGGATTATTATGTAGATAATAATCCATAAGTAGCACTTTTTCTTTTTCAGTCACGCTTTTTCATAGATTTTCATGATTTCGGAAAGGACACAAAATGTTGCAGGTAGTGTTACATCTTTATATTAGCTCTTTTATAATGTTTTGTAAGCCAGCATTGAAATAGTGACCGTGTCCGTACACACAGTAACTAATTCACAGTACGTGTCACGTCTGCAGATATTTCAATTACCTCTGGTCAAGATGTAATGAATTCTCACGATGCGGTACCTACATTGCTTTGACGCTGGAGGCCGTCGCGATTTATGACCCCCCGAACAAGCAATGAACCATGATTTGCACCACAGTGCTTACAGCTCACCTTAAAACTCCATTATATGGACACAATGTAGGTAAGCAGAGGTACAGGTACAGAGAGTAACACCCTATTGCCGTTACGCAAATCCTGTCTCTGGTCTGTCAAAGTCAAATCAGGTCGTGGAGCCCTAGGATCTCCCTTTCACTACCGGCCCACCAGACGTACTGCAGGATCCATCCATCCGCACTTGGTCAATATACCGACCAGTCGTACTTAGCGCTTTTCCTCCACATTTATTACGTGCACGGCCAAAGTGTGGAAATCTCTGCCAGCGTCTGTGTGTCCTTCCACGTAGGTATAACCCGTCAGCCATCAAAACAAGAAATAGGCATCGTCTGGGCTAGGTTGTTCCATCAAGAACCTCATCCAGGTGAGATCGAGGACAATGGCCGATTTCACAATAAATATATAAAAAAAGTAGGCCATTAAAAGGCACTGTTGAGCATATATTAATAAAAGAAAAATTATTTAATTTCGTATGGAGAAGAACGGGCGCCGGGCAAATGGAAACTACGAAGTTATCCTTTTAAAATGTTTTACTGCTGCTGTGATATTATGAATGAAAAAAAAACCAATGATTCTTTCTCGATTTGGGAATCGAGCTTATTGCCCAGCAACTATCTTGGAACCGCTAGCTAGACCAACGAGGCAGTAACACACAATTATCTCCTCGTAGTGAAAGGACATGATGGCGTGACGTGGGTGTATCCTGTTTACCGGCTCATCTGCCGTTCAGGATTATCAGTAACGAGCCGTTAATTAATGTAATGCAGCGGCTATTAGCATAAACAGGAATACGATATTGATATAATTTTATTGTCGGATGTCGGTCAGACTTCACAATAATGTTAACTTGGGATTCTCCCGTCCGTCGAATTGTTGGGATGTTTCGTCGGGAACATAATTTCTACTTAACTGCAGGTCTGCATTATAGAATCTGATAAATTTATGTTTATGGATATACAATTTTAAGTAGGTATTACTGAATCAAATTTGTTATCATTTTATTGACCAATGTTTGTTGTACGTTGCTGTGCTTGGCACAAACCATTATTCAAAAGAACCCTAGCACGTCGGTAGTTTACCTTTTCCCTTAGAGGTAGATGGTACCTCTAGGTTGCTTCCTCCTATCAGATGCATATATACCTATGTGCTGTAATAATATAACGCAGCAGGGGATTTTAATATTTAGCGCGGGACTATGATTTACGACGCGATTACACGCGTGACGCGTCACTGTACGTCACGGCGACGTGACGGCGATGACGTGTATTGGTTAGGTACTGAATATATTGCTATAAAACATATCTTCACGTTATTTATTCTTCTCCTATACCGACTGTCCTACTGCTTGGCAAGATTTTTCTACTTTTTCATAGTACGCTGTCCATTGTCGGTGTTACCTTAGGTAGGTAATAGGCAAGAGCCTATTACCTACCTAAGGTAACACCCATTTCAGGGATTTAGATCACCTTTCATCAAGTCAGTTTGCGCAGCACAGTACGTTATTACAAGAACATGTTACGGTTCCGGTTGCGGTGAATATCAATTAGCAAAATCCTCGCCTGTGTTCTCTTGTAAACGAAATGATTACATACTAAACAACGTTCTTGCTTCAGCTTTAATTAATATTACCTCTCTAACGTAATTCCTGCGCTAACTTGCATAATAATAAGTCACAAAGTTAGCCGCTAGATGGCGGTAAGTGAATGCGATCGTTTTGACTCAAAAGCGCGGCGCGGCGGCTCACAGTGGTCGGAAAAAAGCTCTCGGAGTCATAGGAACTTAAACCTTTAAAGTGAAGGTTTTTTTGCTTGAAATGGCTTTTAATAGCCAATATTATGCTTATATATTACATTTTAAGTGCCTACTGAAAAATCCGATCGCATTCCACAGATACTTATTAGGTAAGTAGGTACACGTAAAGTACTTATGTATTTTGTGAACCGCCGCTCATTGTAGTATAATTATTAGAGATTTTAACAATGAGAAGTCTACACAATGATTCTGAATTTGTGATAGAATTTAAAATCGTTATTTTGTTTCTTTTTAAAGGCAATGGTTAATGTACATTTGTTATATGTGGTATTTTCAAATTTTCGACCGGAATAATCACAAAAACTGTACTAGATCTCGATAAATGAAGTATGTCAAAAAATCATACATACATAGTTATGTAACCGTGTGCAAGGATATTATGGTTATTCTTGCTGTTCCGGAGATATAAGCATTTTAAATACCAGCTCCATACAGTATTTTAACAAAAATAATATAACTTGCTTATTTTCCAGATTCTATAATACCTATTAACACTGTTAAATTTAAGTTATGTCTTCGAGAGCCTTTTTCAATCCACTGTGCGGCGTTAGAACCGCCAGCAACTTACGTACCCAGTTCATACTAAATCTTAATCCCGGATAACTTCGCCTTAAACCGACCTATTATAATTCGGCTTGAGTCAAGCTGCGGCGACCACGCAACATAACGGGCAGAAGGACCACCGATAAGAAACTAGCGCATAATATATTAATGTTAGGTATTGTTAGCAGTGGTGGCCCAGTGGTAACGGCCGCGACTTACGAGTTGTAGGTCGTGCGTTCGAACCCAGCCAGGCGCGTTACTTTGTGTGAATCATTTCATGACTACTGCTCTCAAAACGGTGAAAGAAAACCTCGTGAGGATCTCCTAGAACCAAAACATTCGAAGCCATGTGACATATACCAACCCGCACTGAGCCCGCGCGGTGGATTATATTACCCACTCCCTCTCACGGAGAGGATACCTGTGTCCCAGCAGTGAGAACGTTATAGGCTGAGTATGTATGTAGTATGGATGTATTTATATTTTTGTAACGGATGTACAAAATAACAAGAAGTAAGTGGCAAGCTAGTTTTTTTGAATTGAGTTCCTTTTAATTAGTTTAGTCAGTTATTTTTGTTTGTATAGACTAGTAATACGCGTTTTCTGTGGACTTTCTGCTTTTTTGCTACTGCGTGGTTCTCTCGGCACTCCCGCCCTAACTCATATTTGATTACGTATTACATGTGTCAGACTCACTTAATGATTACATGCTATTAGTACACAGTTCATGCTCTTATTTCTTCATTCTTATAATCTATGAACCGCTTCCCACATCAAACTGATTCTGGGTATAATGTAATGACGGCCATCATCATTACGTTCCACGCTGCTTGCCTAGAGGAGCGAACACAAGTTTACCATAATTAAATTATTATTATGTTAGGTACGCACAGGTACACAACAAACTAATCATTTCCAGTTTACGCTGATCTCGCTCTCTACGGAAATCCTTTACAATATGAGATCAGCTTATACTAGAAATTAATAGCTTGATGTGTAGCTGTGCGTACATAACATAATAATAATTGTGTGTACTACAAGTCAGTACAAGTGCCTATTATAATGCCCGGCTGACATACCTTTTCCGTAAGTTAAGTTCTTGTTTTGCCTCGGAATTGTGTTACGTGAATGCCGGGGATTTCACAATTCTATTTCTCTCGTTAGCTTTGCCCCTTAGCCGCCCTTTCTAAATGAATGTAATGTAACTCCAACACGAGCGGTTCACGTTGCTGTAAATACATATCGTGCGGCCGTAAACAATGCTAACTAGACGACACATCATGCTGATTAGCAGCCGACCGCAGCCATCGCAGTCAACCGCAGCCGACCGCCCTCGACACCCGCTGAGTCGCGCCGATCATATCCGTCTAATGAATTCAGTGCTACGCGTCTACCTAACTCGCGCTATTTCAATTACTGCTCCCGCTACACAGGTACGCTCCCGGCGACGATCCCGCGTGCTCTCCACGTACGTAGGCGCCCGTGAACGGTAATTGGAGATAGCTACGTGCACGCGCCCAGTAATGGATACAAAACATGTACAGAGTAGTGGAACGACCCGAAGATAGCGGCACGGCAAGATGTCTGTATCATCAATTAGGTAATTCTAGGATCATAGGTCTGTGACCAGACGAGGTGGGAGGAGGATGTCCATATTATCTGCTACAGGAATACTGACCGTATGCCAATAATTGGTGCAATTGACATTCTCAAGCAATGCGCGTTGCGAGGGCGGCATCCCTGATGCGCGCACGTGCGCGCGACTCGGTTATAACGCTAAATTCGCGAGTCGGAAAAGTTTATATTAGAAAACAGCGAGCTCAACCTTTGTATCAAAAGTTCATTTCCATAACGCAAAGGTCTTTTTAATTCAGATTGAAAATATGCTGAGGTACAAAAATAAGATGGGCAGATTAAGGGCGGTATTACGGATCGCCCGGCTGCAGCGCCGGTGACGCGCCGCTCATAGCGCGGAGGATCGCTCGGAGGTGAATAGTTATAAACAAAAGCAAGTATTACGCGGAGTGGATTACGTTTACGTCGCGTCGTACGACCGACGTTATTAAGCAGTGCGGATTACAGCGGAGCTCGCACCCGCCGCACCCGCGCGTCAGCAAGCCGCGCCACGCCGCGTCTGCAGGGTTGCCATCCATCAGGATTTCGCCTCACATGTCAGAATTTCATTGTTGGCGCGAGGCTAACTATGATTGATTTCAGGTCTTTTAACGCTCCCGGTACTTAAAAACGTATTCACTTTTTTATCATTTTCCTACTACCTACGTTAAATACTCCAATGGAAAGTCTTTTCTATGTAAGCGCTTTAGTATATGGTGTTAAATACATCTTCTTAGATCCCAGTTGTTTAGACTTTAGATGGCTGACTATTATTAGAAGTTATGCCACCGCTTCGGCTATGAAAATAAAACACGTCTTACTGTCTACTTAGTGCGTTAAGATAATGAGCTTTGTAAGTTTCTGGAACTTACGATTATTGTTACAACTTTAATTCCCTACAGTAGGTGCATACATTAAAGGTATTTTTTAATCATCAGACAAAAGAAATTAAAAAAGTCCGATCAAATAGCAAATTAATTAAAGGCTCAATACCTCAAGGAAGTGTAATAGGATGCCTCTTATTTCTAATTTACATCAATGACTTACCTAAAATCATAGAGGGACCATGTGTATTATTCGCGGATGACATTTCTCTACTAATCTCATGTCAAAACAACTTAAATCTAAACGAAGAACTAAACTCAATTTTCGCCAACATCATCACTTGGATGAACGCACATAACCTCGAAATAAATTTCGCTAAAACCAAACTAATGACTTTCCATCCCCATCAAAAAACACCCTTAAATATAGAATTTACTTTTAATAGCTTAGAAATAGAAACTGTTAAGGAATTTACCCTACTTGGACTAAATTTGGATACGCATATAAATTGGAAATCCCACATACAAAAACTTAGATCAAAGATTTCTAGTTTTTCATATGCTCTCCGTGAAATAAAAAAAACCACCAATCTTCAAACAGCGCTCACCACCTACTATGCGTATGCTTATGCATGGCTAAGCTACGGCGTTACCCTTTGGGGAAGTAGCACGGATGCACCAACATTATTTACCCTCCAAAAGAAATTAGTGAGAATCCTAGTAAACATCGATCAAACTGACAGCTGTAAACCTCAATTCCAAAATTATAATATTTTAACACTCCCCAGTATATATATATTAGAAACCTGCAAATTTGTTCGTAAGTATCAGGAATTTTATACAAAGCGTGAGGACATACAATCACGTTACACACTCCGACACAAATCGAGATTAAATATTCCACATTCTCGGCTAAAAATACATTCTACAAGCCCCTATGTAATGTCCATAAAAATCTATAACAAGATACCTGAAATAATAAAAAAAGAAGATAAAATAAACGTATTTATAAAAAAACTAAAGCAATTTTTAATTAAAAAATGCTATTATAGTATAAACGAATTTTTAAGCGATAAATTATAAACTTAAAATTATATAATAACAGTATAAACTATAAAATAATTACAATTGAATTTTTATAAATGACATGCAATAATATAAAAAAAACTACATGTAAGTTACATTGCCCTCAATAGCATTTCGACAAATAACTTAAACTAACAATATAGTCATGGATAATACCTTAAAACTAAAAATAAAAACAATATAATAATAAAATTAGCTTTAGATTGATATAATTATTTAAAAATAATAGTTATAATGTATAATGTATAATTAGATCGATAAATTAGAATTAACAAAATAAAATAAAATAATAATAATTTAAATCATTTAACATGTAAATTCAAAATTAAGAGCTCATGATTTTCTCAGTAAAATTACGGTGCTTCTACAGCATATCGCTTGTAGGTATACAGAACCCCAAATTGTAGTATTATTGGATTTAGTTTAGATGTAAGTTTAGCTACTTATTTAAAGCTTCCTCTCTCCTACAATTTTTTGCTGTGCCCGACAGGGTCCATAATGATCACTGTTTTTAATTTACCACCTAAGTACACATTGTGGAATGCAAATAAAATTTGAGTATTGAGTATTGAGTATTGAGTATACTTTATATAGGTTCCATGTGGGTGTCTATGAAGATAATAGACAGGTACTTAAACGTTAGTATTAATAAATCGAGTTATCTGTCGCAACTAATTGCTTCATGTACTAATTGAATAATCAAGTGTAAACTATTTTCTATTTTATTACAGAATACGCTAATAACATCGAAATGACGAGGTAAATAGATTGCGTAAGAATAAGAATAAGAATAAGAATCTTTATTTGTAAACATAGGCATATTTGTTAAGAGCCAAGCTGTTCCATTTTTGATACTTTCTAACATAATAAATGCTCTCACGTGACGTCCATAAGCGTCCCGTGATGTAAGTAGACACGTGATGCGATTGTCTGGAGTGACTCGGGAGTCGCGACGGCGTTAACTAACGCAGTTATCGCGCGCCCGTATGACAACGCTGTAACGTGCAGAAGGACAACGCGCGATGTCACACACTAAGTCCACGTTCGCACGGACTTAAAAATATCGGCGGGACTTTTTCACGCTTGGAATCTTCAACGCAATGCTTAGCGTACAGAGTTGAAAACGAACGTTTGTTTTTTCGACGCGCTGGGATGCACTCTATTAGATTGTCAATGCTCGGTACAATTTCATAAGTATATCTAATGTTATTCTAATATACATTTTTTTTTGTTATAAATATAGTTTCTGCCATAATAATTTGGTAGAAATATAGCACTTATAGTTTGTCATTTAAGTATTACATAGAACCTGTTTATACCCGACTGCGCCAGAGGGAGGGTTATTTTATATTTCGTTGCGTAGCACACTGATAGATACTAAACATATAGAAGTTTTCCCAAGTATAGGTAAGGCTCACTGGCCCTAAATATCTTCAGTTTCTCCTGCTTCAGATTATTAGGACTTCGGGAATCTAGGTCGTTACAGCTCATAGAAAGGGATAAACGAGTTGCAACAGAAATTGGCATTGCAGAGATATGTCGCCAAGTAGTTTAAGCATAGTTTTATAAAATCTGAGGTAAAATGTATGTAGATATTTCATATCAATCGCTCAACCTTTTTTGTGGGGGTGGGCCATCATCAAATAACAGAGCGGGATGTCAGACTTTTACTGACTAAAACCCACCCGTGTTCCTTCGGTTGCCTGTGTGCCAGGGGTATCTCTTTCGAATAACCCGTACCCCTGACAGATAGCAGAGACCTTCTGTCTCCATTGCCCTATGTATATACGTGCCGTGCGATTCGGTGCGGCGTGACAATTGCGTTAGCGTCCGCAGAGCACCTGCCTCACCTCTACGTGTCGGTGCGGGTGATATTTAACGCGCCACCCACTGGAATCAAAACAAAACGATTACCTTAAAACTCTTTCATGAACACAGATTTGACCATTTACTATTGTATGTTGTGAATGATATCTGACTAAAGATTTTCCATCTAAAGTATTGAAAGCCCCTGTTTCAACAGAACCTTCTAAATTACAATTATCTTTAGTAAACATTAGCCCATAAGATTTCGTTTTACATAAATATCTTAGAATTCCTTCCTTACAGAGGGATAAAGAATAACTATTATTAAACTGGCTCAAATAACTTACACTATACGAAATATCTAGGCGAGCTAAAACGCATAAATACCTCATGCTCCCTATCAATTGTTGATTGTGTATGATTTATAAACATCTGCACTTTTCTCTAATTTAAATTGTTTTCAATTGGTGTATCAACAACATTACAATTTGTCATATCAAACTTACTTAAAATTTTATCTTGATTCTCTTGATCTAAGCAAATACATCCATTTTCATACATTTTTATTCTCATGCCCAAACATATATGTGCCCCAATCCTTAATAGTAAATTTTATCATTAACAATATTTTTAGCTCATTTAACATTTTATTATTGTTTAAGAAAATGAAAAAATCATCGACAAAAATTGCCATAAGAATCTGCTCGTTTTTTTTACAGACATGCTTGGTTCTAATTTTGACTTTACAAAGTTGACTACCAATAAATAATCATTTACTCTTACATTTCAAGCCCTAGCCGATTGTTTCAAGCCATAGAATGCATGTTTCAAATTAAGTACTTAATTATTTTTACAGTCTAAATTAGGTGGTACTTACTATACTTTTTCGTTTAAATTACTATTTAGGAATGCTCTAGTGACATCTAAGTGGGTAATTTGAAAGTTCTTCTTCTTAGTTAGTGTGTCGATGGCAAAAATAAAACGAAAAAATATGTACAGTTATTTAATTTTTTTTTGGCCCAAAATTTAGCAACGCGATTACCATCCGCTGATGCAACCATTAGGCCCTCAAGTGTGCAGGCAACAGGGCATGCGGTGCAAGATGGGAGGTGAGCCATTTTCTGTGGAGAGACGCTGCACACCCACCGGAGATCTGAGCCGTCCATGTAACCCCACTTGTAGAGGTTGTCCTTGCTGCGACCTACTTGGGTTCGAGGTCTATTTAAGGTTTCCAAGTAGGCCACGGACACTTGTGGCCAGATGGGAGGCTCTATGATAGTTCATTGAAGAAATCAGGAGGCTTAAGTAGTTCTTGCCAAAGATCGCGTCTTCTTGTGGAGGGGTTGCCATCGGCTGGACTTCCGCACCCAAAAATTTTTTTGCGGCTTTAAGCCTCTGTGTCACTGTACTAGAGTTTTGCAGTGGGTGCATTTGAAAGTTAAGTTATTTTTAAGCACTAGTGAGTATGTTTCGTTATAGTCCTGTCCATCATCAGCCTTCAGTTCATCCATCATCGCCTGTCTCCATTGCTCCTTCTCAGATCCATTCATTGTTGCTCCGTAGCTGAGTTCACCACCACTGGATTCCAGCTCATCCAAACACATAGGTTAGTTACGCCTTACCTTTCAACTAGTTTTCTCTGACGCTTACTAACCGCCTCTACTGGAGCTTCTTCCTCTATGATAGAATCATTTTCTGTTTCGGACACAGATTGATATGAATCATCTAGGCTGCTTGATGAGTCACAGACATAAGTAGGATCGTCTGTCTCTACGACTGTTTTTTCTGATGAATGATCTTTTACTTTTGAGTTATCTTCTTTTTCATTTACTATCACCTGAGCTGTGTCAGAGTCTTGCTTCTCGATAATTATTACATCTCTGCTCGTAGTAATTTTCTTTCATTTTGAGTTTTACAATTTATATCCTTTTACATCATCTGGATACCCAACTAGAATCAGTTTGTCAGCCTTCTCATCCCATTTTTGTCCCTGGACTTGGGGGCATTGCCTTACTGCCGAATAAACTGACATGGCTTAGGTCTGGTTTCTTACCTGTCCACTTTTCGAATGGTGTCATCATGCTTAAACTGGCAGCTAGGGTTCTATTCTTTTTTATACTGCAGTATGTACTGCTCCAGCTCAAAAACGTTTGTCAAGATCTGCTTCAAACAATAAATATCGACCTTTCAACTTTTGTTCTTTTGAAACGTTCTGAAAGACCATTCTGCTCCGGAGTGTGTGGATTGGTCTTCTGATGGACGATACCTGCTTGTCTCATAAAGTTCTCCATCTCTATTGAACAATACTCCTTTCCGCTGTCGGTTCTCAATATTTTTATCTTGTTTCCCGTTTGATTTTCGACTGTACCACGTGATTCTCTGAAATGCTGGAATACCTGGTTCTTTTCCTTCAAGAAGTAGACAAAAGTCATTCTGCTGGCATAACTACTTGGTCTCCATCGGTCCACATAAATCTGAGTGTACTACATCCAATAGTTTTTCACTTCTATGGTTGGCTGATGAAAAAGGGAAACGTGTCTGTTTGCCCTCACAGCATACTTTAAAATTCAGGATCTGTATGTCAGCGTAACTCCTTCTACAGCACCTTCTTTCAGCTTTTGGAAGGTCTTACTGTTTATGTGGACTAGCCGTCTATGGTACTGCGCGCTGCTGACTAATATTTGTGCTGCTTCTGCCACCAACACCTTCTCAGACTTAACTGTGTTTAGTTTATACACACCATTCACATTTTCAGCCGTTCCTATTAGCTCATTGTATTTATTGTGTGTGTGACATCAATTTTGTACTCACTGATAGGAGATTCGTTGAGAGGTTAGGTACACATAAAATGGTATGTCTTGTTTTCCATAATATAATTTGTACTATTATTGTTTTCTATAATCGTGCCCCTCATAATATTTACTTGTACTATTATCATTTATTCTAATAAAGCTTGTCATATCAACTTACTAGTCATAACTTGTATTTGCCATAAAATAAGTTTCCATAATGACATGTGTGACATGTTTATATCATCATTAAGTACATATTATATAACATTATAATATGTACTAATATACGTATAACATTACATAATCGGTACTTCACTTAAGCAACATTTAAAATAATTTTTAAACGGTTATTGGTTATATTATTTCCTAAGTATTGTATTATATCTTGTGTATTATTCCGAATGTTCATTTATAATAAAATAGTAAGTCCTAAAACATTTGCTAAAAATTAGGTTTTAGTGACAGAAACGAATCGCTGTTAATCCGACTCCACGCAGTCTTGTCTTGTCTGAGGCTGGCTGGCTAGGCCGGCAAGCCTCAGCAAGACGAATCTGTGGTGAGTGTTAAACCATCTGCGGCGATAAGCTCGCGTGGGACAACCGAAGATCCACAGTGCAGGAGTCGTGACAGAAACCATGCCTGCTGCATGTCGCATGCTCGCTTGCTTGCATGCTTGCTGCATGCATGGTGTATGCTTGCTTGCATGCATGGTGTATGCTTGTTGGCATGCTTCTTACAGGGAACTACACAGCAAGTGAACTATCTCAAAACAATTCGGTAGACGAATAAATATTGCCCGTGTGTCATATACCTAACTTGTATCTACTTTAGACAATAAACAGTTTGTCAAATGCGAAACGGCTAAGTTAGGTTAGGTTAGAACTGTGACCACACAACTCTAGATTTTTTCTTTTGCAAAGCAAGCATGCATGGCAGATTAGGTATATTTTTAGGTGGGCAAATGAATAATATAGTGAATAAATGTTATGGAAAACGACATTATTGAAAATGAAAAATAAAGCAAATAAATGGATTAAAATTAATATGACACTTGATCAATTATGACCAATGAAATTAGTGAAAATGATTTTATGTAATTTCACGTTTATAGCACTGATGAAATTATGGCAAATACAAGTATGGTTTAATAAATTATTGCATTTTAAAATAAGGCAAACATTAGTAATACAGTCTACTCAGTTCTCGAAAATGTCACTATTACGTTGTATTGGGATGGATCTATCATCACTGATAGGACAATTGTTGCCAATAAGCTGGACATAGTAGTGACAGATCGATTAGAGCGTCGTACAATGATTATTAATAAAGCGGTCTCGCAGGACGAGAACCTCGTGAAAGCTGAAAAGGATAAGCAGATCAAGTATCTTGACCTGGCTCGCGAGGTTATCGACATGTGGGATGTGGTTACAGCAGTCATTGTCAGACAATGGCATTATAGCCAAGAGCCTCGACCAACGCCTCAGGAGGCTCTCGTTAGGCAGCTGGATCAAGGGCTTGATCCAGCAAGCAGTACTTCTGGACACGGTGCGTATCGTAAGGAAGTTCCTCTCTCAGCAGCCCTGACCACCGGTAGCTTGGACCCTGTTCCCGATACAAGCGGGCTACTTTTTTATATTTTTAAATGTTTTCCTTATTTATTTTTTTCATATTCTAATATTTAAAAATATAATTTAAGGAGATAAATATTATGTCATTGTGTTTATGTAAATATAAAATACAAATAATAAAAAAGTTAGCAAAGAAAAAAAACAACATAAAAAACCGTCATGAACACATACACAGGTGAGTAGTTTACATAGGTACTGACCTACGTAAACTACTCACCTGACTCACCGTAATTCACTTGTTACATAGTTACAGGGAACTCTTCTGCTGTAATAGTACATAACATGCAATCTGCCGTTAACATTTATGCTCGTTAAATACTATATTTAATGATGAAAACATTTAAATACTAACCAGATAGCTACATTTCCGCGTACATAAGTGTAGTAATTGTAGACTGTAGTCTGCCTGTAGCCGCTCATGGATCGTGAGCGGCCGACCATAAAGTAAATCAAAACATTGCAGACAGATTGTCAAACTCATATTAACTGCAGTGTTTAAGTATTTCTCACATAATGATGGTGTTTCGTATGCTGAAATTGGTAACAATAGCAAATTTTGAAAAATTGGTAGACCTATTAGAAACCAGGTGCAAAAGAGGCTTCCATTGCTTAGGTTTTGGCTATCCGAACGTTCACTCTTGTAGCACTCCATTTTCCTTTCACCCCTGGAATCCCAATAGTAAGTACCGCCTTCCGCGTAGCAGGATATTATCATAACAAGCAGTCACCTAGTTGGTCTCGGTCACGAGCCCCTCATCACAGCAACTCATCGCGATCACAGCATCACTTACTATACATTACACATGGAGCCAATATTAACGACACGCACCCAAAGCGATGCTATTGATTTTAATTAACATAAATGCGAGCGATCAATTATAGCTACGTGACGCTGCATGCGGTGGCTAACGAGCCTTACACCGCTAGTCAAATTAAATGTAATAAGCACTGGCTAATGGTAACTATTACAAACACAAGGACAGGATATTTATTCGGATTTGTTACAGTTGTAATGGCAATCATATCATTTGGTTTAAATAGGTTTTAATTTGATTTATCTTTTTACAGATAGGTACCTACTTTTATACATGTGAATGAGAGAATGTTGTACATAGGCGTTGTATACGTAGATTTGTAGAATATTTTGATTTTGAAACGTTTACATGTATAATTAACAAGACGATTGGGAGATTCAACTCGTAGGTACATTGGTATTTGACATCATTATCTACACTCGCGAGCAATAAACTATCAGACGCAGTAAAAGATGAAACCAACGATACGACATTTATAAATAAGCTCAAGCAAATATTAACTGAAAAAGCATACTACACAATAAACGAATTTAAACATGACAAAAAAATATTTGACACAAACAGACACCACACTACACAGATAGATACATTGTTATATGCATAGTTAAATATTATAATATGATTAAATAGTATGTTGCCCCAAGGAATTATTTATGATGTACCACAACATATAACTGATCTCAATAAAATAAATTTAGTTAGTTAATATTAATGATATAATTATTTATTGTAATTTGTTTCTTATTTTTATTTTTAGAATTATTTGCTGTGCCCTACAGGGTCCGTAATTGTACCTTAGCTTTAAGCCAATTGTAAGAGCTTTCAACATTAAGGAATGCAAATAAAGATATGAATATGAAACTGAAATCACTTCATCGGCTGCTGCCCGAAACAAATTTTTACAACTTCTATGCAATGACCTATGGATTGTGGCATATCACTTGAAAGGCAGTTTTGTTAGCTTTAACTTCTTTTAATATCATAACCAGAGATTATTCACCTTATGTCATGGAACGTAAAACAAAAAAACATAAATTTTTAAAACAAAACATCATATTGTTTGGTAGTCCTGAAACCCTATAAAAAGGGGGCGTTTATGAAAATTGATCATCAGTCCAATATTTCACGTCACTGGGAATACAGAAGCTAAAAGAAAATGGAAACCACACCTATAGAAGCCGCTGAAGTCGTCATCCTAATCCAGCAAGGATTGACTCAGCGTACTATCGCTCGACAGCTTCTTTTGAGCCAGTCTTGTATCTCGAAGGTATACAAGAGGTTGAGGGAGACTGGAAACTTAGTCCAAAGACCAGGCTCTGGACGACAGCGATGCACTTCGGTGAGAGATGACCGATTTATTGTCACCTCTTCTCCTCGAAATCGACTACTATCCGGCGTGGACGTCCAGTACCAGCTCAGAGAAATTCGAGGGAGGGCTATCAGCAAGTGGACAGTGAGGCGAAGGAAGACTCAAAGAAGCGAACTTGACCCCGAAAAGGCCAGCCACGGGACCTAAATTGTCTCCAGCCCACCAACAAGACAGGCTTCAGTTTCCTCGCGATCACTTAGATTGGGATATCGAGCAATGGACGCGAGTCGTGTTTTCGGACGAATCCAGGATGTGCCTGCATGGTAGCGACCGTTGACAGAGAGTCTATAGGAGGCCGCGGGTGCGATTCGCACAATGCTATTTTGCGGAAACAGTGGCATACGGGGGTGGGTCCTGTATGATGTGGGCCCCGATATCTATTGAAGCAAAAACGGAGTCGATATTCGTACTTGGTGGAGGTCGGGAAGGGGGGCTAACTGCAGAAAGATACATTCACGACATTCTGTTAGGTCATGTGTTCCCCTACGCTACGGGTTTATTGGCGAAGATTTCCTGCTAATGCACGATAATGCCCGCTGCCACACCGCTGCAGGGACTAGACAGTACCTTGTAGAAGTCGGGATTCCCACACTAGACTGGCTAGCCCGACTTAAATCCGATTGAACATATATGGGACGAGTTGAAAAGGCGGGTACGAGGAAGATGTCCAGCTCCGGCGTCAATAGAAGACCTGAAAACTGCTTTAGTCGAAGAGTGGCAGGAAATGCCATAGGATTCCATCAGAAAACTCATTCGGTCAATGAAAAACTGTTTACAGACAGTCATTATGGCCAGGGGGGGTAGCACAAAATATTGAGGGGTAAATAACATAAATTGTAATTTTTTTTTTTTTCATATTACTTCCTATTCACTTAGACGTCCACAACTTCGACCTATTGCAATAATTCTCTAAATTTAGGTAGAAAATCTTTTTGATATCATTTGAAAGCTAACAAAATTATCTTTCAGGTGATATACCACAATCCACAGCTCATTGCATAGAAATTGTAAAAAAATGTCTTGAGCAACGCGCGCTGAAGTGATTCCATTTTATTGCTCGCGAGTGTATTACAGAATCTGCAAAGAGTAGTTATAAAGGAAAACAAGACACACAATCGCCTTGGGCCAACGTACCGGAAAATGAGAAACGTCACGCCGGAAGAAAAACTTTAATTAAAAACCTATGACCTAGAACTAAATGCGAAGGTGGGCTTTATCAGAGATATAATTTAAACTTGTGTTTGTATGTATTTATAAGAAAGGTAGCTCATGCTTTACCTAACCACTATAACTTATTTCTACTTAAAACTATTTTTAAAGCATCGACTAAAACTGCTTGCTCAGCTTCAATAATAAATAGCACTTTTTCACCTCTCTATAAAGCGCAATTATACTTCCACTTGTTTTATACAAGTTGTTTAAATTATAAATTAATTTTTGTACCAGATTTTAACCGCAGCTTCACCCGCGTGGATATTAAAATATATCCCATGGGAACGTACGGGATTAAAAGAACCCTATGTGTTAAACCAGTTGAATAATTTATTAATTCCGTAATACGTTGTTTTCATATATCTTTAGTTTTCCCAGTGCACGCCAGTATAGCACGGCATAATTTCTTCAACAATCATCGTCATTATTTCAGCCAATTTACGCATCGCCAATGAATCTCTACTACTAATCCTTCACCTCATGAGTCACTTCGTCAATTGGTGAAAACTGAAAATCCGTTCGGTAGTGTAGATACCATAGGTACATTTTTAAATGTAATCAATTGGTTGTAGGACACTGAACGAGATGCAATAGAAGATTTATTGTTATTAAGTCTGGGCGCGTGTAGTGTCTCGCAAAGTGTTAAGTTACCCTAAGGTACATCACGTCTTTCAAAACATACATTGAGTTACGAAGGCGAGTTTTTATTATTATTTTGAGAACCTACTATGATTCGTACAGATTTCATGCTCATGACCCACTTGCCAATCAATATCATATTATAGTTCAGAGTCAAGATGTCTGGGATTGATTTGATTTCTTATTGGTATTTCTAGTTGCGGTCGTAGCAGCATTGTAGCTCCGTAGCAGGACATAATACCCTGCCTGTCTATTCTCTAATAATCTCACCGTGAAAAGTTAAAGTGAGCCGTCTTTCCACCTGACGCTATACGATTAACACTATTGACAGCTCACTTCACCCAAGTTTTCACGGTGAGATTTTTACCAAATATATAATAACGACTGGTCATGATAAACAAATGAGCGTGCTAAAATCACTACTTGAACAAACTCAACAAACCTTACAGGCACTAGCTAGATTATGATAGATTTTGTCAAATCACTCAAACAAACCACTAGACATCCCAGCCCAACTGATCGATGACAAAGTAAAGTCCTCATAGATACTCCACTAATTTTCACAGACATATGAGTTTTGTCACCTGTGCGAGTGCCTTGTGCGGTGCTATTCACTGCCCCGTGCACTTGTGCCGCGTGTGAAAGAGATAGCAGTCAATTAGCCGATGAATGGAGCACTAGTGCAGTATCAGTGACGTCATGTTTCTGAGCTAGAAGAGCGACGGCGGCTCCGGGCTCACCGCACAATGTAGCTACAGAAAGTTCACAAGACATGCTTTTCATGCAACGATGTGATTACCGACTATTCAGATAGCGGATGCGCTCCTAATATGTAGTTATTTCGTTTGGATGTAACGTTTGACGTCAGTATTCAGGACGCGCGCACGCTGACACCTGCCGATATTGACGACCATCTGAAAAACTACATTCGTTAAAAATAACGTAGTAAAAAAAGTAAATGCAAGTTGGACTCCACCCTACCCTCTATCCAATTTATGTGCTTACATTAAAGTAATAAATATTATCAGTATGTCGATATGCAAGAATTGAGTTATGATTCGTATTAAGTGTGTTACTCGCGGCGACAGATACAGATTCATTGAATTATTTATTGAGTCGACACCTCGTATGGTAATAGTTTATGTGATATGTATCTAGTTTTGTGGGGTAGCAGAATATTAATGAAATACACTTCTGTTTGTTTGGATATTATGATTTCAAAATGTTAAAAATGTGTTCCTGAAAGTTTGATGATTCAGACGTAGTATTTCAGTAGATTTTTAATGTTTGAAGACACAGACGCATAAACAGTGGCTCGTGTGACGAACGCATTACACATTCCCCTCGCTGCATCGCCGGCAGTCGGCGGACTCGGCAGTCGGTTGAAATACGTTTCGGAAATCACTGAAATACTAGTAGAGTGTTTGTTTAAAATTCAACGATGAGACGTGGGGCACAATCCTGAAGGAACGTTTCTTTTTATGGGGGTCACTCGAGTAGATAACTCGTCTTCATTCGGGGCTTCGCAGTCGAGTCACGTGCTTCCCCCCCCCTCCCCATGGGGTCGCGAGCACACCGCCGGACACTTTGAATATTTGAGCCATGCATTTATATAGCTGTTATTGAGGGTGAGTAATGGACATTATCATTACAGCGGCGCAAACAAAACTACCTAGCAACATGGCCCAGATGGTACGTTCGATGGTGTGGTAAAACCTCTCATTTATATGAGAATCATTGTCTCATAACTTTTTCACGGCGCCGTGGTTCTTGTTTAGTGTTACATATTATAAGGCGTGGGCCGGCGTGGGAGGTAACCGATTGTTACCGCATCTCGTACGGTTAGCGCTTTATCTTCAATGCTAATGAATGAAAACCATATCTGAGATATACAGCTCCAATTTATTGTTTACATTTAGTTTATATGAAGATTATTTGTTTCTAGATATCCATTGAACTTTCACGTATTCTTACGAGCTTCGGTGGGCGGAGGCTTGTGAAATATTTAGAGTGACTGGTGTAACGCAACATGGACGGACATTCTCAAGGTAGAAGTGAATGCGTTGAAGTTGCTCGGTGCTTTCTGACCCATTAATAGTAAGTAACCAGTAAAGTGAGCTCAGTATGCAACAACTTGCTGTCAATAATTTAGTAAATACATATGTAGCCAACTTCCAAGTTAACAAGTAACTGCGTAGCATCCACTTTCCAGGTGTCCCGTCACACGGGTATCATAATGAACGACAAATTAAACCTCGTCGTGAAGTAAGTTACAAGCGCCATAGTTAATGTTATAAAATTGCTCGCTGCAACGATTTGCATGTAAATGGAGAGTAACGTTTAGAAAGAAAGAAAGAAAAATAGATTGATTTACAATCTGACGTATCTAGCATTACGGACTGACGGTTCACTCTCTAGAGGGTTGTTCTACTGTTAACTTAGAACAGTGAACACTAAACAGGGATAGAGAGTTTGAAGCCAGGTATAACTGCTATCACTAACAATCAATGATTACTATCACTTTATTACTCTATGTTTAAAAAAAAAACAATTATTCAAATTATTAATTATCACTGCTCGAAAATTCATTTCACATTCTTAATTGTCTTCTAATGACAAAATAACGACACATGTCCATATTCATCTTTCAGGTATGTTTTTTTTTGTATTAGGTAGGTACCTACGTTTAATAGGGCAGATTAATTTTATAGCGAAAGTCTTTGAAGTAAGTGCGAAATTTAAAAAAGGTCAATTCAATTGTATCCCAACATAGAAGAGTATAGTCACAGCATGTGCTCTTGCGGTCGTGGGGATAACTGCGACAGGAGTAAGGTCGGGCGCACACATGGCGCACAAGATCGCGTTGTCATCGTGCGGCGAGGCATGCATGACGCGACAGTCTACTGCTGCCAACACGTAGGAACATTTGCTATATGGACCGATAAGTTTTCAGAACTAATCGTTTATTTCAATAACATTCATCTTTTCTATACCTACAGCAGGCTCATCCTGAGCTCAGCTCAGCAGTCACAGCAATTAAAGCCAACTAAACGCCTTTTATCCGTGAAGCATCACTCGATAGAAACAAAACTCTGTGAATTCCTACCTTCGCAGAAACAACTTTGAAGTATAGGTACGCTCGCTTCAGCTACTTCCAAAGTAATTCATTGTTCTCAAGAGCACAAATCAAAGCACGTATTTAGAAGGATTTCTTATTTATTTATTGTTTCCTCGTATAAATGTAGAAGGAATAAAAGCAGCACTGAACTACGATTACTGTTGCTGATTTCCAAATTCATGAGGCGAGCGCTGCGCGGAAATGTGCAATCGACGATATTGCACGCCACGCTTCCGATACCGCCCGCTACTGAGCACGGCTTTACATAACTAACTGTAGACTCAAGGTATATTAAAAAATGTATCTTCTCTATTCACAAGCTTTTAAACTGGTACTGCTGAGCTCCTTGCTGTTTCAGTTCGATCTTTAAATAAGTTCGCTTATTGTTCTTGTTTGTTATACAAAAACCTCTGTATTTGTAGTAGGTATAAGAAGTTGGACAATAGCATTTCTATAGAAATTGGTCCATTTGTTCGTGACATACACGACGCAGACTGTAAGTGGTGTTCATAAATACTCACACTTTACTGTTCATATAATATCATAGCCTCCCGATAGCTGTCCTGTTCACGCTGAGCACAGAAGGCACTAACTCTATGTTTTTATCGTTAATCTTTGTGTTTGTCGGTGGTATCGTGATCGTCCACATCCTTATTCTGAGCGTAAGTATTTTCGTAACAAATAATTCGGGTCGATAGTCTCGACAAGAAGACTAATGTATCTCATTCACAGCGATTATATATGACCGCGTTGCGCTAACGAATTCATCGCTCACAAACGACTTTTACTTATTTTACATTTCCAACGTTTTATTTTGTTCACTTGCGATCCCGCAGCACACAGCGCTGACACACGCTGGGAGTCGGCCCGCACCGTGTGCGTACAGCTTATACACTACATTAGGGAAGCTTACTGAGCATTTGGTGAGGATCACATTAATCCGTGTTAATTCAAAGAACAAATCAGCTCTGCATGCAGGACGTCAGTTGATTTGGAGACACGCTTCGGTGACGAGCTTTCTCTTTACGACTTAATTATATTATTAAAGTAGTCGGGGCACGAGATGAATGATCGTTACAAGTTTGCGCGGCAATAATTTATATCGATAAATTGTACAAGTCTAAAAAGGACGAATCGAGTGAAGATTTGTTGTTGGATTAAACCAGTCGGCTCGGTCGCCGGTCACGAGGCCGCGGGTGTGCGCGCGCCGGCGGAGCCCCGTCACTTCTTAAGCTGTAACGTTATTATTACTGATTCCGTGAAGCATGGCTATTCTGTCGACTGTCGACTGCTCGGTGATGCTCGTTTTTATTTGCGAGTGGAAACATGAAGCAGAGATCATTTTAGTCTTGTTAGCGAGTATAAATCAGCATCGGAGCGGTTGTAAAGTCGCGAGTTACGCTCCGCAGCCGACACGACGGCGACGATACGAGGAAGCAAAACAAAGTCGATTGTCGCGCCGCGCACTATACTCACTACTGAACATTTTTATTTCATTCGTCACTTTGTATAATTACATTCGAAGCCAAGCAATATAGTATGATAGACCTATGTAGTATTTTGTTAAAATCAGCAGTCAACATTTTGTGTGAGAAGATTGAATTTACTAACAATGAATTTACTTGTACTACGAGCAATAGTGGATGACCGAAGTACATCAGTCTATTTCTACGACCTAGATGACGTTGCCATCTGTGATAGCTATTATTTTAGTTCCTCTGTTATTTCTGAAGCACGGAGATAAATGATCTGCGAGAGATTTCAGTCATCTTTTAGATTTACAAGTACACTTTCTATGCTTGCTTTGATTCAGTCTGGTCTACCTTATAATAGTAGATACAAAACATAAATTCCTAGTGCAATGAATTTACTTGCTTAGAATTTACTTAAGTGAGTACTTAAAATTAGGCCAACATAAGGGAATACACTAAATAGACATTGTGTTGATCCGGAATCGGCACGCATACATGAGGTGACGCAATAATGAAGAGAGAAAAGTAATTAATACAGAGGCTAAAATCAGTGATAATAGCGCTCGTAAGTATTTCCTTCCTGCTGTAGTTTGCCGGGCTGGCTGAGCTGGCTCGGCGCCAGCGCCTGCGCACAGTCTCAGTGTCCCACCGCTCACTGTATGTACCAGGGCTTCCAATATTGGTATTTTTGGGAACCGATACCATTTGTGTTAGTAGTGTAATATAGGTACCAGAATAGTACCGGTTCCTACTATTTGGTCGTGGTACCAGACGGAGTACCTACCCGTAGGAACCATTAGCATTTCTAATCAGTATGTCAATGTTACTTGAGTTCTTGGTTTGGTTTTGAACTGATTAGTTATGTCGGTGGATCTTGCTTCTTAGTACATCGAAAAGAATCATGATCCATTCGGCCCACTAAAATCAAAATTATCCTTAATAACAATAAGCTGTACCAATTGGTTATAAATTGCGCTTTGACCGAAAAGCATATTAAGCAAACGCTGAAAATGGCCGCCATACCATTGCAACTCCCATGGTCCACGACATTTAAAGTTATTATTTAGCTTTTATATCTATTATCACGGCATCATTGTTTTAGTTTATGTACTTTATTGGTTACTTATAATAAGGATAATTATTTATTTATTTATATTATGTATAATTTATTTTACCACAAAAATACATAACAACAAAATACATGAACACTACGAAATATAGGTGCTTTATCGTGTTCTGCGATCTCTTCCAAGGTTACTGGTTCCACCTAATTTTATGTCCAGGCCCAGGACATAAAATTGGGGGTCGTTAGGGAAAATAATAAGTATACAATAGATACATAAACACATACATATCCTACATAATTTATACATAAGTATATACATACTAAATATATGAGCAACAAAAATAAATAAAGACTGTAGATAATTTCAGTTAGGCTGTACTCTCGTAACTAACTGTAATTATCTACAAGCTTCATTCATTCTTTCATTTAAGGAACATTACTTGTCGTTCTGACTTTATGAGAACAAGAATACAACGAAAATATATTTAGTAAAAACTGCGAAAAGTAAAGGGGATAAAACGGTTACTTGAGGTACACCGACAGAAGTATTTTACTCCAGGAAGACAAAGTCTCTCAAAAGCAAATACGTTGCTCGCGAGTCCGCGACCAAACAGGTAACTGCGAAATCGGTCAACTACCGATGGAAATATATTAAAGCTAAGTTGTTCCGGCCTGTGGCCCTTTGAAACGCTACCTCCGCCTCCCCCAAATACAGCGCGTATTTATTTACGATGAACTGTCAACCATTAAGCGGAAAATCCATGCCATAGTATAGCATATTGCAGTTGATCAACTGAATTATTTTTGCTTAGGTTCGATATTTTTTCCTTAATTTTAGATATATTTTATGGTAGAACTAAAATTATTACTTAAATTGCCCTGTGTAGGGTAAGTGTCCTGTTAGTTACCGATTGAGCGTTTTAATTATCAGATACCGACGCCAACCCGATACCGATATGTTAACAGCTATACACAAACCGATATAATTATTATCGGCCCGATGATATTGGTGAATATCGATGACCATCGCGAGTCACCAAACGACTACAATACAGTAAGTATCGACGTTTCAAAGGCGGCATTGTGAATAAGCTTGTTCAAGTGAAACAAAAAGTGTCTTCGCCAGTAGAAATTGTGCTGATATCGGTGTCAGTCACTGTCTGCGACGACATAGGTGACAATAATAACTAATTATGTAAAAGCGTTCAGTAGGTACTAAACGTAAGCGAAAATCTGACCGCAGATATTGTGGCGGTATCGGAATCGGCTAATGTGCTGTGTTGTAATTTAATGTGAAGTAATCAACTAATTTTATTAATGAAACAAAAGCAAAAATGTATTTTCATTCATAACTAGCTTTGCTTGAGGCTGGTAGTTCCAGAGATAGCGATTTCAAACATATTTTTTTTATTTTTATTTATTTATAATTTTTTATCATGCAATCAGTCCTGCTGACTATGAGCAGATGTGTTGAGCGACTATTATTCATGAGGAGATATTCCCCAATAGGAACATCCTCCATATTAATATATTGGCTTAGTTAACGCTGCCGAGATCCAGGGTTCTGCGCCGTTTTAGGCGATTTAGACAGTCAGGTAATGTGAGCTGGACAGCGAGCTGGTTAGGATGGTTGTCCAGTCTTGTTCTGTATTTGCCTGCGAATGTGTTTATTTCATCCTTCACTGTTGGCATACTCAGGTATTCATGTACTTCACTGTTTCTAATGAACCAGTGTGTATTGCTTATTTGCTTAAGGATGTGGTTCTGAGCTCTTTGGATTATAGCTATGTTGGAATCACAGCAGGCTCCCCATAACTGAATCCCATAGGTCCAAATCGGTTTTATGACAGCCTTATAGATTAGGAGCTTGTTGTCCAGTGATAGTTTTGAGTTTCTACCCAGGAGCCAGTAGAGGCCTTTGTATTTGAGGTTGACCTGTTTGCGTTTTGTTTCAACGTGTTTCCGCCATGTCAGCCTGCGGTCCAAGTGTAATCCGAGGTACTTAGCTGTATCACTCTGAGTCAACTCCCTTCTACTAAAGTTAACAGGGGGACAAGTTTCTCTTCGTAGTGTGAAGGTGACCTGCACTGATTTATTGGCACTCGCTTTTATACGCCATTTGTCAAACCAGTTGCTTATTTCATCAAGGCTTTGTTGAAGTTTCGCAGTGGCATCTGCAGGGTCTTTACTAGAAGCTAATATTGCCGTATCATCTGCATAGGTAGCAATAGTAACTCCAGGTGTTAGTGGCAGATCTAATGTAAATATGGTGTACAAAACCGGACCGAGAACGGAGCCTTGTGGCACACCAGCAAGTATCTCGTGAAAAGATGACGAGCAGTCATCTTCTTTGACTTGGAATATTCTGTTGTTAAGATATGATTCTAGTATTTGGTAGAAACTGTGGAGCAGTATTAACTTAATTTTATAGAGTAATCCCTTATGCCATACCCGGTCAAAGGCCTGTTGTACATCAAGGAAGGCCGAAGAGCAATATTCTTTCTTCTCAAGACTATCATTGATACGTCTGCACACTCTGTGTATTTGTTCAGTGGTGCTATGCTCAGGTCTGAATCCAAATTGGTGGTCTGGAGTTACGGAGTTTTCGTTCATAGCACATGAGAGTCGTCGGAGTAATATCTTTTCTAGAACTTTGGATATTATAGGCAATAAACTAATTGGCCTGTAAGATGATACTTCATGTGCTGGCTTTCCAGGTTTATAGATCATGATCACTTGTGAGACCTTCCATAGTACAAGGAAAGTAAGATGTTCTAATAATACAATTGAATAACGTAGTCAGATATACTATTGCTCTTCGTGGCAACTCTGACAAGATCTTTTTGTCTATGAGGTCAAATCCTGGGGCTTTTTTAGTGCCTAGTTGGTGGATGGTTCTTGTCACTTCTCCTGGTGTCACTACCTTTAGAGGCAAATCAAGTTGAAAATCTTGTTGGAGAACGTCATCTATGTCAGCTTCATTAGCGCCAGGACTGGCTTCGTTGGGAACACATACTTTGGCAAGGTGATCAGCGAAAGCATTACACTTTTCCTGTTTCGTTCTGGCCCACTTGCTTGTTTCTAGTCGTAGAGGTGGCTTTGGGTTGATGGGCTGGTTCATACTTTTACATGCCTTCCAGAGGGAGTAGTCAGTGTTTGCAGTAGCAGTAACCGATAATAGGTGTGCCTCAACTGTAGCATTTTCTGCTTCTTTTATAGTTTCTTTCAGAATTTTGCTGTAATTATTTAACACCCTTTTATCATAGGGATGCCGGCTGCAGTGCCACACTCTACGTAGTCTTCTTTTCTCCAGAATCATTTCTTTATCTTGTGTATCATTTTTT
Organism: Polymixis lichenea; assembly: GCA_949091785.1. Taxonomy (NCBI): domain Eukaryota; kingdom Metazoa; phylum Arthropoda; class Insecta; order Lepidoptera; family Noctuidae; genus Polymixis; species Polymixis lichenea. Next base: position 23,939,418 of record OX420944.1, read on the forward strand.
TTTCTTGTGGTACGTACGCCTGCCTTACATTCTTACGACTCACCTCATCTGTCCTATTCCAGCAAGCCTTTTGGACCGCGACTGTGAACGCTAAGACTGCATCATCAATTTCGTCCTCGTTTTTTAGCGAAACTCGTAGCTGTAAGGAATCCTCAACAAGGTATCGAAAAAGGTTCCAGTTAGTCTGATTATTATACAGTCTAGGTTTTCTCTGGTTCTTCAATACATTGGCACTGATTGTTAGTATAACAGGGATGTGGTTTGAGGTTCCATCGAGGCAAGAGTCAATTTGGTAAAAGAGTCTAGATAGTCCCTTCATTAGGAAGAAGTCCAAGACATCAGGCAATTTATTTGGGTCAGTCGGCCAGTGGGTAGGCTCAGGTGTAGCTATTGTTGTGAGATGGTTTTTATCAACACACTTTTTAAGTTCCCTTCCTCGCGTGGTAATTAGTCTCGAGCCCCAGTGCAGATGCTTAGAGTTCCAGTCTCCTCCAGCTATGAAACGAAGTCCTAGGCTTTTGATGTATGCAGTGAACTGTTCCTCTGTTATTCTGTGCTTTGGGGGACAATATGCGGATGAGATATTGAAGTGGCCATTTTTATCTCGGATATTTACCGTGGTAGCTTGGATATGGTCTGTTTGGAACTGAGCAAGCTCATGGTGTTCAATTGAGGATCTAATTAAGATACCTGCTCCTCCATGGGCAGATCCATCAGGATGGTTTGTTGTGAAAATGTTATAATTTCTTATCTTTATTTGACTATTGTTAGTGAAATGGGTCTCAGATATAAGTAGAATATCTAGGTTATGAATTTTTAACAACATTTTGACCTCAATTTTATTGAGAGTTAGACCATTTGCGTTCCAAGTGGCTATTTTTAGTGTGTTTAGCTTGAGGACAGTTTGTTGACCAGTGTTGTCAAGAGCCCCATCATGTTGCTCATTTGTTGTAAGATAATATCAATTTTTTGAGATTGTTTAATGAATATTTCCTCTATTCTGGAGTATGATAATTGTTGATAAGTTTCTTGCTCATTTTGATGGTTAGAAGATTGATCTGGCTGTTTGTTTTTGAGGACTTCGCTATACCTTTTTGATGTTTGAGTATTGTTGTAGCTATGGTTTTTGTTCAGTTCTGTTTTTTTATCGTGTACAGTGGTGGGAAATTGAGATGGATTTCTTTCCCCTCTTAAGTAGGTTCGCTTCTGTGTTTTTCTGGCCAGTGTCTCTTTGTAGACCTCACAGCCTTTATAATTTGAAGGGTGAGGACCATGGCAGAGGGCACATGTAGCTGGTGTAGAGCGATCAACCTTTGGGCAGGTTTTGGTCAGATGTGATTCTGCACATTTAAGACAACGGGCCGGCCTCATACAATAATTTTTGGTGTGTCCGTACTGTTGACACCTTTGACATTGTACAATGGTGTTCCTTTTTTTTGGTCTTCCACGGTAACAGCTTGGTGATAGATATATCTTATTTGCTTGGCAGCTTTGTTATCAGGTCCTGATTGGAGATTTACAAAGAATGTTGAAGTAGGCTTTTTATCCGGCCCAAATCTAGCATTGATAATTTTCCCAAAAACAACATTTCCGGTTTCTTCAAATGCGTCTTTTATAGCTTCATGTGGAGTTGTATGATGTAAATTCTTGACTACCAGCCTGTAGAGTTTTTTTTTCAAACATATATAAAAAAATCTCTTTAGCTTTATTATTATTATGTTTGCTATGGGTTTCGCGACCTCAGGACTAGCTACTTCTCACACGGGCAACTGTACGTCAATTGCTCCCGCGTCACCAGTCCAGTTCTTTTTGTATATTTAGGCTGTTGAGGCCAAAACTACAACTATGACGTTGTGTCCAGGGAAGTTTTATATAATGTGGCTGTCGTACAATATACTTTAGTATTTTGATGTGTCTTACGACTTCTACGCGAACGAAGTCGCAAACAGAAGCTAGTTATAGATACACATGGCTTTTCGGTTGTAAGGTGATAATAAAAAATTGGTCCCCAAAGCGCGGGCGATCTGACGCTCTTGCTTCACTCGTACAACTGCTGCTACATCCGGCCGTAGCGTATCAAGCCGGCTGCGCAAGCGCCGCCCCTGAAGCGCCACTGCCGGTGAGACCCCAGTCGTTGCGTGTTCACAATTCCGGTACTGGAAAAGAAATCTGCTTAGGGCGGCGTTCACGTCCTCGCCTTCGTACATCGCTCTCTTTATGGTCTTTTTTACGGTTTTAACTGCGTTCGTCCGCCGCGCGCATAATACAGGCCTTCGCTCGCCTCGCCGCCTGCCGGCTTTGCTGAGTCCACTGCCGCCGTCGTCGTGGTGCCGCTCTCTTCGGCGTGTTTCTCCGCTGCCTCTAGAGCCAGCGCTAGCTCTACTGCCTCTTTGTATTGAACTTCCTTTTCTGCGAAGATTCTCGAACGCATTACGTCATTTGTCAGCCCTGACACGAACTGATCGCGCAAATTTTCGTCCAGCGTCGAACATGACTTGCATTTTCCAAAACTGCACGTAGACGCCAGACGTTTCAACGCCTGCAGCTATTCTGTCGGTGCAACCTGAACATGTGGCGCTCGGCGATCTCGGATCGTTGCGGTTCTATGTGTCCAGTCACCAACTTCACTAGTTCGTCATATGTTTTGTTTTCCGGAAAACTTGGTGAACACAGATCGCACATAAGCGCATACGTTTCCTCCCCCACGACAGTTATTAACAGAGGCACTTTCAATTCCTCGTCGATTTCGTTAAGCCGTATGTACTGATTTACTCGACGAATATAAGCTGGCCACTGTTTCGAATTTAAATTGAACTGTTCAATTTTACCAATAGGCATCTTGACACACGCGAAGCCACGACAATTTAAAAGAAGTTATAGAAATCCCGTCCTCGTCGCCAATGGAACGTCAATAAAATACGTGGGTTAACGACAGACTGGTTTATTCACGAACTTAAACTAACTACCCACCACCATACAATATTATAAGTACCAACCGATGTCACAAAACCCTTATAACTTTTTATTTTAACCATAACTTTGACAAATTTATGGTTTAGGGAATCAACTTTTACAATTTTTTACAAAATCTTGGCAAAGTTTCTTTTTAAATATCTCCGTGGCCGCGTCACTGAAACGCACGCAGTTTCCATAGAAATTGTTCTATGTTCGCCGGTTTGCCCTTCGCGTGGAGTTTTTACTCCTACCCTAAGCTGCGTTAAAGGACTTCGTTCCAAAGATCATATAGTTTTACTAATATCATCAGGAGGACCAACATGGCTGACAGATACTCGTATGTGAAAACTGGCGCGTGCTGCGTCGATATGCAAATAGTGCCGATACTTGGGTTGTAATATTAGTTGCAAAGTGTTTGTTGTGCAGCCGGATTCAAGCCGGCTCACTGCCAGTCCGGTGCTGGCTGCGAGTTGCGACCAGACGCAGTGCGACACCGCAATGCGTGCTTGCATCGGTCGTAAGGTCGCATCATCCAACAATCATTTTCTAAGTCAATCTGGGGTTTTCTAAGTGGATGTGGGTTAAACCTTTTAATCGAACCTCCATAAAACGCATCTAAGTTCCTTGAATTGTAAGCACACTTTTAAATCTTTTGACCAAAGTTATGGTACCTTCGCATCAAGTCAATCCCTCTCTCGCGGGTTCAGTAGGCTTCTTTTAGGGCAATGTCATGTCATTAGAATATAATTTATTATTGTCGAACTCCCCGGAAGTCTTGTTAAGGGTTGACTTGTTTAAAATTAAGTGAACAACTAAAATTAATTCTCCACAAGCGTGACGCCCGCCGGTCAGGCCGCGGTCGCCGCCCGGGATTATAAGAGACGGTAATTAATAGTGTTGTACTCTACGAACCAGTGCCACTCAACTACCACCAAATTGCGTCCACGCACTCATTTGCGACGACTTTCGTAAAGGTATAAAAATATGTCACTCCAAGTGGTCGTGTCTGCAGGTGTCGGCTCGAGACGGCTTGTCACAACACTCTTTTTAAATTTCGATAAACTTTGAAAACTTTGACATCTAAGCAAACGGAAGTCCAGTCAAACGAGTCATCACTGCCTCAATTCTGTTTTTGAACTCGCGGAAATTAAAAATGCAGACGTTTTGCCGTGCTTAGGAAAACGTTCCCGAAATGATGACAAACGAAAAATTATTCGAAGAAACTTCTCGGATGGAAATACCAGAGGGGTGAGGGTGCTGCGTGAGAGCGTAAGCGTAAATAAGTGAAGCGGCAAATTGTCCATTTAAATTGTATGAAAAGCTGTGGATTCGGTCGGTTTTTGCGTAATGGCCGAAGACCCGCGGCGCGCACACTTTTTATATTTTGCCTCGCGCCCCGTGCACCGCCACCGCAGTGTGGATGCGGCATCGTTGCATTAGGCGGGCGCGTTGAAGACAGTCATATCATATCTTTTCCAAGCATATAGTGAGTACCACAATAGGTACCTGATACTCCGACTCCTCACTCCTGTTTCCATAACCCATCCAGTCGGATGAAGAATTTCTAGTTTAAATTGTCAGCAGTGATTCCCGGCTGCTCGACAAAGACCGCCCGCGCCGTCATGATAGTAAACTCTGCATTTAAATCGAATTATTGTAACGCGCCCCGGGCCCGCGCCCCTCGGATCCTTTATAGCCTGGTATAAAGTAAGTCTCTGCAATCTACATTCATTTTGTTTGGAAACAACAGCCGCTGCGCCGTCCGCACCGATCCGGACCGAACCGGCGCGACTCCCTGATACAAGCGACGATTGATATAAATCAATGTATTCTGATCCAAATTATCAGTGTTCATTCTATTTCCCGTTTAAATTTCCCGACGCGTACAGAACAGTACAATTTCAAATTTTTGGGACTCATCAAAACATGCCTTGTTATTGTATAATTTACATTTCGCCGGCTAACTCTCCGGGAATTTACGAAACAAGTCATGTTTCAACAATTTAGCGCAAAGCCTCACGTTTTCACGACATAAGCTGTCGTTATCTGTCCGCCGCCGAGTGCGCCATTTTTTCAGCTGAGCGTAGTCTGAGCGCCGCCGCCGCCCGCGCCGTCCAGTGGGATGCGGAGCGATGCGGTGCGCTGCGGTGCGGCGAGGTGCGGGCGCCCTCCTAACATTTGCATACATTTACATTATAATCCTTGTTGTTTGGCGGTACTCGCGCAGCATTTGACTCGGATATTATTTAGATTACACGAGGGAGGCGGTGCATTAGGACGCTGCGGGTCAAATAGTTTTATTGACTTTGAAAGTGGAGCTCGTTCATTTGTTTATGATTAATGTACTCCGCGGATTGTTTCTCGCAGTTCGCTAAGCTAGTGCTTAGCGGAGGTGAATGAAACAAATGATTAATGAGCCGCTTACTATTTAAGTACAACAGTCGTAGTCAGTGCGACTCTGTTTGTGAACAAATAAATACTCATTTAATCATTTCCATTAAAGACCTTTCTCGAATGGAAATGTAATTAAATCTGGTACAGAAGCAGTACAATGTAAATGCTAGTTTACAAATGTTAATTTAGCGAGCAAATGTTTGTGATTCAAATAAATGATCCTGTAATAAATGTATTGAATGTGGCGCACACTAGGCGTACTGGGACGCTCTATCCATTTATAAGTCTGTATCATGAAACTATTGATCTGTGAAAGTATCGTAAGTAATCATGTAGGAGTAGGTATTCTATCTATCTAGAAAACATAAAAATATTTATTGTCCAGGTAATACAATAGCTAAGCAAGCAGAGGTTTACATCTAGTTGAAACGATATTAGTAGCTTAAATATTACCTACAGCTAGTTACAGTATATTATTTGCCAGTGAACTCCAAACTAAACATTTAGTCTGTATGTATCTCTCTATCATGTAAGGTTTTTATAAGTTACAGATGCACTGCATTTAGGAATAACAATTAAAACCACCCAAATGTATTCACGGACCAAGAGATTCCGATTACGATTAAATACACTATTTTACAAATAATTGAACGAACTATCCTTAAGAAACTATCATCAATGCAGATTCGAAAGTAAAACGATTTTAGTATATTTAAAAGGACGTCCTCAACCTCATCAACAAATTGTGTTAAAATAAAAGTCGTCTAAACATTCTGATCCGGTAGTGTGGCGCACATCCGTTCGTTGAGCCCGGACGTCCGGCGCCGGAGATCGGACACGCGCCTGCCGCCCCACTCCGACTGAACAATTTCGCCGTGAATAGGCGATACTCTGTTCTATGGAACTGTCATTATCTTCAGTTTACTCATTTTAAGTAAACAATAATACAAAATTTTATCACGCCTGCTTTCCCCGATGAGTTAGGCAGAGGTGTATCTATTTTCCACCCTCATTTCACCAGTCTGTCATAAACTAACAAAAAATACCAATACCTAAATTTTATTAATATTAATATGTATTTCTAAAACAAAAAATAAAGTTATAGAGATGTTTTACAAAATAACCACAGTCTGCAATCAACCAAAGCCTGGTGAACAAAATAAGTCACACTCACTTCTTCTACCATAAAAAGTTGTAAGATCCATGTAATACCAAATCGGTTGATTTATTCAGTCCCTACTTAAGGGTCCTTGTCTTAAGTTATTACGTAATTAGCTAATCTAACAACATCTTATAGTGACCATATGAATATTAAAAATCTTTTATGTTTTAAATAAATAGATTGACTTGGCAACCGCACTAAACAATCTGATTTAATATAATATGTATTACTTGCGAGACATTGTGTTTTCATGCGATGGGCAAGTCAATCTACTACAACTACTGGTTCAAATTGAATGAAATTTGTAATATACCGTGTTTATACAATGCCTGCTTGGTTACTGAATATTCAAGCTTCTAGTTTTTTCCACAACGTAGTTATAGGAGGGTCGAAAATGGCCTGAACTGCTTCGAGAGAAGGATGGTACGGCCGTGCCGCTTTTTTGCTCGACTTGGCGGGGGCAATGCCGTGCCCCCAGATTGTTCTGTCAACTCCACCATGTTTCAGACATCGATAAAATATTAGACGTTATCATTCCAACGGACCGATTTCAAAACGGGCCAATTTTCAAACGTTCCATCTTATTAGATGGAACGTTTGAAAATTGGCCCGTTTACCTATCTCATTCAAATGATGACGACCTACAGTCGTCGCGCACGTAGCAGCTGCCTGCTACATGTCGCGAGCTGTGCTGCGCGCCGCACCGGACTGACAAGCTCATGCATAGCATAGTACATCGGTATCATGACCATGACGACTGACAACCTGATTACAACCGATAGGCAGATGCAGTTGATCAAATATAAACAACGTTACGGCGTAGGCGGTCTACGCTATTTGCAGATTATACATACATAACCGATTGAATTGTTCCGTGTCATGACGGACGCAAAAGAATAGCACCATCCCATTTTTTCCCGTGGGTGTCGTAGAAGGCAACTAAGGGGTTTAATAGAGAATGGGCAGCAGCGTTCTTTATGCATTTGACCACCATACTGCGATCGCTAACCCGCCTGCCAAGCGTGGCGATTATGGGGAGGTCTATGTCCAGCATTGGACGTCTTTCGACTGATATGATGATGATGATGATGATGAACCGATTGAATCATTTGCTTCTGTGCAGTTGACCAAGTACTGGACACTATCTTTTATAAAGAGCTAGCTGATGCATGCCACTGTGTTCGCATACAAACTTACTATTTGCACAAAGACGAATATTTGCTCAAGTTTTGTGTCTGCATTGAGCGGAACTTCTGTCATTATCCATTACTAATAATTTAAAGCGAATAGGTGATGCATTACGAGGTGCGGGTAAGGGGGCTGTGTGACGTGTTTAATCCATCAGCTGCGAGCGCTGCTGTCACGAGTGGCGTGACACTGTGGTGTGTCGTCAGCGTGACTAGCTCCCGACTACGAACGCTAAGCTGCCCGCGACAGCGTACCAACTTTGTGAGAACCAATGAGATTTATCACTGTGTTAGGTAATTCAAAAAAGACGTGTCTGGTGTCATCATCACATTAGTTAACTACATGTAAGAACGACGAGAAAAAAACAGCCATACTTCTGCGTCGCTACGCTACAAAACAATACGGATGACATTTGCTACGAACGAGTGCTACTCGAGAACGCGCTACGAAAAGTTTGTTTATTAAGCATTCATGTAGCTAATAAAGCGTACACGCGACAAATAGTAATAATTCAATTAATTGATTTAAAATAGACACGCTACAGTAACATACATTACACTACAAGTGGACAACACAGCAATCAGCTGACAGTTACTACGGCGCAGCGCAGTTACCGTAAATAGTGGCGCGGCCACACACTCTGAAACAAAATGATGCGCTCACACTGGACCTATGTTTGTAGAACATAAGATTAATTTACTGAGGTTCAGGATGAGGAACTGTTAGCCAAGACGTTGGAAATCAGAGCATGAAAGCATTGGTAGTTGTGACTAATGACCGAACCCTTTATTGTGCTTGATCTGATATGCAGCTGGCTGGTGTTTTATAAGAGAAATACACATTTCCACGAACATTGCCAAAATTAGCACCTTACTTCCCAGTAAGGTGCTAATTTTGAGAATGTTCGTGAAAATGTGCTTCCTGTATGTTTATTCTGGTATATTGTTTGGTAGGTCCTCTAATGAAGATTAATTTATTTTTAATGGATTGCCATGTAAACTTAATAATTATAGTGACCATTAATAATAATAACAGTAAATGGCCTAATAGCGAAGAGCCTCGACCAACACCTCAGGAGGCTCTCATTGTGCGGCTGGATCAAGGGCTTAACTCAGAAAGCAGTACTCCTAGACACGGCACGCATAGTCAGGAGGTTCCTTTCTCTGGAGCCCTGACCACCGACATCTTGGACCCTGCTCTTGATGCCGATGGGCTACTATTTTTTATATTTTTAAGTAATCTTTTATGATTTTTGTAAAAATATTTAAAAATTTATTTAATATTTATGAATGAAAATAGTAACCACACCGCCGTATCATACGTTGACGTCGTGGTGGGGCTTGCGCGCTCCCACCTTGTAGTCCTTCCATGCGCTAGGTCACCAGTCCACTTCAGCCATCCAATCCAAACACATATTCCAATAACTTAACTTTGTCTCCATATCCTGAATTAGTCCTGCACCAACAGGGGGTTATCCTTAGGTGCACTTGCAGAATGCGTGCAGGATAATCTTCGGTTGGTGCCACATTTCAAAAGCGTCAAACGGACCTCTTCGAATGCGACACAAACAGTGGAGTAACATACTCTCGAAGTTTGCATGGAAAACATGGATTCGTTTCACCTTAACATAAGCAAATGTATGGTTTGTATTTCAATGTTTTTAAATATGTATTTCTTGTTGTACTTTACTGTATCCCAAAGAACTACATTGGCATATTTAAAGTTTGACTTATTGTGACCTCTATAAAGTGGTCCTTCTGTAAGGCTATAAGTGCCCTGATGCGAGGTAGCGAGGCGCGGGGCGCGAGGTGGGGGTCATGTCGAGGCATGTCGCGGCTTGCCTGACCTTGCCCCGCTACACTTCGCTCCCTGATGCATATTCATTGTTTTTCATTTCATAGTTCAGTTAATTTTACGTTACGGGCTATTATTTAATTTTCAGGCTGGCTGATATTTCATATAAAATAATAATTTAATATTAGTAGTACATTTTTCTTTCCTTTTTTCGAAACGGTTGCGTTTTGAACACTAACACAAATGTGAACACTTATTTTCAATAGCGCATTCCTTATTTCTCACAGACGCGAGACGGTATGTCTCGACGAAAGCATAGATCACCAACGTACGCCAGTTCTTAGTGCGTCACTCACCGTCGTCGTATGATAGACATAGCGCGGCGTGTAGCACGTACGTGCGGTATGCGAGGCGCGCCCGGCACGCGTCCTTAGACCGCGGCGGTGTACCGACACACTAAAACATAGTACAATACGATGCCAGTTAATTATACCTACTGATGTGTGCTAGGTACTTCGGTATAGTACTTAGTCATTAGTTGCATTACATAGTGTAAGGTGCAGTAATCGAAGGGCTCAAATCAACAGATTACCAACCAATGAACCATCCTTCTAACAGGGTTGATATTTTACGACGAGTTACATACGTTCTCTGCTCCTCTCTGTTACTGCTGAAAATCCAAGACGGCAGCTGATTGGTATGACGGTATGACAAACGGTGATGCACCCACGTCAAATAGACAAGGTCCAGCGTCGTTAAGATTCAACGCCATCAGTCCGACGGGACACAGAACGCTTTGATGAATAGTTGATCAGTGTGACACATTCGGGCCGCGCTCCGGACGCCCGGACACAGCGCCTGTCCGGCTGTCCGGCACCGACTGATGATGAATCGATGCCGGGCGGCCTCGGGGATTAAAATGAACAGTAACGCTGTGAGGGATTAGCTGGTATGGACGCGGCGCGCGTTACGCCCACACAGTGGACACTTGGATAGCGACTCAGAATAAAACGTGCGCAGCTTACGAAGCGAGAATGATAACCTGCAGTTCGAATGTAGTGTTTTACAATTGTAAGGTGAAAATTAAATTTAATGTATTTTACAGAAAAGTAAATTACCCTGTATAAATCCAAGTTTGTAATGGCAGCACTACATTAAAGATATTTGCGGTCCCAGTGCTGGGTACGCCACCATTGCGGCGGTAACTCCCCTCTTTGAAGAGTGGCTTGAGAGGCGGCATGGCGTCCTCACCTTCCGCCTGAAACAGGTCCTCACCGGACACGGCTGTTTCGGGAGGTTCCTGTTTCGCATAAAGCGGGAGGAAACGCTCGAGTATTTCCATTGCGAAGCTCGCCCTGAGGACACTGTGGAGGTCTGCCCGGCTTGGGCGGAACACCGCCGTGTCCACGCGCGCCTCAAACAGATGTGAGCCCCAACTGGTGGGGCCTGCAAGGGCCGATGCCTGCCAGGGGTGCGGGTTGTTCGAAAGATATACCGCGGCCCCTGGCACACAGGCAACTGAGGGAACACGGGTGGGTTTTAGTCAGTAAAAGTCTAACACGCCTCCTGCTCCACCGAGAGAAGTCATTTGATGATTTCCCGCCCCCAAAAAAAAAAGAAAAATATTTGCGGTTACTTCCGTTGACGAAGGTATTATAGAAGCAGGTAAGGAATGGAGGGACTGTTCATCAGTAGGTACTTATTTATTAGATTACTTGATACGTACGGTCACACCTCCACTACATACAGTATCACGATTCTGGTATTTATATGTATAGCTATAAACCACGTAGAAGGCTAGTAAAACGGTATTTTACCAAATAGGTAACAAACTGATCGAGTTAACTGAATGTATAACCTCTCGTAAAGTGTATCTGTTTGTACAGATATTAATTTACTAATCGCTGCTAAAAGCAGTTGTGCTTTACTGAAACCTGAACCTGAACCTGTTGAGGTTAACAAGAAACTGCGATGATTAAGAGCGGAGCGCGGCGGTTACCAGCAGAACTACCGACTACGAACCCTAGTTAGTTCATACGAATCCGCCCGTGTTCGTGCTGAGTCGCAGCGGTACGTCGCAGCTGTTCCAATAATCAGTACAAGTTACAATATTATGAGTAGTATCGAAACGTTTGAACACAAATTGTATTTGTAAAACGTGCTGATTGAGTAAAGATAATAATCGGTCATCCCACTCCTGGAATAGTGATTAAACATTTAGCTCCGTCATTCAATCATTAAAGACCTCGGTACAGAAATAAAGATGTTCTAAGAATTTACATTCTCAAGAATAATTTCAATTTCGGATCTGATGTTCGTATCATCTCGGGATCTGTTCCGAGAAAGCAAAGATAAGATCCACAAATCAAAATAAAATTCAAATCTTGCGAGGAGACAAGCTTGATGGGCGTAGTACGCCGTAGTCGTATCGTTCTAGGTAATCAGTACGCTAGGGAACAACAGGACATCTTCCAAATGAGTGTGTGTAACACGAGTTCCGATGACAGTAAATTATTTATGAAACAATCAATAGTTTTTGCAGTCAAATATTGACTTTTACATGCAAATTTTATAACCTTCGGTTACATAGTTGCAATTTTTTAAATGGAGTAAGTATTTTTTAAATTTATCCACTACAAAAAAAAACATCACAATATCAAATCATTTTTTCTTTATAATATTAGTTTAGATGGCAATATTGGCGGCGGCTGTCAGACGGCGTTCAATGTTAGGTCTAGACTTACATTCTAGGTTGGCCTGTTTACATAACTCGCTGCGCGGAACGTAAGTCACAACTAGCTGCACAGCACACTACCGATTGTTTTCATGCACGTGTTAGAAAGTAGTCGGAAACGATATTTATAGGTATTGACATCCACTCAATTAGCAAGCTTTGAGTGTTAAGAATGGTTGGTGTACCTATGAATATGGTGTAAGGAAAGTATTTTATAGAGAAAATCACAGAAAGACAAGAATATGCATTTATTTTAATTAATCCTATCGATAAATAGTCTAACCGATATTCCCAGTACCTCAATCATTGCTGCCAATTCTGCTGCCATTTAAGACCAATACCTAATTGCTAAAGAACTTCTTACATATTAAGTAGTGGAACTGTTCTACGTATTTAAAACTTAATACAATTATTTAGCAATTTAGTATGTATTTATTTGTCGGTAATTTCGGTAATCTTTTAGCATATTAACATCATCTGAAATTAATTTAATTTGAGATTCGTCTAAAACAACTTGTTACTTCCAAATTGCAATGGGGGCAAATATTATTAGTATCATATTTATTATTATTTATTGTAATTTCAAGATAGTAAAACATTGTTTTGATTGTATGAAACCACGTCGTCCAACCAGTCGAAATGGCGATGTTTGGGGGAGGCCTATGATGATGATAATGGCGAATCGTGACTTGTTACAAAATGAATGATAGGATGGTTTTTGTCAGGCCAGTCACAATAACAACCAATTACGCTCAATACATCTGTCTATGAAATATCGATTAAAATCAGTTATTTTCTTATAAATTTGAAAAATCTCACACACGCATTGCTTTCTATTTTCATTACACTATTGGCTATACATACTAAACTAACTAAGAATGTTTCCTTTCTTCACATATTGATTTCCGTTTTCTCACTGTCATGAACATTATAAGATTTGAGTTCGGTATCGCATACTCCGTAAGTCTCTGAAACTGTCTAGTTCACCGATGCATCGGATATGTTGGTGGTAGCGACGCGAGCGAGAAGAGGGCTTCGTAGTATGAAGACGAACTAGTAAATGATAGCGTGTTATTATTAATGTTAGCCGCGGGACGAGTGCCGTCCTGTCCGGGACAGTTAATCAAACTATGCACTGCGTCAAGTAAGCGGTCCTAGTGTTGTATTATAATGACGGCTGCAGAAGGTCCACTTGTTACTACGGTGCGTGTGCACTGCTACGACAAAAAAATAACAAAACCCATAGACAGAATGCGTAATGGATTGGATGGGAACTTAATAACATACATAGGATAGGATGGGAGCATTAATACCATCCTATTCTATGTAGGTTATTAAGTGATGAGTCTTTGTTGTCTGAATTAAAGGATTTTTTATTGTTATTCATTTATCAGTTTATTTTAAATGAGGTTGTTTCAAGACTGTTTCATTGCAAACCCACAAGTAGGTAGAGATCAACTAATTTAAAACTGCACGCCCCTATAAATTTTCCAAACAATAATTTGTAATGTGTACGCAACCAGTAGTGGAGAGGCGTGTTGTTTTAAAATAGTTAAACTCTAGCTCAGCGAGAGTTTCTCACTACACTGCTACCAATGACTCCTGGCGCTCGCATGACGCTGACAACCCGGGCAAAACATTTGTGTATTTTTTTATAAAATGTCACTAGGAAGGTACTTATACAAAAATCGAGATGGTGGCATTCGTTCCGTTTTTGGCCACACGCCAACATAACCCTGTAGCGCTTCAAGTGGATCTTCTCAATCTCGCTTTACGGTGTTTGCGAGCGATCAGAGCGGTCGGAGCAGCTCGGAGCAGGCCGCTGTCTAGTGGAATATTATTTAATTGAAGCTGACGCGTGGGCGGGGCCGGACCACACTTGACGAATTAATGTAAGCCAGTAATAACACGGGGCGGCGAATAATTTACGAGTATACCGGTAATGAATTATAATACATCATACCGGCCATAAACATGACTCGCTCACGACACTCCTTCACTGTAATACATAGTTTCCTATAACATAATCAACTTGCTGGTATTCGGAGCGGTCCGTGGTGCGTTGCGCGGGCGCGTGCGTGCTGCGCCTGCACTCGTTTCGTGCTAAATGTGCTAAGATTTTACATTTCAATCCTACTAATATTAAACTAACACTAAATATGAAAGTTTATATGTTTAGATGTTGGTTACTCAATCACAAATAACGGCTGACGGAATTTGGATGCACACAGATAGATTATAACCTGGATTAACACATAGGATAGTTTTTATCCCGGTGGGACGTTCTTGTGGGAAGATTTTCGACCTCCTTGCAGGCGAAGCCACTGGCAAAAGCTACTATCCTATAATATTACGTTACAAACCAAGAATCACTCTAAATTCCCTAGATTCAAATTGAAATACGATGTTGGTAACGTTACATAACTTAAAATTGTTGGTTTCCACGACCATTGAATTGCATTTTAATTTAAGAATTTTGTTTAAATGGCGTCTTCATAATTGTAATATAAAAAGCCAAAACAGAACACCATATCACGCACGTGTATATTTTATGCCCTCAAGATTTTAAATAATTTTCATAAATCAAACTCAAAGCATTTATTTCAATTAAACCATTTACAGGCACTTTTGAATTGTCAATAAAAAGTGAAAAATAACTTTAATTTTGGAAGTCGGTGACTTTGGATATGTATTTAATTTTTTTGTCACCGCCTTCCGAAATTAAAGTTATTTTTCACTTTGTAGTGTTTTTTTCGGAAGTCGGTTGTTTTTTTTGTGGAAAATGTTTTTATTTTTCACTTTTTAGTTACAGTACCTACCCCACTAATTTGAAATTTCATCATCCTTGGGGTCAAAACAATGCATGTTTATGCGATAGCAGCAATCGCGGCTTTTTTACTGTTACTTTTTGAAGAGTTCCGTTATCCGTCACCAAAACGCACCATCAGATCAGATCTATGTGAAATTGGGACCACACGGGAAGCACCAGCTTTCAAATAAAAAAAGAATCATCAAAACCGGTTCACCCAGTCGGAAGTTATGAGGTAACAAGGGTAAAAAGGTATGAATCGGTTAAAAAAGGCTATCAGTTGGAAAGTTAAAGCTAGTTGCCCATTCCAAAACGTAGATCTCTATGGAGAAGAAAGGGCAACAAACTCCACGGACACTCTTTTAAAATCAAGTTGAATATTACAAAATCTTGGGAACATTATTCTTGTTGCTTCTTTATGTGAGAACAATGTAAAAAAAAAATTATAAACAATTCTAAATACAAGATAAAAATAAGCCCTGGAAGTTAGGAGATGACCAGTCTCAACCGACAGCGCCCGTTCACGAACTTGACGCGTGGATCAGCACCATCCAGCTCAACCATTTTGTAGGGAACCGAATGATCCAACACACGCGCCACCATCAGTGAGACTGGGCACGCCACGATCGCGGCGGTAAGTCCCCTCTTTGAGGAGTGGTTTGAGAGGCGGCATGGCGTCCTCACCTTCCGCCTGACACAGGTCCTCACCGGACACGGTTGTTTCGGGAGGTTCCTGTTTCGGATAGGGCGGGAGGAAACGCCCGGGTGTTTCCATTGCGAAGATCGCCCTGAGGACACGGTGGAGCATACGGTGGAGGTCTGCCCGGCTTGGGCGGAGCATCGCCGTGTCCTCGTGGAGGTGATCGGCGGCGGCGATCTCTCGCGTCCGACCCTGGTCCAGGCCATGGTACGGAGCGAGAGGGCATGGCTAGCTGTCGCCTCCTTCAGCGAAGCAGTTATGCTCGCAAAGAGGGAGGCGGCGCACGTGAGGGAGATGCAATACATGCGCCCTCACAGCCGTGGCCTTCGCAGGAGACGCCCTGGGCGTCGGGAATCCCAGGCTGATTCCCGGCCACCGTAGGCGCGGGCTTGCGGACGGCGAGTAATGGGTAGCTCGCTGTCCGGTAAGGACCAAGCCCGGGTCGACGGCGCGTTGTGTTCCACGCGCGCCTCAAAGAGATGTCATCAGCAACTGATGGGGCCCGCAAGGGCCGATGCCTGCCAGGGGTGCGGGTTGTTCGAAAGAGATACCGCGGCCCCTGGCACACAGGCAAGTGAGGGAACACGGGTGGGTTTTAGTCAGTAAAAGTCTGACACGCCCTCCCGCTCCACCCAGAGCGGGAGAAGTTATTTGATGATTTCCCACCCAGAGAAAAAAAAAAAAAAACCATGAGTGAGACATTTATGTGAGCATGACATACTCTCAACTGCCATGCTTTTTCAAGTCAACGTACATCATAATAACACAATAAACGGATGCATGGTACTCACATTTACAAAATGTTGACAAAATACTTCTAAATTATACAAAACTATAGTTTGCAATCTATTTGAGATATTTAAAAAAAATGATTTCCTAAAAGAAAGAAAAACATTGAATATATTGAAGTATTCCATAACTAACACTCGGTTCAGCAAAAATAAAACATATTCGTAATGTCACAAAAATTATAATAATAAGAACAAAAATGTTCGTAATGTCAGAAAAAATAAAAAAAGGGAAGCTTCTCTTCCAAATATTTAAATTTTAACTAGTATGCCCAGGTGTCTGTGGAGCAGGATCAGCATTAAGCCAAGCATTTTTATCTACGATATAATCATCTAACTTATAATATGCTTGTCTACATAGTGTGCGTATAATGCATGATTTAAATTTCTTTTCATTTAGTTCAAATGCACTAAAGGCTACTAGTTCACAACACAATCAGTGGCGGCACTGGCGGCGGGTGTCCCCGCGGGGCGTGCGCCGCTCGCCGCGTGGAAACACCCAGCTTTAGTAAGTTTACATGCGTTCTAGATTGTTTTGTCTGCGGATGTCAATTACGAAGAAATAACGTTGTAATTATAGTAATAGCCGAAGTAACGGCGCGTTGGCGGCCTTATCTATTAGGAGGTGATCACACGCGCGCATACAAATTGACGCATTAGAGATGTGCGCCCGCGATTATAATCTTAATAGCTTTCTCAAATGAAGCTATATTGAAAATTTATGTGAGCGACGGACGATTGGATTGTACGCCTGAACGTACTACAAATATGATGATGTTTGTAGTGGAATCATAATTATTATTTTTGCAGATTTGTAACGACAATATTTAAACATTTTCGTAATTTTAAGACGTTTTCTGTAATATTACTACATCAAACAATATGAATTATCTAGTGAGGAAATGCGCAGGCACTCAGACATTGGCTCAAACCGCTGCACAACGCGGCGCCGTCTCAAATATCTTCGACGTAGCGTGATACACTCCGCTACAACTGGAAAGTTTAAAATGCTTTTAGTAGATCAAATACCAGAGTATGCGGACAAAACCAGTAGACTAGGTAGGTAGGTATTCGTATGGTGGAAAACTAATTTAATTTGGAGTATAAAAGTGGATGAAGTCGGACATATCAGGCGATAGCAGTAGTCTAGGGGCGCGCGGTTTTGGTCAACTAATTGAAAAACTTTTTGTCGCGTCGCACGACGAGGGTCGTGCGATCTCTCGTGAGAACGCATCCTTATGGAACGTATTTGTTAAAGGCAGTTCAGTTCAGGCTTATAACTAGTAAATTCACTGAAATAAAACTATTTAATTTAAGTTATTGAAATAACCAAGAATGTAAATCGGGGTGTACCTACTTAGGTTGAGATGACAAGCCCCCTCATTTAATGGGATCATTCCCCTTAAACGCAGGAGGTCACGGTTCCGGCTATTTGATTGGCCGATAATCTCCTAGACGTGAGAATAAATGGTTCGACCGCCATATTATATTCTATTCACAACGGCTCACATTATTTTTGGGCGGTACTGTACTTAAAAAAAAAAAACGTAAAATCTGCCCTCATCTCGTATCTATCACGCTATAAAAAGCTGTTACATCATAAAATAACGCCCAATGTTCCTCATGAGGAGGCTGAAAGTCCCTCAAAGGGCAATGAAAGGACTGCTTGTAGTTTCCACACGCGATTAATCTGAAATGATGAGATCCTTAGGAGAACCAAGGTAACCGACACAGCCTGAAGAATTGTCAAACTTAAGTGGCAGTAGGGAGGGCATACTGTGAGAGAAATGATAACTTTTAAAACAAATGAAATGGAAAACCCCATGCACATCTAATAGAAAGCCTAGCATTGGGACGTGGACGAGTCACAAAACTCACAATCACATTGAATACATTCCTAAACCGTCACAATAATATCCGGTGCTGTGCTCGTCACAAAACCGTGTACAAGTGTCCACGTTTCACTGCATACCGTTGCCGCGTATCATTGCACGCCACGTATTATTGCACGCGCATATGAATTTACTTCGCGCCGGATTTTTGGAATCGCGCCCTATTTATTGTGACGCGCCGCTTAATTGGATCGCTTGGTAACACCGTGGCGCGACTCGGCCGGGCCGCTCGCTCGCGCGTAATAAAGATAACTTACGCAAATTTTCATATTTTTCAACGGAACCCTTTGTTTTAATTGTGCGGCCATTAATACGCTTTACTTGATCGATGATGTCGTTGTTTTCGTTTGCCGAGTGGACTGGGCTCTAATGGACCACATTCGGTTATACTTTAATGTCGCACTCGTTTGTGATTGAGTTCGTTGCTTAATAGAGCTTGTTTTACCACGTGTTGATAAGCCAATTTTTGCCATATTAATAAGTGTTGTGAAGTAGGCACTTACCTACATTATACTAATAAATAACCCAGATGATAATTTGATTGATTTTTAACTCATTTCGAAATGATATACCTACCTAGTGTCAGCGTGCCACATCACGCCATCACAACTGTCTCAACTATTCTATATGGACAAATTTTAAATTAGTAACGAAGAATTTTTGCCCGTGTGTCTGGATGTATGTCCCGGATTAGTGCCGAAGCGGCATGAAAGGATTTGGATAAAGTTTGGCACAAATATAGTTAATAATCTAGATTAACACATAGGGTACTTTGCATTCCAGTAATACGCTCCCGTAGGATATTTTCTCACATCCATGTGGACGATGCCGCGGGCAACAGCTAGTCTGAAATAAGGCTAAAATTTTAAAACAATAGTATGGAAGATAAAAGTAGGTACCAACCTAAAGACTATCTAATAAATTCGTATAGGTATTATTCGAAAGCATCAGTTAGCATTGTCGTAAGACAAACAAACGATCGTGCTCCCTCGGCGGGTCGCGCCGCGAGGACGATATTATTAAATTCCTCGCGGTCAGCAATTTGCTCATTACTCCCGCCAGGGGGCGCCCCTTCAAATACTACTACAACACAAGAACATGACGCACTAACTAACACACGTCACACACTGACCACACCTGACATAACACAATATAAGGAACTAATTATTTTATAAACTAGTGAAAATTCAAAGGATTACTTCTGCAGGTTACTTAATTTGCTCGTTAAAAGACTCTTTGTGAAGGTTTTCTCAACCAATTATGGAACAAAGTAAAGTTATATAAAGTATTTGAGTAAAACAATGATGCTGTAACATCGCAAGAATAAGATAACTTTAGTCTGGATGCCAACAGGTTTTCGCAATCTACTAAACACTTTACTTACAGGAAGTAAGTAAAGTGTTATGCCGGGGTTATGTAATCTGTGTTATACGCCAACATAGAAACGAGTGGTTGTAGTGACAGATTGGTGACATTTGTCGAGCGGCGACGTTTCTCTCTACTCGTGGGTGAACGGTAATAAGGTTCGGCGTCCGACCGCAGGCGTGAATAAAGAACACTTACATAAAAGTAAAAAACCCCAGACCCAAACAAAAACTTCTAAAAGGTAAAAGAAAAAATATTTATTGGCCTTTTAAGTTGTAGGTAATATTTTGATCAAAGCATTGTCACGACCCGTCGGGGGCCGGCTACGATCGAACACGTCACACTTAAATCTGCGCAGCTTTACGTTTGTTTCCCACAGTGAAGTTTTTTACTAATTTATCCTCATTCCTCGTCCTAATCACCTATTATCTATAACCTCTTCGTTGAGACCTTTTCAATGAGCCCAAACACGATACTTCTGCTGTTTGTTGGTGAGTTAATTGGGTAGGTATCTTGGAAATTCCGGATGATGCTCCAGCATCAGTTGAAAGTTACTTTGTTCGCCTAATATCATTGAAGTAATAAAATACCAAATTTCGACTCGATCAGACCCGTAGAAGATGCTCAAATCCCTTCATCAACCAGAAAAGAGCTGACAATTCTCAAACGGATAAACCGATTTTGATGAAACATGTCTAAGAACCACCGCTAGAAAATCTACTTTTAAATTAAAAAAACCGCACCCAAATCGATTCACCCGTTAAGAGCTACGGTGCCACAGACAGACACATAGACAGACACACATATTGGTCAAACTTATAACATCCCTCTTTTTGCGTCTGGGGTTAAATATGACTTCCCTTATAGTAGGATACTAGTAATAGGAATAGTTGCAAATTCAAGGTCAAATATCCAGAAAGTTACACGCCGCACGCTGTCAGTTAGCGTCTGAAACTCTATATATTTTAAAAAGACCGTAGCCTAAACGTTGCCAGCCGAGGCGATCTCGCAGAACGAGACAGACCATGAATCCGGGACCTGGCTAGGGTAATTTCTCTTTTCATTCGACCGTCATCGGTGACGGACGGCTACGCGTCGCTGTAGCCGGTCGCGGTCGACGTGTGATCAGATAGACAGCAGCCTTAGGCGTAATATTATTTTGTGAATATTACTACCACTTTTTATGGAAACAAGAGTAAATCGCGAATTGCTCATAGTCTGACATACACATAGCCATAAGATTTATTTTTACGCAGACGCTTGTTTGGTCTCTCGTCTGCTTCAGCCCTAAGTGCGCGTGGTTTGTGGCCACACGCGGTTATTAGTGAGCATCTAGTCGTTATGGTGCAGTTATGGCGGTGCGTGTCGGCATCCCTGTGGCGGGAGTGCATGCTCTGATAAATCAAATGACGCTGTAGATATGCTGCAGGTGGGCATTCACTTCTTTGTTGGAAATTGTTTTCTGTGAAAAACACTAACTGACTATTTTCTAAGTCCACCGATAAGTTGATTATCTACTGTGAGATGCCTCTCATGAATGTGGAACTTAAGAATTCTCTAAACAGTTTCCTTTTACTCCTAATGACTCCCAGGCCGATTCTCGGCCACCGTAGGCGCGGGCTTGCAAACGGTGAATAATGGGTAGCTCGCCGTCTGGCAAGGACCAAACCCGGGTCGACGGCGCGTTGTGATCCACGCGCGCCTCAAAGAGATGTTAGCATCAACTGTTGGGGTCCGCTAGGGCCGATGCCTACCAAAGGTGCGGGTTGTTTGAAAGAGATACCGTGGCGCCTGGCACACAGGCGACTGACAGAACACGGGTGGATTTTAGTCAGTAAAAGTCTGACACGAAGAGTGGGAGAAGTTATTTGATGATTTACCACCCTCAAAAAAAAACCTACGCGCAATAACAATGCGTTATAAAAAATAACTTTTCTTTACAATTTCGCATAGACAATGTTGTTGTCATATTTTAAAACTAGATGAGGTTGACATTTCCTATTAGTGTTTGTTCCTAGTATTTATTATTATGGATATTTGTTCCTTTTGTAGATAAACTAAAGTGTTTGTTGAAAACATTGATATTTCAAATAAGTCATGCGATACCAGCATGAAATGAAAAAAACTACAACAGATATTTGTAATTTATTGACTATAATTATTTAGATAACGCAAACCGAGGAAAAGCCAAACGCACATGAGGGAAATTAGGAACGAATTGCAAAGTAGGCAAAAACGTAAAGTGTCAATCAATCGTCGTCCACTCCTGCGGCTCCTACTGGTCCTACTCTCGCAGCCGTTCGTCACGACTGAACTCATACTCAGTCGCTCTCGTACGTGGGACTTCTATTTTATTAACATACTATTAAACGCGTCCACAAAGGCGTCACTGAGATGCCGCAGCGCTTAAATAAGATCGCAGCGTCATTAAACTTACATCGCGCTTATTTACAGCGTCTGTCATCGCAGATCGCGACTTTGTGCGTCGCGATTAGTCGCCAGTCGCAGCGACTCGCTCGTTTCAATCGTGCATGTCGTGTCTAGCTGCACGTTCCCGCTACGCAAACGTTATAATATTCGTTTTACATTGCATCGCAAAACTGGCCCACTACTTCATTTTGTAGTTGTTTTTCTTTTTGTTTGAATGTGCTAAACTCTGGAAGTCTGGAACTACAAGTCTTATTTCAAAAAATCTTTCTGAAATTGATAGCCCAATTCTTGAGGAAGGTCATAAGTCCCGCTACGATCCTTAGACGACGAACAAAAACAAACAGTCAGAAAAAACGTAAAGCTAAAACAAAGAAAAAGCGCGGCGCCGCAATGGGCTGCGATGGGCCGCGATGGGCCGGGGCCAAAAAATTACACGGGCGACGTCGCGGGCAGAAGCTAGTGTTATTATAAAATGATAACTTCTGTACTGCCAATTTTTTAAATAAACTTCTGTAGTCAAAGGCAACCGCTTTAAGAGTCTATTGCTTTAAAAATAAAACCATTCTTGTATGAGTTGTAGCATCTTTTCATCACGTTGTGATTATTGTTATGAGTTGTTAGTGTTATTACGTCACTAGAATAAATGTAGTTAATAATAGCTTATTTATCTCTGGAAAATTCAATTTCATACTCATTTTTTTTTTTCTAAACTTGTCTTAAGATCATAAGAACGTTCTGATGTTTAGTTGTTTTGAGTACCTACTTACAACATGTTTTTTTTTAGGTTTTCTTGTTGCTCTCCTAACTTAGTAAGGACAGTTATTGCCATCTCCTTGGAGTATCACTGAGGGCTCTCGTGTCCCGCAGCCACTCCGGGGCACCGATGCCGCGAATGCAATGATACAAAATACGCTGTAAAATATTGGAGCACTGTTTAATATCGCCGCCAGAAGATTATTGCTTCATATCTCAGTTTTATTGCGATTTGTGCCCCACCCCCTGCACCCCTGCCCGCCCCTCTCATCCCGGACCCGGTAGCAGTCGATGACTTGAGCTTTTTCTACAAATATAATTTTCTCGCGCCTCACCCACATAAATAAGAGGAGTAGCGGTCGTTTGTCGCGCGTGGCGCGTAGTGTGACGCGTGACGTGCCGCGCGTCATACGTCATCTTCGCCGTAACATTACACACTTATCGCGCACTTTGCATATTATCTGAAATTAGATTAATGATGTTTCCGTGGCGGAGTGTCCGTCCGCTTTATTTCCCCTAAAATATAGGAATTACTTAAATATTTATTTGTTCAACTTGCGTTTTTAACTTCTCGTTAACCCGTAACTCTTAAGTGAGAGATGACAAATAGCCACGCGTCCAATTAGCTGCACTGTGTCACTGATGTGACGTCACCGACACACGCCGCTCACGCTATATTTTAAATAGCTTAAAAAAAACTACATGAATTAGTGTGAAGTAAAGGATAGCCTAGTGACGTGTATTAATAGTCCAAGCCGATATAATTTGTAAATATAAATATGTTCCCAAACAAGCTTGATAAGTCGACTTATTAGTTTAATACGGTTGGGATGAGAAAAATGTATGAGATACTAGATTACTGTGGTAGCCTTTGCAGTACGACGTTATTCGAAGCAAGGACACAGAGAACAGATCATAGAAGGACCACGACAACGCACCATAAAAAACGTTGAGCCTCTAACGTTCAGTATAGACGCACATTTTAAGTATTTCAACGCGTCTAGCAAGCTTATAGTTATATAAAATGGAGCTTCTGTAATATTGAGTGCGTGACGCAGTGTGGAGTGCCTTTGGCGGCATTTCGCTATTTTTCGCCACACCGTGGCACCCGCGTCTGGCACGGTGCCAGTTCGGAGATACCGCGCCCGTTAATTTAGTTAACACCGGAATTTAAATCTTACCAGATTATCTTAAAGCCCAGTTTAATTTGTTTGAACGTTTTTGTTTCGTTTGCGTACTGCAGCGAGATGACATTAATTGCGCGTCGTGCGGGACTACATCTAATATCAATGATTGGTCGCGTGTCGTGATATAAGGGACATGCTCTTTGTATTAAACACTGCCCCTCTAGTTCATCCGGTGACCCCTCCCCTCTGTACCGCAACGCGGAACTTGCTTAATAAACTAACAAACTTCAATAATAGTCATTATTAATGAGATAAACAGAACAAGGTCTTTCTGAACAAATTTTCGAAAAGTGTTTAAAACGAGAGCTTTATTTTTATAATTGGAAGCCGTCGAGTGATGCTTTTTACCGCACATAATGTTAGTATAGGCGCGCACAAAATTAGGGACCTACTTAATTATTATGTCATTTATTTATTCTTTATCCTTATTGAATACATTTTTAAATCTTCTAATATATAAAATTTCCATGTCACAATGTTAGTTACCGTACTCCTCCGAAATGGCTTTACCGATTTTTACCAAATTTTATATGCGTATTCAGTAGGTCTGAGAATCGGCTACTATTTATTTTTCATACCCCTAAGTGATAAGGGTTGTTCACCCTAAATAATTTATACGGCAAAACAACGTTTGCCGGGTCAGTTAGTATTTTTATAAAAGTTACATGACACATGACATTTAGAAATAAAAACATAGTAGTCCGCCAGTATTGGGAGCAGGGTCCAAGCTACCGGTGGTAAGGGTTCCAGAGATAGGAACCTCCTCACGATGCGAGCCGTATCGAGGAGTACTGCCTTCTGAATCAAACCTTCGATCAAACCGCCTAACGAGAGCCTCGAGAGATCAGTCCATTAGCTGATACGACAATCGGCACAATGACAGCCGAGTTCACATTCCACATGTCAACAACCTCGTGTGCTAAGTCGAGATATTCAATTTGCTTCTCTTTCTCAGCTTTCACGAGGTTCCCGTCATGCGGAATGGTAACATCGACTATCATTGTACGGCGCGCTAACCGATTTATCAGCACTATATCAAGCTTATTGTCTACAATAGTCCTGTCAGTAATGATAGACCGAACCCAGTATAACGTGACGTGGTCATTTTCGAGAACTGGGTCTGGCACATACTTGTAATACGGTACCTCAGAATCCACAAATTTATATTGCAAAGGAAGTTGCTGGTGTATAATCCTGGCTACTTGGTTAAGCCTGTGCAAGTACTCGCTGTTAGCCAGACGAGAACAACCAGAGATAATATGTCTGATGGACTCATCCGGACGATGACCCTGCCAACATACGTCAACCGTCCTGTCCTTCATAATATGTCGCCGGTAGTTATTCTTCAAGATAACTTCGTCCATAATTGCACAACGAAACCTTCAGTTTCTCCGAAAAGATCACCGAAACGTAGCGAGGATACGGACGCTAAGAAATCTACACCGGACTCATGAAGAGCCCGATAGAAGCGCCCGTGAAGCTCCTTGTTTCGCCATACTTCCTTGCGGTCATCGATAGTTAGTATTACAGGTTTGCGCCGGTTCTCTTTAGCCATGGATAGCGGGGTAAGCCCCTTGTCCACTGCGCCCACATCACAGTGCATACCCACTTCGGCTTTAAAAAAATATTCCCTGAGACTGCACACCTCGCGGTTGTGGAGGGTCTTGGCATTTAAAAAGCCTCAACCCCCGCACTTTCGCGGGATGTACAGTCTCATCACCGATGATCGTGGGTGATGCATCCGGTTTGCGGTCAGCAGTGTACGGACCCACCTATCCAGGGCGTCGAGTTCAGTCTAAGTCCATTTCAGTATGCCGAAAGAGTACATCAAAACCGGCATGACACTAGCGTTGAAGGCGGAAACAAGGTGCGCACCTTGTTTCCGCCTGAAAAAAGACTAATTAATACCTTTTTCATGCAACCAAACAAGCGTTCCATCAACGATCGCTTCATGTCAGCAGCGTTGATGCCTATCGCTTTCAACTTACCCAAATATTTATTATAGCTTTCGGTTCTGGAGAGGGATCTGAGATGTATGGAATCCGAAAGTTGAATTCCCTCGGATTCCATAATCTCACCTGGCTTTACATGCATTAATTTGGAATTTGGTGTGGAAAAAATTAAATGTGCAGTCATGCGTGTAAAGGGAGGTGAGATTATGGAATCCGAGCGAATCAACTTTAAGATTCCATACATCTCAGATCCTCTAAAGTAGCTCTATCAGTTGTAATTTGTTGGGAGCAAAGAGTTTCAGATCATCCATGTATTGTAGGTGAGATATGACCTGACCACCTCTCTTCAGCCGATATCCTTTACCTGAATCCTCCAGCAGTGTGCTTAGAAGATTCAGGGCTAAGCAAAACCAAAGTGGACTCGAGCTGGCGCCCTGGAATATTCCCCGGTTGATCCATACAGGCTCATCATTCCTCTGGATCTGTGGACACCCCGGATAGCAAAGGACTGTCCACCATTGCCCCATGCATGACTCAAGGAAGGTGCGTAGAGTTGCATCAATATTGTACAACTCCAGCACTCTCATGAGCCATGCATGTGGCACCGAGTCGTAGGCCTTCTTATAATCTATCCAGCATGTCGTTAGATCCTTGCGGCATCGACGGACCTGTTGGCTTATGGCCATATCGATGAGGAGTAGGTCCTTAGTACCACGGGACCCGTTCCTATATCCATTTTGAGAGGGAGACATAATCGAGTTATTCTCAATGTGCGTATAAATTTTCGCTCTCAAATTAAATCTAAGAAGTTTATAAACCATCGACAAACATGTGATCGGTCTATAATTTACATTTATATCAGACTACAAATGAGGTCCATTGTGTTAGTAATAATTTTACTTAGCCTATGTTAGTACTTAATAACTAAAACAGATCTTGTTCGATCGGCTAACGCCCACACAAGCGGACTATCTGCCCGGGCGGCTATCGAGTGCAGAATGATATTGGGACTGTCACGCAACCTGCGAAGGAACGAGGCAGATTCTTGCGCCACACTGCGTCAAAGCTGTCAGTGCGCGCGGCGGCAAACATCGTCGCCGCGTTGCAGAAGCGTGGCAGTCGCAACAGCATTCTGAACGCATTGATATATTGGATACGTAGAACATTGCAAGCCCTTTTGGTATATCTGAACCACAGGGCCCCCGAGTACAGTGTTGTGCAATACGCCTTAAAAAGGGCAATTTTAACTGCGACTGTACATCGAGAGAACCTGCGGGCCAGCATGTTCGCCCGGACTGACAGCGCTCTGCGTTCCATCTCCAAATCTAAATCGTCCTTCAGGGAATCTGTTACCAGATGGCCCAAGTATTTAAATTTATAGACCCTGTTTATTGGTTGACCTTTGAGTAACAGAGGAGGGACCGTAGATGGAAATCTGGCACCAGACCTGAAGACGATATACTCAGTCTTTTTGGTGTTGTAGATCAACCCATGAGACAACTCGCATACAGCCAGTAACTTTCGGAGAGCATTGATCGAAGGAGCCAGTAGCACCATGTCGTCAGCGTAGCTCAAATTATTAAAACAAACACCATCCACATAGCATCCGACATGCATGCTGCTGAGTCGCTCGACCAAGGCATTCACATAGAGACCAAAGAGCAAGGGCGAGGACAGTCCCCCCTGTCACACCCCACACACCGGCCTGCATGGCTCTGAAAGCTCCCCTACCCATCTCACCCGAGTCTCTTGGTGTAGGTACCAGTATTTAAGGTGCGATTTGAACTCCGGCGGCAGTGTTGTGTCTCCTAGCTTTTGTCAGAGTAAATCGTAAGAGACTAGGTCATAGACCTTGGATAGGTCAGGTAGGTAGGAAAACCGCGTAGACTGGTGTCTGTCTATCCGTGTAATACTTAACAGGTAGCTTCAGACTAAGAATGGCCGTCTCCGTTGACAGCCCTGCCAGGCTGGTGCGGCTGGTTTCGGTCGAGTAGCTCCGTCACAGCTTGGAAACTTGACGTTAGCTAAACGACATGCCGCAACAGTCGCGCATTACTGGATCGAGTGTGTATCAACGAGATCTCGTTTCTGCTCTCGAATATTTTTTTAGCTGCTTTTTGTGCAACTGTGGTAGTCGGGGTCTAAGTTCCGTCAGGGTGGACCGAAATTCGCGAATCGCATCTTCTAGTGCGCTCCTCAGTTGGACGTTACACTGGCTACTTACTGTGGCAACCCTATCATCTTCTTCAACATAATTAGACTGCGGCGAGATCGCATCAATATTTAACACATGTGCCGCGGTTTGTGTCGTAGTCGAGACGATATGGTAGTCCAGTACTTCTGATCGCAGCGTACCAAGTGCGGTATCGTCCAACCTGTGAGTGCGTTGAATGACCCGCACCTGATCCGACAGTCGTTGGGCCGTGACGTTAACGGTTGGTTCTAGTACCTGGATCAGAGATAGCATCCTTTCGCGGTACGCAGTGAGGTTAGTTATTTTTGTAAACATGTAGTCAAAT
Source organism: Polymixis lichenea (assembly GCA_949091785.1). NCBI lineage: Eukaryota > Metazoa > Arthropoda > Insecta > Lepidoptera > Noctuidae > Polymixis > Polymixis lichenea. Next base: position 23,968,040 of record OX420944.1, read on the forward strand.
TAGGTACTTCTACATTTGTTCAAGACTTCGTTAATGTGACAGATGACATTAACCACCAAACGATATTACAATACCAAAATGAACAATCTAACACGCGCATGACGTTTTCGTACATAGATTGAGTCGTATCTCATGCGCTGCACACAACCACCGGCAGCGGACACCTGGCTCGGGGCCGGATGTCCCCTAAGTCCCAAGCTCCTCTGTGGCCGGCCTCTCCCCTGCCGACATACAAGTGTTGGAGACGTCAGCGTCGGCGGGGAAAAATATTCGTCGCTCGAGCTCGACGCAACTGCCACGGCCGGTGTCACACCACTCTTGATGGGGCTGGGTTCCAGCGCGGTGGCGGCGAGATGGAGCTGAGCGATGAGTCCGGGGGTGGTAGGCGTGCATGGCAAGCTGCTGATCTCGTCAACATATCATATCATATCATAACATTTACAGGATACGTTTTTATTCAGTGCGCAAACTGTAACCATGAATTCAGCATATGATTCTAGAGCCCCTAGCACAGAAATTTTACGTCGGTTTTACAAAAAAAAAAATCAGCTGTTTCATAGAAAAGTGCGATATTTACGCGGTCAAAATTTATGGAACAGCTGTTTTTTTTGTATTACCGATGAAAAATTTCTAATCAATGTCAAATAGTCAAGTACCTGTAACATAATATCAGCCACTACTATATTTTCTGTGTCGATTATGTACCTGCCGTATCCGCTATAGAAATGTACATAACTAAATTGACTATCATAATTTAATTATTATTTTAATGCATTATGTAGACAAATGTTAAAAACTTCCTCATAAAAATAACAAGTTATATGAATATCTACAACCGATCATCTCCATATCATCAACCAAGTTAATAGAATGATAACAATTAATTTCATACACCGTTTTAACTGGCCTTTGTGGACTATGCCAAGGCTTTCAACAGCATAGACCATCTTCAGTCAGTTACTAGAGCATTAGATTCCCAAAAAGCTACACAGATCTACCATACCACATTGACCTCATTGACACCACCTATCGAAGTAGCTCTGCGAATTTATTTCTAGTCCAAATTTCAACATAGTAAGAGGTTTCAAACAAGGCGATCCACTCTCACCTAAGCTGTTCACAAGCGCACTGCAGGAGATGTTTAACAAGTTGCCTGAGTCACGGCAACTACGAGGCATTAAAATGTTAGCGGCCACCAGCTAACAAACCTCCATTTTGCTGATGATATTGTATTATTCTCCGCATCACCTTCAGAACTTGTAGTAATGCTCTAAGATGTGACCTGCTGTGGTCAGATCTTCGAGCATTTCTTAGTCCAACCTCAAGACTTGGTTGGACTTTCAATGACCAGATCCAAAATACCTATGGTGCACAAAGTTGATCACTTAATGAACAACAAAAGACCAAACTCAAGATTTGCCAACGGGCAATGGATCGCAACATATTAGGCGTCAAGCTTACAGACCGAGTAAGAAACATCACCCTGCGCTCCATAACGCCCGTCTCTCACTGGACCCCTGAAGAACGACAACGCCGCAGAGGAAGGCCACGGCGAAGGTGTTGTGACAATCTGACGAGGTTTGCAGGGCCAACATGGCCAGAGAACGCACACGCCACTTAAGGTATGAAAGGAAAAAGGGGACGCCTATACCCATCAGTGGGATACAGATTAGGGTAGTAATAAAAAAATATATATCTTATGTCTCATAACGTTAAAGAGGCTGCGCTATGGTAGCCCACGAAATTCATATTTTCTTACGTTTTTTGCAATTTGCTGGTCAGTATCCGGTTGTATGTTGATTAAAAAATATGATTTGCAACCGTAACAAGTTAAGTCTTCAAGCGCGATTCATATTTTTGTTCAACATACACACATACTTGCAAATATCGTAAGAAAATTTTAATTTCGCGGTCTACCCTGGCGCTTTTTCTCAATGTTGTAATAAATATTTAACGGGATATCAGGAAGGCCGGGCTGTTGCATCTGATTGCTGATTCGTGACTTCGTCAGCACGGAATCCATAGTGGGCGTTAAACTTCAGGAAACGTTGATAAATATGCTGTAGCGTTGTCTGTTCACTATTTTAATTTACAGACACTTAAATGACTTAAACAATCAAGGATTGCAGTAATAATTAACGATTTAGAGCCAATGGGTTTGCGAGTGACCACCACGTGCAACAACTGACTGAATTGACACGACGTCACCCGCCATGACAGACGCAACTCCATTCGGTGTTACCCACTCTTAATTAAAATTACCATTTAATTGAATTCAAATCGATTAATCGTTAAAAATAACAAAATAATGACCAACGATTAAAAAACTAACAAAATAAATTACAACTCTCGATATTAACTGATTTTCATTATTTAATAATGTCATGCGCCGTTATATTTATAATAGGCAAACAGTTTTGTTTCTGAAAACACACTAACATAATTTTTATTAAAAAATCCAATGACTACATCATAAACAATTTAAACTGTTGTCAGTGGCGGAGCTAGCAGCTTGTTGCTGATAGTAACGAAGTTCATTGTAACTATTGTCAGTAGCAGAGCTAGCAGGTTGTCACTGGTAGTAACGATTTTCATTGTAACTATTGTCAGTGGCAGAGCTAGCAGGTTGTCGCTGATAGTAACGATGTTCAATGTAACTATAATCAGTAGCAGAGCTAGCAGGTTGTCGCTGATAGTAACGATATTCAATGTAACTATTGTCAGTAGCAGAGCTAGCAAGTTGTTACTGCTGATAGTAACGATGTTCAATGTAACTATTGTCAGTGGCAGAGCTAGCAGGTTGTCGCTGATAGTAACGATGTTCAATGTAACTATTGTCAGTAGCAGAGCTAGCAGGTTGTTACTGCTGATAGTAAGGATGTTCATTGTAACTATTGTCAGTGGCAGGGCTAGCAGGTTGTTACTGCTGATAGTAACGATGTTCATTGTAACTATTGTCAGTGGCAGAGCTAGCACGTTGTTGCTCATAGTAACGCTGTGCATTGTAACTATTGTCAGTAGCAGAGCTAGCAGGTTGTTGCTACTGATAGTAACGATGTTCATTGTAACTATTATCAGTGGTAGAGCTAGCAGGTTGTTGCTGATTGTAACGCTGTTCATTCATCAAAGTCTTGATTGTCATCTTAACAGTAAGACGCCTTTTATTGGACAGTTGGTCCAACGTACGTTTACAATACATATTCGTCAATTAGATGGACCTAACCTTTGTTTTAACCCCATTGCTTTGGAAGCTCTAATGAGATCTTAAAGGAAATTAAGTTATTATTACAGTTTTATTGCTATTAGCATGTAGGCAACGCATTATCAGCCCTTTTTCTTAAGAAGTCCCAAATAAATATCAGCAGCAGGCCACAATCGACGTACAGAACGTTTCCCACTTGGTGGGATGCCCGGCGGTTATCAAAATTTGCCGCACGGTCACAGCTGTGACAATGTGAACACGTCCCTCGCACTTAATATTCCGATGCTTGTGATTCTCCACGCCGAGAGCGACTCGTAAATAAGGGTGTGCGCACAATAACGTCGCAAGAAATTATCAACGCCGAGCGTAGGTATGTACGGTGCGGAGCGGGGAAGACATTGGTTTTAACAGTTGAAGAAATGTAAATGTATGCAAATACTGTTTGTCGGATCTGTTGGTAGCGAGACAAACCGCCGCGTGACTGCTTAGCTCCGTAACTCGCGGAGCGATCACTAGGGCTGACTGCGCCACTCGATGCGAAGCGCGAGAGGACGGATATATCAGCGAAATAATCGTTGTGTACCTACTGCATTTCCTATCAATATTATATATTTGATTGAGTACCTTCATCTCATGATATTGTGTTGAAAGTACTTACCTACATTCTTATCTAAATTCCCCCTCATTCCAAATTTTTAAATGTATACCTGTGACTGTGAGCGAGAAAATGATTTATTCTCAGTTCTCAATTCTTTATTGCGTACCATACTGTTTAAAGTTGGTAAGGAAATTATATAAGTCACAATTATGGACCCTGTCGGGCACCGCTTAGATCAAGTAGGAGAGAGGAGGAAGAACACTGCGTGTTTAATGTGATAAATATTACTAGTTAAGTTGTTAGTAAGTTGTTTTATTATCACAGAATTAAATTTAAGAATTATTATTATTATTTTATAAATTATACACATTTATTTGTTATTTTATTTACTTATTATTATTTTCATTTATTACGTATTTAATATTTATTATTTATTATTTCTAATGAAAGTTGTTTATGGGATGCTTCATATTTAAGGTAAGGTATTTTTCGTATTATGAGTAAGTAGGGTATCATCTTAGTAATAGTGAGTATTTGTAGATACAAATAGATAGGAAGTTACTTTTATTTTATCATTTAGGTATTCGCTTATACTATGGTAGCATTTGCTTACAGTCAGCGTTAAAAATATCGGGACGAACAGACTGTTCAAAATTAAGAAAATTAAACTTTATCTCAATTGGATAAAGTTCTTGTCAGAATGACAGTTGTCGTGTACTGTCTTCATTCTGAAACATTCCCTGTGTCATTGAGTTAATTTTTAAATTTCATAGTTGTTTAGATCATTTTGAACAGTCGGTTCGTCCCGATATTATTGACGCTGACTTTACAAGGAACAGTTTCAATTTATTGATAAAGATGTTACATTTATTTAAATTCTTTATTATTTCGGGTAACTTATTACCAGAGGTTTGGAGTAGGTAGATTGATTTTATATACTTGCGTCAAGATATTATAATATGGACATGCCATTTTATCCATAATGTGCGGGAAGTACCGGAATTGGAATTATGGAATAAAATAAAATAAAAAACATACAGATGGGCTAACTAAATCGTTTATTATATGAATGATTGATTGAATTCTATGAACATTTATTTTTAATTAAACAAAAACATAAATAAATTATTTTTAATCCTCATCGGATACAATTTCCATATTTTGGCTTTCAACGTTAATACAATTAAAATAAATAATCATAATTTTTTCAATATTTTCTAATTTTAAAGTATTCCTTTTGACGTCTAATATCCATTTAAATGTGGAAAATGATCGTTCAACATCTGTAGACGTCAATGGAGCAAATTTAAAATAAGTTATCAGATGATGATGATGCTACGTTTTTTTCAATACTTTCGCTGTATTCTCTAATTGTGTCTAAATCTGGATTTCGTTCCATAACATATTCTAATTTATTTTTAATATTGTCAATTGTAAGTTGTAATGGTAACTCTCACTTGGTTAAACATTAAAAGTGAATCAACTATGGATAATTTTTGATTTTGTAACTCTTTTAGAACTACTTGAATAATACGGTAATTTTCTTCGATATATTTTAAATCTTCCTGTAAATTTGGTTTTTCTAAAATATTTTTTGCATTGCGGATGGCTATTGAACCAGTACTGTTGAAGTTGTTTAGAACATCTTTTATTTTTTCGAAGTGTTGAGCGTAGTAAAACGCTGCTTCCAACCAAGTACCCCATCTTGTAATTACTGGTTGCGGAGGCAGTGGTAGATCAGGATATTTTTCTTTTAAAATCTTTACTCTGTTCGGGGCTCTTAGAAATATTTTTTTAACATTTGCTACTAAAATATCGACATCGTTATATTCTGATCTTATCTTCTCTGATATACGATGAAGAGCATGCGCCAAACATGTTACATGTTTCATTTCAGGTAAATATACTTTTAAATTTCGCCCTGCAGACAGCATGTACGCTACACTGTCAGTGCAGAGCAATAAGACATTGTAAACTTTTGATTCAAAAGAGTCTTGCCATAAATTTTCTAGACATTGCAATACAAATTGCGCGATTGTTTGACCATTTACTACCGTTAACATTTTACAAGCAATCAAATAAGGCCGGCTTGAATTATTATTAGGATGCAGTGGCTTTATTTAGAAATGGACTATATATTTACCTAAAAAATCTGTGGTCTCATCCAACGATATCCATAGTTTCTCATTTTTATTATTTTCATAAATAGTATTAATTTTAATCTTATAAAACTTATCTAAATAAACTTTACGTAACTGTGATTCATCGGGCACTTTTCTAGCACTACAAACACAACAACAAGTACTGCACATATATTTTTGAAAAAACTCCTTGAACGGTTTTTCATTTGCATCCAGGGAATGTTGCACAGGATCAGGAACTTAATAAGGTCGAAGTAAAACTCCTCATTCGGACGCTTATATTTTCCTTGATGTACTGCGCCTTCGATGTGTCTTGTGATATTGCCTTTATTTATAATTTTCAAGTGTCTCTCACACTTCGAGCAATATAGAGATAGGCTAGCGTGATCGTAAATTGGCTCGGGATGACCGATTATCCACTTTTGTACTGTTTCAGCCTTGACGTTTGCGCCAGCCATGTTTGAGTGAAAGATTCTCCGAAAACAATTAAAATGTTGCTAAAGTGATATTTGTTGAAACTAGCAGTTAACTAACCTAAACAGTTTTCAGTTTATAATTTTATTTAGAAGAACAATTATGCGTATGCATAACCCGGGTTCCGAGAAAACGATACATAAACGTCTAGTAAATCAACTTTTACATATTACTATTTAATTAGCCACAATATGTATTAAAACCAAATTATGATTTATCGCGTAAATAGGAAGTTTATCAATCGGATATGAGACTAAAAATGTTAACATTATTCTTTAAAAAAAGGCCTAAAACATACTTATATAAGAAAATTATTAAAGCTTACCTGAAGCGAAATAACTTGAAGTAGAGATACAATTTAAAAACAAATCGATGTCCGTAGATACAAGCCAAATTCGTCGTTTTAAGAAGGTACCAGAAATCAGTAAACAAGCCAGGGTGCGGTTATTATTTACACAACACAGGAATTTCACAAATTAGGAGTGCACTCTACGAACCAAGGTAAGCGAGTGAGATACCTGGAACACAGCGCGCGCGCATTGTTCTAACAAACACCCGATGAGTCATACAGGATACTTGCTTCTGATTGGTCGTTGCGTGCGGTCAATGCGTTGTGAACATAGATGAACATGAGATAAAGAAACAAAAGGCCCTGTCTAAGTTTTGTCTCATATTGTCAAGCGTCATTTCTAATTCAACAGTAAGGGTCAAAATACGGTGTAACTATTCCAAGGTATTTTTGTATAAAATAAAATACTGATTTCTTTCACCATTAGCTAACACTGGTAGCGTAGATTGATATTATTAATACGTTTTTCACCTTAAACACAAATTCGTGCTAATTTCAAAATTCCGGAACAAATATCACAATAAATATGAAGTTCCGGTATTTTGGAGGCATATCCACATTATCCTCTACGTTTGACGTCAACGACCTTAAATCAATCTACCTACTCCGACCTCTGCTTATTACACATTTTTATGGACATGAAAAAGATACTATTGGATTGCATTTTTAGTCGATGTTGGTAAGTTTAATCTGTTTTGTCACATATTATGATTTTTGTTTGTATGTCTTCTCGTTTTGTGAAGAAATCTAGGCATTTGACTACGAACTTACAAACTTCAAGTACATAGATACAGGGTAGGGATAAAATCTTTAGTTCCTGGAAGTGGGGTATACAGCTATCGGTGGATTCAACATTTACTAGTATTCTAATTAGTTTGTTTTTTGTAGGGTAAGTAGTGTGGGCGCATAAGTGCTGTTGATAGGACACCGTAATTGGGCTATGCGTACGCATAGTACGTTACTAGTGCGGTTTTAAGGTCTGTAGTTTTTTTTATCTTCTTTTTCTTTCTGAATGTGTGACTTCCAATTTATATGTGTTTCAATGTTTAGGCCTAGTAGGGTGAATTTATCGACTACTTGTAAGTTATTATTTTTACAGCTAAAGTTTATATTTATTGGTATTTTTTGGCTAGGGAGGAATGTAATTATTTTAGTTTTACTGAAGTTAATTTTTAGGTTGTGTTCAGTCATCTAATTTGTTGTAGAATCTAGTATGGAACTTAATTTATCATTTAAATTGATGTTATTTTTGCATGAGGTAAATATAGATATGTCATCCGCAAAGAGGACACATGGCTCATATATATTATTAGGAAGGTCGTTTACGTAAACGAGCAATAAGAAACACCCTATTACGCTTCCTTGCGGGATTGAGGCGGTGATTTGCTTGCTGTCGGATCTGATTAATTCTATTTCATTTTTTCTGTTGTTGTAATGTTCGATTTCAACTATTTGTTCCCTGTGTTTCAAATAAAATACAAACCAGTCATAACATTTCCCGTGAAGTTCTATAGGTACTATATAGTTTATTTAGTAATATTTCAAATTGTACTTTATCATCTGCTTTAGTAATATCAAGCAGTAGACTTATCGCGTACTTTTTGATATCAAGGGCTTTTTGAATATATTTGTAAACGGCCAAGGTAGTGGAACGGTTTTTTCGGAAACCGTTTTGGCAATCTTTAAATATATGATATTCGTAACAAAATGCATATACTCGATTACACATAGCTTTTTCGAATATTTTGGAAGCTGTCGGTAAGAGGGCGATGGGGCGGTAATTATTCGGATCTGTTTTATAATTATTTTTGTGAATAGGTTTTATAAGAGCTTTTTTAAGATATTTGGAAAAGTTCCCTCTTCAAATGATTGGGTTAATCATTTCTAAAATGGTAAGGTTAATTCGTCTGCACATTGTCTTAATAAGGTAGGTAAGAATAAGGTAGGTAGAAGTTCATCAAACTTTAATTTTGATGTTAACAAAACCCTACTAAAACTACCTACATGCTTACATCACCGATCATGTAGTTCGGAGGAGTACTTTGTCGAGAGGGACACACAGTATGCCAAATTATGTGGAGTGATAACAGAACAGTGCTACAGAATAGTGCCACAGTGGCTCACGTGCGCTGTTGTGGCACTACACTTATCTGTGCCGATAAGCACAATGCGAAGTCAAGCCCGCTCTTTGGCAGCTTACTGCTACTCAGTAACAGTCTTTTACTATTATATTGAAAACAAATAGCGTAAGACTTGAAAACCTCACACAAATATTTGTTGTAGACATAATTATGTAGTATTAAGCCGTTCCATGCTCTGCCTGCATTATCGTTGAAAGCGATGAAGTTCGGCGGCACTCTGATGATAAATGCCGCGACATTCAGAACTCGCTGACAAAATTGCACATAATCGCGACCGCTCTCGAGTGCCCCATACACGACAGATAGAGGGACAGAAGACCCACTCCTATCACCATGCAATCTCGCATATTACAAGCTGATACAGTGATAAGAACAATGAACACCTAGTGCTTTTCATATAGCGTAATAGCAGTGTAATTGCATAACTCAGACAGATAGTGCCTTTTGGTCACAAAATCCCATTCATATTGCCAATATCCATAACCATAAATATAGTACGCGCGGCTAAACATTTTTTTTTTTCGTTTGGGAAATCATCAAATAACTTCTCCCACTCTAGGTGAAGCAGGAGGGCGTATCAGACTTTTACTGACTAAAACCCACCCGTGTTGCGTTGCACAGTTGCCTGTGTGCCAGGGGCCGCGGTATCTCTTTCAAACAACCCGCGCCCCTGACAGGCATCGGCCCTTGCGGGCCCCATCAGTTGTTGCTAACATCTCTTTGAGGCGCGCGTGGAACACAACACGCCGTCGACCCGGGCTTGGTGATCACCGGACAGCGAGCTACCCATTACTCGCCATCCGCAAGCCCGCGCCTACGGTGGCCGGGAATCAGCCTGGGATTCCCGACGCCCAGGGCGTCTCCTGCGAAGGCTACGGCCGTGAGGGCGCATGTACTGCCTCTCCCTCACGTGCGCCGCCCCCCCTTTTTGCAAGCATCACGTCAAGCTTCGCTGAAGGAAGTGACTGCTAGCCATGCACTCTCGCTCCGTACCATGGCCTGGACCCTGTATGCGCGAGAGATCGCCGCCGCCGATCGTCTTGCTTCGATTCGCCGATTGTCTTCGCTTGATGTGTAGCCGTGTGTACATAGCTTCAGTATGTCATAATAAAAATATATCAGCAATTTATTTTCGTCTGTTCGAGAACGTAAACAACGCAATGAATATTGTTGAATTGTTGCGGCGCTCTGCTGAAGCACTTGGCAATCTTGAATATGCGTGAAATCGAATTACGGTGCCTTTCTTTCCAAGATGTTTGCATAACATTGTCGTGGTGCTTCTATCATATCTGTGACTCTCCCATCAAAGTCACCGCTAACGACACGTTGCGGTGCGGGCGCAGGTCGGGTGTGAGAGGGGCGCGGGCGTGCGGGCCCCGGGGAGCGGGAGGGGATGATATTAAGATTCCACGCCGCCTGCCACAACCCCGGAACGCAATTTTTGCGAATACTTTATGCTAATGTTTACCGATACCTACCGTATTAAGCCCCTTTCATTATGTGCGCGCCCAGAGACGCGAGCGATCAATTTGAATTGAATTTTGCTCTGAAAACAATCTGTTTGGACAAATTGTGAAGTTGGCGGGGCGAGTCATTAGCATAAAATAATACGCGGCCGCGTGCCGCTGTGCCACTTGATGTGCGGATGTGCCCGATCGTACACACTCACATAGATACACCTAAATGAATTCAAGCTCGGTGCACCAGCACAGACAAAGCAGCCGCATTATCATTGATAGAACTGGACACCTGGTGCCGAAGGTCAGCAAATATATTTGACTTTGCTACAAATATCAAGTATCTAGACATATATCTTAGAGCGATATTCGAGTTTAGAGATTTATTTTTAAAGGTACTGGAATACTGCTTTTGAAGAAAATCGCCACCCTTACTTTTCGGCGTTGCACTCAATCCTCTACAAACGTTCGTGCGATACTGAGCGCAGATCTTTTTTTTTTTGTTGTGTATGGCACATCGCAGTTGACCTTGAGAGACCGTGACTGCTTAACCGGACTTTCCTATGGTGCCTTTAAGTAAACTTAAGGCCCTGGTAACTTTAAATATTGTTATTATGAGCGATAATAGTTCTTATTGCAATCTGTTATGGGTTAAAATCTCTTGTAATAAATTTGAATAACAAATGAGCAAGCTTATGTCGTAAAAATGCAAATAAATTCGTATAAAATGAGATATTAACTATTTAATAATAAATAATCCATCACTGGATGCTGTTTGGCATTTGAAATTTTATAGTATATTTTTAATGGGAACAAATTTTTTGAGCTGTTATTTAAATATTCGAGATGTTATTATGATCAGTTGAAAAACATATTGAGCAGTTATTTAATTTAATGGCGTTTGATTAATTATTGCGACAGTAAAACATGGAGAGTAATAAAAAAACAATTTGTCGGCTATTTTATCATACAATGTCAATTCTAAAAATAATTGAGCAGTCCATTAACTGAATGAGCGGTAAAAATGATGGAATGAGCGGTTCCTGCAACGATATCCATAGGTTAGGTTAGGTTAGAACTGTGACCATCGGGGCGGTTCGGCCAGTACTCGAGCGCTGGCTCGGGAGGAGGCACGGCTCCCTGTCGTTTCGGGTGACACAGGTGCTCTCGGGGCATGGTTGCTTCGGAAAGTACCTGTGTCGCATAAACAGGGAGCCGAACGCTCGGTGTCACCACTACGTCGACTGTCGGGAGGACACGGCGTGGCACACGCTGGCAGTGTGCCGCTTGGGAGGAGCCACGCCGTGCCCTCATCTCAGGTGTCGGCAGTGACCTGTCGCTGCCGGCCGTTGTCGACTCGATGGTCGGCAGCGAGGAGTCCTGGGACGCGGTGATTTCCTTCTGCGAAACAGTCATATCGCAGAAGGAGGCTGCGGACAGGGAGCGGGAGATTGCTTCCGCTAACCCGATCCGCAGCAGACGCACCGGGCGTCGGCGGAGGGCGGACAACGCCCTCTTCCAGCCCCCCTAAATGGGTCCAGGGGCGACAGATCCGGGGAAATCTGTCGCCGTCTACTTGTTACGACCCGAGATGGCGGCGCGTAGTGTTCCACGCGCGCCTCTCTATGACGTAAGGAGGGAGTTTAACACCTCACTCCCCCCCTATCGCGAGGTGGCCCGCAGAGGCGGGCCGGCACTAGCCGGGGATCGCGGAAGTCACACTAGTTCCCGTGATCCCCGGTACAAGTGAGAGACGGAACACCGGGGTGGTTTTAGTCAGTAAGAGTCTGACAGACCCCTCCGCCCTCCCCGGGGTGGAGGACATCCATGAGGATTTCCCCCCGTAATAAAAAAAAAGGTTAGAACTGTGACCAACTACGCGCGAGCCGAGCGAGCGAAGCGAGGTGCCGCGGCAGCGGCCGGCGAGCGCTACCTCGAAATTGGTCGCGAAATTATGTTTAAGGATAACAGCGTTGTTTATAGAATTGCTTAGAATGAGATTTCTTACCGACAAATTCCGATTTATTACTCTTACGATTTACCACACGTAACCGCTCGTTCAATAATTTTTACCGCCCATTTAATTATTTTTCTGCTCAATTATGTATTCACAGATCCATTTCATTATTTTTTATTACTCATTTTTGTTTACTTTACTGTTTAGTTTTAACTGCTGAACTTGTTATTAAACGTGCCATTTATAATTTTTAACTTACCAAAACCGCTATTTACAACTGCCTCTTTAAATCAGTGCCATTTTTAACTATGTTTATAACTATTATTGAAGGGATAAACTGATTTTAAAGATAATTAAGAGGTGACTTTGATGATATTTTTTATGCATTAATGTATGTTTAATTATGTATTGAGTTCCACCACTGTATGCAAAAAAGACTTGAGTATAATATCTTATATTTTTTTGCTTTCAAAATTATTTACGGTTACAGAGATACACAGTTTTAAAAAACCACTTTTTTGAGCGTTTTCCAGAAATCTCCGCCTTAAAGCCTCCAGCCAGGGCATAAAAGCCTACTTCAACTAAAGCAACTGCACGCTGAGGGCACCCCCTGCGGGGTACGGGCCTCAGCTCAGGGCGTCACTGGTGGGGGAGGGCAGCAAGTGGGGACAGGCTGGATCAAAATATTTTCATTATTATTATTAATCGGGGAATTTAAGTCTACTTGCTCAGCTTCGGCGCGGGCTGACACTTCTACGAGCAAGTGACGGTCGGGTGTCACATCGTTAACTCGGGGTCTTCGCGGGGCGCGAGGACCTCGGCGGCGAGGTCGAAAGGACGATTGTTTGTGTCTGTGTGCTGTAGTGGTGGCCCTACTGCTTTCTTAAAGGAGAGTAATGGGGTCACCTGGGTCGGAAAGAACATGTCTCGGCCGGCGGATTCTACTGGGGACATAAATAGCGGCCTTCACAATCAGAGGATTGCGGTGTTGCGCGGCTGTATCGAAAAAACGCTTCGAATTGCGTTTAAGAAATTGGGCGATAGTGGGGACTTTTAGATCGAGATGGAGGATCTCGTTTCTAACGAACCATGGGGAGCCTGTGGATTGGCGAAGGAATCGGTTTTGTAAGGTCTGCATCCTATGGATGAATCGTGGCTTAGTGTGTGCAAAGACTGCACTTGTATAAGTCATGATGGGCCTAATGCACGCCGTGTATATTCGCATCTTGCACTTGAGTGACAATTTGCCACGTGCATATACATAGAACAGAGTGCAATCTTCCTAGAGCGAAGGCAGCGCGAGAGCGCGCCTTCCTGTTGTGCTCAGAGAAGGAGAGGTGCTGATCCATAATCACTCCTAGATATTTAGGTCGCTTCTCCCAAGGAATCGGCTTACCAAACATGGAGATGGGCCGGAGGGGGTCAGATCTAAGCCGCGGTTTCGAAAAGAGAACCGCTTGACTTTTATCCGGATTTACTTAGGAAGAACGTTGACTGTGGTTTCGAGAGTGGAGGTTATCGCATCCTGATTTTTCCCAGAGTAGTAGATGGCTGTGTCGTCTGCGAACTGTGGCAACTGTGCCTTTCTACTTTTTGAGATATCGCTAGTGAATAGCGTAAATATGAGAGGGGACAGTACCGGCGCCCTGTGGGATGCCGGTACGAATGGGATGGGGAGACGAGATCGCCCCTTTGATGCGATAGCGAAAGGTGCGGTTCGACAAAAAGTCTCGTAAGACGAGCGTGAGACGATCGGGCACACCGAGTTTGTACAGCTTATATAATAAACCGTTGTACCAGAATTTGTCAAAGGCTTTCGCTATGTCGAAGAATACTGCACCGGTCATCGTACCACGTTGGAAACCAACGTTTATGTGTTCTACGATGCGGTGGACCTGTTGCACACAAGAGTATTGGGTTCTGAACCCCAACTGCTCGTTGGGTATAAAGCCTTTTGTCTCGGCAAAATCTCTGAGGCGCATTTATATAAGTCTCTCATAGATTTTACCAAGAGTATTCAGTAAACTGATGGGGCGGTAGCTCGTGGGCTTGGATTTGGGCTTGCCAAGTTTGGGGATATCGATGACCGTGGCTTGCTTCTATGCCCGCGGGAAGACGTTATTGCTCAAGGCACCATTGAAGATGGTGGTCAAGAGCATAATCAGGTGAACGGGCAGCATCTGGACCACCTTGCTGGTGATACCGTTAGCGCCGGGGGTTTCAGACCTTTGATGATCTCGTGAAGTTCGTCCGGGGTGACGAGAGGTAATGGATCATCAGGGTCCTTAACGGGCGGTGAGCGCAGATCTCCGGTGTGGTGAAATATGTAGTACTTTTATTTTATTTAAAAAAAGAGCCAATGTAAAAAAATGGTATTTTTTAAGCAAATGTTCAAGATTATTTTGGTGTAAATACTACGTCAAAATGATAAACTTCGGAGATATTCAGACTTGTTTCCAAACCTTTTCAGAAGAAATTTTAAATGTACAGACCTTTTTTCTTTAAATAATAGGCATTTAATAAAAAGGTTCAATATATTTGATAGATATTTTTAATTTACGAAAAATAGATTTGATGGATTATATTCAACAGAATCTGCAAAAAGAGCAATTCAGCTCTCCATCAGTTGCCTAAACATGCGTCAAGAGAATGCTTATTGCTAAATAAGTATTTTTTTAATATTATTTTATTATTTTTGTAGATAACAAAACAAACTATTTTTCACCGAGTTATTGTTATTAAACAACCAATGAATAGTATTCAATTTCAACGACAGAATCATGCGTCTACGCGCATTTTTGTAATACTGCTCTTAATAGATAAACGCTAAAAACAGGTTTCGCTGAGCTCCTGTTGTTTTCGTTTGATTCTATTCTGTTTTTGTAAGTTTATATGAAATGTTTGTATATAAGTTTAAAAATATTTTGTTTACCTATGTTGAAACTGTTTTGTACTCCTCGTCACTCGTCCCTAAAGGTTCATTAGAAAACCAGCGTCAGACAGCATCTGTCTGGCATTAATGCTGAAATGAACCTTTTTGGCGCGTCCGTGAGGCACATACTGTTGTACCTAGTTAATTATATTCACTTTTTTGTTATTTATTTTGTGTTTCACGAACTGTGTCCAAATAAACGGTATTCTTTCTTTCTTTCTTTCTTAAAATTTGCACACGATTTACACGTAGGTACCTCACGGCAGTAAGCGTTGGCGCACGACTGTACCAGCCGGAACAATCACACTATGGCGCCAAACGTTCTGCTTTCGCTTATCTAATACCTTTAAACGAGCAATTCTTGTATATATGTGTAACGGGAAATCGAGAAATCGGGAGGCCGGGCTGTTGCATCTGATTGCTGATTCATGACCTCGTCAGCACGGGAATCCATAGTGGGCATTAAACTTCAGGAAACGTTGAAATAAATACGCTGTAGCGTTTACTGTTCACTGTTTTAAGTATACAGGCACTTAAATTACTTAAACAATTAAGGATTGCAGTAATAATGAACGATTTAGCCAATGGGCTTGCGAGTGACCACCACGTGCAACGGCTGTCATCAACTGAATGAATTGACACGACATCACCCACCACGACAGACGCAACTCCATTAGGTGTTACCCGCTCTTAATTAAAATGACCATTTAGTTGAATTCAAATCGATTAATTGCTAAAAATAACAAAATAAATTACAACTCTCGAAATTAACTGATTTTCATTACTTAATATTGTCACGCGCCGTTATGTACCTATATGTTAACGGGAAAGTGTGTATCCGTCATTGTATACAATTCCTAGGAAATGTGTACAACTCCTAAAATAAATAGGAAATCTATGATATATTTTGTAATATGCACTTTTCCTAGGAAATCTATACATTTCCTACATAGCAATCGGAAATGTATTACATTCTTGATGTTTGTTAATACAGCGGGGATAGCGGAGCGAGGGGAGAATATTGCGTCATCCGATCATATAATCTTTTTCTACAAAACATAGCACGTAAGGATACAGAAACCTATCTACAACTTTGTGAACCATGTCAACAAAAGCAAAAAGGCATAAAAATTGATTTGAGTTTGTCCTAGGCCAAATTTGTTTATTAAGCCGGGGGCACCCTCGTTAAATGGGTTAGGTTATGTTAGATTAGAACAGTGACCAAAAGCTACTTCCAAAGGCTGTTAGCGAAACAGCTAATTAAGCTAGTCGGCTGCGACATAATATCACGCGTAGGATAAGTTTTCACACACTGCCGGCTGCGCATTCGGTACTGTATAGAATGCTTAGGAAATACATACATTTAACAGGAAATGCGTGCATTAAAGAATCAATGAAACATTATTTTACACATTTCCTAAGTAGGCTCGGAAGTGCATATATTTCCTAAGAATTGTGTACTATTCCTAGGTTTCATACATTTCCGGTAACATATACCGGCTGACATTTTTTAGCGTCTGGACAACAATATGACGTTTTGTGTAAGTAGAATAGAACTCATATACCCTAATATTTACCTGGTACCATTTATTTAATAAAAGTTCCGAATATCCTTAAAATACATGAAAAAGAATACATCCTACGGCACTCGCGTAAAACTAATATTATCCAAAATAGGTAATAGTAAACGGTGTCAGCTGCGATTGCACATGAATGAAGCATGATGGAAGTGTGAGCGAGACGCTAGCATTAACTTCGCTCTCCTGCGCACAGGACGATACCGCCTGATCCCTACACACTCACGCACACATTTGCGCGTGTACCTACATACGTCACCGTGCTGTATGTAGTTGTAGTAGGCTTATAATTTGATACACTGAGTGACGCGTGTCTTGAAACCGTAAACCAAATAAATTACGTCTCGTAAGATCGGTAAAGCTTTGATAGAAATGTAAACAAACCGCTGATGTTAAATACTTATAACAATCACTCACATTCATATGTATTTCGAAGGTTTTAACGTGATGTGTAATAAAAAAGGATTCCAACAAGGTTGTTTAATCCAAATCGGATACTACAACTTACTAGGCGTATTTAAAGATCGTAATCAACTTATTTACAAATAATAATACTGATTAATTTTTACAAAATTACAGAAAATGAGTTATTATTTACAAGAAAAAGTACCTTTTCAACGATATTGCAATATTTGTTCTAAATGTCCACCGTTTCTTTCTAAACACAAACTCCCACGTTTTTGCAAATTGGTTGTTAGACTCCTAAGCGTGTCTCTGTCACTTTTCAGAATATTAAAAACGTCTATTATTCGCTGTTTTAACTCATTTACACTACGAGCTTCTTCGGTGTACACTAAGCGTTTTAGTTCAACCCACAAATAAAAGTCTAATGGCGTTAGGTCTGGTGATCTCGCCGGCCAGTTCACAGGTCCACCGGGACCTATCCACTTATCACGGAATTCACTATGTAAATACGCGAGCACAGATCGCTCGTAGTGAGCTGGACACCCGTCGTGCTGAAAGTACATGTCCGGCAGATAGTCCAGAGGAACGTCTTCCAACATTGTGTCGATAACGGACTGTATAATTTCACGATACATTATCCCTGTCAATCGACCTTCGATACAAACTGGACCCATTATGCCAACGTGTATTATCCCGGCCCAAACATTGACACTGAATAGAACTTGATGAGCGTGTTCGTTTATTTTAAGTGAGTTTTGAAACTCCACCATTGCTCGTTGTGTAGGTACGTTGTAGATACCAGTGCGGGTAAATATGGACTCGTCGCGTTGGAGTATGCGTACGTCATTATGAAAACAATCACTGGCCGGTCGAAGCACACACGGTTCAAACGTAAAAAAACAGCGATCGACGTCACGCTATGGCTAATCGCAGGTGACTAGAGAGAGAGAGCACGAGACGCGGTACTCGGTTTGAAGGGCGCGCGGGCGGGAGGGGATGCGCATGCGGTGACACGTGAGCGGTACGCCTAAGGAAAGATATTTTGCGATAGTAGTTACCTATCCCCGGCCGGCTTCAATCAAAGGATTGAATGTCGCTACGAATTCATTGATAATTTCTGCGCGTAGAGTAGGGTGCCTATAAGTTGGGTTTTGATATTATTTGCCGATATTTTTACTCTTTTCTATTTTTATTATTTTTTAATAATATATACGGTATATACCGTATGATTTTTTTTACCGTCTGGAAAAAAATAGGGCATAATAGGTGAACGGAGTAGAAGCCTATGGCATAGAAATTTCACTTCTTTTTTTTTTAAATCCTAACATGAAATGAACCTATCAATAAATACTATTACTTATTTGTAGTAAACTTTTCATACTAAAATTTAAAAAATAATAAAAATAGAAAAGAGTAAAAATATCGGCAAATAATATCAAAACCCAACTTATAGGCACCCTACTCTACGCGCAGAAATTATCAATGAATTCGTAGCGACATTCAATCCTTTGATTGAAGCCGGCCGGGGATAGGTAACTACTATCGCAAAATATCTTTCCTTAGGCGTACCGCTCACGTGTCACCGCATGCGCATCCCCTCCCGCCCGCGCGCCCTTCAAACCGAGTACCGCGTCTCGTGCTCTCTCTCTCTAGTCACCTGCGATTAGCCATAGCGTGACGTCGATCGCTGTTTTTTTACGTTTGAACCGTGTGTGCTTCGACCGGCCAGTGATTGTTTTCATAATGACGTACGCATACTCCAACTCCACCCGCAGGTGAACATTCTGTGGAGCGACGAGTCCATATTTACCCGCACTGGTATCTACAACGTACCTACACAACGAGCAATGGTGGAGTTTCAAAACTCACTTAAAATAAACGAACACGCTCATCAAGTTCTATTCAGTGTCAATGTTCGGGCCGGGATAATACACGTTGGCATAATGGGTCCAGTTTGTATCGAAGGTCGATTGACAGGGATAATGTATCGTGAAATTATACAGTCCGTTATCGACACAATGTTGGAAGACGTTCCTCTGGACTATCTGCCGGACATGTACTTTCAGCACGACGGGTGTCCAGCTCACTACGAGCGATCTGTGCTCGCGTATTTAGATAGTGAATTCCGTGATAAGTGGATAGGTCCCGGTGGACCTGTGAACTGGCCGGCGAGATCACCAGACCTAACGCCATTAGACTTTTATTTGTGGGTTGAACTAAAACGCTTAGTGTACACCGAAGAAGCTCGTAGTGTAAATGAGTTAAAACAGCGAATAATAGACGTTTTTAATATTCTGAAAAGTGACAGAGACACGCTTAGGAGTCTAACAACCAATTTGCAAAAACGTGGGAGTTTGTGTTTAGAAAGAAACGGTGGACATTTAGAACAAATATTGCAATATCGTTGAAAAGGTACTTTTTCTTGTAAATAATAACTCATTTTCTGTAATTTTGTGAAAATTAATCAGTATTATTATTTGTAAATAAGTTGATTACGATCTTTAAATACGCCTAGTAAGTTGTAGTATCCGATTTGGATTAAACAACCTTGTTGGAATCCTTTTTTATTACACATCACGTTAAAACCTTCGAAATACATATGAATGTGAGTGATTGTTATAAGTATTTAACATCAGCGGTTTGTTTACATTTCTATCAAAGCTTTACCGATCTTACGAGACGTAATTTATTTGGTTTACGGTTTCAAGACACGCGTCACTCAGTGTATCAAATTATAAGCCTACTACAACTACATACAGCACGGTGACGTATGTAGGTACAAGCGCAAATGTGTGCGTGAGTGTGTAGGGATCAGGCGGTATCGTCCTGTGCGCAGGAGAGCGAAGTTAATGCTAGCGTCTCGCTCACACTTCCATCATGCTTCATTCATGTGCAATCGCAGCTGACGCCGTTTACTATTACCTATTTTGGATAATATTAGTTTTACGCGAGTGCCGTAGGATGTATTCTTTTTCATGTATTTTAAGGATATTCGGAACTTTTATTAAATAAATGGTACCAGGTAAATATTAGGGTATATGAGTTCTATTCTACTTACACAAAACGTCATATTGTTGTCCAGACGCTAAAAAATGTCAGCCGGTATATATATAATCTGAATTTCGGAAACGGCCCCAACGATTTTCATGAAATTTAGTATGCAGGAGGTTTCTGGGGCGATAAATCGATCTAGCTAGGTTTCATTTTTAGAAAAGGAAAAATAAAAAAAATACCGAGCAACGCTCGGCCATCCAGGTATTAAGTCATTTATGGGATAGTAATATATAATTATTAATTTTACAATTACTGTTTATATAACTAACTGACGAAATTCCCGCCTTCTTTGTTTCATTATCTGAAACTGCTTGGACTTACACTTGACAGTCTGACACTTGTCTTCCACAAACGGATAAAGAACGACTAAATACTGTTTTATTTAAATCTTATAGAAAATAACCGTCATATTGTTGACTAAACAACATAGCCGCGTCTTGCGGTAACCGAAACTGTGACGAACACCACTCAGCACTCCTTTTTCCATTTAAACTTTAACTGCGCCAAATTTCATACTTCTCCGTCCGCGTCATTTTCGTAAAAAGGTACAAACTTTTTGCATCACATATAATTAATATCACTATCACTAGGTACATAGTATAAAACAAAGTCGCTTTCTCTGTCCCTATATCCCTATGTATGCTTAAATCTTTAAAACTACTCAACGGATTTTGATGCGGGTTTTTTAATAGATAGAGTGATTCAAGAGGAAGGTTTATATGTATAATACACCGACCTCCACGCGGGCGAAGTCGCTGGCAAAAGCTAGTATAATATATATAGAAGAAGATTTCTTGCTAATATAATTCGCTTGCTTAGACACGAGAGGCTGTTAAGACAATACATAATTATAAATCTACCTATCGCCGGACCGACCGTGCTGCCCTCATCCGGTCGCAATAAGCATATTTGGTGAAAAGATTTCGCAAATTACCCTCAATTTAGTAATATTATAATTTTTTCTTTGACTTAATGATGGCAAATGTTATAATGTAACTTAAATGTATGCTTTTGTAATGTTCTATCCTGCGCTTCTAATATTTTTGTTTTTCTCCTTGAATTAGTTAAGTGCATTACCTTTAGTTGGTATATAGTATAGTGGTATGCGTTTAAAGTCAGTGCTGTTAAGACTTTTGTGCCATTGAATAATATTGTGTTCTTGTGGACTGATAAAATAATGTTAATGAATAAGAATAGTAAAGTTAGTGTAAAATGTCTGTAAAGGTAAGTTGTAAGCCTAAGAATTTGTTACTTATATGGTTGTACTCAATTAGAATAAGATCTTGTTGTATACACTCTGATATATTATGTTTTCAATAGTCTTTTAAAATAAAAAATAAAATAATTATAACAGTTCAGAGCTTAACCAGCGGCCTTGATGTCACACTCAATACAACGGATAGTCGCAGTTTCATACATTACAATGACTTGAGCAAATCCAGAGAAATCAAGACAAGATGTGGCGACTACCGGTTGCGTTCAGTTCAGTTTTTTTTTTGCTATGGCAAGCTTTGAATAATCGCGCGGAATCCGGAAACTACATAGTGATCATCGCAGACCATAGTCTATAATGATGATCGAACATGACTCACAAGTAATTCATTTGATCACTCATTATATGGCGAGATATTATACATACGGCGTAATATGTATATTTTGGTCACTCGGTGTGGCCCTTCTGTGCTTTCTTGCTATATGGTGAAAAAAACATAATCAACATAATGATTAAACTCTGTCCAACACATTTGTGTGTCGGCAAAAAGTTCCACGTGTCAAAAGTGCTCACCTCCGCGGCTCCGCGACCTAGCTGCCTTGCCGGCTATCTTACGTGTACAGCCTAGTCGACAAGTGTTGGATATATTGGAAAAAAAAATGATATGTTCACTCCAATCACTGTCTACATATTTTATTTATTTACTGTGCATACAGCGTAGTAACGAAAAAGAGTGACGTAAAAAATCATGATCATAAAATGTTAGTATATTATGACCTGATCCCTGCCTAATACTGGATTTTATTAGCATTTTATTAGCATTTCTCGATACAGTCCAGACAAGCTTTTGTCACTAGTAGTGGTTATAATAGCTTGTAACAATATTCCCACAGCATCAGCCAGACAGTGCGATAAAGACACTTCGCGTGGAGCGAGCAAGTTCGCGCACAATTTTTGAAACTAAGTACCCCGAAGGTGGCTCGTGTGGCCGCTTTCCGCGATATCTTCACACAAAACGAATTTGTGCTTTAGTTCTTGTAAGTAAAGTGTTAATTCGTCTGCAGCGTCGACGGGTAAGGGTGCGAGTTGTTAGCTCTGCAAACAAAGCGTTGGGCACGCCTCGCTAATAGACCATGCGGTGGTTATTCGAAAAGTTCGGTGATCGCTGCACAAACAGTCTGACAGGCTAGCACGCTTTGCAGCCAGGGTTGGATGAAAACAGTTTTTTTTTTTAAGAACCAAACATCATGTTTTATTCTCATGCACATACACCGTCTTCCCATGGGGATAGGCAGAACCTACAGAACGACAACCGGTTGTAAATCGTACGTTCATTAATTGTATTGTTTTACTTGACCTGTAAAACATGTCCTGCAAATCTGGTAGCGTCTTGTGGCGGGTCGTTGAGCTCCCTAAAATAGGGTTGAGCTACACGGTGACTGCTACATACATGCCGTCTGTTGAGACAGGTCAGCTCAAAGCTGCAATGGCTCTTTCTTCAAAAGGCCTTTCCAGACATTACCCTGCATTGTTAGACTCACATAAAATTTAAATAATATAATGTTTGGACTTTAAAAGAGACTATGACCTCTGAGTTTGTTTCGGCTTTTCTTCTCAGGGAACAGTCAGCTAGGAAATGCCGGCGCCATCTAGTTTAAAAAAATATTGACCAACAAAATATTGACGTGTAAAAGTGTCTTTTAAGATCTACTTACATAAATAAACATTTCATTTCATTTCATTTCATTGTTTTAAACAAATTTTATAAAATATTTTTTTCATAATTATGGTAGTAGGGAGATAGAAAACTCTTTATGTCACAACATCATCAATCTGACTATCTTCCAAATTGCGTCAATTGCCTCTTCATCTTTGCCATATTGGCGGCGCTGTCTGTTACAAAGTACAGGCGTACGTATGGCGGCCAACGTTAACGTTTTTTAATGCTGTCTACTGCAAAAGTCAGGAGATAATCACCAGTGAGTGGGACTTTTATCAGCAGTATCTATACAGGATAAGTTTTTATCCAGTGCGCAAACTATAACCATGAATTTAGCATATAATTCTAGACCCCTAGCGCAGAAATTTTTCGTCGGTACTACAAAAAAAATCAGCTGTTCCATACATTTTGACCGCGTAGGTATTGCACTTTGCTATGAAACAGCAGATTTTTTTTTGTAAAACCGACGTAGAGTTTCTGCGCTAGCGGGTCTAGAAAGATATGCTGAATTCATGGTTACAGTTTGCGCACTGGATAAAAACTTACCCTGTATGTTAAACCTTGACGTCATCCTCGGTAGTGGTTACACGAGCACTCACAATAGGCTCATTGCGTTTGTTGCTCCAACCATCCAGTGCCATACAAACCACTTTCCATTTCAAGGTGTTTTCCATGTTTGATTTTACAGTACCACTACAACTACACTTCAGCGAGCAACTTTCCGGTTATTTTTTTTCTGTTAAATAGTAAATAGCCTAGCCTAGAATGCATCACGCTGATAAGCACTGGATTATCAGCGTGCCGAAATAGAGTGTTTTTTGCATGAAAATATCTGGCCACTTGTACATTTATTGTAGTTTTTAGCTATTTCTGACGTTTTACATTATTGTGGCATTTTTGAACAACTTGACGATGCCGCTGAAGCCTTCTGCTTCATTTTCTTGTCAGGGACTATAATTCTATAAATGATTATAATTCTGTAAAGCCATATATTTTGTAATTGCAAAAAACGTAAGAAAATCTGCATTGTACGGGCTTCCCTGGCGTTTCTCCCTTTTATGACGTTTGATGTCATGCTCTTGGTCGTTTCTCTATGTACCGTAGTCTGTTTTCGACCATATGACCCACGTTTTCGTGAAAACGTTACGTGAAAAAATCTACTTATAAAAGTAAACATTTCTTCTTTGAACCTATATTTTAAATTGAAATCTATGCACAAAATATATTTTATTTTAGTTTAAGGCTTGCTGCGCTAAATTACCCACGTTTAAATAAGAAAGAACAATTTAAAGTGGACAACGATACATGAAATCTTAACTGTCCGTTGTCCGTATGTACATAACGGGGACAACGGTAGGGAATTTTATGACGTCCCGTTGTCTCCGTGACGGGGACACGGATTGCGGGAACAACGATATATATAGCTTAAGTTATTTTATCATTTTTATGTAAGATTTGATAAGACTATAGTATCCACCAATCACAGAGCGCCATACAGTTTTGGCTGAATCCTACTAATATCATAAATGTGAAAGTTTGTATGTTTAGATGTTTGTTACTCAATCAGGCAATAACGGCTGGATGGATTTGGATGAAATTTTGCACACATATAGTTTGTAAACTAGAATAAAACATAGGATACTTTTTATCGCGATAGTTCGTTCCCGTAGGATAATTTTCGACCTCCACGCGGGCGAAGCCGCTGGCAAAAGCTAGTATCTAATAAAATTATAAATAATAACCAAAGCTTATGTAATGAGACTACCTTTAAAACTTGATGAAATAGTTTAGCAATATATCTAGAGTCTATTTAAAATGTTTTACAAAAGGTTTGATAAGATCTTAATATCTACCAATCACAGGACTTCAAACAGTTTTGGGATAATAACTTCTTACATGAGTAACATGAAACAAATAAAATGTAGTGGAACTGTGTTAAAACTTATTAAGATAATTTAGAAATTTTGTAAGTATATAATATGTTATCTTTAGGTAAAGTTATACAATGTTAACGTGACTTGAAAGTTATTGTATACCCACATTTTGACAGTAGTGCGAGAGTATTATTGTATATTAATTCAGATTATGTGCTAATTCTGGAAGCAGTGGCCCAACCCCAGAGTGGAGTTCATACCCAGGAAGGCACTTCGTTTATTTTATTTCATCGTCCCTGCACTCAAAACGGTGAAGAAAAATATCGTGAGGAAACCGGCATGTTTTAGAACTAGAAATTCGAAGACATCTGACATTCACCAACCCGCACTGGGCCCACGAGGTGGATTATGGCCCGTTCCCTCTCACAGAGACGAGGTGTCCTGTGTCCCAGTAGGCCAGCAGTGGGAATATTATAGGCTAATAATGCTTGTGATAAAACGGGTGTACCATACCAAGTCGAATGCCAAATAATCGTATATAAATTGATCGACCACTATAAATCGAACGGCTAAATACTCGAACGTTCATAATATCGAATGGTTAAGAAATCGAACATTCAATATATCGTATGCTCAATACAATGTGTATTGAGTATACGATATATTGATATATTGATGATTATCGAAATATTAATGCACTGTCTAATATCTATCTAATAAGATTAAAATGTGATTCTATATAAAAAGTACCTTTACAGTATGTTGATATTTTGATAGAAAGAATATGCGGTGGGTTGAACGCTCGATCAAACAAAAATTCAATATTTTAAACACTCGATATAATGAGTGTACGATATATTGAATGTTCGATTTATTAACCATTCGATATTATGAACGTTCGATTTATAGTGGTCGATCAATTGACATTCGATTATTTGGCATTCGATTTGGCATAGTACACCCTGATAAAACCCAGTACCTCACACTCAGTACGACCCATATCCTATTAATATTATACATTATGAAAGTTTGTGCGGATAGATGGATGTTAGTTACTCTTTCACGAACAACTACAGAACGGATTTGGATGAAATTTAGCATACAGATCGTTTGTAACCAGGTTTAACATATAGAGTAAGTATTATCCCGGTAATGCGTCCCCCCGTGAAATAATTTCCGACCTCCACGCTGGCGAAGCTGGCAAAAGCTAGTACTACATAAAGCTTCAAATGCTTGTCCTAGAAGCTCGATCAAGCCACATTGCAAGAAATCTTATTTTTGCGAATCACCGAACCCTGCAATTATCTTTTATATTTTCTGTAACTGAATTACTTCCCATCCCGCAAATGGAAACAATTCTCTTACGGGCAAAGTTCCAAAACTCATATAGAAATAACTGGGTACATAGAAATTGCAAAGTAAAATCTAAGAAACATTAAAGCATCATAGGTACTATTCATTATTATATTATCAATTTGTAATATTATAATCAATTAACAATTATTTTGGTTATACAAAAGCGCAGATCGTAACTTTGGTTTGGAATCTAGTCTTTTGAGTGACATTTTATTTTGACTTAAAAGACTTGACTATTAGCATAAATTAAACGTTTGTGAAATATCAATTTAGGAAGTGATAAGCACATGCATTTTCTTTTATTTTTTTATTTTTGCATTTTTTTTTAAATAAATATACTATACTATACTATACTAACTCTTGTTTCACAAAACATAATTTTTCAGTGAGAATAGAATGATTAAATAATGTTGAAATGGAATGTTACTATAGGTCAACATCACCTGTCGTACGACAGTGACAGTGTCATCGTTATTTACGGAAGTTCTTATTGTGGTTAAGGTTTTTTTAACATCATTAAACAACTGTTAATTTCCTATAAAAATGAACAACCTAACATGCGCGTGCAGATTTTGCGGGCATTGTGCAACCCTCTACAATGAACGTCAATATCCATAGGGGACAACGTAGATCTGGCTCACTCCATATTACATTCGCTTCACAACCGAATGTGAATATTTTGAATGTTTCACGTCTGGAGTGGGAAACATTTCTTATCATTGTATGGTAAAAAAATAGGTTGACTGTACCAAAAACTTGGTAATCGCCATCTGTTGTAATAGCATAAATAAAAATAAAAATCAACCGACTTCCAAAAAAAAAACACTACAAAGTGAAAACTAACTTTAATTTCAGAACTCGGTGTCTTTGCTTTTGTATTTTCGTTTTTTTTGCCACCAACTTCCGAAATTAATATTATTTTTCGTTATGTGGTGTTGTTTTTGGAAGTCGGTTGTATTTTTAAAATAAACTTTGTTTTTAAATTTTTAGTTATGGTACCTACCCCACACAAAATTGCAGACCTTTACTTGCTAAGTAAATAACAGTTACAAGAAGTATTTTACCTTTAACAATTATAATCTATAAAAAAACAGCGGCCAAAAAAAATACACATCCAAAGTCAACGATTTCCGAAATTAAAGTTATTTTTCAGTTAGTAGTGTTTTTCCGGAAGTCAGTTGTTTTTTTTGGCAATTGTTTTTATTCTTCAGTTTTTAGTTATAGTATCTACCTACCCCACACCAATTCGAAATTTCTCATCCTTGGGGTCAAACCAATGCATATTAGTGCGATAGCAGCAATCGCGGTTGATGAACTGTTATTTTTTAAGAGTTCCGTTGTCTGTCTCCGAAACTCATCAGATGTATAAGAAGTTTATTTCGAAATAAACCCCTTTTGAACAAAAAAAAAATGGGCAAATCCGTCTATAAGAATATAACGGAGCTATGCACGAACATGCATTAAAAAACATGTTGAATTGATAACCTCCTCCTTTTTAAGTCTGTTAAAAACAAATAAATTTAAAGTGTCTGTTAGTAATATCAAAATAACAGCTTTTAACTAAATGCATATGTAAGTATAGGTATGCGGTACTTAGAACACAATTTCGTTTTATTTATTTATTTATCTAACCATTTATGTACACAGATAATTAAAACAGACAAGAAGAAAAGAACTTAAAAAGTGGTACAAAGTTGATTCTTATTTCTAAAGATATCTCTACCAGCATACCTGCGATAGGAGAGAAGACAAAGAGATATACCTAGACTGCGTGTGTAAGAGTATGCGTTTTATTTAACCTTTGTCTGTTTGTTCAGACTAATCCCCGAAACAGCTGGACTTTTTTGACGGAACTTTCACTGGCAGATAGCTGGTGTTATAAGGACTGACACATAGGCTATACTTTTAGTCCCGTTAACACGTTCCCGTGGTATAATTTCTGACATCCGCGCGGGCGAAGACGTGAGCAGCAGCTAGTCATCAAAACAAACTAAGTGGAAAAAACATATTATTATATCTAACTAAAAACCACTAATCATTATGCAAGTGTCCATCTGTAGGCATTCTGATTCTTGCTCACCTAACATCGACACCACCATAGTTCACTCATGGCTCCATTAATATTCTTGTAGTGAGACCATAAACATTCGTCTTAGCCACAACGCCCATTCTCATACTTACTGACAAAACTTGTCAAAATTGTGTAAATTTTATGATTTTTGACCGATGGAAACTGAGACTAGAATGCGATATTCCATTTAAAAAAAATTAATTAACGCTACTGATTGTTAAAGTAAAGGTGAAATACAATCTTACAATAAACACGTTTGTGCCTTTCGAAGTTACCAGATCTGGTGAGGGCACTATGCGGGAACTGCGACGTAAGCTGTCAGAAAATCTGCAAAATTAAGTGCAACGCCGCCGCCCGTATCAACCGCAGATGAAAATGTATACAGACGCCGCGCCGCGCAAACACGAAGTCAAGACGACACTCGGTAAACTCGCGAATATCGCCATTATTGGTAGGTGTCATAAGGTTGCAGGGAGCCGCGACTGCTATTGACAGGAGGATTGGATTCCCGCGGGCATTGTGTGGTGGCTCAGCAAAATTTCGCAAACGTGTAGCTTTGTGAGTTGTGTGTGGCTGCGGGATCGTGGGCTCTTGAAAGGCGTTCGTAAAATCCAGTTTCACGGCAAATAAGACGTCGATCAAATACACACATCAACATCGACTATATTTTGTTAAAAGTTAATAAACTCAAAAAATACTGGCTGGTTAAAATCTTTGGAAGAAAGCTTATTTTCTAGGCTTATAATTATGATTCCAAATTTGAATAAAAATATAAAATTAAAAACAAAAGATTTGCGCGGCATAACTTCTACGAAATTCGAAGGATTTTATTACTTATCACAGTTTTTGATAATTTTTGGTGTCAAATTAAAGTTTACAAACAAGTTATCAACTAATTTCGAATTTATGCCACCGTTTGCATCATGCAGGGGCGCCATTTAACAAGAGAAGAAATGTTTAGCCCCGCTTGAAGCATGCCTACTCCCAGGCATGCTCCAAGCCGGGGTTACTCAACGAAGTATTGCTGAGGAGATTGGAACAAAACAAAACGTTATATCAAAATTATGGTCACGTTACCGTGCTACTGGTGAAGTGACTGAAATACACCCAGGTGTGAAGCCCATAACCACCCAACGAAAAGACCAATTTTTGCAAATTGCCGCGAGAAGACAACCAATGTTATGGCCATGCAACATTTGGTTGTCAGAGCACCAGTTCTTGTGAGTGACCAAACGGTGAGGAGAAGACTGCATGAAGCTAACCTTCATGCTCATAGACCACTTCGTACTTCAGCACTAGGCTGAGGAAATCGTGGACGAAGATTAATGTAGTCTCGTGAACATTTGCTCTGGGAAGATAACCAATGGTCTGTACTACTGTTTACCATTGAGTCCCGATTCGGTTTCCACCCCGATTCGCGAAGAGTACCTGTATGACGAGTTCTTGGTCGTAAAATATCTGCAACACCCTCAGGAAGTCCATCCTGCCACGGTGAGCCAATTCTGGTTTGGGCGGGAATTCGTGTTAGCGGAAGAATATACCTCGTTTCGATCAGGAATTCCATGACCGCTGAAAAATACCGTAACCAGGTGTTAGTACCTATAGTCTACCCCCATCGACTACAAATGGGCCAAGAATTCACGCTCATGCACGACAACGGCCGTCCACACACAACGCGAGTGGTAACCAGCTGGCTGCAGAACCATGACGCGTGTCCCACGCGTGCTCTATGGGGTTTAGACTGGTCCTCGCAATCACCAGACCTAAACCCCATAGAGCACGCATGGGACATGCTCCAAAGCTCTGTCTGATTCTGCCCTGGCTGGGTCCGGTCTGTGTTAATGTCACTTGGGTTCTTGGTTTGGTTTTTAACTGATTGGTTATGCAGCAAAATACACCTAGTATTTTGCTTCTTCGTACATCGAAAAGAGAATCCCACTAAAATCAAAATTATCTTTATTAACACTATTATAAGCTATACCAATTGGTTGGGAACTGCGCTTTGATCGAAGGGCACGCAAATGGCCGCCATACCATTACAGCTCCCATGGTACACGACATTTAAATTTATTGTTTAGCATTAATATTTATTAGCACTGTTTCATTGTTTTATTTTATGTATTTTAATCAATAATTATAATTTATTCTGTTTATTACAGATATGTTTCATATTTACAAGTGGTAGGCTCAGCTATTACTTAAGTTTTTCATGGAAAATTGCACTTACCCGATAATGTAACATGTTAGATCATGCGATGAGCGTCTTTAAGTCACTCCAAAAGGTTGTTTCTGAAAAACAGCGCTGTTGACACTAGGTCCGTCCGAAGTCACAGCATTTTGCTGAGCAACGACCTGTTCTTGCACAGATACGACGCACGGCTTTGTTGTTTTAAAATTTGTGGATTTTTTGGTATGAAGTAGTATAATGCACTCTGCTATCGGCATTTTGTTTTTGTTTTGATGGATATTATATAACTACCGGCGCCGTAACGCAGTATATAAGTTGTCTATGGTCCCAAGCCTTGACTGACATTATCAGTCAATGGACAAAATATTGTATAACCTTCCGACTTGGATACGGGGCTTTTGTCTAAATTGTATGTGTGCATTTTGAGTTTCAGCATAATTTAATTTTTTTTGTAATGTGCGTTTTGTTTGTGCAGAATAAACATTTTTCTTTCTTTCTTTCTTTCAAAGAAGGGCTTAACAAATTTTCTGCAAACATTGCGACTGAAGACCAACTTTGTTGGCATCTTAGCAGAACCTGAGACAATCTCCCGCAGCAAGACTTTGATAACTTGGTTCAAAGCATGAAAAACCGTTATAGGACCATTTTAACGTCCTGGGTGGTTTAACTGATATTGATTTTTCGCAGATTTACAAAAAAGTGAATAATTTCACTTATATTATATACTAATGTGTTTTTCAAGAATAAGTGAAAACACTCTTGAAAAACACATTTATCGTAAGTTTATACCAAAATCAAAAGTCACTTATTCAAATTAGGCTAAGAATCACCACTGTTCGAATGTCAAAATTACATAAGACAGTCCCCCGAAACGCCCGCCCTTCACCATTTCCTAGTACTTTAGCTGGGAAGAAGTGCCGCAACAAACTCCCCAGCAGCTACCATTATTTCACTTTCGCCTTTATTGAAATAAAATGTTATTTACGCTAAAACAATATTTTTGTTTATTTCTGATGTCTAGTCTGATAAATGAGCTTTAAGGCTCGTGCAGACTAGCGCGACACGACGGTCGCGTCGCGACACTCGTAGAACAATTTCTATGAAAACTTAATGGAAATTGTTTTGCAAGTGTCGCGTCGCGCTGTCGCGTCGCGGCTGTTTGAAGAAGCCTTTATAAAAATATAAACATGTTGAATATTATTTATAGCAAATATTGAGTTAATTGAAAAAACCTGAAATATCCCTAGACGGTGTTGATGTGTATAAAATATCGTAGGTTCAGTGTCGCGGCCGAGCCGCTGCGCTGTGGTGCGCTGTATCTAAGAATATTGTATAACGTGAATTTGTTATGATGAGAGGGACTTCTGAACCTCTATCCGTCGTTATTGTTGCGATTGCAAGGACAAGAGTTCGGAAAATTTTGATTTTATATATTTAAATCTCCTGTAGGGCCTTATCATTACTGAAATCTTTGCTTTGTAAGCGTGCAAAAGAACGAGTTTTCCTCTTACACAACTTTGTTCATTGCAGGCGTCGACCATTGAGGTCCACTTCATCGCCGAACATAACTTTTGTTATCTCTTTGTTCTTCATTGAATCTAACTAAAAAACCACTAATCTGAATTTGACGAAAATATGGTACCACTCGGAATCTATATGCTTTCAAACCAAAGAAGAACTTTTATAATCGGTTTGGAGATAACGGATTTCTGAGGTAACTAACATAAAAAAGGTAAAAAAACGAATTGAAACCTTCCTGCCTTTTAGGAAGTTGGTTAAAAATACAACCACGGATCGGACACGAGCAATTAGGTTATCGCGTTAGTACACGTCAGTGTTATAATTTGCCACCGCGTCAAATTGTTAACTCATTTTTTGGGCGGGTCAACCATGATACGAGTACAATGCATTTCAATTACTTCGTCTAATCATTCTTAATCTTACTAGCCTCTATTGACCCAGTGCAGAGCAAAGGCCTCCTTCTCCCTTTTCCACACAATTCTGTCTTTCGGTAAAGGTCGTCTCGCCATCTTCGTCTTAGCCTGCCGCGATGGCGTCGTGCGTTTATTGGGACCGAATTGGTTGTTCTCTTAGCCCATTTGTCATCTGACATGCGGGAGACATGTCCGGATTGTCCGGTTCAGCCACACTTAAACTGAGTGCCTTTCTGGGTAACGTCTGTGATCTTGGTTTTGAAAAGCAGTGTTGTGTTCCATTTAAGTACGGTCTGAAATTCTGACCCTCAAGATACTGCGCTCCATGGCGGGCTGGCAAACCTCGAGCTTGTGTATCAAAGACCAGGTCTGAACTCAATCAATAGCTTCTCCAGGCGCATTCGATGCGTCTAACAACTTTTTTGTCTTGTCGCGCCTGGAAGGAAACTATTTGGCTTAGATAGATATAGTCTTGGGCGTAAATTATGCAATCTTCTCACCCCAATCTCTGGTCTCCTTTTGATGTTTTTGTCATGAGTTAGGTATCTGACATGTTCATCTTAAGCCCAATCTCGAGGCTTGCCTTGTTCAAGTCCGAAAAGAGTGAAATGTCATCTGCGATGTGGAAGTTTGATTATCTCTTAACACTGATGACTAATCCCTTGTCTGCCCAGCTTCGTACCAAAGTTTTGAAGGCTTCTTAAGAGTGACAGTAAAAAGACCTCGAAATAACGTGCTAAACCTTCATAAACATAGACTCATGAAGTGAGTGAGTATTTAGTTTACATGACTGTACGTAAACGAAATGGCGGGCACAAATAGCGTCATCGTGTCACGTGTGGGAAGGAAGCTTGCTATCACTACACTGGTAACGCACTATTACCACCAGGCAACCGTAATTATTACGTTGTTAACAAATCACCGCGATTAATTTGTACTTGAAAACTCAAAATCGAATAAGCACAGGGTAACATTATTAAGTAACTCGCGTTGTTCTGGAATGGGATCACCGTAGGCCTGCAGGGCGCGCAACTGTTATCAGCCGCGCTAATGAGATGCCTCGTATTCAACCCGTGAGTCTACCCACACCCGCCCTGTAAATCCACTGTTTACAGCTGCGACCCTCTACTTCACGAACAGCCGCCACAAGAAGGGTACGACACAACGTCATACTAATTTAGAATAAATCATACTTTAGTTGAAATAAAAACCGCATGTGATCTGCGACGATTTTCTAAAGCTACGCCGGCGCCGTAGCAAGTGTATTTTCAGTAGCATCTCATTGTGCATGACAGTCGCGACATTCTGCTTGGAGTGACCGCGGTGTGTTTATCCTCCGCTGAAACCCTCGCCCCCCGACCAACTGACCTTATTTCATTAGTGCTACCTATTTGAAATTCAGGGTTGTACGTACTACGTCGTATGTTCAGTGCTACGCCGCACGCTACGGCGTTACGTGACCTCTACGAGTGTCGCGATTTGTTCAATTAATTATAACTTTATTGTGATGATGAGTACAGTTTTGAGGAGTAGCGTCATTTATTTTAATGTGTTAAGTATAAAGCCGCAAAAGGCTTAAGCCCTTAGATGTACAGGGTAAGTGTTTAGTGCAGAAATGTTTAGTCAGTTATACAAAAAAAATAAGCTGTTCCATACATTTTGACCGCGTAGGTATCTTACTTTTCTATGAAACAGCTGATTTTTTTTGTTTAACCGACCAAAAATTTCTACGCTGGGGGTCTAGAATGATATGCTGAATTCATGGTTACAGTTTGCGCTCTGGATAAAAACTTATCCTGTACACTATAAAAAGCGTAGCGATATTGAGTCGGTGAATCAAATTCGTTTTTAAATAATAAGGTCCAGGTTTTAAATAATAAGGTACCTTTGTACTCAATTGAATTATTATGCCGTATACTATGTATTGTACTGTGTGTATATAAATAATAAAAAAAAATAAAAAAATGTTTATTAATTTATCTACACAATTACATTCATACACTAGTTATTATACATTATTATAGTTATTATAATTATCTTATACTGGTTAAACCAGGTAACGACTTGGGCAAAATATTTTAAGTACATGCTCTATGTTTAACAGACGAGCATTTCATTCACATAATTGTTTGTGATTTTGCTACGTTTTATTTCGTTATTTAGACGAAGAACTTTAGTAATGATAAAACGTTTGGCCCAAAGGTCGGAAAAGTTATAAATGTCGCAATTCGGTAATAGCGTCGCAGCGGGAGCTACCGGAATGAGAGCGAAACTTTGAGTTGTTGATAAATGGACCGTGGACCGGCGCGGTCGAGTACACGTAGCGGACTGCTGCAGGGGGGTGGACGGGGGCTTCAGGGACAGGGCTTGTGAGCTTTACTAAATATTCGCAATGAGTTGCCGAGCTGATCCATGCAACAATGGTCTGAGTAAAGGTATTAGTAACACGCACCTTGCTCGAGAATATGAAATACGTAGTCACAAACTAAACTTTAGACTCATTGCTCAAGCTCAGAACTTAGGATCAGCAGATGCATACATCTACGAAAAATTATGCGGCAGGGAATAGTAGGTAGGCTTAGATAAGTCCCATAATCATCTCTGCTTTACCCAATATCCACGATACCACGCTTTTATCAATACAAGATGACAGAGACTGATTGACTATGATGCAAAAAGGCATTTGTGGTGGAAAAACTGTGACATAATTGTGAGATTCTGAGAAACCTGTTCCTGAAATTCATCGCTAGTATATAAACACGCAGACATATTATGACAGCTCCGATAGCTTACCGACTAGTTTACCATTAGCTCGTCGACAATTTACTAGCCCGTGGAGCCACTGAATGTGTTCATCACGACCCTATCGCTGCGCGTCTGTCGCGGGTTTATGTCTCGTCGGCACGCACGTCGTAGCACGCTGATCACTCTGATACCGTTCCACTGAGTTGTGACAATCACACTGTCATTACTTCGCCAAATGCTCTCTTTACAATACCCGACGTATGTTATTTTGAGTAAGTAAAGAACACCCAAATCTGGAAAAAATCATGATTAAATATGTACTTGATGTCCAGCCTTCATGTTAAAAATCTTACGAGAAACCTTTTCTTTGTTCTTATTTCCGGTACACACAATTTGAATCATAAAAAGAAATCACTGGCATTTTACTCAGGCTGTCTATTATACGCGAACACATACATTAGTTTAGTACAACATAGAAAAACTCCATGAATAAAGACCGGCCTGCTTATTTCTTCATTCAGTAAGTGTCAAAGTCAACTGTAATAACACGGCGCAGTTTGTTTGGTTAGGTTAACATTGATGGCTCACAACATACAAATGTCGCCTGCTCACTCGGTCCGTCGCAATAGAACTGAGTCCACTTGATCTTCCTACCTTTCTTCTTCAAGAAAAAAAAGAAAGAAGGGTTTTAGAGGGAAGGAAGATGCGTTCGTACGCTTATGAACGTACGGTTATGCGGTCACGACAGTGTCCGAGACCTGTTGTGTGTATACACGACCGCGACCGCGCTTCCGCCAGTAGTGGCGGAAGCGCGGTACGCAATACTACCATACAGGGCCCAAGAAATTACTACCAAAGAAAATTTGAGAAGTGTATCTTCAGCGATTATTTATAGTTTAACAGAAAACCGGTTTTAAATCTTTTGTGAGAAATTCTCACTTCACTTCAGACTTTTTTAATAGGGTGCTTCGGGAAACCCTTTTTTGGATACGAAATCATCAAATAACTTCGCATCCAGAAAAGGAGGGCGTGTCAGACTTTTACTGACTAAAACCAGGCCCGGGTTCCTTCAGTTGCCTGTGTCAGGGACACGGTAACTCTTTTGTATAAATCCGTGACCCTGGCAGGCATCGGCCCTAACGGACCCCTTCAATTTATTGCTGACATCTCTATGAAGCGCTCGTGGAATACACCGCGTCATCGACCCAGGCCTGGTTATAACCAGGTGGCGAGCTACCCATTGCTCGCCTTCCGCAAGCCCGTGCCTACAGTGGCCTCTATGGACTCTCGACGCCCAGGACGTTTCCTGCGGTGGTTAGAGGCGTGGGGGCGCAATCCTTGCCAATCTCGCATCTCCGCCTCCTTCTTTGCGAGCACAACTGTTTCGCAGAAGGAGGTGACGGCTTCCTATGCACTCTCGCTCCGTACCAAGGCCTGGACCAGGGCCGTACGCGAAAGATCGCCGCCGCCGATCGCCTCCGCAAGGATACGGCGGTGTTCCGCCCAGGCGGGGCAGACCTCCACCGTATGCTCCACCGCGTCCTCGAGGCGATTCATACAATGGTGACAGCCGGGCATTTTTTCCCGCTTTATTCGGAACAGGAACCTGCCGAAACAGCCGTGTCCGGTGAGGACCTGCGTAAGGCGGAAGATGAGGACGCCGTAGTGCCTCTCAAGCCACTATTCAAAGAGGAGACTTACCGCCGCAATTGTGGCGTGCCCAAGCTTCGGGAAGCCCTTGGAAAGACGCTTTTGAAATTTTTCTTAAAACGTTGTTTCACGGGCCACACTGCATACGTAGAGAACGAACAATGTTACTATTAACTATAGTTGTTATTAAATAGTGTAGTTTTTTTTTCTATTTAACTGATACTGTTTATTAATGAATATTTATTTTTATTGCAGGTACACACCCTTTTCATAACGACTCCCATACAACTAAGGTAAGAAACTTCTTTATTCAGACACCACATGACAGATGTGTACTACAAAGAAACTGAATGAGCTCTTCTTTCTAAAAAAATACCTAAGTCACTACTGCTCAAAAAGCGGTGAAATAAAACAGCGACAGGTAACCGGCACGTGCTAGAACCGAAAATTCGAATACATGTGACTTACATGTACCAATTCGCTCTGGGCCCGCGTGGTGTATGCACTCCCTCCCACAGAATAAATTCTTAGAAATACGTAGTTGATAGATACGAGTTCAGAGATCAAAATAGTAACAATTAGGCGACTAGAAATATAAATGTAAATAGTCGGAATCATTGTTGTCATCAAAAATATTACATCCATGAATTAAACTTTTGAATAAGTGAAGTTAACCATTTGTTAGGTATTATTGTGGATTCGCATATACTTTTATCATTCTTGTTTTTATCCTTACTGATTGGAATTGGGCCCAAATAATGTTTGCATAAAGTTGGGATGGGAAATTACAATAATGTCTAGTTTCCTTTCCAAGTACAAGCGTCATACAATCATGACAGATGCACAATACCCCATTGTTTTCTGTTTTTGTAGTATAGTTTACAACATGCAACCATTGTTTCTCACGATCACCTAATTTCCAAAACTTACCACATCCAAATCATAGAAGGACACGAGACATTGCTGATTATATTATCTGACGGGAGTAAATATATTCTGAATCCACCACCACACAAGGATCTTTTCTAAGAATACAAGCAGGTGATATTAGGTTTGGGTTCATAATTACTTTCTTCATCCGTTGATTTTACGATCTCGCTAAAAAAGAGTGTGCACAAAATATCGTCGGTTGTGATCAGTATCGAATCCATAGAAAAATATAGGTTAGTGACGTCTACCTTAAAAATTGAAACATCCGTTACATGTAATACAATTACTAACTCAACAATTTAATTTTGCTATCAGGTAGCAATTTCCTTTTATCTTCCTAATATGAAATATATGTTTGCTTATACAACACACAGAAGTGGTCTACAAATTTGTGTTTTAGTTTGGTGGGCCGCGATCATAACAAATTTCGTTAAGTGTTATCCTAACCTCAATCACATAAATATACGTTTATTGCTACCTACCTATGTCTCAATGAAGATAAATAATTGAGTATAGACAATTAGACATACAGTAAGATCAATTATTTATCTTCATTGTGCATAACATAGTAAACAAGTGTTGAGCGGTGCTCGCATGGCTTGTGTTGCCCTTCGGCAGTGCTTCTAACAAATAGAAGTCGCTCTGCTTCCACCCGTCCAATCAAATTGATTTTGACGACATTTTCCGTATCGCCAATAATGAATATTCAAATAAAAATTCCACAACCGTTCCACTGAACAGATATAAAACTAATAACCGAATGCCGTTGTGCTGCAAATTAAATTGTAAAAACATTTTTGTCTTTAAATTCGATACTTGAAGCAAAACGCAAAGTTATTTTAATTTGAAGCACTTATTGGCTCCAGATTTTCGTCCAAGCGGTGGCGGTGGGGCGTTATTAAAATGAGGGTGATCGTTAAGTTATTACCGGCCGCTGTTGATCCAGTGTGATTGCGTAAGTTTCCAATGCGCGCCCCTATGTCATCCCACCCTCGCAGCGGCTGAGGGCTCGTCGCCGCTCGTCTCACTCATCTGCTGTTGACTCGAGCAGTCCTGACGCGTACCAGAGCAGACCTGACAGCGAGCCGGGTGCTCAACGTACCATCACAGTCACTAACAATATCGTATTATTATTGATCGGTAGTTCGGGACACTATCTCAAGACCCATTGTATTAATCATAAAATATTTTACATTTAGTAAACCAGTGGACGACCGTTGGGAGATTTTTGTAGTAAAGGAGTCTCTGTTTGGGACGAAAATTGACATATTGATCACTTATTGTGCGGCCCCCGCCTAGCCATGACAACTGAAGTGGCCAAACAAACTCGTTTGGCTGACAAAACTAAAAGTAATATATTTTTAATTTGAAGTTTTAAAGTGCCTTTTTTGAGTTTTAATGTATTAATCAATAATGATATCATATTATAGAAGACATTTTATGCAACCAGCACCTGTCTTGAATTAGCATAAGTAATTAATTAATTGGAACAATATTGAAGTATTGAAGCGCCAGTGTTTGAAAAAATTTTAAATTGATTAAGTCAGGGATGAAATTAAAAAAGTAAAAGATATTGTTACACTTATCTATATAACATATGACATACACACAGATGGATTGTCCGACAATCCATCTGCGACATAATTATAGGTACATAGAATAAAATTGTAATGAAGTCAAAACTGTACTTTGTTTTTTAAGAAAATTTTCCGAGATCTGGAAACGATTCTAATGCCGAAAATATGTTTATTAGAATTTTTGTCTGTTTGTCAGAATGTCGTTGGTACATTCCAGCACCACGCAAAAACCACCGAATAGGTTCTGTTAAAATTTTGCACACTTATTCCTTATAAGTCTGGCCACTCTGTAGGGTATAAATTATCACGCTATTTGCTATGAGGGATGAGCAAGATTACAATTTAAAATAAATTGAAGCTCAAGATTTGACTTGGCTAGTCCTAGTTTTCACACACAAGTTGTCTTATATTTGGTAATCACCT
The DNA here is from genome assembly GCA_949091785.1 of Polymixis lichenea. Classification (NCBI taxonomy): domain Eukaryota; kingdom Metazoa; phylum Arthropoda; class Insecta; order Lepidoptera; family Noctuidae; genus Polymixis; species Polymixis lichenea. The sequence goes on from OX420944.1 coordinate 24,008,008, forward strand.
TATGTTCTTTATGTTATACGGCAGTAACAGTTTTATATTGTAAGATCAACATGAGTGACGTCACGGACGGTTTACGGTACACATCAGCTGTTCGTGTCAGCACAGATAAAAAACAAAATACCAATCAATTCACAGTTTATTTCGTGTTTACTTAAGCACTGTATTGTTCCTCACGCGTGTGGTTGTTTGTAGAGCAATTTTAAAGCTGTTCGGTAGTGTAAAACCGCAAAAACACTTCTCAGTTTTATTTACTATTTTGACGTTGAAGTTACTTGTTATTTACATTGTGCCCCCGATACCCCCTAAAAGTGTAATTTTTTGCAACTTCGGACTACGTTACCACAGACTGTTTATACAAATCATTAATTCGTTGAGTAGCAGGCGCCATCTATCGTCGCTGGAGTAAGAAAGGCGTGCGACATCTAGTTGTTCCCAGCCGTACTATGGTGAAGTGTGCAGCCTGCGGTAGATTTCTTTCGGCAAAAGGGGGCGCTGCGTGTAGTAACTCGGCGTGCCACAACAGATATCACCTCGCTTGCCTGTTGTTGCCCGACCCAACGCAGATTAGCGGTGACTGGCTGTGCCCTGAGTGCAGGAAAAAGTTGCCCAGGGGAGACAACAGCGCCACACCCGTAAAGGACCTGGGTAGTGGTCCCGCTATTATTCCAGCATCAGCGTCGACAGCGGCGGCAGTCCCTGTTGAACTAGACTCTGGATCCGCAGCGGACCCTGTTACGGCAGCGGCAGTAGCCAAAGGCGCCATGATCAGGTCACCAGTTGCGGCGACTCAGGTTCGGGGCAATCAGACCAAGCCCGTTGTTGCCGAGGCTAAGGCCCTGTCTCGGGCTGGTAGTGAGCAGGGTGCTGACGGGGAGCCCTCGCTAGATGCGCAGCTCACCCTCCGTGAGGAGATAAGGCTCTTCCGTTCCGAGCTGCGGGAGGTTCGTGATGAAATGCGCGAATTCCGTCGTGAGATGGCCGGCCTGCACTCGTCGTTAGGGGTATGTACCGAGCGGGTTGACGGGTTGGAAGCCAGGATTGAGGCTCTAGAAAGTCGGCAAAGTGCGGCAGTACCAGACGGCAAAGTAAGCCAGCTCGAACGGATTGTGCTAAAGTTACAGCTCGACCTTAACGACCGTGAGCAGGATTTACTTGGCTCCGATCTCGAGATCGCCAACATCCCGGAGACTTCGGGAGAGAACGTGGTGCACACCGTCGGGCTGGTGGCGGCAAAACTAGGGGTGACTCTCGACGAACGGGACATAGTGTTCGCGCAACGGGTGGGCCTGAGAGCCGAGCGAGAGGCACAGTCCGGTGCGAGTCCGGTCGGCGGAGCGAGCCCAGGGGGAGCAGCGGCAGCGACAGCACGCGGGCGGCGCATCGTGGTGCGCCTGACGCGGCGCGCACTGCGCGATGACCTGCTGCAGAGCGCGCGCGTGCGACGCGGAGCCACCACCGCGGATTTAGGACTGTCCGCACCCCCGCGTCGCTTCTTTCTGAACGAGAGACTCACCAAAACTAACAAGCACTTGTTTTACCGAGTGCGTGAAGCTGGTACCCGTCTCGGGTGGAGGTATACTTGGACGAAATTCGGCCGCATTCTAGCCAAGCAGGGTGACGGCAAGCCCACCCACTGTATCCGCTCAGAGGAGGACCTCACGCGGGTTTTTGGTTACGAGGTGTCTAGTGGAAAGGATGTCTGATTTCTTGACCCCTGAACACCACAGTACTGTGTGTAACAATTTGACTGAAAACCAGTACCTATTTTCTGTATCTCTTTTGTTTATACTAAAATTCTTAAATTTTTCTTGTGCGAGGCCCAATGTTTTCTTGTCTCGGTATACTTTGGTTTCTTTTACTGGCCCAGCTCTACAGTTAATTATTTATGTACTTACATCTTATATTTATCACACTTCCGCTCAATACTGTCACGGCTACAATATTTACTATGACATATTTATTTTTACAGACTTTCTATTTTATTACAGTTTGCCTGACAAGTTTTTTTCGGCGTACATTCAATATTTGAATTACAAACTACACCTATCACTATGTATTTCAGTATATTTCCACAACGTAATTTGGTGCAAAACTCTACACTACATAATACTACATTTGATACTATCTACGATAAACACATTATTATTACTATACCTATGTATACACCATTATTTACAAAAATGAATAAGACCAGAAATGTAACAGTTGGATTATTTAATGCAGGGTCGCTAGGTTCGCGCCATGAGGAGTTCCTAGTTGCTATGGATAGCCTCTCGGTAGACATCATGGTGATAAATGAGACCTGGCTCAGGCAGGGAGAGGAGGGTCGCGCGCCGACAGTGCCGGGCTACCGGCTGCGGCACGTGCCGCGCGCGCGCACCGTGCGCGGCGGCCGCGGGGGCGGCGTGGGCTTCTACGTGCGCCGCGGGGTGCACGTGCGTGCCGCGCCGCACCCGCCGGCGCCGCAGGTCGAGCAGATGTGGCTCAGGCTTAACATTAACTCGCACTCGGTTATCATCGGCACTGCATACAGGCCGCCGTGGCTTGATGTGAATGTCTTCTTGGATGCGATTACTGATTCTCTCTCCTCCTTTGCTAATGCGGACAAGGTCATCTTGCTTGGCGACTTCAATATTAACGTATTATGCCACACTGACAGCAAATCTAAACTGCTGAACAATTTTATACATTGCTGCAAGCTTAAACAAGTTGTTACTGAGCCAACCCATTTCACGGACCACAGTGAAACTCTCATTGATATAGTGTGCACTGACGCCCGTGTGTGTGGGGTCTCAGTATCACACATACCGGAGCTCGGACACCACGCAATTATTTGTGTCGAATTTAATTTTAAAATAGAGAAGCCCACTCCATACTGGACTACCTATAGGCCGCTTAAAGATATCCTTCCTGATTTTTTTAATGAAGACTTAAATAAAATGGACTGGGAACATATTATAAGCCTGGAGGATGTGAACTCCATGGTTGCAATGTTTAACCAATACATCTTGACCCTATTTGATTTGCATGCTCCTCTGAAAAAAATCTTAATTAAAGAGAAATCTTATCCCTGGATTACCGACACTGTCAAGGAAATGATGAGGCTGCGTGACAAGTGCCATTTGAAGTCAAAAACAACTAAATCTGAACATCACATTAAATCCTATAAAGAATTAAAATACCTTGTTAGAGCAGCTTTTGACAGTGAGAAGTGTGCATATTTTAAAACATATATTAATAGTAATATTAAACAACCAAAGAAGTTATGGACACATATTAAATCAACTATAGCCACCTCAAAAAAACCAGAGCATAGTTTACCACATTTCTGTAACAACCCAGAGTCTATCAACCAACACTTTCTGGATGTGCCTGGCAGTGGTGAGGTCACAGCTGCTGAATTAACATATTTTGAACACCATAGACACAGTAACAGTCATTTCCAGCTTGAGCCCGTCCAAGAGGATGTGGTGCTGAGGATCTTGCGCGGTCTTAAGTCCAATGCGCAGGGCTCAGACCATATTTCTCTGGAGATGCTGATGTTGACACTCCCTCGAACGCTTGCAGTTATCACAGCTATGGTCAACAAGTCGATAGTCACCTCTTCTTTCCCTGATCTGTGGAAAATGGCAATAGTTAGACCAATCCCAAAAGTACCTAACCCCACTAGTGTGAAAGACCTCCGTCCAATAAGCCTACTGCCATGTCTGTCCAAGATTTTAGAAAGAGTTGTCTCGGACCAGCTTAGGGCATATCTGGAGCAACACAGTATTTTGCCTCTGGCTCAATCCGGATTTCGCAGGGGACATAGCACAGCTACAGCGCTCCTGGATGTAGTTGGTAACATTCTCGAAGCCAGAGACCAGGGCATGGGATCCCTTCTTGTCTTACTAGATTTCTCGCGCGCCTTTGACTCTATTAATACTTCGCTTCTTCTCTCTAAGCTGGCATACTATGGATGTGATGTTGAAACAGTCAAATGGTTTGGAAGTTACCTCAGTGATCGAGCACAATTCGTCCAGGTGACATCTGACAGTAACGGAGATACCAAGTCTTCTAGTCCGAGGCGGGTGAACAGGGGCGTACCGCAGGGATCGATCCTAGGCCCGCTTCTCTTCATTCTTTACAGTGCTGACATCATCAACTGTCTGGTCAACACCAAGTTCCACCTGTATGCTGATGATCTGCAGTTGTACCTCTCCTTTCACTCCCAGGATACTGCTGAAACTGTAAAAAAAATCAATGAGGATTTGGAGAGGATCTCTGGTTGGTCCAGAAGAAACTCCTTGGTCCTGAACCCAAGTAAATCCAAGTACATTGTTATGGGATCTAGGGATTTCCTGAACAAAATGCTTGCATGCAACCTGGGCCTCAGGATTGATGATTGTGATGTGGAAAGGGTTCTAGAGGCTCGTAATCTTGGGCTGATATTTGATGGGCAGCTGCACTTCGAAACTCACATCTTGGAAGCCGTGCGCAACTGCTTCTACCGACTCAAGCTCTTGTATCGTGTCCGTCCTTACATAAGTGTGGACATGCGTGTTATGCTGTGTGAGTCACTTGTTCTATCCAAGCTGAACTACGCTGACACTGTGTATGGGGCGTGCATTCTCGGTAGAAGCGAAAAACTGATACAGCGGGTGCAGAATGCTTGTGCAAGATTCTGCTACAATGTCCCACCCCGATCCCACATCACTCCATTTTTAAATAAGGGTAATTTGATGAGAATGTCAGCACGCAGAAAGCTTCATCTGGCTACCCTACTCTTTGGCACTATTCTCACAAAGAGACCAGACTATTTATACAAAAAATTGTCTTGGTCGCGCGATATTAACAAGATTAAAACTAGAGCATCTTCGTACCTCTTGTTAGCCTTATCGCACAGAACTGCTGCATTCCGTGGTTGTTTCAAATTCGCTGCCTCTCGGTGCTGGAACGACTTGCCACCTCCTTTTCGTGCTATAAAGACAGTTGGCACATTCAGAACCAAATTTAAACATCACTTACTACAACTCCAAAAAGATACCACACTTTGAACTTACCCTTGATCTGCACGCAGCTGCAATGGTGACGAGCGTTTGGCAGCGATTATACAGGCACAGCAACATTGGTTTCGCACTTTGTTTTTGTTTTTATTTTGTTTGTTGTTTGTCATTTTTGTACATCGGAACTCTTACACTTTTCCTTACTGTCTCAAAACCTTAGTTATTATTATTATCTTTATTTCACTAATAGCCGTAAATTCTCTAACTTGCAAGATAGCCGTAATACTTTTATATAAAAATTGTGATTTTCTTTTGTTTTTACCGTAATGTCAGCGCCTGCGTCTCATTACTTGTCACAATGATGCCATAGTGTCACAGACAATAAAGGCACAGACAAGTAATAGATGTTACGTGGGGTGCAGACACGCGGATCACTTTAATTACTGTTTATGTACATTATTTTACACATAGTATCTATTTTTTAATATATTTTTAATTTCTGTATCTGTCCGTGACATTCACAGTGGGCCCCATCAGAATACCAGCGCTGCGACAGTTTTTTTTTAAATGTCGCAGCATCATGCTGAGATAGGGGCCTTTTGGCCTCGTACGGGACTTTGTTTTTTATTTTTACTTTTTGTTTTTTCTCTAATTTTAATTTATATTTTATTAAGAATGTTATTTAGTTAAGTTTGTGTTATTCCTGTGCGAGTCTAATAAATACTTTTTCTTTCTTTCTTTCTTTCTAACATATCTTACTCTTGAAATATTTGGTTTGCTGATACTAACTAGCCAAGTCAAATCTTGAGCTTCAATTCATTGAGCTGTATTTATGAAACTTGGGGTTCTAGTTAATCTAATGGTAAACCCATTAGATTAGCCGAAAGACGTCCGCTGCTTGACATAGGCTTCCCTGAATGGGTTTTAATAAATACATCATATTTCATGTCATCATCATTTCAGCCGATAGTCGTCCACTGCTGGACATAGGCCTCCCCCAAAAAAATGGGGGTGTTTGCCATAATGGCCACGCTTGGCAGGCGGGTTGGCGATCGCAGTATACTGGTAAAGTGCATAGAGAACGCTGCTGCCCATTCTCTAGTAAGTCCCTTAGTTGCCTTCTACGACACTCACGGGAGGAAAGAAATATTTCATACCTATATATTTGTTTTTTTTTTTGTGCTTGAGATAAGTTTTCATTTTATTTGTTGGTATATTGGCATGGCTAGCTGACATATGACAATTTTTTAAGTTCTGTGTCTCGTTATGTTGATTACTTTGCCTACCTATGTATAGAATCAAGTCTATCTAACTAAACAGACAGCTGTGCTGCTGGGAAGTTTGTTACGCCACTTCTTCTTCCCAGCTAAATTACTAGGAAGTGGTGAAGCCGGGCGTTTTGGGGGACTGTCTTATGTAATTTTGAAATTCGAAAAGTGCTAATCTTCAGCCTAATTTGAATAAATGCCTTTTGATTTTGAAATAGATTTTGAATTATAAAGTAGCTCCAAATGGTTCGTAATTATAACACGCGGCTGCTGCGTCGCCAGTTCCTTCTTCTTTTAACTTGGCTTGACATGATGCCACGTATCTGCTATTAACATAAATTATAAATGAGATTGTTTTGTAAGTTTATTAGTTCCCATTTGGTAATTAATTATATGTATGCAGGTTGAAACAACTAATAATACTTAATCAACGAAATTATTTAGCCACTTTCTGCAGTGGTACGCGGAGTGCCTAGGAGTTCAACAGTCCGTGGTGCCGCGAAACCTGTGAATGTTACCAAGTTGATAATTATTTTATTTATCTTCGCTCGGGGAGGCTCTCAGAGGAAAGCTGCAAACTTCTGTTTCTTTCGCATTAAAAAAGCAAGTATTGTGGCGATGTCCCACAATAGCTGGCACGAAACGGTGCGGTGCGGGCGCAACGTGCGGATTAAACTTTTAATATATCGTCAATGCATACTGTGAATACAAACTTCGGGTATTTCGTCCACACAAATCTAAATACTTCGTATTTCCTGCATGAATTGGTATTTACTAACAATACGTATTACGTCACGTACGCGCTCTACGATCTGACTCTCGATGTCATATGAACAAAGAGTGCAAGATATTGCAGTAACAAGTCTGTAATCAGCTGTTTGTTGACGTCTCTATTTGTATGACCTCCACCGAGCTCTGCGCGTGCCTTATCATCACAATGCTCGAGTGAAGCGCGTCGCTCGCATCTGCTTCGCACACCATCAGTCCATCACACACCCTCACACGTCAGACTCCCCAAACTATTTACAACTATAAGTTGGCATTTCTCTGCACTGTCATGTAATTTTCTGATGAGAATGTTGCACTGAGAAAACTGACAATCATAAAAGAGGTGAATTCAGCTTAAAGTATGATGAATTCACTCAAAGGACGGAGCATAGTGATTCGCCAAAAAGAACGATGATAATACTGATGTTGATGATAACAGTATTTAAGATGATGTGTCACCATGGATTTAGTTTTAGTTACCTACTATTTTTCGATGCCTTCCTCATATATCCAGTTATATCCTATTAGTTTTCCTACAATTTTTCGGTGACTTCCTCACATATTCAGTTATGTCATACAATTTTTCTAACTATTTTTCGGTGCCTTCCTTATATATCCAGTTATATCCTATTATTTTTCCTACTATTTTTCGGTGACTTCCTCACATATTCAGTTATATCATACAATTTTTCCTACTATTTTTCGGTGCCTTCCTCATATATCCAGTTACATCCTATTATTTTTCCTACTATTTTTCGGTGACTTCCTCACATATTCAGTTATGTCATACAATTTTTCCTACTATTTTTCGGTGCCTTCCTCATATATCCAGTTATATCCTATTATTTTTCCTACTATTTTTCGGTAACCTCCTCGTATTTTAGGTTAGGTCCTCTTACTTTTCCTACTATTTCCTCATATCTCTGGTTATAGCCTATTATCTTACGGAGGTCGCCCTCAATAGGAGGATTGTGTTTTTTAATAAACCAATTAATATCTCTATAATACACCAGTGATTAGTTGTAGTTCTACTCATTCTCCATCAGTAGGACTACAACTAAATACTGGTGGATTACACAGAAATTGTTTGGATTATTAGAAATCACAATCCTCCTATAATTGAGGGCGCCACTGGACTTACATGATCCCCTTATTTTTAAGTATCCAATATTGGTTCTTTCCTTTTAAATATTATTAGGTGTGAGCTCAACATTAAAAAAAACTGAAGAACCCTAAACTTGAACCTTAAAAAAATGGAGAGTAAGTAAAAAAAATAGAAAAAAGTACCTTGGCAAGAATGGTAAGAAGGTGAAAAGGGATGTATGTATAAATTAAACAGAAAATTGAATGGTATTTTTATTTCCATAGTCATCATTCTCCTGCCCTTATCCCAATTTATTTGGGGTCGGCGCAACATATCTTTTCCTTCCACACTTCTCTATTAGTCGTCATCTCCGTAGTCACACCCTTTCTAACCATATCATCATTCACACAGTCCATCCATCGCTTCTTTGGTCTTCCCCTACTCTTATAGCCATCGACATTCATACTCAAAACTTTCTTCACGACGTTTTTCTCATTCCTCCTTAGCACATGCCCATACCATGATAACCGATTTCCACACAACTTTTCAGTTATCGGTGCTACTTTCAGGCTTCCTCTTATGTACTCATTTCTTATTCTATCCCTCCGTGTAACACCACACATCCCTCTTAACATTCTCATCTCGGCTACATGCAATTGCTTTTCATTCATCCCTTTTGTGGCCCAACATTCGGATCCATACAAGACGGCAGGTCTTACCATGGTTTTATATATCTTCCCTTTAAGTTTAAGGGGAATGTGGGAGTCGCAGATTGTTCCCGTAACCTGCCGCCATTTCATCCATCCAGTGTTAATTCTGTGCTTTACCGTCCGATCTACTTCGCCATCGCTTTGCACGAGTGAACCGAGATACTGAAAGTCGGAGCAGACTGGGAGAAGCGCGCCATCAAGCGCTATGGCTCCAGAGTTGGAGAGACCACCGAAATCGCAGAACATATATTCAGTTTTGGTTCTGCTGATTTTCAAGCCAACATTCTCCAGCTTCTGTTGCCACTTCTCCAATCTGCTCTGGATCTCGGACACATTTTCACTGACTAGAACAATGTCGTCGGCAAACAGCATACACCAGGGTGCCTCTTCCTGTATGTCCGACGTCAGAGCGTCCATGATCAATACGAAGAGGTAAGGACTTAAAGCCGATCCCTGGTGCAAGCCTACAGCCACATTGAACTCGTCGGTATTGCCAGCAGCCGACCGGACGTAGGTACGAGATTGACTGTACATGGCACGAATTAACTCTACATACTTCCCGGGCAACCCTTTCTCTTTCAAGGTCCACCACAACACGTCCCGAGGTACCCTATCATACGCTTTCTCCAGATCAATGAACACCATGTGCAAGTTCTTGTGTGCACGTCTGTACTTCTCGCATAATTGGCGGAGTGCAAAAGTGGCGTCCATTGTTCCTTGACCTGGCATAAACCCAAACTGGTTTGGGGTAATCTCACTCTCCTCTCGCAGTCTTTTCTCTATTACTTTCTCCCATACCTTCATACTATGTGACATGAGCTTTATCCCTCGATAGTTATTGCAGTTCTGTACATCCCCTTTATTCTTGAAGATGGGCACTAGTGAACTATTGCACCATTCTTGTGGGATCCCTCCTTCATGCAACAACTTATTGAAGAATAAAGTCAGCCACATACATCCATCTTCTTTTAAACACTTCCATACTTCTACTGGTATATCATCTGGGCCCATAGCCTTTCCATTTTTCATACCATGAACTGCCTTTCTTACTTCATCCATGCTGATTTCCCTCACCAAACCCATATTTACTTGTACCTCTCTGAGCACACCATTCCATTCATTCTCTTCGTTCATTAGCTTTTCAAAATAATCTTTCCATCGTTCTTTTATTTCCTCATCTTTGGACAGAACATTTCCAGCGTCGTCTTTCATACATTTAATGTGAATGATATCTCTCGTTCTCCTTTCTCTTGCTTTTGTAATGCGGTAGAGCTCCTTTTGGCCTCTCGGACTATCCAGTGAGTCGTACAACTTCTCCTGCGCCTTAGCCCTTGAAACTGCGACCGCCTTTTTTGCCTTTCTCTTACACTCTTTGTAAATCTTCATCTTATCTTCTTTCAGACTATCGTTCCCGTTTTCTACACCCTGCCATTCTTTAAACGCCATTTTCTTCTCTTTAAGCATATTTTGCACGTCTTCATTCCACCACCATGTATCCTTTCCTATCATACCTTTACCTTTTGATTCTCCAAACACATCTTTTGCCACTTTCCTTATACAATCCGCCATCTCTATCCAACATTCATTCACGGATTTTCCTTCCATACCCTTCATTTCCATCATTTTGTTTACCACCAGACTCTTAAACTTACTGGCACATTCCTCTTTTTCTATCATACGCCATCTGGTTTTGGGTGGGGGTCGTTCCTTGTTTCTACTGGACGAAACACTGAATTTTACCTCCATTATTATGAGTCTATGTTGTGAGACTAAGTCTTCACCTGGGAGCACTTTACAGTTTTTGACACTTTTAAGGCTGTTCCGTTTTACTAGCCAGTAATCAATTTGTGTCGCGTGGCGGCCACTTTTGTATGTTATAAGATGCTCATTTTTTTTTTCAAACCACGTATTTGTTATTGCCAGGTCAAAGGCCGAAGCAGCTTGCAGCAGTGTTTCGCCATCAGAGTTACGGTCTCCGTATCCCCAACCACCATGCACTCTTTCATATCCATCCTTCTGTCTTCCTACATGCCCGTTAAAATCACCCCCCACATACACTTCTTCACTATCTTGCACATCCATCATCACACGATCGAAGTCCCTCCAAAACTTCTCTTTCTCACTATCCTCACACCCTGACTGGGGTGCATATACACAAACTACATTAACCGCTAAACTTTCTACAATCAGTTTAACAGCTATCACCCTATCACTCACTCTTTTAACATCCACCACACATTCTTTCAACTGACTATCCAAAACTATACCCACACCATTTCGCTTGCCATCGCTTCCACAGTAATAAAACTTATATCCTTCTCCTATCTCTCTAGCCTTAGCGCCCTTCCATTTCGTCTCTTGCAGACACGCTATGTTCAGTCTCCGCCTTTTTAAAACATCTGCTAGTTCCCTTCCTCTTCCAGTCATCGTACCTACATTCCAGCTCGCACACCTCAATCGAACTTCTCTCGCACTACGAGCTTGCGTCTTACGTCGCACCCGCCCGTTCTGGTGCGACAACCTTTATATTCAGTATAAAAGAAGACTGTTTTGTTTAGAAACATCCTCGCCTTAATGATTACAGTATCTATTTGTCGGTCATTATAAAGAATCATTATATACATTATGTTCAATAATTCTAGTTTTTACAAATTAAAATAAAGGTTGAGACGAGTAGAAATTTAATTTACAAAAAATAACAAACTTTACATTAATGTACCTATAACTAAAACATTTTTGCCCTTAAGGTGATTGCTTCAGGGTAGCCGTTTTTTGCAATTTGCAGGCCAGTGCTAGGTTGTATGTTAATTAAATGTTGCACGCGGGTGTAAGTACATAAGTTGTACTACATACGTCTTACACCCGCGTCTAACATTTCAATCAAAACCTAGCACTGGCCTGCAAATTGCAAAAAACGTAAGAAAATTTGAATTTCGCGGGCTACCCTGACGCTTTCACCTTAAAGCTGCATACAATAAATTGGTTATATTATTATAGTAAATATCTATTTTCAAGTAAAGTGCTACTATAAACACTCCGATGAGACTAATCTATCCCTCATACAAATACTTTACTTTAAAATCTATTACTAAAGGTGAACGCACACTTTTCAGAGCCGAAGGAGGCGAAAGAATCGAATTTTAGAATTACTTGTATGAAATCCTATGGAACCTCGCACACTTACCGAATCGGACGAATAAGGTCGTACGATTCGGTGCGGATAAGTGTGCGAAGTTACATTGGACTTCATTTAAGTAATTCTAAAATTTGATTCCTTCGCCTCCTTCGGCGGCAGTAGCATGAAATATTTTAAAAGTCACATCAACAGCCTCAGTTAGTGTTGTGAACTTGTAAAACGTATTGTCACATACTGTGAAGGAGACACCTGACTGGCGGCACCAAATTATAAATGGTTGGAGGCTAATACCTAGGTTTTGAAGCTTTTGGCGACGCTCCTCAATTACCACTTGCACGTCTGCGTCATCATCCACGATGGTCACAAATCCATCCAATATCTCCGCTCGTGAAGCTTGCCAGTCTTTTCTAGATCGACGGGCAGGAGGAATATTAAAGAGACAGCCGAGTAGCAATATCGCTGCTATTAATTTTGTCTCCGGTTGTTCATCTGGAAAGAAAATAATAATAGTATATTTGACACAACACATCATCATTAACTGAGCAAATAGGGAAAAGTATCAGAACAAAATAAAATCTATCTATATAAGTAAAAATGAATTGCCGAAATGTGTGTCCGCCCGCCCGTTACCTCTGAACGACTGCACCATGTTAGATAATTTTTAAATTCTTTTTTGTCTATATATTTTATAATGGGTTCACCGACCCAGGGAGGTCGAGCACCTAGAACTATATAACAGAATCATTTCCTTACCGTCACAAATTGCCAATGTATCAGCTATTTTTCGACGAAGAAACGAGTCCTTTGTGGTGTTAAGCTTCTGCTGAGCAGCTTTTAGTATGTTTTCCGATGAAGCATCCAAGGCGTCGAGGCCCCCGGATTTATCAGGGAACAGTGCTTCGTAGTCATGAGTCAGGAGTCGCCATCCATCACTTGACTTCAGGATAGGATACTTATTGAAGTACTCCTGTAATGTCCCTTCCTCGTAGTACAAGTACCGGAGGCGAGCTCGCACCGTCTCCCGCCACAGGGCACTGACCTCCTGCCACGGACCAGCTGAAGGACTTGACAGCTGCTCTAATGCTGACGCTACGTCCTCCACTTCACCTGCACACAAAAATTAAAACGATTAATAATTAGTACAATGACAATAACGGTTCTTAGATTCAGATATTTTGTAATTTGTAACGAAAATTTATACTAATTCAGATATTTTTCTCAATAATTTTGTTCTTGATAATTTAATTCAATCTGAAAACATAAAATTTCTTGAAAAGGAGTTACCTTCTTTAAGTCCGGTCAGGTCGATTCCAGCGAGTGGAGGGGTGTCTAGCCTAGGACTGGACTTGGAGCGAGAACGTGACTTGGGCTTTTCAATAAGGCCCAACGAAACTAAATGCTGCCGTCGAGCCCTTCTGGCGGTGACTAACCAGCCAGAGATATTGCGCTTAGCCTGGTAAGCATCAGCCGGCAGGTACGGCGCGTAGTATAGGGGTGGTGACTCCTCTTTAAATAATCTGCCAATGTCGTAGGATAGAGCAAGCAGCTGCGAATCTGTCAGAAGTACCGGGTTTTCGGCCGTAATGAGCTTCTCCATAAGCAGCTTGCATAAACGCCCACGCACGTTTGAGGGTAAGGTGCCCGTTTTCTGCCCAATTGCTATTATTTGTTTTCCCTCGACTGATGAATTCAGTATGGTATTCACCTGAAACACAAATAGTATAAGTATGGCATTACAAACTAAATATGCAAGGTAAAAGTTAAAAAAAAATGTCACTAAAATGTTGAAAATACAGGTTCAATACCTACCTTCCATTCAGTATAATGATCAGTTGGAGTCGGTGCCAGTCTAGGCATCATGCATTTAGTTGTTAGTTATAGCTGTCACCAACTCCAAATATATTACTGATCTTTGTGACATATAGTATAGCTCCTAAACGGCCGTCCGTACACACATACAGGACAGGACAGGTACAGACGTTAAACTTATCTGTTTACGCCGGGGGTTAACAATATTGAATGTCAATTTAAATTCCTTATCAAAAGTACAGGATAATAGGCAATAACTTACTAAATTGCTCCCGGTGGACTCTTGTCTAACTGCTTCACCCACTGACGACGACGAGTCCAGTGGTATCACCAGTATGTCACCATCCTAAAATAATATTTACTTTGAGACAATGTTATAATAGTACATGTAACAAAAAGGTGTGATAATATGAGTATGTACGGTCAATTAACCTCAATAATCGTTGAAATAATCACTAAATGTGTCCGAGTGCGACCGTTAACTAACAGGCTATAGCTAGCCCTAGCCGGAGATAACTCAAGGGAAGTGTTATATTTTTTTACTAGTAATCGGTTCAGCATTGCAGGTGTGAACGGTCCTGCCCTCGTCCCTTGATCCGGCCCTGATAAAAACTAATCGATCAAGATCAGGACTGATCCTGGTCTCAAAGAATGTCTATACCAAATTTTGCATCGGTTCAGTGTCTTAGGTATGAAAATGTGAAAAGGTCCTGCCCCAGCCGACAGATAGACAGACAAACTTACTTTCGCATTTATAATATTAGTATGGATGTAATTACAAATTAATACATATTGCTCTTGAACCAAAAAACAGTAAGTACGAGTACTTTTCTACAATTTTGCAGAACTTACCAAATTTTCCTGGTTAAGTCCTGCTTCGCAGTCTTGGTTGAGGATTGAGCTTTGCAGTCCTTCACACGGTGGCAGAGGCTCTAAGTTACAAGGTAGACTAGTTAACAAGTCATTCCTCAGGACCTCTTCAAAGAGTGATGAATTGTAGGAGTTATCCTGAAATTTAACAAGAAATTTAAAAAGGTAATAATAATGTACTTAGTTGGTAAACTAACAAGACTGATGAAAAGTTATGATTTTATTCCACTTTTTAAATAAATACTGCACCGGTTAAATTGTTAGGTATCTTAAGAAGACTTTAAAATAATAAAAGTTAATAAGTAGGTACCTACCTACCTACATGCAAGTAGGAGAATGTGCATTTAAGCGACGCAGGGCATGTGTAAGCAAAAAGTTTAAAACAAAATTTACTTTTTTGAAATACAATTTAACATGAAAACAAACCATATCTTTTGGTTGGTCGCTTTTTAACATGGCCAGAGCTGCTTCAAACCGGAGTCTGTCCCCTATTTGAGGGAACATACTATGTATGTCTTGTTTACTAAGCATCTGCATTGTTGCGATATCAATTCTTTCAGCTGAAAAAAAAGGTAAATTTAACAGCGCCCTGATTGCAGCTGTGAAATGCACTACGTCGCATCGACTTTATAAAGTGTAGGTTGGTAGAGCTCGTCTAAGCTGAAATGACGCGCCCCACTACTTAAATTTGTATACGTACACTACGGTAAATGCGGTAGTGGGGCGCGTCATTTTAGTTTAGACGCACTCTACCTATTTGTTTTTTTTTGGGTTGCAGTTGCACATCGACTCTAGTGTATAATATAAATATGAACGTATATCTAGGTAGGTGGGTAGGTACCATACGACAAGACTATTCTTGGTTGGAGTGTACAGCGGCCAAAAAAGTGTTATTTTCGCAAATCGTTTATTTTCTCGATTCTATAGTATGTAACACCTAGAAAGGCTAAAAGTGTCTGGGTGTTTTTTGTCTCCGACCAACCGTTTGTCGTAAAAACGATGTCGAAGGGATCCATAGGTAAGGTTATGTTAGAACTGTGACCTTGAAATTGGTCGCGAAATTTTTTTAAGTATATTTTCATAGTGCCTCTAAGACGACACTCTGACCCTATTCTTGCTAGAAATTAGAATGTGTGAATGTAATGTGTGAGCTCATGCTAGCAACTTACTAGGTAGGTTTGTCAACTTACTTTCAAAACGATCGATGTAGCGTTCCAAATTCCACTTCTTCAAAAGATCACGCGTAGCCATATCCATTTTTGCACTGATCAAACACGTTCACTGGCACTAATGGAATTGTTATTGCTATTAATTAAACGAGTCGTGAGTCGTGACTTGCCGGCTGTAGCGGTGAAATACAAATGGCCGACCGAAATGGCGCGGCGGCGGAATGAAGTGAGAGAGGGAGACCTCATTATATAATGCCGTCACCTTAAATTTGTAGGACATCATTCAAATGCTACTCATAAATGGGTCTCTGTAATAATAATTTAGTAGGATACACATAAAATAATATGACTATATTATTGAACTTTGATGCTTACTCTAAAAATATGAGATTATTTAATCGTATTATCATAGGATTCACATAAAATAATATGACTGTAATATTAAAAAATGATGCTTACTTTAAAAATATAAGTTTAAAGCATTATAATTTAATATAGTACATTAGGGGGAGGTCATCGTATTTTTAGAGATACTTCTTCATATTAAACTATGAAATCTATTTATATTACGGTGACTGTCATTGTGTTTTTTAATTAGAATCTTATTTATAATTATCATACTAATTTATGGGACAGTGGACCATTTTCTATTACATTGTGTTATTATTTGAAGAAGACAATGTTATTTCATAATTACAAATTTTTACGATGACAAGTATCATAATATTGCATTATTTACCCAAAAAATTCGATTCCATCTTAACACATTTCAGTTCTAGCGTAATATTTACTTATTATCAACATATTATAAGACAACGCATCTATTTTAAACCAACGTCACGATATTTTAAGATTATGCCAAAATGACATTTTTCTCAGTGTGTATCCCAGCATAAAGTGCGTGCGCATGTTAACAGATCAACCGTGATATCCATTGTGAAAACCACTCGACATTCATTAGTATACCCAGTGGCATTCACAAAGAATATGGAGAAATGGCGTAAGTACTCTTTCGAAAATTAGAAAAAGCAGACTTCGTTTCCACCACAAGTACCTTTAGAATCCGTAATGATATAAGTCACACTGTTCACTAGGCGATACCTTAAAGGCTCCCGTAGGCAGGTGCGACACGACAACGTGACGTGTTGTGTAGTGTCGCACCGCGCCGCGATAGCGTAAGGCGCAGCAAACCAAAAAAAAAAGTTCCCGCCTGCAGAAAATTTTACCCCGGCCCATAACTAAGTATTAAGATTTATAAGGTGCTGTAGTAAGTATAGACAACATTATCACATGAAACGGCCCTGTCCAATGCACCTAAGTTTGTATCATCGCTGTGTCCAAGTACGTTTATTATTCAATATTATATGCAAAACTTCTTTAGGCGCGTTTGGCATTTTTTGAGATGGGGAAAAAAACAATTGAACTCGCGAGACCGTTACCGTCACCTTTGTTTTTAGTAGAGGTATTTCAATAATTTAAGTCTGAAAAAATAGGTTTTGGTCCAGAATTAATATTTGGAATGATAAAATCGGATAACCCGTATACAGAAGATATGACCAAAATTATAATTATTATGAATAATTTGAAATCTTGCATTGACGATTAAAAAATACACACGTAATTGTTCAAGTTTTCACGTCTGTCTGTACTCCCGGAGTGCCACTGTTTTTTTGTCAGTTATAGGGTTAGCAGTATGTATTAAAAACAACTAGCGTTAGAAGATCCGTAGAGAAAGTCACCAAATATGGTATAGTATCCTAATATGGAATACTTTGATTTTTCCGAAACTTAGTTTAAAACGCAACTCACCACCATATTCCATTTCATTCGCTCTCTTCACTACCGCACTCAGACCATCGTGTCAGTTGCGCGAAAACTACGCGTGTAGGAGGCGTGTTTTGTTTTGTCATTGCGCAGAAAACATTAAAGGTATGTATACATACGTGTTTTACTATTGAATATATCGATATTATGTTTATTTCAACATTTTGTAACCTTCTGTAATTAGAATATTGTGACTTGAAAAAATATTGGTACTAGTTTCGTCGATAGTAAGTAAGCACCTGACTTCTCAATTGGGATCTTCCGTCGCACTGTACCTATCATTCAAAGAAAAATATTATGATGAGGTCACAAACCGCACAGAGTTAAGCCAAGACTTCCACTTTTTCATCTTAATAGTTATGTACCGCGACAAGGTAACCCTTGTTTGAAGTAAATAAAAATGCTTAGTATTTGTCAACCTTGGCATATACTTTGTAGTAATCCTATATAGTAGTGCTTTTACGGCGAATATCACATGACCACATTAGATAACCTGATAGGTATGTACCTGATAAATTAAAATATCACTAATAACACACTAACAACTATCACAACTATCATCTGCATACATTGGACCAAACACATTACTTAAATTATTAATTGACCCAACATGAAAATATGTTTATTTTTGTAAAAGAAAACAAAGTGGATCGCTGTGAAACTAGATTGGGATGAGTTTGCGACGGGGAAGTGAACAATTTTAAAAGTAGTAGATTACGATTTTCTGGTCTATTCACAATGTCATCGTATTCCGGTCAGGTTTTTCTTGACTTTCTACACAAGGAACCCGTGGTAGCTACTGATAATGCTATTGTACTACTATCTTAATTTACAAACAATATTTTTAGAATGTCTACTACTCTCACTGTTATGTGATGCGGAACGTAAATCAAACGACAAGCTCCAGTAATGACTGCCATCTTTAATAGTTGCTCTATGACCCACCACCAACAATATTAATCTACCCACTTATGAATATCATCACATCTTCCTCCCTCATAAAAAAAATGATATAAAAAAAATATTTCCATTAACACACATCAAAAATTTCAGTAACTATGTAATGGTACACAAATATATAATTCACCATTACAATTTAACATGCAAAATCATCTGATGGAAGCCGACCCCAACATAGTTGGGAAAAGACTAGGTTGATGATGAATCATCTTATGAACACTCATAATATAAGCTTAACAACTAAGTAACCTCATTGCTTACAGTATACAGTAACGTCGTTATTACTGTATCCTAAACATGAGTAATTTTATTTAATCAAAGTATTTCACAATAATTCATGTATGCATTTCATATTTTGCTTAGTTTGATAGAAATAGGTACTGACACACTAATTCACATTTTTTTTTCTTCTAATCAACTTTATTATACCTACCTACATTTAAATCTATTCTTAATATAAATATTGTGTTGCCTTTGATAGTACGGATGATAATTACGTAGTGCTGTATTGGTAATTTCACGGATACCCCCATCTATTCGGCGGTCGCACCGTCCTGCCAGAACGAGTAACATAATTATTATTTCATGACGGTTCACAATGTTAACATCTATGATTCAATAACTTCTCACAAACATTATCAAACTCATAGTCTCGAGGTGGGCTGTGTCTGTGCGAGTGATCAGCTATCATGTGCCTTCTATTCCGTACAACTACTTTCCCGTTATGTAAACGAACTGCATTTCTTAGAATTCGATCAACTACGCCTGGTACCCAATAGTTTTTTATGGTATCGAAATATCTTATATTTTGATCGACTTGCAACGGAGTTAGGTTCTTACTACTTTTATCATAAAATTCTTTTTGTTTAGTTTGCCTGTTTATTAATTTTTCTTTTATGTTATGATGCACTTTGGAGCCAATAATTTTATAGGTGTCGGAACAATACTTCTTAATTTTCGGCTTTGTAAAATTTCGGCTGGTGATGCTAGCTCACTATCCAGCGGTGTATTTAAGCATTCTAACAATGCTAGATGGTAATCCGTGTTGTCTTCTGTTGACTTTCTAATAATATGTTTTACTGTTTGAACTGTGCGTTCTATTTGTCCATTCGATTGAGGATAGTAAGGCGATGACGTAATATGATTAAAATTCCAATCTAGTGCAAATTTTCTAAATTCAAATGATGAAAATTGTGGACCACTGTCTGACATTATAGTATTAGGTATTCCTTGAGGGCTAAATATATTTTTTAAATGATTAATTACACTCTCAGAAGTTGTACTTCGTAAATTGATTAGCTCAAAATATTTACTAAAATAATCTACTAGCAACAAATAGTCCGTACCTTTATATTGGAATAAATCTACACCAACCTTAGCCCATGGTCTGTCAGGAACCTCGTGACAATTAAGCTCTTCTTTCTGATTATTTTTTACGTGCGTTAAACAAGTATCACAATTAGTAATCACATTTGCCATGTCATTGTTAGTACTGGGCCAAAATATTATTTCTCTAGCTCTTAATTTGCATTTTTCAATTCCCATAATTATGTCCTATAGTATAAATCTTTTTTAAGATATCTTTTCTCATTACTTTAGGTATAATTATTTTATCCGACTTCCAGATTAACCCGTTAGCTACAGTTATATCCTCCCTAAATTTCCAGTATGGTTTTATATTATCTTTTAATCGATCTTTATTTTCAGGCCAACCTTGTAAAACATGTTTACTTAATCCAGTCATCTCCTCATCCATTTCTAGATGTTTTTGAATGTCTATGAATTGAGCATCCGTAAGATATTCGCATTTGTTTTTCACACTGTCGGTCAATACACATACCTCATCCTTGCCGCTATCTATACCGGTTTGTGACGTTCCTTCGCTCACATGCGGCATTATTTCATAAGCACGAGATAACGCGTCAGCAATGTACAAGTGTTTTCCCGGTCTATAAACGAACGTAAATGTTTTTATAAATTAATTACTAGCGCTGTAGTCTCAACAACATCCTCTGTAAGCGGGACGGAGCATCTACAATCGGTTTTTTAATAATGCTGATTAAAGGCTTATGGTCCGTTTCGATTGTTACATCCGAACGTCCAAAAATGTATGCATAAAATCGCTCACAGGCGAATACGGAAGCATACAATTCTTTTTCAATCTGTGCATATCTTTGTTCTGTGTTAGTTAAAGCTTTAGAAGCATAACATACAGGAAGCCCATTTTGCATTAAGCACGCACCTAACCCTATGGAACTAGCATTCACGGATATGACTATTGGCTTTTCCATACTATAATATTGAAGCACAGGCTGTTTTGTTAAACACGTTTTTAAATATGAAAATCATTACTCATGTCGGTCATCCCAATGCCATTCTATTTCTTTTTACACGCTTTATATTAGCTTCACTTGTATGTTTGTTTGTTTGTTTGTATGTTTGTATGTAACCGTCTCCTTTGGACGCTATTTTGACCCACTTTAAACGGTCATATTTCATTTAAACTTTGTAGACTTATCGATGACCTATGACAATTCAATCATTATTTTAAAAAAATAGAAAAAAGCACGCTTTTGTAGTTAGCAAAACTAAAAAATAGAAAATAAATAATAGTTTAAAAAAACTAAAAAAACACGCATTAAAAGCCAAACTAAACAGTAGAAAATAATTTAATTCTATTAAAAAGCGTGGGGTGCTTGATATTAATTGACTATAAAAATACCTCAAAAAGCACCCCACGCTTTTTAATAGAATTAAATTATTTTCTACTTTTTAGTTTGGCTTTTAATGCGTGTTTTTTTAAACTATTATTTTTTAAGTAACTCTCTTAGTGGAAATGTCTTATCTGAAAGATTCGGAACAAATGAGCCAACGTACGTAATCAATCCTAAAAAGCCTTCTACATCTTTCCTATTCTTTGGTACTTGCATGTTTTTATTGCTGACAAATGAGAATCATCTGGGCTCAATCCATCTTTTGTAATACGATGACCTAAATATTTTATGTCCTGTAATCCAAATTTGCACTTATTTATATTTAATTTTAAATATATTTTTCTACATCTTTCTAGTACTTTCTTCAAAATCTCATCATGTTTGTTTTGATCTGTGGCATATGACAATAAGTCATCAATATACATACACACACCTTCTATATCATCAAAGTGTACATATATTTTCTTATGAAATACCTCTGAGGCCGAACATATGCCATACGGCATTCGTAAAAATTTAAATCTACCAAAAGGTGTATTAAATGTATAAAATTTACTACTTTCTCCTAATTTCACATCCAAAACCCGGAAGAAGCATCTAATGTGCTGAAATATCTCACTCCAGCTAATTTAGATACAATTTCATATATAGTTGGTAGCTTGAAATGTTCCCTCCTAATAGCCTGATTTAATTCTATCGGATCCAAGCAAATTCTTAAATCACCGTTCGATTTTTTAACCACAGTTATACTGCTAACCCAATCAGATGGACCCTCTACTTTTGCGATAATACCCTGTGACTCCATTTCCAACAACTTGTTCGTAACCTCCTCACTAATCGCAAATGGCAATTTACGAGGCGCATGCACTACGGGTATGACGTCATCCCTCGGTTGTAAATTATGTTCTCCCGGTAGACAACCTATTCCTTCAAAAAACATCTTTATACTCTTTATTTATTTTGGATTTGATATCAGACCTCTGCACAGACATAACCCTCTTTATTAAATTCATTTCTGCACACGCATAACGTCCCAATATAGGAGTGCTATTGACATCTGCAATTTTAAACTTCAATAAATACAACTTATTCTCATGATACACTTTTATAAATGTGTTTTTCCCAAGACAGTAATTAGATCACCTGAATATCCGCTTAATTTAGTATTAGTTTGCAATAATTTATCAATGGATATTATATTTGACAAGAAACGCATCGGTAGCACATTAACATCTGCGCCCGTATCTAACTTGAAGTTTATGCTATGTTCATTAATTTTCAAATCTATCGTCTAATCATTCTTTATTTAATGCAAATATTACCTTTTCATCTGATGCCTCCACAAAGTACACACCACACACTTTCGCAAACAGGTTCATTTTCGAGCAGCGTAGACATATCTTACCATACCGGACAAGCATTCCTTCCGTGCATGTTACCACATCTGCCACACTGGGGCGTCGTGCGCGGTCTGTTGATTGGCGCCATTTGGCGGCGGCTGCATCGGAAGAGCGGCGTCTGTGGCGCCCGCGCGCCCGCCGCGCCAAGCTGCGCCTCCTCGCTCGTGTCCACCGCGTGATCGCATTGTTCCCTTTATATTACCGTCGCATGTTCTTGATCACGGTGCCACTCCATATCTTACTTTATTACTACGCCGTAATGCCCAAATCTCGTTTCTTTCTTCTTGTATATTACTGTCCTGTTTAATACTGTGAACTACTTCATTCTCTTTCTTTATGTTTTCTGAATACATTCTTTACACTACTGCTGCTCGACATAACTCCAATGCTTTACTCAATGTTAGGTCCCTTCTCGCAATAATCCTTTTCTAATTGCTGGGCTTGTCACTCCACAGACAAGTCGGTCCTTTATGAGATCGTCATTCAAATTTGCAAACTCACAAGTCTTGGACAATTTCCTCAAGTCAAACACATATTGAGCTATTGACTCATTTTGCTGCTGGTCTCGCGTGAAAAACTTGTGCCCTTCCATCGTTAAGTTTTTCTTCATTTTAAAATGTTCATCTAACTTTTTACACGCACCGTCTAAAGTTGTTTCCTTACTTTGTTCTAATATTTCGCGGCATTGCTCACCTACTACGTGCAGAAAAATATTGAGTTGTATCACTGGTGTTTTTGTCGATAACTCACACGCTCTAAAATATATCGTGAAGCCCTTCTTCCATCTTTCCCAACTATCACTCAGCTTGCCCGATGCCACATCAATCGAATTCTCATCAAATTGGAACGGTGACGGCGGTGTTAACACTGTTTCCATTGTTGCACTATATTTATTTTACTATTTTATCGTCTACTTTACTCTTATTTCACTCACTGTTGATTAGGTTCTATCATACTTTATTAATCATCGGCTGCGCCATGTTATGTTATGTGGAACGTAAATCAAACGACAAGCTCCAGTAATGACTGCCATCTTTAATAGTTGTTCTTTGACCCACCACCAACAATATTAATTTACCCACTTATGAATATCATCACACTCACAACCTCCACAAAGTATAAAACTACGCGGGAGTGAAGATGCTTTGACGAAGTGTCCGTTAGCTGTCTATTATGGAAACCCTGTGGAACTCGACGACACTCGCAACACTCAGCGACCCCCGCGACTCCTGGACGGCGACAGTGCGACACTGAGAACACTCGACACAACAACGCTCTTCATACTACGACACTCAGCTAAATGCATTGCAAAGCTATTGTAGTACATGCACTATACGGCGTTAGGTAGTTGTCTATATTTTTTGGCAACTATGTGATCAGTTCTATAGTCGCTTTACAGGTGAATAACGCACCTCCACCTTCCTTGGCAATTCGGCACACATTCACAGAGGCAGCCACCATCTTAGCCCATTTCGCAAACGCATGTAAAGACGTAAAATACTAGTCATTTATTCGGCGGGAAACTACAAACGTCATTCAAGGGTTCTTAACCGTCTAGGATAACGTTATTAATATAAATTTAATAGCAAGCCCTATTACCTATTGTCGACCAACATTTTTGAAGACGGGACTTCATAAAGCGGTGCGAAGTGTCCGCCAGTGGGCCGCAGTGGGCTGCAGTGGGCCACAATAGGCCGCCGCCGGTGGCTCCTACGAGACGTGCCGCCAGCAAAATTGGGGCCCAGCTGTGCGACATCCCTGCGGCGTGCGTTGTATCCGATGAAATGAAAAGATTTAATTATATTGCTATAAGATTTAATTATGTACAATTACATTTTTTATTCTATGGCTACGCGTAAGTTCAAAAGTTTAAAAGGAAAATATATATTCTCCAATCTGGACTCTCATTCATTGGAACAACCTGACTCTTAATCATTGATTACATTCCTTCGGTCAATAATTGAAAGATAAACCAATCTCGGAAAACACTACGAAAATGGAAAATATGTCCAGAATAACAAAAAGTCAAAAGTTAAAAAAAAATGTTTTGTTCGAAGCCAATGAAAATTCTATTATTCAACCAAAAAAGATTATTATTTACTTAATATAACGTGATCGTAACATTGCAAAAACAATTTCGGCATTAGATATAAGTATTGGAAAAAATAAAAATACATTATTCCTTTGTACACACGGCTACACATCAAGCTATACATTTCCAGTTTACGCTGATCTTGCACTGTACGGAAATCCTATATAATGCGAGGTCAGCTCATACTGGGAATGTATAGCTTGATGTGTAGCCGTGTGTACCTCGCAAATTCCACACTCCGCTTTAACAAGATTACACGGTGCGCAGCCCACGTCAATCACATCGTCGTTAAGAGTAGTTCTAATAGATGGCGTTCGTTTTCCTGTATCGCGAACGCGTCAGGCAAATGACTGTCTTTAGTTTCGAAATTAAAATAATATAAAAGAAAGCAATAACTAAGTAGCCAATGAGCCAGAGTGTCAATGTATAAAATAAAATGCTGAGTATATAATTCTGTTCTGTTCTGTTCTGATAAGTAAATCTATTTTTATTACTTTTGAGTACACAATATCTTCATTACCTTACGTAAATATAGTATCCGAGTTCAAATAAATATTAATGATAACAATACGTCAAAGATAAAACACAAATTGCAACACTGTGGACTCTACTGGCACCGCTGACACTACTCAATATGGACACGACGCCTCTCGGACACCGCGCAAAAAAAAAACAAGATTACTTTCTGAAGTCTGATGCGAAATGGCGCTTAAACAAGGCTAACTCAATTTGCGCACAATTCCTCTCGAGGGTTGCTAAAGCGAGGGCCATATTTTTTGCCCCTCGCTGTAGATTAACTCGATTATCAAAATTCTGAGAGGGCGGTAATGGCTCAATAATGTGCTGGTGATTTGTACCGACGCAGTACCTGCGCCACCTCGGGCCATCTGCCACCTGCCAGGCACTTGCCACCCCCTAACATTACGCGAGAAGTGTTATTTCCGCGGCTGTATTAAATAAATGATAGTTGCGTGGGAGTTTTAGGATAGTTATTAACCGACTTCCAAAAGGAGGAGGTTCTCAATTCGTCGGAACCTTTTTTTTTTTTTTGTATGTTCCCCGATTACTCGAAGATGGGTGGACCGATTTGGATAATTTTTTTTTTGTTTGAAAGGGTATACTTCCCAGGTCGTCCCATGATCAACAAGTCAGGATCTGATGATGGGATCCTGGAGAAATAGAGAGAACTCTTCAAATTTTATAGGCACACTTGAAGCAATTTGTGTAGTTTTTGGAAGAGTACTTTCTCGGAGTGGTTCCATTTCAATTTGGTGAAGACCTGATGAAGAACTTCGGAGATAGGCAACGGAACTCCTCAATAAATGATAGCAAATGGACAGGGATTGCTGAAATCTCATGTCTGTCAATTGTTTACGCCAGTTAATAAATAACATCACACCGGTACGCTGTGAAGGGGTAAGCACATGTGAACCACTAAAAAGTGAAAAATAAAAAACTTTTTTCAAAAAAATAAACAACCGACTTCCAAAAAAACACTAAAAAGTGAAAAATAACTTTAATTTCCGAAGGCGGTGACAAAAAATTGAAATACATATCCAAAGTCACCGACTTCCGAAATTAAAGTTATTTTTCACTTTTTAGTGTTTTTTTGGAAGTCGGTTGTTTATTTTTTTGAAAAAAGTTTTTTATTAATTAATTACTAGTAAAAAAAAAAACTTCGCCTGGGACTTGCACGACGTCGCTTTTTGTCCTTTGGGAACCATTAAATATAGATTTTTGAGATGGCGAGACGAACTAGACTGCTACATTGCATTGGGCCAAACAGTAAACAGTTATGAAAAATAGAAAGTGTATATTTTTAAATAAAAACTTTTTTTTTTAAAAAACAACAGACTTCCAAAAAAATCATTAAAAAGTGAAAAATAACTTTAATTTCGGAAGGCGGTGACTTTGGATTTGCATTTAAATTTTTTGTCACCCCCTTCCGAAATTAAAATTAGATTTTTTTTGGAAGTCGGTTGTTGTTTTTGTAAAAAGTTTTTATTTTTCACTTTTTAGTGGTTCACATGTGCTTATCCCTTCACAGCGTCCCGAAGTGATGTCATGTTATGAACTGGTGTAAACAATAGACAGACATGAGATTTCAGCAATTCCAGTCCATTTGCTATAATTTATTGAGAAGTTTCGTTGCCTATCTCCGAAGTTCTTCATCAGATATTCATCAAATTGAAATGGGACCACTCCGAGAAAGTACTCTTCCAAAAACTATCCAAATCGCTTCAAGTGTGCCCATAAAATTTGAAGACTTCTCTCTATTTCTCCAGGATCCCATTTTCAGAACCTGACTTGATGATCATGGGACCACCTGGGAAGTAGGTATACCCTTTCAAACAAAAAAGAATAATCCAAATCGGTCCAGCCATCTTCGAGTAATCGGGGAACATACATAAAAAAAAAAAAAAGGATCCGACGAATTGAGAACCTCCTCCTTTTTGAAGTCGGTTAATGAGTTAATATTAAATTTAATAACAATATTTAAAAATGTCATTGCTGTATATATGTGAAATAAAGGTAATAATAATAAACAGGAATAAAAAAAAAAGAATATATTGGTGCTGGTTTGTGAGCATTTGACACAGGGCGTACCGAAGGCATACCGGAACTTTCGTCGGAGTGCGCCGCTATGCATCTGGAATGATCGACATTTAATGAAAACACCGTTTTTGGCGATTTTTGGTTTTGCTACAGATGGTCCTACCCCCACACCCTCTCCCTCCCTGCCCCCTCTGCATGACCCACGGACAATTACATTTTATTAGGCCCAATCGAAAGTGGAGCAGTGTTGGGGTTCTAGTGAAAAGCCATCTTTTCGATAAAGTGAACCTACCTATGTATATGAGTTTTACGACATTTTCTAAATGTCACTATAATAATAATAATATGGCGTCTGTCAACGTCACAATGGAAAAATTCACGCTCAACATTTTTTACATAAAATAAATAGTTTCAGAGTCTAGATTCCACATTACTATTAAATAAAAACATTTACAATAATACCAAAATGGAAGTTAAAATGAAAAACCCTGTAAGAACGGACTTCAAACATTTACTAAAAAATGGACCAAATAATATACAAAGTGATGTGAGTGAGTAAACTATGCAGACAAGAGCCAAGACACGACAACAGGCACACCCACCATCTACGGACTTGTCGCTCAGCTCCGCCTCGTAGCCGCCTCAATCGTGAGCGCCGTGTCACCGGTCGCTGCAGTTGCGTCGAGCTCGAGCGACGAGTTTTTCTCCCCATCGTCATCACCAACACCACAACGGCGGCAACGAAGAGGACGGCCATCAGCGGGCTTGGGACCTCGAAGCCAATAGGCCTCGAGCAGGGTCCCCGCTGCCGGTGGAAATGTGTCGCGCATGCGATGGACCCAGTCCATGAACGAAAACGTGAAAATGTGATGCGCGCATATTATAGGGCTACAGAGGGAGGCATTAACCTCACAGCGTACCGAGTTCGGATGCTCTCTCTGTTTCAAGTGCTTGAACCAGACGTCAACGTCTCGGCTCAACGATTATCGGAGCAGGTGCGTGTCATTCAGCACAATCATAGATTGGATGGCACTACACTTGATAGGCTGCGCTTGGAAATGCAAAACAGTTCTGCTAGTCACCCTCCTCCACCCCAGAATGTCGTGCATGCACCTGCCGACATTCCATTGTAGGCAAACCAGCACGATGAGTAGGGGGAAGCTAGGGCTATATCTGCAGAAAACCTGCGCAATGTGGACATAAGTAGCATTCTGGAGGATGCCATCCGTGAGTATTGGTTCACATCACCTGATCTTAAACCACGCCTACCACGTTTGCCTATGAATAAAAAAAACAGAGCACTCGTGTGTGCCCTGGATACGCTGTTATCAAATTTTATTGAAAGCAGCGCAGACCTTTGCGATACACACTCAATTTTGTAATGTACGGCGGTTGCGGCATGTCGTATAGCTCATGTCAAATTCTCAAACACTGCTCGAGCTACACGACTGAAACCCGCCGCACCAGCCTGGGAATGCAAGATTGAGCGTCGTGTTAATGAGGCCAGGGTCTCATCGGGAAGCTCATCTGCTTAAGGGAGGGTAATACACGCCCAAGGGTGATGCGTTTTGTGAGGCGGGCGTTCTCGGGAACTAGTATTAGCGCAACTAGTAGAGCGCATCGACTTCCTGAAGCAGAAAGTTTATGCATGGGCAAACCGAATGAACCAGGAGTGAGTCGGTGTGGAGTGTGAGTGAGAGAGTGGATCGGTACGCTCAGAATCGCATGTTTCAGAACGATGAAAGATGGGTATATAGAGCTTGGGAGCGACCCATTCCCACTCAAGGTGTGACTGACGCGCATCTACCGGATAGTGATGACATCAGTGCGTTTCGGCGGAGCATTTGGTCGGTGCCCGTCAGTCACATTAAAAGTGATTGGATGCGTGTCGTTGAGCGAGCGTGTGATTCAATACCAGACATGGAGGCTATCACCATCAGTCCTCTGGATGTGGCCCGTGCAGTCCATCCGTTACCGAACTAGAAATCTCCAAGACCGGATGGAGTGCACAATTCTTGATTAAATGGCTACAAAGGTCACACGCTTGCTTACTTCACAATTCCAGTCATCTTTAGAGACTGGGTCGCTACCACTGTTCTTTACGACACATATTACCCACCTGTTCCATAAATCGGGTAGTACTTCAGAACCTAAAAATCATAGACCAATTACATGTTTACCGACGAGTTCTTACATCCATTCTTAGAGCAAAAAGTACATCATCCATTTTGGTCCAAATTTGAAAATGGCGGCCAAAGAAAAAAATACAATATCTTGTTATAACTTATTCTCCTTAACATTTTTTATTATGGCACCAAAACTGTGTGATCATTGCCCTCGGTTTTATTTGAGTTAAAAGTCGCACACATTTTTCTTATCATGAATTGTCAAAACGAAGGATGTAGCTTGAATAGAAACTTCCAGGTAACTGCCGTTTGCCGCCACGCAATGTGATGGCTCTCCCCTACCCGCTGAACGACCTGCCCCGCTCCACGCATCACAATCGTCCTGAAACCATTCCTCTTGGTTTATTGCGATGGACATATTATTGAGATAATTGGACCGTATGCTTCCGTTACATCCGATGCAGAATTCATGAATGGTATGATAAAAAATGTAGACAGTTCATTCCTTTGGCTTTTTTAAGACCGGAGATGTTTTTATTTTGGACCGTGGCTTTCGCGATTCTGCGGCAAACCTTGAGTCTTGAGGTTACATACCACATATGCCAGCAACAAAATATCAAAATGAAACACAACTCACGACAGATCAGGCAATCAAATCAAGGCTGATTACGATTTGTTATTGGGTGATGGAAGTGGAGAACGGCCGATTTAAAAGAGATTTTTGGCTGTTACGAAATATATACAACAATAGAGCCGCTAGAAACATTTTTGATTACTTCATAATCGCAGCAGCGATTTTAAATAAATACCATGTTGTAATTGAAAATAGTCCACATGCTTCAGACATTTTGAAGATAATAAATGAAAATATTAATACGCCAAATGTATTAGCAGAACTGGTTAATCGCCATAATTGTAATCGCAGTTGAGCTCAGTTCACCCTAATGACAGCAGATATGCCAGAGTTCACAGATTTTCCGAGGCTGAGTGATGATGATCTCTTTTTATTCGCTCTTGGTGTATACCAATTAAAACAGGCCAAAAGCTACTATGGTGAACATATCCTCCAAAACGGATCGTTTTCAATTGAGCTCAGTAATGAAATGCCAAATGAACACTTGAAAGAGTTGGAACAGGTCAAGGGATGATACGAGGACGACTGCTGTCTCGACATGTCTGAGCTCGCCAATATTATACCTACATTGTAATAGACAGAACATCATCCAGTCAACGTGCAATCTGTCACTATTATTGCACCTGCATAATAGGAAAAAGAACGGTTGGGTGCTGTTCGCATATTATGTGCATAATATGATACATGAGTTACGCTCGTCATTTACAGGTGTTATTAGCCCCAGCCTTGGGATTAGAGAACATTATTGTAGTTTCAGACGAGGGTGATATACTTGTTTAACTATATGTTATGTATTAACATACCTGTAAGACGTACATGTATTTTTAGAAATAATAAAGGGTTATTTTTTTCTGGGTGGGAAATCATCAAATGAATTCTCTCGCTTTGGATGGAGCAGGAGGGCGTGTCAGACTTTTACTGACTAAAACCCACCTATGTTCCCACAGTTGCCTGTGTGCCAGGGGCCGCGGTACTTATCTCTTTCGAACAACCCGCACCCCTGGCAGGCATCGGCCATTGTGAACCCCACCAGTTGTTGCTGACATCTCCGACGGCGCGCGTGGAATACAACGCGCCGTCGACCCAGGCATTTTTTTTAACGTGGTTAAATGCCTACTGCGATACCACGGGGAGATAGCGCAGTTATGTGGAACTGTAACCCCTAAACCTCCACGGTGTCCTCGAGTGCCGCTTGAGCTGGGAACACGGAAAAGCGCAAACCATCCGCGAACCCGCCGCGGCTGTCCGTCACCAGACCCTCCTCGGAGGGGAATAACCGGCGCACCAGGACACATGGCACGCCCAACCACCCCAGGAACCAAATACCATACGGGCCTACCACTTTTCGGCCGCAGGGGATAGCGAGAGCGGCCAACGCTATACCGGCACTCTTCCTCCACCGCAGCCTATAACCTTCAGCCGCGATGCCTCCCATTCGACATCGCGGCCCGCCTCAGCTGCGATGCACCTCACCGCAACCTACTTTTTGGCCGCTACTTCGTCGGCTTGGACGCAAAAGCCCTGACGAGTGGCCCCACCTTGGGGTTCCTCTTCGCTTCAACGTGGGGATGACCACGGCTACTGAGCCCCCCCGCAACGACAATGCGGGAACCCACTGGGGGGAAATAATAAAGGGTTCATTAATAATTGAACGTAAGATACAACTGTATTTTTATTTGTAGAAAATCATATAAACCACAAAAACCAAAATAACACAGTAAAAAAACCACTACAGGTAGGCTGTTTTTTCTCAATATTGTATTTTTTAAACTAATGTAATGCTATAGCAGTACAGTTCTTTTTTATTTATTCATTTCATAGAAAATGTATAAAATAAAGATTTTTGAACTCAAATAAAACCGAGGGCAATGGTCCCACAGTTCGGGAGCCATAATAAAAAATGTCGAGAGAACAAGTTCTAACAGAACATTGTATTTTTTTTGTTTGGCCGCCATTTTCAAATTTTTTGGACCAAAAATGTATGGAACGTGGGTGATGTCCTTTCACACCATATTGAAAACAACCCTATTATATCGGTGTCTCAGAATGGATGTAAAAATAGGTCCCGCGGTACTAAGGAGCTGCTCCTTATAGACATGACCATAAGCCAACAGATTCGTAGATCCCGGAAGGATCTATCGATATGTCGGGTAGATTATAAGAAGGCCTATGGCTCGGTGCCACATACATGGCTCATGCATGAGGGTGCTGGAGTTGTACAAAATAGACGCGACTCTACGCACCTTCTTGATGTCATGTATGAAGCAGTGAAGGACGGCCCTTCCGTAACCAGGATGTCGACAGATCCGGGTAACCGATGAACCGATTAGGATTGAGCGTGGAATATTTCAGAGCGATAGTTTGAATTCGCTTTGGTTTTGTTTAGCCTTGCATCCTCTAAGCACACTGCTGGAGGATTCAGGTCTGGGATATCGGTTAAGAAGAGGTGGTCAGGTGATATCACATCTCCTTAACATGGATGATTTGAAACTCCAATATTAATTTTTTAACAATGAATACTATTATTTTAATGTTTAAAAAAAACAAATATTATACATCAAAATACAAATCAATTTAAATCATAAAAACATTTTTTTTTTTAATGTTGAGTAAAATCGAACATAGATTAATTAATTGTAATGTTTACTAAATGTTATGTTATTTATACTTGATGAACTTCGGTATCTAAAATTAATTCGTTCACTTTCAAAATATCTAAGGTGTCGTCTTCATCAAGTTCCTTCACGTTTTTAGTATACGGTTTTCTAATGCTGGTTATGTAAGGATCTGAAGTATAAAGAAGAGTATGAAATACATCCTCGTTTGTAGCGGATATTGAGCATTTTCTAGCATGATGTAGACGAATTTTTTTTATAACCCTTATTACGAGTTTCAGTACATCTTCCGAAAGTTGACCAATAGGAAGTACTGCAAAATGCTTTATGACACTTTCTCCATGAATCATAATTTTGTGAACTGAAGATGGCATGTAGTTACCATTCATAATTGCTCACATAGATCCTGGCAGTCTCCATAGCGTAACTGCCAAATTTTTCAGCATTTATCATTACACCCGATGAAAGAGCTTGCAGAATTATGTAAAGTCGTTTAATTAAATTTATATCCACTCCTGTAATTTCAGCAGAGCAGCTTGCATTGTGAAAAAATCTTCTAGCAGTATTACCGTCATAAGAATTACCAATTACTTGTTTTGGTTTGTCGATGATCAATCCTAGCTCTTCACGGAAACGCCTTTGTAGCAGGGTTTTCTTCTCTTGCTTTAGTCGTTTCTTTTCTTCGCTTGTGGCTGACCATGTTTGGAAAGACAGATTAAAGGAAATATGTAAAATCATTTCCATACAGCGAATCCACGCGTGCAAAGCAGTCAGTCCGTATTGATAAGAATCTTCATTTTCAGGCCTAGCAGTCACTTTAGTCAAATCGTTCATTTAGCGTGGAGTAGCTCCACATATTGTACATGTGGAACCCGAAGGCGTATTAATTTTGTTAGTAGTTGTAGTTAATACCTGAGCTACTTTGCCATCTATCATTGTAAGAAAGAGATCATGCTTCACTTGCACTCCCTCACCTTCTTTGAACCCCCAGTGGGGTTCCCGCATTGTCGTTGCGGGGGGGCTCAGTAACCGTCGTCATCTACACGGTGAAGCGAAGAGGAACCCCAAGGTGGGGCCGCTCGTCAGGGCTTGTGCCTCCAAGCCGACGACGTAGCGGCCAAAAAGTAGGTTGCGGTGAGGTGCATCGCAACTGAGGTGGGCCGCGATGTAGAATGGGAGGCATCGCGTCTGAGGGTTACAGGCTGCGGCGGAGGAGGAGTGCCGGTACTTCTGAGTAGCGCTCTTCCCTTCCGTGGCTGGACGGGGCCGCCACCGTTTGATGGCGGACGCGGTGGGGCCGCAGGGGAAGAGGAGTGTCGGTATAGCGTTGGCCGCTCTCCCTATCCCCTGCGGCCGAAAAGTGGTAGGCGGCGGGGCCACTGTGCTGACCCGTCGCAGGAGGACGTCAGCAGCAGCTGGTGGGGCCTGCAAGGGCCGATGCCTGCTAAGGGTGCGGGTTGTTCGAAAGAGATACCGCGGCCCCTGGCATACGGGCAGC
Source organism: Polymixis lichenea (assembly GCA_949091785.1). NCBI lineage: Eukaryota > Metazoa > Arthropoda > Insecta > Lepidoptera > Noctuidae > Polymixis > Polymixis lichenea. Next base: position 24,042,226 of record OX420944.1, read on the forward strand.
TGACGGAACATGGGTGGGTTTTAGTCAGTAAAAGTCTGACACGCCCTCCTGCTCCACCTAGAGCGGGAGAAATCATTTGATGATTTCCCACCCAAAAAAAATATACCTTCTTTGTTAATTTATGATGGACCCAAAGAATTTATTTGACCTTTTATTTCATCCACAACAGCTTTAGTTTTCTCGGGAGTTTCTTTGCAAAATTCTATTAATATAGGCCGGCAAAAACGAACAAATGAAGGTACCGGATTTTGCCAGACAACATCACCCGTTAGCTTGTTAATTAACTTAAAAGGCACCAAAGAAGTGATAATTAAATTTACATCAGAAATTTGTTCAGACTCTTCTGGCAGTTTCTGTTTGTACTGGCTTTCACCGGATGAGCCATCACAGCCCCATTTACTGTATAGAAGTAAGTTATTCAATTAATTCCTATACACTGAATCTATTGTCAATATTCTAGCTGCAGTGTGATCCAATAAATCTTGAATTTTTACTATTTTTGCACTTGTGTCTGTAATTTTTATAGCTGAAGATGGTGGATAGCAAGTAGTTTTAACTTCTTGCACTTTGTAATAAGGTGGAAACACAAAACATTTTCGTTCGTTCGTTAAAATTCTCAAGTACAAATATTGTGCTTTCGTTAAATCCAAGTCAATAAATACGCTTAATACTTCTTCATCCGTTAACATTTTTATCTGCCTTGCGTCTTCTATGAGACTCGAGAATAAGGTCTTATTTTCACTGTCAGCAAACCTTAATGTTTCCACAAGTTTAGCTTCTGTTCCTTCTCCTATGGAACGTAACCCTTGAAGATATTCATTATAGACGTGATCAAATCCATATTCAATTAACATTATATTTTTTCTTCTTTTACTGGATTCTGACAAGTCTGGATAAGGTACGCACGGTTTCCCACGTTTTCCAGAAGAAGTAGATAGTGTGGAGACGGTTGACGTTGACGTCTTCAGAGTTCGGTAAAGTTACTGAATATTCTGATTCCAACCAATTACTGTTTGTCATTAAAAATATATCCTTTTTCCGTGAAGCTTTTGTCCAAACATAAGTTATCTTCAGATACATGATAACTTTCTTTTAAAACTGTTGATAATGCTTCCAATGATTTTCCTCCTCCAATATACGAAAGTATTATTTCACGTTTAGGACACTTGAAAGTAGACATTTTGAAGAGTCAACAAAACACGTAGTTACGAGTATATTGTATTCGTAACAATTACATTTCTGTTAATTCACCAATATTTTGTTGTTTACAATGAAATGAAACAACTGTTTGTATACTATATGAAATATGAGGGTAGTGTGCATCTTGTTGATTAATATTTTCCCACGCAACATGAGTGCAAAAAAGATAAACACCCTAATATTATTGATAAATTACAAAACTTACCGCAAACTATTGATGTAAACAGCAATATTTCAAACCGCAATAGATAGCGAGCGGTTTTCCGTTTTCTAACTTTTATCACATTTTTACTAATTACTCCGAAAACCGCAAATATCCGCAGCTTTTTTTTTTTTGATTATGTTCATGGATAGCCAGGCTACAAATCAACATTAAATGTAAAGCAGGGGTAAACATGGGCAACTGTCAAAAGTCTCGATGAACTTTAATAAAACATATTTTTTCACTATATTTTATTTTGCAATTATTTTAAGGTAACCGTTAACATTATATTAATTACATATTAGTTGTTTCATATTCTTCAAAAGACGATGTTTCCAGAAATATGTAATAAATTATACCTTTTCCTGTAGGTAACGTATAACAATCAAATCAATTTGAAAGTGATTAAGTGCTTAACATGGACGTCCGTCAAAACTATAAAGTTTGTGGTGTTGTTAATAAAAAATAATTTCATATAATATGTATAATTTTTTGAATTTCATGGTGTAGTTTGGTCCTTAAACTATTGACTAAAATAAAAAAAGCATGCCAGTAGTGACATTGACAAAAACCATTTTTAATCAGCAGTTGTTCTACGACTTTCCATAGTGCACCGTCCTGGTGAATCAATCTGACATATCTTTTCCCGTTATTCTCGTCTTGCTAACGGCGAGTATTTGCACAAACACAATCTAGTAACTAGGATTATCCACCAGCAACTTGCTTTGCAGTACAACCTTGTGGAGTCTGAAGTACCATACTACAGGTATGTGCCCGACCTAGTCCTCGAGAATGGTCACGCCACATTGTACTGGGATCGATCTACCGTCACTGACAGGACTATTGTCACCAATAAGCCTGATAGATCGACGAGAGCGTCGTGCAATGATTGTTGATATCGCTGTCCCTCATGACGAGAATCTCGTGAAAGCTGAGCAATATAAGAAAATCAAGTATCTTGACTTAGCTCGCGAGGTTATCGATAATCGTTACAGTAAATGGCCTAATAGCGAAGAGCCTCGACCAACAGTTCAGGAGGCTCTAATTGCGCGGCTGGATCAAGGGCTTGATTCTGAAAGCAGTACTCCTAGACACGGCACGCATAGTCAGGATGTTCCTTTCTCTAGAGTCCTGACCACTGAAATCTTGGACCCTGCTCCTGATGCCGATGGGCCACTATTTTTTGTATTTTTTAATGTTTTTGTATTATTTTTGTAAAAATATTTAAAAATATACATAAGTACGAAAGAAAATAAACGATAAATAATGTAATATTATTTATTCATATAAGAAAACTTAAGCATAATTCACAAATTTAAAATATGCTAGTTTTGAGTACACAGGGCTACACATCAAGCTATACATTTCCAGTTTACGCTGATCTCGTAATGTACGGAAATCCTATGCAATGCGAGATCAGCTTATACTGAAAACGTATAGCTTGATGTGTAGCCGTGCGTACAAATGAGTTAAGCGTCAGTAGCCGAAACAAGCAATGTTCATTGACAGACCAACATTTCTATAGGCTTCTCATAATAAGTATCAGATCATCCAGTCCGTAGCTGTCCCATTCGAGGCATATAAATACGAATTCCAAAACTGCTAAGAATAGTTTGGGTGACAGCAGGTCGCCTTGTCTAACTCCTCCTTTTATAGGAAAAGCTTCGCCTATTCTTTCTGTTCGTACTTTAGCTATCATGCTCTGGTAGATATTGCTAATGAGTCGTATATATTTTTTGTCTACTCCCTGTGTTTCTAGCGCCTCCCATATTTTACGTGTTTGAGTGAATTTAACGCTTTGTTGTAGTCTACAAAAGCTATGTAGTAGTCGATACCGTATTCGTTACATTTTTGGATGACCTGTTTTATGATGTGAATATGATCAAGCGTTGAGAAGTCACTCCGAAATCCCGCCTGTTCCCATGGTTGATTTTCATCCAGTATCTTTGTTACGTAGTTTAGTAAGATTTTGGAGAAAATTTTGTACACGTTGGACATGAGGCTAATAGGTCTATAATTTGCTATGTCGTTTTTCTTTCCTTTCTTGTGTATAAGTATTATGGTTGACGATTTCCACTAGCGGGGTATGTATTCAGTATTCAAAATTTCATTGAATAAGTCTGTGATGATGTTTAGTATTTTTTCCGATGTTCCTATAAGGAGTTCGTTAGATATGGCATCTTCTCCTAGTGCTTTCCCTCTTTTCTGTGATTTTATTGCTTTGTTGACTTCTTCTCGCATTATTCTCTGGGTGTCTTCCTCGTTTTCGCCTTTTTGGATAATTGGTTGCTTTGCTTCAGACAGCATTTCCCTATCACTGTATAGCTCTCGGTAATAGTCTGTTGCGATTTTTAATATTTCTATTCCATTTGTGTTGTTTCTTTTAGTTCTTCGGTGTGTAACGTTTTCGATCCAATCTAAACTATTTCTTAATTCTTGCCAAGCTTTTTTCGCACCCCCTGTTTTTTCTATGTAGTAATTGATTGTTTGTGTTCTTGTGTTCTGTCTACATTTCCTTATGCCTAAGTTTATTTATTTGCTTAACTTTGCTATCCTGTCTGTTGTTCTTCCTATCTTGAAACAAGATCTTTCTTTGTCCGATTAAGTTTCTAGCTTTCGGTCCTATTTTGTCCTTTGTTGATTTATTTTGTATAACATTGTTTTCTATTTGTTTTCGTTCTTTCTCTAGAGCATCGTACTTCTCTTGAATTTTTTCGACGTTTTGTAATTTTACTAAGCTGGCTTCTAGAGAATCTAAGATCTTATCGGGTATTGGTAATATTATACGTTTTCCGGTTTTACGAATATTTTTTCTTGATAGTTTTGGTTCTTTTGTGTATAGTTGACTTCTAAGCATTCTATAATCGGTATCAAAGTTCAGTCGGTTGACAATACCCACTTTTGAGAATAGCTTTGGTTTATTTGTAATGATATAGTTGATTTCGTTTCTTGTCTTCCCATCCGTTGATATGCATGTCCATTTTCTGCTTTTCTTCCTTTTGAAGTAGGTATTCATAATTTGGAAGTTATTTTCCATGACAAAATTTACCAGTTTTTGTCCATTATTATTCCTTTTTCCAGAACTATAAGGTCCAATTATTTTGTCTTCATTTGTTTTCCTCCTTCCGATTTGACTGTTAAAGTCGCCCATTACGATTACGGTGTTATTAGGATTCAAATATAATACGATAGCATCGTATTATTAAGATGGTTGTAGAATTCGTTCTTTATTTCTTCTTTGGCATCTTCGGTTGGAGCATATTCCTGGACAATTGAAGTTGTTTGTTTAAGGCCGGGGAGCTTAATGATCATAACAGCAAGTCCGCCTGACACGCCTTTGAATTCTATTGTTATTTTTGAGATATTTCTTCACGATAAACCCTACATCATATAATCCCGCAGTTTCATTTTTGAAGTATAAGCTTTTGTGGTGATGTGGTCAATCTCCCCGCGGTGACCAGCTGAATTGGGGATCTGATTGTTTTTAATTGGTACGTTTCTTTCTTTATTTGTATTCTTCGCGTTCCCGATGTCTATTAATTCCTATGCCTTGTTTTGTTGTGTTTGTTTTTCCGACAGTGAAAGAGATCGGGCCCTCATATATGCGAATGCGTCAGTTTTGTGCATTTTGGAAGGGGCTATAATAGTATTTTCCTCTGTATTGCGTTGTGTGGTATATATATTATTGGGTGACATAGAATTTGATTTTCCCTTTTCCTTTTTTCAGCTTCTGATTTTCCTTTTATTATGAGCTTGTTTTTCTTAATGAATGCTATGTTTCCGCGTTCCTTTTCTTGCTTCAATTAAAGCTGCAGATTTTTGCGATTTTTGCGCGCCTCTATGGTTTCCTTTGAGAAGTCTTCTGTTATGTAAGTATTTTGTGGCATTTGTTTCTTTTTTGCAATGGGAAACTGCGGCACAGTGGACAGAGCTCCGGCGGGATCTCATGGCGACGTCGAGAGTGCGATTGTCGGAACCCAGTGCTGGGCACGTCACGATTGCAGCGGTAAGTCCCCTCTTTGAGGAGTGGCTTGAGAGGCGGCATTGCGTCCTCACCTTCCGCCTGACACAGGTCCTCACAGGACACGGCTGTTTTGGGAGGTTCCTGTTTCGCATAAGGCGAGAAGAAACGCCCGTGTGATTCCATTGTGAAGATCGCCCTGAGGACACGGCGGAGCATACGGTGGAAGTCTGCCTGGCTTGGGCGGAGCACCACCGTGTCCTCATGGAGGCGATCGCAGCGGCGATCTCTTACGTCCGGCTCTGGTCCAGGCCATGGTACGGAGTGAGAGTGCATGGGTAGCCGTCACCTCCTTCTGCAAAGCAGTAATGCTCGCAATGAGAGACGCGGCGCACGTGAGGGAGAGGCAGTATATGTGCCCTCACGGCCTTTGTTCCCGTCGGAGACGCCCTGGGCCTCGGGAATCCCAGGCTGATTCCCGGCCACCATAGGCGCGGGCTTGCGGACGGCGAGTAATGGAAAGCTCGCTGTCCGGTAAGGACCAGGCCCGGGTCGATGGCGCGTTGTGTCCCACGCGTGCCTCAAAGAGATGTCACCACCAACAGATGGGGCCTGCAAGGCCAGGGGCCAGGGTTGTGGGTTGTTTGAAAGAGATACCGCGGCCCCTGGCAAACAGGCAACTGAGGGAACACAGGTGGGTTTTAGTCAGTAAAAGTCTGACACGCCCTCCTGCTCGACCCAGAGCGGGAGAAGTTATTTGATGATTTCCCACCCAAAAAACAAAAAAAAAACCTTATTACCGCTAGGAGTGCCTGTAATTCGTTAAAGTTTTTAGTAAGACTTCTGATATTCATGTGGAAAATATTGAAAGTATTTCCAGTGTCACTGACTATTTCGGTACATTTGTCAGGGAGCTAGACGTATGACTTAGTCAAGTTCCGTAATTATGTTTTCTATGTTCGCCATTTGTAACAGAAACAAACATTGACATGTATTTCACTATAAAGTACGATAAAAGAGCGGCTGACAGGTGACCCCAATTTTCCACTTCGTTGATTTGTTGTTTCCGGAAGGGATGTAGTTGATTGTGTATGTAAAGTGTGATTTGTATGTTGAGTGTAATGATTTTATTTGGATTTATTAAAATAATTAGAAAACTTAGGCTAAAATGGTTAATGTTAACCATTTTAGCCTAAGTTTTATGTAACATGCAAGGATGTGATAGTCGTAAGATTAATTAATTTAGCTCTTATTGCTAGGTAGGAAATATAAAGATAACAAAAGTTAGCAATACGTAAGATTGCTGCAACTGATAGACCTATTTGTCATTGTTCCTGTGTTGGTTTTGAAAGACAGTCTTCTGAGTGAACACGGTACTGCTTGGCATCCACTTCTTTGCGTAGATTTTATTTTTCAATTTGTTTGTCCAGCAGAATTTAAATGAGTTCTATTTTGCAAAGACTCGTGCCTGGTAAAACAGGTTTTTGGCTAATTTGTTTAAAAATTCAGTAATATAAATGGGAGTACGTTGCCCTGGGATGCCAAGTGTTTCCGAGCTCAGTTCCACTGCAGATGGTTTGTCTTTATTATATGACGGGAAATTTCCGAGAAATTTAAACTTTGTGTTTACCGAAGTAAACTCAGCAATAATGGGCCCGGAGGTTCCAGCTTTGCCGGGAATACGGTACAAATCTCTCAAGTCAGATGACTGAATGTTCATGCTGATGGTTTTACAAATGTTAGAAATAGTGGTAGCGATGTTAGGCCTTTCTTCTTTTTCAAAAAATCAAAATCAAAATATTTTTTCTTCTCATAAATCTACAAGGGCACTTATGAAACGTCAGAAGCTAGGCAAAACCAGTACATTTCTCATCGTGATGAGAGAGAACTTAGCTAGAAGTCTTGGATCTTCTTCTCAAGAGACATAATGTTCTCTTTTTCCTCCCTTTTTTCCTTGTCCATTAAGTCTAGTTTTAAATTGACCTCATCAATGGGCCTCTATTATTTTTAATCATGGTTAATGATCTTCCCCAAGTTTTCCGTCATGCAAGATATCTATTGTATGCAGATGACTTGAAATTGTACCTCCAAATAAACTCCGAGCGTTACTGTTCAGCACTACAGCAAGACACACACGATATACAAGTGGAGCTTAGACAATAAGATAGAATTTTATCCCTCGAAATGCTTTGCAATGACATTCGGTCGAATGCGGCACCCAGTCAATTATGAATACAAATTACATGACAATACCATCATAAAAACAACAGCCATAAAAGCTTTGGGAGTCACATTCGACCAAAATCAAAAACATCAAAATCAAAGTATTTTATTTCACATAAACCTGCAAGGGCATTTATGAAACGTCAGAAGCTAGGTGGGTTCCAATTTGTCGCTTCCTATGGAGAAGAGCCGGCAAGAAACTCCACGGTTACTCTTTTAAAAATAATTGGCTTTTATAATGTTTTCAAATTACAGTGATATTAGGTATGGGAGGACAGTGCAGGCCTGTCAATAAATACCAGGTACTTAGAGGAATGAAAATAAAGAATAGAAACTGTAGGCCTACACCGTTCTCTCATTCACAATATGTAAAAGTATCTACATAAGTAAAATCAACCTATTTAAACCAAGTGATATGATTTCCATGAGAATCACTAATAAATACTCGATATCACAAGTGTTGTATAATGTCAAATAATGACGAGAATATGTCAGAAAGTGTAAAAAATAAAATTAATAAAATTAACATTGTAATTTGGAAGCAGTTAATAGACGCTCACATAGTTATGCTGCTAATGAGTTGCCAGGGAAGCCACATGTGCAGAAGGAATTAATGCCAAACTTCCTTGTCTTCAACGTAGTCTTTTATCTTATAATATGCTTTTTTGATAAGGACAAGGACGCTCCGTACCATGGCTTGGACCAGGGCCGGACGCGAGAGATCGCCGCCGCCGATTGCCTCCATAAGGACTCAGTGGTGCTCCGCCCAAACTGGGTAGACCTCCACCGTATGCACCACCGTGTCCTCAGGGCGTTCTTTGCAATGGAAACACCCTGGCGTTTCCTCCCACCTTATACGAAACAGGAACCTCTCGAAACAGCCGTGTCTGGTGAGGACCTGTGTCAGGCGGAAGGTGACGACGCCATGCCACATCTCAAGCCACTCCTCAAAGAGGGGACTTACCGCCGCAATCGTGGCGTGCCCAGGATATAACTTGTTAGATGTAAGACGAGCAAAAGATCAGCTTACCATAGCTTTAAAACGCTCCGTGGCACTATTGACGCGCCTGATCTGCATGCTGTGCTCGCTCGCTTTATTATCCCAGACAACTACCGCCGCGGTAGAAAACATAGGCTGTTTGCTGTGCCTCCATGTCGCGCCGTTGCGCGTGCTAAGTCCCCAGTAGCACGTACTCTGGTCGCTCGTAATGATCTCTTGGACACAAACCCAACAAACGATCTGTTTGCGGACGAATGGACGAAGATTTTATCGGCATGTCAGAAGTACTGTGAGAGGGATTTATGAAAGTATTGTTAAGTTTTTACTTTGTCTTATTTTTTTACATGTCTTTAGTTTCTGCAATTAGTAATAAACCGTTATAATTTAAAAAAAAATCATACTTTGTACTCAAGAAGTTCATTTATTTTTCAATCTCCTGGTATGTTTTCTTAATGTCCTCGTTTTCTTCCTTAAGTTTGGACATATCCGCGGCAATTTTAGTCAATTTCTGATCCTGGTCCCATTTCCATTGAGTCAAGAGGTCAACCTTCTCCTGTTTGAATGCACTGAAACCGGTGCAAGGTGAAACTTCAACACTTGGGCGCTTATTTGTCCTGGTAGAAACGTTACTAAGTTCCAATTTCTTAAGACTAGATAAAGTTGTCAACTCTGGTTCGGACTGCGCATGAGATATTTTGCAGTCTGAAGTTTTAGGTGGTGATCTCTGGATCCGAAGCATTTCGTTTTCTGACCATTTGCGGCCTGTTTTTAATGTGATAGTAAATTGGAGAGAATGCAACTTATTGTGATGAGAAAACGATAAGGCGCCTTTTCTATTTACGTTAACAGGTTTGATTTAAACTCGGGACAGGGGTCGATAAATATTCTACTCACTAGTGTTTTCACTATTATTATTGTTTATGGTTAATATTATCACCAGATTATCACACAGTTTTGTAGTTCACACTTTTGGATTTAAAACGATGTGTATCAACCATTTTTTGCGTAGGTATGTACGCATACCTACGCAATATTAAACTTTTTTCAAGGGAGCAAATTTTAATGCATCTTTCCGCAAATACACTTTTTGACAGATTAAAGTTTAACTTAACATACTTAACATGACGGCCGTATTTCTTTAAAGATGGGAAACCATCAAATAAATTCTCCCGCTCTGAGCGGAGCGGGAGAGCGCGTCAGACTTTTACTGACAAAGGTCCACCCGTGTTACTACAGTTGCGTGTGCGCCAGGGGTCACGGTATCTCTTTTGAACATCTTGCACCCCTGGCAGGCATTGGCCCTAGCGGACCCTACCAGTTGGTGCTGACGCTCGTTAGTTGTGGCGCGCGTAGAACAAAACGCGCCGTCGACCTGGGCTTGGTTCTTACCGGACGGCGAGCCACCCGTTACTCGCCGTCCACAAAGATTAGCTGGTAATCGTTCTGGGATTCCCGACGCCCAGGGTGTCCCCTGCGGCGATTAGGGCCGTGAGAGCGCATAGATTGCCTCTACCTCACGTGCGCCTCCCTCTTCGTGAGCATTACTGCTTCGCAGAAGGAGGTGACAGCTTCCCATGCACTCTCGCTCAGTACCACGGCCTGGACCAGGGCTGGACGCAAAAGCTCGCCGCAGCCGATCACCTAAAATTAAAATCAAAAATCAAAATAATTTATTTCACATAAACCTGCGTGGGCACCTAAGAAACGTCAGAAGCTAGGTGCACGGTTCCAATTTGTCGCTTCCTATGGAGAAGAGCCGGCAAGAAACTCCATGGTTACTCTTTTAAAAATAATTAACTTTTACATTGTTTGACATTATACATCAAATATAATTGACTATTTAATAGTAATTGTCATGGAAATCATGTCACTTGGTTTAAATAGGTTAATTTTATTTATGTAGATTTTTTTACATATTGTGAATGAGAGAACGTTGTTGGCCTTACAGATTGAAGATTTGTAGACGATTTTCTATTCTTTATTTTCATTCCTTCAAGTACCTGGTCCTCATTAATAGGCCTGCGCTGTCCTCCCATACTTATTATCACTGTAATTTGAAAACATTGTAAAAGCCAATTGTTTTTATAAGAGTAACCTCTCTAAATTTTTATAAAAGTGGAGTTTCTTGCCAGTTCTTCTCCATAGGAAGCGACAAATTGGAACCGTGCACCTAGCTTCTGACGTTTCACAAGTGCCCTTGCAAGTTTATGTGAACTAAAATATTTAGATTTAGATTTTTAGTTTCCTTCATAATTGTGACTTCATCTGGGTATTCTATGTTAATTGTTTTAAATTTGACGTAGCAAGTAGCTAGTTGCCTAAAATAATTTGTGTGAAGTAAGAAATACAGTAAGAAATGCATGCAGTTTGCATGTAGTGTTATTTTCTTTGGTGGCCGGTTGTACAATGATTTTAGTTATAATAGTATCGCGCCACTAATCACCTGCCAGTTGTTGTGAGTTTGTGACGAAAACTTAATCGATGCACTTGTAATGAAATAAATACAAACTGTTAACCCACGTAATTGAATGGGATATAATTCAATGAAGCTTCGGAGGGGTGCACATCAAAGTCGCTGCGCATCACTGTAGCCCAATCGTGAACGTCTAGTGTGTCCCCGAGCCAGCCGACCACGAGCCGGGGCCGCGCCACTCTTTAAAAAAAAGCGACTACAAAGGTCACACGCCTGCTTAGCCTCGCAATCCTAGTCATCTTTATAGACTGAGTCGCTACCACTATTCTTTACGACAGGAATTACCTACCTGCTCCATAAATCGGATAGTATTGCGGAACCTAAAAACTATAGATAAATTACATGTTTACTAAAGGTCTATAAATGTCGTCCATTCGTAGAGCAAAAATTTCACACCATATAGAACGTAACGCAATTATGTCGGTGTCTCAGAATGGATGTAAGAATGGGTTCCCACGGTACTAAGGAGCTGCCCGTTATAGACAGGTTCGTAGATCCCGGCAGGATCTGTCGATATGTTGGATAGATTATGAGAAGGCCTATAATTCGGTGCCATATACGTGGCTCATGAGAGTGCTGGAGTTGTATAAAATAGTCGCAACTCTACGCACCTTTTTGATGTCGTGTATGAGGCAGTGGAAGTCGGTCCTACTCTATCCAGGATGTCAACAGATCCGGGCGATCGATGAACTGATCAGGATTCAGCGTGGAATATTTTAGGGCCATAGTTTGAGTCCGCTTTGGTTTTGCGAGCTGAGAGGTTTAAAAAACAATTTAAACTGCATTCACAGATTCATGTTATTCCTTTTATTTGTGACACTATGTTAGTTAGCAAAAAATAATCCTTAAGATTAAGCCTTTCGATCGGTATGATAAAGCTACAGGGTGATTATTTTCTTCATGAAACGTTTTCAATTCCCGGTTCAACCATGTAATTATTTAAATATCTATGAATGCATTTTTAATTCAAATAATGTCTTCTTTCAGTAAAATGTTCCATCTACAATATTCAACGTACTTTCCCTCTATGTGGCATATCCGTGGGACGCTCTGTATATTGTCATGGAGTGCACTTATATACAAGTTTAGAATTTAAAAAATAATTGCAACATTCATTAAAATTAACAATGCTGACATAGGCAAATAAATTAAATAAGGTAGATTGATTACATGCTTAATTCGGCATTCTGCCGTTTTGTCAAAATTATTTTTACAAAATTTCACTATCCCAACAAATTTTAGCAGCCTTTTTTATACAAATGAAATATTTGGAATAATTTTAGCACGCACATTTTCATTTGGTAAAATTTTTACTCGGCTGAATATTGCCAAGAATAATGCCATTAAGGCATTTGGTCTATAATCAAATGATTTATTACAGCAAAAAATCTTTAGACATTAAACATTTAGTCAAATGTGAAACAGTTAGTTTAGGTTAGGTTAGAACTGTCACCACACAACGCACGAGCCTAGAGAGTGAAGACAACTTGCCGCGCCAGTAGCCGGCGAGTGCCAGAAACATATTTTTAAATGTAAAACCAGAAACCACTACCAGAATCTTAATATTAATATTTCCTTTATTTCAACATGTATATACATTTAAATTACATTTTTAAATATTGGAATATAAAACATATGAAAACATTTAAAAATATAAAAAATAGTAGCCCACCGGTATCGAGAACAGGGTCCAAGCTACCGACGGTCAGGGCTCCAGAGAGAGGAACCTCCTAACAATGCGAGCCGTGTTCAGGAGTACCGCTTTCTGGATCAAGCCCTTGACCCAGCAGCCTAACAAGAGCCTCCTCAGATGTTGGTCGAGGCTCTTGGCTATCAAACCATTGGCTGTAACGACTATCGGTACAATGATCGCTGAGTCCACATCCCACATGTCAACAACCTCGCGAGCCAAGACAAGATACTTGATTTGTTTATCTTTCTCGGCTTTTACGAGGTTCCCGTCATGCGGGACCGTTACATCAACGATCGTTGCACGCGGCTCTAGTCGATCCACCACCACTATATCAGGCTTATTGGCAACAATAGTCGTGTCAGTGATGATGGATCGATCCCAGTACAGTGTGACATGTCCATTTTCGAGAACTGGGTCGGGCACATACCTGTAGTAGGGCACTACTGATTCCACAAGGCTGTATTTCAGAGCACGTTGCTAGTGGATAATTCTGGCTACAAGGTTGTGCCCAAGTACTCCTCGTTAGCTAGACGAGAACACCCGGAGATAATGTGTCTGATTGATTCAACCGGACGGTGGCATGCCCGACAGATGTCAACCGTGCCGTCTTTCACAATAAATCTCCGGTAGTTGTTCGTCCTCATAACTTCGTCCATAATTGCACAGACAAAACCTTCAGTTTCTACAAAGAGGTTACCAAAACGCAGCCAGGATACAGACGCTAGTAGGTCTATATCGGGTCCATGTCGGCCCCGAAAAAAGCCTTCGTGAAACTTCATACTCTGCCATACTTCCATGCGATCATTAGTGTCAAGCACTACAGGCTTGCGCTAGTTCTCTTTAGCCAAGGAGAGCAGGGTGAGGCCCTTGTCCACCGCGACCAATGCATCCCCACGTCGGCTTCTAGGAAATATTTCCTGAGACTGCATATCTCGCGATTGTGGAAGGTCTTAGCGTTTAAGAACCCTCGACCTCCACATTTACAGTCTACAGAATATACAGTCTCATCATCGATGACCGTGGGTCATGCATTCGATGTCCAGGGCGTCGAGTTCGGTCTGAGTCCATTTGAGTACGCCGAAAAAGTACATCAAGACCGGCATGACACAACCGTTGAAAGCGCGCAAATTGTTTCCGCCTGATGGAAGACTATTCAATACTTTTTTCAGGCGTCCAAAGAAGCGTACCTTCAACGATTGCTTCATATCAGTAACATTGATGCCCAACGCTTCCTACATACTCAAATACTTATAGGTTTCGGCTGCGGAGAGGGCTCGAAGGTTTATGGAATCCAAGAGTTGAGTTCCCACGGATTGCGCAATCTCCCCTCGCTTTACATGCATGACCGCACATTAGTCCACACCAAAATCCATTCTGATGACGCTACTGAAGGTTTCAGTTACTTTCAGTAGCTCCATCAGTTGCAAATTGTTGGGGGCAAAGAGTTTTAGCTCATCCATGTAGAGGAGGTGACATATAACCTGACCAACTCTCCTCAGCCGATAGCCTATACCTGAATTCTCCAGCAGTGTGCTTAGAGCATTCAGAGCTAGGCAGAACCAAAGCGGACTCAAACTGTCACCCTGAAATATAGCTCGCTCGATCCTTATCAGTTCGCTATTCCTCTGGATATTTCGACATCCTGGATATCGAAGGACCGTCCTCCATTGTCCCAAACATGACATCAGGAAGGTGCGCAGAGTTATATCTACTTTATACAACTCCAGCACTCTCATGAGCCATGTATGTGGCACCGAGTCATAGGCCTTCTTGTAGTCTATCCAACATGTCGAAAGATCCATTCGGGAACGACGAACCTGTTGGCTTATGGCTATATCTTGAATCTTGAATCTTTATATCAATGAAGAGCAGCTCCTTAATACCGCGGGATCTATTCCGACATCCATTTTGAGAGACAGACATGATGGAATTAGTGTCTATATGATTGTAAATTTTAGCTCTCAAAATGGATGTAAGAACCTCATAGACCGTCGGTAAACACGTGATCGGCCTATAATATTTGGGTTCCGCGGTACTACCTGATTTATGGAGTAGGTGGGTAACTCCTGTCATTAGGAACTGGGGTAGAGAACTACACTCCAAAGCAGTCTGGTACTGAACCGCCAAGCGAGCGTGCGATCCCATGAACCAGATGGTAATAGCCCCCATTTCTGGTATTGGATTGCAGGCTCGTTCGACTTCTCGAGCCCAATCACCTTCGGTGTGGCTGACAGGCACCGATCAGATATTGCGCCAAAAAGAAGACATGGCATCATCATCCAGAAGGCGCGTATCAGCCACATCTTGGTCCGGTCGCTCCCAAGATATATAAAGGTGGGTTACCTTTCATCACTCTGGAAGGTGCGGTTCTGAGTGTTTCGGTCTACTCGCCGCTTATACCTATGAATACGGTGTCCCCATGCATACACTTTCTGCTTCAGAAAGTCTATGCGCTCTGTGTCACGGGATATATAATCCTGAGGGCTGGTATCAGTCCCTTAGAATACTCGTCTCACAAAGCGCATCACTCTAGGGCGAGTGTTGCCATCCCTGAAGCAGATTAGTTTGCTGAAGAGGGCTCTGGCCCCACCAATATGACGCTCAATCCTGCACTGCCAAGCTGGTATAGCTGGTTTCATGTAACTCCAGAATCTTCGCAGTCATCAAAATAGTTTGACAACTGCGAATACAGAGCCGCCACCAGCGCCCTATTTTTGTTATGAATGGGCAAACGAGGTAAGCGTGGCCTAAGTTCGAGCGACATGAACCGATGTTCCCGAATCGCACCCTCCAAAGCGCTCCTCAACTCCTCACTGCACTGGGTACTTACGTTTGTAGCCCTGTCAGCAACACTCCCCTCGTCAGCTTGAGGCGCGTGACTTGTGGTGAGCCGTGGTGGTACCACAACTGTCTGCGAAGGGGGTACGATGACAAGGCTACTCTGCATTTCACTTCGCAGGCGATCAAGTACAGTGTCATCCAACATATGATTACGCTGGATGACCCACACTTGATCTGATAGTCGTTGTATCGAAACGTTGACAGCTGGTTCAAGCACCTGAAAAAGAGAGAGCATCCGAACACTATTGTTTATATCATTGTTCCTCTCAATCAAAGCACCGGCCATCTATTCTCTTCACCATCCTTCAAACTCAAACTGAAAGCATTTATTTCAATTAAACCATTTACAGGCACTTTTGAACTGTCAAAAAGTCGATCAGTTGGAAAGTTGAAGCTAGTTGCCCATTCCAAAACGTAGATCTCTATGGAGAAGAACGGGTAAGAAACTCCACGGACACTCTTTTAAAATCAAGTTGAAATATTACAAAATCTTGGGAACATTATTCTTGTTGCTTCTGTATGTGAGAACAATGTAAAAAAAATTAATTATAAACAATTCTAAATACAAGATAAAAACAAGCCCTGGAAGTTAGGAGATGACCAGTCTCAACCGACAGCGCCCGTTCTCGAACTAGACGCGTAGATCAGCACCATCCAGCTCAACAATTTTGTAGGGAACCGAATAATCCAACACACGCGCCACCATCAGTGAGACATTATGTGAGCATGACATACTCTCAACTGCCATGCTTTTTCAAGTCAACGTACATCATAACAACACAATAAACGGATGCATGGTACTCACATTTACAAAATTCAAACAAAATGCTTCTAAATTATACAAAACTATAGTTTGCAATCTATTTGAAATATTAATAAAATTTGATTTCCTAAAAGAAAGAAAAAACATTTAATATATATTGACGTATATAAAGTAACTAACACTTGGTTCAGCAAAAATAAAACATTCGTAATGTCACAAAAATTATAATAATTATTATGAACAAAAATGTTCGTAATTTCAGAAAAAATAAAAAAGGGAAGCTTCTCTTTCAAATATTAAAATTTTAACTAGCATGGGCAGGTGGCTGTGGAGCAGGACCAACGTTAAGCCAAGCATTTTTATCGACGATATAATCATCTAACTTATAATATGCTTGTCTACATAGTGTGCGTTTAATGCATGATTTAAATTTCTTTTCATTTAGTTCAAGAATATCGACTGGTATTTTATTATAACATTTTAAACAGTACCCCATAAAAGAAGTGTGTACTTTAGACAATCTGAAACGTGGTTGATCTAATTTGTTCCTATTTTTAGTGTTAAAATTGTGCCTATCACTTATCTTACTAAAAAGATGTAGATTTTTCCGAACATACATAATGTTTTCATAGATATATTGACAAGGTACCGTCATGATGTTAATTGTTTTGAACATTTCCCTTAGAGATTCACGTCTGCGGAGGTTATAGATGGCTCTGACGACCCTCTTTTGCAGAATAAAGATCGACTAAATATCCGCAGCCCGTCCCCATAGCAAGTTACCGTAAGACATGATGCTATGAAAGTTACTAAAATAGACCAGTCTCGCGGTATCCACGTCTGTTAATTGGCGGATCTTCCAAACAGCGTAAGCGGCAGAACTTAGCCGCCCTGCAAGTGATGTTAAATGAGGACCCCACTGTAGCTTTGAGTAAAGCGTGATCCCCAGGAAAACCGTCTGTTCGACGAATTCTAGTATCTCCTTATTCAATACAACATGACATTCACTACTTCTAACAACCCTTCCTTGGTTGATAGGCAGAGAATGCCTAAGGCATTAAGTCCGCCTTTGTACCTGGTTTTCGTGTGCGAGAAATTTAAATAAATAAATACTGGGTGACAACTATTTTAGGTGTGCTCCTTCCGAGTTATGACGATCTGGTACTTTGATGGCGTAAAGCGTTTTCTAGCTGATACCACTATGTTAGGTGTGCTCCTGCCGAATTATGACAACCTGGCACTTTGACGGCGTAAAGCGTGAGATAGTAAAAAGTTCTTAGTAAATATATGAATTGTCTTTTATTTCATAGAAATAAAAAACATTCATCCCTTAGCCAAGCTTTCATTGCTGACTGTAGCAAATTTTTTTATGGTGGTAGGTAAAGAAAATATTTTATATTTTAAATTGTCGTAGACCCGTTGGGAAGTAAAGTGTAAATTTTCATTTTTCGATAACAATAGACTTGTGGACAGATGGGAACAACCCGGGCTGCCAAAGTGATGTCAGATAATTTTCGATTTGTGATCGAAAATAATCTGATACAAAGTACTTAATTGTGATTCTTCTGAATGTAACTTAGTAGGCACATATTTATGAAGCACAACGCATATTCGTTAGTATTGCATTGACACATATTTTTGAAGCCGACGTAGTAGGTATTCTATATTTTGGCGTCGCTTGTCTCACCATCAGGGTTTCTCTGATATTCCATGGTACACCCTGCTCCTTCGATGTCACGTATTACACTAAGATATTAGTCGTTTTTGGGTTAACAAAGATGTCTACTAAGTTATTATTAGATAATATTATTTAGATTTGGAATAGTGATCATTAATGCCCGCAATGATCGGAGTATTTTAAATTAGTAATTTCTTTGTGGGTTGGTATAACATCTGTATAAATGTTATCTAGGCATGTGGTACTTGTGGGAGTTATTCTAGTGGACTCCAAAAATTGGTCAGCAAGACTGTATATTTTTAGTACTTACCTGTAGTGGAAATTTTGACAAATTAACATTAATATCACCACAAGGGATGATAGACTTGTTTGAATAACTAATTTTGTTATATCTGATGTTTTCATCCATAATCCTGTCAAAACAATCACACAATCCTGAAGGAGGTCTCTACACGCTGATAGTCAACTGTTCCAATTCTGTACAGGCTATTTCAATTGTCCGCTCAGAAAAATATTAGCATACTTCCGTTACGAAAAGCGAATGAGCGCAGAGGTGTAACTGGCTTTCAGTCGGCGAAATCACGCGGATGTGAGATACAACCATAATCAAATCGGTGGGTTAAAACAGACAGTTTCACTTATGTCTCGCTTGTCCTACATCGGATATGTCATGGTGGTACTGCTGCGGTTTCTCTGATATGCTTTCGCGGGGTTATGTGATACCCACCTTAATAACGAACGACCATCGGCGATCTGACCGTCCTTAAAACAAATGAGTGGTCAAGGAATGTGTTTGAATTGACACAGGTTGTTCCTAACAGTATTTTTTTGTAATAGTTAATTTTACTCTTTTTTGTATGTGTTTGTTAAAGAAGTGTCTGTTGTTGGTTGCAGGTCCACCTGGCCCGCCCGGCAAGCGCGGCAAGAAAGGCAAGAAAGGCGACCCCGGCGAGCCCGGGCCCCCGGTACGTACGCACGCGTGGTACGCGTCGCACGTGTGACACGCGCAGCAGGTGCGCGGTGTCTGAGCTCCTCTGCTCAGCCGGCAGTAGCTATTGGTTAGACAAAGTAATCACAGCGGGTTGCTTGTTTGCTTGTATCAGAATGTTCGGAAGCACAATATGTCAACATAGCAATTCTTAGCACTTTAGAACTCCGGTTAAGAATACCTCAGACACTGGGCGCCAAAGTACATATTTTAAGATTATTTGCACGAGGGGAACCTGGAGTACTTCTGTTTCCCAGTTCCACAATAAGTTTGGCTTCGGGTTGCTTTTATTTATTTAGTTTTTTTTGCTTTTATTTATTTTATTTGTTTCGTTTACAGGGGTTAACGGGAGCTCCAGGGAAAAATGGATTCCCGGTATATATATTTTTTTAATTTAATTTACCCTAAGTTTTCTTATTTTCTTACCTTGGTCTTGTTGTAAATATTCTCAGTTATTGGCAAATATTGAACTTGTGATCCCTTTGCACCCGACACCGCTCATGAGCGTGTCGGTTGCGATGCCGACACGCTCGTGCGGTTGTCTACGCGTGCGTCTTGCCGTGCACTACACGCGTGTCACGTTTCAGGGTAGCAAGGGCGAGAAGGGCGAGCGAGGCTTCATGGTAAGACACCGTAGCGCACACCTAGTGTGGTAGACATAACCCGCGCGCGCGCCGCGGCTCGCCTTTACTAACTCGGTGCCAGCCCCCCGCCGGACTCTACTGCACGCAGCGCACGAGGTAGAGTGGCGTGCAGTAAAGTTCCTGCTGAATGGTGTTGTCCTCTGTCCTGAACCTAACGTAGAGCCCTAACAGTAGTCGTGATCGACATAGTCTAGCGTCACCACGTGCCTGATCTTTTTTCCGCCAAATAAGTATAACTACTTATAGGGCTTATCAAATAACTAGTATTGGAAGAATAAATCTGACAGTTTAACATATTTTCTACACAAAAGCTGTGAAAACGCAATATTTATTCCTCAGTTAAAAGTTACCTGACTATTGAATGAAGACTATTGAAAAATCAGCCCTTAAAGTATGTTGATGATATAAAGTGAATGTACATAATATCATTACTGTTACGAATCCTATTTTGATCAATTTTCGACCAATACAGTCACAATTGGCAAAATAAACGTTAGTTCGAATTTCACTCGCTACTTTAGTTAGGGTACTTTCAGTACGCCTTTGACTATAATTTTCCAATATTTCGGCGTCGTAAATACTTACGTTGTAAATACATAGGTACATATTAGATAATAAACTGTAGTCATCACGTGCGCGCGCGAAGCATGTCGTCGCTCTACTGACGGGACGCACCTCTGGTGAATGTGCTACCTACTAATATGGTGTTAGTGTAGTCTCGCTGGTAGTTAGTGTTTCTTATGAGACTGGCTTATTTCCTGGCTGTGATTATCTACAATACCGATCATTTGCTACGGTCGGCATTGCGCTCCAGCCAGAATTGTGCTTGCGAATTGAATTTAGCTAAACAAACTATAAGCCGACTTTTTCGTTGCTAACAGTCTCATTGTCCACGCAGGTTACAATGGTACGGGGAGCGAGACCGCCTTTGTATCTGACGGGAACGACAGTCGCTCTCAGTCAGTTAAAGCTGCGCATCTTAAAACGCACATTATATTACAATCCACAGCTAGTCAAAACAAATAAATTACATTGTAGGGATAAAAAATCACAAAAATAAACAACTTCTTCCCACAACGTTCTAAAAGAAGTGCTAAATTATAAAACAATATGTGTTTAGGAAATCTGCAGACTCATTATGTCATCACTGTCATCGCAATAACTTGTGCGGTCGCGTGCGCGTCGTCTGTTTTTGCTCGCGTCCCCCTTCACCCGTGAGGACCACGGGACTGTCACCCACGAAAATGTCGGCCCATACTTATCAATAATAACAATACACTAAATAAGTACATTCATATACGTATCCTAATTGTGTGCGTAGCGACAAACTAATGCTTCGTATTACTTCTGTTATAAAATGTTAAAAGAAAATAAAAGTAGAACCCGGAAGTATGGCACATCGATCTAAGAAACACTCTAAGTTAAAATACTACACTTTAGCCGAAAGTAGTTTATTTGAAATTTTGTACTATTTATTTATTTATTTATTTATTTATTATTAAGGCACGTCAACAATATAAACACAAACATTGACAGACAACAAAAAAGAGATATAGACTAGTGTTTACATCAATTACTATGTCGAATCATAGTTAGAGGTAATTACAGTTTGAATAAAATGTATCAAAAATACAAAATAAATGTTACAATACTATCAGATCATACCTACTTAACAAACATGTCGGAAGCAGATCCTTCTAAACGGCGCGAGGACAATTACGAATTTACGAAAAGCAGATTGAGGGAAAATGGCTATTACACGCCTTGCTTGCCTATGTTTAACATTGACAAAATATAAATTCGAGTGTTTGGACCTGCAGTAATAAGAGAAAAAGAAAATGTGGCAGTGCAGTGAAATTGGACACTGAAGGTGACATAGTAAATATTCAATCTAATCATGGAACACGATGTGTACCACATTTTTTCAAAAATGAAGTGTCTGTCACAGTCAGCCAAATAATTAAAAAATGGGTATTTAAAACCTGTGATTGCTCTAGGAGACTCTATATTATATGTATTATCTGATTATAATATTTACCTTAACCAAGCAAGACTATGGACACGCCACGATTGCGGCGGTAAGTCCTCTCTTTGAGGAGTGGCTTGAGAGGCGGCATGGTGTCCTCACCTTCCGCCTGACACAGGTCCTCACCGGACATGGCTGTTTCGGGAGGTTCCTGTTTCGGATAGGGCGGGAGGAAACGCCCGGGTGTTTCCACTGCGAAGATCACCCAGAGGACACGGTGGAGCATACGGTGGAGGTCTGCCCAGCTTGGGCGGAGCACCGCCGTGTCCTCGTGGAGGTTATCGGCGGCGGCGATCTCTCGCGTCCGACCCTGGTCCAGGTCATGGTACGGAGCGAGAGTGCATGGCTAGCAGTCGCCTCCTTCAGCGAAGCAGTAATGCTCGCAAAGAGGGAGGCGGCGCACGTGAGGGAGATGCAGTACATGCGCCCTCACAGCCGTGGCCTTCGCAGGAGACGCCCTGGGCGTTGGGAATCCCAGGCTGATTCCCGGCCACCGTAGGCACGGGCTTGCGGACGGCGAATAATGGGTAGCTCGCTGTCCGGTAAGGACCAAGCCCGGGTCGACGGCGCGTTGTGTTCCACGCGCGCCTCAAAGAGATGTTAGCAGCAACAGATGGGGCCCGCAAGGGCCGATGCCTGCCAGGGGTGCGGGTTGTTCGAAAGAGATACAGCGGCCCCTGGCACACAAGCAACTGAGGGAACACGGGTGGGTTTTAGTCAGTAAAAGTCTGACACGCCCTCCTGCTCCACCCAGAGCGGGAGAAGTTATTTGATGATTTCCCACCCAAAAAAAAAAAAAAAAACCAAGCAAGACTAAAATTTTTTCTTGATCCTTAAAGTTAAGTATTATAATTTTAGTAAGTAATATCATTTTCTTTAATATAACTGATGACTTTTAAGCTAAACTGAAGAAATAAGATAATAATAAATCGGGGGCCTCCGGGACGGGCTCCTCGGGGATCGGGGTACCCAGGGAATAACCACAGATAATTATAGTACATCTGTGCGTGAGACGGTCTCTTCCTTATGCTGTGTGTCATACTACCGTATTGTACTGATATAGTAATACGACGGGATGAGAGTAATGTGGCTCCTTGTCAATTTCAGGGACCCATCGGGTTGGATGGACCTAAGGGAGACCCGGTAAGTACGGATCTGAAGTAATTTTAATCAAACCAAGTTTATTTGCTATGCACTTAAAAGTCATAAGTTCATTACACTGAGTCATAATTCAATTTATACCATTCAATTTTTACCATTCAATTTTATAATGATAGTCTGCCGTGAGACACCCTGTAGGTACTTGAAACTGGAATACGTTATTAATCTTTCGTTATAAGTCAAAGACCATAAAATTCACTCAAATCTCTAATTAACGCATTGCATTTAACGTTTTCCGTCTGTCCCGCAACATGTGACAAGTATATCGTTGCAGGGCCGACCCGGTGACAAGGGGCACAAGGGTGAGCACGGTAGCCCCGGCTTCGACGTCTTCTCCGCCGTCAAGGTAAGCACGACAGGCCTGAGTAGTCTTCTCACCTTGCAAGCCTATACCTTAATTCTAAACGCCTACTGTTGGGGACTCCAAAGTAGGCGTTTCATGCAAATATTTACGTTATTTGTATTTTCATCTAATTTCCATATTGGTATGTGTAACTGACACTTTCCATATCAAAGTAAAGTCAAAGTGCGGTCAGTCAATCATGCCTTAAGCTATGGACCTAACAAGTAAAAGGTAGACAACAAGTTTACTTATTTTCGAGACGAACTGTTATTGACTCTACCGATTCAGTGGGAAATTTATTTATTGATGGAGTAATTACAGGCTCGTGGTTACACGCCTTATCTCTGGGATAGTTACGCACTTTACGCACCTGTGATACGTCTGGTATAACAAACGTTATGGGCGGCAACCCGACAGCAAAAAACAAATGTTAAAAAAAATATGGCTGCTAGGATGGTTCGACGGATGCCATAAAGTGGCAATAGTCCTGGATTCAAACTCCAGGTCGAAATAGTTTCGATTTAGATTTTCAGTAAATAGAAAAGATTGTTAGGCTTTTCAACTGGATCACTAACGATCAGTGTGTTTACAATTGCCATGCTGAGCTAGCGCTCTGATTCGCTTGGAAGTACGATATCTAATGAGTTAAACGTTATGGTGGCATTACAGGGCGTGAAAAGATCCGTGGACAGTTTTAAGATAAGCCCTTACACGAGCGCCGAGATCATAGCCGTCAAGGTACAGCCACATCGCCTGTAGCGCAGGCAGTAGTTAGAGCTTGAGGAGCCATGCGCCCGTGTCGCACACCGCCTCCACTGCGCGGGCAGTAGTTAGAGCTTGAGGAGCCATGCGCCCGTGTCGCACGCGACGCTTATCTTATTGTGCTTTATACGTCGTTGTAGGTAGTCGCTGTATTATTTGCATCGGATGTTTTTTTAATTATTTTTTATTTAAATACTGCTTATCATATGCTTGCTGTAAATGTGGGAGATTTCTTTCGTGAGAAATTGAACGTATTTACAGTGGGCACATGTTAGGTGGTACTGCGTGGCCACACGAGGTGGTTTGTGCGCCCGCGCAGACCGCCCGCGTGCGCCCGCTGACGCGCGTGTGTGCGCAGGGGCTGCAGGCCGCCGGGCACAACATCTCCGCGCACACCGTCATACAACTCAAGGTGAGTAGAACACACACATACACCCACTAACACCCACCCAGCTCAAGTGCTGACGTCACATGTCATCGTGCGGGTCTCGCACGTGCTTCAGTATTGTTACAGTGTAATATAGTAAGCATAATATATACCTAACTATCGTAACGGCTCGTCAATGTCGTTAAAATAATTACCAACAGCCGGTGACAGACCGACAGTCGATGACTTCATGCCATAATTTACCATGTAAATAAATGTGCGGGACCGTCTCGCACCGTCCGCGTCCATTCGTCACTACAGACGGCGCACTCAACCTGTGACACTGATGTCATCAGTGTCATCAGTACAGTACTCGACAGTCTCGACTTCTCGAGTGCGCCGTGATGTACAACACGTTTTCGAAGCGCGTCGTTTCGGCCGTTTTGTATGAAGACTTTAATACTGCTTACTTTATTATAATGTGCTAGTTATTATGAAGTGAAGCGAGCAGTGCCCGAGACTCAGGAGCCGCAGCCTGAGACGAGCCTCGCTGCCCGCAGCACGCGGCACAACACTATGTCAATACTATCTACTTTAACAACCAACTTTCAAAGTGATGCATGCTTCAAACTCATTGCATGAGCTTTAGTTTTACAGTACGTAGTAGGGAGGTATCTAAACAGTATGGCAGGAACATTGATGCACAACGCAACCTGTGTCCATGGACTCAGTGCCTACATGATTCTAAGCAACTGCGTTGAAATTTTTCGTCGGTTATTAAAAAATTAGCTGTTCCGTACATTTGTTGCTTTGTTTACATTTACACCAGGGGTTCTAGAATCATGTGCTGAATTTGTAGTTACAGTATGCGCGTCGATGACCAATACTACCCACTATGTAATACTATTATACCACCCTTAATTTAAAATAAGTATTTCATTTAATAGAATGACAGTTAAATTGGCGAATTTTGATACCATCTTGTAAACGGCTGTCATACTTGTTATTTTCCAACTCAATGCTAATATTAATTTGATTCTACTATTTATAGTATTCTTATCTCACGAAGCGACGCGCGCTTTACGCTTTATAAGACAAGTACCGTCAGCACATAGCACACATACTTGCGACTTCGCCGTTGTCTCGGACGGTATCGAGAGCGCTTACACACACATTCTCACCGTGTTCCTACACTTGTCAACCACAAGTATAGCGCGAATCGCTTTCTGAGATAAAAAAATGTATCGTTTTGTATTAATACATTACTCAATGTGTTCTTTAATGCATGAACTACGGCAGCAAAAACCATTCTAGCCGTAAGTAACCCTTTCGTTGTATTTTTTTTTTTTCATAAAAACACTACATAATGAAAAATAACTTTAATTTCGGAAGTCGACGTCTGTGGTCTTGGTGTTTTGTTTTTTGTCACCGATTCCCGAAATTAAAGTTAAACGTTTCACTTTGTAGTATTTTTTTTTTGGACTTTTGTTGTTTTTTCTTTCATTGAAAAGTTTTTAATTTCCACTTTTAGTTCCTCGCTATGTAAATAACAGTTACAGGAAGAAAAACACTAATCAGAATATGATTAATTTATATAGGACCACCCTAGGAGTACCTTTTAAACAAAGAAAGTTTTGTTAAAATCGGTACATAAACAAAAAAGTTATGCCCGAACGTGATAAATTTTTCAACACACTTGCTTGTCAACTGACTCTTATGGTAACGCATTTCGGTTTACAGCCTTGTTTAGCGGTTTTGCCGGTGCCTTTATTTACACCTGTTTACCCATTTATTAATGTTTTCGGTGCATGATTAATTATTATCAAAAATTTCGACGGAAAAAGAGCAATACGTAGATTTTACCTCACCGGAAATACTAATCGAGGCACTAAACGCGAGTTATAGCCTGTTGTTATTAATAATACCAACACCATAACAAACTGTAAAAGTGCAAACAAACACTGTTCGGTATCATTTTGAAAATTGTACTACCAGTAATTTTTGTTCCAATAATTAAAAGTTATGTAAGAAAACTACTCCACTGCAGTACAGGTATTTATTATTTTGGTACTACAATATAACAGCTCTGATATCTGATTTTAATAAAGCAGATGGACACCAGAAACGTAAAAGACCAACTATTATTGTGCGTCCGACCTCGACGACGGCAAACGAACAAAACAAGAGACGTTCTCCCATGCGCTCGCCCCGTCGTCCGTCGTTACTTTTTACTCACAGTTTTGCCAAAGAGAATCACACGAACTAAATAGTTGCGGGGTTGCCAGCACAATTAGTCGACCACAAATAATCGAATATAAAACAAATGACATTAAAACTTTGGTCATAATAAATTGCGCCAAATGGTGCGATTATAAATCAAAACCTAACACTCGTCCCTCCTGACAACTTGTATGTCCTCATACACGGTATCAAGTGGAGACTTATACCTAACACTCGTCTCAGTACATATAATTTAATTGCACACTGTGAATAAATAATACAGGCAAGATGCTAATTACAAAACTGTTTTAAAAGAACAAAAGAAGTAATTATAATAATAGTCCCCAACTTTTGGAGTTTCTCCAACTTCTCCAACTTTTGGAGTTTCCCCATACGTCTCTAACTTTTGGGATTCCCTAAGCTTTTCCAACTCTTTGGAGTTTTCCAATACGCCTCCAACTTTTGGGATTCCCTAAGCTTTTCCAACTCTTTGGAGTTTTCCAATACGCCTCCAACTTTTGGGATTCCCTAAGCTTTTCCAACTCTTTGCAGTTTTCCAATACGCCTCCAACTTTTGGGATTCCCTAAGCTTTTCCAACTCTTTGCAGTTTCCCAATACGCCTCCAACTTTTGGGATTCCCTAAGCTTTTCCAACTCTTTGGAGTTTCCCAATACGCCTCCAACTTTTGGGATTCCCTAAGCTTTTCCAACTCTTTGGAGTTTCCCAATACGCCTCCAACTTTTGGGATTCCCTAAGCTTTTCCAACTCTTTGGAGTTTTCCAATACGCCTCCAACTTTTGGGATTCCCTAAGCTTTTCCAACTCTTTGCAGTTTTCCAATACGCCTCCAACTTTTGGGATTCCCTAAGCTTTTCCAACTCTTTGCAGTTTCCCAATACGCCTCCAACTTTTGGGATTCCCTAAGCTTTTCCAACTCTTTGCAGTTTCCCAATACGCCTCCAACTTTTGGGATTCCCTAAGCTTTTCCAACTCTTTGGAGTTTCCCAATACGCCTCCAACTTTTGGGATTCCCTAAGCTTTTCCAACTCTTTGGAGTTTCCCAATACGCCTCCAACTTTTGGAGTTCTCTAAGTTTCTCCAACTTTTGGAGTTTCCTCAATACGTCTCCAACTTTTGGAGTTCCCTAAGCTTCTCCAACTCTTGGAGTTTCCCAATTCGTCTCCAACTTTTGGAATTCTCCTACTTTTGGCGATTCCTCATGTCTCAATCAATACGATACAAATCAAAATAATAAATAAGTATGGTAGTTATCGTTCTCATATGTTAAAAATCACACATTAAATATTATACAACTAATAACTAGTTCAAAATCAAAAATCAAAATCAAAAGTCATTTCAAAATCAAAATCAAAAGTCATTTATTCAAACTAGGCTGAGAGTCAGCACTTTGTGAACGTCAGAATTACATAAGACAGTCCCCCCAAAAAGCCCGCTCTTCACCACTTCCTAGTGCTTTAGCTGGGAAGAAGAAGTGGCGCAACAAACTCCCCAGCAGCACAGCTATCTGTTATGTTGTAAGAACTTGATTCTATACAATAATAGCATATAACCATCATTCAACGATAAATGAAAATTTAATTAATAAAAATTTTAAAAAAAGAAATGGTTTATGCAGTCAAGTTAAATAAACAATGATACCTATGAAGTAATTCATATGACCTGTCAGTAGTTAAGCTAATTCTGGTGAAAGAACACAAACGTTGTCTTGAGTTAATCACAGCGACCAACAATTATTATCGTTTAAGTAGTCGTTGATAGAATAGTATGCCTTCAAACAAAGATTTAATTTTACTTTCGCTTTAAACGCATTAAAATGTAAATCTAGCAAAGAGGGAAGCTTGTTATAGAAGGTTATACCAAGTTCATATTTCTAAATGAAACCCATTTTCCCTATCAAATTTATTTTTAGTTTTACATCATTTTATTAAAGATCATGGAAATTAATAAAATATATTATTTTAAAATAATTATTCTAATTTTCTTTACAGTTATCAATTTCATCATAATATTCAGTCTCTCTTTTATTTCAAGTAAACCAATTACAGTTAAATTAAATAATAAGACATTATTAACAAGTATATAAAGTAAAAAAGGGAAGAGCTTACTGGGCATCAAAGAATTCGTCCGCATCGCTGTCGGTGGGAAAAGTGCCCAAAAGGCTGGCAGCGTTGCCACGTTGGATGGCAATGCTGATTCTTTGACCTAAGAATAGGCTAGCCCTTTGGTCACGTGAAGAGTCGACCAACCGCTTGGCGATGTCCCGAAATACTCGATGAGCACTCGGACCCTACGGACCTAGTGTATCAACCCCAAACGGCTCAAACATAATATAGCTCCCAATAAGGTTGTTATATTTGCGCCGTTTGAGGCTTTCTGCACCTGCAGCAGCCGCACCAGCACAGCCCGCCGTGCTCTGAAGATGGGATGGCGCGAGGGTGTCGACACAGGTAGCATCCCACACCAAAGGCCTACCCAACTTCCAAGGCATTATGGTCATTCCGTCTGGCCTCTTCCCATCGTCGCTTGCCAAGCCATTAGGTTCTAAGACAGCTGGCACCCCGGCGGTGACAAGAGCCCGACGGATGATGTCATTAATGCTGGTGTGCCGTGCCAGCCGACCAGCGCTCTTGCTGCAAGCAAGGCCATGGTGTCCGAGGCAATCAACTGCTTCACCGCACTGACAGCGATGTGGAGCCACGCAAGGAGCACCCAGACGCAGACCTGAAGCGAGCCGGAAGGTAGAGTCACCCACACACATTTTTCGACAGCACGGTTGGCGCAGTGGTTAAGCGATGGACTGCTGTGCTGCGTGTAGCGGGTTCGATTCCCGAACGGAACAAATATTTGTATGACCTACAAGTGGTTGTTCCGGGTCTGGCTGTTTGTGTATGTGAATTTAAATGTTTGTAAACGCACCCACAATACAGGAGTAATTCCTAATGCGGGGCAACGTTTTTATTAAAAAAAAATAAAAAATACCCAGCATAGTATCTATGTTAAGTGACGGTAGCGCCTGAAGCCATAGGCCCGACTCCCATTCTCCCACAGCCAGTAGGCGGGCGCGCTCAGCAGTATTGTGTATAACGGGATATCAGGAGGGTCGGGCTGTTGCATCTGATTGCTGATTGGTGACTTCGTCAGCACGGGAATCCATAGTGGGCGTTAAACTTCAGGAAACGTTGAAATAAATACGCTATAGCGTTAACTGTTCACTATTTAAATTTTACAGACACTTAAATGACTTAAACAATTAAGGATTGCAGTAATAATTAACGATTTAGAGCCAATGGGTTTGCGAGTGACCACCACGTGCAACGGCTGTCAACAACCTGACTGAATTGACACGACGTCGCCCGCCATGACAGACGCAACTCCATTCGGTGTTACCCGCTCTTAATTAAAATTACCATTTAGTTGAATTCAAATCGATTAATCGTTAAAAATAACAAAATAACAATTACAACTCTCGAAATTAACTGATTTTCATTATTTAATAATGTCACGCGCCGTTATGTATATATTAAATATTATATTCAGTTATATTTGTATTTGGCTCTAAAGTAGCTACATGAACCCATGGCAACATTCTATTAGCAATTACTACAATCGTATCTTTGTTTATCGCAGCTAACTCATATCGATCATCTCCGAGTGACGCAACTACGCGATATGGACCTACGTAAGCCGGAAGGAGCTTTTGTTATTTTCTTCTCTTTTTTTTTATATACACGTTGACATTGATGAATTCATACAACTTGTCCTGGAAATTCAATCGGAATATAATGTTATAAGTAACCATAATGATTACACTGATGTTATTTTTTTGTTTTTTTTGTACTGACGGACGTGCTGCGACGAGCGTGACCGCAACAATCTAACTAAATTCCAGACTGTGACGAGAGCCTCCTCCGTCAAGTATCTCTGCCTTTACCTTGATTTAAGCCTCAGCTAGAAGTCCCATGCGGGAAGCACCGAACCGGTTGAAGTGGCGGAGCTTGGGGGAGGCCTATGTCCAGCAGTGGATGTCTTTCGGCTGAAATGATGTTGATGACCCACATTGAATCTGTGCCTGCGCGCACTAGAAGGCTCATTTACGTGTTCAAACACAAGTTCTGCCTATATAGATATTCTAAAAATGGTATACACCGCTCCATGTGAATCAACACTAAGCTACTGTATCGCGATCTTCATACCAGCTGAGCTCAAAGTGGTATGTAATCAAAGTTAGGACTTTGATTACTGCACTTTGAGCTAAAAACAAAACATTTAGGCATCCGACTCAGAAAGTTTTTCCTGACTTTAAGGTACGGACAGTCCGCCAAGAGTACATGCTTCGTGCGATCAGACGTACACATAATATTACGCTCACAATAGATGTAAAAGCCCTAACATCCCCATGCAGACAAAAATAAAATAATATCTGCTTACCCTTAATTATGACGACTCGGAAGAATTACTCAAACCATAACTAAAACAAATGATGGAACCCACTCACAAATAAACACCTACACTCAAACACTCTCGCATTCCTTGGTATTAATTAAATAATTTAAACTCATTTTACTTTCTCCTCCCCCCCTCAACTAATTATATTTAATCAGGGTTTTTTTTTAAGTGCTCGTTAGTAATTTATAAGTAAATATTAGTAATATTATTAACATCCATAATGGGCGGATGGATGACCACCGTACAACAGGATTATCCCGGTAGTCATTGTCGGTCATTGACCATTTATTTTGTACCGGGCTAGTGGCACGCCTACATTAATGGCACCCTTTACTGAAATGAAATGTTTATTTATGTAAGATAGATAGATCTTAAGTTACTGTGTAGGTACTACGTCAATTAAATATATTATACTATTATTACTATCATGTATAAAACGTTTATTTATTAACTTACTAAAAGTATAGGGTGCGTCTCATAACGTATAAACTCATTTTGTCTAATTTCATTTTATTATCGTTCAAAAGATATAATCAACTGTTGATATAAGTTCTTTGCATATAACATTTATTTATTCTAAAACTTAATTAGTATAACGTTGTTTGATATAACGTTTATGTAATCGAAAATCATTTGGTCTAACGTTTAATATGTATATTGTTTATTTAATCGAAAATCATTAGGTCTAACGTTTAATATATATAAAAAACGTCATTATGGTTAACACTCCGACTCAGAGTAACCCGACTCGGATAGGTTAGGTTAGAAGGCTAAGGCGGGAGCTCCGTTCCGCTTCGCTCCCGCCTTAGCCTTCGTGGTTATTTTTTTTTAAACCACCCAGAAATAGGAGCCCCGCGAAGTGGGGCTCCGTCGACCTATCTTAGCGCAGGTGGTAATCAGTTACTAGTTATGTTTAATATCTACTGTTACTATTAGGTACCTATAACTACGATAGAAGTTACAAAGAATAAACAAAGAAAAAATACTATTAAATATTTATTAAACAAAATACATACATTTTTTTAAGCTTAAATTAGAAGCCATTGTAGATTGTTACCCACAGGCTACAACATAAAAATAATACTAAATAAATTAACCCGTGTCTATGCAATTTTGCTTTGTGTTTTTAAGTAGGCGTTTTCATCATAATAGGCCAAATAAGTTTTATATCTTTTGAGTGGTATGTCAAACGATTTAATATTTAATGTATGTTATGTCAAATAATGTTATATTTAATGTATGTTATGCTTATAAAAATTAATTATTTTAAAATTATATCAATCGTTCATTATAATAACTAATCGCTATAATAAAAATATAGTTGTTATAAGTGGTTAATATTAGAGATTTTGTTGTTATATCAATAATACTTACACAAAAGTTTAAGTCATATACTTATTGTGGGAGACATTTGTCGTCACATTATAAAATCTACACACGCACACACTTCCACCTTTATAGGGTCTAACGTAATAGGTGTATTTCGCCCATTTTGGTATGTTTTGACTGTAGAGCGGAAATGTGACTGTAATTTATATTAATTAGTTTCTGTTCAGTTATTGTTACTGTTTTTTTTTTATTTTTGTCGATCTTTAAGGTTGTTCCGTCTTATTAGAAACATTATAAAAAATGTTACCGTTGCGACTATGTGTACGCCATCGGCTTCGCATAGTTTTCGCTATTAAGTAAGTACAGAAGATTCACAGGAACGCGGACTATACCGGCTCTTTGACGATCCACGGCCACGTGCTCTGTTCACCTCGTTTTCCGCTTTGAGACGCTTTCACCATCGTTCCACCTCCTTCTCCTTCTCGTGTAGACTCAAAAAAGAACGGCTCCGGTGAAGACTGCGATTTCAATTTCGAAGACGCCTTGCACTGCCACCGCTGCACGCTATCGATTTGGCTTCAGCTGTGTGGTGACTTCGACTTGGAAGGCATCGGAGGCTGCCATGCCTCGCACCGCTGCCGCCACCATCATGCTCAGTCGATCTGGCTTAATCTGTGTGGCGCGATTTACCCCTCATTTGCTTGCATAGGCGCTGTGAGCTAGTCTCTTGATCTCGTGGCATCGTTCGAAATGTTTGAAACGGTACGTTTTAGCTAAAAAGTAACAAAATTTTCTACACTTTCATCCACAAATAATAATTATAAAACTCGAAAGAGTTATAAAACTCGAGGGTAGAACAGAAAAATAAGATTTAAATATACTCCGCAATTTTTTTATCGGTTTAATCCTTTAAAAGGGTCATTGTACTCATCATCATGAACAACTTTTACAATGGGATCAACCCTGAAATCGTGAAATAAAAATCAGCTGATCGATACATTTATGTTCGCATCACTCGACGCAATGTATGGATCAGCTGATTTTTATTTCATTCAATTTCAAAACATTCAATAATGAGTACAATGACTCTTTTAATGGATTAAAACGATCATAAAATTGCGGTGTATATTTAAATCTTATTTTTCTGTTCTACCCTCTAGTTTTATAACTGTCATAAAACAAATTAAATGTGCTTTTAAACCTATTTAATGAAGACTGATCTTATACAATCACGATCTATAATCTATTTTAAAGCACTTGTACCTGATCTATAAATAGGCGTGTACCTACTTACCACTTCTGAATTGTAATAAAACAGCTTCACTCCAGTATAAGTATTAATTATTTTACAATATAACAGCTGTAATATCTGATTAAAATAAAGCAGATGGAGACCAAAAACGTAAAAAACCAATTGTGCGTCCGACCTCGACGACAGCAAACGAACAAGAGACGTTCTCCCCTGTGCGCTCGCCCGTCATTCCTTTTTGCTGACAGTTTTGCCAAAGAAAACATGAATTGAATAGTTGCGGGGTTGCCAGCACAATTAGTCGATTACAAATAATCGAATATAAAAACAAATAACATTCAAACTTTGGTCATAATAAATTGCGTCAAACGGTGCGATTATATAAATCAAAAGCTAACAGTTAATTATAATAAAATTCTATTTGTAGGGTTCTGTACCTCAAAAGATAAAAAAAGAACCCTTATAAGAGCACTCTCTTGTCCGTCTGTCTGTCCGTGTGTCACCACCGATTTTCTCAGGAACGGGTGGACCTAGCAAGTTGAAATTTATACCAGATACTGAAGCTTATAGTCCCTATAAGGTGTATAAATATAAATCAAGGTTCTGAGTCAACACGATAAAAAGATATGGATAAATTTAGATTTTTGCGAAAACTTAAAGTACCAAAATTTACCTTAATTTTCAACTTTTTTGATTTTTTGCAATTTTCCCTTTATTTTTGCTACAAGACCTTACTTTTAACTAAAATTGACAATTCTAGGTCAGCCGGAAGTACCCTGTAGGTTTTGGCTCTAAAACCTATACGGTAGTTCCCGTTGACCTAGTATCACGAAATTTGGCAAAAAGCAAAGTTAAGATAGCTATTTGCCAAATTTCGTGATTAGCATACAGCACCAATGAAGGAAAAATACCAAAAAATAAAAAAAGTTGAAAATTAAATTTTGGTACTTACAAGTTTTCGCGATAATCTCAATTTGCCCATATCTTTTTTATTATAATATGGCGGTATAATGGGTAGGTACGGAACCCTCGGCGCACGTGTTCGACTTGCACTTGACCGGTTTCTTCCTCGCAAAGGTGAAAAACGTCGTGTGAAAGGCGTGCGCATTGATCATTAATGCAGCACACTCGGCTCACCCTTATCTCGCACTTAACATAGCACACTTTGGGCACGCCACGACAGCGGCGGTAAGTCCCCTCTTTGAGGAGTGGCTTGAGAGGCGTCATGGCGTCCCCACCTTCCGCCTGACGCAGGTCCTCACCGGACACGGCTATTTCGAGAGGGTCCTGTTTCGCATAAGGCGGGAGGAAACGCCCGGGTGTTTCCACTGCAAAGATTGTCCTGTGGAAACGGAGGAGCATACCGTGGAGGTCTGCCCGACCTGGGCGGAGCACTGCCGTGTCCTCGTGGAGGCGATCAGTGGCAGCTATCTCTCGCGTCCGGCCCTGGTCCAGACCATGGTACGGAGCAAAAGTGCATGGGTAGCCGTCACCTCCTTCTGCGACGCAGTAATACTCACGAAGAGGGAGGCGGCGCACGTGAGGGAGAGGGAGTACATGCGCCCTCATGGCCTTAGTCGTCGCAGGAGACGCCCTGGGCGTCGGGAATCCCAGGCTGATTCCCTGGCCACCGTAGGCGCGGGCTTGTGGACGGCGAGTAATGGGTACTCGCCGTCCGGTAAGGACCAACCCGGGTCGACGGCGCGTTGTGTTCCACGTGCGTCTCAAAGAGATGTCAGCACCAACTGATGGGGCCCGGAAGGGCCGATGCCTGCCAGGGGTGTTCGAAAGAGATACCGCGGCCCCTGGCACACAGGCAACTGAGGGAACACGGGTGGGTTTTAGTCAGTAAAAGTCTGACACTCCGTCCTGCTCCACCCAGAGCGGGAGAAGTTATTTGATGATTTCCCAGTCAAAACCGCACAACAGCACATTTTTACCATAATTTGCTATAAAAATGTATACCTATAGACGAATTTTATTGAGAACCTCCTCCTCCTACTTTTTGAAGTGTGTTAAAAAGTATGTTAAATGCGAATATTTATTATTAAGAAGACAAAATTAAATATGCTAGATATATTTGATGCAAGCGTGCATCTGAACTTGTGTATAGTACTCAGTATCTGCTATACTATAGTTATCTATGGCTATAGAGGAACACAATAACAGCAGAGAAAAGCACGAGTGTTCAAACACTGCATTGTAAATTTAAAAGCGGTGCAATAAGAGCCACTCTTCTAGGAAGTGTGTTGAAAAAATACTTGGTTGGACCCGACCCCCTGTGAAGGACAGTTGCGGACCCCCTTTTTGAGATCACGAAACAATAGTGTTTTAATATTTTCACGTTACTTTCAAATTTCTTGTATTGTTATCGATTTTAAGGAATTAGCAACACTCTCCCCCCTCCCATGCATCCATTATGGGATTTGAAAACTTATAGATTTCAAAAAACTAACCTAACCATGTCGGAACTGCCCCAGACGGAATTGCCACGGAGGCGAAGTAGGCTAACTTCACTGAACTCGATTGAATGACCTGAATGAAATAGTCATTCAATCGAATTAAATGAACTTAGAGGGTTGTATTGATGATTCAAATTATTATAATTATGTTAAACCATATTTGTTACGGTCGCGAAACATATTTTAATCAACATCAACCTTGCACTGTATTTCGCAATTAAATTTCGCAGGCTACCCTGGACCCTAAAGTAAAGCTCAATTATTACACCGGTACTTTTATTACAAGGTATAATCGTAAAATGTGTTGCACAGGGCGAGCCCGGCGAACCAGGTCCACCTGGCTCCCCAGGGCCGCAGGGCGCAGAGGGGCTACCAGGGCACGAGGGCCGCGCGGGCGCGCCTGGTCCGTCGGGGCCACCCGGACCCGTGGGGCCTGTGGGCCCGCTCGGCCTCGTCGGACCACCTGGATCACTCGGACCCGCTGGACTTAAGGTAAACATGTAACACTGAATCATTCTCAGTAAAAAATCGTTTCTTTTTATCATCATCGTCATCATTGCACCCGGAAGACGTCCACTGCTGAACATAGGCCTCCCCCAATTTGGGCGGGGCTTGCCATAATCGCCACGCTTGGCGATTGGCGATGCGATGGGCAGGCGGGTTGTGATCGCAGTATGGTAGTAAAATGCATAGAGAACGCTGCTACCCATTCTCTAGTAAGACCCTTTGTCGCCTCTTACGACACCCACGGGAAGAGATGGGATGGTGCTATTGTTTAACTTCCGGCACCACACGGAACTTTCAAACTCAAACTCAAAACTCAAAGCATTTATTTCAATTAAATCATTTACCTATGGCACTTTTGAGTTGTCAAAAAGTCGATCAGTTGGAAAGTTGAAACTAGTTGCCCATTCGAAAACGTAGATCTCTATGGAGAAGAAAGGGCAACAAACTCCACGGACACTCTTTTAAAATCAAGTT
The DNA here is from genome assembly GCA_949091785.1 of Polymixis lichenea. Classification (NCBI taxonomy): domain Eukaryota; kingdom Metazoa; phylum Arthropoda; class Insecta; order Lepidoptera; family Noctuidae; genus Polymixis; species Polymixis lichenea. Next base: position 24,079,259 of record OX420944.1, read on the forward strand.
GGATTTTACAAAATCTTGGGAACATTATTCTTGTTGCTTCTGTATGTGACAGCAATGTAAAAAAAAAATACAAACAATTCTAAATACAAGATTAAAAATAAGCCCTGGAAGTTAGGAGATGACCAGTCTCAACCGACAGCGCCCGTTCACGAACTAGACGCGTGGATCAGCACCATCCAGCTCAACCATTTTGTAGGGAACCGAATGATCCAACACACGCGCCACCATCAGTAAGACATTTATGTGAGCATGACATACTCTCAACTGCCATGCTTTTTCAAGTCAACGTACATCAAAACAACACAAAAGCGGACTCATGGTACTCACATTTACAAAATTCTTCTAAATTATACAAAGCTATAGTTTGCAATCTATTTGAGATATTAATAAAATTGTATTTCCTAAAAGAAAGAACAAAAATTATAATAGTAGGAACAAAACTGTTCGTAACGTCAGAAAAAATAAAAAAGGGAAGCATCTCTTCCAAATATTAAAATTTTAACTAGTATGCCCAGGTGGCAGTGGAGCAAGACCAACATTAAGCCAAGCATTTTTATCTACGTTATAATCATCTAACTTATAATATGCTTGTCTACATAGGGTGCGTTTAATGCATGATTTAAATTTATTTTCATTTAGTTCAAGAACATCGACTGGTATTTATTATAACATTTGACACAGTAACGCGCAGTATAAAAGAAGTGTGTACTTTAGACAATCTGAACCGTGGTTGATCTAATTTGTTCCTATTTCTAGTGTTAAAATTGTGCATGTCACTTACCTTACTAAAAAGATGTCGATTTTTTCGAACATACATAATGTTTTCATAGGTACAAGTACAACAAGGTACCGTCATGATGTTAATTGTTTCGAACAGTTCCCTTAGACATTCGAGTCAGCGGATTTTTTTATATTCGGTTAATATTGTCGGTCTTTAATATTTTCGGTTTAATGTGAATGTGCATGCAAAAAATGCGCGTACAGTGCGCGCATTGTAAACGTGATAGAAGTGAAAGTTTGAAAAAGTAATAAGAGTGATTTAGTGTGAGAGACAGAGAGTTATCTCTTTGTTCTCTCTCATGTAACGAAATGCGGATATAAGCGTGATGCGCTCTTGATATTTCACTCGCAATTCTCATCAAATGATCGAATCGCTACCTAAGCAGTTTCACTTAACAAAAACCGGCAAATAAGCAAATAACCTATTTCGTTTTTTTATTAAGCATGAATCCTCTGAATCTTATAAAGTAAGCAGAGAGTAATTTCGTCATTAAATTCTTATTAAATCAATGCAAAACGATGTCGAAGTCCAACAATCAGTAGTGTACCTACCTCATTGTTAAGTGAAACGGTTTTTTTTTACGTTTTTTTATCAACGTTAAAGCCATGATATACAAGTTGAATACACAGTTTGCCCCCTTGCTTAAATGAGAGCTAGCATTTGTCTGGGTATGCTACTGAGCGAGGATATTTCTAATGATTTCTTGTAGAATACGTGATAGAAACTCCGTAGCAATCTATCACCTTTTATCAGAAACTAAAGTTCCCTGACGTTTTGCGGAGTGAGTTGCTCATTCAGTGTTGTTGATCTTACTCGTGTCTTCCTGTACAGGACGCCCACTCATAGAACAGTAGAGAGCCTATCCAAATGCATATACTTATAAATCAGTGTAATAATAGTATCTAGCCAAAAGTTTTGTTATTTGTTATAAGTTTGATTCTGTTAATTACTGAGAAATTTGTTGTGATCACACTCCACTCTAGGTCAAGTTCGAAGCAGGTCTGAACTTGTCGAAACTTGTTTAAATTTCGAGACACCTCTGCCCGTCTCTGATTGGTGGACCTAAAATCGAGCGCGAACACAATTTATTTAGAGTAATTTTATTGGTCGGTTTAGTTTAGCAGCGCGACGCTGCCACCGCTACTTGCGCTATGTAACTAAGTATAAGTAGAGGGTATTTTGAGCTTTTGATCAGTCGTCAGACCATCCTTCCGACCTCGCCGCCGAGATCCTCGCGCCCCGCGAAGACCCTGAGTAAACGAAATGCCCCCCAACCGTCCCTTACCCGCAGAAGTGCCAGCCCGCGCCGAAGCTGAGCTAGTAGAGTTAAAATTCCCATGATCTAATAATAATAAAATTGTTTGATCCAGCCTGTCCCCACTTGCTGTCCTCCCGAAAATAGTGACGCCCTGAGCCGAGGCCCGAACCCCGTAGGGGGTGCCCTCAGCGAGCGGTTGCCCTGGCTGGAGGCTCTTAGTCTAAAAGCTAATGGTCCCCACAGGAAAGCCCGGTTAAGCGGTCACGGCCTCTCAAGGTCAACTGCGAGATGCCATACCCAACAAAAAAAAAAGCTTTTGATCAGTGTAAATCCAATTCTCATAACACAACAAAAAAATAAATAGTCTTCAAGTTTTAGAAAGTTTTGATCAGTGGACAACGTAGTAGTGTCCTCCAATACAGTGTACTTAATATGAGACCTATAAACCTCACACTGTCTGGTCCTTCGTTTACCGGATCCGAGGAAAACGCTATTGAGAACACTCTAGTGAACTTTTTGAAGAATATTTAGAAGAATTTATCGAGAACAACAAAAAAGGGCCACGGTGCTACTGTTTACATCGTATCCGTAATATTTTCGTAATTTAAAAAGTACAAGTGCATAAAATCCTTCTAAAACGAAGAAAAATTATAAAGAATCATTACACCTTCAACATATATTGTGGACAGTGTTAAAAACGAGTGCAAAAAACAATAACCCAGTGTAAGAGCTCCAAGCTAAATAAACTGTTGCTGTGTCGATATAAGTGACTTTTTCGAAACAAAAGGCAATTTTGAGTGATTAGACTTGTGTACGCTACGTGTAGTGTCGTTAAAACAAATAGTGAAGACTTTATAAGAAAATTATAAACATCATAACCTATTAATTCACATGAATCAGCAAGTTTAGCCTAAATACGTTAACAACGCCATCTGTTGCAATCCGGAAGAACTACGACAACAAGTTACGACTAGGCTACCGAGCCGACCCGGTAACTTGCTAATAGTACGGAAGTGTGGCACAAGAGTGCGCTACTGAAACAAAAACAAACAGTAATAGTATTTTAACATGGAGGAAGTCCTAAAAGCACTGCAAAATATCCAAAAAGAACTAGACGAACAAAAAATAACTATCCAGAAAAGCGGAGAAAACGTAACAGAGCAAGTAACGCAAAATATAAATAATATATTAGACGAGAAATTCAAGACCTTGGAAGAAAAGTATGAAAACCTCAAAGATAAAGTGGATAATCAGGAAAAAAGACTATATTTCCTCGAAAAACAGGCGAGACAAAGAAATATAGTCCTATTCGGTCTCCCGGAAACTGAATCATCATACTCCAACTTAGAAAATATTATTAAAGGTTTCATAAATGAACACTTCTCTACAAAGATAGACCAAAGAGACATACAGGAAGCTAAACGAATTGGAAAAAAAGGGGAAAGGCCAAGACCGATAATTATCACTGTTTCAACACTTGGTATACAAATAGCCATATTTAAACAGAAGAAAGTACTTGAGGATACCCCCTATTACATAAAAGAAGACTACCCTGAGTATGTCCTAAATAAAAGGAAGGAGCTACAAGAGCAAGTGCGAATTGAAAAAGAGAAAGGAAATTCAGTTAGAATCAAATATGATAAAATAGTCATTACGAATAAAAACTCAAATACATCAAATAGTTATAATAAAAGAATGCTTTCTAACTCCCCTGAAAGTATTGCCACATGCACAAACCCTAGCGATGAACACAAAACGCAGGCCAAAAAGAAAAATAAAACAGGGACTTCCATACAAAGATCATCCAGTCTATCGGAGGGGCCAATAAGACCGGGCATATTGAACTTCCTTCATAAGCTCCCGACTAACACATCGGTAAATCAGGAAAACAAAACTAATAACAAATAACAACTAAAGACCCCCTCTCACGCGCAAAACGATATTGAAAATAGGCCAAAAACGAAACATCTTCCAAGCCGGCTAGTCACCGTGGAAGAATATGACCACAACCCTCCAAAGATATCACAAAAACATCAAAAAGATCAAAACGAGAACGAAGAAAAATCAAAAAGAAATAAAAAAGAACTCTACATAATAACCTACAATGTCAGAACTCTCCAATCACACGAACGAATAATAGAAATGGAAAAAGCATTAACAAATATAAAATATGATATAATAGGTATATCAGAAGTTCGGCGCCTCGGAAATAACATAAAAGAGTACGATGAATTTATTCTCTGCAGTACAGGACAAACGCAGGGTAAATACGGAGTCGGTTTCATAATTAAAAAATATCTGAAACAATACGTAGAAAGTTACATCGGAGTCTCGGAACGCGTAGCCCTACTAAATCTGAGCATACCAGGAAAGAAATTCACCGTCATACAAGTATACGCTCCTACAGAAGCAGCAGATGAGGAACAAGTAAATATTTTCTATGACTCCGTCTACGAGGCAATGGACAAAGTATACGAAGATTTTATTCTGATGGGCGATTTTAATGCCAAAATTGGTAGACCACAACAAGATGAATACTTAGTAATGAAACAGTATGGGTATGGAACAAGAAACGCACGAGGTCAAAAACTTATAGACTTTGCGATGGAAAACAAGCTAGCTATCATCAACACCTTTTATAAGAAAAAAGATAAAAGAAAATGGACATGGCAGTCTCCGAATGGTCATAAAAACGAAATAGATTTCATACTGTCAAATCATCCTCACTCATTTCAAAACATCGAAACACTAAGTATAAACTTTACATCGGACCACCGACCACTTAGAGCTAAAATATCACTCACTAAGCATGTGAAAACACGAACCAGGTTTGTAAATAAACAAAACAGTACACTCAAAAACGAAGAAGAAATACAAATTTATAAGGAAAACTTACAAAATAAATTAACATCTATATCCCACACCGAAACTAATGTGACAGTACAGGACTACTACGATAAAATAATAAAAAATATAACAGACAGTTTACAAGTAGCACGAACGTCACATTCAACAAAAGTGCGCAGCGCTCTCACAGAAAATACAGAAAGACTCTTAAAACGAAGACAAGAGCTACAAAGAACTAAAAATAAAACGCGAACAATGAAAAATGAACTCAAAGCTCTTTATAAGTTGCTAAGCAAATATATAAAAAAAGATTACAAAAACCATAGAACTAATATCCTCCAAAAACATTTAGAAAAAAGTGGAAGTTTAAAAAAGGGGTATAAAGAGCTGCGGACAGGAAAAGCATGGATTGATTGTTTGAAGGAGTCGAGGGACACTGCTTATAGCCGAAAAGACATCATTAACGTTGCTACAAACTTTTATAAAAAACTTTATAGTGCTCCTGAGACAGTAAGAGACACGAATTACCTTGAAAAGGATCACTTTGATACAGAAAAACCACAATCCCACATAGAATCAATAGAATGTACGGAAGTAATTGAAACAATAAATAGACTAAAACCAGACAAAAGCCCAGGATCAGATAATGTCACCAACGACGCCATAAAAACCGCCTGCTTCATACTAGCTGCTCCACTTACCAAATTATTTAATTTGATTTTTGAAACAGGAGTTACACCTTACCAATGGTCTGAATCGAATATTATCTTGCTGTACAAGAAAGGAGACCCAAAAGACATCAGCAACTACCGGCCGATAAGCCTGCTACCTAGTGTTTACAAACTTTTCTCTACAATAATAAATCAAAGAATTAGTACAACACTAGAGGAAAGACAACCTATTGAACAAGCAGGATTTAGGAGAAATTTTTCTACTATAGACCACATACACACATTAGAACTGGTAATGGAAAAATATCAAGAGCAACAGAGACCGCTGTATGTCATATTCATTGATTACCAAAAAGCTTTTGACACAATCTCACACGAAAGTATATGGAACACGCTAAAAGCCCAAAATGTAGAGCAACAATACATAAAAATACTCAAACACCTCTATAGTAATTGCTCAAGTAGAGTTAAACTAGAAACCATTGGCCCAATTTTTCCAGTCAAGAGAGGAGTCAGGCAAGGTGACCCCTTATCCCCAAAAATCTTCATCTATCATAAGCAAACTAGACTGGAGAAATTGTGGTCTATATATCCAGGGTAAATACTTAAACCACTTACGATTTGCAGACGACTTAGTTTTACTATCAGAATCGAACCTACAGTTGCAATATATGCTAGACACTCTACACGCAGCAAGCAGACAAGTGGGATTAGAAATGAATATCACAAAGACCAGATTAATGACCAACTTCAAAAAATCAAAAATAACAATTGAAAATGAACCATTAGATTATGTGGATCAATATATATATTTAGGAAAACAAATTGGATTCTGCAGAGATAGCAATGAACTGGAGGTAGAGAGAAGAGTAAAACAGACTTGGAAAAAGTTCTGGAGTTGTAAGGAAATATTTAAAAGCGAAATGCCTATCAAACTGAAGAAAAAAGTCATGGACTCGTGTCTCATTCCTTGTCTTACGTATGCATGCCAAACATGGAAATATACCAACAAAGTAAAGAATAAAATAATTACATGTCAGCGAGGAATGGAACGCAGCATGTTAAATATCAAGAAAATACAAAAAATAAACCACAACAAAATACGGTCAAAATCAAAAGCAATAGATGCTCTCAAATACAGCCAGAAGCTAAAGTGGAAATGGGCCGGTCACATAGCACGTCTTAAAGATCGCAGATGGACCAAAACGGTTACGTCATGGAAAGGCCCACCAGGCAAACGGCATAGAGGAAGACCGTTCACTAGATGGGACGACGATATTAAAAAAATTGCTGGTCCAGAATGGCAACGAATAGCCAAAGACCGAGAGAAATGGATAGCTTTGGAGGAGGCCTTTACCTGAGAGGGGTTCCAGTACAGTAAAAAATGCTACTGCCTATTATTATAATATTAGTAAAATTGAAGTAGTTATTAAGATAATTGTATTTAAGTGTATAGATATTAGTTTTCTCAATTTTTTTTTTATCCTTTTGCTAACTAAGTACTATATATAGGTAGGAGACAACATTTGCATGTTAATGTGTTACTGGAAATAAAAGGCTTTTTTATTTTTTATTTATTTATTATCGAGAACAATACCAGTTACGAGGTCTACAGGTAAAACAGGCAGATAAGCGTTGACTACGGCTACAAAACAAACTGAAACTGGTACTTAAACCACTACTGAAACTACGGTTGAGACAATCACTACGGAGACTACGAGAACGACAGCTGATACGTCAGAAGCAACGGTCGCGACCGCGTCTACAGTCAAACGCGCCGCCACACAACAAGACGCCGAAGAACCTGAAAATAAAGAAAGTGGTCACCGCAGCAAACCTAGGTCACAAAAGAGTAAAAAAGTGTCGGAAGCGCGTCGTATAGCTAAGGCCAAGGTATAGCTAGCACAAAGGTTAGTGGAGTTAGCAACCGCGTGCCTCGCCGAGGTCGAAGCTGAATCTACTGATGAAGACTCATCCTCAGTCGCCTCGGAAGCTGGAAATGATCAACGAGTGACTACTTGGCTAAAATCAAGTCAGCTACTCGCCGAGAGACCACATCAATCCGAAGCAAAGACGCCGAACGAACCTGCAGCTCCAGTAACCGCCGCCTTGTCTTGGAGCATCTCGGTAACCTTAGCGGCGGGAGTTAGCATTATCTAGCCGCCGCCTGAAAACCTAAACACTGAACCTGAAAATACGCTGCCAGTGAGCACAACCGCCTCCTGGCAGCCGAACCCCGCGACTGGTAACCGAAAGTTTTCTTTCTTTCTTTCTTTCTTTAATTTGAATCTGACGTAAATCTTTACGTAAATTCGGTAAGTATTATACTTTACAGTGCAACGTGTCAGTGTAATTGATGGTAAATTAAACTCAAATGCATGTTTCACGAGTAATTCGAGGGTGACATTACAAGAATTTTATTATTTTTACGTTCGGGACACGTTAATTTTGTTCATTTGTGTGACCATTGTGTTATTATTTTTGTGTCTTGTTACACAATGGAATGGGTTAGGACTTGTTTACAGTATATTGACTTATGTGAAAAGTAATTCCATTTTCCGTTTAGGAAAGATGCCATTAAGGCCTGCTGAACGGCAAAGACGTTACCGAAAGCATTTAAAATTAAATCATCCACAAAAATGGAATAAGTACAATCAAGAAAATATGTTTATATCGGTAAATAATACGCATAATAATTTTCAAAATACGTAATTTTTTTTTATTATAATTTCAAGTATTATTTTATAAAGTGATTTTAAGACCAAATTTTATATTTTGCTAAATATATTAAGTATAAAATATGCATATAAAATATGTTGAGTTATTAATTGATATAAAATTACTTAAATATGATTTTTCAGGAATGTTTACCATAAAACTGTTGATTGTAAAAATATTGAAAAAATTTTGGTTTTTTTCCTATTTTGTTAAATACAAGGCTTTTGAGTTATTGATTGTTAAATATTCTAAAAATAATATGATACGTTAAGCGCAAGATTGCTAAAACTGTTTATTCATTTTAAATGTGATATGTATGACCTGGTCATGTTTATTAAGACATAAATAGATACTTAATTTTCTATTTAGTTTATAACACGTAATTTTGTCAAATTTTAAAAAGATTAAACTGATTTGCTACTGCCCCATTGGTTTTAAAATACTTCGTTGTGACTCTGCCCTTACTTTTCATTTGTGTTACTTTTGGGTCACTATAACACAAAAGAAATGGACATAAATTTTGAAAATGACCCAATAACTAGTTTCTGTCGCTAAATCACAGTATTATTATCTCCTAATTTCTAATCCTTCATCATTCCCTTTGCCACTGAGCTAATGATGTAACCATCCTTTGAGCTTCCCAGTATATTGACCAATAATTGAGGTTACTTCCAATATTGTAAAGACGTGGAAAGACGTCTTTCCTTCAAAGCATATTAAGTGGTTTCTGTCACTAAAACCACAGTTTATATCTAACTTCTGATTGTTAAGGAAAAGTATGGTTCCGATCATAAGCTCAATTTCATGGTGTGAGATACCTTAACGCAAATACCTGAATAACTTATGAAAAGTAAACAAAAAAAATATTCGTGCTCACAATGTTCGAGGGTTTCTCTCAATTTTATCAGATTCCCATCATCAGACCCTGGCTTCCTCAACATGGGACCACCTTTATCTAACAAAAAAATCACCAAAATCGGTTCGTAAATAACGGAGTGAAGGCTGAACATACAAAAAAATAAAAATAAATGATATACGGTCGAACTGCGAACCTCCTCCCTTTTTTCGTCGGTTAAAAATTACAAAAATTAATGTAGGCTAGGTTCACAAAATATTGTGAAATATTTTGAAAGAATAACGGTGGAGTTTCTTGCCAATTTTTCTCCATACGAAACTATATTTTGGAAAGGTCAACTCTTTTTTTTAACCGACTTTAAAATAGGAAGAGGTTCTTTTCATTTGATTCAATCAATTCTTTTTTTTGTAACTTCACTGTCATGCTTGATTTTGCGTGACGTCAGTATGAAGCGTAGTTAGCAATTGGCGATATAGATGCCGCCACAGGTATGATTCGATTAATAGACGTTACATTATAGGGGGCCCAAAAAAGTTATCTTCTTTGAATTTCGAACGAACTCTTTGATACTCGACATGACTACATTAACATGCCAGTAACACTTTCGAATGAAAATACCTTTACAAACAGGGAAAAAAGTATACTCCCGTTTTATTTGCAAAGAGTGTTTTAAATGTGTCTTTAATTTTTGTGATTGGTTTAATCCGTTTTAATTTAATAGAATAAATTATTTTCTCTAAGTTTTTTAAAGTTTTCATCAATGGTTTTAAAATGTAGGTAAATCGTTTTACTTGAGAACCCCTGAGGTGAAGGCCTCCTCTGGAGCCTGCTAGCTTGCTCTGTCCTTCGCTACATCCAGCATGATTCAGCTATTCACAAGATCTCGTCCTCCCAGCGAGTCTTCTTCGTTTACGTTTACCAAACAGTCCCATCCAAGAAGTCATATTTTTAGCCCATTTACTTATTAGCATGCTGTTTTGCAACATGGTCCATGTGCGTGTGCAAGGGGAATGCGGAACTCTATGCTGTTTTTACAAGCTTTTTTACGTTCAGTATACTACATTCCAATCCCCTTTGGCATGTAGTAATATTATTCTTGATAGTGTTGTTAAATTGCCAATTTTGGCATGCGTATGTTGTGCATGGGAGAAGGTTTGAGTCTATTACCTTTATCTTCAATTCTACTGGGACTTTTTAATACTTCCTTTAGGCTCTTCGTTCAAATTCCCGTAAATTGCTATTTTTTTCAAATGAAATCAATAGATACATTATATAGAACACTATTACGGAACATGCGAAACCTGCGCTTGGCAGGTGCTCGTACCGCAGGTTTTGTTCCAAAGGTATGTGTTTTCAACAGATTAGGAAGATGCGGCTATAAAATGATCGTATTGGGAAGCTTCTAAGTACCAACGGTATTCGTTGACATAAATCTTAAATCACCATGTCTTTATATGTTTGGTTTCAGGGAGACAAGGGTGACAAGGGCGAACGCGGCTTCACGACAACACTGAAGGGCGACGCGTTCCCGACCGGCATCATCGAGGGCCCGCCCGGCCCGCCCGGACCTCCTGGTACCTGGCACAGTCCTTACACTTAACGTAGTAGCGTGGCCACGCATGCTTGGTGTCGTAGGAGAGCGTCGGCGCAGCGCAGCAGGCAGGGCTCTGTGCAACCTGCGCCGGCCTGCTACTCGTAGCCCTCTAGTTAGATCATAATTTGAACTAATTTCACTGTGCAGCTGAAGTGCACTAGACTAAAAGTAATACAGTAATAATATTATTAACACCAGTAACAGTTTTTAAAGCTTTTTAAATAATTAGTGCTAGTGCCATCCCTCGACGATCATTCTAAAAAACTTTAGGCCTATTTTTGTAAAAAGTGCATACAATTTGCATCTTATTGTTTAAATGTCGTAATTAATAGCAACATTGCAGCGAGTTCTGATTCCTCATATCGCTCATTGGCAATACGGGTTACATATCTAACTAAAACATTTTGCTACGTGTATTTCCGTTCGTTCCACTGATATTGTAAGCCTAAAAATGAGAGAGCTAGAGAGGTACATAGTGACTTTATGCTCACCGCAATCTTACAGCTGCTTTTCAACTTTTAAAACATTATACCCAAAAATCGCTCTTTTTAAATTATGTCAAGCTTCGCGCAAATAAACGTTATATAAGAGCGTCACGTGTCGATGGATGGCGCTGCCAGTAGTTACCATGCCAGACATAGACGCTGGTGGTGTCGTGGAGGGTGACGGTGCGTGTTGTCAAGGCGCGGCGGGCGCGCGCGGCGAGCGCGGCGAGGGCGGCGCGGCGGGCCCGGCCGGCCTGCCCGGCGACAAGGGCGCGCGCGGCAAGCGCGGCAAGCGGGTAACCACCGCCTGCTGCACGTGCACGGGCCTCCCTCCCTGGCACGCACCATACTGATCCGTGGAAAACTAAACTTTTCGATATAAATCCTCACAAGCTCCTGTGAGGGAACAGCAGCCCTAACAGTACCATTTGTTCAGTAGTCCGCGCGTTCGGCTTAGCATGCACCTCCATGCAGCTGGCTAGCGCATGTGGCACGACTCGCATGCTTCTGGTATTGAGTAACACCTGCCTTAATACACGCGTAGATATTGTTGTGGTACAAGTGATAACTAACGGCCCTAGTCGTCGCTAAACGTCGCGTCGGACACCGGACGAGCTATGCCGGCGCGGCGTGGTGCCACGCGACTACGTCTCAAGGTAAATCGTTAAACATTTTATAATTTGTAGTGGTTAGTGATAGTGAACCTGCAGAAAATACAATGACAATATTTTAATCATTATTTTAACACACCTACCATTAACATGAATTTTATTATATCAAGGAGAGCGAGTCAAGAAATTACTAAATTGTCAAGGAAAGATTAACATACTACATCTGTACGTGTAACAGCTATTTCATATATGCTTCCAAGAATGTCAGTGGTGATTTCTTTTTTGATAGTGAATTTGTTAAGCAACTATTTTTCCCTACTTTACAATACCAGTTATGATTTATGCATAACTAAATAAATTCCATAGCAAGATTTTCATTCTGAAAACAAAAACTTGACTTCATTGGCATATGGTAGATAACAAAAATAATTGCTAATATCAGTCTTGGTTTTTGATAATAAAGTAATAAAAAAACTAACAGTAAATTACTTCGAACGATACTATTATTTAGAGTAATATTTAGTTTAAGAGTATTGCGTTGAAGTTGAAGTTGCGTGGTAGTGGTGCATTAACAGTATGTGGTGTGTGCAGGTCGTAGCGGGGAGACGGGCCCGCGCGGCCCGCCCGGCACCGACGGCGCGCCCGGTCTGCCCGGCGTGCAGGGACCGCCCGGCAAGCCGGTCAGTACCCACTTACTTGGATTGTCCACGTCAATCTCCAAGCAGGATGTCCAACCGCTGGCTTCAGGCACTGCCTTCACCCTACATAGTCTCACAACCTACCTGTGCTGGTCGACATAACCAACACATCGCTGCCAGTGCAGTAAAGCAGATGACTGCCACGGGCCCCATAGCCTATACTGTAGTGGGACAGCCGGTCGGATAGCAAGGCACGGTAGCATTACTGACATCATCCATCATTCTCTGGTTACCGCCTGGGCACCAGCTATTTTAGAACCGAATGAGTTGGCACACGACATTGGAAATTACCATAGGCATTATGGTCATTTCGGAATTTTGGAAGTTGGGTAGGCTTTTGATGTGGGATGCAACAGGTCTCGACGCCCTTGCGACATCTCATCTTTCTAGCACGGTGGCTGTCTTGGGGTCGCTGCTACAGGTGCAGAAAACCTCTAACGGAGCAAATAATCACAACCGTATTGGGAGTTAAATATTCAAAACTTGTGGTTTAAACACTACGCCCATGAGGTCCGAGTACTTACCATGTTTTGCGACGCATCGCCAAACGCTTGGTCCACTCTTCACGTAACCACAGGACTAGCATATTTCGGTTCAACGAGGAGCATTGCCATGACCGTCGCAATTCTGATCATGATTAATAAAATGACGCTACTGAAGGAATCAAGCTCGTAGCCTAATTCTTAGCCAGAAATTGGCTTTGAATTTGGATGTATTATGATATAGATTTCCATCGACACATTAGAAAATCTATAACATAACGATGTCATAATTTCAAAAAAAATTAAGTACAATAGTAAAAAAACGCATTTATAATCAAGTTTGCTTGCAATGCACTACCATAGTTTGGCGTTTATGTTGCAGGGCGAGATGGGCCCAAAGGGCACGAAGGGCGAGTACGGCGACATGGGCTCCCCGGGCATGCTGGGCGCGCCCGGGCTGCCTGGCCCGCCCGGCTACCCCGGCCTCAAGGGGGACAAGGGTGACAAGGGAGACTCGGTGAGCGACACTGTTTCCGCTATAATTAATTTATATTAAATAAGCCGATAATTAATGTATATTATGATGGAACGAGCGTGCCCAGAATATACCTGTTCACTTTTGCTTTGAAGGCAGACGTGTTAAATATGGATGGGAAAACAGACGCTGGCAGAGAGTTCGGCACTACTACTAACTTAACAGCGTAACGAATCCCACCAGGTACCACTTAGGATACGCCCCTACATTTTGGTTCTTCGAGCAGATTCAAGGACTTCGCGGTCGAACTTTAGTTTTTCGAGACTGAAGGTTCGAGAAGTGAACTTGAACTGAACTGACCTAGTGACACCTTGTATTGCAGTGTTTCTTAGCTTAGCTTAGCAGTGACTGGTGGTTACCTTAGCAAAGCAGTAACTAATGTTAATAATTAAAATTTACAAATTTTAACTTTTTAATTTTCGGGAAGTACTACCTACACTTAATTTAAAAATTAAAAAGAAACACTTAAAAGTTACAGAGATACGTCATTTAGTCTCTCCATAGCTTGATTGATTTTGTCATGACCCTCATGACACCCCTTATGACATGAAACCCCAGGGCACGCGCCTGGGTAAAACTATGGAGCTTACATGCTGAACTGTGTAAGCTCTAGAGTTAACTTTCTTGTATACTGGTTACTGATGTTTTATCTCACGAAGGTAGGTTGGTGTTAATTGTGTATAAATAGTATGTAAAATTGGACATGCACGTGCACTTTGCTTCCAACCCGCCTTCGTTTCAAAACATAATATTATGTCTGTGCTACGATTAGTAACGTTTCGCTGTTCATATGTTCCCGGTGCCGCGTGCGCTTCGCGACCCTCACCAGAAGTACAGGAAGCTGAGGAGGCGGCAGGTAACTATCTACTCTTTTACACACCTACGCTACACACTTTTACACGTCCATACTGCGTGAATTACTATAATTTTAGAGAAAACCAAAAACATAATATTTTATATATGTATATAATATTTTTATGTGTCATGTGATTTTTTCACGTTTAACTCGTAACGTCCGGGATGCATGCGTGCCCACACAATTGAAAATTAATTGTTATCTCATTGACCGGGATTAACAGGTCACGCGATTAGTCCGAATGGTTCACCTGGTTGTGTCCCCGCCCACCCGTCACCCCGCATGCCCCGATGCGCCTTGCGGGTCTGCGGGAGTGGCCTACATGTGCGTGTGAGCTGTTAATCTTTATGCCCACTGTTGAACTTGCAGGGAGACGGCACCGGTTACGAGCTCTACGGACATGAAGTTGTAAGTATGGTCCATTCGTTACGGATTCTATCCGTGGCTGTGCGAACACAATTCGAAGGAAAACTATAATATTCGTTCAGAGTTATCTACACTAGATAATCGTGAATGACAACTAATATCTTTTTCCCAATTTGTATTTCAAATCAGGAATATGCCTTTATTGGATCGGGCAGGGTTTTCGTTACATGCTGTATGCCTACTGACTAAAGTTGTGTATATGCAGATGATGGGCCCGCCGGGCGCGCCAGGCCCCGCTGGGCCGCCGGGCGTGGCGGGGCCTCCCGGCATCAAGGGCGACAAGGGCGAGCCGGGCACGCGCGGGAAAGCGGTACGTGCCACATCCTATTCATTACGAACGAAATCTACTTACTGCTGCTTCTTCTGTAAAACTATTGGCACACTTCGCAAAAGCTTGGAACTTGGAAGATTATCCCAGAACCCACAAAAGTTTAAAGTAAAAGCATTTATATCAAATAGGCACATAAGATGCACTTTTGATCGTCAACACTTACATTAAAAGGATTAAAAAGAAACTACCCTCTGGAAAGGGAACTGTAATCCATTTTTGATTGCAGTCGCCCCTTCCAAAGGGTAGTTTCGTATGGAGAAGAATGGGCACTTTAACTTCACAGTTACTGTTTTAAAATGATTTACAATATACATGGTAAAAGTAAGTATACGATTTTCCTTAAATATTAACAAGTAGTTAATAAGACAGTGTGTGAGTTAAGTAATCACAGAATGAAAATAATGACCTAAAAAATAATAAATAATACAATTAAATTAGCAACCACTTTCATTTTGTCTAGAATCTAGGTTGTCCTATGGAGCAGGACCTCCAAGCAGGAAGGATTTCGAAGCACTCTTATCTTGGACATAATTCTTTAATTTGTCATGTTTGTTGTACACTGTCTATTAATAAGATGTTTTTTTATTTATTTAATTTATCACAAGGTATTTTGTTGTAACATTTAACACAGTAGGTACCCCATAAAAGATGTACAATATCTACATACTTTAGCTAATCTGATTTTTTTTTTCTAATTGTAAAATATAATCGATTCTTTCACTTATTTTATTCAAAAGTTGTATTTTTTTTTCCTTACATACATAATATTTTCATAAATGAATTGGCATGCTGATCTGCCTAGCTTTTTTCCAACTAATAGGTACATAAAATAAGGTGTGCCTCAAGGAAGCGTTCTGGGACTACAGCTTTTTTTGATATATGTATAAATGACTCCCAAAAATCTTTTAGTCCACTCTCGGCCCCTCGACCTCTAATAAATAATATGTCCTGACAATGACTTATGGTCAACCCTTGTAGGTCGAGAGTGGATTTTATTTTCCAGCCAAGTTTTTAGTTTTCTCTCGACCCCCAAAGTAGATTGTACCTTACTGTACCAAAATATTATTTTGCATAACAAAAAATAATACCCTTTGCAGACAGTTATCAAAATGACATTAATAATTATCTACATAAAATTGGCTTTATGATAACAATCTTGTACTTAATAAATCTAAATAAATCCAAGTAATGCACTTCCATCAACGGCTTGAGAAACCAGTACTTAATGTTGCGTATTATGATTTTAATAAAATAGAAGAAGCTAGTAATATATACTTCCAATTCAAGTTGTACCTATACAACTATAGACGATAAAATAACTTGGAAACCGCATTTGGAAGAAATTTGCAAGCGATTAAGTAAATCAGCATATTTACTATATCATCAATTATCAAGAAAAGTAAACACTGATACACTGATCCTATCATGGACTAGTTGCGTTAGTTCTGCGGTATGGTGTTATTTTGTAATTTGATCAATTTTGGGCGTTAAAATATACGACTGATGTCCCCGTACACTAGACGAATCAGATCGTCTAAAGTGGGAACTACTCTACCGAGAGCCTCAGGTAGCTCCACGTGGACACAGGAACAAAGACGTTTATTCATTCACTAAAAAGGAAAAACTTCCCAAGTAATGGGATATTGTTACATCGTAAGCAGTTACCTAGTCACAAAATAGTTATGGTTTTTGGCTTTTAAATAAAATATAGGCAATAAAAACATAAAGAAATTAAACATATTCAATAACGCCTAATGTAACAATAAAGAACCTGAACCTGATTTCGAAATCTTAAAAATTTCGAGCCCTTTGCTTTAGTTGCCAAGTATCTTATTCCAATTTCTGTATGAATGACCAACATAAAATCTAATATTTTAGAAACATACATTTTTCGAGCACTCTGTGCTCGCGCAGTGCCAGCTTGGTGACAAGTGCTGGTCCAGTAGCATCGGCCCCGCCCCACGAGTTGTAGGTCATGAGTTTGAACCCCAGCAGACACTTTACCTACTTTGTGTAATTAATTTCATCACAAGTGCTCTGCCGCTGCAACTGCGGTGAAACAAAACATCGTGCGAAAACAGGCATGTCCAAGAAATAAAAAATTGAAGACATGTGACCAACTTGCACCGGATGACCGGACACGCGTGTTGGATTATGGTCCACTCCCTCACTCAGAGAGGAGGCTGATTGTGATGAGAATATGATGTGTTCGCTCTTGCATCCTGCATACTCTTACGAGTACCTAATTCTTATTATTATCTGAATCGAATGAAGTCGACAAAGTTACACCTTGTACGAATGAACAAACGAAACCTAACATATTCTAAGATGAAGTGCAAAAATTTGCGAGCAAAATGCACATAGGTTCTGAAACTCAAACATCAATTTCAAATAAACCAATTACAGGCAATTTTGAATTGTCAAGGGGTCAGTCAGTCAGACAAAATAAGCTATAGTTTAACTTTTAAATATGTTATTTAATATGCGTTTCTAAGAATCGATGCGATTGGATCACTATTGAATTCTTATTGAATTGAAAATACGCATTAGGAAATATTACGTAACGATAAACTAGAAAACAGGTAATAATAATAGTAGATTGTATTCAGTAACTTGACAGTTGAAGGGCTTGTCTTAAAAACATAATATGCCATATGCCCTATAAAAATTGTAGAATTTGTTAAATATTTTGTTTTTCATTAGTAAGGTAATGTATTTAGTTTCTTTCTTTTAGGAGATATTTAAAAAAAAGTTACTTTTATTAACAAATTATTAATTATTCTTATATTCCACATCTTACAAATGATTTTTTAAGTTTTATAACGAATAAAAAAAATGGTTAATAATTTAAAATGAAACCATTTAATCATTTGCTCTTTACGGGAAATCGTTCACACGTCAACACTATTAGTTTTAGTGAGGTAACATTATTTTTCTTTGAACTGACAAGTTACTGAATACAATTAAAAGTCGAACTATACATAGTTGCCCATTCCAAAGCGTAGTAGGTACTGTGGAGGCTCAGATGAGCCTCCAGGTACCGGGTGTGTGAGGGTGTAAATTAAAAGATGAAGGGGCTCTTAAACTGTGGGACTCCACGTTTATTTCAAGAGTTCTGAAGACATTCAGATGCTTACAAAGACGCGCCTGTCAATAGAATCAAAGCTCACCGGACAACACCTATTTAAAATTATTTGACGTTCTTATTTTAGAATATCATATCAATATCATCTTATAATATGCAGCTGAATACTGGTATTCAGCTGCATCCGGTTAGACTGGAAGCCGACCCCAACATGGTTGGGAAAAGGCTAGGCAGATGATGATGATTTTAGAATATCCTAAATGCTCGAACATAGAAACAGCCTAAACATCGGCTGCCAGTATGTGCGTGAGGTCTTACAGTAAGTAAATATCCTCTTCAGTACCTATGGAGAAGAACGGGCAAGAAACTCCATGGACACTCTTTTAAATCAAAATAGTGTTACAAAAAGTTGATATCATCATTTATGGTCAAACTATCAATGTGAAAACGATGTAAAAAAACGTGCACATTAAAAGCTTCCATAATAAAAAAAGATAAATAGAAACAATTCAGAATTTATAATAATCCTTGGCAGCTAATAGATGACCAGTCCCCACTGACGGTGCCCGTTCAAGAACATGACGCAAGCGCGGGGGCTACTACTACTAAATTACCTATTAAGTAGAGCGGCCGAGACCGCTAGCCCGCTTGTATTGACATAGTCCATTATTTTCGCAATACTTAGTAGTTTCTTCTGAATGTTGACGATCTAAAAAAAACATATTTTTTTAATGATTTCCTGTTTCAGGGTGAAAAGGGCGAAAAAGGTGACGCCGGACCCATGGGGTTACCCGTGAGTACGCCGATAATGATACTTGTTGTACTCAAGATTTATAACTGTTATGGGGATATATTATATCAATGAGCATTCCGTACCCGCAGGGTCCGGTGGGGTTGCCGGGAGAGCCGGGCCGGACCGGCGACACTGGACCTAGAGTAAGTCACCGTGTCCTACTATTCTAGATATATATTATTATTAACGCTGCACTAATAGCTCACATCGGTTCACTGACCGAGCACACTAACAATCAGCTAAAGGTCCCGGGAATCTCGTGGTATTCACGAGCTTTACAAAACAATCAATAAAAGCAATAAGAAAGCATGCCAAGTCACTAGTACACGATTGACAGATTTTCTGGACTAATAAGTGCATGGGCCGAGATAACCCCAGTCCGTGTTCGTGTGTGAGCGTGCTACTAACCTGGGCGTGGTGTGGGCGCAGGAGAACCGCTGGCCGCCGGACTTCGCCTTCACGTAGTGAGCGGCGCCGCCCGCGCGCCCCGCCCCGCGCCCCGCCACGCGCCCCGCCCCGCGCCCCACGTCCCGCGCCCGCTACGCCCCGCGTCGGCGCCGGCTGGGTGCGCGATCGAGTCGCCCTGGTTTGTAAATTGTACCATATTAATTGTACGCGTCGGAGCTAGTGACCACGCGACCGCGGTGTACCAGTGAACTGTTATGGATTTGTGTCAACACGATCATTCTACTTCAGTGACGTCTGCCTATGAAGATGAGTTTGTATTATATCGTCATGGTCCGGTGGCATCGATCATTTTACTGACGAGTGCTCTCGGAAGGCCCTCGGCTTGCTTGAATTTGTTGCTCGACCACGTCATGCTGTATCCATAAAATATTAATTTGTAAATGCTTCTCTATCGCTGTTGTACCTATTGGGTGCGGTTATGTTCTTGCTTTTGTTTCCGGCCGAGCTTACACTCCCCTGTATATAATGTAAAACTTGTTGGCAAGATGGGTATATATATTAAAGAAACATGTATCATACATTAGTCATTAAGTTCCTTACTGAAACATAATTCCAGTCATATTGTTTCGTAAGTATTGAATTTATGTTAATATTAAAATACTACGCTCAGAGTATCTATTTTTTAAACGTATAAATATACAAATTAATAATATAGATGAGATAGTGTGCGAGTATGGTGACGCGTGAGACCGGTGCCAAGTACACTGTAAGTGTTGCCGCAGGGCCTCAGGACTACAGGTGTGTCACGTGACGTGTGTGTGTTGTACATAGTGATTGGTGGCGTGCGTGCCGTGCGTGCACTCGTGTGATATGATTGTCGGCGAGTGGCGTTTGTAACTAACCATGTTATGTACAAAGATTCGTATCGACCATAATCATATCTTCCTATATTTTAATGTAATTGTTTACAAAACTGTCGCCCAAATTCTTAGAATAGGCCTAACTGTAATCAATAACTACGTGAATATATAAATCATCACGTCTACTCGTATGTTTAACATAATTTTATGATTATAATATAACTAGTGAGCGCGGCGCAGACGATTGGCGCACAGACCGCGCGTCGTTCGCCTGCGCGCGCTCGCGCGGCGCCGCGCTTGCTCGCCGCGCGCCCGCGCCGGTGTTACCGTCCCACTTAACACGTAATCTTACCTATGTTAATGTTGACTCGTGCGTATTTTACTATTCCATTCTTCTTACTATTACATTCGCTTATCTTGTTATTAAATGTAGTCTATAAAATCTCATCAACCTATAACTTTATCTATATAGTAAATATGTAAAGTTCGGGACGCGGCGTAACTTACGTCTTCTTCCTTGTCTCCCCTCTCTATTTATGAGATCTGTTTCACTAGACGATTAGAAGCAGCAATGGTAACACGCTGCGTGCCGAGCTGTGAGACTGTGACACCAATGTACAAAATATATTCATCGTATTCATTCCCATGTTCACTTTTAGTTACAGAACTTTTAGTACATAACCTACTATTTTGACTTCCGGGACTGTTCGCATTTACTTGCAATATTATTCTATCAGAACATTAATGTAAAAGATGGTCGGCCAGTGCAGAGGGAAGCTTGTATATATAACAGTAAGTATGTGGCGCTCCCTGCTACTAGTTGTAAGACATCCGCTCTACTCGCTATTACTTACTATAAATACATTAACTTTTCTGTCTTTATATCGTCGGGTATCTCTTAATTAAGCGTAACGTTAAGGATTTAGTTTTTTTATGAGAATCGAAAGTTGTCATTTGTACCATATATACTTACATCACGAGAGCATAAACTATTGTTGTTTAAAAATTATTTTGAAGGAAAATAAATACTTGCATGCCGTGCACATTTGTGTTTCTTTTCTTCTTCCCTTATTTTTTGTTAATCGTTTTGTTGTTTCTTTTGCTGGCATTGCTCGCTGCCCCTATGTTGTTCACCCCTCTGCGCCAGTCAAAGTCAGTTCTTCTGAACAGCCCCTTCCCAACCCAACCTTCCTCGCACGGACCCGCGCGTCTGCTTGTCCGGTGGGCAGTCTGGCGTGGTGGTTATTAACAAAATATCGACTGTCGAGTAAACTTACATAAATTCCTCGATGCCATATATTGTCGAATAGTTATTTTAATCCATCCTATAATATTTATCCCGTGGATTTTCTTTCCGTGCATCCTATATCTTCAGCATTTTTGTTATGAGAAGAGCGTTTGTGTGAGTTGTATTGAAGTTCAAAGTTAATTATGTATATGCATGAGAATTGAGCACCGAGCCCGCAATATCAACATGAGAAGCCCAGTAGGCTTATTCACGTACCTAAAGAAGTTTAAAGGCTAATGATTGGGACGGGCTGTGCCACAACGCAACGCATCGCAAAGATCCTCCTTCATCACTTTCGTATAGTTTCTATAAACCAACGCATCTCACATACTTTTTTTTGCATGAAAATGCAATTCGCTGCGACCCGTTGCGATTGAATGTGCGTTTGTCTTAAAAGTTAAGTTTCGGTAGCTTTATGTACCCTACCGCTGTCAGATAAGACCGTGTCGTACCACGCGAGCACAATAAGAGCCCATTTTACTGCTCCGCGCAGTTCAAAGATTATGATTATACGCACCGCATCTTGGCGGCGCGTAATGAAATTACGTGAATTAGCCTACTGTTATTAACTCACGAACGGCAATCAAAACGTAAAGAGAATGCAGTACTGAGTCAAGGTGCCGTTAGCACAACCGCGCGGGCGTGCGGTGTTGCGAACGCGCGCTCGCGCGGTCGTTGCACGTGCTGACGTGTTGTTATTCCGCAGGGCCCGCCCGGACTCGACGGTATGAAGGTTAGTTCACTGAAAATTTTACATCTTCACCAACGATAGTTATACCTAATCAATTCTAATTGACATTTCCTCTTCCTTCTCATCCAAAACGATTGAAGACGATCGGCAAGTCTGGACCTTACATGGTACACTTTGACCTCTACTTTTTGGTGCTGCAGGTAAAAGATGAGTTGCGCGTTCGATATTTTTGTCAACTCTTTTGTATTGAATGATTCTACATTTTGTTACGGCAATCAGTTAAACTCTTTGGCTGCAACGTGTGGGAAGTACGTGGAACCGAGCCGGGAACGTATTGCAAGTATCGCGCGAACTCGAGTAGTGAGTAGCGCGCTGGGGTACTGCCGAGCTGTGTTGGTCGCGTAATAATGTTTTTCGAGCGAGCTGCTAACTGTTGTGTGGTGTGCAGGGCGCGCAGGGCGAGCCGGGCTCCAAGGGCGAACGCGGTGACCCGGGACTGCCAGTACGTATACACTCATAATATTACCTGCACTCTGCCAACATCTTGCGTCTACTCCATACTACATCGTAATCAATGATATTCGCTCACTACTATTTCAGGGAACCGACGGCATCCCTGGACAAGAGGTTAGTCATCTCTGACTTTGTGACGACATCTTACTGAATATTTTTAATGTGATGATAACCGATTATTTCCACTCGCTAGGGTCCCAAGGGTGACAAGGGCTACAAGGGAGAACCCGTAAGTGGCGCACGTCCATCGCTGATGTGTAGCGCTGTGCGTGCCCACCTGCCCGCATGCGGCCGGCGCGCCCTAACCCACGCATCTTGCATGCTCTATTAACTCAGTATTACGTAATATCGCGGTGCAGGTGCTACTACTCTGTTCTCACCACTATATTCATTAACAAACTAACAACGATATTTGTGTAACGCACGGCCTTCACGTCACACAGCGCACGCTCTAGTTCATGAAGGGCGAGGTGAGACGCTTGCACGGCGGCTCGTGGGCGATAGATGTTAATATTACTGTGTGCGCCAACTCTGCAGGGTCCGTTGGGCAAGCGTGGGCGCAAGGGAGACAAGGGCGATAAGGGCGAGCAAGGCGTGCCCGGCCTGGACGCCCCGTGCCCGCTGGGCCCCGACGGCCTGCCGCTGCCCGGCTGCGGCTGGAGACCCACCAAGGTGCGTGCCCCCCACGCGGCCCGCCGCGGCCCCCGCCGGCACTCGCGCGGCCGCGCTGGCGCCCCACGTTGACAGTATGCTTGTTATTATCTTGCCGCTCGTCTTAACGGCAGGCAGCCCCTAACGATCCTAACTAATATTGTTAACGAGGCTGAGTGGCGACTAACCTGTGTGGTGACGGTACTGTACGGAGTGTGCATGCGTGTGGCAGCAGGAGGCGCCGGCGGTGACGCAGCAGGAGGCAGGCGGCGCGGCGCCGGACGAGTCTGACGAGGAGGAGGGCGCGGACGGGCCCGACGAGTATGAGGGCCGTGACGACGAGCTCGACGCGCCACGCGACTACGACGACTATACTGATAACGCGCACCACTCGCACCACCATGACTGACCCGACCCCGTGCCTCTCCCCCTCACACCACCCCCGACTCCACTCTCCGCGCACCGCTCGCCGGGGCAGCGATGCTGCAGCGGACCCGATCGTTACTTAAATGTGATCGGTTCACGTCTCAAATTACATAATCTCGCTTTGCATCGGGACAAACAATGCTTAGCTGGGCTATAAAACTAAAAACACTCAAAACACTCAGCTGAGTGGAGTTTCCTCATAAGAATGTTCTTTTAGTTCTAAATTCTCATTTTTCTACCTACTAGGTATTTTAGTAGTTTTTTTTTAATTCGTAATATCACCTTGTCTAGATGAGTGCGAGTAGAGAATCTACCCCTACCCCTTTCCCCCCTTCCCTCCATAGCTGCACTAACTACTTACTAACTGGCCGGTGGTGGTTTAACCAGTATTTTCGTGTGAGTTACATTTAAATATTTTACTATCCTTTTGATCTTTGGCTTTGCTTTGCTTGCTTTTATTTTAATCTGTCGCCCTCATAATTTCACTGATCATATTATTAGTTTAGACTTTATGTAGAATTGTCAACCCACCGAACTGCAGAAGAAAAACTTTGAAAAATTCTTAACTGCATTATAGCAAACTATGTCTGACACTCTGACTACTCTGACTCTAAGGTGTGCTCTACTCCTAAGAAAATGGATGCTTACAAGTTGCTCTATACATATAATATTTAATAAAATGAGAGTTTGTCGCATGAAAGGGGTAATCTTCAAAACTACTGATACGATTTCGAAAATAATTTCACTAATAGGAATTGTCGAATCAAAGACGATTTCTTAAACTATAAAAATTGACAACGAGTTGAGCTGGAAGAATAAAAAACTACTCCAGGTGCACTGGTAAGCAACTTACAGTTCACTGTATTAAATCTCCACAAGAGAAACCAAAATGCGTCCACTGCGGTTAACCTAACCCAGCTGACTATTTGCATCTCCTTGGGCACTTCAAATCCCCTATGGATTTGAACCAAGGAGATGCAAATTATGAAAAAAAAAAACATTAAAAACAATGTTGTGTCAACTGCCCCACAACCTGTCCGACCGACGAGAAGATCGTCGAACTCGAGGAATAATTGCTCAATTATTCCTCGAGTTCGACGATGTTTCGGAACCTGCTCAGGTTACGATGGGGTATAGTAGGATTATCTGAAGTTTAATGAGAGGGCGAGGATAATCCTCAAATCCGGTAACTTGCTCTATTTCCGAGAGGGCGACCAACAGTCCCAAGGTGGTGCCGGGTTTAATATCCATAAGTCCCTTGTGAGCAGCTTGTGGGGAAGATCGAGAGTATGTCGACCAGGGTGCCGTACCTTATACTCAAAATATCCGCAAGGTATTCGCTGAAGGTTATACAGGTTTACGCCCTGACCTCGTCACACCCCGACGATGAGGTGGAGACCATGTATGAGGATATTTCCAGAGCCAGGCATAGTTACAAAACTCACTTCACTGTTGTCATGGGAGACTTCAACGTGAAACTGAACAAACGAAGCGATGATGACTTGAGAGTGGGGCAATTTGGAGTTAGACGTCGGAACTACCGGGGTCACTTACTGGGCCAGTTTTATGGAGAAGGAAGGCCTCTTTATGATGAACTCCTTCTTCAGAAAACGTGAGCACAGAAAATTGACAATGGCACAGACCTGATGGTGCAACTAAAAACGAGATTGACTTCATTATGTCAACGAAGAAGCATACGGAACGCATCAAGGAAGCGATAGAGCGAAACAGGGGCTCCAAGATCTTTGCAAGAGGTCTGTCAGTTGGGCAGAATCAGCTTGCGAGACTGAAGACTGATGATAGCAGGATCGTATCCGACAAGCCTGAGCTGTTGAGAGAGATCGAGAGGTTCTATTGACAGTTATACATGTCAACAAACAACCCCGTTACGAATCTGACAAACCACCCCCGAGCCAGATTGACCCAACACTGCACCGAAAACATCTCGGACGTTACCTTGTACGAGATTAGAATGGCTCTGAAACAGCTTAAAAACAACAAGACAACAGATGGCCAATAGGGTCGAAAGATTCTAGAGTGGCTACCGCGTACCGAAAGACGTAGAGTGGGAAGGCCTCCCCCAAAGGTGGACCGTAGCCTTGTGAAGGCCGCGGAAATCCGCTGGATGTGGGAAGCACAAGTCGAAGTGGAGGCCTGGGGGAGGCCTATGTCCAGCAGTGGACGTCTTTTGGCTGAAATGATGATGATGATAACGAGGAAGAAGCAAGTATTCAATGATGTTTCTGTGATCAACGCGGTGAGAACTGGTTGTGATCACCGTTTGGTAAGAGGCACATTGAATCTCAATATCAAGCTGGAAATATCTTGGCTGATGAATATCTACGCTCCGTCCAGCACCGATCCAAGTTCAAAATTCCGAGAGCTTTCAACTCAAACTTCAGAATCATTTCGAGTGTCTAGGGAGCTCTGTAGACGACTTTAACGATGGGTTCGTGGAAATTGTCCAAACGCCCGACCGTGTTTTAAGGACGCTATCACATTTTTTAATCAGTCCAGTTAAGGTATCTGAGTCGCAACACAACAACATTACGCGCACGCACTCATTGAATCCATTGTCCGCTCGATTTTTTTACAGTACTTAGGTAACTAATCTTGACACTTGAACGTATTTTTTATTTTACTAGCATTGCTGAGCAAAGTTAGTAGTGTAACTAAGTTTTGTCTGCATGATCATCATTATTTTTGGAATAAAGTAAAATTCGTAAGTACAAAAAAATTCAAACAATGAAGGAAAAACCCGTGTAAAAAGTGTGTACTCACACTTCTTCGATTTTTTTTTCTTCATTGCTTGAATTTTTTTCTTACGAATTTTCGGACTCGCGCTCTTAGGTCTAATAATAAAATACTTTAATAATATTTTTGCTATTAAACAAATATGCCGATCAGTAATCGTAGACTATTGTTGTAATGGTTGAAAATAAACAGGATAATAATTTCCTAAAGAAACCTAAACAAAAAATGATACCTTTGAGATTGGAGCGCGTTCTCAGAATTTTGAATAAACACAAAAGTTAATTTAATTAAAATATTGTTGATACATCCAAAACCCCCAAAATTGAGACCCATATCGAGTTTTCATCTAAAGATTACATCCACCACCATATTTTTTTATTTATAAATGATTTATATATATTTTTTTTATTTATATGCAAAATCGATAACCAATATGGTTATGGAACTTTTCATAAAAAACTACACCGCTATGTTTGAATAAAATATGGATAAAACATTCGTAATCACAATCCTAAAAATCCTTAAAATTGATAAATATGTCCACATTTCATTAAAAAAAACATCTGTCATCTTGAATGACAAATACGTATGGGGTTGGGGTACCTATGTCAGGAACGAAGTTCCTTCTTCTTCAACGATGAAAAATTTGAAAATTTTTGCAGCCGCACTCTTGGATTTCAGTTTTGAGCTCAGACTCGACTTCAGCATCCTCGTTTACCCCTACCGCAAGCTGCGTTAAAGAACTTCGTTCCAAAAACCAAACAATAAAAAACCGACTTACAAAAAACACTACAAAGTGAAAAATAACTTTAATTTCGGAAGTCGGTGACTTTGGATTTGTATTTTATTAACTTTTTTGTCACCGCCTTACGAAATCAAAGTTATTTTTCACTTTTTAGTGTTTTTTTTGGAAGTCGATTTTTTTTTGAAAACGAGTTTTTGTTTTTCATTTTTTTGTGGTTCACATGCGCTTATATATTCACAGCATATGAACTAGTGTAAACAGTAGACAGACATGAGATTTCAGCAATCCCAGTCCATTTGCTATCATTTATTGAGGAGTTCCGTTGCCTATCTCCGAAGTTCTTCATCAGATCTTCACCAAATTGAAATGGGACCACTCTGAGAAAGTACTCTTCCAAAAACTACCCAAACCGATTCAAGTGTGCCTATAAAATTTGAAGTGTTCTCTCTATTTCTCCAGGATCCCATCATCAGATCCTGACTTGATAATCATGGGACCACCCGGGAAGTATACCCTTTCAAACAAATAAAAGTCCAAATCGGTCCAGCCATCTTCGAGTAATCGGGGAACATATTTTCCAACCACAGTATACAGCCCGACATTCACTTTATTATTACTTTGATCGTATTATTGTTTTATAAGAAAGCGATACACGCGTGCTTCCTAGGGCGTGTCTGAGCGCGGAACACAGAGTACATTATTATAGCGCGGAATGACAGACCGCGTCCAGAAAATTTATGAAGAAAAGACAATGCAGATAAAAAGTCAGTGATAAAAAGGAATTTTTAAACCCAAAGCATATTTCCTGTGTTTGTCGCAACCATCCGCGTTACTTAGTAACGAGTATACACGCGGTACAAAACGAGTTATTTAATTTAAAAATGATATCTATTTATTTATTATGTACTTGGTTTAAATACACACAGTAAAAGAAAATAATGTTTGTTAATAACTATGTAATACTATTATTAATGTTTATTCTAATAAATCTTTCGCATTTGAGCATTAGTAGGTAGGTCATTAGGTGTAATGAAACGTCATTGACGAGCTAATAGCAATGTCAAACAATCATTCATTGACATTCGCTCTACTCGTTTGCCTTTGCATTTTTGTTTGTATTTTACGCTCCCTAATCTCTTTGCGATCACAATTATTACAATTTTATTTTCACGACGATTTTTGCTTTTGTACACTGAATCGAAGTCGCCTACTCGCCGACTTTTTGCTACTTGCCACAGATCATGATCATTGCTTCCATTCTGAACATTCTTGACTTGGTTAACGATGTGGAGGTGCGTAAATTGTGCCTGTGCGTCGACAGGATGCTAAAACATGTTATGTCTTCATTACATTCTGCACTGCAAACTCTTCTCGCAAAATGGAAATCGTTGCTTAAGGTAACCAACCTAAATGTAGTAATTGTTTAAAGATTTAAACGGAAACAGCAAGTTCTAAAGGCATTTAAACATAAATCAGTTGCCACTAGTAATGCAGCAATAGAATGCTACATTTGGAATGCTTGTAAACCAACTTTTATTTTATGGATCAAAGCTCTATAGAGTTCCTGGCATTGCCCTTTGAGAGGGATCTTTATTTTCTTCATAATAAAAAAGTTATTTATTTAATTACAAAATATTTTATTAATTGCATAGAGGATAACATAAGCCACCATTTTTTACTATGTTGGAGTTACAATATGCAGTTGATCTAGCTATATAATGGTTCCTATTCTTTTCTATCTATTTCTACGATTATTGTGGTGGTGAAAACGTATTTGTGTGAAAATTTTGTATGGGGCTATGCAAATTTTATGGTGTTATTGTAGAGATGACTATATTATCTTTAATTTAGAACCATAATTGACTCGCAGTTGTCATTACTCTTCATGTAATTGGTACCAGAAAACCAACGGTATTTATAGAAAAATTTGATAGCATCCTTAAACGGTTTTATTTAGCTTGCCCTGTTTCTTGTTGTTTTTTTGTCAGTTTGGGTAAAATTTAGTACGTACTTGAAATTTTACCCCCTTCCTGTGAGCAGATTGATCCCATATTTGGTACATATCTGTAGTTTTGAAAACAATACAATTGAACAAAAAAAATAAAAAGAATAGAATGAGAAATATTAAGTCACCATCATCATCATCTGCCTAGCCTTTTCCCAACTATGTTGGGGTCGGCTTCCAGACCAACCGGATGTAGCTGAATACCAGTATTTTTCATGGAGTGACTGTCTATCTGACCACCACAACCCAGTTACTGGGTAATACGATACCCCTTGGTAAGACTGGTTGTCAGACTTTCGGGCTTCTGCCGACCCGTATCGACTGTCCAAGATCCACAAATGACAGCCGGGACCACCGGCTTAACGTGCTTTTCGAGGTTTCGGAGGGGTCTTGGTATGTAAAGATGGTCACCCATCCGCGGACCAACTGCGGCAAGCGTAGCTTAACCTGATCGATCGACCCATGCGATAAAGTAACGAAATATAAACTAAAAACATGAAAATAAAATAAGTAAAAAATTTTGTTAAGTTATAGGGGTCTAACTAAAAGCTAAAAAAATATTCACGATTTATACAATATACACGATTTTATTTTACTGAATTATTTTTTAGCTTTTAGTTAGACCCGTTTAACTTAAAAAAAAATATTTTACTTAATTTTCCTAAGATAAGATAAAAATATTAACCACCTAAGGTTGGAGAGTTAATAATATGGCGTATGCTTTTTATTTATTTAGTATGGCACGCCAACGGCTAGTTCACATTAACTCAATGGTTAACTCAATCATAACATCTGTTTTGTACAAGTTATGGTATTTCTGCTGCATCTGCTTTGAGCAACGGTATTTTGTTACTTGTTTGACTGTTTGCTATTTCCTGACATTTTTTAAAAGCTGCTTAGCGGTCAAGTTGGTAATTCAGGAACAATAATATACACGGAGTGTAAATAGTTTGAATTCAACCTCGTGTTATTTTATTTTATTTTTATTTTGGTTACGTTCACTAATTATAGCTAGTGTTGTCAAATAGAAATTATTACCCCCATAAATCAAAGCTATTTTTAGGAAATGAGTTCGAATGACTCTAACAATATTATATTAACCAATGGCACAGCCAATGGTTAATATAAAACCGACCCGTGTTCCTTTAGTTGCCTGTGTGCCAGGGTCACGGTATCTCTTTCGAACAACCCGCACCCCTGCCAGAAAACCGGCCTTTAGTGATGAGAGCGTTGTGTCGCAGGAAGCCATGCTGCAGTGGGTGCGCCGTCGCCTCGACGTCGACAACGACCTGCCGCCGCTGTGACGCCGCCACGCCGCTGTCACGCCACTTCCACGCCACGTGACACGTGAACAGACAGTGCCTAGTGATAGACCATTTGTCGTTGTGCACCGCGCACCGTCGGCGTCACTGCGCTTACAGTAATAACTAAGTTATCGAATTGTTTCGGGTAATTTTTTGGGTGTTGCCAACGACGCTCATTCTCAACACTTACCGCTAAAACTGAATAACTCCAACCTACAACATCATTAAACCAACGCTATTCCTAAAATCATCAACACACCTCCGTTTAGGGTATAGAGAGCAAGCGCCGTTGCCAACTATATGTAGTACCTACATTGTTCAGTTTATCGTTTTAATACTATCACCTCTTATTTTGCTGTCATCATCTTTGGCATTATTGCCAAAAATGTCCATCTTAAATAGAACATGTACCGTAGTGTAAATAATAAGTACCAATATGAATGATAGTTGTTTCAACAAGCGATCCTGAAACGGTCTACTTCAGTCAGGAATGTATCTGGCTATAGATCCTTTGGTGAGCCTCTGGTTGAAATCCTTTTCCTGTAATGTTTACACTTGAAGTGTTCAAAATATTACTGTGTTTAATTGATTAATTGAGGAGCTTAGTTATGCGTATGCGTATTTCTGAAAGACTTAAGGTAAGACATAACAGGGTTGACGTCACCAACTGCCCGAGTGCCGCGGCCTGCCAGACCGGGGCACTGCCGCACCGCGGGCCGATCCTGCGCTGTAAATACTAAATAAACATTTTAACAAGTTACGAGACATTGTAATTTTAGGTGACGTGATCATTTAAATAAGTTCTATTTATTCCTTATTCAGTTAAACAATATTTTAAGTAAGTAGTTATAGGTTTCTAGTTTCGGTCCAACTAATAGTTATGTACATACAGTACAACACATAGTATAGGTAGTTTTGTACCTACGTTTCTAGATAACATTAGATTTTTTTACGAAGACTTAAAAACTTGTATAGACTATTTAGTGTTATATTATTTTTAGGAGAAGAATGTGTGTTCTACCTACCTGTGGTTGCTTACCAACCTGTTAGTACATATATGATAGTCATAATTACACTCGAACTATAACAGTAAGGAGAATAGGTACTAATATTACTTAACTCTACTTGAATGAAGTAATTATTTATGAAAAGAGTAATCCTATTTTTGTTTTCATTGTCAATTGTTCAGACGCACACACACGCACTACTGACTTGCGCTTGTGACCTGTACGCCGGACGTCACGCCCGACGTGATGACCTAAGATAGGATACTGTATGTCGTGTAGATGCGCCACTGCTGCCGCCGTAGGCAGCTGTGACTGTTTAAAGCTAATGCTAATACCTATATTAATCAAGTATTTCAATCCAACTCTGAAACCCAGTGATACTCTGCATCGATACAGGACCAATGGTAACACTTTTTAAACCAGTCTAGCATCCAGTGGGTATCCAAAGCTGGATTGCAATAGAGCATTTACGTTAATTGGCAGATCCAGCGCTATTGGATAATATCCCAAGCAGCACGCAAGCGTTTCCAACATCAATATAACAGCCTATTTAGAGCTTAGAATTCTTTTAGAGACTTACAAGAGTGTCAAAAAATTATTCAATCTGTATTAAGGGATCCGCGAAAGCTTAAGGTATTTAAACACAATATGAAAACTCCACTATACAGCTTAAGTATTTTGTGACACTTTAATCTGGTTTTATCGTTAAAGCTGTATACAAGCTGTATTTTGCATGTGAACACTTACTTATTACAGCTCTTAGTGTTATTATAGTATCACTTAAGACTTGTTTCTGTACAATGGTGTAAGCAAACTCCGTTCTAAAACTTATTTTTATGGCGTAATTGTACACTCTTGTAAATACAGTGGTTTTATGACTTCTGTTTTTGAGGGTGTTTTAAAACTAAAAAAATAAATGACAGCTACAGTACAGCTTTATTTTGTATTAATGACAGTCACTCGGAAAGACTTTACGGTCAACCACCAATTCCGTTGACGTCCAACGAAGAGGGTTCCGTAGCAAAAACATTAAACAGGGTTATCAATGATCATAACAGTTATGTTAAATGTGTAAATTTAATTCAACCTTCGGAACATGATTTGACGTTTCTTCATAAAGCAGCGCAAGTAGTTCAAATGATGATTGATTTGAACCATGAGATCTAGTTCTCTTACGGCTTCGTCATATGACGATATTGATAGCCGTTTTACACAGCATTTTGAGGTGGACCAATTATGTAAAGGCCGAGATGTTTCATCCTTTACTAATTTGTTGACATCTAATCGCTTTCTTGGCCATCTTAACTTGCCTTTTGATTCCCACAAACTTGGTACAATGCAAAGCTTGTTTTGCCCTTTCTCAATGGTTGCTTAAATTTTAGTTTATAAAATGTTTAAAGATGTATTTTAGTATATAATATTTTCCTGAAAATAAAGTAAAACTGATATAATACATACAACAAACTAATAATGCTTTACATTATGTTTACTTAGGTATAAAATATAAGGTCAAATTGAGAATCTCTTCCTTTTTTTGTGGGTTAAAAATTAAACAGCTACTTGTTTTAGTTTTACTATATGTAGGTATGTATCATATTGAGTCAGCGTTTTTTATTTCTTTTAGGTAACCCTTATGAGCATTATAAGTTATGTATTATAAAGCTGATTAGCAGCCAAAAGCTGTACAATATAATCCTTAACTTACTTAGTACAGCTACTCAGACTATAATACACTCCGATTATCGTTTAGGCTGTTTAGCAAATAGTCGCCATTTTCGTAATTTCGAATGTAGGTATAAAACAAAATTAGAAACATAATTTAAGGAATATATAACGATTTTCAGCTTGATATGAGGGCACAATGATCACACTACCCTCACTTCTGTCATTATAAAATTGTTTTTATTCTAACCTTAAAACCAACATTGACTTACCATATAAATGGTATTTTTCTTTTATATCAGATCGATTATTTTGCTGACGCTTGAATATTTTGACGGAAAACTTAGACAGGTTCACAATAAAGGACATCAACCACTTTGTATGGCGTTTGGGCTTGAACATGAACATAAAAATATTGCACTATTATTGATTTTATTGAGTGGCTTACAGTACAAAGAAAACGTATTGATAAGGAGTTTTGTATCAAATTGGTTAAATAATACAAAAAAAAAACTTTAAAATAAATTGTTTATTTGCAAAACTATTCACTTTCGTAGGACATGGTCTAAAAACTGGGCAGGTGGAGTGACATTTTCATACCTTGCCCAGCTTAAATACCATATCACAGACATGATATGAGTGCAGCAACCTACAGTCCTTCGGCCGACTATGCAGTTGCAGCAATACTGTTTAATTGCTTGGATGCTGGGAGTGTGATGTTCGTATATTATATAAACGAAATATATTGTACGGCTTATGTGTCTGCTTTGTATTTTTGTATTTTTCCTCGCAATAATGTGCAATTCTCAACCGAAGGAAATCTTTGTAAAAGGTCACTGGCACTATCAATGCACACTTCAATAGTATAGGAACCATAATTTCTTATGTGCTCCCCTTAATGAGACTTCGCCAAGATTAACGATGTGTCTTCTCCTGTGAGTGCTTTCTGTACCACAATTTATACAATGTATAGATTCACTAGGCAAAATCGGACAGTCCATGTTCACGCGCAAGTCTTCATGTAAAGCGGGTTCATTATGCGGAGAATTGCCAGGGTTAACGATCGAAGCGGGTACTGAGTCCAAGAGTGAGCCGGGGTCGTCGTAAAGAAAATCATCAGCATCCATTTTGAAAAGCACAAATCGTTAAAAATAGCTAGTCGAAATAATATTCACAATACGATACGAAAAAGAGCACAACGCAAAGCGAATTAGCGAATGACATTGACAATTTGACAATCAATTGCCAATCAGGTCTGGCTTAGGGATGGCGATCTGAGATCGATTAATCGAAGAATCGATTTTTCAGGCCGAAAAAATTTTTTTTTTAAATTGATATGTAGCACTGAGTCGATACAGTGAATCGATATTTCACCCTAGAAAATCAACATTCGATTTTTTACTCAAACTCATGTAAAGAAAAAACCGTTTTCAAAATCACATAATTATTCTAAAACGAGATGGCTGTGTGCTTAGTTCCCTTTGCCTCTGATAAATATATTTTGGTATGGTTGTTTAAACAATTGTAATTATCGAATTCCCTGAACTAAAGATTTCCCTGTTTTTAGTGATAAGAAATCAGTTCATGGTGCCTTTCTTACTTTCCATAAAATAGATTTATATTTACATTATAAATGCACACTCGAGTAAAAATCTTTTTGTGAATCCATTCATCAGATTAAGATTCGAATCAATTTGAAAATCGATATTTTTTTAACCAAATCGCCATCCCTAGTCTGGCTGGGTTAACCGCAACTGTCACCATACAAAGATATCAATTAAAACTCTTTTTTATTCGTTTTTATTATTATTTATTTTGACAGTCCCAAATAGGGACCAACGTTCAGTAAATATTATTACTAGATTATTTATGAATTCCTTTTTTCCCAATACGGTTGTTCAATAAGTTAGCCCATTTTAGTTGATGTCCTTTGAAACCGCAATTTCAATTCACCAATTAACACCTTCAGATATCTAAGTCCAAGATTACGTTTACTTACTAATAAATATTATAAATAACAATGTCGCCATTCATTGAAAAGGATAACATTCATTTTGTGATTCTCTTCAAAAACCTATTTAAAACTCTTTTCTCTATAAAGTATTTATAAGATAATATCTGTAGTATAATGGTTTCTTTGTACACCGAATTACAGCTCTAATACATCTATTATACAGCGCCTCTATTGCTTCTACAGCTATTATACAGCTATACTAGAGCAAAACACTGTATAAAATGTGCACATTTTTTACTTATAAGGCCTGTATAAGCGCTTATACAGCCTCTATACCGCCTGAATATACAGCTTCTAGTATAAAATCGAACTTAAATACAGCTTGTATACAGCTTGCAATGCTACTTGGGATTTCCATCCTTTAAGGTTAAGTACAGGAACCTAAAGGCTTTAAGGGTAAGCCTTTAGGTTCCTGTATTCATTATTTGTATCCTTTCCTTAACTGATACGAGAGAGCATATTTTTTGTGGTGTCGGTCGGAACCCTAACTAATTAATAGAGCTAATAATTGTTCAAGGGAATGAATGAACTCGAGTTTATTTATTTTCAAGCTACAGTTCAGTTTTTTGAAAGAGCTCCTAGATAATATTCGAAAATAGACTTTTTTTGAAACACCTCCTATACAGTAATCGAAGTCGATCTATTTTTTAAAGAGCTCTTTGGCAATATTCGAACATGATCTTTTCTGAAAAAGTACTAAACAGCGTTCTAAGTCTATTTTGTTAAAGAGCGTCTAGACAATATTCGAACCGGATCTTAGTTGAAAAAGCTCTTAGACAATATTCGAATCCGATCTCTTTGTGGTGAAGCTCCAAGATAGTTTTCGAATGCGAAGTATTTTTTAAAGAGCTCCTTGGTAATTTTCGAAGCTGAGCCTTTTTGAAAGAGCTTCTAGACAATTACTTATGAATCCGATCGTTTTCGTAATAAAAATGCTGTATTTTTGCACTTAGATAATAGTTCTGTCTGAGGTGCTAACACGAGTCAAGCATATAAAAGAAATATTACCTTTTGCAACATAAAGGGCATTGGCAAATTTTAAGAACTTTCCGTAAATAATCACACCATCTACCGGATGTCTTCCGTCTGATTTCCCAAAAATGAATTTACCTAGTTCACACATTCAGTATGATGAGAGTTGTCTTCGTGTGAGTAGACAAGCATGACGGTCGAGGTCCAGCAGATTCATTGAAGAGTAGTTAGTTATGTTAAAACAATAAATGATGACATTAAGGTAGCTCGCGACGTGACTGCAACTAGCGCATCCTATTATTGCAAGCTGAGTTTACTCAAGTTCAGGCTGCACTCTGCAGTGCCCAGTTGCCCACAGAACACCGACTTGCTTTTATTGCAATATGTGGAAACAAAAAACAACCGACTTCCAAAGAAACACTACAAAGCGTGTGTTCTTTGGAAGTCGGTTGTATTTTGGTTGTTTCCGAAATCGGTGTCTTTGTATTTCCGTTTTTTTTCTAAAGAATTCTGAAATTATACTTATTTTTCACAATGTGGTGTTTTTTTTGGAAGTCGGTTGTTATATTTTTATTTTAAATAAAGTTTTTATTTTTCACTATTTAGTTATGGTACCTAACCCACACAAATTCGTATAGGTACCTTCACTTGTTGAGTAAATAACAGTGACAGCAAATTATTATAACATCTGATAATGTTAGATACATGTATAAACTAACAAACATTTAAAACATTAAACCGAATTGAGAATCTTCTCCATTTTTTGAAGCCGGTTAAAAACTGAAGTGAGTGAAGTGTGTCCCATCGCCCTCGGTCCCACGTAGAGACAGTAGTCTATGGTCCCACGCCACTTGTA
The DNA here is from genome assembly GCA_949091785.1 of Polymixis lichenea. Lineage (NCBI taxonomy): Eukaryota > Metazoa > Arthropoda > Insecta > Lepidoptera > Noctuidae > Polymixis > Polymixis lichenea. The sequence continues at coordinate 24,116,442 of OX420944.1, forward strand.
AATCTGAACTTTGTTCCTGTACCTATACATAAATACGTTATTGGCAAGAATTCTAGCTCCGCTCTTCTGCGCCGTCCAAAGCACGGCATGGCACAGTCGCACTACCAATATGGACTTAGCCTTACCTACTTACGTTGTGGTGTTACTATTTTATTTGCGTAGTACGTATCGCCTGTATATCGCGATTTGTTCATTTTGTAACGCAATGGCAGACGATGAGGGCGACGTGCGCTGCCTGGTGCAGTCGCCAGTCGTGCACTGGGTGACAAGTCACGCGGCTCCACTGTGTGTCAATGATGTACATACATTATACCTGCATGTACCCAAGTGTGTGTTCCGAGTTATTATGAAATTGTAAATATTAATAATGTTTAGCTGTAACGTAAAGCATTGTACCAACCTGTGTAGTCACGAGTAAAAATATGTATATCTTAGACAGATGTCATACTACCACGCGCCACGCTCCCGTGCGTGGGATACGCGGCCGCGCGTCATCTCTACATACGTCAATTCAATTAAAACGCGTTTTCACGCTGGGCATTTTGGCTCCGTTTCGCGCGCCCCGTTGCGTTGGCGCCGTGGCGCGTTGTAGTGTGTATCCAATCCACCTTATGTATGACTTATGACTCAAAATACTATTTGAATTTTGTTAAATGTACCTATATAGGCAAGTACGCAACTGTACGTTGGACATAATATGCCTTATTGTTATTAATATACTAGTGACCTGCCCCTGCTTCACAATGGTGCAATCTACTGATGTGGTGACATGTCAAAACGAAAGAGCTTTGTGAGTCATATCTAAGTTAATATAATGTGTTATAGACATAAAGCTTCTAGAAGAAAATCTTTGAATGGTGGTGCACCATATCAAAGTCCACTGTGTAGTTTGGATAGTATAGAAGGACAGAGTGCACACGCTCACATACGAAAAGCTACTATATTTTATACTATTTATATCTACAGGGTAGCCTATGAAAAAACGCCCAAAAAACAATATAGAACCCTCTAACCAAGGCCTTTCAGACAATGCAATCGTATGGTACTATTGATGTAGCCAGAAGGTGGTCATGAGAACTCTTCATCTAAGCACAGAGGCCCGTCGTTATTGGTCTCGATGGATTTGTCATAACAAGTGCTGTGGCCTAATATTCCAGGCTCTGATGATAGAGCAGGAAGGTGGCCATAAGAACTGTCTAACTAAACAAGACATTTCTTCCCGTTCTTGGTTTGACCCTGGATTCCATCTAGGACTACAATACTTGTCAAACAAAGCCGACGACATCAAACCCGACGTACATTTCGTGTTCACTTAAGGAATTCCTTTGGCCACGTTCCGGCTGCATCATCAACCGGCATCAGTTCCATGGTATCATATTAGATGTCCAGAAAACTACCTGTTATTTGTTTGGAAAGATATGTGGAAGTTTTTAAAACTTCTTTGGGATCATTGGTAACCCATAACTTTTTTAGAGACTGCTTAACTGGAACAAATGTCAAGCAAAAATTTCCCTTTGAAATAAGTTTTGGTACCTTTGTTTGGTATGTAATACCGACGCGCTCAGAGGGACCTCTGGTGCCTCGGTGTTTGAAAACTCGATGAAATGAAGATAAATGAAACCTGTTTGTTGCTGATACTTACTTATTAACATTGTGTTAACTAGTTCACAAAATATTTGGGTAGAAGTTTTATGATGTTCCGTGGTACATAAATAATTATGTAACTTATGTAAGTAATTTAAGTTGTAACATAGTTCGTCGACTGAATCGAAAGTGTTGATATTAGTATAAGTACACTGTTATAATAGGTATACTTTATTTTTATCAATCAATTACAATGTACACTCAGAAGCAACTCTGTTAACACCTGAACTAATACGAGTAAAACATTGAATAAAACATTTAAAAGAAAATTAAGAAGCTTCATATTAGTGTGTTTTATTTCCAACTTCACATGTTGTATTTTATCCGAGCAAAAACATAAATGTGAAAATAGGAGCCAGGTTCAGTATTAATAATAGTGTCCGTTTCAATGGCGCCGCCACGGCGATATTTAAGAAAAAAGTTACAAGATTTATTAAAAAAAAAGAAGTTTATTCTCAAAATCATTTCGTCCAAGTTATGGTTAAAAAGTTACAAGAACCGCGCGGCCATGGAGATCTTTAAAAGTAAGCGTTGCAGAGACCTGAAATTTAGGTAAATATAGATTGAATTTGTAGAAAAAAAAATTATGTAGAAAAAATTCCTAGGTTTACATTTTAGGAGCTGCAAGACTATAACCCCATGGCCGCGCCATTGAAACGGTGAAAAACACGATATCGCCGATATCTCGCTGAAAAAGCAGAGATCGCAGAGGTGTGGAGTTTTTTGTAAAACCTTGATTTGAATTTGTCAAAATTAGTAAAAATACCCAAAAAATCCTAGCTTTATATTTCAGGAACTGTAGAACGGTATTGCAATGAAATAAGTCGTCATTATCTATCGAAGAAGGTAAGTATTAGCGACATTTTTTTTTGTAAACAACTATTTTTATCGATAAAATGTAAAATTTAAAAAATCGTTCTATAAAGCCTAAAAATACAGACTTCTGCGATTGTTTTTCAGCGAGATATCGGCGATATCGCTTTTTCCACCATTTCAATGGCGCGGCCATGTGGTTATAGTCTTACAGCTCCTAAAATATAGACGTAGGATTTTTTTTCTATATTTTTACGAACTTTTTAAAAATTCTATTTATTATTTACCTAAATTTCAGGTCTCTGCAACGCTTAGTTTTAAAGGTTTCCGTGAGCGCGCGGTTCTTCGCGTTTTAATGGCGCGGCCACGTTCAAACCCTTATAACTTTTTAACCATATCTTTGACAAATTTATGGTTTTGGGAATCAACTTTGTAATTTTTTTTAAAAATCTTGAAAGATTTTTTTTTATATCGCCGTGGCCGCGCCATTGAAACGGGCACTAATAACATGCGTGGTTGCCAACTGCGCCCACAAAAGAATTGAAATCTAAATGGGTCCTAATTAGACTACCACATCTACATCTATCTATTTACACTATGTTCTTCATGTTATCCATAAATTTTAGCAAACGCTTCTAATCAAATCTATCAAAAGAAGTAGTACTTAAAAGGCTTCGTTACAAAGATATTTGTAATTTAATTTATTTGAGTTAAGCAGTAAGAAATGGTCTTAATTTGGTTTAAGTTGCCGCTTAGTGCAATTAAAATGATGACAAATCTATCAAATGCTATTTGCATTTTTTTCCACATACGAGAGGAACCTCCCAAGAGTTAGCAAAGAAGGACGATCATTTTTGATAACGAATTTATCACAAAGACTTAACTGGTATCTAAGGATACCTAAGATGATTATAACTGTCAATTTTGTTTTTTATTTTAATTTGCTTTTGTTTTTCCGATTCATTTAATCAATTATTTTGATTAAAATACAACAGTATGCCGTACGACTATTTGGCTCAACACCAAGCTGATATTCACTTCGTCTACGATTTCTGTGACGCACAGCCGCTGTAGCATTTACAGGGGCTGTGTCAGCGCGGTCAGCGCATTCCTAATGTCATCCTCCTGTGTATGTTAATAAAAGAACCTTTTATTAACATACACAGGAGATTTTGTGAGATCGGAATAAGACCACGCCGCCCTGAACGAGCAATCAATTTGAGCGTCGCTCAATAAAACAGAATAATGAACCTTATTATTCATGATCCTACACTCTCGACGGGCCGCGTTAGGAGAATCGTGGGTGTATGCCTAGTGTGGCAACTGCGGAAAAGCTATAGTTTGCATGCCTGCCACTACCTACAGAAAATCCCAAGGCATAATACTTGTCAAGAATTGTTTTTTGCCAGAGAATGAACCAAAAACTGATGAATAATCCAATACTGCTTCAAAAAATGATTTGGATGTATGAAGCCCAATTTACAAGAGCGGGAGTATTCAATTCCAAAAATCAAGTGTAGTGGCATGAAAGCAACCCGAATTTACATTGGCAGCCGTCACATCAAACTGAATTCTCTGTAAACATGTGGGCTTGTGTTTTAAAAAATCAGCTGATCGGCCCTATTGAGATTCTCCCCCTACCGCCTAAATGCTGACAATGAATTACATAGAGTTCCTAAGAAACGTCACTACCTTGGAATTTTTCGAACAAGTGAATATTCAAACTCTATGTTGAAGTTTGTAAACTAAACGTCAGTCTTGTTTGTGAACGAAACGTTACTTGTCAAATTGATGTGAATAAACGGGGGAGAGGTGGTGGATCTCCATTTAAATACACATCTAGAAACGACCCCAAAGAAACGTCATGTTTTTTATTTGACTATTCATAAAGATAACTAAATAAATATAATAAAAGCATCCAGAGATTCGACGACGGACGCTGGGCGTACGTGAGCTTGTTGGACATCTGGCGACCGTGAAAATAAATTACGTTTGTCTTTGTGATATTTAACCGGCCGGTCACACTAGCGTTGGGCAACTCGGTTAAAATTACAACTCGGTTTGAAACCGATTCAAACCGATTTGCATCCAAATACAATGACAGCATGCAAAACGTACCAAAATCGATTTAACTAATGTACCTCATTTAGATCGTATGGCTCGGTTTATTCATAATAAAATAAATTTTACTGATTTTTCACTGAATTCGTTATCATCATCATTCACAATATAAAAGGATAAGGGGCCATTCAAGTATTATGTAAGCACTATAAGGGGATGGGGGCGTCGTTGCTTTGCTTATTTTTGATGACATGGGGGATGGGGGAGTCTGGATGGTAATTACGTCAGCAGTATTTTTTACTTTTTTGGATTTTTTATAAAATTTCGTCGATTTTGGTTTGAACACATATGGCAACCCTACTTGTCTATGAATGGCTCGAAGAAAACGATGTCGATATTCCGCAATTCAATTGTGTTTAGATATTCGTTGAGATTAGTCGCGTCGTCGCGTGCTCTACTTAAGTGCAAAGTGCAGACGCAGCAAACGAACTGCGCCGGGCGGGCCACTCTCGCCGCGATGACACACACAATTATGTAAGAATTGACCTACATTCTAATTATAATTAGCCTGTATGGACCTACGGTATTCAGCTGAGGGGCTGCACCAGCCTAAGTAATCGTCAAATCATACAAAATTTTCAAAACAAAGTACGAAGGGATATAGTAAACGCGCCCTGGTACATAAGAAATAGCGACCTCCACCGGGACCGCAAGATGGATGTCGTAAACATAATTATACAGAAATATGCAGAAGCTCATGAACACAGACTTCATCATCAAGTGAATCTCGAGGCGATCCAACTCCTTGACAACACTGAATTAGTGCGAAGACTAAAAAGGGTAAAACCCTTTTATTTTAGTGCAGTGTTAGGTTAGTGCAGTGTAAGTGAACTTAAACTGTAGTGCAAGTGCTGTCGTGAACCAAGTGTCTTCCCCTTAACTTATAGTGAATAAGAAAGACGTTATTGGACGATTTCTTAGTTTAATAGTTACTTAGCAGTTTAAGTTATATTTAAATTACTTATTAGCCAATAGGCTAGATTGTAATGTGAATAAAGTATCATCTATTGCGATATTTTATTAAAAAAAAAAAAAACCAAAATCACAAAGTGAGCAGACACACAGCATTGAGCAGCAAACATCCAATGTCATCGAAGACTTAGAGTCATGTATTCATATGTCGTGGACTGAAGACTGTTAATTTGAATTAATAATTCAAAATTGTATAAGAAGTTTGTTTTGTTCTTTAATAATTATATAAAGATTTGTTAACTGAATACCATCGCAATAAAATTTGCTTAAATAAATGTTAGATGCGTTAAAGTCCTCTATTCCAAGCCTATTCCTTATTTCTAGACTTATAACTGCTGCTCATGAATCAATAAATAAACCAGAACACATTGAAAAATGAATGTACCAATGTTTACGTGAGCATAGGAGAGGGGGTTCGAGGGGGCTGAGGGGGTTAATAATTGCAAAAAATCTGCTTACGTAATACTTGAAAGGCCCCTTAGTCACAAAAAAACTTGTTTTATTTTTGTTTAAAATGAAACGCACGTTTAATGATTAATTTAAGATTGACATATAATCAAAATATCAAATGCTATTATGTAGCAGCTACTTATGCTCGGTTCCTACATTTTACGACCATCCGGTCATCTCCATACATTTAGCTACAGTATGATCTGAAATTTACGAACGATTGTTCGTAGAATATAGGAGCCGGATGTTTATAGGATAGTTTTTAACTATCCAATTTTTGTTTTTCTGATGCTGTTCAGAAACAGAATCTGGTCCAGTTTTTTTTTGGTTTGAGTCTATTTCATCTATGATTGCAGACTAATCCTGCTTTAGAGAATAATCTCTCTAATGGGACTGAGGTGACGGGAATGCACAAATATTTGTGTGCTAGTTTGTATAGTTCTGGAAACAGAGTTTTCTTTTCTTCCTACCACAATAACGGGTCTTCTTGTCTCTTGATGTAGGAAAAATTCACATATTGCTTCGATGTAACTGCGGAGCTTAGGGGAGTCTGTCTGCTTACAATTTATTTATTTTGGAATCTAACGCATTCTATATTTCATCAGTTTCTTTGTCTGGCGAAGATTCTCTTTCATCATGTATTTCCGTATGATGTTTACCTGAGAAGAGACGTTCCTACAATTCTTCTGTTACCCACTTCTGGGTATTTTCGGCATTTGTATTGACCCCAAATGCTTTTTTCTTAAATCGGGGGTCAAGGAATGTTGCCCTTGCCGCTGTCTGATTTTCTTCAAAAACATTGAGCCGTTTGTCCACCACTTTTATTACAGACTTTTGTAGCTTCATCCCTGGTTGTGTAGCCATAGTTTTAGACGCTATTGCCAGCTGCAACCCTTGCATTATTGGTACGACAGACGATATTGTGGGATACGACTCAGCAGATAGTATCGCCGTTACTTTCTCTACAGGACCAAGTACTTCGATACAGTTGTCTAATAGTAAGATGAATTCCACCTGGTTGCAATATCTTTCTTTAATTTTAAGGTGTCCTGATTCCAAAAGTTTTGGATATCTCTTAGTATATTGCTCGATTTAATGCTGTGCTTCAAGAGGCCAATGAAAGCGCGACTTTTACTAAATAAAGTCAACAGTTTGGAGTTGACTTCGATTTCAGTACTGTTTATATTTTTCTTGTTGTTTGTATTTGCTGCATTATGAGTTGACGTCAATTCACATGTTGCAATGACCTGTGACTCTAATTCACCATCTTTTATATAGGCAGCTGTAATGCTCAAAAAATATTGGTTATTGGATAACAAACCATCTGATGTGATCGCGAGGTTATCGATGTCTCGGAGTTGTCGTTTTAAGGCTGCAGAGTGAATATTTTATATGTCCTCTAGCAATTTGACCACAATTTTATGGCAGGGCAGTTTATAATCTGGGTTAAGTTTTTTTGTGAAGTTCAGAAACTCCTCATTTTACTACAATATGCAGAGGCTGGTAGTCTACGACTATCATGTCTAGAAGAGCATCATCAATAGTTGTTTGGTTCGCCTTCGAAGGTGCAACAAGCCGCATTTGTCAAGGACGCTTAGAAACAGGCTCACCTGCAGATACTTCTGTTTTGTCGCTGTTATCTGCACCTTGAGTAACGGATGAAGAAGATGTAGCAGTTTGCGTAATTTTATTTGCAGATGTAGACGGTCTTGGATTACCTTTTGAATTCTCTATTAGCGCTAGGGGTGTTCTTTCTTTAAATGGGTCATCATTGCACTCGTATTTCCCAGGTACTTATAAGAAAGAGAAAATATGTATAATTCTCGTTACCACCGCTGTCCGATTGAGAAAAGTAATCCCAAACTATAGATTTCTTCCTATTCCCAGTCATTGTTGACACATAGACAAAATACTTTATGAATTAAGAAATAATATAGTACCAAGGAACACTATGATTTTGTCGGCAACAATAAAATACTTTTACCATAACATCAACAATAAACAACAATTTCTGTAACAATAAATAAACAACAAGCACTCACACAATTTGAATGAAATCAGTTCCATAACTCGGTTAATTCATACGTATTTGCAAGTTGCAACTCATTCAGAGTCGCGGAACGATTAAACAACTTTTTGTTATCTCACTCAACACTCGCGTCGTGCCGCGTTGTGCCCGCGCGCTAGTCGCTAGCTCGACCCGGTGTACGATACGCCGGCGAGCGGATCAAACCGGTTTGACCCAATCTTTGAATCGATTTGACTCGTTCGATCGTTAAACCGATTTGAACCAAGTTGGTAAACCAAGCTGACACATTCACACGCGACACCGACACAAGATGGACGCCCGCCGCTGCGAAATGCCCTTCGACATCCTCGCAAACAAAAGAATTAGTAAAACACAACAAAAAGAGAAGCATTCTGCCAATGCTTTTCACGATCGCGGCCAACACCATCGAAGAAGTTTTCTAAACCGGTAAAGGGAAGATGACCGAATTAAAATGTGAGTTGAACAAATTATATGACATGAACACACGAATTTCACATTTGGATTCAAAGATAAAAGACGAAATATTAGAGTAGGTATGGAAGCACAAATCGAAAAAGAGATCTTGACAGCAGATTATAGCAAGAGATTTATTGTTCTAAAAACGAAATACGAGATAATTGTAGTGTAACGTGGCAACACTACCAAGCAGTAGGCGTGGCCATCAATCGCGTCATCGAGTCTCAGGAGGTGGCAAGTTGATAAAAGGAGCTGCGCGTGGACATTCTGCCCCACGCCCAGTTCCCTACCAGTAGACCAGGCACACCTCGCCGAGGTGGATGCCGAAGTTGAACGTAGAACCTCCCTCCCGCCCGTCGAAGACCCTGATGATCCACTACCTCTTGTCACCCCGGACGAAGTTCACGAGATTATCAAAGGTCTGAAACCCCGCAAGGCCCCCGGCGCTGACGGAATCACCAATAGGGTGCTCCAGATGCTGCCCGCTCACCTGATCATGCTCTTGACCACCATCTTCAATGGTGTCTTGAGCAACAACATCTTCCCGCAAGCATGGAAGCAAGCCACGGTCATCGGCATCCCAAAACTAAGTCCGAGCTCACGAGCTACCGCCCCATCAGTTTACTGAATTCGCTCGGTAAAATCTATGAGAGACTTATTTATGAGAGACTCAGAAATTTTGCCGAGACGAAAGGCCTCATTCCCGACGAGCAGTTCGGTTTTAGAACCCAAGACTCGTGCGTGCAACAGGTCCACCGCATCGTAGAAGACATAAGCGCTGGCTTCCAGCGTGGTTCGATGACTGGTGCAGTATTCTTCGATATAGCGAAAGCTTTCGACAAAGTCTGGCACAACGGCTTATTATATAAGCTGTACAAACTTGGTGTGCCTGACCGTCTCGTACTCATTGTCGCGGACTTTAGAAGATATAATCCGCGAATGTAAATAGAACAATAATCAGACATGGCAACATTACAACAATTACTTTATGCAATGGCAACATCGATGGTACATCGCAAGAAGTACGCGCGAACTTGTCAATTCCAATCCGGTAAGAAACTAAGAATCCGGTTTTGTCTTGTTTGTGTTTAGCTAATGTTTTAGTTAGAAGCGTGTATATCAGAGTGAGTTTGTTCCGGAGTTGGAGCCGGCATCTCTGGATTGAAAGCTGAGTATCTAATGCTTTATTATTGATTGATATTCCTTACTATAGAATACCTATAAACGATTTGTGTCTACGAGAATGACATCAACAAACGATTCAGTACCTTTTTAAGTTTCTGTTTATGTTATTCACTGAACCCAGTGTTAATGAGAATTGACTACAGAAATACTGGATAACGATTACATGTAAACAAATGAGGTTTGCTAACTTTGTATGTTGTAGTTGTATATCAAAACTGAAGCTTTTTGAGATCTCAATTAGTCTTAGTATGTTAGTTAAATGATGGGGTGCGAATGGCTCAATCATGTCCACCGCCATCTAAAGGTATGCTTGACCTTAAAGCCCTTCGATGAGAAATGATGGGGTGAGAATGGCTTAATCATGTCCACCGCCATCTAAAGGTATGCTTGACCTTAAAGCCCTTCGATGAGAAATGATGGGGTGCGAATGGCTTAATCATGTCCACCGCCATCTAAAGGTATGCTTGACCTTAAAGCCCTTCGATGAGAAATGATGGGGTGCGAATGGCTTAATCATGTCCACCGCCATCTAAAGGTATGCTTGACCTTAAAGCCCTTCGATGAGAAATGATGGGGTGCGAATGGCCTAATCATGTCCACCGCCATCTAAAGGTATGCTTGACCTTAAAGCCCTTCGATGAGTAACCCTTGGAAGTGAGCTTCCAGGGGCGGAAACCATACCGGTTTCCAGCTGTTGAGTATTGTAATAACAAGAGCTAACATTTGACCTCTGGTTTCAGTAAATACCAATAACCTAAGATGCCCTACATTGTAGATTGCCACAATTTGGGCTTTGCAGGCTCAGTACATCGAAGTGTCGGTTTCATCGATGATAACTATCTACAGATGGTGAAAGTGGCCCCTGTGTTCAAGTCTGGTTGCTCTGCGTTTCATGTTCCGTCTCCATAAAGAATTAACAAGCGAAGCAGATAAAGTAAACTCAGGTAAAAATTACACATAATATTTTTTTCTTATTCGCGACGTCTGCCTAAGGTTACAACCTCATAAGAGATCAACATAATACTCTAGTATCGCATGATTCCTTTAAATAGTAGGATCTGAACATATACGGGCAGACGTCGCGACACTCATCTTACGGGACTTTTTGTCGAACCGCACCTTTCGCTATCGCATAGAGGGAGCGATTTCCTCCCCCCACCCCATACGCGCCGGCGTCCCCCAGGGCGCCGTGCTATCCCCTCTCATTTTCACGCTATTTACTAGCGATATCCCAAAACGTAGACTGGCAAAGTTGGCACTGTTCGCAGACGACACAGCCATTTACTACGCTGGGATTAATCAGGACGCGATAGCCTCCAGGCTCCAGACCGCAGTCAATGTTCTTGGCGCGTGGTTCAGAAAATGGAGGATTGAAGTAAATCCGGACAAAACTCAAGCGGTTCTCTTATCGAAACCGCGACACAGACCTGACCCCCCCCGGCCCATCTCCATGTTTGGCAAGCCTATCCCTTGGGAGAAGCAAGCTAAATACTTAGGAGTGATCATGGATCAGCACCTCTCCTTCTCTGAGCACATCAAGAAGGCGCGCTCACCCGCCGCCTCTGCTCTAGGAAGGTTGCATTCTGTTCTGAACGCACGCAGCAAGTTGTCACTCAAGTGCAAGTTGCGAATATACACGGCGTGCATAAGGCCAATCATGACCTATGCTAGTGCAGTCTTTGCATACACTAAGCCCCGATACATCCATAGGATGCAGATACTTCAAAACCGTTTCCTTCGCCAAGCTACAGGCTCGCCCTGGTATGTTAGGAACGAGATCCTCCATCTCGACCTTAGAATACCCACAATAGCTCAGTTCCTTAAACGCAACTCAAAGCGTTTCTTCGAATCCGCCGCGCAACACCGCAATCCACTGATTGCGAAGGCCGCTAGTTATGTCCCCAGTAGAGTCAGTAGAATCCGCCGGCCGAGACATGTCCTCTCCGACCCTGATGACCCCATCACTCTCATTCAAGAAAGCAGTAGGGCCTCCAGCACAGCACACAGAAACAGACAACCGTCCTTCCGACCTCGCCGCCGAGGTCCTCGCGCCCAGCGAAGTCCCCGAGTAAACGAAATCCCCCCAACCGTCCCTTGCCCGCAGAAGTGCCAGCCCGCGCCGAAGCTGACCAAGTAGAGTTAAAATCCCCATGATCTAATAATAAAGAAATTATTTGATCCAGCCTGTCCCCACTTGCTGCCCTCCCTAACAGTGACTCCCTGAGCCGAGGCTCGTACCCCGCAGGGGGTGCCCTCAGTGCGCAGTCGCTATAGGTTTAAGTATTAGTTTTGTAAGCCCTGGCTGGAGGCTCTTAGTCTAAAAGCTATTAGTCCCCACAGGAAAGCCCGGTTGAGCAGTTATGGCCTCTCAAGGTCAACTGCGAGATGTCATTTCCAAAAGAAAAAAGAAAAAAATATTCTGCCCTTTTTCTACCTGGACGGTCGGAGCGTACGGTTGTGATTTAGGAACAATTCTTTATATTTCTCATTTTATTATTCCATTGTGCTTTTAATTATTTGATTACTCAAATATCGAAGTGTTTTGTTAGTTTCGTACATTTTTATTTAATTTCACTTCTGATCGATAATATCAGAAGTGGGATAGTGCCTCATTTGCCTACCCGCTTTTAGTATTCCTGATCGACATTATAATTAAGAAAATAAGTGTTTCGTTGATTCTATTTTTATTATAGTAGTTTTCATTCCATCAAGTGTTTAGTTTAGTGAAGTCGAATAATGTCCGAACAAAAATCTCGCTCTCGTAAACGTAAGCGTGATTCGAGCAAGGATGCGCTAGATGCCATCCTTGCCAGATTAAATACACTTGAGGAACGTTTTGCTACGCCGCCGCCGTCCGGGTTTCCTTTACAGGTTCCGTCGACATCGCCGCAACCAGTCCTACCCGCATTAGCAAATAGTGCGGTCACCGATGTGCGCGATGACGACTCGACAGTGAATCACGTACCACCCTCAATATATCGGGAAAGTACCTCCACAGGCGGAGATGCAACTGGCAGAATCGTGGAGGCCATCACTTCATTGGTTAGAGTAAGGTCTAATAATTATTTTATTTCTAACTTTGACCCACATGTTCACAATATAGACGTTTGGTGCGACGAAGTAGATAGGGCTAAAGAAATTAACGGATGGGACGATAACGAGTGTTTGGCCCGAACCGGAAACTGTTTAAAAGGAGACGCGCGTGTGTGGCTGAACGAGTGGTCTAGCACCGATCGTTCATGGACTTCGTTCAAAAGGGAATTCAAAACATTGTGCCCGCGAAACGTCGATATTGCGACAATTCTATATGAAGTGATGACCAAAGATTCCAAAAGTTATGCTACTTAAGCCGAATATGCTAGGCGTTCGTTATTGAGGTTGGGATTGGTTAGGGGATTGGCTGATGAGTTAATCGTTGCTATAGTGTTAAGGGGCATTACTGATCCCCATATTAAGGCCGCAGCTACTAATGCCAAATTACAATCCGGTCATCTAGTACAATTTCTGTCGATGTATGTAAAACCAAAAAATGATTATCGGTCGCCCCCGAAATTTCTCGTGTACCACGTCCTGGCTCTAGTTCTTCCACCATCCGACATAATGAAAATAAGAAAGGGGTTAGCGATTTAAAATGTCATTTTTGCGGAAAGATTGGACACAAACGTATAGACTGTAACAGTGCTAAGAGAGCGCGGTCTAACAACGGATCGGGATCAAAACCGTCTGAGATACAGACACCTTCAAACAAAACATGTTCATTTTGTAATTAATTGGCCACGTAGTCAATGATTGTTTCGCCAAACAGCGCTCCTTTTCAACCAACCATAACTCGCATAGTGTCAATTTTTGTAGAAAATCGGATAATAGTGTTTCGAAATCAACGACAGATGTTACAAGCGCTGTAATCGAAGGGGTACCGGTAGATGTGTTAGTAGATAGTGGTTCTTGTATATCACTCGTATCAAAGTCGTTGTTAAAATATTTTAAGGCTAACCAGAAACCGACCTATCGCGCTTTACGGGGTATAGGAAGTCAGCTAGTCGAATGTACTTCATATGTGACACTAATTATTGAACTACCCCACATATCTATCGAAGCTGATCTTTACGTAGTCCCACATAGTTGCATTAGGACACCGGTTATAATAGGTACCGATATATTGAATCGCGCGGGTGTCACGTATATCCGAAGGAACTGTGTTCAACTGTTAACGCGTTCAGATATATTGGTATCTGTGAACAATATCACTGACAATAGTAAGGTGAACACGCCTCTTAAAGGTGAAGAAAAGGAATGACTTTTGTATGTTATACGCGAATTTTCGAATTACTTTATATCGGGCACGGCTACGTCTACAGTTATGTCGGATAGTATGAAAATAGAAGTTTCCAATACTGAACCAGTGTGCTACAGACCGTATAAATTGTCGTATGATGAAAGACTTCGCGTTCGTAACATTACCTACTAAGGATTTAATGTGCAAGGGAATTTATACGGGAATCTGAATCTCCATACTCGAGCCCCGTGATACTATTTAAACCCCAATTTCTCGCTATTTTACTATGAAACTCTTAAGAAACTGTAACTGTTTCGGAATTTGTACAATATTTTCTATTCAGTGTAATGTAAACATGTAACTGGGCTTACAACAAAATAAGTACGTTTCAAATTAAAAACGAGTGTTGTTATTTTTCTCTCACTTTTATCATTCAAGGCCCCAGAAATGTTAATAAAATACAAATTTTAATAATAAAATCACTTAATAGTAATCACTATTACACTACAATAAAGATTACATAATAGAAATATTACACCAACCCGCCAAAGCATATAAAAAATACGATTAAACTTCAGTGATTCGCCCTTCGAGATTACACTTATTTACTTGTAGTAGCACGGACATGTGCTGCCATCTTACACTATTTTAGAGCAACAATTCAAAAGAAATACATTTCATGCGGCCCAATGTGGGTATCTCATACACGTTTTGTGTGGTTGCCATCGCGCACGTAATTTTCTAATTAAAAATTAGTTTATTGAGTTTTTTAGACTTTCAAGTGGTATTTCTTAGTGTTGATTATGGGAAAACGAAAACGCTACGATGAGGAGGAGTATTTAGCTCGGAAAATTAGAAAATTGGAGAAAAAGATGTCTCGTGTTCGTCGTAAACAACGGAAAAGAAGTTACCGCGAAACTAGTTCGGATTTTGATCAGAATCAAAATTCTGATAATGATCAGATCCCAGAAGCACTGCAGGAGGTTCTGCAAAACGAAGGTTGGTATCATTTTAAATTTCGAATGATGAAAACCACGCCGCTGGCCGGCGCCAGCGCCAGCCGGACTGCGCGACCTTGACCTATTTTTTTTCTCACAGAATATTTTGTTCGTAATATTAACTTATTTGCATTTATTTGGTGCCTAGTGTCTATGAGTTTAGTTTGTAAGGCTAATACCGACCTATAATGTACTTCAGTTCAACTTGCAAGGTTGATCGCTGTATATTTGGTAGCACCAAAATTCTGGAACATATTTCGAGAAATCATTTCGTGAATTTATATTTACAATCCTGTGGGTGAGATACACAATCCTAGAGTACAAACCTTGAGTTTCTATCAAAAATTTACAACTGTACTTATGATTCTAGAATATAGTCCGGGAGATTATGTCATGAATTTGTACTGACTGACACGGTTCTAAGATTGATGTTCAATTCTAGAGTACAAACCGTGAGTTTGTATCAAGAATTTGTAACTATAAGATTCTAGAACATAGTCCGGGAGATTATGTCATGAACTTATATTTTCTGTTATAGACTGACGTTCAATTCTAGAGTACAAACCGTGAGTTTGTATCACGAATTTATTAACAACTGTCAGTCTATTGTTTTCAGGAACCCCATATGAAGTTATATCTGATTCAACTTCGCATCCAAAGCCATCCGATAAACCAATGTCCGCGCCGAAAGGAACCTTAACCCCCGCGCCGGATCATGCTTGTGTCCTGGTACCCGAGGCTACCTCCACACCCACTTCCGCGGATGCATCACCTCTAGAACAGGCGTCAACGGAAATTACTCAAGAGTTAGAGCCTGATATTTTGTGTTTACTAGGAGAGGAGCCCGTACGGGAAGAGAAATTTGGTGAAAACGTTCAAAAAGACATTGCTAGTAGGTGGACTGATATTCTGGTTAATGGTCTAAAGGATGAAACAAAAAAGGAAATATTAAAGATTTACAGTACACCCTGTAATTTAAAATCGGCTCAGGCTCCAACACTTAATCCTGAAATCAGAGCAGCGGTTAATGAAGGTGCCTTGAAGAGAGACAACATATTAACTGACAAACAGAAGGTATTATCTTCTATCATAACCTGTGTAGCCAACACAATGACTGCTATCTTGCAAACTGGCTTTCGCGAAGAAGAGATAAAATGTCAGACATTAAAATGCCTTAGTGATGCCGGCAGACTTTTATGTCACACACATTACGGTGAGACACAAACAAGAAGAAACTTTTTGCTGTCCTGCCTTAACAAAGAAATTAAAGATAATGTAAAGGACCTTAAACGTGATCACTTACTATTTGGTAATGATCTCCAAGATAATTTAAGATCTATGAAGGCCATTATAAGAACAGGCACCGAGTTAAAACCTACAGCTGCCAAGCCGAAGTTGCCACCCAAAAACGTTCAACCAAAGGAAGCAACGTCGAGGGCTTTAAACTGGAGGGGCCCGCCACCGCCGCAGTCGCAGCCTCGCCGCATGCCTCCGAGACAGACCGCGACGGCTGGTGGGCGCAAGCAACCAATGCGCCGTGCGATGGATCGCCGTGTTCCGCGGCAGCACAACTCGACTTCACGTCGCTAGCCGAAGTGGACAATACCAATACACAGGCGGGTAAATTAAATTCCTTTCATCATAACTGGTCGCAAATCACAAGTGACCCTGTTGTGTTAACTTGGGTTAATAGTTTTAAAATCCCGATTTCAAAGCATATATCCCAGCCTATATCTTATCCACATAATTATCCTAAGTCTGAGGCGGATGAACTGCTCATGACTATAGAAATTAATAAACTTCTTAGTATTGGTGCCATCAACATGTGTGAACCATGTGAGGGTCAATTTTTATCAAATATTTTCCTTGTTAAGAAAAGGAATGGAACTAACAGATTTATTTTGAATTTAAAATGTTTAAATAGATTCATCATTGCGCCACATTTTAAACTTGAAGATTACAGAACTGCTATGAGACTCATTTCAAAACGTAGTTATATGTGTTCCATTGACCTAAAGGATGCATATTTTTCTATTAAGGTTCACAGTGACTCTAGAAAGTTTCTGCGATTTTGTTGGCTGGGGAAGCTGTATGAATTTCAAGTTTTACCATTTGGTATTAATATAGCACCTTATGTGTTTACAAAAATCATGCGTCCAGTAATGCAATTTCTGCGTAATCAAGGCTTATTGTCCGTTATTTATTTAGACGATCTCTTGTTATTCGGAAATACTTATCTGGATTGTAAACGTAATTTTGAAATTACACAAAAACTTCTTCAATCTTTTCACAATAAACCTAAAAAAGAGTGTTAGTATACCTAGCCGAACTGCAACATTTTTAGGTTTTGTTTTCAATTCCGAGAATCTTACGATTGGTATTCCAGTCGAAAAGAAACGTAGAATCAAGGATGAATTGTTACATTTCTCTAACTTAAAAAGATGTAAGTTACGTAATTTTGCTCATTTAATAGGATTGTTGATATCAATTTGTCCAGCAATGCAGTATGGCTGGCTATACACAAAGACATTCGAGAGAACTAAGTATCTTAGTTTAAAACAAAAACATGATTATAATCAACATATTAATGTACCTGATTCTTTACGCGAAGACTTTGACTGGTGGCTCAGTAATATTGACAACTGCGCCAGCCCTATTCGATCCAGCGATTATAAGCTGGAAATATACTCAGATGCGTCTCGAACTGGTTGGGGTGTCAGTTGCTCAGGCCAGACGGCCAGTGGACAATGGTCTAGCAAAGAATTAACTCAGCACATTAATTATTTAGAACTGACGGCAGCATTCTTTGGGTTGAAGATATTCGCCAACGATTATCGTAACTGTGAAATACTTTTACGAATTGATAATTCCACTGCAATTTCTTACATCAATAGAATGGGCGGCATACAATTTCCCCATCTTAGTTCTGTAAGTCGTGACATTTGGCAGTGGTGCGAAGAACGACGTTTGTTCGTCTTCGCTTCCTATATTAGTTCGAAGGATAACTTTATCGCAGACGCGGAATCTCGCCGCATGCATGCTGATGTTGAGTGGAAGCTCTCTGACGATGCTTTTCAAGTAATATGTAAAAGATTCAATCGGCCTGAAATTGATTTGTTTGCAAGTCGATTAAATAGGAAATGTCCCAAATTTGTTTCTTGGCATAAAGATCCAGAAGCATTTAGAGTTGATGCGTTTACCCTCAAATGGTCCACTTATTATTTCTACGCATTTCCTCCATTTTGTTTAATCTTAAAGGTTTTACAGAAAATTATTCTTGACAAGACTGAAGGTGTTGTTGTGGTTCCTTTTTGGCCAACACAGCCTTGGTATCCACTGTTTAGGAAATTGCTAACCACTAGTCCAATTGAATTTACACCTAATAAAACATTGTTGTCTTCCCCTTACAGTGTGGAACACAAGTTTCAAGAGAGCCTTACCCTGGTTGCCGGAGTATTGTCAGGCAGGCATTTCTGATGCAGGGCACTCCTTCCAATGCTGCAGATGTAATGTTGGCGTCTCTAGCTAGTAGTACTTTAAAACAGTATAACACGTGTTTCAAACGATGGTTTACCTTCTGTCAGGATAAAAACTTAAATTTATTTCAAGCATCAGTTGCCAATGTGTTAGATTTCTTAGTTACCCTTTTTAACCAAGGTCAAAAGTATGGCTCAATCAATTGTACTAAAGCAGCACTATCGCTTCTTTTAAACTCCGTAACTATGAATGATCCACAGGTTACAAGGTTTATGAAGGGAGTTTTCAAGTTGCGAACTCCACTCCCAAGATATAATTTTACTTGGGACCCGTCTATTGTTCTAGATTACTTAAGTAAATGGCACCCTAACGATAGTCTTTCTTTCGATAAACTTTCAAGAAAACTGACTACACTTTTAGCTTTAGTAACTGCACACCGGGTACAAACATTGTCGTTGATTAAGTTGCCTAACATTAAAAAATGTGATAACGAAAAGTTTGTAATTAATATCACGGATTTAATCAAAACGTCGACCGTGAATCGTACGCCTCCATTATTGATTCTTCCTTATTTCAACGAAAGACCTTCCATTTGTCCGGCTAGAACTTTAGAACAATATTTAACTGTATCGGCAGGCAAAAGAAAACCTAACTGTAACTCTTTATTCATTAGTTTTAAGAAGCCTTTCAATAATGTAAGCTCACAATCCTTAAGCCGTTGGATCAAGGCCACCCTGAGTGAAAGCGGTATAAACACATCTGTCTTTAGCGCTCACAGTACTAGACATGCAGCTACGTCTGCAGCCAATAGGCTGGGGGTTAGCATAGATAATATTAAAAGAACTGCAGGTTGGACCGGCAGATCACAAACTTTTGCAAAGTTTTATAATAAAGAAGTAACTGCAGATACCTCAGATGCTTTTGCTCGGTCCATTTGTAGGATGGCTTCGATCAACGAATGATAATGATAATTTTCTCTTTGTTAAATGAATAAACATATTTGATTTTCAAACCTTATGTTTTCTGGTTACATTTGTAAGGTATATTATATATATATATATATTATGAGTAGTCCTTTTCCCTAAATAATATAGTTTCCCCTTCACTAATTCGTGAAACTCTAAACATCTACAAGTAAATAAGTGTAATCTCGAAGGGCGAATCACTGAAGTTTAATAGAAAGTCAAACGAACTTACCTGTAAGTGACGTTCGATGACTATTAAACGATGTGATTCGCCCGAGAGATTACACTCCCCCCCTGACCCTGATCAAGATACTTCTAGATCCGTCCCTGACTTGCACGAATTAGTGGCTAACGATGGCCAAAAGGGAGAACGTGTATGAGATACCCACATTGGGCCGCATGAAATGTATTTCTTTTGAATTGTTGCTCTAAAATAGTGTAAGATGGCAGCACATGTCCGTGCTACTACAAGTAAATAAGTGTAATCTCGAAGGGCGAATCACTGAAGTTTAATAGTCATCGAACGTCACTTACAGGTAAGTTCGTTTGACTTTCTATAATCTTATCTTATGTTTACGCGACTCAAGTGTCCACTTAAAATTATTACACAACTTAGACACTCATTCATCTTTTTTTGTTTCTCGATAACTTGTGGCAGTTTGATAAATGTTTGTGTATTTAATCAGTTCAAGACTATTGCAAACTTTAAAAAATATTTACAAATGTTCACAATGAAGGGAGAGTCGAAAATAAAATCCATCAAAAAGTCTATTGTTTACAACAACAAAGGAACGCGTGCTGCACACGTGCTTCACAAAAACGGGTTTTTTTCTTATGAATTGCTTAATCGATTGCAAATGTGAAAACTATTGGAGAAACTACATTAAATTACCTTCTATTTCAGCCTGTTTTCAGCCAGTCCTATTTAAGCGTTCTAGCAAAGTTTTATTTTTTTCTAATAATATGCTATCTTGTCGAAAATAAAATAAAAACGCACCGGAATGTCTGCCTAGCAACGGAGGAATGAAATGTTAAAATTGCAATTTTTTGCAGCTTTAATTGAATTTTCTTACAAAACATTGTATATTTATGAATAGTTTATGAAATTGTCTTACCGTTTTAATAGTATTTCAGCCATTTAATACAAAATACGTACACGAAAAGCCGTCGCAAAGATTTTATATCGCGCCATTTTTTCACTTCGTTGACTTTTTTTCGTAAAATATATGCGAAAATATATTAAATGCTTCTAACTAATACATATATAGAAAGATAATTAACTTCACTTTTGTATTCATCCTTGAAATCAGCACTTTCCGTTCAAAATACACAAACTAGAACACTTTTATTGCACCGCATCTCTATGTAGTCTGTGCACCGCACAATGGACGACAGAATCAACTTTCAAGGTATGTTCTGTAATGAATACCACGAACGTTTGCACTGTTATGTTGGTACAAATGTAAAATCTCTCTATCCTGATCATTTTAATACAAGAACGAAAGAGATAGGTTGCTTAGTTCCACAGAAAAACGCAAAACAGTGCGCCCACAGACTATCTGCCGTACCACAGCAGATGTCAGTTAACTGTAATTTTTCATCTGCCGTGGTACAAAATCAAAAAATCAAAATCAAAATATTTTATTTCACATAAACCTGCAAGGGCACTTATGAAACGTCAGATGCTAGGTGCACGGTTCCAATTTGTCGCTTCCTATGGAGAAGAGCCGGCAAAAAACTCCACGGTTACTCTTTTAAAAATAATTGGGTTTTACAATGTTTTCAAATTACAGTGATAATAGGTATGGGAGGACAGTGCAGGCCTGTCAATAAGTACCAAGTACTTAGAGGAATGAAAATAAAGAATAGAAAATCGTCTATAAATCTAGTCTGTAAGGCCTGCAATGTTCTCCCATTCACAATATGTAAAAGAATCTACATTAGTAAGATCAACCTATTTAAACAAAGTGACATGATTTTCATGAGAATCACTAATAAATAGTTGATATTTGAAGCGATGTATAATGTCAAAAATGACGAGAATATGTCAGAAAGTGTAAAAAATAAAAAATAATAAAAATTAACATTCTAATTTGGAAGCAGTTAATAGACTCTCACAAAGTTATGCTGTTAATGAGGTACCAGGGAAGCCACATGTGCAGAAGGAATTAATGCCAAACTTCCCTGTCTTCAACGTAGTCTTTTATCTTATAATATGCTTTTTTGATAAGGACACGTTTGATGTGAGTTTTAAACTTTCCATCGCTAAGTTCTGTAACCGACTTTGGCAACTTGTTATAGAAGCGGATACTGTTTATTAGAAATTGTTAGGGATAAAAAAACCAATGTCTTTGACGTCTCTGGAATTAAAAAAAAAAAAAAAAATATAATAAGTGGTCTATGTAAGAAGCTTCCAAGATGAAGAACCATAATTCGTTTGCAAATAAAATAATATTGTAAAACCAGTGTTAACTTAAAATAAAGTGATTAATAAATAAAACAAATTCGTTCTTTTAGTGAAATATCAATACCCAGAAAAGGTTATGGGCCCAGAGACGCCGTAAAAGAACGAATAAAAACCGGTGGCTTGGTCAAGCCAATACTAAGACAAAGGAAATCTAAAATCAAGAAAAATGGACAAAGCAGATGCTCAGATTGAAAAACTGAAGGATGGGGAGACATTTTTGCTATGGAAATTCGAGTTTAACATCCACATAAAGGCAGCAAATCTGACTACAGCAATTTCGCCAGATGTCAAAGAAGAAGACACGAAATCTGATGCATTCTTAACAAAAGATGCCCAGGTGCAACGAATTATAATAAACAGTATAGACAGAAAATTAAAAGGACACATTTTAAAGTGTAAAAATGCACTAGAAATGTACAATAAGTTATGTGAAATATTTGAAGGCTCAGAACAAAGAAACAAGGCATCACTATTACAAGAGTTTTTCACATATAAGCTACAAGAAGGTCGATCACTTACAGAATTAATAACTGACATAGAAAATCTACAGTTTAGACTAAATCAGTTGGGTGAAAAAATTAATGAAGAAATGGTTATGTCAAAAATATTATCCTGTTTGCCAAGTAACCTAAACTATTTCATCACTGCTTGGGAATCAATGGCAGATGATAAGAAAACCCTGACTAACTTAACAAACAGAATATTAAGTGAGGAAAACCGACTTTTAAAAACCAGTGAAACAGAAAAACAGTTGGCATTTCAGGCTACAAAGAAAAATGCTTCAAGTGCAATAAAATGCTTTAAATGCAATAAAACAGGGCACATGAAGAAAGACTGTAAAGCTTGTAGTATTTGCAAAAAGAATAACCATGAAGAAAAAGACTGTAAGTTAAAGAATAAACAATGTTCATTTTGTAAGAAAACAAATCATAAAGAAGAAAATTGTTTTTTCAAATATAAGAACAAGAAAGGAAAAGAAGAAACAGATAAGGAAAAAACAGAAAAAGCATTTTTTACAAAGTTTGAAAAACAGGGTACACAAAATAAAGAATTCATAGTAGACTCGGGGTGCACTGCACATATGACCAACAGTATCGACATACTGACAAATTATGAAAATAAGCAATCATCGGTCTTGACTGCCAATGAGGAAACGATAAAAGTAAAGGGAATTGGAAAAGTCAAAGGTGAAAAATGTAATTTAAATAATACCCTGTTCGTTCCGGACTTATCACAGAACTTGTTGTCAGTGAATGCTGTCACTAATAATCAAGGAACTGTTGTGTTTACTAAAGATACTGTAAAAATATATAAGGAGTTAGAGTTACTATTGACAGGAAAAAAGGAAAATGGCTTATATAAAATTAATTTAGATGGGAAAAACACAGAAGAAAAGACAATGTTAATGAAAGAAACTGGCACTGCCTTAGAATGGCATCAAAGACTAGGACATCCAGGGAAGAAAATACTAGAAATATTACCAGATGTGGCAGATGGAATAAAAATACAAGGTTTAAAACAATTAGATACATGTGAGATCTGTACACAAGCAAAACAAACAAGACTTCCATTTAAAACAGTAAGAAACAGAGCCAGTAGACCATTACAATTAATACATACAGATGTATGTGGGCCATTTGAAAATAAAACATATGATGGTTATAGTTATGTCTTAACAGTCATGGATGACTACACTCATTTTACAAAGATATACCTGCTGAAGCATAAAAATGAAGTGAAAGAAAATTTAAGACATTACATAGAAGAAACAGAAAGAGAGAGAACAGAAAAGGTGTCTACCATACGATGTGACAATGGTGGTGAATACACAAGTAATGACTTTAGAAAATGGTGCACAGAAAAGGGAATAAAACTAGATTATACAGTACCATACACACCTCAGCTAAATGGTAAGGCAGAAAGATTAAATCGGACATTATTAGATAAAACCAGAGCATTATTATTCGATTCAGAATTAAATAAAGAAATGTGGGGTGAAGCTATATTCTGTGCTACTTATATTATAAATAGACTACCAAGTGAATCTTTGGAAAATAAAACACCTTATGAAATGTGGCATGGTAAAAGACCTAATATATCTAACATACACAAGTTTGGTTCAAAAGTATATGCTAAACAACTACATACAAATATAAAGAAACTAGACCCAAGAAGTAAAAAGTTAATAATGATTGGTTATACTAATAATGGATATAGACTATGGAATGAAGAAGAAGGAAAAATTGAAATAGCAAGGGATATTGTCATACTTAATGATAATAAGAATAATGAGGGAAAAGAAGAAGAAACAAGAAGATTGGTGATAAGGGAAATAATACCAGGTACTAATGAAGAAGAAATAAATCGAGAAGAAGAAAATGATGACATCTACTATGAGATAGAGGAGTTGGAACTACAAAGTAATGAAGAAGAAGACAAGGTCTGGGAACTTGACCCAGAAATAGTAGAAGAAGTTGAAATTAATGAAAATGTAGAAAATAACACTGAAGAGATAGAAACTACAAATACTAGAAGACAACGGAGAAATCCAGCTTACCTGCAAGATTATGTATTACTTACCTATGAAGAAGCCATGAAGTCTGCTGAAAAGAAGAATTGGGAGAAGGCTATAAATTCGGAGAAGGAATCACTGGAAAGTAACAATACATGGGAAATAGTTGATTTAGAAAAGGCAAAGGGATACAAGATACTGTCAAATAAATGGGTATTTTGTATAAAAGAAAATGGTACATACAAAGCAAGACTTGTAGTGAGAGGTTTTGAGCAACAAGGCATTGACTATCAAGAAATATACAGTCCAGTAGTAAGTCAATCAGCATTAAAATCATTGATAGCAATTGCAGCTTCAAAGGAATATGAAATGATTACTTTTGATGTAAAAACAGCATTTTTATATGGTGAACTAATAGAAGACATCTTTATGAACATCCCAGATGGATATGAAAAACAGCACAATAAAGTTTGTCATTTAAAGAAAGCATTATATGGACTAAAACAGGCACCAATGACCTGGAATAAAAAGTTTACAGAAACTGTGAGAAAACTTGGACTAAGAGCTACAAAATCAGATCAGTGTGTTTTTTCTAATGAAGACAAGACCATAATAATAGCTATATACGTTGACGATGGTTTGGCGATATCGAAAGACAAGGAGAAAATATTACAGATTCTATATCATTTAGAAAAAGAATTTATGATAAAGACTTGTAAACAACCACAAAATTATATTGGGTTTGAAATCAGAAGATCAGAAAAAGGAATTTTATTACATCAACAGACCTATACAGAAAAATTACTGAGAAAGTACAATATGTATGATTCAAAACCAGCAGATACACCATGCAATATGGGTAAGGTAACTGAACCTGAGACGGCTACATCAAACTTTCCATACAGAGAACTAGTAGGAGGATTATTGTACTTATCAACTAGATCAAGACCAGACATCAGCCAAGCTGTGAATGAAGCAAGTAAAAAGGCAGAAAATCCATCGAGACAAGACATATTAGCAATAAAGAAGATATTGAAATATTTGAATGGGACAAGAGATAAAGGGATTATGTACAACACAGGACAAGACATATCAAGATTAGATGCATACTGTGACTCAGACTATGCAGGATGTACTGAGACCAGACGCAGCACAACTGGATTTATAATAATGCTATCAGGTGGACCCATATCATGGTGCTCTAAGAGACAGCCAATAGTGAGTCTATCTTCCACTGAAGCTGAATATATAGCAGCTGCAGATTGTGTTAAAGAGTGTTTATATTTAAAGACTTTTATAAGTGAATTAATTGGTAAAAGTGTTAAAATAAGTTTAAATATTGATAACCAGAGTGCTATCCAGTTGATAAAAACAGGTTCATTTAGTAAAAGGTCAAAACACATAGATGTGAGGTTCTATTTCATTCATGAAAATTATAAGAAAGGTTACTTAGATATAAAGTATTGTCCTACTAATTTACAGATTGCTGATATGTTTACAAAATCATTATATAAAGATAAGTTTAAGTTTCATTGTGGAAAAATTGTAAAGTAAAATTATTGAGGTCTGTTACAAAGAAGTAAAAATAAGTTAATATTTAAAAATTTTGATGGTGTCTGAAGTAAAAGTGTATAAGTTTGTATTTTTTTAAAAAAGATTCATAATAAAAATTAAAAAAATAGGAGAAGGTGTTAGGGATAAAAAACCAATGTCTTTGACGTCTCTGGAATTAAAAAAAAAAAAAAAAATATAATAAGTGGTCTATGTAAGAAGCTTCCAAGATGAAGAACCATAATTCGTTTGCAAATAAAATAATATTGTAAAACCAGTGTTAACTTAAAATAAAGTGATTAATAAATAAAACAAATTCGTTCTTTTAGTGAAATATCAATACCCAGAAAAGAAATGACTTGCTAGTTTTAGTTAACCTAAATTTTGGAATCACAATTTCATTTTTACTACGTGTATTTAGATTATGGAAGTCGCATCTTTTTTTTAAAATACCTAAGTTTTTGCGAACATACAAGATATTTTCTAGGATATAAAGAGAAGGCAGAGTTAGTATATCAATTTCATTGAATTTGTTTCTAAGAGACTCGCGAGGCCCCATTTTATAGATTGCGCGGATTGCCCTCTTTTGTAAAATAAAAACTGAATCTACGTCAGCTGCCGATCCCCACAGCAGAACGCCATAAGACATAATACTGTGAAAATAAGCAAAGTATACTAACCTAGCTGTGGCTACATCAGTCAACTGCCTTATTTTTCTTACTGCGTAAGCAGCTGAACTTAATCTACTTGAGAGAGCTCAAATGTGGGCACCCCATTGCAATTTTGAATCTAAAGTAATTCCCAGAAATACAGTTTCGGAAATAGCATCTAGTTTCTTGCCATCAAGTTTTAAATTTAGACCTAATTTGGGTACATTTGGTAATGAGAACTTAAGACATTTAGTTTTGTTTGCATTGAGTAAAAGATTATTAGCCGCAAACCATTTCGAGAGAACAGCTAGACTATCGTTGACATGTAAGACATCCGTATCTTTTCTATCTATTCTAAAAATAAGAGAGGTGTCATCAGCGAATAAAATTATATCCGAGAAGTTTGCCATTAGGTAAGGAAGGTCATTAATATAAACTAGAAATAAAAAAGGGCCAAGAATTGAACCTTGAGGCACGCCCATCTTAACTAGAGACCCCGAGGACGTTGCCCCGTTACATTTACTTTTTGCTGCCTGTTTGATAAATAGGAAAGTACAAGATCAGCAGCTCGTCCACGAATTCCGTAGTGGTGTAGTTTACAGATGAGTGTGTTGTGGTCAACGCAGTCAAACGCTTTTGAGAGGTCACAGAAAATGCCAATTGCATCCTGGGACTTCTCCCAGGATTCCAAAATGTGACTGACAAGTTTTACTCCCGCGTCAGTCGTCGACTTACCTTTCGTGAAACCAAACTGTCGACTATGTAAAATCCCATTTGAGCTAAAATGTGACAACATCTGGTCTAGCATGACTTTTTCATAAATTTTGCTCATTGCTGGAAGCACAGATATAGGTACATAATTAGAGGGATCACTCTTACTACCCGATTTAAAAACTGGTACTACTTTACTATGTTTCATTAAGTCAGGAAACGTACCGCTTTCTAAACATTGATTAAATATGCCTGTTAGGACAGGGGCAATTGTGTCAATGATACCTTCAAGAACCTTAACGGAAATCCCCCATAAGTCTTCAGTGTTTTTTAAATTAAGCCTTTTGAATGCTGTTTTAATTGTGGCAATAGAAATGGGTTTGAATTCAAAATTTGGAATGTCCTTACTGATGTTTTCTTTAAGAAGAGATTCAGCTAATACAGATGATGAGGGTAGAGACTTCGTAACCTCTATTGGGATGTTGGTAAAGAAATTTTCTAGAGTCTCAGCAACTTTTAACTTATCTGAAATGGTTTCATTATCAATTTTTAGAGCTAACTCATTCTGATCTCGCTGTTGTGTGTTTCCAGTTTCTTTGTTAATTACCTGCCACACAGCTTTTATTTTATTTTTAGAAATATTAATTTTGTTACTTATTAATTTAGATTTAGCTTGAGCGCAGACTCTTTTGAATATCTTAGAATAGTTTCTTACATAATTATGAAGGGCCTGATCAGAAGTCAGTGATTTTTCGTGGTACAAATTATATAAGACATCTCTGCTTTTTCTAATGCCAGCTGTGGCCCATTCGCTAAATTTTGGTTTAGGAGTGATTGTAACTTTTTTTACAGGACATGCTTTATTAAATTCTTGGCATACTATGGAAAAAAATGTACTATAGTTTATATTGGGGTCTTGTGAATCAAAACTTGTTGTTGAGAGATTGCTAAGAACGTTATTTTTAAACGTTTCCAATTTATTTTTAGTCAGGGGTCTTAATTCAATGGTTTTATCTAGGTGTAACTTTTTATCTAAGTCCAACGATACAAGCTGACCAGTATGGTCTGACCTGACGCCACTAATTAAGGAAGAGTCCTTTATTTTACAATTAGTAAATACATTGTCTATGCATGAAGCGGTGGTTGCAGTTATTCTAGTCGCTTCATTAAATATACATTTTAAATTGAATGATTTAAACAATGAGATAAGCTTACATTTTTCTGGTGAATTAACTAATAGATCAATATTTAGGTCACCACACACGAAGACTAATTTATCATCTTTAAAAAGTTTACCTAATATTTCTTCCATTATAATCAAAAATGATGACAAGTTTGAGGCTGGTGGTCTATAAACAGATAAGAAAGTATGGCCCTCAACCTCTGCACATGCTACCTCACATAAGCGATCAACAGAGCAAGCAGTGATATCCTTTCTCTTCTTATATCTAAAACAACTATTGCATAATATCAAAGTACCACCCCCTATCGAAGACCTGTTGAACGCACCGGCAACTGAAAAATTATTTACATTAAACAACATCCTATCTGGTTTTAACCAAGTTTCACAAAAACATAGGATATCCATATGATATTTATCTATTAACATTTCTACGTCTAGGATTTTGCCAGTGAAGCGATTTATATTTTGGTGATACAGTAAAATATTCTTATTATGCTTCTCTGTTGTCGTGTCTAAACGTTTAAAGAATTAATTACAGTATTATTAGAAGAACTAGATAATACTGTTTCGTCACTAAACCTAGTCTCAGTTAAATTATCAATAACTGCGTGTATATTGTAAGCTAACAAAGTAGCTAATACATGTCGACTTTTCTTGGGAAGAAACATATGTTCCCGGACTAGCACAAATCTCTAACAAAATTGTTAGTATCAAAATACAATAAACGGTCACTATGCATTAAACGACGACATGTCAAAATATGCATTAAATTATTTAGGCTAAAAATATAATCATTTTCTTCATAATTCAAATTTTTTGAATATGGCTAAGCACATAATATTATTTTACCTAATTTTAATTTAAGTAGGGTGTCAATACCGTTTACTATGTCCCTTTTAGTTAAACTCAGACTGTTTCCAATTAAAAGAACTACAGTTGTCTGCTCATTCAATTTTGTTTGTTTTATTTTATGAACAAGCTCATTAAAGTGCAGGTTATGGTAACAACAATTAGTTATAGTGTGTTTTGAGCGGTTATTTAACAATGATCCAAAACCTGCTCCTAATCTAT
Source organism: Polymixis lichenea (assembly GCA_949091785.1). Lineage (NCBI taxonomy): Eukaryota > Metazoa > Arthropoda > Insecta > Lepidoptera > Noctuidae > Polymixis > Polymixis lichenea. Next base: position 24,145,994 of record OX420944.1, read on the forward strand.
CAGAATATACCAAAACATTACTTTGAGTGGGATAGTTACTTTCCAGTGTATGAGGTAAGATGGGTGAAGTAGCAGAAACAACATGCTGTGACATGAGAGGTGGCGGAGTGGGAGCACAACTACAGGTGAGATTGTTTGTCAGCGACTCATACCTCTCTGCATTGTACTTCACCAGGTCTACCAACTCACAGGCCTCCTGCAGACGGTCGCTTAACATTTGTTGACTGGACTCATACTTACAAGATATTTCTTTAAGTGCATATTCCCTGCTCAGTAATTCCTTTTGAAGGTTTTGTATGTCAACATTGTACATTAATCTGCTTGATTCCAACTTATGATTACATAAATTTAGTTGGCTTTGTAAGTTGACATGTTCTTTCCTAAGATTTAGGTTAAATTTGTAAACACTTTGTGACTTCAAAAGTTTCTTGTACTTTTTAATATTCTTACTAATTTTAATATATTTCTTAATTTTATTATGACTAGTTAGAGTTGGACATCTAGTTACGGTATCGTCCCCAGTCAGGTCTATGGTAACGGTGGGCTTCACATACTCTAGTCCGGATACACTACCAACCAGCTCGTCGTAAAGGTTATTGGTGTTGGCAACCTGTACGCTGGCTTTCAGAGAGTTGATGGTGGAAATAGTGTTGTTGGCTTTGCATAATTCTGCTTCAAGGCCTGATATCCGTTTCAGTGCGTGGTCATGAGTGTCACTGCAATGTTGGAAGTCTGACACTAGTTGACGGAGAAGGCTATGCTGATCAAGTATGTCCATGTGCTGAGTGTGAAGTTCAACAAGCTGGCTCTTGAGTTGGGTGTTTTTGTCAATAATCTTCTTCACTTCAACCTCACTGTCCTCTCTTTCCTGTAGCAGCTGGTCGCATTCTTTTCTTGATGCCTCCAGCTCCTTCAGTGCTGCTTTCAGCTTGTCACTCATGTCACGAACAGTGGCTCCGCGGGTCATCATATTAAAAAAGTTCCCCAAGTGGCACCTGGAATGTGACAAGAAACAGCTAAGTGTATGAGGAAGCTAGATAAGTTGAGAACTTGGGAAGATATGAGAGTAAGATTGGAAGAAATAGGTAATAAAAAATAAAATAAAAAATGACAGACAAAAAAATTAAGTTTTGGAATAGATTATGAAAAATGGAGGTAGAGAGACAAGAAAAAAGGAAGCTATTCAATTTGTTCTGGGGCTTTATCACAATTTTAATTGTTTACAGACTTTTATCAATTTTATCACATAAGTTAATAACTGGGCTAGATAATTTCCACTAAGCGAGTAATATAAGAATGTTTATGGACATGAGAATAATACCTAACAAAGTTTTATCATTACGACCATTCAATTAGTTTTAAACAAAGTCAACCAATTAGGGATAAATGTGTGTGAAGTAAAGTTTGCAGTATTGGTTTTATGTCTGGGGCAAGTGTTTTCGTCTTCGATTTTGCTTCCACAATATTTGTCAAGCGAAAGGAGACATAAACGGTGCCGGTGTGTACTGGACGTTGCTCATAACCCCGAGCAGTGTTTTCAGATGTTGTATTGTGTGTAAATATTACTAGAATAATGAATATTAGAAAACAAAATACTCCCCGGGTTTGATGAATTCAAATCCGCAATCCAGTTTTGGTTGACAGCCGGTAGATGATTTTTCAAAGTTTCGAATATTACCAATAATCACAACAAAAACACGGCACAAACACTGCGTGAGACACTTTATACTTAGATTCTAAGATAAACAATACTTATAACATAAAATAAACACAATTTTTAAATAATTTAGTAATTTTAAACTACGAGGTCGTTTTTTCACGACCTGTCACCAGTGTTACCAGTGCAAAAAAAAAACGTACGGCGCGTGACACTATAAAGGATTCTCGGACATGTGATTCAAGCTGGCGAAGTGAAACCTGGCGAAGTGAAATGATCAGACTGATGCAGTTAGGAAGTTTCCAGAGACAAAGACGGTCAAACAGTAACATAGTGTTGTGGGTTTAGCGACAAACTTTAGAAAGTAAATAAGAAAATTGATGACTTCTTAGTAACCTGTATTCCATGCTTATTGGCAACTAGGAAGGAGGGAAAGCAAGAGGGATTACTCCATGTAATTGACAAAGAAGCTGTACCTTTGCACACCCTGCATCTGGATCATATTGGTCCTATGACGGACACAAAGAAGCAATATAATTATATCTTGACAATGGTAGACGCCTTTACAAAATTCGTCTGGCTATTCCCAACAAAGAGTACGACGAGTAAAGAGACTATAGATAGACTTCGCACACATCAACAGCAGTTTGGAAACCTGAGGAGAATTATTACAGACCGAGGTACTGCATACACAAGTTCCAAGTTCCAGGAATATTGCAATGAAGAAAGGATACAGCATGTGCAAATAACAACGGGGATTCCAAGAGGTAGTGGTCAAGTGGAGCGCATTCATAAAATTATGATCTCTATTCTTACAAAATTGTGTATAGAAAACCCCACACTATAGTACATGTGAGTCGGGTGCAGCGGGCACTGAACAGCACATACCATAGAAGGCACACCATTTGAACTGTTAGTGGGAGTGAAAGTGAAATCTAAAGAGGACATTGAGATCTATGATCTACTATGTCAAGACGAAAGAGATATTTTCATGTTAGAAAGGGAACAGCGTAGGCAGAAAGCCAAAGAACAAATATTGCAAGTGCAAGAAGAAAATATTCATAATTTCAATAAGAAGAGAAAGGAAGCCATTCAGTATAAAGAAGGAGACCGGGTAGCGATACGAAGGACACAATTTGGGGTGGGATTAAAATTAAACCAAAGTTTTTTGGACCCCATGAAGTAACGAAAGTAAAAGGGAATGATTGCTATGATGTTGAAAAATGTGCATCTGATAGTGAAGGCCCAAAGAAAACATCATCTGCAGCAGATAGTATGAAATTGTGGCCTGCATGATGTAAAGATGAGTTATGGGTAAGATTCATGATTTCTTGTGTTAGTATGAAAGGTGATGAATGAAAGCAACATTTTATTGATAAGATTTATTAAGGGTAACTTTGTAAACATATTAGTACTAAGATTTCTAAGTGTCATACATTTTCTTAAGTAAGTGTACGAGCTATGCTGTACATTGACCTTTGTGACAGTTTGTAGGTCACACTCATACACGCACATCAATGTAGCTTAGCTGTGCATTCCTCCAACATAGCATTTAAGTGTAACAATTGTGTAAATATATTCAGTAGCAATAAATTCATCAAGGGAATCATTCGTCTACTCATTTACATAACATAACATACCTTACAAGTTTACCTATGTACATAACAAGTACATAACATTTTCACTGTTGGGCATTACACCCAACATTTGGTCCTTCGAGCAATTAAGTGTTGTGTGATTTATATCTTTTACGGTCGCGAATCGATTGGACTGGTCTCTCACAAGCGAGTCGCCGCAGTAACCAATTGAGAAGGCTCATATCGTAGGAGAGAAAGGTTACACAATACCAAGAACCAGAAGTGTGGAGCAACAGCCTACTGCTCAAAGCAAAGTTCGTCAATTCATCGGTAAGTCTGGCAACATGGCATCAGCAGCAAATACTTACGAGAATCAGCGCGAACTTTACGAAAACATCAAGAAAGTTGGCATCAACATCAAGAAGGATGGCTGGGACAGGAAGAATTTGGACTACTTCAAACGGCGTATGCAAATGCTGGAGAATTTATGGAGTGAATTCCAGTTCAACCATGATCGTCTATCTACAGAAGTAAGTGCGGGTCATCCTTACTTTACAAACGATCTATATAACACAGCACTGAGGTGTTATAAAGAAGTCAAGGAGTTAATTCTCCAACAAAATCAGGAATTGGCGACCCACAAACGGTCCGCAGGAGGACCGGCAGTGCAACCAACACCGTTCGAAAGTACCTCAGAACAAGATCAAGCAAGTACATCGAGCAAGAAATTACAAGAACAACAAGACAGCGAGGAGGAAGGAGAAACCAGTAACACAACTGAGAGCAACAACAGGGATCAATCGCCTCCTCGGCAACAACAAAGCCCTAACAAGAGGGACGCGGGATCCAACAGGAAACTGGATGATCTCTTACGCAAACAATCAGCGAACTTCAAGGCGTTTATGAGAGCTGTTGCCAATATTCAAGTGGAATTTATCACAGAAAAATGGGAATTTCAGGATGCTTTGCAAACATTACAAGCGCGTTGGTCTGCTGTTGACAGTCTCCATTGGGAAATCGAGTGTGAAATCAACGGGGACAAGAACGCAGTATATGAAGAGCGCTATACAAGATTCGAAAACCAATACTTAGATCTGAAAAAGGCATTAAACACTAAGATGTGGTCCGGAGCTTATCGAGAAAAAACAACACCGAAGTTGGAGATACCGGCGTTTCACGGAAAGTTTAATCAGTGGATACCGTTCAAAGACCTTTTCACGGAAGCTATCCACAAAAATACATCCCTATCAATTGCACAGAAGATGCAATTTTTGAAAAGCAAGGTCCAAGGAGAGGCTGAAAGGATGATACAACACTTACAAATAAGCTCGGACAACTATCTAGTGTGTTGGGAGATCCTCAACAATCGCTACAACAACAAGAAACTTATATTTACATCGCATGTCAACATGCTCTTCAGTCTGCCTACTATGCAACAGCAGTCATTAGCACCAATCAAGAAAATACATGACGTCACAATAGAATGTTTGCACGCTATCAAGAATTTGGAAGTAGATGTCAGAACCTGGGATCCGCTACTAGTGCACATTTTGGCGCAAAAACTGAACGCTGAGACATACTCAGATTACATTGAGTCACTGAAGAACTCGCGAGAATTACCTGTATTAAAGGATTTCTTATACTACCTAGAGGCGAAGTTTACATCAATGGAAAAGTCGCAGCGTAAACAAGACAACTACCAGATGACAAGTTCTATAACAAACCAGAATCAAGATGCATCTCACAACAAGAAACATACCTATCATAGCAACAAGAATCAAGCGGCTAGTAACAACAAGGTTACGAAATCATACCATGCGTCGACGTTTATTTGTCCACTCTGCAACGACGAGCATGGCCTCTATTTTTGTGCAAAGTTTTTAGAAATGCCGAACGATGAAAAACTTAACACAATAAACAAATTACAAGTCTGCATTAATTGCATGTACAGCCATAAGGGCAAAAAATGTGTGTCAAACAACCGATGTCGCAAGTGCAAAGCTAAGCATAATACGTTAATGCACGAAGCAGCATCAAAAAACAACGAACAAAACTTTTACAAAACCATCATGGCCTCAAATACAACATATCAATTTGGCGGATCCGGAATTCAACAGTAGCCGACCAGTAGATCTGCTACTTGGAGCGGACATTTACTCTCAAATCATGCTGGGAGGAATGATCAAAGGTGATGACGTCACACGGCCCATCGCACAACAAACATACTTAGGCTGGCTACTATGCGGACAAGTCAAAACTACAAAATTACAATGCAACGTGGTATTGAATAATCTGGAGGATATGATACAGTTTTGGGATTCCGAAGACATCAAAGACCGAACCGATTTCGCCGTAGAAGATCGGAAATGCTTTGAGTACTACACCAATACCACGCAACGTTTAGAAAATGGAAGATACGAAGTGAGACTTCCAATAATAAACGGCTGGGAAGGCAAGCTGGGCGCTTCCAAACAGATGGCCATTGCCCAATTCAAAACGTTAGAACGAAAATTAGGAAAACAACAACATTTAGCAAAGGCCTATAAAGAATTTATAGCAGAGTACATTGACTTAGGTCACATGCAACAATCAACATGTAATCAGACACTCGACTGCTATTTACCGCACCACGGCGTCGAACGCGGAGTCAACAACAACCAAGTACAGGGTTGTGTTTAATGCATCCGCAAAAACGACGACTGGTTGGAGTTTAAACGATCTCATGTACAAGGGCCCAAACCTACAACAAGATTTACAAACAATATTAATACAGTGGAGGCAATACAAGTACGCTTACACAGCTGATATTGAAAAGAAGTACAGGCAAATTTTAGTGGCCCACTGTGACCAAAGCCTACAACAGATTGTCTGGCGAGAATCACCGGACCATCATCTGATTTCATATCAGCTTGCTACAGTAACTTATGGCACCAAAGCAGCGCCGTTCCTGGCCATAATGACACTACGAAGACTGGCGGAGGACGAGCGTCAAAATTTTCCGGAAGCTTCAAAGGTAGTGGAGGAGTCATTTTACGTCGATGATCTTGTTCACGGATCGCATACCATTGAACAAGGACAGAAGCTAATTTCGGACCTAAAACAATTACTCAAGAGTGGAGGGTTCAACCTGAGGAAATGGTCACCAAACGAACCGACACTCTTGGAAAATGCAACAACTAAACATAACAATGAAAACACTGTCTTCAACTTCAAAACAGATCAAACATCAAAAACATTGGGCCTATGCTGGAATTCGAGAGAGGACAAATTTACATTCCAATGTGCGATTTCTAGCGTAAACAATAAACATTCAAAACGCAGTTTATTAGCTGAAATATCAAAATTGTTTGACCCACTTGGCTGGCTGGCTCCTATATCAACAAAATTAAAACTATTATTCCAAAAAGTGTGGGAGGTCAAATTACAATGGGACGACGAAGTTCCCGACAACATACACAAAGAATGGTGCAAAATACAAACAGACATAAGGTTGATAAACTTGTGTGAAGTACCAAGATGGCTCAGATGTGACGGAAGACAAACTATAGAACTACATGGTTTCAGTGACGCCTCCTTGGATGCCTATGCGTGTGTTATTTACGCACGTGGTTCACCAATCAACAGAAGTAATACTTGTCGCTGCAAAATCGAAAATTGTACCGCACAGAAAAGCAACAACATTGCCTAAGCTGGAATTAAATGGAGCGCACCTACTATGCAAACTAATGCAAAAGGTTAAGAAATCAATACATCAACATGATATTCAAGTCTATGGCTGGACTGATTCTATGGTGGTCTTGGGTTGGATACAAGGTGACCCATCACGATGGAAAACATATGTAGAGAATCGAGTCCAAAAAATCAACACAGTAATACCGCGTTCCTGTTGGGATTACGTCAAGTCAAGTGAAAATCCCGCTGACGCCGCAAGCCGAGGCCAGTACCGGTTTCCTTCAACCAGTCAGTTGAAGGAAAACCAACTGTGGTGGCAAGGTCCTACTTGGCTATCATCCCCTGAAATGAGGACCCTAGCGAAACAAGTCTATACATCAGACCAAGAGGTGAAAACAAGCGAGGCAATGAAACAAGTCAATGCTGTCCAAACAAACACAGAAACCATCAACATTATCGAACAATTATTACAAAAATATAGTTCGATGAATCGTGTCATCCGAATAGTCGCATGGATACCTCAGACCAAATAAAAAAGATAGACGGAGCGCGGCGCTCTCACAGTGAAGCAGGGTAAAGGAAGCCAAATTTGAAAAAGGAAGCCGATCGTGTTCTAGAGCGACGCGCGACACCGAACGAGCTAGACATCATAACCTTAATATTGCAAATTGTTGTAAAATGCCGTCCTGTGTCGTAAAAACTTGTAAAACAATTCCGTTATTAAAAAAAAAACCATCGGGATTACATTTCACAAGTAAGTTTTTCCGTTTGATTTAATTTGATAAATAAATACAAAAATATTTCGTAAAGCGGTTTTGGAACACAAAACCTCACATACTGTCGTCGGTGTGACCAGTATATCCGCATTCAAATTCCCCGAAATGCGGGCAATGTGGGAGTGTTTGTGATTATTAATTTTAATATTACTTTTCGTAATGGTTAAATGTTTATAACTATTACGAAAATTATTATTAACTATTTTGAATGTCAAACATAGGTATCCATGAATAAATAACTCGGGAATATATTATAGTATAACTTGAATACAATATGATAGGGGGCCATTTTATGTGACCATTAAATAGCACGTGACTGTTATTATTATTATTTCTATATACAAGTACTTACAATATAATATATAGTTTTATGTATAAGATATTTTTGGATTCATTTATTTCTCGACTACGACTGAAAACCAATTAAATTTAGATTTCCACGTACCAGTACATACACATCCCGTCTGGTGAAAATCTAAACATACAAACTAGCAATATAACTAAACTTGAAAAAGTACCTAAAAGTAAAAAGTGTTTTATTTATAAGAATTTATTTTTCATGAAAAAGCAAAATTATTTAATCAGAATTGAGGTAAAAAGTTTTTAGTGGCAACATTTTTTACTTAGCACACAGACGCATGGCAAGTGTTGCGACGCGAGCTCACGCACACAACTCTGTACACGATGCTTCACTTATTTGAACGCTATTGTTGGCGTACGCTCCGTCTACCTTTTTTATTTGGTCTGAGATGGATACACAGAGCATTGAACTTAATAGTTCGAACATTGGACTCGAAACAATTACCGAGTTACCTTACGTTGCAAGAATTGAACAGTGCAACTAAGGCAATTGTGAAACAAACACAAGAAAATGTATTTGTAACGGATATGAGTCAGTTACGTAAACACGGCAGAGTGACATCAAATAGCAAGTTACTGCCTCTGAATCCTTACATTGATCAAGAAGGCTTGCTAAGAGTTGGAGGAAGATTGAATAACGCCACATTATCTGAAGAGATGAAGCATCCAATGATCATCCCTCACGACAGCCTCCTAACGCATTTGCTCATAGATCAAGCTCACCAAATGACGTTTCACGGGGGACCGCGGCTCACACTGTCGCACCTTCGCCAAAAATACTGGACCATCGGTGGCGTGCGAGTCACAAAAATGCAAGTCAGAAAATGCGTAACGTGCCGAAAATTCAGTCCAACCAAATAACAACAAATCATGGGTGAACTGCCGACCGCAAGAGTAAACCCCGCCCACCATTCCACCACACAGGAGTGGACTACACGGGATTCGTCGATGTCAAGATGAATAAAGGAAGAGGGGCTAAAACCACTAAAGGTTACATAGCCATCTTTGTTTGCATGGTAACAAAGGCAGTGCACATTGAGTTGGTCTCTGATCTTACAAGCTCGGCATTTTTGGCAGCCCTTAACAGAATGGCAGCAAGGAGAGGCGCCCCCCACCATATGTACAGCGATAATGGCACGAACTTTGTCGGCGCTAATCGACTGCTTATGGAACAATACGGGGAAATAGAGAACACCTACAGGAACGAACAACTACAGAAGGAAGTCACCGAGATGTTCATACAGTGGCATTTCAACGCTCCTGCATGGCCCTCGGCAGGCGGATTGTGGGAACGAGCAGTAAGAAGCTTGAAATACCATTTAAAACGAGTGGTGGGTGAGCAAAAGTTAACATTCGAGGAGTTCACCACAATCTTAACAAAACTAGAAGCATGTCTAAACTCCAGACCTCTATGTGCGCTGAGTGAAAATGTGGAAGACCTTGACTGTCTGACGCCAGCACACTTTCTAACAGGGAGGTCAGGGGTGACCGTCATCGAAACAAGAGAAGACGCCCGAACAAGATGGGAGCTCACTAGAAAAATATACTCAGAAATCTGGAGAAAGTGGAAAAACGAATATCTGTGCTAACTTTTAGCAAGGACAAAGTAGCAGAAACCTCAGGACAACGTGAAGATTGGTGACTTGGTTGTGGTACATTATGACCAGCGGCCCGCAGCAAACTGGTTGATGGGCAGAGTAACAGATCTTCACCCAGGGAACGACGGACATGTTCGTGTAGTAACCCTGAAAACAAGAAACGGCTCCATAAAGAGACCCATAACAAAGCTATCCAGTTTACCAATAGGCAGCGAGGAAAACTCTAGTGCACAAAAATCCCAAAATGGGCACAAAAAACAAGCGACAAACGAGATCACAACGAAACGTCAACAAACAGTCAAGACAAGAAAAACCAACGTGATCGGATTAGTAATGACACTGCTATACCTACTCAGTCCAACAAGCGCGACAACAAACACAACAAACTTTATCGAATTGCAACAAGGCCTATATTTCGACAAAGCCGCTAACATGAAATTAATTCGCGACGAGTGGAAGATAGTTGTATACTATGACGTCAAACCCTATTGGCATGGTACTGCAGTGTTCACCAAATTCAACGATCACCTCGATACCATATGTTCAAAACTAAAACAGAAGACACAATGTGACGTTATTTCATTACAATTACAACACGCGTTCGCTGAACTCGACCACTACAACCGTATGTTGCTGAATCCGCAAGGTCGGGTAAATATGAGAAGCAAACGCGGCCTAATCAACGGTGTCGGGTCAATCGCAAGTTCCCTGTTCGGAGTATTATATGACCAGTTCGCAGAACAATACCAACGGGATATACAACTCATCAAAGAAAATGAGAAACATCTGGCCCTTTTGTCCAAAAATCAGACAACTATAATAGAAGCTGAATACAACGTGCTAAGAAGATCGGAAGAAGCGATCGCAAAACAATACAAATTATTCAATCCACATCTGCTAAGCCTAGACAAGCTAACGAGCAACCTGCAGCAAGAAATTGAGTCGCACGAACTATCAATCGAGTTTGTGATGTCTGCTATCTCTGCAAACAGCTTTATAGAGCATCTAAGAAACGTACAAGAGATTCTGTTGGATACCGTAACCAACATTTACAACGGCAAGATGAACTTACACCTCATTGCGCCAGAACAGCTACGGGACGAATTAAACGTCATATCCGGACGTTACCTTCTACAAGTGAAGGCAAAAATGACAGAGAGATACCTAATTATTGAGATACGGGTGCCGTTAATCAGTAGAGAAAACTACAAAATTTATCACGTCATTCCTGTCCCAAAAAATAGTGGCTACGACATGGTCACCCTACTGCCTATAGCGGAACTATTAGCTATCAACATACAGAAGGATTCGTACCTACCGATGACTGGAACCGACCTACATCAATGCATGCACTACGACAGTTCGACTCTGCTGTGCCCCATGAGGTCACCAATATACCACATGCAGTCTGACGAGAGCCTCTGCAAGAAAAGACAAGACTCGTCTGGCTGTAAAACAAAACATGAGAGCTGTCAAAACACATGGTTGGAACTTAGCAACACAAACAGCTATCTATACTTTTGCTGTGACGCTTGCAAAATACGTGTCATATGCGGGAATCAAGTTTCAACTGCACTACTTAACAACGCAGGGGTAATGACACTCGGTAGCGACTGCACTATGAATAGTGAGACGTTCACTGTACATTCCCAAAGGCAACTAATGGATATAATGCATGCCCAGGTTGAAGAACTCGCACTGGAAATCCCTCCAATAAATCGGATCATCAACCTATCGGTACCGACTTTGAAACAGGAATCTGAAAATGAGACGGTAATGGAGCAGAGCTCGTTACTGCGAGATCTGGGAAAACAGATAGAACAGATGAAAGCCGCAGCCGCAGAAGATATCATATCTGATCGGGCAACATACCACGATGTCCACCAATATGTAGTCATATACATATTGGCAATAGTAGCAGCGACAGCAGGCGCAATATATGCTTACCACCGACTTCGCAAACATTGCACGAGCCAAGAGAAGCCTGAGGTACCATCGGTTCCCAATCCAGCGCCCCGAAGGAGGTCAACTGCAAGCATCGTGGACAACGCAGCTGTGTTTGACGCCACAGATGACGGCAGCGTCGCGCACTTATCGAGTGCACGTACACTCAACAAGGCAACGTCGCCTATTGCGCGTTGTGATTTAATAGTATACGGCTCAGATTAGCTTATTTTATTTTACATTTATATCCTTTTTTAACCGACTTCCAAAAGGAGGCCGATTACTCGAAGATGGCTGGACCGATTTGGATAATTTTTTTTTTTTTGAAAGGGTATACTTCCCAGGTGGTCCCATGATCATCAAGTCAGGATCTGATGATGGGATCCTGGAGAAATAGAGAGAACTCTTCAAATTTTATAGGCACACTTGAAGCAATTTGTGTAGTTTTTGGAAGAGTACTTTCTCGGAGTGGTTCCATTTCAATTTGGTGAAGACCTGATGAAGAACTTCGGAGATAGGCAACGGAACTCCTCAATAAATGATAGCAAATGGACAGGGATTGCTGAAATCTCATGTCTGTCAATTGTTTACGCCAGTTAATAACATAACATCACGCCGGTACGCTGTGAAGGGGTAAGCACATGTGAACCACTAAAAAGTGAAAAATAAAAAACTTTTTTCAAAAAAGTAAACAACCGACTTCCAAAAAAACACTAAAAAGTGAAAAATAACTTTAATTTCGGAAGGCGGTGACAAAAAATTTAAATACATATCCAAAGTCATCGACTTCCGAAATTAAAGTTATTTTTCACTTTTTAGTGTTTTTTTGGAAGTCGGTTGTTTACTTTTTTGAAAAAAGTTTTTTTAACACTTTTATTAACATAACACTGTTTACAGTTAACTTTGTGAGTGGGCAATATGTACGAGCTATGCTGTACATTGACCTTTGTGACAGTTTGTAGGTCACACTCATACACGCACATCAATGTAGCTCAGCTGTGCATTCCTCCAACATAGCATTTAAGTGTAACAATTGTGTAAATATATTCAGTAGCAATACATGTAGGATGGAAGAATTATAAATGGTTAACAGAAATAAACACCTTTAGATATCTTTTTGATAATTTTATTCCGCCTTTTATTTTTGCACACCTGTCACCTTTTTCTTTTTTTTTCGTTACCCTTTTGTTTTTCCCGCTTCCCCTCGTCTATTCCCATACCTACTGGTCGAAAACTTTAAAAGTAAATTAGAAAAAAAAAGAAATAACATATAATCGACTAACAATACTAAATAGCCCACAACTCGGCCTTCCTGCCATAGTCTGACCTCAGACTATGAACTTACTTCGCTGCGTACCTATTTTAAGACCACAACTTAAATATTAGCTAGCAACATAAAAACCTTAGAAATAAACCAATTTACCTATAACAAACATCTTACTACCTAACATCTTAAAATTAAATATCATGGAACACCAGAGATCCAATGCCTTATCTTACTCTTTAACAACTGTTATTTTAAATTAAATAACCAAATCTAGAACATCTAAAAGAACAAATAGAAAGCTTAGTAGCTTACCCCTGGCCATCTTTTCATGTAGTCGGCTGCAGTTGATGTTCTTATAGGGCCCTCAGCAGTAACTTCAGCTTTTTCCACCTCATACCGGTCTTTTCCAAGTACCTTCACCACCTTGTAAGGTCCCAAATACTTTGCTTTTATCTTCAAAGTCTTTCCGAATTGTGTTCGTCTAATAGCTACAAAGTCTCCAACAGCATACCTTAAACTTTCCTTCCTTTTTTCAATGCTAGTAAACATGGTATACAGCTGACAATTACTTCTTCTATTTTCCTTGTGAAATCTTTAATATAATAATCCTTTTCAATGAGCTCTATCATTTTCTTTTTACCAAAATGACCGTTTTCATGTGCTTTTTTAATTATTTGCATTTCCATTCCTTTCGGCACTACTATTTTGCCTTCTTCGCCTTTATACAATAGTCCATTATGTTCGTAATAATCCATATACGGCTTCTGTTTTACAATATCTAAAATAGCGTTTGTTCCTTCATCACACTGTTGAGCCTTTCTTAATTGGTCATGGATTCCTCTTGTAACAATATTCACATAGGCACTACGACTTAGAGCATCTACATGTCTCATTTTGCTTCCAGATCGATGTTCAACTGTATAATCATAATCCTGTAATAAGAGAACCTACCTAGCCACCCTGGTTGTTAAATCTTTTTTTTTAAGGTCATCTCAAATGCTGAACAATCTGTAACAATCTTGAATGGGATTCCACATAGATATTTTCTAAACTTTTTCACACCTTCTATCACAGCTAAAGCCTCTAACTCGTAGCTGGTATATTTTTTCTCTGCATCTGTAGTTTTCTTGCTCATGTAGTACACTGGATGTAAACAATTGTCATTCGGATCTTGTTGCATGAGCACTGCTGCATACGCTTGTTGGGAGGCATCAGTGTGCAGTTCTGTCTTCAAAGATGGATTAAAAATTTTGAGCACTGGACCCTGTGTCAACTTGTTTTTCAACTGATTGAAAGCAATTTGCTGCTCCTCACCAAAATAATAAATACTGGTCTTCTTTAACATATCTGTCAGTGGTCTTGCAATCCATGAGTAACCTTCAATAAATTTTCTAAAGTAAGAAGTCAGACCTATAAAGCTTTGGAGTTGTTTAATAGTTTGTGGCTCTGGAAACTTCATGACAGCTTCTACCTTCTCACTTGAGGGTGTTACTGTTCCATTTTCAATTATATGACCAAGATACTCGACCCTAGTTGTTAATAAATTACATTTCTTCCAATTGATTTGGAGTCCATGTATAGCGGCCACTTTCAACACTTGTCTAAGTCTGTCAAGTGCCTCTTGATAAGTCTCAGCCATTAACATGATATCATCGATGAAAATTAATAAATAACCCTTGGCAATTATATCCCTGAAAACAATAGTTATAAAGCGAGTAAAATAGTTTGGGCATATAGAAAGACCAAAAGGTGCCCTATTAAACTCATACTGCCCCGTTTGTGTCACAAATGAAGTATATTTTTTACTGCTTTCCCACACTTTTAAATGGAAAAATGCATCTTTGAGATCCAACTTACTAAATATCTTACAACCTGAAAGCCTATCCATGTGATCATCAATAATTGGTAAAGGAAATTCATCTTTGACCATCTTTGCATTAATCTTTCGATAGTCAACACAAACACGTGTTGATCCATCTTTCTTTTTAACCAATACAAGAGGGCTTGAATACTCTGAATAACTGGGCCTTATAATACCTTTCTGCATCCAGTCCTTGATCTGTTGATCCACGATATGCTGCTCATACAGAGATAAGCGTCTAGGTCTTTGTGCAACTGGTATGTCATCCTTCAGAATTATTTTCATTTCGATTGGCGCTTCCTCCACCTGCTTAGGCTTATAGCCTTCCACCATTTGCCTAACAGCTGTGCGTATGTTATCATCCGGAATATAACTCACTAGTTGTTGCTCCTGTGCATCTGAAAGTAAACACCTCAACATTTCACCCTCCCCTTTCGATATTAAAGTGACACCCCCATTATAAAACAACACAGTCGTACTCATTAAAAAAGGTTGACCTAGTAAGATCTTGTAGGCTTGTGTACTGGCTGGATCCCCGCCCTGGGACCTCGAGGCGAAGGTACTCGCGTCACTGTATCGGTGGCGCGAGGACTCGAGGGCGCGGGGCGAATGGCTGACGCAGCGACATTTGGAGTTGCGTCGGTCACAGCTTCGCGCAGCCCTGGTGGCGGAATGGCGGGACAGGCTTTCACGCCCTACCGCCGGCTCCGCTACCATTGGGGCGGTCCGGCCAGTACTCGAGCGCTGGCTCGGGAGGAGGCACGGCTCCCTGTCGTTTCGGGTGACACAGGTGCTCTCGGGGCATGGTTGCTTCGGGAAGTACCTGTGTCGCATAAACAGGGAGCCGGACGCTCGGTGTCACCACTGCGTCGACTGTCGGGAGGACACGGCGTGGCACACGCTGGTAGAGTGTGCCGCTTGGGAGGAGCCGCGCCGTGCCCTCATCTCAGGAGTCGGCAGTGACCTGTCGCTGCCGGCCGTTGTCGACTCGATGGTCGGCAGCGAGGAGTCCTGGGACGCGGTGGTATCCTTCTGCGAAAGAGTCATGTCGCAGAAGGAGGCTGCGGAGAGGGAGCGGGAGATTGCTTCCGCTAACCCGATCCGCAGCAGACGCACCGGGCGTCGGCGGAGGGCGGACAACGCCCTCTTCCAGCCCCCCTAAATGGGTCCAGGGGCAACGGATCTGGGGAAATTCGTTGCCCCCTACTTCTTAGGACCCGAGATGGCGGCGCGTAGTGTTCCACGCGCGCCTCTCTATGACGTAAGGGGGGAGTTTAACACCTCACTCCCCCCCTATCGCGAGGTGGCCCGCAGAGGCGGGCCGGCACTAGCCGGGGATCGCGGAAGTCACATCAGTTCCCGTGATCCCCGGTGCAAGTGAGAGACGGAACACCGGGGTGGTTTTAGTCAGTAAGAGTCTGACAGACCCCTCCGCCCTCCCCGGGGCGGAGGACATCCATGAGGATTTCCCCCCGTGATCAAAAAAAAAAAAAAAAAAAAAGTAAGATCTTGTAAGGCATTGCAGCTACTGGTATTACATAAAATAATACATCCAAATTATGTCCGTCCATGTTTATGTTGACATTAAACTTTCCTAACGTATTTACTTTTGACGATCCAAGTCCAGTTAGTAACAACTTTTCACTGCTATATGACAAATTTTTTAACTCGAAGAATAGATCTACTGTTATTAAATTTAAATCACTTCCACTATCAATTAAAGTTTCAACTTTTTGGCCACAAATTTCGATCATTTTCACCGACTTTTGAAGTTTGTTTTGATTTTCATTGCATAGATTCAGCACCAACTGAAGTTGCGAACCACTGTCACTGTCACCGTCACCTTCAATGTTGACGTTTGACACTTCAATTTGATTTTCGCTATCTTGAGTTTTGTCCATACCACCGTTCGCCGCAAACTTCACGCACATCGACTGGTGCCGCTGTCGATTTTGCGGCTGCGTACTGCTTGACTTACAATCCGGTGCAATGTGGCCAAACTTATCACACTTAAAACATTTTACACCATTCGGACATGAATTGGACAAATGAGATGAATCACCACATTTGTAGCAATTTCTTTTAGGTTCAGCAGCTTGCGTCTTTTGAGCGCGACCACCAGCACTGGTACCTTCTTGATGATGTTTGGAAAAGTACGCACGGATTCTAGACTTATTTTTGATGTTTTCATAAATGGCCAACTTTTCCTTCAGGGCTGCGTAGGTGGTGACGCCGTAGAGTATTGCCTTGTTCATCTCCAAATCCTGTATTCCATCCACAATGTATTGAATGGCCACATAATCCGGGAATTTAGCCCGTTTTCCCAATTCTTTCATGACTAACATGTATTGGTAATAAGTCTCCTCGCGCCTCTTCTTACGAGCGGTCATTAGCTCATGCATTTCTTTGATATTCATTTGTTCGGGAAACTCCTTTTGAAGTGCAACTTTCAACTCTTCAAACGTCTTGTAGCATTTTTCTGTTCGCAACCAGAGCTCAGCCGTGCCTGTTAGAGATCTTCGGGCGATAATCAGCTTCTGTTGAGGCGTCCAGCTGAAGATCTCTGAGTTGTCCTCTATGTCTTGAACCCATTTTGAAGACGAATACGTCTTGTCATCGCCACTAAATTTTGCAATACCATCTGTGATGGAATTGTTCGCGACACCGAACATAGCCTTGTCATCTTGCATCTTTAAATAAATACACCTTTTACAGTTTTGCCACAGCGACCGCCAACGAGTAAGCCACATACGTGAACCAATTCCTGAACCAATTCTTTTGTTTCTTCCGATCCCGGACGAGCCCCCAAAATTGTAGGATGGAAGAATTATAAATGGTTAACAGAAATAAACACCTTTAGATATCTTTTTGATAATTTTATTTCGCCTTTTTTCTTTTTTTTGGTTACCCTTTTGTTTTTCCCGCTTCCCCTCGTCTATTCCCATATCTACTGGTCGAAAACTTTAAAAGTAAATTAGAAAAAAAAAAGAAATAACATATAATCGACTAACAATACTAAATAGCCCACATAAATCCATCAAGGGAATCATTCGTCTACTCATTTACATAACATAACATACCTTACAAGTTTACCTACATAACAAGTACATAACATTTTCACTGTTGGGCATTACACCCAACAGTAAGTATTTTTGATAAACCTTATCTCAAAAAACAACTATACAGAAGCAATCTGTGTTATTTAAAAAGTATAAATAATTACATGATGTAGTAACCATCTTTGTTGTGTATTCGTCTGTTTTCTTTATGTAAGCATAACTAAAAACATGATTAAACTAAATAGTATAAAGTGTACACCAGTAATGTTTAGTATTTCCTATGATGAAGATGTTTAGAAATTTAAGACAATTATTGTACAGATATTTGTTGTACTCATATATAGATAAGATTATAATAATGCAAGTTAAAAGGACAGCTGGATACTGCACGGAGGTATGAGTGCATGACTGAGGACAGTCATGAGACTTGAGAGTCAGAATGTGGGAAGGGCGAGTGTGGGAATGTAAGTTGAATGGAACGGTAACATGGTATGAGGAATGAAAGGAAAGAGTGAGACAGGAGTGAAGGGAAGGAATTAATGAAAAGAGGGACGATAAATTGACGATGGTGCGCGCGGTTCATCTTAATTATTGTAAGGTGTATTTTGAGCCATTAAAACTTCTTGTTAAACGCACAAATTGGCTATTTACTTTGATTTTTCGATCCCACAAAAAAAAATACACACACACACATACATAGTTTTTGAGTTATGAGGGGGTCAAAAGTGGCTCCAAATGGTTCGTGTAATATTACACACGGTGCTGCTCGCCAGTTCTGTTGGCTTAAACTTGGCTTGACACGCTGCCGCGTGTCTAGATATATGCGGCATGGCGTCGTCCCGTGGACCATGGCCCACCATTCACGTTGCGCGTAAGCCCTGTAACCGACCAGTGCCTGCAGACCATTGAGGATCTTTTGGCACTCGAATGTCGTTCACAGGGAAGCTGTTGATAAACATTTGTGAAATTGTTTGTGAAAACCTACTGAAGAAACAAGATGTTCCGATTTTGACTACGCCACAAAAGATCACAGAAATCAAAGATCACATGTACAGCTATCCTACACGTCAGTAACGAGAAGATCTAATGATTGCATTGGCATAATATGCCTATAATGTTTCCACTGCTGGAGCATAGGCCTTCTCTGTTCGAGAAGGAGTGGGCTGTAATCTACCACGCGGCCCCAGTGCGAGTCGCATGTCACATTTCTTCGAATTTTTGGTTCTATGCATACCGGTTTCCTCGCGATGTTTTCCTTCACCGATAAGAAAGCAGTGGTGAACAAAGTACTTAAAGTGCTTGCCTGGTATCGAATCCACGACCTACAGCTCGTAAGTCAGAGCCGTTACCACAGGGCCACGATTGCAACAGCATAAGCTGTAAATTCGAATAATATTATAAATAAGTAATATAATATTAAAATAATAAAAAGAAGCTATTTTCACATTCTATAATAGGATACTAGATTTGAGAAATACATCTGGAGCGTGTTGTTTCCGTTAATGAGATAAAATCTGGGCAAAACCAGCTGATTACGGCTCGACCTACGACATGAGCTGATACGGCGACTGTTACTAATCATCCAATAGGAACAGGGTAGATATTATTATGTTCCATAGACTCTCGCGCAGCCCAAATCGCTAAAGATAGTAACATAAAATTTCAACAGTACCTAGTTGTATTTTAAAATGAAGGGTAGTAAAAAGTAATTAAGGTAACGTAAGGATTTTGCGAAACTCGACCATAAAAGGGGGCAAATTTTATTCCATGCGTTCATAAATTTGTTACTTGGTACAAGTAGGTAGATAAATAGGTACTGAAGACGTGCCAACTAGTCGGTAAAGCCGACTATCCGGCTTCTTACTCTGTATATATTTCTCAATAAAATGTATAAAGGAGGAATTACTATAATGAAAACTTTGATTGTTAAATAACAATTTTGTTTTAGAATCAGTCTTACACATTTTGCAATGTGAAGCAACCTCTTCTTTTAAAGATTTAGTTCGTATTTATATGTATTTGTGTTAGTTTGTTAAGGCAGTTCACCGAGCAAAATAGCCTTGAGCATTCACTCCCTCTTTGCCGCACCTCACCTCTATAATACTTCGTAAACTTTACTGGTGCCATCTGGCGAACAACTTATGAATGAACGTAAAAATCACATACTTCACAGAATCTTAGAATACACAGACAAGGCATTCAATAAAATGAAATAAAATAACTGTTATAAGAAAGAAACGTTGTTAATGCGGAAAAAATATTTTGGTCTTGAATTCAGTGAATCTTTATTATTATTAAATAATTAAATGAAAATAATTATAATTATCTAATTTTTTAATTATGAATTGCTCCAACATTTCGCCATTTCGGAATCGCCACGTAACGGCAAAAAAGCTGACTCTTAATTATGTATACTTATAGACAGAGACAAAGAGAGACAGCCAATAATGAGGTCAAATGCAAATCCAAGACGGTGGCTGCAAAAGAAACCCAAATTTTCATCATGGGTATTGATTTCGTGGTTTTCAGGGGTGCTGAAGCTGATAGTGAGGTCAAAATTTAAATCCATGACGAGTATGTAAAAATATCAAGGTTGATTGCCAGGTTTTGAAATACTTGAAACTACACTTTTTCATAGGTTAAGTCTCGTAAATATATTTATTTTACGCTGGGGGTTCAGAATCATGTACGGAGTCTGGTATCAAGGTTTCCGTCGATGTCCCTGCTACTCTGTATAAACAACTATTACTGGATAGGTAAAAATAAAATACGCTATAATGGTGCCGATTCGCTTGTGTACACTGAGCTAAAGTAACTAAATTATCACTAAAATTCCTCACTTTTGGCTATGAGAATCTTAAAGTTATTCTGCAAAAAAACTCTAAATTTAAAATTATTTCGTCACAACTAAAATCAAATTTGAAAATCGCGATACCACGTGGTATTTTTTGGCTTCGCAATACAGTACTTGTTTGCTCTACCCCGTGATTTTTTTTAGAGCTGCATGAGCGCAGTAGGGCAGCGTCGACGGGTATTATATGGAATTTTTCACTTTTAGGTTTAAAGAATCTTTATTCTGTGGACATTGTGGTGAGAAAGGGCACCCAGGACTGCTAGAAGAAAGCCAATCCACCTAAATGTGCTACATGTACGCGCTTTAAAAAACAAGCCAACCACAAGACAGGAGACACAGATTGCCCAGCTAAAAAAGCTGCCGAATACAGGTATATAAATTCGATTGATTATGAAGGCTAGGCGCCTTCATAATCAATCGAATTTATATACAATATGGACCCCTAAATACACGTAGTAAAGATGAAATTGTGATTCCAAAATTTAGATTAACTAAAACTAGCAAGTAATTTCTAATAAACAGTATCCGCTTCTATAACAACTTGCCAAAGTCGGTTACAGAACTTAGCGATGGAAAGTTTAAAACTCACATCAAACGATAAAAGACTACGTTGAAGACAGGGAAGTTTGGCATTAATTCTTTCTGCACATGTGGCTTTCCTGGTATCTCATTAAACAGCATAACTATGTGAGAGTCTATTAACTGCTCCCAAATGACAATGTTAATTTTTATTATTTTTATTTTTTACACTTTCTGACATATTCTCGTCATTTTTTGACATTATACATCACTTCCAGTATCAACTATTTATTAGTGATTCTCATGAAAATCATGGCACTTGGTTTATATAGGTTGATCTTACTAATGTAGATTCTTTTACATATTGTGAATTGGAGAACGTTGTAGGCCTCACAGACATAGATTTATAGACGATTTTCTATTCTTTATTTTCATTCCTCTAAGTACCTGGTACTTATTGACAGGCCTGCACTGTCCTCCCATACCTATTATAACTGTAATTTGAAAACATTGTAAAACCCAATTATTTTTAAAAGAGTAACCGTGGAGTTTCTTGCCGGCTCTTCTCCATAGGAAGCGACAAATTGGAACCGTGCACCTGTATTCTGACGTGTCATAAGTGCCCTTACAGGTTTATGTGAAATAAAATATTTTGGTTTTGATTTTGATTACTTCTAGATTAATTCGGTGTATAAGACACAGAGACAAACTTCATCAGACAACAAAGCGATACCCTGATAATGTAATAATCCAAACTACCTATAAAAGATACAGGAATTTTTACAACAATCTCCTAAAGAATATAAAAAATTATCAAGATAAAAGTCAATTAAATAGAGCAGGTAAAAATAGCAAACAACTTTGGAAATAAATTAAAAACGTCACCCATATGCCAAAACAGCGTGAATCAAGTTCGAGTTTACTGCTTGCAAATCCTTCACCACTCATAACAGCTAACAATGTAAATAACTTTTTTGTCAATGTTGGAAAAACTCTTGCCGAGCGGATTTCGAACTAAGGCGACCAACCTCCTTTCCAAAAATCAAGCGATAGCTGTAACCCAAAATCTTTTGCTATGTTGGACACTGATGAAGATGAAATAACCCGAATAATTTCTGGGCTAAAAGGTGATTATGCAGCTGGATGGGGGCCGAAAGGTGTCGTATATCGACGTTTCCGAGGACGGTTACGTGACACCTCGCAGCGAAACACGACGCCGTCAACTTTACGTGTTTAGTTATAGTTTTAAGCTGGTTTTTAATACGTATTAGTGTGTCATTATTGTATAAGATTATTTTGTGTATTTTATCTATGGGCCTTAGTTGCCTGATAATAAAATGATTATTATTATTATTTTTATTTACTATCTGTTTTTCTCGGCCTAGCCGGTTAGGACTGATGGCACGGGCCTAAGCCAAGTGTCCAGCAGTGGGGTTAAGTGTGGGAGTAATATTAGAAGAAGACGAAATTATATTTGCGTGCGGGTCTTGGTGCAAGGTGTCCGACTCACACTGAAGAAATTTTCTAACTAGCCTGCAAGTATTAAGAATCACTGCCTTCTGCAGCAAATGGTAGGTGTTAGATTATTATTAATAAGATCCTTAAACGCTTCAAGCATATTTTGATACCTCCTTTAACTCATATTTTTCGAATCTGTCTTGCCGAAGGAATTTTCCCTAGATGTCTAAAAGAGACAGTTGTAATCCCTATCTTTAAATCCGGAAGTAAAGACGCAGTTAATAATTATAGGCCAATATCCTTACTCCCCTCAATTTCAAAAATACTAGAGAAAATTATAAAGAGTAGACTTGTTACTTACCTAGAGAAAAACAACATTTTATCCCCTGCGCAATATGGTTTTAGACCCAAACTATAGACAGCCGATGCGGTGCATAGCTTGACTGATTATATTTCAGAAAACCTCGGCAAAGGAAACCAGACCCTAGGAGTCTTTCTCGATTTAGCCAAGGCCTTCGACACGGTGTCTGTTTCTGTTCTTCTGGATAAATTAAAGGCCATAGGAATAAGACGAACGCTGCTGAAACTTTTTACTGCCTATTTACACGGCCGATACCAGTTTGTTAGAATAGATAATATTACGAGTGATGAGCAGAAAAATACTGGTTTTGGTGTTCCGCAAGGGAGTTTTGGGCCTCACAATATTCTTGATTTAAATTAATGACTTGTGTAATCTAAATAATAAAAACTATAAAATTATATCATATGCCGACGACACGGCGTTAATATTTACCGCTAAGACCAGTAGTGAACTGTTTGAAATCGCTCAATTAAGTTTAAATTCTATGACTGGCTTAGCTTCAAAGCGATTTACTAACATTAAATGCCAACAAGACTTACTAACCCTCATCTAAATGCCCATCAATGTAGAAACCGTATAGTCAGCATGTGTAACTGCCCTTCTATCTTCAAAGCGAGCTACATTAAACACCTGGGGGTAATAATGGACGACACACTTTCTTTTAGAAAACATATTGAAATCCTAACTAAAAGAGTGCGCAAACTCATATTATATGTATTCAAAAAATTGCGAGCGTTAGCAGATTCAAAATTAATCACACAAGTCTATTTGGCCCTATGTCAAGTTACAGTCCCACGTAACTGCGCTATCTCCCCGTGGTAGCGCAGTAGGCATTTCTCCACGTTAAACAAAAAAAAATAGCCCAGGTCGACGGCGCTTTGTGTTCCACGCGCGCCGTCAGTGATGTCAGCAACACCTGGTGGGGTCCGCAAGGGCCGATGCCTGCCAGGGGTGTGCGAGTTGTTCGAAAGAGATACCGTGGCCCCTGGTACACAGGTAGCTGAGGGAACACGGGTGGGTTTTAGTCAGTAAAAGTCTGACACGCCCTCCTGCTCCTCGAGGAGATGCATGTTATCATTATCAATCATTGTTACTCATTTTTGTGGTATCGTTCTAAGGAGATTTGTTAAACAAATACTAGGTACTTAAAAAAAGCGAAAACAATCATTATTGTGAAATCAAGATTATGTAGGATTTTAATGTATTTTTTTTAGTTGATTTTTCATTTGAAAAACGAGTAGATAGCTCCAAAAAACTGTCCAAAACACGTCTGGCGCGAAGTTTTTGTATGCGCCTTAAAAAGACGTTGAAGAGGAATGCAATACCTCACTGCAAAAAAAGTTAAATTTAAAATTTAAAAAGCCCCCGAAACAAAAAAAAACTCTAAAAAGTAAAAAAAAAATAGTTATTGGTCTTTTAAGTTGTAGGTAATATTTTGATCAACGTATTGTGAAGTCGGGGACGGTCAAAGAAAACGCCAAACAGAGGTGGCCTAGCATTTGAATTAGCCGTCCCCTGACTTGAATTGTCAAGTATTGAAAGTGCAACGTACTGACGTTGATCAAAATATTACCTACAACTTAAAGCCCAATAAATATTTTTTTTTTACATTTTAGAGTTTTTGTTTTTGTTTCGGGGTTTTTTAAAATTTTAAATTTAACTTTTATTTCCTGCTTTTTAAACTTAATATCTCGCTTAAATCTGCGCAGCGTTGCGTATTATGTTTCCCGCAGTGAAGTTTGTTACTAATTTATCCTCATTCTTCGTCCTGATCACCATTTATCTATAACCTATTCATTGAGACCTTTTTAATGAACCCAAACACGATACTTTTGCTGTTTGTATAGTGAGTTACTTGGGTATCCTGGAAATTCCAGGTGATGCTCCAGCATCAGTTCAAGGTTACTTACTTAGTTCATCTAATATCATTGAAGTAATAGAATACCAAACGACTTGATCAGACCCGTGGAAGATGCTTAAATCCCTTCATCAACCAGAAAAGAGCTGATAATCTTCAAACGGCTTAACTGATTTTGATGAAACATTTCTAAGAACACTCTCGACTAATTCACCTTTCAAACAAAAAAAAAACAAAATCAAAATTGATTCATCCGTTTGGGAGCTACGATACCACAGACAGACACACACACACTCGCACACACACACACACAGACACGTCAAACT
The DNA here is from genome assembly GCA_949091785.1 of Polymixis lichenea. Taxonomy (NCBI): domain Eukaryota; kingdom Metazoa; phylum Arthropoda; class Insecta; order Lepidoptera; family Noctuidae; genus Polymixis; species Polymixis lichenea. The sequence continues at coordinate 24,171,141 of OX420944.1, forward strand.
TATACATCATAAAGTACATACATCTTTTATGGGGTACTGTGTTAAATGTTATAACAAAATACCTTGTGATATATTGCAATTAAATGAAAGGAAATTTAAAACTCATATGAAAAGTACACTTTGTAAACAAGCATATTACAAATTAGAGGATTATATCCAAGATAAGAATGCTTGGAAACATGCTGGTCCTGCTCCATAGGACAATCTAGAGTCTAGACAAAATCAAACTGGTTGCTAATTGAATTATGTAATTAATTATATCTATTGATTACACTCAGTGATTACTTTAACTCACACACTGACTGATTACATACTTGTTAATATTCTAGGAAAATTGTATATTTACTTTTACAATGTTTGTAAATGTGTGGGCACCATGTATCTATCATAAAATTAATTTATCTGTAATTCCTTTAATTTCATTATTTTCACCTGTTTTGGTACAGTGATTTTGTTCTGGATGCATCGTTTTCACACATAATTATACAATGAATGTATGTTAAATATTGTAGTTATATCATTTTAAAAGAGTAACGGTGGAGTTTCTTGCCCATTCTTCTCCATACGAAACTACATTTTGGAAGGGGCGACTAGAATCAATTCTATTTTAATGTAAATGTTGACGTTCAAAAGTGCCTTTTAGGTGCCTATTTGAAATAAATGCTTTGACTTTGACTTTGACTTTGACTATAACACCCCGTCGTTTTTACGTCGGCGGTTAAAAAATATGGCACTAACCGTAAAACTAGCCACCTTTCGAAGTTGAACGGTTAATGTTATCGTTATTTGTAACGTCACGACGTCATTTAACAAATGTTAAAATGGTGTACCCGTACGAAGAGTTGCTGCAACTCACTCATACAAGTCATACATATTTAATGTATAAGCAGTTTAAAAATTTACTGGCAACACTAAAAGGTCTAAGGGCAACACCATGATGTCACTTGTGTGCAGTGTGACCAGATTAAATTTTACGAAAATACCGAGGCACCTCAAAAAAATACTGAAATATACCTAAGTCGGTACCTAGGACAGATATACCAATAAAAATACTGATTTTCTTAACACGTTTTATTTATTCATACTCACAGTAAATGTTAGAGTTATATTTTAACATCCTTTTCGAAGGATTAAAATTTACACAAACTCCTTCATCCTTAACACCTTGCTTTGTTTTTAAAATAGCTGACACATTTTTGTTTATAAATCTGTTTCATTGGTCCGTTTTTATTAAATTCATCTGTGAAAATATGCGCTCGCACGCAGTTTTCGACACCGGTATACATAGAAGAGATTTACTAAAGCTTGTTATATTTTTGTATTTTAACATGCCATCACTGTTAGAAATTTTCCCAACTTCCACCCAAAATTGTTCACACGAGATGGGTGAGCCAGTGTTGGAAGATTGTAACAAATCACTTACTTCGCGATCAAACTTTAGGGTTCTATATTCTTCGTCAATTAACTGCATTTGTTCTGGCTGTACTTCGCATGGGAAAGTTTCTATCACATTTCGTAAACTGCGAAATTCTTTATGCACGGCAGTGTGTGGGTCAAGAAATTTCAGTTCTCGAAAAACTGGATTTTCAAAAGGCAAACGTGATTTCAATTGCGTGCTCAACTCAATTAAAAATGATTAGCACCTTCTGAAAAACTCAGCAGTCTGTACTTTCATGTTTACATTTTCCCTGTGTTCACGCACACAAGGCGTGAATCATAGTCCGGGCCAGGGGACGCGCGGAGGGCGTGGCGCGGCGAGGGACGACACCGCGGCAGCGGGCTGACCGGCCGCCCGCACCAGCACTCCAGCACCGAACTCGGTCAACGACTCGCGCGCATACTCATTCAAAGTTCCTTTCAACATTTACTGCTTAACCTTTAGAATCAGAATATAAGTGTATACAGTCCGCTTTAGTTTCATTAGCAAACCTTTAGTTAGGTCCTAAACATTTGGTCCATCGAGCTTCTGATTAAAATCCGCGTAACGTTTTTCGTACGAACAAAGAAACCACGCGGTGGCAGTACGAACGACGCGACGTTGGTGGACTTTGATTCGACGAGTCTTCAAAAGCGCCGTGTCACTACAGCTACATTCAATCGCGGTCAAGTTTGGAGTTGGAGGCGTCTAGAATAAGCGAGGAGAGGACGTCTAAAAGTTCCCGAGGTCTTCACGTGGACGGTGGTCAAGTCTCGACTACTTTGGTCGAACCCGCCGAGACATCTATTTGCTTCGTGGGAATCAACACAGTCCGCCTTGTGGATAAAGATAAGCATATTTGTGTATCGTTCCAAATTCCTTCCTTCTAAAATTCCAGTTAGAATTCAAAATTCAAAAATCTTCGTTGCAACCCTTTTCAGTTCAGTTTCAAAGAGTCACCAAATAATTATTTTCATTGTTTTATAGTGTTCACATTTGTTCAAACTTGCATAAAACCGGTTTCTTATTATTGTATCGGCTGGCACTTTCTTTGTTAGCGAGCGAGCTTCAAGGTCACGCGCCTATTCATTGCAAAAAAAACATCTGTTTGCTGCTAATTAGTCATTATATCTGTTTGCTTGACATTATCGTTTTTAACTAGCACCTTATCTATTGTTTTTCTTCTTACTTAAATCCAGTTTCTTATAATGGCTAATGAGGAACTATTAATACGAAAACGCAGTGCTATGAAAGCTAAGCTTACGAATTTCTGCAATTATATAGACGTGCTAATGAGTTGCGAATCAATATCTAGCTTGCAGCGCATTGAGCTGGAGGGTCGTCTTAGTAAATTTGATGCCCTATATGATGAATTTGATCATTTGCAGTTGGAGATCGAGGTGCTCTCGGGCAAGCCAGACGAGGCGTATGGGGAACGTACCAAGTTCGAGGAGCGGTACCACGCAGTGGCAGCTCAGGCGCGCAGTTTGCTCATCAGCGCTGATGCCGGCAATGACGGCGGGTCTGTAGCGGGCTCAGCAGACAAAAACACAGGTGCATCGTTCCGTCAAAATTTTGTACGCTTACCTAAAATTGACTTACCTCATTTCGATGGTAGCTATCAATGTTGGCTAGAGTATAGAGATACTTATCTTTCTCTAATACATAGTAGTAGTGCAATCGATGAGATAAGCAAATTCCATTACTTACGTGCATCGCTCAAGGGAGATGCTCAACAAATTATAAAAAATATAGATTTCAAAGGTGAGCATTATCAATTAGCTTGGGAAATGCTATGTGAGCGATATGATAATAGTAGGCTTTTAGTAAATAATCACGTGCAGGCATTGTTCAATATCCCAGCAGTATTTAAAGAGTCGTGTGTAGCATTACGTCAATTTATTGATAATATAAATAAACAAATTAGGGCTTTGAAATCACTGAACGAGCCCACTGATCAGTGGAGTACACTGGTGGTGATTATGATGAGTAGCCGACTCGACAAAATTACTAAAAGAGACTGGGAAGAATACAGCAACACTTTACCGAAGTCTCCAACGTTGTCAGAATTTTGTTCCTTTATTAGTAGAAGGGCAGATTTGTTGGAGACAGTTGAGCATAGTGAGTCGGCAAAGGAAAAGGCAGACAGCAGCACTAATAGTCACATAGTAGATGTACAGAACACTAACAAAAGCAATAATTTAATAAAATCCAAAAATAATAATAAAAAGATTACAAAAGATTTTAAATGTCCGTTGTGCAAAAAGGACCATTTTATGTTTGTATGCGATGAATTCCGTAAGTTGCCAGTGGAAAATCGTTTGGTAAAGGTGAAGGAACTTAATGTATGTTTCAACTGTCTACGACCAGGACATTCATGTAAGCATTGTAAATTGTCCCACTGCAAATACTGTAATCGCAGACACAACACTCTTTTACATGTAGATCAGTCAGACTTGAAATTAAATGTACAAGACCCAATGCCTAGCGTTGCTTTGCCTACTTTATTAACTGACGTTTCTGGTGGTGCACAATTCCAAAAGGGCACGTCTGAAAACGTTGTTTTGTCGAGTAACACTGCAGACTGTACTACCCGTTCTGTTGTACTCTCCACAGCTCTGGTGACAGTGGTGAACAACCGAGGTGAGAAGTTCGACGCCAGGATCCTGCTTGATAACGGTAGCACCGCCAACTTCATCACTGAAACACTGTGTCACAAGCTGGGATTGCCTAGACGTAACGTTAACTCCACAGTAACAGGTATAAACAAGCAAATATCCAATAGCACACAGTCTTGTAGGCTTACAATTCAAGCTCGGAATGGTGGCTACAGCGAAACTATTATTTGTATTATAATGCCAGAAATTACTAGGATATTGCCGTCTTCAGCCGTAGATATAGGCAACATCAAGATTCCAGCAGACATACAATTAGCTGATCCATCCTTCCATATTCCTTCTGTGATTGACATTCTTGTTGGCGTGGAAGTATTTTGGAATATCGTGGGTTCCTCATCTATAAATCTTGGTAGGAATAAACCCAAACTTCACGCAACAAAACTCGGATGGATAGTTTCAGGACCTGTTCCATTGTGTTCATTCTCCAATAACCAGTCACACTATTGCAACGTGTCTATCGATGAATTAAATAATAACCTCAACAGGTTTTGGGAAATTGATTCTGTACCAGCCAAACATGCTTTGTCACAGGAGGAACGTGCGTGTGAAGAAAGTTTTCGTCATAATACTACTCGGGATGAACAGGGCCGTTTTGTTGTGACTATTCCTTTAAAGGATAATCCTAACATTTTAGGTGAGTCATATGAGATGGCTAAACGTCGATTTCTATCACTGGAGCGTCGTTTCCTGCGCGATCCAAGTTTCAAGGAGCATTATGTTGCCTTCATGCAAGAGTACGAGCGTCTAGGACACATGACAGAAAATAAAACGTCTAGGAAGCCTCATTCAGGTAACAATGTTGAGTATTTCTTGCCTCATCATGGGGTCGTCAAAGAATCCAGTTTGACAACAAAACTACGGGCAGTCTTCGATGCCTCAGCGACCACCACGTCGGGCGTGTCATTCAATCAAATCCAGATGGTTGGCCCGACTATCCAAGAAGATCTACTATCAATCCTATTAAGATTTCGGCAATACAAATATGTCATCTCTGGAGACATAGCTAGGATGTATCGTGCCGTTGCTGTTACACCTTCACAACGTGCTTTACAGCAAATCATTTTCAGGACAGATCCTAAGTTACCGTTAAAGACGTACAGTCTTAATACCGTCACCTATGGCACCGCTTCCGCTCCGTACTTAGCAACAAAGTGCTTAGTTAGCTTGGCTAATGCCGCCACCAGTACAACCGTCAAGTCTTCAATTGAACGTGACTTCTACGTTGATGATTACCTGTCAGGAGGAAATACAGTTTCAGACGTAGTAGAAATGGTCAAGGAGGTTATATCTGTATTAGCATCAGCGAATTTTCATATACGAAAATGGCAATCTAATAATTCATCAATTTTAGATCAGGTTTGTAAGAGCTCAGCAGTTTTGGATTGTCTAAAATTGTCTGAAGACAAGAACGCAGCATCAAAAACATTAGGTTTACGTTGGATGTGCGAGGCAGATTATTTATCGTTTTCTATATGTGTTGATGCTGAGAAACAGGTGTCTAAACGCCAAGTTTTGTCAGTCATTAGTCAAATATTCGACCCATTAGGCTTGGTTGGTCCATGTGTAGTCGAGGCGAAGATCGTTATGCAAAAATTGTGGTTAGCCAAGTGTGACTGGGATGAACAGGTTCCAGAGTCTATTTATAATTTTTGGTGCAATTTTGTTAACACTCTTCCATGTTTAAATAATCTAAGGATTCCAAGATGGGTTGTATGTGACAACGCTATATCGCATGAAATTCATGTCTTTACAGATGCCTCTGAGAGAGCTTTCGGCTGTTGCGTGTATCTACGATCTGTGGACAGGCAAGGTTCAGTTAAGGTTCAACTTCTTGCTTCAAAAAATCGTGTAGCTCCAATAAAGCCCACTACCATTCCTCGTCTTGAGCTCTGTGGGGCGTTGTTAGGTACAAGATTGTGTGTTAAGATTCAGAATTCTATTACTTTACCTGTAACAAGATGCCGGTTTTGGTGCGATTCAACAATTGTGTTGAGTTGGCTAGCTGTTTCACCGAGTCTATTAAAACCTTTCGTGCGTAATCGAGTTAATGAGATACAGGAGAGCACTGCAGGTCATTCGTGGAGTTACGTGCCGTCTAGAGACAATCCGGCAGATCTTGTTTCTCGTGGGTTGAAAGCTGACCTTATCAGCGAGTGTTCCTTATGGTGGTCAGGCCCACAATTTTTATTAAATGATGAAAGGGACTGGCCAACTATGCATAATAAATCTGTGAAACGGGATCTGCCAGAGGTCATTTCATCTAATTTCACAGACCACTCGTTTCTCACAAATTCAAAAAATCAAGTACATTCCTCTAACATAAATACATCATTTATTCATACACTACTTCATAAATATTCAAATCTAAATCATTTACAAAGGGTGGTGGCCTACATACTTAGATTCGTTTATAATTTAAAAAATAAACCCAAGTTACAGAATGCACTAACAAATCAAGAACTTCAAGACTCTTTGCATTTCATTTTACGTCAAGCTCAAATGGAGATGTTTCCTAAGGAATATGTTATTCTTATAGCTGGCAAGACTTTGCCTCGTAAAAATAGACTTATTTCCTTAAGTCCCTTTGTTGACAAAGATGGTCTCATCCGTGTAGGCGGGAGACTTGATAATTCTCCTTATGACTATAATATCAAGCATCCAGTTTTACTATGTTCTAAACATCATGTCACTAAAATTATCTTTAATAAATATCATACAGATTTGTTACACGCTGGCCCTCAGTTATTGATTGCAAATATACGACAAATGTATTGGCCTCTAGGCGGCAGAAACCTCTCAAAATTTATTGTGAAACACTGCATTAAATGTTTTAAATACAAATGTCAAAATGTTCAACCAATCATGGGACAATTGCCTTCTAATAGAACTCTTTTGGAGTTCCCATTTTTGAACTGCAGTGTCGACTATGCCGGGCCAATATTGATAGCAGATCGAAAGGGGCGATGGTGTAAGTTAGTGAAGGCGTATCTATGCATTTTTGTTTGTCTTGCAGTTAAAGCTGTTCATATAGAGCTCGCTACAGACCTTACTAAGGAGGGCTATATGGCTGCTTTAAACCGTTTCGTTGCTCGTCGTGGCAAACCCAAGAGCATCTTATCCGATAACGGTACTAACTTTGCCGGGACTTGTAATGAACTACAACGATTCTTACAAGATTCAAATATTTCATATGAAGTTGCACAAAAGGGCATTGAATTTAATTTTGCCCCTCCATACTCTCCACATTTCAACGGCATTGCTGAAGCTGCCGTTCGTTCTACTAAACACCACTTGAAAAGACTATTACAGCTAACACATTTCACATATGAGGAAATGGTTACGTGTTTGACTCAAATCGAAGCTGTTCTTAATTCACGTCCCCTCACACCACTTTCCTCTGATCCACTAGATTTGACAGTCCTCACTCCTTCACATTTCCTAATTGGACGATCACTCATGGCTGTTCCACATCCACAGGTTACTGACATACACATTAGCCGTTTGGAGCGATATCACAGAATGGAACACATAAAGCAACATTTTTGGAAGCGGTTCCATTTAGAATATATTTCTCTGCTCCAGAAAAGGATAAAATGGACGTCATCTACAGGACAACTGGCAGAGGGAACGTTAGTTCTCATCAAGGAGAGAGGACAACCGCCATTGCTGTGGCTACTGGGACGTATCACGAAGGTCTTCCCGGGGAACGACGGGACAACGCGTGTGGTGGAGTTGAAAACGAAAAAGGGGACGTTACTACGTTCTTTTAATAATATTTGCCCACTTCCTTTAGATTGAATGTTTCAACCCGGGGAGGATGTTCACGCACACAAGGCGTGAATCATAGTCCGGGCCAGGGGACGCGCGGAGGGCGTGGCGCGGCGAGGGACGACACCGCGGCAGCGGGCTGACCGGCCGCCCGCACCAGCACTCCAGCACCGAACTCGGTCAACGACTCGCGCGCATACTCATTCAAAGTTCCTTTCAACATTTACTGCTTAACCTTTAGAATCAGAATATAAGTGTATACAGTCCGCTTTAGTTTCATTAGCAAGCCTTTAGTTAGGTCCTAAACACCTGTGTTTGATTAATTCTTGGCCTGCTTGAATACCTAAGTACATATCTTTCAATGGCAAATAATTTACATTAGACTTTGGGTCTAACGTAAATACATTGTCCGTACGTTTGATGTAATTAGCTTTCATGAAGCAACCCAAAATCGACAAGTACATACTAGATGCATCACCATACAGTCTATCAATGCACGGATAGTCGCCTTGAAAAATTATGTTAAATTTGTTTACAATCGGCAAAATGTAGTCCAAAAAGTAAAAGTACAATTTGTTTATATCAGTGGTAAAAGAATTAAATAAAAATTGTGATGACATATTGCGATCACTCAAGTATTGGTCTTGAAAGAACAATTGCAATGCCCTCCACTGCTCAATTATTCTACTAATACAGGCATGAAGTGATAGCCACCTTATGTCGTAATGACGCAAAATTCTGTGACTTTCAGTGTCTGTGAAATTTTGGAACTCAGCAAATTCTCTTTGACGCTTGCTGCTTTGAGAAAAATATCCATATACTTCTTTTACTATTTTTTCTAAATTTCTAGGCAGTATTTTACAGGCGTGGCTAACACTTAATGCTGCAGAGTGACAAACACATTTTTATGAAAAAGCACTTTGGGTTTACTTCTTTAATTTTTGCAACAATGCCAGAATGTTGACCAAACATCACATTCGTAGTATCAGCAGCGAATCCTATTACGTCTTTTATTTCTAAACCTAATTCGGATAATTTTGATGACAACGAATTAAATAAATGACCTGCGGTCTCACCACTTAAATCAACTAAATCAAGGAATTTGGTTTGTACAGTACATTTAGTTTCAGAGAAGTATTTAATTACTATTGCCAATACTTTGACTGTTGCAACATCTGTACTCTCATCGATTATAATTGAATATACTGGTTTACCTGAAGGAGATGCAGTACCAAGTATGTCTTCAATCATATCTTTTTCGAAATTGGGTCCTAAAACATTATAAGTTATAGCGGCTGCTTTGGTTCTCTTGCAGGAAAATTCTTTCACTAAGATGGTCCATAGCTCTAAATGGGATGTTGTCGTCCGACAGAAAACTGCATAAACGCAGCTCAGCTTTCTTGACTTCGTCTTTCAGTGGGGCCTTTTTGAAAAATGTATCAACCTGAAAATTTAAAAAATACTTGGTTGCTTAGTTTTTTTTTATAACAGCGCCGCATTTCATAGCTGTTACCTAACTGATTTTGAGAAACAAAACTAGGATGATTAACTTTAAATTAAAATATATCCAAACTCCTTGAACTAGGTAAGTAAAGCGAGTTATGCTTACCTTTGACTGTCTTTTATATTTTATCAAGTTCGATTTATGCTTTTCAGTATGTGCATGCTGTTTTATAGATGCTAATCTACTTTGCAGTTTCACATTGCATGCTTTGCAAAATGCGGTGAACTCGTCATCTTTATAACGTGAAAGCCACGAAGAAAATTCCGGAATTTGTTCCCACTTAGCTAAATAACTTTGCTGAAAACTAGACATGCTGTCTGGATGAATGCAACTAAGTAAATAAAAACAACGAAAATCGCGTTCTATTTATATGATGACAAAAACATCTCCTATTTTGGGGAAATTCCCGATTTATCGAAAGAAAGTCCTCAAAGATTCAGTCGAATGCAGAAGAGACAATCATTTCACTTGAACCGTATTAGACGATTTGATACTAGTAATAAAGTATATTTTAAGTTTAACTACTACCTATTCATGCAACTGAAAACTTAAAACTAGACGTTGCTTTGAAAATTATAGATAAACTAGCGGTCCGTCCCGAACTCGTCCGGGTAGACTGATATTCATGAAACACAACGAATTTGAATGAATGCAATCTAGAAATTACGCTCTATCTAATAGTGCAAACCGCGTTAAAATCGGTCTAGCAGTTGTAAAGTTTTAGGCGAACATACATTCTGCAAGTCTAATTAATACTATGCATTGATTGATAATTGTATATGTAGTATTACAATACTACAACGCCGGCAACGGCCGTCTTTCTTGTCATATCTGTAACTTACCCATCTTTGCTCATAGATAACATGTGTAAGTATAAACTAAATCCGGGAAAGTCCCCAATGTTCGCGTTCCGGGGAATTCCGCAAACATTGTCGCAAAGACGATCACTCACTACGGTGTTGCCATAACTTCAACCAAAATATACCCAAAAACACTGACTGCCAGCAATATACCTGAAAATATACTGATGTTCGGAAAAATCGATGAAATATACTGAAAAAGTATTAAAATACTGAATCTGGTCACACTGCTTGTGCGCGTACGCACACCGGCACACACTTTGACACTGACACACATCACATCACACAGCGATGTTAGTCATGACAATCGTATTTTTAATTCGTAATAAACAAAACAAGATTGCCAATATAGGTAGCTATAGCTTTGAGTTTCGTGTGGGATTTTCCTCAACTTTTTCCTTAAACCCATTCCGATAAATTGCATTTATATAACGCAGATTATGGTGAAGTGAGTCGACATAAAGTCAAGTTAATGTTATATTATTAATAATTATTGTACTGTAACTTTGTTTGAAACAGCGGAGTAACAGAAAAGAAAGGGTTATAAGTTCTAGATACTGGTCAAAGAACTGGTTAGCGGTGTGAGTGGCTGCAATGAGTGTGTGTCGCGTGAAGGGCCTAGCTGGCGCCCGTGCCTAAAATGGCGCGCTGGCTTCTGGCACTGGTCGCGGTGCTGGCGGCGTGGGCGCGGCCGGCGCGCGCGCAGCGGCTGCGCTGCCCCAGCCACACGCCGCAGCGCTGCGTCCCGGGTGGCTCGGGCAAGAACGAGTACAGCTACACTGTGGACGGTGAGCCTGGCACTTGTACTTGTTTTCTCGTACCTCCTAATTGTTTGTAGGCTAGAGTAATCCTCGCTACAAGTTAGGTAACACATAAAACTTTGCATCTGGGGACATGGCAGTGCCACTGCCAAGTCAAACAAAAAAGCGACACAGCCGTATCAATCTTTTCTCGAAGCAGTTCAGGCCATTTTCGATTATAACTTCGTTGTGGATAAAACTAGAAGCTTGAATATTCAGTAACCAAGCAGGCATTGTATAAACACGGTATATTATTTCGGCAAATTTCATTTAATTCGAACCAGGGGGCTTACTCCCTAAGCGAAATCCGTAGTATCGGCCATCGTTACGGGCGCTTCGTTCTCCGGCTCACTTACGGACATACCGTAAGTTAGACAGAGAGCGAAGAGCTCGTAACGACGGCCGATACTACGGATTTCGCTTAGGGAGTAGGCCCCCAGTCGTTTAAGAATTATAAGTAGTCCCAGTTTCTTGTCTCAATTTTGTCACTCACTGACCGATCATCAAAACTCTAAGGCACTAGCAGACATAGAAACCTCAAATTTAGAACACAATTAGTATTTAGTATATAAATCAAGGAAAAACTAAAATATTTTGCAATTTCGATCTAGTTTTCTAGATACACCAACTGCTTAATTAACTTTGTAATCCCATATAAATATAAGACAATAAGTCTATTTGTTATCTTTTCAGTTTATAATGACAAATTAAACCACATTGTCTGCTTACGGGTAAAAAGTAATAAGTGCAGTCTGCATCATTTCAAGTAAATGACATTTCAAAGTTTATGTTTTAATTTGATCTATTTTAAACACATTAATTAAAAAAAACTGTTAAAGCAAACTGTTGCACTAATTACCCTTCTTTTAAGATAACCTCTTATCTATAAAATATTCACAAAATGTGAGAAGATATCATTTTTACAAACTTACTATCTCAGCAGGCATTGGACATTGATTTTTTTTATTTTACCAGTAGATAACCCGTAAAAAATTACACGTGACTGCATTTTTAACTCAATTTATTAAAAAACTGTATTTAACCTTTAAGTATGGACCTCATTTTTTTAGAACACTAACCTGGACGTGTAGTCTCACAGGCTCCTGTATACCGTGTGATATTTTTTAAATAAAACGATTCCGAATCGCTTGAAAATTATATCTAATTCAAATAACAGGTGTCTAAAAACAATAAAACGTCAAGATTTATTCAACGTTTTTATTAAAAATCTAGAAACATTAAATAATCAACGGTAATGGCACTTTTTAGGCAATTTCGATTATTGCTATGTTTTAGCAATTAAAAGAATATAAACTTACATATATAGCAAAATTAACGTTTTTATTTTAAATTCTAAAATTTTAAGAACAAAAAAACATTAAGTGAACTTCTGATAACAAAAAACAAAAATTCTGACAACTGACTTTGTAAGCTAATTTATTGGCAGTCGTTGCACAAAGGACGTGAACATTGCAGGCACACAGGCTTGCTGCACCCAACACACACGTGGGTGGTCATTCTATGCTTCTTTGAGGGACAAAGTCTGCATCCTCTTCTAGTCCCCTGCATGACTGCTGGAGCCTGGACATTCACTGTAACCATGTCTTCACCTAAAACTCAAGTCATTGTCGACCTGAGCTCTCTCGGAAAATGTATGTTGGTTACACGTCGTTGCATATGAAGCACTACAAACGAACGAGCTAAATTTTTGAGGAAATCTCTGTCAATATCCTTCGATTGATGCATGTTATTAAGAATATACGCATTCATGCCACCCAAGTCTAGAACTCGATATAATAGCACCATAGGCCACACCGCATTGAATTCTTCCTCGAAAGATGGATCACCTAAATGTAATTTTTTTCTTGCCGGCCGTTGAAGTGAACTTCGAGATTGTCGACGGGAACAACCTGTTTTTTTTTTTTTTGGTTGGGAAATCATCAAATAACTTCTCCCGCTCTGGGTGGAGCGGGAGGGCGTATCAGACTTTTACTGACTAAAACCCACCCGTGTTCCCTTAGTTGCCTGTGTGCCAGGGGCCGCGGTATCTCTTTCGAACAACCCGCACCCCTGGCAGGCATCGGCCCTTGCGGGCCCCATCAGTTGCTGCTGACATCTCTTTGAGGCGCGAGTTAAGGAACCCCAACCTACCAATATTAGCTTTGTCAGACAATAAGTATTTACTAGATTATTATTTCCCAATTTCCCCACTGCGCGATCAGCATTTATAATTATCTAGAACATGCGTCAATCTGATCACGCTGTGCATGTACTACGTTAGCAATTAAGTTAGTACCTATATAAGATCAATATTTTGTTAGATTTTTAATTACTGTTTCGCTGTAACTCTGTCGGAATAAAGTTATTTTTAAATACTTCCGTTGTCGCTTACTTAATTGGCGCAGCCGGTAGGATCTCTGTAGTCAGTTTGCCGTGTATACAATTCTACGTGGAGTAGCCGACGTCCGTGTCTACGGTTTAGCAGAGATCGCCGAACAAATAAATTCATTAAGAAGCCACTTCGAGTTACGGAAGAGGACCAGCCACAGCAGTAATTCAGGGAGCATGGAGCTAGCTGCGGAATTGTGAGTAAATCTTTTTCACCTTCCTCTCAGCTCTTCCATCTATATCCCAACCTTGTAATAGTCTATGTGTTTGTGTATTATTAGGGATTGGACAACGCCGTAATAATATTTGCATAGATTTTAATTGTACTAATATTTTAGAGTAGTGATAGTTTAGTAGCACATTAGTGTGATTTTTTTTCTCCGCGTTGGTTTCTTTCATAACTTTTCACAATGGAAAACGTAACCCGTGTCCCACAGGAATTGGTTAACATCATACCAATATTCAGCGGCGACACTAGAATGTTGCCTTTATTTATAAAAAAATGTGAATACATTTTGTCTACGTTCTTAGGAACCGCAGCCCAAAATGAATATTTATTTCATGTAGTAACAAGTAGGTAATCAGGCGAAGCAGCCAGTTTGGTAGGCGAAAGAGAAGCTATAGGTACGTGGGACGAGCTGAAGAAGTTGTTAAACCAACACTTCGGTGATCCACGCACAGAGGATTGTTTAGCAATGGAGTTAGAATCGTGTAGAATAAATAAGGGTGAAAGTTATTTAGATTTTTGCCATAGAATACAGCGGATGAGAAGTGTTTTATTTGCTAAAATATCAGAAACTATCATTGATGAATCTCTACGTAAGGCAAAGCAAATCATTTATAGTAACAGAGCAATGAATGCTTTCTTGTTTAATTTACCGCCATTTTTAGTTAGATTAGTTCGTTTGCGCGACGTCACAACGTTAGAGGATGCATTAAAAATAGTTTTAGAAGAACAAAACTTCCAGGCAGTCTATGAGTCGAAAACAAACGACAGACGTAATTTTAGCAGAAATAACAGACCCAATTTGCCAAATAACCAAAATGCAATTGAATCTAATAATCAAAAGAAAGATTCACATAGCATATCAAGTACACATGTACCGAATAGTGCTACAAACAGCACATTTACACCGAACAATTCGCATCAGCCCAGACATTATAAACAACATAATAATATTCAAAGAAATCAAGACAATTTTAATCGTACAAACAACAATAATGCGTCACCGCAGTCAAGTAGGTCATTTGTTCCGATTGCACAACCGAACCAACAGTTCGCGGCACATGCACCGAGCACGCCGTCTTTTGCAGCGCAAGCATCTACGTCGGGTGCGAATACTGATGTCACCATGCGTACTGCAAGTTCACGACGTGTTAATTACATAAATAATTCTAATAATAATGAACAGAGTTCAAGTTATTCGTACAATGAGTGCCAAGAATTTTCTCCTGAAGAACCCGGGGCGGGAAATTTTTGCATAACGGCCTCTACCCTAGAGAACGAATAAAAATAAATTGTAATAAACGCTTAAATTTACCACATATAGTTATACCAGAATTAAAGGCAGTTTTTATGATAGATACGGGGAGTGTTAGATCGTTTATAAGCCCGTATATAGCGAATAAATATTTTAAAAATTATTTACAGTATGAACCCTTCGAAGTTGTTAGCACTCACGCATCGAGTGTTCATAGTGAAACGGCTATTATTCCATTACCGGTTACCTTTGGAAGTTAAGAGTTCCATAAGTTTTATGTCTATAGTGTCGACGATAGGTATGATGGGTTAATAGGTAGCAATTTGCTGAAGCAATTACAGGCAAAGATTAATATGGAAAATCAGATACTACATTTAAAAAATACTGATATTCCTATCATATATTCACCGCCTATGAGAGAGATATATAATCTACCATCTCGTAGTGAACTTAGAGTAAGACTCCCAGTCAACGTACTGAACGGGGAAGCTGTGTTAGATTTTAAGCAATTTACGGAAGGGATTCGAATGCCCGCCGCATTAGTTACGTGTATTGAAGGCTATGCAACAACTGTTATTCAGAATTGTAGCCATGAAAATAGAAAATTAGTAGTTACGGGACCTTTTCAAGTGGAACCATACATACAGGACCCATCTGTTAGTGTTAATTTCATAGATAATAATATAGAAGTGGACAGCTTGCTAACAAAGAATTTAGACAAATTACAGTTAGATCATATGAATTCAGAAGAACGAACGGTTATTGAGGGACTTTGTAAAGAATACAAAGATATATTTTATTGTGAAAATATTCCGTTAACCTTCACAAATCAGGTTAAACATAGAATAAGAACAAAAAATGAAGACCCAATAAACGTTAAGGCACATAGATTGCCACCTATTCAAACAAAAGAGATCAGTAGTCAAGTCGAGAAAATGTTAAGGGATAACATTATCCAGGAATCTCATTCTCCCTGGAGTGCTCCCGTACATTTAGTGCCGAAAAAATTAGACGCGTCAGGCCAACAAAAATGGAGGATGGTAGTTGACTATAGACGGCTCAATGAAATCACAATTGATGATAAATACCCTTTGCCCAACATTAACGATTTATTTGACATGCTAGGTAATAGTACATACTTTACAACTCTCGACTTAGCTAGCGGGTACCATCAATTAGAGGTTCAGGAGAAAGATAGAGCTAAAACTGCGTTTAGCACACCTTCAGGTCATTATGAATTTAACAGAATGCCGTTTGGGTTAAAGACCGCACCCGCAACTTTTCAGCGAGCGATGGATAACGTCTTACGAGGCCTTCAAGGCTTACATTGCTTAATATATCTCGATGACGTCATTATTTTTTCTAAAAGCTTGCCTGAACATGTAGAAAAACTTAGAGCAGTTTTTGACCGCTTCCGTCAAACAAATTTAAAAGTTCAATTAGATAAGTCTCATTTTCTTAGAAAGGAAGTACTCTACCTAGGGCATACTATTACAAGTGAAGGTTTGAAACCAAATAATGATAAAATAGACGCTATTCTTAGGTATCCTATACCGGAAACGGTTACACAGATTAAAAGCTTTCTAGGACTAATCGGTTATTATAGGAAATTTATCAAAGATTTTGCCAAAATAACTAGACCATTAACAGCTTGTTTAAAGAAAGGTCGCAAAATTGTAATTAATGGGGAATATAAAGAATGTTTTGAGACATGTAAAAAGCTTTTAACAAATGCACCTTTGTTACAATTTCCTGACTTTAGTAAAACTTTTATTTTAACCACGGATGCATCCAATTTTGCGATCGGGGCTGTATTGTCACAAGGAACGATAGGCTCAGATAAGCCTGTAGCCTATGCTAGTAGAACCTTAAGCGACACAGAAGTAAAATATAGCACTATCGAGAAGGAACTTTTAGCCATAATATGGGCAGTTAAGCACTTTCGACCGTATTTGTATGGTAATAAGTTTACCATATTTACAGACCATAGACCATTAGCTTGGCTGTATTCATTGAAAGAGCCCAATAGTAAACTCACGCGATGGCGGTTAAGGTTAGAAGAGTACGATTTCGAAATAAAATATAAGAAAGGCCCTCAAAACACGAATGCAGATGCTTTATCTAGGATTAAGATTAATGCAATTGACGACGATTTAGATTCAATATTCGTAAATATAGGAGATAGGCAGGAACGTATACAAAAAATTATAGAAAACGAATTGCAAGACCCCGAAACTCCAATAGAAACGATAGAACTTTCGGATTCTGATGATGGGGTCACTGCCAACTCAGTTTCAAATAGAGAACACGAAGGCATTCCTAGTTTAAACGAAGCTGTCGATACTAAACCAAAACAGATTTTAATTCATTCATGGTTTAAAAATAAATTAGACGTAAAAGATATTTCAAATAATAAACAAAAAATTCTCGAAGTTCACTTACCGACAAATAACGATATATTAGTTAAAGACTTTTTGAAAGAGTATATTGATCCAAAACATAAGTACTTTATATACTTCGAACACACATCTTTTAGAAAAACTTTTTCAAACATGGTAATTAAGTTATTTAAAAAGGATTCAGTTAAGTTAACCGAGTGTACAGAAAGAGTTATAAATTTGACAGGATCTGAAGAAGATCAAAAAGAAGTTATTTTAAAATACCACGACGGGAAAACATGTCATAGAGGTATTAAAGAAACTTTAACCAAACTTAAAAGACATTATTGGTGGGCAAACATGAAAGAGACAGTCACGGCAATCATAAATGCTTGCGAAACATGTAAACGCATGAAATATGATAGAAAGCCGATTAAACCCCACATTCAGTTAACACAAACCCAGGATGCCCCTTTTCAGGAAGCTTTTATGGATTTATTATATATTGAAGGGAAATATTATTTAACTATAGTGGATGCATTTAGTAAAATAGCACAAGCCATAGAGGTACCGAATAGGAGTACACCAGAGATAGTTAGGGCATTGATTAAATATTTCAGCATGTATGGTCTGCCTAGGAAAATTAGTTGCGATTCCGGTACAGAATTCAACAATACTTTGATTAAAGAAATGTTAAGCTTTTACAAAATTGAACTTCATATTGGGACGCCAAATAATCCCAGTTCAATGGCAATAGTAGAAAGGTTTCATTCTACCATTATTGAGATTTATCGTATAGCAAAATACGATAAAAGCGATTTAGATGCAGCATCAGTTATGACTTATGCCATCATGGCTTATAACAACACCATACATTCAGCAACAGATTTTACGCCTTTTGAACTAGTATTTGGTCACACTTATTCCGATAATGTATTTAACGTGGATAGAGAGAAGAACTTAACTCAGAAATTATTGTTAGATCATAGAAAACGCCTTAAAATACTCTATGAATTCATAACAGAAAAATTAGAATCCGATAAAATTAAAATAATTAATAAAAAAGGTGGCGAAACGACACCGGTACTCGAACCAGACGATAATATTTACATGAAAGACACTAGGACTAGAAAAGCTAAAGAAAAACCTCGATATGAAAAAGCGAAAGTAATAGGTGAAGTTGAAAGAAATATAGTCCCAGTAGAAGTAAAGAAAAGGAAAACTAGAGTAGCCTTAAAAAATGTAAAACGTCCTCCACAGATCGTGCCTGGTACTTCTGGTACTAGTGGTGCCAACACTCACGCTGGACCTCCAAAACCTCGGTCAGAATCCGGGGATAGCAGCGATAAAGCGGGGAGTAGCAGTGAAGAGGAATAGTTATTGGACAATATACAAAAGTGTAGATTTAGAATCATTACACTTACAAATAGATAATAATATTCGGGATTTTATTAACTTGAAAATTAAAATTAAGGAAAATAGTCTTAGTAACGAAACTATAGGAATAGAAAGCCAAATAGAATATCTTATTAAACTAACTAAGGATAGATTTTTTCAAATCTTACCTTTCCTTTATAGAAATAAAAGAGCTTTGTTTAATCCATTAGGCTCACTTGTAAAAGCTATCACAGGAAATTTAGATATGATAGAGAAATCCAAATGATACAGAACAAAGAGCATGTGGTCGAACGTAAAGTATCATCAATGCAAAAAGCTTTTGATAAATTAGTAAATGACTCTGAAATAATAAATTCAAATATTAAAAACTTGGGTTTACATACCAATGAAATGGAAAAAATTAGTTGAACATGAGTTCAGGTTTAACAAACTTTTCCAAATATTAAATACTATGTATCAAATTTTAAATAACTTTCGGACCTGTTACGAAAACATACAAGAGATTGAAACGGCAATAGCCTTTAGCAAACTGAATACATTGCACCAATCCATTATAAATAGTACAGAATTATATAATACGTTAGAAGTCATTGCTAAACATGCTAGAACAATATACCCAGTAAGCAAACATAATTTAATAAAATTAGAACGTAATATCATACTTAAATCATATATAAATAACAACAAGTTAGTTTTTGTTTTAGAAGTTCCCCTAATAAATAACGAAACATATAATTATTACAAGGTTATACCCATCCCTATATTCCATTCTCCAAATACCTTTACAATAATACCCAAATATCCTTACCTGATGGTGAATAGATTGAAATACATGCCCGTGGTAAGCCCATGTACTGAGATTGAAAATGGAAAATTTCTTTGCGCTGAAACTAATTTAGCCCAGTTTCCAACCGAGACCTGCATTGAACAAATAATGCTGATGAAGAACAACTACAAAAACTGCATACAGAACCATATTGAAATAGAAAAAACTAAGATACAGAAAATAACCGACAACCAATGGTTGGTTTACTCAGAGGAAAATCTCATCATCACCGAGAATTGCAATACAGAAATCCTGAAGTACACTATTCTTGGGACCTACATCGTGACACCTGGCCAACAATGCGAGACACAAATAGGCGAAGTCATCGTTGCCGCCACCACAAACACTACAGTTTCCAGTTTCCAGCTGCCATTGATCCAGATGCCAGATCTACAACAGGACATTCAGAGAAGATCAAAGAAAGTGGATTTAAGAAATGTGGACTTCAGTGATGTGAAAGAAGTGTTACAAAGTGCAAAATTTAGTGAAATAGACGATACGACACAAACAGTGACAATAGAAATTAGTATATGGACCATCTTAGAGTATGTGGTTATTGTAATAGCAATAGTTATCTTTATAATGTATAAATTTCAGTTCATAAACTTTTGTCGAAATTCTCCGAAACCGTCTGCGACACCTTCGGATAATTCCTCTCTTAGGGAGGGAGGAGTTAAGGAACCCCAACCTACCAATATTAGCTTTGTCAGACAATAAGTATTTACTAGATTATTATTTCCCAATTTCCCCACTGCGCGATCAGCATTTATAATTATCTAGAACATGCGTCAATCTGATCACGCTGTGCATGTACTACGTTAGCAATTAAGTTAGTATATAAGATCAATATTTTGTTAGATTTTTAATTACTGTTTCGCTGTAACTCTGTCGGAATAAAGTTATTTTTAAATACTTCCGTTGTCGCTTACTTAATTCGCGCGTGGAACACAACGCGCCGTCGACCCGGGCTTGATCCTTACCGGACAAGGACAACGAGCTACCCATTACTCGCCGTCCGCAAGCCTGTGCCTACGGTGGCCGGGAATCAGCCTGGGATTCCCGACGCCCAGGGCGTCTCCTGCGAAACCTGCTGTACTTATTATTATTACTACTAATTATTCTGCATATTTTTACACAAAAATCTAAAACAAACAAGAAAATTTTATAAATATATTTTATAAGACAGCTATGGACATGTAGCCTGAGAGGCTCCAGCCAAGTTTTCGATAAGTATTACTCACGTGTTATGCATCGAGCGATGCAATCTCCACCCTCGCTGTTGGTTTTGATAGTTAAACTGAAGCTACTGAGCCGCTCGGTCGCAAGGAGCGGGGGGAAGTGTGTGCAACTAAGAAACCAATATTTATGCGTAGCTTGTGAGGCTACACGTCCATAGTTAAAGGTTAACTTGTTTTACCAGTAAGCAGACGATGTGTTGCTCTGTAAAACAAAGATTTTATTTTCACTTTCATATTTCGAAAAAAAAAAACTAAGTACCTAATTAAATTATCTTACTACTACATTATCTGTAAAACAAAGAAACGACATTTAAAGTTTATTTGCCGATCATTTTCCAATAAAGAAATTTAAATTATTTTTACATTATTTCAATTACTCAAATCTCAGCCACACAGAGTAAAAACAATAATGCTGTTTTACTCACAGAAATAAAAAAACCAGTAGAAGTCGTATAACGCTTCATTAGTATGGGAACCAGCATACCCAAACTCACACGAATACAACTTAATTGTATTTCGTAACACTAAGAAAACTTTGGTCCGATTATTAGTTTAATATTGAATGAAAGTAGGAAATGTGTCATTCGTCGCATAATTGATAATAAACCACAAAAAAAATGACTATAAAGTTGTTTTTGTCTACTCTTTTTACATATTTATTACTTTTCCCGTTTAAAGCGCACACGGAATAGTTTAATGAGCAAGTTACGCTTCTCGTCGCTAGATGTCACTATAATAAACGAATTCAATTTAAAGTTGTATTTCGCTACAGATAAGATTTATATTTGCGTAACGAGGTCATTACTATTCGTACTCCTCTAGAGATGTAGCACTGTCGTTGACTTATTTATCGACATTCTGTTTTATTTTCAAACAAAATATAGTCAACAGCTAGAGTCAAAATCAAAATCAAAATCAAAATATTTTATTTCACATAAACCTGCAAGGGCACTTATGAAACGTCAGAAGCTAGATGCAGTCGATAAATATTATTATGTTTGAAATCAAGTGTTTTTATATATTTATTCTGATACATACTTACGATTTACAGAAAGCATAATTAAGAATTGTTATGTTATACCACTCATCCGATTTTGAAAATTATTTTATTGATAGAAAGATACACCCTGTGGTGTTTCTTTCTATTTTATGCGATAGATATTATACTACGCGATTAGATAATACGAGTACACTACTTCCTACTGACATCGGAAGCCTGCGCTTTCGCCTGCGGATACACTCGTATTATGTTTAGCTTGACTAACTCTGTAACGGACTTTGATTAAATTTGGTATATTAGATAGATCTTAGATGTCAGACTAACACATATGCCATTTTATACTTAAAAAAGAAGGAGGTTCTATGTTCATTTGTAATTATTTTTCGCATAGTCGAAACTTAAGTAGAATTAGAAAGCAAAAGGTATGAGCAATCCTGCCAGGGGTGCGGGTTGTTCGAAAGAGATACCGCGGCCCCTGGCACACAGGCAACTGAGGGAACACGGGTGGGTTTTAGTCAGTAAAAGTCTGACACGAGGAGCGGGAGAAGCTATTTGATGATTTCCCACCCAAAAAAATAATAATAATTAGGTATGAGCAATTAATGGAAATGTGTTCGATTACTAATACTGCAAAAACAAACCGCACGCAAGGTCAAATTTATCCCTATATATCATAGGACCCAGAGAACATTGTAAGTTTAAAATATCGATAACTCATTATCGATAACGGTAATCTCTAATCGAGTAGCTGACTGTGACATGTACATAGTTCGAATCTTCGCGAACAATATGTTTGAGTTTAAAAGAAAGTAGACTTTAAATTAAATACTATAAAGACAACTTTTACTTGTCTTATTTAATAAAATATTGTTTTAAAATTTTTTATCGAAATAAAAGCAATTAAGACTTACCGATGATATGATATACCTCCACATGATACATTTTTAGTTCTGCTATCATGTTTACATTGTAAAACAGCACAATAAGGCATGTTTTTATTTTTTGTTAAGTTCTTTTCTCCGTGGCGGTTGTAACAAGACTGATGTGCGTGGTGTGTGCGCGGAAGCAGACTTATGCAAAATTCCGCTGGCGCCATCTATTGTGTCAACCAAGACAACACATTAATGACATTTGAAAAGCGCGCCATTATTCAATCATAAAGGGATCCTAGACATCTCTCTAGGCATTCCTTTACATAAATATATAGGATTACAAAGTTACATTTGCAGTTAATGAATCAGTGTACCTGTATATACATATACATATATACATATAATAAAAATGTAACGGATCGCTCTCTGTACATGGAAGATATATAAGAAAAAATATTATCAGGACCTTTATCAACGCAAATAGCACCCAAAACAATGATTGTTAGAATGTTTGTCTGTTTGTCTGTGCTGAATAAATTAACCGACTCACGACACATGGTTCTCACAATTTTTTACAATAGAACTGAGTTGCGAGACTTGTTTTTTTTTACAAGTTATGTTTTTGATGGCATCTCATTTCTTTTAGTAAATATATTATACACTTTGATTATACACTAGCTTTTACGACGATAAACGATTTTTAATTGGGTTTTTACGTTATTAATTTTGTTATAACATATAAATTATTATGTTAAAATGTAAGCGCTTTCTAGCTGACACAACTATGTTAGCTGTGCTCCTACCGAGTTATGACAACCTGGTACTTCGAAGGCATAAAGCGTTTTCTAGCTGACACAGTGTGTTCCTACCAAGCTATGACAACCTGGTACTTCGACGGCATATAACGCTTTCTAGCTATCAACTATGTTAGGTATGCTCCTACCGAGTTATGACAACCTGGTACTTCGAAGGCATAAAGCTGACTAACAAAATGTATTTACCTATGTTAGATAGATATACCGTACCGTATAGTTTAACCTCTCGCATGTCAAGTGAACCTCATGGGTATGGCTATGGGGATAACAATACAATTTCTATTAGAAACCAAGATAACACTAATTAGTAGGTCAACATTCTATTATAAGGTCTACGACTGACCAATGACCTGGCCTTACCCCGAGGCCACGAGCTACACGCCTCTTGCGACACTGTCTAGAAAAAAATAAAAGAAGTTGTTTGGAACATGCCACGGGTTAATAAATGCTCGACGTGTTTCTTTAAATTGGCATAACTTTTTAATTTACAAACCGATTGACATGAAACAAACATGAAATCGGGTAAGTCTTGTTGGGAGTTCAGTAATAAAACTGTAGGAAGAATAGCATAATTATAAAATTATTGATTTTCAAATAATTGAAAATAAAATAATTATAATAATTACGTTATTATGTAAAAGTTTGATTACATTTTTACTATAAAGCATCTATGCAACCTAATACACTTCTTAAAATAAATTTCGTGTATGAATGTTAAGCAACCTATATTTGTATTGTAATGTTATTTTGTAATAAATATTATATGACTATTTTTTTTTCTATCGATATCCATCGATAAAACCAACATCCGACCCGACTACATCACTAATTGAGTAGCGAAGTACTTTCCAAAATGAAATAGTGAATACAATCAATCCAAAATAAAGTTTATTTTAATCGCATATGGTTGATTTTAACTAGACGTTATATTAAATTATGAGTAAATTAAAATTAACTGCGATTTTATTAGAAGAGAACAAATAAAACCGTACATATCGAAGAGACGAAACACCTCCATTTTAAAGATTTATTCTCCTACTATCATTTTTGCGCTGCAAAATGGAGCATTTCGGCATAGCGGAAAAATAAATTTGTCGCGAGACTAGCAACTCGACGCGATGTTAGAACACGACTGGGACCAATTAAGCGTAACAACGCTTATTTGTGGCACGCGTGCCACGCCTACTTTGCACTTCCATGTTTTCTCTGTTGCGAGGCAAACAAGCATGCAGTGATGC
This sequence comes from Polymixis lichenea, assembly GCA_949091785.1. NCBI lineage: Eukaryota > Metazoa > Arthropoda > Insecta > Lepidoptera > Noctuidae > Polymixis > Polymixis lichenea. Next base: position 24,195,802 of record OX420944.1, read on the forward strand.
AACATGCAAGCAGGCATGCAACATGCAGCAAGCATTGTTTCTGTCACGGCTCCGGCACTGCGGGGCTTGGGCGGCCCCACACGCCTACGCGGGCTTAAATTACACTCTAGGGGTAGGGCAGACAAGACTGTGAATTCGTTTTTGCAACGATTCGTCACAAAATTTTGAAGCACAACGTATTGACTTTTTATGACACTATTTTCATTTAATATTGAAAATGCTACCAAGTAACCGGCTATATATTTGTGACCAAATAATATCCCGTAAAATGTTGTTTCGGTGTGGTGAAAGTATGGCAAATAAATCATTTGGCAAATGAAAAAATGTTCAAAAGAGGCTTCGGCCCATAGCAAAAAGTTATTTTGTAAATCGGCGAAATATAGTTCGGTAAAATAATACCTGTGACACATGATACTTCGATGATCTAAAAATATGTCAAATAATGCTTATAGCAAAAAAGACGTCGGCCCATAGTTTTCGGTAAAATGAAATTCGAACAAAAAAAATCGGAAATGTGATCGGTTCCCGTTCCACGCGCGCCTCTCTATGATATAAGGGGGGGAGTTTAACACCTCACTGCCCGCCCCTAACACGAGGTGGCCCGCAGTGGCGGGCCGGCACTAGCCGAGGATCCCGGAAGTCGCATTAGATCCCGTGATCCCCGGTGCAAGTGTGGGACGGAACACCGGGTTGGTTTTAGTCAGTAAGAGTCTGACAGACCCCTCCAGGGTGGAGGACATCCATGAGGATTTCCCACCATCATCAAAAAAAAGGACAAGGTCTGTCGGGTCAGCTATAGATTTCGTTTTGTTGACCACTCTATTATTATTTTAAATTTGTTGAGGAGTATTTTCTAATTTTAACCAACTTTATAAAAAGGAGGAGGTTCTCAATTCGTCTGTATGTTTTTTTTATTATGTTTGTTACCTCAGAACTTTCGACTGGGTTAACCGATTTTGATGATTCTTTTTTTATTTGAAAGCTGGTGCTTCCCATGTGGTCCCATTTCATCTAGATCTGATGATGCGTTTCGGAGACAGACAACGGAACTCTTCAGAATATAACAGTAAATCAACCGCGATTGCTGCTATCGCATAAATATACATTGTTTTGACCCCAAGGATGAAGAAATTCCGAATTAGTGGGATAGGTACTTTAACTAAAAAAGTGAAAAATAAAACTTTTACCAAAACAAAAAACAACCGACTTCCGAAAAAACACTACAAAGTGAAAAATAACTTTAATTTTTCACTTTGTAGTGTTTTTTCGGATGTCGGTTGTTTTTTTTTTTTTGGTAAGTTTTTATTCATAATCAAAATCAAAAGTCATTATTATTGTTATGAATAGATCATGTGAATAACTAATGAAAAAATAGATTATAATTTTAAATAATTATATGAACCCATATAACCTGTCTCTAGGTACGCTTATTCGGAAGAAAGAACATACACATTGTCTTGAGTTAATCACAGCGACCAACTATTCTTATCATTTAAATAGTCGTTGATGGAATAGTAAGCCTTTAAACACAGGTTGGATTTTATTTGAGCTTTAAACGCATCAAGAGGCAAATCTAGCAAAGCAGAGGGAAGCTTGTTATAAAAGGTTATACCAAGCCCAACAAATGAATTATGAACCTTATGAAGCCGGTGAAAAGTAGCACGTAGTTTGTCCTTATTTCTAGTGTTTACGGTGTGAATGTCACTGTTTTTAGTGTACAAGTGTATATTTTATCTAAAATATAAGTTATTGGCAAAGATAAATTATGATGCCACCGTGAGAATACCAATATCTTTAAAAAAGTCCCTCAACGAAACTCTGGCACCTAGCTGGTAAATTTATCGAACAGCACGTCTTTGAAACACAAATATATTTTGAATATCAGCAGCTTTGCCCCACAGCACAATACCGTAGGACATAACGCTGTGAAAATAACTAAAGTAGACTAACCGAGCTGTATCGACGTCAGTGTATTGTCTTATTTTTCTGCATATTTCACTGACATCGATACAGCTCGGTTAGTCTACTTTAGTTATTTTCACTGAAGTTTGGCATCTATTGTTATGCCCAGAAAAACTGCCGAGTCTACAGTCTCAAGCACCTCTTTATTTAAGACGATGTTGGGACCTAGATTTCTAACATTCGGTAAGGCAAACTTTACACATTTAGTTTTCTTGGCATTGAGAACTAGATTATTTGCCGTAAACCAATCCGTATCCATTGAGAGTGTACTGTTTACGTCGTCAAAGTCTTGTCTATTCCGGTCTATTTTAAAAATAAGAGAAGTATCATCTGCAAACAGTACAACATCACTAATACCCTTTAAATAAAATGATAAGACATTGATATACACTAAAAACAAGAATGGGCCGAGTATTGAGCCTTGAGGCTAGGCCATGCAAAAACCGGGTTGCTTTAAAAAACCATTTTTTTCGGGTTTAATGTTTACAAAACCGTTGAAACCGGTTAAATCGGTTTTTTCCTTTTATTTTCAATTTTTATTAAAGAAATGAGAAATATGTATGTAAAGAAATAAAACTGCTGAAGTCTAATCAAAATAGGTTTTTTTTTACTTTATCTCACTTATTTTAATACTAATGAGCATTTGTTTGCACTGAAATAAGCTGCAACTACTAAGTAACAATACAAAAAGTTTATTTTCTATAAACATAACATAGAATCAAGATTATTATTTAAGTAAACAACATATTCTTCAATACTTAAGGTACCTAACTTACAAAATTAATTAAATTAATTATTAAAATTGTTAACATTTGGTAGGTACACAAAGGTCAAAAAAAAATATAGATAAAATATTTAATAGGATATTAAATAATTCAAACGAAAATTATTAAAGCGCCCTTCGTCGCTCTAGTTATTTTAGTTATTTAAAAATTTGCTGTGCCCGACAGGGTCCATAATTGTTTCTAATTTTTGTACCACCTGTAAGTGTACATTATGGATTGCAATAAACGATTTGATTTGATTTGTCTAAAATCACAGAATTTTAAGTAACAATTTATCTGTCATAAAATACAAACAAGCAAAATCAACAGTACGTAAAATCCGATCAAAATAATTATTTAAATAACACATAAAATAGAAGTCTTATTCCTAATTTACCAAAACAAAATAAATCAGTCATACTTTAACATATAGATTGAAAAGGCGCTCTCTGATTCCACACTTGTTGGAGGTATAGATTTCAAAGATTTATATACTTTTGATATACATTATTATATACTTTATATACTATTCTCCCGTTTTTCTTCCACCGTCGTAAAGTGTCATTTCCACCCTGATTTTAGTTTCTAAATCAAGTTCTGTAGATGGGCTTGCACCAGAGGTATGTTGTTTGAGCACGTCAGGGCGATCTTCGCAATGGAAACACCCGGGCGTTTCCTCCCGCCCTATTCGAAACAGGAACCTCCCGAAACAGCCGTGTCCGGTGAGCACCTGTGTCAGGCGGAAGGTGAGGACGCCATGCCGCCTCTCAAGCCACTCCTCAAAGAGGGGACTTACCGCCGCAATGGTGGCGTGCCCATTCTGTAAATGTTAAGTGCCATTGTAGCAAAAGTTCAGGATCATAAATCTTAAAAATAATAACGGACAACTGGAAGGAAGTTTTACGCCACGTAGTCTAGTTAAATACACATTAGGTGCAGAAATAACAACAGAAGATTTTGTTTACGAAGATTCTAAATTGAAGACAAATAAACAAACAATATGCCACATTTGTGCCATATTACCTACTGTAAAAAACTTACTAAAAAACGCACTCTTTGTAAGTCTACTTAGCTAGGTTTTAATTTTGTATTTTTAACATTCACATTATCCAAAGACCATTAAAATTTACTTTGTTGTTAATATACGTAATCAAAACATTAAAGTTTGAATGTAACAATGTGCTGTGATCAGCTCAAACTACTTCAAATAATTTTAACAGGCTCTTATTAATTATAGGTACGTTACATATTTACAAAAATGAGAACGTGCCGGCTGCCATAACCTAATTAATTATAGCTATTACTTATATGCATAACATCTCTGATGTGATTAAATTTCAGTATTTGGTCATACACTTCATGTAATATTAGCAATGCATAATATATGAGTGATATAAAAGAATGTGATCAAACTTACCTACGACAAACACAACACGTGCACTCGTCTCACTCACTCATATCACTATAAAAACAAAATGGCGGCAGCGTGGCATAGTAGTGCGACAAGGAACTAAATTAACGTAGTCGAAATAGAAACTAAACTAACGCCGCCTCGCCGTCCTGTTCACATTTTTCGGTTTTAAACAATACCGAAAAACCCGGTTTTGTTATCCTAAAAAACCCGGGTTTCAAATCGGTCGGTTATCCGGTTTTTACGGTTATCCGGGTATCCGGTTTGCATGCCCTACTTGAGGCACACCTAACTGAACTGGTAGCCCGGACGATTTTACTCCATTAACTTCTACACATTGCAACCTATTATGTAAATAAGAATTTATTACGTTTAAAGCTTCCTTATGGACATCGTAATAACGCAGCTTACGCAAGAGCGTCTCATGATGCACGCAATCAAAGGCTTTGGAGAGGTCACAGAAGATTCCAATAGCATTTTGCGATTTCTCCCATGTGTTAAATATGTGTTTCATCAGAGCAACACCCGCATCTGTAGTCGAACGAACTTTTGTAAAGCCATATTCCTCATTATGAAGGAGGCTATTTAAATTAAAATGTCTTAGCAACTGCTTGAGTATCATCTTTTCGAATAATTTGCTAAATGCAGGTAAGATAGTATGGGTACTACTTGGGCTGTTCAGTAAAACACTCGTTTTGGGAATGATGATGAATTTATTTCCAAACCAATATTTATACAAAATTCTTAAAAACTACTTACATCCTATTGGCCGATTAGCTGCCATAGAAATGTGGTCAGCCAATCAGCGTTTAGCACGCTTAATAAAAACTAGTTGCGGTCAGTGAGCCACTTAGTAATTCGAAGATAGCCGGCGCATGAGTATGTCCGATGGAGACGTGTCGAGAGCAGCGCAATGATATAAACGACCGCGTGGGCTAGCAGCATTCAGTGTCGGTCTGCGCGTCGCGCAGGCCGACACTGAATGCTGCTAGCCGGCGCTAGGTTTTTAATTTTAGTTTGTAAGCCCTGGCTGGAGGCTCTTAGCCTAAAAACTATTAGTCCCCACAGGAAAGCCCGGTTAAGTAGTTACGGCCTCTCAAGGTCAACTACGAGACGCCCTTCCCAAAAAAAAAAAAAAAAAGCAGCATTCAGTGTCGGTCCGCGCGCCGCGCAGATTAGTCGCTAATGCTCGATGTTGTATGACTCCCACAGTATCCCCCTTCAAGAAAACCGTACATGCTTTGTAGGTTTTACAATCCTGCCGGAACGGGTAACGTATGGGTTTTCTTCCACCTCGTCCTCTGTGGCTTCTGGCAGTATGTAGGCAGGCTTCAGTCTATCTAATGATACCACTGATTCTCGGTTGGGCAGGCGTATCTTGAAGTACTTTTCATGTTTCTCAATAACTTCGTACGGGCCTTCATACGGCGGTGTTAATGTTTTTTTTGCACAATCTACACGTATAAATACACGAGTGCATGTCGACAGCTGCTTCGGTACAAAGGTCTTGCGTTGTTGTCGAGCGTGGGTGCACGTGCGCAGGACTCATTTAGCGATGCCATTGATTCTGTTAGATGACGTAACAATAACGGGTCTTCATTATCTATCTTCGTAGGTGCAAAAACATCTGCAGGTAATCTTAATGAGGTGCCATAAATCATTGTAGCGGGACTGTAGTTTGTCTCCTTATGAATGACCGTGCGTAATCCAAATAATACGGTCGATAATTCTTGAACCCATTGTTGTTTATTCCCTCTTGCGGTTAATGCTGTCTTGAGTGTACGGTGAAATCTTTCTACGAGGCCGTTTGATTGCGGATGATAGGCAGTAGTGCGGATTCTTGATACACCCAGTTTATTCATTAGGTTTTGAAATAATGATGACTCAAACTGGCGTCCTTGGTCCGTAGAAATACGCAGTGGGCAACCGAAGCGAGTAATCCAGGTATCGTTTGTGACTCGAGCGATGGTCTCTGCGGTTATGTCGCTGACTGGCACTGCCTCGGGTTATCTGGAGCATCGATCGACAAATTGTGACTAAGTATCGGTATCCTTCTGATGGTGTGAGTGATCCAACAATGTCGACATGTATATGTTCGAATCTTCTGGACTCGGGAAACTGTACTAATGGAGTTTTTGTATGTCGGTGAATTTTAACACGTTGACACGTAATGCAGCATCGCGTCCATTCAGAAAGGTCTCTGTTCATTGCTGGCCAGAAGTACTTCTCGGTGATCATTTTTCTTGTCGTTCGGATACCGGGATGACTCATTTCGTGTAATGCTTTGAAGGCAGTCTCACGAAAAGTTTTCGGTAAATATGGACGTGGTGTTTTGGTTGAATTTTCCCAGTAGATTTGTTTCTTTACTCCAGGCAGTGATATCTTGATAAAGTGGAGATTTTGTTGCTTCAACAGGTCATTTAAATCTTCGTCTCGTGTTTGTTCGTCTGCCAGATTATTGAAATCGATAACAGTTGGACAGTCAATGGCAGTTATACGACATAATGCGTCCGCAACAACGTTGTCCCTTCCGTGTATGTACTCAATCTTGCTGCAGAATTGACTGATTAAGTAGAGTTGCCTTTCCCGTTTTGGGGTGTCGCTTGCGCTTGCTGATTTGGCCATGGCGTAGGTCAGGGGCTTGTGGTCTGTGTACACGACGACATCAGTACCTTCAATCAATCTTCTGAAATGTTTGACAGCCAAATAGATAGCTAATAGCTCGCGATCGTATACGCTGTACCTTGATTGGGTGTCACTGAGCTTCTTCGAGAAGAAAGATAGCAGTTTCCATATGTTGTTTATTTTCTGTTGCAAGACTGCTCCTACGCTTAGGCTTGAGGCGTCTGTCATGATGCATAATGGGGCACCTTGAACCGGGTGTGTTAGTTGTACAGCTTCTATTATGCTTAGACGGCAATTATTGAAAGCATCTTCGAAGGTCTGGTTCCAGTTGATAGGTGTTTTGTCGTTCTTCTTTTTATTATGAAGTAGCTTATTCAATTCTACTTGAGTCTCAGCTTGCTTCGGTAAACAATCGTGGTAAAAATTGACCATTCCAAGGAAACGTCGAAGATCTTGAACTGTTGCTGGTTTCGGGTATTTGGAGATTGTTTGAATACGCTCAGCAGTGGGCGTGATACCCTTTTCTGTAACTTCGTAGCCCAGGAAATTTAGCTTCTTTTGACCAAACAGGCACTTTTCTAGGTTGATTCCGATTCCGTATTCAGACAAACGTTTCAAAACAAGTCGCATGTGTTTTTCATGCTCCTCTGGGGTTTTAGAGTACACAAGTACGTCATCAATGAAGCAGTAGCAGCAGTAATCCAGGTTTCTCAAAACTTCATGCATGAATCGTTGAAATGTCTGTGGCGCGTTACGCAAACCAAATGGCATACAACGAAACTCAAAAAGACCGAAAGGTGTCGTTATTGCCGTCTTTTCTACGTCGTTTTCAGCAATCGATATCCAAAAAAATGCTTTCTTCAGGTCTATCTTCGAGTATATCTTCATGCCATCTAATTGGTAGGTGAAGTCTTGGTATTGGGTAGCGGTCTGGAAGCGTTACTGAGTTCAAGCGACGATAATCACCACATATGCGAAGGTTTCCATCTTTTTTTATTACAACGTGCATCGGGCTGGCCCACGGACTTTTGGATGGTTGACATATGCCCATTGACATCATTGCTTGAAACTCGGCTTTGGCTGCGTTGTATTGAATCGGCGGCAGTGGGCGGGGTCTTGCGAAGAGCGGGGGGCCGGTAGTCTCAATATGGTGCTTTACTTTATGCTTGATTTCCTTCGTAGGTGTCATAGGTTTTAAGACTTCAGTGAATTCTTGAAGAAGTGCATGATAACGGTGTCCTGGTTCGACTACATACAGCGTAGTATCTTGTGTAGTATTTATCGACAGCGTGTTAACTGAAAGCTCGGTCAGACTGTCTACGAGTTTCTTGCTATGTAGGTCCACAAGAAGTCGGTGGTGCCTGAGGAAGTCGGCACCAAGAATTGACGTCTTCACATCCGCCATTATGAATGTCCACTTGAAGTTGCGTCGAAGTCCAAGATTTATTTGCAAAGTTTTTTCCCCATATGTCTTAATCGGTGTATTGTTTGCGGCGAATAATTTGAAAGGCGTTTCTATCGGTGTTTGCTTAGTTTTTACGGCTAGCACCGATAAGTCTGCACCAGTGTCGACTAAAAATCGTTCTCTTGAATTTAGATCAGTTATACATAGGCGGTTATTCAAATTTGCTACACCGACGCCCGCCACAGCCGGTGTGGTCTTCAATTTTCCAACGGCTTCCTTGAACATGGTGGTTCGCACTTCTTAGCTCTGTCTCCGAATCGGTGATGATAAGAACACTGCCAGTCTGGATCTCCTGGTCTCTTTCCTGACCCTGTTCTTGAGCGGGACCGTGATCTCGAGCGGAAATTGCTGCGGCGAAATGGACGACGATGACTTACGTTCTCCTTCCTCAATGTGGCAATTTCAAGGGTCAGCTTCTCGAGTTGTTTTGTCAGTACCTGAAACTGCAGATCTGGACTGGTGCTAGTGCTTGGAGCAGGTGTAGATTGGCTGACCTCCGCGACAGTATGTTCTGTATGCTCCATCATCTTATCAGCCATCATCGCTTGGGTATCGAGTGCAGATTCCGTGTTTACGGATAGTACGGCACGGACTTGGGAGGGTAAGTGACCCATCTATAAAATTTTGAGCGCGTTATCGGGTACATTTTCTCCAGCCAGCTCTCGCATCACCCTCAGAAGTTGTGTAGGCTTTTGATCTCCTAATTCTAATCCGCTCAAAAGCTTCTGGAATTGACGAGACTCGGACTCTTCGTACACCGATAGCAAACGATTCTTCAGAGCGTTGTATCTTCCTGTCTCGGGTGGTTTACAGATGATGTCACTTATTTGTTCGATGTCTTTCCTCCCCAGGACTGCAATGACCAAGTTGTATTTTTGTTCATCGCTTGTCTTGTATGGTGATATCACGGCTTCAAACTGAGCAAACCACCAAGGCTTTGGTTGTGCTCGCCAGAATTGTGGGATCTTCGCTTGCAGTGCAATAGCAGAGACTTCCTTTTCGCACTTTTCTGATACGGCGTCGTCAAAATGTTCCATGACTAGATACGTACCAGGATAGCACTGATTAGATCATGTCGGGGTCACCAGATATGGGTACTACTTGGGCTCTTCAGTAAAACACTCGTTTTGGGAATGATGATGAATTTATTTCCAAACCAATATTTATACAAAATTCTTAAAAACTACTTACATCCTATTGGCCGATTAGCTGCCATAGAAATGTGGTCAGCCAATCAGCGTTTAGCACGCTTAATAAAAACTAGTTGCGGTCAGTGAGCCGCTTAGTAATTCGAAGATAGCCGGCGCATGAGCATGTCCGAAGGAGACGTGACGAGAGCAGCGCAATGATATAAACGACCGCGTGGGCTAGCAGCATTCAGTACCTCGGTCATGGGGCCCAAAGCCCCGAAACCGATTCCTCGCGCCCCCTGCGGGGGCGCAGAGACGGCCACCGGAGCAGCATTCAGTGTCGGTCTGCGCGTCGCGCAGATTAGTCGCTAATGCTCGATGTTGTATGACTCCCACGATAGAAATAGGCCTGAAATTACGAACGTCATTTTTATTACCTGTCTTAAATAATGGTATGACTTTACTACTCTTCATGAGGTCAGGAAAAGTCCCTGAATCAACACATTTATTAAAAGTGACAGCTAGATAGGGAGTACGGTGTCAATTATGTTATTTAAAAGTTTAATGGAAATGCCCCAGAAATCACCAGTGGTTTTAGACTTAAGTGTGTTAAAAACATTAACTACATCACGAGGCGTTACATGTTCGAAACTGAATACGCTACATTAGGCACACTACTATGCAAAAGGTTTTCAGCTTTCGACGGGGACGAATTTAGGGAGCAAGTCGTAGTTACAGGTATGTTGGAGAAAAACTCATTAAATGCCTGTGCTACGTCAGCTTCCTTATTAACTAATTTGCTGTCGACGATAATCTCAAGTTGTTTTTCTTGTTTAACTGATTTACCCGTTTCATTGTTTGATTTTCCAAGTGATTTTTACTTTGTTATTAGAATTAGTTTTGTAAATGTAATTATTAGTTTTGTATTTTAATAAAGCGTGTCTGTTAGATTTTTTACACTTTTATTTTAATTCTTCAAATCGCGGAAAGCCTTAGTTAAGTTCATTAAACAATTTAAAAACCTGAAAGTTAAAAAATAATAATGTACTTATTAATTACCCCTTAAAGATTAAATAATGGTCGCCCAGTAGTCGAAATTCGACCTAGGCAAAAAAAATGCTTTCTGCGCACCTTCTCCGTATAAACCTTAACTATGCACCTTAACTGTGCATAAACCGTATCATACTCTTCCATCCGCGTAAGTTTTGTACAAAATTGTAACGTTTTGATGAAAGCACCTTCGCGTCGAGGTCAATGAATACGCCCAACAGACGAAGCCTGGCAATAATCAATGTCTATGCTATTGTAGAAAGGATATCATTTTTTATTTGTCGTCCGCCGACGCGATGATGCTTTGATCAAAATATTCATAAAACTTCTTATTAAATTTAAAGGGTTTATGTACTTACATATTTACATACAGCTTTTTAATTTTTACTATATTAGATTAGATTACTACGTATTTCACACTATTGGTATGTGTATAACAGTATTTTCAACTGGATTAGGTCTGAAGCTGGTGATTGAATTCACCGACAGCGGCTATTTCACATTGACGTGCCCAGAAAACTTGACGCTCGACAATTCAGCCCTGCCACGTTTCGAGTCGCAGCTACGCGTCAAAAAAGTGCAGCTGAAGGATTGCCCGGCGCCGCGCGGCTCTTACGCCGCTACACTGGACGCGCTCAACGTGCTCGTGCTGGACAAGCTCAAGCTGATCAAAGCCGGCACCCTCACCCCGACTCACCTGACCGGCCTCACCCACGTGCTCTCGCTCGAGCTCAGCGACGCCGAGCTGGCCCCGCGCACACTGGCCGCGCCGCGCGGCCTGCGCAGCCTGCTGCTCGACAACGTGCGCCTGCCGCCCGGCGAGCTGTGCAACCTGCCGAGCTCGCTCGCGATGCTGAACTTGATGCGCATGGCCACCGACTTGCCGGCCGACGTGCTGGAGAGGCTGCCGAGGCTCGTCAACGTGACGGTGCTCGACTCGCGCAACGTGTCCGTGGCGCTGGCCGACTCGGTGCAGGTGCTGGCGCTGCAGATGCCGGCGGCGCGCGTGCCCAGCGCGCTGCCGCCCGCGCTGCACAGCCTCACCGTGAGCGGCTGGGACGAGCCGGCGCCGCGACCCTGGTCGGCGTGCGCGCTCCGCTCGCTCACCGTGATCGACGTGACGGCCACGCAGCTGCCGGCGGGCTGGCTGGGCGCCTGCGCGGCGCTGCGCGTGCTGCGCGTGCAGGACGGGCCGCGCCTGCGCGTCCTGCACGAGACGTCACTGCGCGGCGCGCGCGACCTGCGGGAGCTGGAGCTGTCGTCGTGTGCGCTGAGCGCGCTGCCCACGGGGCTGCTGGACGACGCGGTGGAGCTCACATGGCTCGACTTGTCCGGAAACTTTCTAAAGGAGCTGCCGGGGTGAGCTGTCGTCAAACTCTTGTAGAGCACGCGCCGCGCGCGTTGTTCTAGTTAGCATTTGATTTGGTTTCGTTTCATTCGCAGTGGCCTGTTTGTCAAGACGACGTCTCTGCAGTGGCTGAGCCTGGCCAAGAACCGCTTGACCACAGACGTTTACACGTCGCTGGAAGCGGTCACGTCGCTCACTACGCTGATCCTCAGCAACAACGATCTGAAGGACTCCTGTGGAGGCGCGTCGGACACTGTGCGAGGTACACGAAGCAAGCACTTGACTTTTAAAATCCAATAGGTACCTACGAGAAGTAGAACGTTGACTATCGAACTTTTAAGATTCTTTTAATAAAAAACCGGCTTAGGTGCGAGTTGACCTCTCGCGCTGAGGTTGCGTACCTTTCCAGAACAAGGAAATAATATAATAGGTATACTTTGCATATTTTTTACTGTCTTCTTTTTCTTACAGTCTGTCACTATACACAGGTATCCGGTAAAAAAAAAATCCAAACAAAAACAAACTACTTCCGAAAAAAAGTTCGACCCAAACAAAACCTATAAAAAGTAAAAAATAAAATTTATTGGCCGTTTAAGTTGTAGGTAGTATTTTGATCAAAGCATTGTCAAGTCGGGGGACGGCTAATGAAAATGCTAGGCCTCCTCTGTTTGGCGTTTTCGATGACCGTCCCCCGACTTGACAATGCCCACACACACACACTAAGAACGTCAAACTTATAACACCCCGTCGTTTTGGCGTCGGGGGTTAAAGTGGAAATTACTTTAATTTTGGAAGTCGGTGTCTTTGGATTTGTATTTTAATTTTTTGTCACCGCCTTCTGAAATTAACGTAATTTTTCACATTGTGTTTTTGGAAGTCGATTGTTTTTTCTTTGAAATTTTTTACAGAAAAAACAAATACTCAGAAAATGTTTTTTTCTTAATGACCATTAGTTCTACCATGAACCAGTTCAAGGTTATCCATTAATTACCGGACACCCTGTATTAGGACATTTAGTTTGTTGTTTTTTAGTGGGGTATAACTGCAGTAATTTTTCGTCATCTTCGGCTTTGTTTGAAAGGTAGCTTGTCGTAAAAAAAATAGGTACTATATATTTGCACTAGCTCAGTTTTTGTTAATCCGAAATCTGGAAAATAAAACTTCGGTGTTTCTCATATTTGTTTTCACAGAAATCAAAAAAATGTATGGAACAGTAAACAGCTTTTATTTTTTGCGAAGTTTGTATTGGCTCCATAGGAAAGGTTGTTTATAATGGTGTTACAAAATCCTTATCCCAAAATCATCAGAATATTTCGTATACTTGTATATTCGTGACATATGTGTGTTTTTGTTTTACTATAGGAGTGTCACCGTTGGCGGGTTTGAACAAGTTGACCCATCTGGACCTGAGAAAAACCAACGCCAGTCTGATCTGTCGCGACTGGCGCGAGAACATGCCTCTGCTGAAGACGCTAGTCCTCGCCGATAACAACTTCACCTCCGTCACGGTAACGTCCGCCCCGCCGCCCCGTCCGCGCCTCGTTGGCGCCCACGCCCCGCCCACTGACGAGCTGCGTCTTTACAGTACGCAGACTTGCAGTTCCGCGGCCGCGAGGACGTAGACGTGGACCTGGCGCGCAACCACGTGCGCAGGCTGCACTACACGCGCCACGACTACGCGCTGGCCGTGGGCGGCGGCCCGGCCTCGCGCGCCTTCGTGGACCTGGGCGACGCGCTGGCCTGCGACTGCCACGCCTACTGGGCGGCGCGCGCGCTGCGCGAAGCGCCGGCGCGACTGAGCGCGGAGCGCGCGCTGCGCGACGCGCCGGCACAACTGAGCGCGGCGTGCGCGGGCGGGCGTGCGCTGCGCGCCGTGCCGCTGGAGCGCCTGACGTGCGACGCGCGCGGCCTGTGCGCCGGCACGCCGTGCGCGTGCGCGTGGCAGCCGTCGGGGCGGGCCGCGCCGGCGCGTGCACTGCGCGTGTCGTGCGAGCACGCCGGGTTGACGCGCGCGCGCGAAGCGCTGGCGCGGCTAGCCAACAACGCGGGCGTGCCGGACGACTACGACTGGCAGCTCTACTTCGCGCACAACCGCATCACTGAACTGGATGCGGCCGACTTCCCGAAGCATCTATCGGTGAGTTTACTTTGAGAACGCGGAACGCTATAGGTAGTTATTCGATTCGTGACTCGGAGGTCGAAGCAAAATAGTGCAAGCTTGCTAAAAAAAAATGAAGCAGGCGCAATTCGAGTCCGTTTGTTTTCGTGAAAACGTTTGATCACACCGGTAACCTGACCTAACTTAATGAGAAAAGTTCCCGTAATAATGCAGTCTCATAACCTAATTTCAAAATTGTTTACCAACAACGCCCCCAACCAATGTTATTCAGACGCCAAGAGATCCTCGTAGCAATAAAGCAAAAAGTATGTACAGCGTCAATTATCCGAACTAATTGGGGAACATGGGTGTTCGGAAAACTGATTTTTTCCGATAACCGAACTTCATTGATTCAGCCTACATATTTATGTACCGGTGAATGAAAAACATATTTATACCTTCAACTACACTCTCGAGCAAAAGTTTGGAATCACGAAGGAATCACAAGAATTTCTTTGAAAATTTATTTTCTTTCAGAGTTGCCCCTTCACGAAATACATACCAATCCGTCGAATGTGATCAACTCTTGACCAAGTGTGTCTTGTCAGGCGTGTATGTTAATTTATTATTAGACCCGAATACAGCTCTTCTATATTGGAATAGAGTTTGCTTAGGGCCAAAGTCAAAGTCAAAGTCAAAGTCATTTATTTGCTGTAAATGCGGTACAAAAGATGGTAGGTACATAAATTGTTAGTGCGATGACACATTTTGCCATAGGTAAGTTGGCATGCAAATATTAAAGTAAAATCCTAGTGCTAGCATGTTAAGCAAATCTCTACACAAATGAACGGAATATTATTAATTTATTAAATTATTTAAAGTCAATTTTAAGCTTCGAAAATTCAACATTAAATAAAATAGGTAATTGCTATTCAACATAAAATGCAGTATGTATGTACAGTACGTAACACTTATTGATAGGTAAGTTTATTTACAATGCGTTTCTGTAATGATAAGACTGACAAGGAGTTTTTTTGAGGAATTCAGATATAGAATAAAAACTATGTGAAATAAGCCATTTTTTTAGAACTATGCAACACCAAACTTTTACACCTAGAATAAGTCTTATCTTGAGAATAAATTTAGAATTTTTGACTGATTTTCTATAGTAGAATTGTCAGACGTAAATCTTATTCTACGAATAAAAGATATCTGACTTTGGCAAAATCAGCTCTTAGACAAATCAATGGGAGTGGGCTGTCATCCACCGCGCGGGCCCAGTGCGGGTTGGTAGATGTCACATGTCTTCGAATTTTTTGGTTCTAGGACGTGCCGGTTTCCTCACGATGTTTTCCTTCACCGTTTGAGAGCAGAGGTGATGAAATTATTTACTCAAAGTAATGCGCCTGGCTGGGTTTCTGCTGGCGGGAAGGGATTGTTTTGTTTTCGTCGTGTATGAAGAGTGGCAGGCAATGAGGCGCGGGTGAAACTTATTTTTTTCTGGCTTACTAACTCCCCCTTAAACCAATTAATCACCACGTGTGTCTACTCTACGGCGTATGTGTGCCGTGTCACGTTGTCGTCACTACACACACCGCACTCGCGACTCGCCCGTCGTATTAGGCCACTCAATGACGCACTAACAACTCACGCGACGAGTTACGCCACTCACTGACGCACTAACGACTCGTGCGGCGTGTTACGCCACTCACTGACGACTCGCGCGCGCGTTGCATAACCTCCATACTGTGTAATAGAAAGGGTAATGAACCATAAGCTGCTAGCATACCTGGAAGACTGAGCTCCTCAGTGACCACCAGTATGTATTGGCTACTCCTCAGTGACCACCGTCGTGGTCGATCAACTGGGGGCCTTCTTGTGTATTAACGCATTGCTACTGAACTAGTTGCCTAGATCTGAGTCGTTACATTAATCGAGGGCTCGCAAACGGCGCGGGAGGAAATCGTTACCTTAACTTTTATTATTTCGTTTCGGTGCAGATTCTCGACCTGACGAACAACTCGCTGTCCGTCCTGAGCGCGGACGCGGCGCGCGCCCTGCTGGCCGACGGGCGGCGCCGCGTCACGCTGGCGCACAACCCGCTGGACTGCGGCTGCGCCACGGCCGACGCGCGCGCCACTCTGCGCGCGCGCCAGGCCGGCCTGCCCGGCTACGGCGCCTACACGTGCGCGGGCGGCGCGCTGCTGGCCGGCGCGGCGCTGGACGCGTGCGCGCGCGCGCCCGGCGCGGCGGCGCTGGCGGCCGGCGCGGCGCTGGCGGCGCTCCTGGCGGTGGCGGCGCTGGCGGCGCTCCTGCGGCTGCCGGCCGTGCGCCTGCGCCTCAAGGCGGCGCTGCACGCGCGCGGCTGGTTGCCGCGCGCCGCCGAGCCCGACGCGCGCCGCTACGACGTGTTCCTGTCCTTCTCGCACGGTGACGAGCGCTTCGTGCGCGACGAGCTGGTGGCGCGCCTGGAGGCGGGCCCGGCGCCCTACCGCCTGTGCGTGCACTACCGCGACTGGGCGCCGGGCGGCTGGATCCCGGCGCAGATCGCGGCCTCGGTGCGCGCCTCGCGCCGCACGGTGGCCGTGGTGTCGGCGCACTTCCTGCGCTCGGCCTGGGCGCGCGCCGAGTTCCGCGAGGCCTACGCGCTGGCGCTGCGCGACGCGCGCCCGCGCCTCGTGGTGGTGCTGCTGGACGACCCGGCCGCGCTGCCCCTGGACGACAAGCTGCGGCGCTACCTCGCCACCAACACCTACGTGCGCTGGGGCGACCCCTGGTTCTGGCAGAAGCTGCGTCTGGCGCTGCCGCGCGGCCGCGGGCTCGCGCCGCTCGAGGGGCCGGAGTCCGCGCCAGTCGAGGGCCCGGAGCCCGCGCCCGTCGGGGGGCCGGGGCCCGATGTGCAGTGGCCCGCAGCGCTCGCACCCGCAGCGGCGACGCCACACGGCGCAGTAGAGATGCCCGACGCGCCGCCGGAGGTCTGCTCGCAGCTGCCGACGGCTTCGTCGCTGAGCAGTACAGACAGCTCGTCGTGCTCCAGTGCAGACTCGCCAGGGCCCGGCTCGTGCTCCAGCGCAGACTCGCCCGCCGCCAGCCCGTCGGGCGGCGCGCTGGCGCGACTCATGTCCCCGCCCTCGTGCGGCGCGCACCACGTGCACGACGTGGCGTCGCTCGCCATCGTGCGTGCCGTGCCTGTGTAGTACGTATGCGTGCGTGTGTGCGCGTGCGTAAATGCAGCATGCGGACGTGCACCGCTGCACTTACAGTAGTGATCAATTCCAATACTTACTTGTTTTCCCCGAACATGAACAGATGTCACATAACCGAGAACTGCGCGAACGATGACCATTATACCTATGTATATTAAAAAATGCACGCGGCGCTGCACACACCCGTGCAAAAATCTTTTAAATTTCATAAGATTTTGAAAGATGCCATTTATATCGTAGCTATGACTAGAGTCTTAAAATTAGATCTGAATAAATCAGTACATATATTTTAATTCGTTTGTAAAAGAAAAAATCTGGATACTTGGTAGGTATTTTATGTGTTTCAGTAAAAGCACTCACTCGTTTAATTTATATAAGCAATAAATCCAATAAATAGTAATCTTGTTTATAAATAAGGATATACTCAATTTCAGAGCTTGTTTTTGTTTTTTTTCATTTTATATAATTTTAATTTAAGAAATCGTTAAGACTCAGTGTAACACTAATTTAAGGTAATTTAATTAATAATATTAATGTGGACGTTTAATATTTAAGGATAATCATATCACATTAAAAGGTTGCCATGGAGACCGTGACACGTGATACTGTAATGTTCCAAATGATCCGCACCAAACCGCGATTCTCATGCCGCTCTTGACCTGATTTCAAATCTCAATGGTTATTTCTATTTACTAAACTTAACTGGCGTGTGGCGTCATACGTAGGTACGTCAACTCTATAAGTACCTAAAGCATTTATTTCAATAGGGTATTACACCCATTTTTTAAAAAGTGTCTTAATTAGATTCTAAAGTGCTAATAAACCACAAAAAAATCGCAATATTTTTATTTAATCGATTAGTGCCATAAAAATGCATTTAAATTTTACATTTTCAAATTTCGCGCGTAATTTGACGAAAACGCTGGGTGCAGTGGACGCTATATTGCTCTGTAGATATGACGTCAGTTTGCTATATAAACAAATGCGCTGATATTTTATAAGATAATTGTTTATGACTTAAAAAATTAGTTATTTTTCTACTCATCGTTGCTTTGCTGTTCGTGAATGCAAAATATTATTGAAATAAAAATTACTTTGGTTACGAAAATAATAAAAGTACAAAGTTACTCAGTTGACATGCCGTATGATGTAATAACATGGCGGCTACTATTTCATAGTGTTTAAAAACAGATAAAAAACCGAAATCTTTAAATTGTATTTTAACATTTATTTTGTTATTTCACGAACTAAAACTAACATTTTCCGACTGCATTTTGCCTAAGCTATATCAATAATATATTTTAGGTTTTTTCTTATACAGAGTAAAATACCCTACTATACCATTTACAGGCACTTTTGAACTGTCAAAAACTCGATGAGTTAGTCGGATGAAGCTAGTTGCCCATTTCAAAACTTAGATCTGCAGGCTTAGAGCACGAGAACCGTAGACAAGCGTTTTGTCGTCGGCAGAGTAGACAAATATCACGTTTCCGTATAAACAGTAGACAGTTTTGTACCGAGAAATATAGACAAACGATTTCTACTCTACTGAAGAGTAGGAGTATAAAGCGTCATGCTAAGCCTGCTGTATGGAGAAAAAAGGGCGGGAAACACCAAGCACACTCTTTTAAATCAAGTTATTTTTTTATAATCAAGGAATTACAATATCTTGGGTACATTATTCTTGTTGCTTCTATATGTGAAAACAATTCTAAAAATAAGTCCTGGAAGTAATGAAATGGTCAGTCTCAACCGACGGCGCCCGTTCACGAACAACGACATAATTATGTGACTTGCAAAACACTTTGTGATGGGTCGTAATACGTTCGTCATATCGCGAACAAAGCTCAAAAATTGTGTTTGTAATATTTCATTTTAAAGCTTTTTATTTGCGATGCACTTTTGCTTTATGCTTCATACTGATGGTCCGTGGCCAATGAATAAATCAGTGACGCCAGGCTTTGAAGCTCAGTAAGTCAATCATTCAAAGTGTTTTGCCCCTTCTTCGTTGAAAGAATTACCGCGACTTAATGCGAAAGATTGGCGGTTTAAACTGTACCTTTAACTTTTGTTAAAATATTTAATTTTGAAACCTCTGTAGCAATTTCAAAAGCCCCAAGAGGAACCCCAATTTACCCCTGCTTCATAGTTGTCACCCTACAGTAGGACAAAAACAAAATCTCTTTTCGTGTCTGCAGGGGCGTACCAATAGAAAATGGCGCCTAGGGCATGCATCACATTTGCGCCCCCCTTCGTAAAAATTATCTTCTCAGTCTATACTGAACAAAGCTAGGTCGCATAACCATTCTTTACCTCTATAGCCTTCAGTAATGAAGGTATTAATCTCAACTTGCCAAAAAAATTACTTACAACTTGCATGCTGCTATTATAAGCAGAATTTGAATAGAAATGGGCAGATTTGGAAATACGCTTTCATCCCCATGCTAAACAATACATTCAAATAGCTTTCAGATTTCTTAGATATAACAGTATGAAATGGTTTATTTAAGTATTTTTTATAAATTTTAATTTGGCGACATTTCGCACCCCCCTCCGATAGGCGCCCAGGGCTCGTACCCTGCTTGCCCGGCCCTAGTTTTGCCTCTGCGTGTCTGACACACACGAAAAGCGATTTTGTTTGACCGCGTTGTTCTTCTAAACCACGTGACGAATTGATGCGATTTTCATATTTATTTATTTAATTTATTCCAGAAGGTCTATGTGAATAATACCCTCATTCATATTAAACTAACTTAAAATGAAAAAATTACGATGTTTTGTCAAGACGTAAAAATCGTGCGAAGCAGGGGCGGGTCCCTAGTTAACCAATGAAACCTCCACTTGGATATTTATGTGGATAGTGAACTATCTTGAATATTACGGTGATAATGGTGACGCGCGACGTAGCGAACACTCGCGCCGGACGTCGGGCCCAGTGGGGCTACCTAGTCGCACTTGTGATACAAAACTATAATAAGTCTACTGCAATTCATGCTACTAATATGAATGTGAAAGTTTGTATGTTTGGATATTATATTGTTTGGGTGTTTGTTACTCAATCACGCAACAACGGCTGAATGGATTTGGCACACAGAGATAACAACCTGGATTAACACATAGGATACTTTTCATCCCAGTAATACGTTACCGTGGGATAATTTTCGACCTCTACGCGGGCGAAGTCGCTGGCCAAAGCTAGTTGTAAATAATTATGTTACTAAGTATGCATTGTTAAATTGATTTCATGTAGGTACTCATGTCTATTGAATTAATGTGTTCAAATGTAAAAAAGTAAATCATTAAGGTATTATTATAAGCAACATTGTGTCATGAAAAGTCGACTGTTGTATGATATATTATTTTTATAAATATTTAATAAAGAATATTTTTATAAACTGTAAATTTTATTCCGAGACCATAAAACCGGGAAAACCAAAACCAAGACTCGAGCTCGCAACTACGAATCGAGGCGGAGACAAACTTCGTCGGAATATTGCTATCTCTGTTTGACAACAGTAGCCGCGATGCGCAGCCGTGTGTATGTGAGCATAACGACTGGTAGGCATTTTTACTAGGGTATTACACTCATTTTTGAAAAGTGTAATAATTAGATTCTAAAGTGCTAATAAACCACTAAAAAAACCCCAATATTTTTATTTAATCGATTAGTGCCATAAAAACGCATTTAAAACATTTTCAAATTTCGCGCGGAATTTGGCGAAAACGCTGGACGTTGTGGAGCCATTGCTTTGTAGGTATGACGTCAGTTTACTATATTAACAAATGCGCTGATACTTTATAAGATAATTGTTTATGTCGTCGGGCCGGTGCATCCTGGGTACGTCTCCATGTCGGAGAGGGTATTGACAACCAGAGGTTGGCTGGCCCCACCAGGGTCAACAGTCGTGGCGGCTGAGCCGAGTGGGTCCGGGAAAGGGTCTAGCCAGCTTGCGAAGGCAAGTCTGCGCCCACTTCCCGGAAGACTGCTCCCCCGGCGTCTACGCCTGGGCCACCTTGCCGGACGGCCGGTCCCCCGGCCACCGCTCCCGGGCCCACCACGGAGGTCTAGACAACGGTTGTCAAGAGGGGCCGCAAGAAAAAGGCAGCGCCGCCAGCACCCGCTAGGGCACCTGCACCGGCCACGAAGAGGACCCAGAGGCGGTCTAGGGCGAGAGCCCCACGCTCCACGGCTGTGGTAATTACGTTGCAGCCCGGAAAGGGGCGTCTCTTATAAGGCGATCCTATGGGAGGCCAAAGCCAAAGTCGTGTTCCCCGACCTTGGCATACTGTCCGGCTTAGGATTACGGGGGCGCGGCTGCCGGAAGAGCCAGGTGCCTCTAGCGGCGAGAAGGCGGACATCCTGGCGGCCAAGTTGAGGGCGGTACTCAACCCCGAGGATGTTCGAGTGTCCAGGCCTACGAAGACCGCTGAGCTGCGAGTCGACGGCCAGGACGACTCAACAACCCCGGCTGAGGTTGTGGCAGCCATCGCCGAAGCCGGTGGATGTCCGCCCGATGATATGCGGGTGTGCAAGATCCGCACCAACGCTTCCGGGCTCGGAGTCCCTTGGGTGCGGTGCCCGGTGGCGGCGGGCAATAAAGTGGCTGACGGTGGACGACTCTTGGTCGGGTGGGTTGCAGCAAGGGTCAAGCTGCTGCAATCCAGGGCGTTACGGTGCTACCGGTGCTACCACAAAAAAAAAAAATTGAATTTTCCTTGATTTTTTTTTTGTTATTTATTGAAAAAAAATAGTCCCAAATGATTCGAGTTCGATGATTGAGTTTATGGCTTTCGGTTCTAGAACGACCTAAATTTAACCGTGTATAATAAAATTTTGTTGTGTATCGATAGACAGGAATCCCGTCCAATCAACCAATACATGTTTATAAAACGCATATCTAGATCGAACGGATGGGTGTGGCTGCGGAGTCGGATTCCGACACCGCATCCGAGATGATGAGCGTCGCTAGCGTTGCAAGCGTAGGCTCCGGAGGGTATTCGGCCCTCCAAAGGGTCGCGCGGGTCGCGGGTCGCGGTCGGGTCGCGGTCGCCTCGCTCCCATAGCGAGGAAAACCTGCCGGCTGCTAAGGTGCCGACGGGCAGGAGCAGGCAAGGTCGCGCGGTGGCGAATGGACCTTCCACTCGTTTGCTGGAGCGGGATCGGTCCGTGCCGGTATCCCGGCCCGATACGCCTGCCCCGCTGGAGCACGCTTGCTTTACAACATCTATTAAAAGGCCTGTTTGATTTTTAAAAGCTTCCTGAATGCTTTTTTTTCTATTTTCCATCAAAACTTTGTTTTCACCTTTTGCAACACATGTTTTGAAATCCAGTCTATAGGCTATGTGAAGAATGCATTCCATAAAACGTATCCATTTATGTAGCGATGATAAACCATATTTGTACAAGTCGGTATCAATGTTTTTAGTCAATAACAAAGACAAGTTATTCATTTCTGTAGGAACAGCTTTACATATGTCACATCGTTGAGCTGAAGTTTCACAGAGGATTGATGTTGCTTTGCCATCTATCATGGTAAGCAATAATGAATGTGAGACTTTTATATCTCCAATTTCTGTTTCCTTCAATTCATTTATCTCCGTTTCAATTTCGGTTTTCTCTCTTAAAATCGTTGATTTATTGTCTTTTTCAAATTTGAAAAATATTGGACGACACCAGTATGCTGAATTTGGTGAGTCGTTTTCCCAGATAATTTGTTCCTCGGAAACAATTTTTATTGGTACTAAACTACCCATAAAAATACTTGAATCATCTGTCGAAGCACTGTCCTCTTTGTCATCCGTTGTCATTTTTTGCTTATAGTGTTTAGTGCATTTGTTGCTTGATTCGAGTCACCATCCATTCCCCATTTGCTTATCATTGTCAACTCCTTACAGTCTGTGCTATCAATATTGATTGCTTTGAATAACCTTTTGGCGGTTATATCTAATAGAGCCTGCAATTTTATTCTAGCAGTTGTATCTGTTAAGGTGATATCATCCTTTGGCGGGTAGCATTCTTGTTTTGCATTTTGCACCTTGCAGTAGGAAGGGAACATGTCGACATTTTTCTCTTTGATACTTTTTCTTAAAGTATTGTATTGCCACTTTGTTAATTTAAGGGACAAAACAAGTCCCAAAGCTTCATCTGGAGTAAATTTAGGTTTTTCATTTTTACGTAAAAGACTATCTTTGGCTTTTTGCAAATCCTGTGGATTTTTAAGTAGGTGTTCGAGGATTTCAGCTATTCCTTGATTACCATCCTCTCGTAATTTCATAATATGTGCATGAGATATTTCCTCTGTAGTCATAATTGTATGAATATGTTCTGTACGTCTCTTTTTTTGCTTAGGTCCTAATTCACAAAATGGTTTTCTTGGACTTACATTCGTTGACGTGGCAGTAGACACTTTTGCTGGAGATTCATGTTCACTTGATGTACTAGGTTACACACAGAGTCTTGGTTTCTTTCAAATGCACTTACAATGAAATCAGGCCACTTTATTTCCGATGATAACCTTTCGCAATTATTGTTGCTAAACAATTCCTCTTTGCTATGAGCATTTTGCCATCTCCTTTGCAGATTAAAGCAATATTATGCACAAAACGCTTTTAGCGCTTTATCGTTTTCATCGCTTAACGCAGTGGGCACTAATCTAGATTTAATAGCACTATATAAAACACTATTATTTTTAAAACTTCCACTTTCCTCGTTAATAGCACAACAATATCAATATTTGACACCAAGTCGAACATTTTTACGTAATAAATAGTATTAGTATTCCGAAAATGTGAGATAGAATAGTGCGTTTATTACAATGTGTAACAACTTACTGAGGATGGTTGTTTTTCAAATGTAACCGCGTCATTTTTTTACCTGCTATTCATCATCCAATCACATAATGACACGTCAACATTTTGCTGCGCTAATGAGTATTGTTAAAAACAAATGACGTCATAAGGGTGGTGTGAGTATCGTGAAAAATAAATGACGTCATAAGGATGGTGTAGAATGTTTACCAATAATTTGTTTTTTTAATATATTTCTGTAATACAATATTAAAACATGTCAGAATAAACCAAAAACCGATTAATATTTCATACAAAGTTTAGGGGTTTATAACTCGAAAAATACTGGGTATAAAAAAATTACAAATAACAAAAAATATTTGTATTAGTACACAAAATTCAAAAATACTCATTTGAATCCTTAAGTCCACACTTGACGATTCCAGCCCACCGTGCGCCGGCCCCGTCACCATCGGGGCAGTCCGGCCGGTACTCGAGCGCTGGCTCGGGAGGAGGCACGGCTCCCTGTCGTTTCGGGTGACACAGGTGCTCTCGGGGCATGGTTGCTTCGGGAAGTACCTGTGTCGCATAAACAGGGAGCCGGACGCTCGGTGTCACCACTGCGTCGACTGTCGGGAGGACACGGCGTGGCACACGCTGGCAGAGTGTGCCGCTTGGGAGGAGCCACGCCGTGCCCTCATCTCAGGAGTCGGCAGTGACCTGTCGCTGCCGGCCGTTGTCGACTCGATGGTCGGCAGCGAGGAGTCCTGGGACGCGGTGGTATCCTTCTGCGAAACAGTCATGTCGCAGAAGGAGGCTGCGGAGAGGGAGCGGGAGATTGCTTCCGCTAAAAAAAAAAAGGTTAGGTTAGGTTAGGTTAGGTTAGGTTTTTTTTTTTTTTTTTTTTTTTTTTTTTTTTTTTTTTTTTTTTTTAAACTTATACCTCCAACATAATCGGAGCCTATGTTTACTAATTATTCTTTCATACAAGTTCTCGCTTTTTTGCCTCTCGCACTTTCATTCCTCATACTATATCTTTCTTACATTCCTCATCATTTACGTCCTTATGGGTGGGGTTCCCAACTACCAACTATTTCTATCTATCTACTTTTTCTTCTTCTTATTATTTAATTTTTCCAATTTGGGGTACTTCTAAGAATACAACAACAAACAAATTTTTTATTTTCACAGTTTACAATTTTTATCTTAATCTATGGTTATTCTATTTTTATTTACTTCTATTTTAATCTTATCTTTACTCTTTAATTTCATGTTCCACATTCTTATTCCTATTTCAATATACAGGGGGCGGTTTTTAATTTTGGCCCGTTCTTATACATTTTTTATTTTACCTTATTTCTATTTCCTTATATTATTTTACATGCTATTTTACATTGACTTTACCATTTACTATACATCTTATTTTACTATGCTAAACAATAATATAATCTGTATATATAAAAGGAGAACTGACTGACTGACATATCAACGTACAGCCGAAACTACTGGGGCTAGGAATGTGAAATTTTGCACACGGCTTCCTATTATAATGTAGGGGAGCACTAAGAAGGGGTTTTTGGAAATTTAACCTTTAAGGGGGTGAAAAGGGGGAATTTTGTTTGTATGGAACATCTTATTACTTGTGTTAATAAACATGAAACTTGGCACGAACATCTATCTAAGTAAATTATGAAGTTTGGCATTTTTTGTTTTTCCAAATTACCTCCTGAGAGGGGTTGAGGGGGTGTGAAAATTTGTATAGAAGAATTTAGATACATGCAACGACATCTATTGGGCCAGAATGGTACTAACGAATACATATCTACATAAAATTACAGTCATAATAAAACACAATGTAACATTTGGTTTTCCAATCAAAAGATATGCGAATTTAAAGTTTTCAAAGTGCATCGTTTATAAGTTGAGGAGTGGTCATTTTGATGGCGCTACCTGCCATCACGATCCTAATCAATTTTATTCAATGTAAACTATAGAGAAGTCTACGTAGGCTACTGTTTCACTAGGAGATTTAAAAGATGAAGTGAAAATGTACGAAAGTGGAAGGTATATAAGTAGTTCAGAGGCAGTATGGCGTATTCTCGGGTTTCCTATTCATGAGCGTTTTCCTACGGTAATTCATCTCGCTGTGCATTTAGAAAATGGTCAAAGAGTGTACTTCAACCCAGAAAACTTAGCTGATAAGGTATCCTGTCCACCAAAAACGACACTCATGTCTTTTTTCGAATTATGTCAAGTAGATGACTATGCAAAATCCCTACTATATTGCGAAGTACCTGCATACTATGTTTGGAACAATAATCGGTTTGAAAGGAGGAAAAGAGGGGTAGATGTAGCTGGGTGGCCAGGCATTAAAAGAGACCACGCTTTAGGCAGAGTATACACGGTACATCCAAATAATGTTGAGTGCTACCACCTTCGTTTGCTTTTACATGAAATCCGGGGTCCGTTATCTTTTGAAGCATTAAAAACAGTCAACGGTGTGGTACTACCGACTTTCAAATCAGCTTGCAAGACTTTAGGGTTACTTGAAGATGATCAACATTGGCATACAGCACTACAAGAGGCAGCCCTGTGTCAATCTCCGCACATGATGAGAGAGCTTTTTACGATCGTGTTAGTTTTTTGTCAACTGGCAGATCCGTTCAGTCTGTGGGATGAATTTAAAGAATACCTGTCGGAAGACTTTAAACGACAGATTGAGAGGCAGGTAAAAAACGGAGTAGAACACCTCATGGATGAGATTTTTAGTAAGTGTCTGTTGGAAATAGAAGGAGCATGTTTGGCACTTGGAGGATGTGCACTAGAAGAATACGGTTTACCGAAACCGAGTACATCAGAAGTGTTTCAAAGTGAATTAGGAGCGTATATTAATGAAGTTAACTACGATGTGTTTGCCTTAGAATCATTTGTCAATATCAATGAGAATTCACTAACTGAGGAACAAAAGTTAGTGTACAATGAAATTATACACATGAAAACGAGGGAAGAATTTTCTTTTTGGATGCCCCAGGTGGGACTGGTAAGACTTACCTCATCAATTTACTCTTGGCAAAGATTAGAAGTACTCGTGGAATTGCCTTAGCAGTCGTGTCTTCCGGGATCGCCGCTACGTTATTGGAAGGAGGTCGAACGGCGCACTCTGCTTTGAAATTACCCCTTAATTTGACTAACGTAGAAACTTCAATGTGTAACATTTCAAAGCAAAGCAATCTTGCCGAAGTATTGCGTAAAGCAAAAATAATAGTCTGGGATGAAAGCACTATGGCGCACAAAAGAGCTATTGAAGCGTTAAATAGGACTCTACAGGACATAAGAAACAACAATTCTTTAATGGGTGGTATGACAGTGTTGCTAGCTGGCGATTTTCGTCAAACTTTACCGGTAATACCAAAAGGAACGCGCGCTGATGAAATTAAGGCATGCTTTAAAAGATCTTATTTATGGCCCTTTACGAAAATTCTAAAACTGACTAAAAATATGAGAGTGCATCTGAGAGGGGACGTCTCTGCTGGCCATTTTTCAGACCTTCTATTTAAAATAGCAAACGGCATGTATCCAGAAACAGACGGGTTGATAGCTATAACAGATGAATTATGTAGTGTAGTAACTACAGTCGAAGACCTTATAGAAAAAAATTATTCAGATGTAGCTCAAATAAAGGACAAGCCTTTAGAATGGCTACGTGAAAGAGCTATAATGACACCTAAAAATGACCAAGCAGCAGTAATTAATGATATTTTGCTGAAATCATTTGATGGCACAGAAATGGTATATAATTCAATAGACACGGTGGTAAATACAGACGAAGCAGTCCATTACCCGGTTGAGTTTCTGAACACTATTAATCCAGCCGGACTTCCATATCATAAACTAACACTGCGCGTGGGCACACCTGTGATGTTACTTAGAAATTTGAAACCCCCAAAACTATGCAACGGTACTAGGCTACAAGTAAAAGCTTTGCATCGTAATATTGTTGAAGCTACCATTTTAACTGGGTCTTCCCAGGGAGAAACTGTCTTCATTCCATGTATTCCATTAATCCCGAACGATCTCCCTTTCGAATTCAAAAGACTTCAGTTCCCTTTAAAAGTTTGCTTTGCGATGACAATAAATAAATCACAGGGTCAAACCCTTAAATTTGCAGGAGTTGACTTGCGACAGCCCTGTTTCTCTCATGGTCAGTTCTACGTAGCATGCTCTCGTGTGAGCTCATCTTGCAGCCTGGTCATATTGGTAACACCCTCCAGAACGACCAAGAATGTAGTCTATAAAGAAATATTATAAAAACTTAATTGTTTTGTTATAGCCATTAACCCGCATATTTCTGGATACATACTGTTTCCTATTTTTTTTAGATGTCATTATAGCTCTTTCACGTAGCCTATTCTTTCATACAAAAACTGTCAGATGTCAATAAAAATTATCTATCGATTGAAAAATCAGCCTTCGAATTTTTTAGAGGAAATACGAAACCCACGCGGACGAAGTCGCGGGCAAAGTGCTAGTACACTATATTATGATAGCATATTTACTTATGCGGTTTTATTTCGATCTATTAGTATTTTTGCAATTTGTATGCAATAGTCCAAGAAAATTTTTGCATTTTTACTGTCCATTATATATTTCACATTTTCCGGTGTTATTTTTGTGTCCAAGGTCCTTTCCATACTGTATCGTTTGTACTCGAATTGTGGGCAGTGGAAGATTATATGTGGAACATTTTCAGCCTCTTCTGGATCACAGATGCATGATGGACTCTCCTTGCACTTGAAGCGATACAAGTACTCGGAGAATCCACCATGCCCTGTCATTATCTGTGTTTTTATGCTGTCGGTGCCCATCCTGCGAACTGTCCTGTAAGCGACATGCACGTCCGGGAAGAACAACTTGGTAACAGATGCGGTGTCGCTGGCATCATATCTGTTGTTCCATTCATCAAGCGTCGCCATACGTATGCTTCGCTTGATGAATGAAATTGGGACCCGATCGTAGTCCGGCTTTCTTTTGGAGTTTTCAGCGGCCTCTTTTGCTAACTGATCGGCTCTCTCATTCCCTGGCAGCCCCACGTGAGCCTTGACCCAGAACAAGTTGACCACCTTGTTCTGGCGGGATGCAGTCCTTAAGTTATCCCTGGCTTCAACTGCGAGAGGGTGGAGTGTCCCGGGGTTTGTTAACGTTTGCAGAGCCGCCATTGAGTCGCTGAATACTCCAAAAGAGGATGCCTTGAGCTTTGTTACTTCCCTAGTCGCCCTCGCTATTGCTAAGAGTTCAGCCTGGTAAACTGTGCAGTAGTCGGATAGAGCTAGTTTGAGGGCTCTGGTCTCGGCCTCCCCCTGCCATATAGACAGTGAAGCGCCGACCCCTCCTCCAATCTTGCTCCCGTCCGTAAAAATGCGGATGTCAAAATTGCAGTTATTATCTAATTCCTCTTGGTTTACCAGGCTCCTGAACTTCAAGGTATCTCGTGTCGCAGGATGGGAACCCCCAGCAGCAGCGGTCATTCGCTCGGCCTCCCTGTCCCCCGGCAGTGACGCCCGGGACACCCCCCTCTTGGCCTCATACAGTGAGGCCGCCTCACGGACTCGGAGGTCAAGGGGGAGTATCCCAGACAGCACCAATGCTGAGTTCAAGGAGACCGTGCGATACGCCTTACACATTTTTTGGGCGATTCCGCGCTGGACCATCCCGAGCTGTTTCCTTATACCCAACTTTTTAGCAGCTGGTGCCCAGACGCCAGCTGCATAAAGTATTACCGGCTCTATGGTCGCCACGTAGATGATCCTTATCACCTCCGGGTGAAGCCCCCAGCTGACCTTTGCGGCCCTACTCAGCTGCTTGTAGATTGCAATTGCCTTCCTACAAACAGCCGAGACGTGCGTGTTGAAGGTCAGCTTCTGGTCCAGCGTAACACCCAGAAGCTTCATTTCCCTCGACGGGATGATGTCAATCCCTCCCATGCTCAGGCGTGGTGTGTCGTGTCTCAACTTTTTGGTTACCACCATAGTGGTGGTCTTGTGCGGTGCGAACCTAAGTTTATTTTCGACACCCCACGCCAGAACACGAGCGAGGACGGCATTGGCGTGTTCCTCAATCTCCTGCACGGTCTCTCCATTGAAGACGAGGAGAACATCGTCCGCAAACGCTTGTATATAATGCCCCATGTCTTCCACTGTTTTTAGGAGGGGGTCCAGTAAGAGGTTCCACAGAATGGGGCCCCCTATCGAACCCTGTACGCAGCCCTTTTCCGTTCCCTTTCCGTAGGCTTCCCCACCGTACCTGACCGAAACTCTTCTGTTTCTGAGATAGCTGTCCATGACCCGCCTAAGGCCAATTGGACACTTTTCCTCAGCCAGACGGACTCGTATTGCTGGCCACCAGGCGCTGTCAAAGGCCCCCTCTATGTCCAATGATACAAGCGTAACTATTTGCTTTTCCGCTAATTTATTGTGAACGTGCTGCATTAGATCATAGAGGGAGTCCTCGGTGCTCCTTTGTGGCATGAATCCGTACTGGCGAGTACTCATCCTTGGCAAAAGATGGAATTTTAGGCGGGCCACCAGCATCTTCTCAAAAATTTTTCCTAATATAGGCAACAGCCCAATCGGCCTATAGGATTTTGGAGTTGAGTAATTATCCTTTCCGGGTTTCCTTAAAATCACTACGGTTGCTTCCTTCCAGGCTGTGGGGAAGTGATGACTCTCCAGGCACTTATTTAATAATCCCAGAAAGTATTCCGGGTCGTTACCCACGGCATGGGAACATATGTCAGCGGTAAAGCCATCAGAGCCCGGTGCCTTCTTGGGGTTGAAAGACTCCACTGAACTTTTCAGTTCCGCCATTGTGAACGGTGGTTCACAAGTAACATTTTGCTCGCCAGCGTTCACGTCTTCGGCTTTGCTTCTGATGAACCGGTGATGCGCGTTGTCGCTTTCTGGAAGGTCCTCCGGGTAAAAAGTTTTTGCCAGCAGTTCTACGGACCCCTTCGCGTCCAGCACATCACCGTTTCTTTCCAGCGGTAGGTCCTCCTCCCTGCACCGCGTCCTACCTATCACCCTATAAATACCCTCCCAGACCCCCTCCCTGTCCTGTTTTCCACAGAATTTCCTCCAACTCTCGGTCTGAGCTCTGGCCTCTTCTAATTCATACCTTTCTTTTTCCCTCAGGTACTCTTCGATGACCTTCGACCTTCGGATTTGAGCAGCACAACGGATCCTGCGCTTCTTGGTGGCGACGGTCTTCTTCATCTCCGCGAGAGTCTCGGACCACCACGGCAAGGTGAATTCCTCTTTGGATTTTCTACTTGGTATTGCTTGTTTACAAGCTTCGTCTATTACTTTAGAAAAATTTTTTACTGTATTGTCTAATTCCATACTGTCTTTAATTTTATTTAATTCGGCTAATGTTAAGTTGTTATCTATTTTTAATTGGCTAAATTTCTCACGAAATTTAGACCAATTTGCTTTCTTTGTGTTGAATTTCCTAGTAGTTCTCTCAATTTTGATTCCCTTAGATTTTTGTAAGAGGACCTCGAACATGATGCCGTTGTGATCCGAGCTCGTGAGTCCCTCGTCAACCCTCCAGTTGTCAATCCGGTCCAAGATGTCGTTGGAGCAAGCAGTGATGTCCACGTGGCTGCTGTACCGCTTTCCTCCTCGGATAGTGTCAAAGGTCGGAATTTCCCCTCGGTTTTGTATGTCCAGGCTTAGCTCGCCGAGAGTTGCTGCCACCTCTTCGCCCCTGAGGTCAGTCGTTGGGCTACCCCACCATATATTTTTGGCATTGGCATCCCCTCCAACGATAAGTCTTTTGGAGCCAACTACTAGCTCTATCTGCTTCAGATGCTCCAGGTAATGCTCTATGGGCTGGTCTGGCTCAAAGTAAAAGGAGACAAGCGTGATCTCCCAGGCACTGGTCTGGATTCCCACCACTACGATGTTATTTGTGGTGAGTTTTGGGTACTGTCTAACGTTGAGGTCGCTATTAAAGACGGCTATTGCCGCTTTGACAGTCCCATCTCCTGTACCAGTGTTCTGGAAGATTCTAACGCCCCTGTGACTCCTCATTACTTTTGCTCCGGCCACATAGGGTTCCTGCAGAAGCGCCACCGCTATTCCGCGCCTCGCAGCTTCCGTTAAAAGCTCATTGGTGGCTAGTTTCTTTCGTTGGAGGTTTGCCTGCGCCATTTTGTAGACAGTGTTATCCATTGTGGTGCCCTTAGCAATACGCAACCGTTGAGCGTGCTATGTGGTCCCACCTCTTCCGTACGGGGCAGTCGTGGCTAAAGGCGTTGTGGGGTGTGCCATTTTCAATTTTTGCCTTTGTGCAATTTCGGCAAGCAGGTGATGTGCCCGAGAGCCAGTCTGGGCATTCTGCTCTCACGTGGGGACCCCCACAGTGTCCACACAGGTCTATTGTTTCCTTACAGAAACGCTTTCCATGACCGAAGCCAAGGCAGCGCGTGCACTGTACAAGTGGGGTCTGGTCTTCGACCCTTACCCTCTGGAGATCAATGTGTACGGTTCCGTTCTCCAGTGCTCGTCGCCAGATGGTGGGCGAGACGCTAACGACTATGTGGCACATGTGGGGGTTCCTTACCCTGCGTCTATATTTTACCTCCACTCTGTCTTCCTCTCCGTCGAGGCCGTCAAAAACACCCCGATTTTGGTTCCGTAATGCCTTTAAGACGTCTTCGTCGGTGTTTATCACCAAGACGTCCTTCAGGATCAGCAGCGGGTCTCTGTTCTTTACTTCCTCGACGGTGAGATCGACTCCTTTTTTTTGTAGACGCTCCTTTAGCCTGCACCTCTCCTCTCGTGTCTCCAAACCTATTATTATTTTTCTATCTTTGGCTTTCCTGACTCTCTCCACCTTGATCCACCCGTCTTTAGCTTTTACAGCTTCACGGACTCTGGTGAGGACTTCGTCGCCTGTATCCGTTTCATTCTTCGATGTGACAACAACCGAGTGCAGGGTACTGCACTTTGGCAGTGATCCTACACTCTGGGCTGCAGCCACACTTGCGTACGTATTTCCCTTTTCCAGCAAATGCCTCTGGTGGTCCATCGCCTCCCTGAGCTCTTCCATTTTTTTGCCATTTTCGATAAGGAGCTTCGAGTGTTCTTCTATTTGTAGCATTATTTTGCTTTCGTCAATGCTTTTGGGGAGAGGCGCTTGTTTCATAGCGACGACCGGCTCTATCTCTGTCGTTTCCGGCGCCTTCCGGGTCAGTTTAAGGTTTAATCCTTTCAGCTCCGTTTCGGTTTCCTTTACCAGCTAGTAAAGACGTTCTGTTGCTTCGATAATGGCTGTCTTAATTTCGGTTTTTGTGTTCCTAGAGCTACTGAGATGCAGCTTGGCTTTTGCCAGACAGGCCTTTGCCTCCGCCGTTCGGTCCGCATACTTAATTATTTTAGGCGGTGAGGCAATGTCGACCGACTTTCTTGCTGTTGTCACAGCTTTCGCAGCCTTACTCTCCTGTGTCATAGCAAGTCTCTCTCTTGGCTTCACAGGGCCCGCCTGCGAAGTCTGCTCCGATGTACTTGGGGTGGGGCTGCGATTTACCGCTTCCCACTGCTCTATGCTGCGTACCACCTTCGCTGGGGGGACCGTAACGGTTTTTGGCGGAGAGTTTTGGCTGTCCGCCGCCGTTGCCGGGGTTCTAAAACCGAACATAGTTGAAGGTACGCGTCAAAAATTTTAACGTCAATAGGGACGGTAAATAAAGTATAAAAAAAAAATGTAAAACAATACACACACAAAAGGAATAAAACCGCATAAGAAAATACCTTAAAACTATACAATAGTTGCAGCAAAAGTTGCAACTATGTCTCTTCCCAGACTCTACCTCGGGTATTATAATTCTGGGTAGTTACCAGGGGCTGTATTTAGTTGCTTAAATACATTAAATTTGTCAAAAACACAGTTTTGCAATTTCTGTCAAATTTGCTCTATGTAGAGTCTGTCCAATGCTCTCACTAGATAGAGCCCTCCAAGCCCGTTCCAACAACTCCAAACACGGGGTACCTAGCCCTAAGGGTTTCGGAGCAATCACGATTCAAAGATTCTGGTTTTTCTCCAAGATGGCGGCAAGAAAATGGTTAAAACACGATAGCTCCAGAACCACCAGACCGAATCATCCCGTGCTTGGGTTTATTTTTACGTGCTCGACGGGATCTAGGCTGTGGTAGTGTTCTCAGGCCGAAAAAAATTTTTGTCCTGAAATCCCCAGAATTTCAGCCCACTCGCAAGAGGCATGCAAGCCAACCCCTGCAGAGCAAATCCCGGCGCTCTGCGACCCTCCGCCGCGGAGATATGAGTGTTTGAAGTTTAACAAAGATGGCGGCTCAGCTGTCAAATTCAATGTTTGACAGGTATTTCCTCCGCTTTGGACAGCCGCAGAGTACCCGAGTTTGGGCTTTTCTGGCTCGCCCCGACCAGCCCCGTCGTGTGAGGTGATTTTCAGGATTTCGAAAATTTTCAGCCCTGAAACCCCTGAAAATAGTTTTTTCCGGTAGGGCTTGTCTCCCTGAGCAACAATTTGCAAACGGCAACTCTCTACGACCCCCGGCCACGGAGCCACCTGGCGTCAAAGTTTGCCAAGATGGCCGCCGATCTGTCAAAAGCCAACTTTAAAAGGCTGTAGCTCCGCAACCGTTTTTCGGAGAGAGACGCGGTTTTGGATACTGTCACCGGACCAGCTTCCTACGTGTATCCTGCAGGGTTTCAGCGCTGAAAATTTCTTGGCCTGAAAAACGCCTGAAACTAATTTTAAGGTGTTCCCACCAGTACCCCACTAGTATTTGTCCAAATCCGGATCTTCTGCGTCCAATAGCCTCCTAGATATTTAATGTTTTATATAACAACCATCAAAACCAAAATGGCTGAAAATGCTATTTTCGCCAAACTTGAGGCTATTGGGCGCGAGTTTGGGCTTAAACTTAACATAATATACACATTAAAGACAATTACGGTGTAAAAAATCAATTTTTTCTATTTATTTAAGAATTATAGCCAAAATTAATTAGAAAATCGATATCTTTGGAACCACTTGTCCAAAATTTTTTTTTTGAAAAATGTCTAATTTAAGGCCAAATAGAGCACTACACAGTGAAATCAATAAAATAAAAAATTTGAAAATCTTCCACCTGAAATTTTAGTTTTTGTGGTTTTTTCGGTTTTTTAATTATAAAACAAAATTGACGAGTCCAAAAAATCCGGTTTTTTCAAGTCCGCTTCTTCTAGGCAGCGCGCAAAAAATAGCAGTTGAAAAACTTCAAGTTTTGGTCCCTTTCAGGAATTATAGGAACGCAAAGTTTCAATTTTCAATTGAAAATATAAAATAATATATAAGGCCTAAAATTATTTTACTTGCGGAATTTGTCTTCTCCTAAGAGCTTCTTGCGTGCTGCAAATTTTCACGCAGCTGCTACAGCTGGTTCTGGTTTTTCAGCCCACGTGTTTTTTGGTTTTTGCTGAATATCGCTGAAGGTCTTGAGCCCAGGCGTTTTCTGTGTAAGCCGGAGTGAAGGTGCTGGCGTCGCGGCGCGTTTTCAAAAAATAAACCAAGGTGTCGCTGATCTGGTTCCGTTTTTATTTCACAAAACGTTCCGAACACTTAAACTTAACCTCTAAAAATGAGGTTTTTCCACTGAAAAGTGTTTTTCCACTGCAATCCGGCACTTTTTAGGCACTGCACTGTATGCGGCTCAGCTTTCCGCATCCAATGACACTTCACACTTGGATATCGGAGTACAAAAACCAATTTACTTGAATTTTTATGTACGGAGCGACTTTAAAAATGATCCGACCACCGCGAGGGCTGGGGGGGTACTGGTTAGGTTAGGTTAGGTTAGGTTGGGGTGCGTGCAGAAAACCTCCTCGTGTGCCTGATTGCTGCTCGTTCCTTTCGAATACGTTCGGGGGAAAGGGCAGTCGTTGGGCCGGTGCATCCTGGGTACGGCCAATAGTCTCTCCATGTCGGAGAGGGTATTGACTGTAGCGAATTTCTGCGTAGGGAGGGGAGCTTTATGCTCTTGGGTTGGTCTATGTAGACCACCCGACGGTCGTCCACTCACCCCTCTGCTTACAGAGGGTGGGTTGAGTGGGCGTAGGACGTTTCTCCACATGTCTGTCTGTACCAAACAGACAGACATGTGGAGAAACATGGGCGGCGCCCGTTGTGCACTCACCCTGCCAACGGGCTAGCAGCGGGGGATCCTATTCTCCCGACTGCAACCGTCGAAATCGTAATCCGTAACGAGATCATGGTCATGTTTTATGACTCGGAACGGGACGAGGATCTTGGCTTGACCGCCCGGATCGCGAGGAAGATAACCTCTATAAAAAAATCCTCCAATACCAAGTTTTGGTGTGCGGCGAGGGTATGAATGGCT
Organism: Polymixis lichenea; assembly: GCA_949091785.1. Lineage (NCBI taxonomy): Eukaryota > Metazoa > Arthropoda > Insecta > Lepidoptera > Noctuidae > Polymixis > Polymixis lichenea. The sequence continues at coordinate 24,232,063 of OX420944.1, forward strand.
GAGGAGTAGTGTCATCTGCAGCTTCTTAGTTGTAGGTGGCGCATCAGTCTCAAGCGCACCCCCAGCCAGGGATTAGTGGACCCCCTGGTTGGGATACAAATGTACACTTACCTAGGGACAGGGGGTTACCCTAGGTGGACTTTTTATATCCCCCACACTCGTGGGACTTATATGGACTCAAATAAATTAAAACAGCAGAAGGTTCCGATCGTTATGATCGAACGGATGGGTGTGGGTGCGGAGTCGGATTCCGACACCGCATCCGAAAAGATGAGCGTCGCAAGCGTTGCGAGCGTAGGCTCGGAGCGCTCGCGGGCTCCAGAAGGGATTCGTCCCTCTAAAGGAAGGAGGAAGCGGTCACCTCGCTCCCATAGCGAGGAAAACCTGCCGGCCGCTAAGGTGCCAACGGGCAGGAGCAGGCGAGGTCGCGCGGCGAATGGACATTCCACTCGTTTGCTGGAGCGGGATCGGTCCGTGCCGGTATCCCGGCCCGACTTGCCTGCTCCGGTTGAGCACGCGAAAAGCGTTGAGAGCGTGGGCAGCGACTCCGGTCCCACGTTCTCAGACGTTGGCGAGGGGCTAATGCTGCCTTCAAATAAGGCGGAGGCCAATGCTGCCAAAAGGGCGCAGCGCAAAGCCAGAGCGGCTGATGAGGTGGAAGAGTTGGCCCGTCAGTTGCGCGAGCGGCGCTCAGCCCGGATGGCTGCCGGAGGGAGCGTTTCGGCGGTGGCGCTCAGTCGCCAAGTTCTGGACGGCGTGGGCGTCGTCCTGCAGGTTGCCACTAAATCCGGCAACTTGAAGGGCACGTTCACGCGCGCTTTGAAGGAGGCGGCTGACGGGATCAGGGAGGCAGTTGAGGTCCTCCAGAGTCGGTCGGAGACGGAGGAGACGGCGAAGCTGTGGGAGGAGAACCGCCGTCTCCAGTCAGAGTTGGAGGACCTCAAGCGGCAGTTTGCCGCCCAAAGGGTAGCTCCCGCGGCCAACCAATCGGCGGTCCCGTTGTCAGCTCCTTTACCGGCCCCATCATCGGTCCCTGCACTTGCGGATGCGGAGATCGAGAAGATCGCGCGCATCTGCATGATGCAGTGCGGGCAGATGGTGGGGGCTCGGATGGAGGCCATAGAGGGGAGGCTTCTTCCTGCCGAAACCGTCCGCCCACCGCTCGCTGCGGACAAGCGGAGGCTGGCTGGCACCACCAAACCGGGCTCAACAGTCGTGGCGGCAGAGCCGATCGGGTCCGGGAAAGTGGCCAGCCAGCCTGCGAAGACAAAGTCTGCGCCCACTTCCCGGAAGGCTGCTCCCCCGGCGTCCACGCCTGGGCCAGCTTCCCTGACGGCCGGTCCCCCGGCAACCGCTCCCGGGCCCTCCACAGAGGCCTGGACAACGGTTGTCAAGAGGGGCCGCAAGAAGAAGGCTGCGCCGCCAGCACCCGCTAAGGCACCTGCACCGGCCTCAAAGAAGACTCAGAAGCCACCGAGGCCAAGAGCCCCACGCTCCGCGGCTGTGGTAATTACGCTGCAGCCCGGAGCCGTCGAGAGGGGCGTCTCTTATAAGGCGGTTCTTTTGGAGGCCAAAGCCAAAGTCGCGTTCCCCGACCTTGGCATACCGACCGGCCTAGGATTTAGGCCGGCGATTACGGGGGCGCGGCTGCTTGAGGTGCCGGGTGCCTCTAGCGGCGAGAAGGCGGACATCCTGGCCGCCAAGCTGAGGGAGGTCCTCAACCCTGAGGACGTTCGAGTTTCCAGGCCCATGAAGACCGCTGAGCTACGCGTCGCCGGCCTGGACGACTCGACAACCCCAGCGGAGGTTTTGGCGGCCATCGCGAAAGCCGGAGGATGTCCGCCTGATGATGTGCGGGTGGGCGAGATCCGCACCGAGGCTTCTGGGCTCGGAGTCGCTTGGGTGCGGTGCCCAGTGTCGGCGGCGAACAAGGTCGCCGACGGTGGGCGCCTGTTGGTGGGCTGGGTTGCAGCGAGAGTCAAGCTGCTGCAACCCAGGGCGTTACGGTGCTACCGCTGCCTGGACATTGGGCATGTCCGGGCGAGGTGCACCGCCGAAATAGACCGCAGCGAGCAATGTTTTCGCTGCGGTCAGCCCGGCCACAAGTCCGCCCAGTGCTCCGCAGCGCCTAACTGCAGCCTCTGTACAGCTGCAGGGCGGCCCGCGGGGCACAGGGCAGGTGGACGAGCCTGTGGCGCATCCGCCCAAAAGAAGAGAAGGGGTGCCAAAGCTGCCGGGGGCTCTTTACCCCCCCCGCAGCCTACGTGCTCTACGGCCGACTCCCGGCCTACGGATGGTGTGACGGGGGGAATGGATTGCGCATAATGGCGCCTTACCATTTCCTCCAGGGCAACATCAACCACGCTGCCAGGGCTCAGGATCTATTGATCCAGAGCATGGCAGAGTGGTCGATTGACGTGGCTGTGGTCGCCGAGCCGTACTTTGTTCCCCCCAGGGATAACTGGGTAGGTGACCTAGACGGCTTGGTGGCCATTATTGGCGGGGCTCTCGTCAACCCGTCCCGAGGTCACGGCTGGGTGGCCGCCCTCGCGGACGGAATTGGCACTGTTGGGGCGTATTTCTCGCCCAACAAGAGCCTCGCCGACTTCGAGAACTTCCTTGTCGAGTTGGGGGCCGTCGTAGGCCGACTCCACCCTCGCCCCGTGCTGTTACTAGGGGATCTCAACGCCAAGTCTTCGGCGTGGGGATCCCCGGTGACCGATGCTCGGGGTGAGGCGCTGGAGGAGTGGGCGGTCACGACTGGCCTGGTCGTCCTAAACCGGGGCTCGGTGCACACGTGCGTGCGGCAGCGGGGCGGTTCGATCGTAGACGTATCGTTCGCTAGCCCTGCTGTCGCGGGGCGTGTCCGTGACTGGCGTGTCGCCGTGGAGGTGGAGACGTTGTCGGATCACAGATACATCCGCTTCGACGTCTCCACCCAGACCACTGGCGGCCGCAGTCCATCGGCCCCGCGAACGGACGGCCCGCGCTGGGCGCGTAAGCGCGTTGACAGGGAGGTTCTCGAGGAGGCCGCTGTTGTCCAGGCCTGGACCCGGGAGTCGGCGACGATCGGACCCGTCGACGTCGAAGAGGAGGCGCTGTGGTTCCGCGGGGCGATGACGCAAATCAGCGACGCGTCCATGCCCCGCGTCCACACGCATTCAGGAAGGCGCCAGGTGTACTGGTGGTCTGCCGAGATCGCGCGACTACGTGTCGAGTGCGTGGCGGTCAGACGCCAGTACACCCGATACCGGAGGAGACGTCGTCGGGTCCCTGACGAAGAAGCCGCGCGGTATGAGGTGTACCGCGCGGCTAAGGAGGCTCTGTGGCTGGCCATCGGCGAAGCGAGAACGCGAGCCAGGGAGGAGATGTTGGAGACTCTCGACGGAGATCCGTGGGGGCGCCCGTATCGTGCGGTTCGAGGGAAACTTCGAGCCGCGGTGCCTCCACTCACGGAGAGTCTCCAACCTGAGCTGCTAGAGGAGGTCGTCGCAGCCCTCTTCCCGGCAAGAGCGGAGCACACTCCGCCGCCGATGGTATTGCCCACAGCCGCAGAGCCTGCCGAAGAGAGCGCCATCAGCGTCCCGGAGGTGACACAGGCAGAGATGAGGGCGGCCGTGATGCGGCTCCGGGCCAAGAACGTGGCTCCGGGGCCCGGCTGGCGGCGGCCCGGCGGGGTTCGGCTTTCGGCACGGGCGCTCCACCATCCACGCGATATCGCGGGTGAGAGTCCTGGCGGAGGAAGCGGTGTCCCGGGGCGGGGTGATGTTGGCGGTGTCCTTGGACATCTCCAACGCCTTCAACACCCTGCCCTGGAGCTGCATTCGGGAGGCACTGCAGTATCATCGGGTGCCTTCCTACCTCCGCCGCATCGTTGGGGCTTATTTGGCGGAAAGGTGTGTCACCTACACGGGACGTGATGGCGGAAACCAGCGCCGCATGTCGTGCGGTGTTCCACAGGGTTCGGTTGTGGGACCGCTCCTGTGGAACATCGGGTACGACTGGGTGCTGAGGGGCGAGCTCCAGCCGGGCGTGGACTTGACGTGTTATGCGGATGACACGCTGGTCACGGCCCGGGGGAGCTCGTACAGGGAGGCAGCGTTGCTGGCGACGGCTGCGGTGTCACAGGTCGTGACCCGCATACGGCGCCTAGGCCTGGAGGTGGCCCTCAACAAGTCGGAGGCCATGGTCTTTCATGGCCCCCGGCGGGCGCCACCGCTGGGATCACACATCGTGGTCGGGGGGTCCCGAATTGCTGTCGAGTCCACCATGAAGTATCTTGGATTGGTGCTCGACAGCCGGTGGGATTTCGGCCCCCACTTCCAGCGGCTGGTGCCCAAGTTGATGGGCGCGGCTGGGGCGCTGTCAACGCTGCTTCCCAATCTGGGGGGCCCGAGCGCCGCCTGTAGGCGGCTCTACGTGGGGATCGTGCGATCGATGGCCCTGTATGGGGCCCCGATCTGGGCGGCTGACCTGACGGCCGGCAGCATCGCTGTCCTGCGAAGGCCACAGCGAGCGATGGCCGTCAGAGTCATTAGGGGGTATCGCACGATCTCCTACGAGGCGGCTTGTGTACTGGCTGGATCCCCGCCCTGGGACCTCGAGGCGAAGGTACTCGCGTCACTGTATCGGTGGCGCGAGGACTCGAGGGCGCGGGGCGAGTGGCTGACGCAGCGACATTTGGAGTTGCGTCGGTCACAGCTTCGCGCAGCCCTGGTGGCGGAATGGCGGGACAGGCTTTCACGCCCTACCGCCGGCCCCGCTACCATCAGGGTGGTCCGGCCAGTACTCGAGCGCTGGCTCGGGAGGAGGCACGGCTCCCTGTCGTTTCGGGTGACACAGGTGCTCTCGGGGCATGGTTGCTTCGGGAAGTACCTGTGTCGCATAAACAGGGAGCCGGACGCTCGGTGTCACCACTGCGTCGACTGTCGGGAGGACACGGCGTGGCACACGCTGGCAGAGTGTGCCGCTTGGGAGGAGCCGCGCCGTGCCCTCATCTCAGGAGTCGGCAGTGACCTGTCGCTGCCGGCCGTTGTCGACTCGATGGTCGGCAGCGAGGAGTCCTGGGACGCGGTGGTATCCTTCTGCGAAACAGTCATGTCGCAGAAGGAGGCTGCGGAGAGGGAGCGGGAGATTGCTTCCGCTAACCCGATCCGCAGCAGACGCACCGGGCGTCGGCGGAGGGCGGATAACGCCCTCTTCCAGCCCCCCTAAATGGGTCCAGGGGCAACGGATCTGGGGAAATTCGTTGCCCCCTACTTGTTAGGACCCGAGATGGCGGCGCGTAGTGTTCCACGCGCGCCTCTCTATGACGTAAGGGGGGAGTTTAACACCTCACTCCCCCCCTATCGCGAGGTGGCCCGCAGAGGCGGGCCGGCACTAGCCGGGGATCGCGGAAGTCACACTAGTTCCCGTGATCCCCGGTGCAAGTGAGAGACGGAACACCGGGGTGGTTTTAGTCAGTAAGAGTCTGACAGACCCCTCCGCCCTCCCCAGGGCGGAGGACATCCATGAGGATTTCCCCCCGTCATCAAAAAAAAAAAAAAAAAAGGTTAGGTTAGGTTAGGTTTTTTTTTTTTTTTTTTTTTTTTTTTTTTTTGGGTTTGGGGCAGTCCTGTATTAGGATGTGGAATTTCTGGAAGCAGTTTTTATGCCTCACATCAACCAAATTTGCACTAATCTTAAGCGTTATTTTATAATTATAATGGATTGTTTTAGAACCAGCTCTTATATAATACATACATATAAAACTTATTTCCTATTCAATTAATTCCCTATATTATTTAGTATTTTTTCTTTTTCCCGCTTTTTTATGTTTTTATTTGTATTTTCTGTTTTTTTTGAGACTTCTATGCTATAATAATACATTTAACTGAACCTTAATCTATAACACATTTATATGACTATTCTAATATATATACAATATATCACATAGACATATTTTCTTATTCTAGTCTTTATTTTTATTACCTATTCTATCAATGATAACTATAGATTTAACATTACATAAGTGTCCAGGCAGACTTACTACTGCTATACCAAATACAATTTTAAATAATGTTATCTTCTTTTTCAGGTACTGCTGGGCAACCTGCACTCTTGGGCCTGGTGCAGCGATTGGGATGCGGCTTTTCGACCACAACGGTAAGGTAAGTTTATTTCTATACATTTTGGGTGATTTAAATTTGGTACCTACTTGTAATTGGACCAATTTCTTACGAAATTGGAGCCAATTCACATTTTTCGGATTCAATATACCCTTGGTCTTATGATGATTTGCATTTTGGAGTCGAATTGTAACTTTGCTGCCATTACCGTTGCGGTTGTGATTTCCGGGAGACGCCGACTGCACCTTAGCAGTACGCCACCGACAGGCGCGCCAATGCGTCCCACTTTACGCGAATCGGGCACGCACTGTCGAAGGCGTTATGATCAGTTCTGTCCAGTTTGGCTGACAGGCAATTGTGGCACTTTGGTACCTCATCTGCCAGCCGCGACGGGCAGTCGGCACGCAGGTGGGGGTCACCGCAGTGGACGCAGAGATCAGCGAGCTTCGTGCACAGTTTCCTACCGTGGCCGAAACACAGGCAGCGAGTGCACTGCACCAGTGGAGACTGGTCCTGCACTCGCAACCGCTGCAGGTCAATGTGCACGCGACCCGCCGTAGTCAACCTCTGCCATACAGTCGGGGACACCTGAAGGATGACGTGGCACATGTGGGGGTTCCTCGTCTTACGACGGTACTTCACCCCCAACCTCACATCACCCGCAGGAATGTCCCCGATCAGGTGACTGTTTTGCCGCTGCAGGGCCTCCGTAAGTTCCACATCCGAGTGGCAGGAGAGGACGTCTTTGAGGATGACGAGTGGGTCTTTATTTCTCATCTCCTCCGCCACTAGATTGCCAGCCCTCCGTATCCTTTCCGACACTTTCGTAAGCTCCTCCCTGGTTCCAAATCCCACCACCACCTTCTGGTCCCTCGCCTTGCGCAGCCGCTCCACCCTTGTGCCCTCGTTTCGGGCATCGACCGCCGTCCTGAGCTTCTCAATGACCTCTTCACTCGTGTCCATATCATTCACAGATGATACAACTAACGAGTGAAGAGGCCCTTGGATATTCTGCTTTCGGCCGGCAGCGATTTCGGCGAAAGTCGTGCCTTGGCCTGCGACAAAGCGAGGGGCAACCTGAAGTTGCTCCGACAGCGCCAGGGTGTGTTCTTGGCACTCCTGTAGCACCCGCTTGTGCTGCTGGAGGCCTTCCACCAGGCTCTTCATCAACTCCGTCGATTCTTGCGAGGTCGGACTTGGTGGCGCAGCCACCGGTGAGACTGCAGGTGTTAGGGCAGTAACAGGTGCACCAGGAGTTTTGCTCCGCTCGGATTCTTTTACAAGCTCATAGAGCCTGTTTATAGCGCTGAGCACCTCCGTCTTTATCTCAGTCTTAAGGTTGCGAGAGTTGCCTAAATGAAGCTTCGCTTTATTCAGGCAAGCTCTCGCTTCCGCTGTGAGGTTAGGGTACCTAGTCTCAGAGCTCTTATTTGTCTTTGTGGTATCCGCGGGAACTCCGCGCGTCTCCGAAGTGCTGGAAGCGGGTGGTATGACGACACGCGTTTGGTTAGCCGGAGACTTGGCCTGGGGCTCGATTTTCCCGGCTTCCCATTCCCCAATGCTACGCCTAACGCTGGGGAGTGACGGTCCAGCCTTCTCCATCGAGCGCGGTGAGGCCCCGGAGTCCAGCGAGCTTGTGGTCTTCTTTGCCGGTGTGCGATACATAGCTGTGGCCTTCGTGAACGTAAGATTCATACAAGGGCTATTAAGAGGAAACTGGTGCTACTTCTGTGTCCCTGTAAATGGGGGATACACAGAAGGTAACAAATTACACAATTAAAAGTTTTGTACGTCGTCCTACTGACGAGCTTCCGTCAGATCAATAAATCCTAACACTATAAAAACCTGTCTCTTGCACAGCAAATGACGTCAAAACACAAATTATCTAATACTATGTACTATATGTAATACTATAAACTAACACAATATCTGTTCGCAAAAAATCTGTGGACAACAATTAAAAAGAAAATTCAAACCTTTTGTCAAAATCAAAACCCTCCTCCTGGCCACTAGTAACAGGGTGGGTTGGGCGGGCAAAATTTTTTCGCGTTTTCGTCAATTTTCTCAGTCAGATAGTCTCAGGTAGCCTAACTAGGAACGAATTAGCTGAAAACAGCGTCAAAATGCGTCACCTGGATGCGAAGATATTGACCAATGTATGAAAACTTGGTTCGCTTAGGTAGATTTTTGGTACCTACTAGTTACGTAGAACAACGAAAATTCTAAGTATTAAGGTGGCTATATAAGCTAGGCACACGGGCGAGGTGTCGAAAGACGCGTCTCCGCGCGAACTAGCTAACTATGGCGTTACTGAAAGTTGTGCTGAACAAAAATTTTGAATTTCAGCCGAAAAACGTGAATTTTCACTGAAAATTTGAACAAAACCAGGAATATTAACTACCCTACACGTCTCGGACTCGCGGAACGCGCACCGGATTGCAGGTAAGGCAGGTAAGTATCTATTGAAACTAATTTAAACGGGATAGACTGAAAGAATTTTGAAATATTATTGAATTATGTCTCCAGTAAACAAAAGTTGTAAGAATTTTCAAAGTCTATGAAGCGAAAGAAAATTTTTTCGCGTTTTCGTCAATTTTCTCAGTCAGATAGTCTCAGGTAGCCTAACTAGGAACGAATTAGCTGAAAACAGCGTCAAAATGCGTCACCTGGATGCGAAGATATTGACCAATGTATGAAAACTTGGTTCGCTTAGGTAGATTTTTGGTACCTACTAGTTACGTAGAACAACGAAAATTCTAAGTATTAAGGTGGCTATATATGCTAGGCACACGGGCGAGGTGTCGAAAGACGCGTCTCCGCGCGAACTAGCTAACTATGGCGTTACTGAAAGTTGTGCTGAACAAAAATTTTGAATTTCAGCCGAAAAACGTGAATTTTCACTGAAAATTTGAACAAAACCAGGAATATTAACTACCCTACACGTCTCGGACTCGCGGAACGCGCACCGGATTGCAGGTAAGGCAGGTAAGTATCTATTGAAACTAATTTAAACGGGATAGACTGAAAGAATTTTGAAATATTATTGAATTATGTCTCCAGTAAACAAAAGTTGTAAGAATTTTCAAAGTCTATGAAGCGAAAGAAAATTTTTTCGCGTTTTCGTCAATTTTCTCAGTCAGATAGTCTCAGGTAGCCTAACTAGGAACGAATTAGCTGAAAACAGCGTCAAAATGCGTCACCTGGATGCGAAGATATTGACCAATGTATGAAAACTTGGTTCGCTTAGGTAGATTTTTGGTACCTACTAGTTACGTAGAACAACGAAAATTCTAAGTATTAAGGTGGCTATATAAGCTAGGCACACGGGCGAGGTGTCGAAAGACGCGTCTCCGCGCGAACTAGCTAACTATGGCGTTACTGAAAGTTGTGCTGAACAAAAATTTTGAATTTCAGCCGAAAAACGTGAATTTTCACTGAAAATTTGAACAAAACCAGGAATATTAACTACCCTACACGTCTCGGACTCGCGGAACGCGCACCGGATTGCAGGTAAGGCAGGTAAGTATCTATTGAAACTAATTTAAACGGGATAGACTGAAAGAATTTTGAAATATTATTGAATTATGTCTCCAGTAAACAAAAGTTGTAAGAATTTTCAAAGTCTATGAAGCGAAAGAAAATTTTTTCGCGTTTTCGTCAATTTTCTCAGTCAGATAGTCTCAGGTAGCCTAACTAGGAACGAATTAGCTGAAAACAGCGTCAAAATGCGTCACCTGGATGCGAAGATATTGACCAATGTATGAAAACTTGGTTCGCTTAGGTAGATTTTTGGTACCTACTAGTTACGTAGAACAACGAAAATTCTAAGTATTAAGGTGGCTATATATGCTAGGCACACGGGCGAGGTGTCGAAAGACGCGTCTCCGCGCGAACTAGCTAACTATGGCGTTACTGAAAGTTGTGCTGAACAAAAATTTTGAATTTCAGCCGAAAAACGTGAATTTTCACTGAAAATTTGAACAAAACCAGGAATATTAACTACCCTACACGTCTCGGACTCGCGGAACGCGCACCGGATTGCAGGTAAGGCAGGTAAGTATCTATTGAAACTAATTTAAACGGGATAGACTGAAAGAATTTTGAAATATTATTGAATTATGTCTCCAGTAAACAAAAGTTGTAAGAATTTTCAAAGTCTATGAAGCGAAAGAAAATTTTTTCGCGTTTTCGTCAATTTTCTCAGTCAGATAGTCTCAGGTAGCCTAACTAGGAACGAATTAGCTGAAAACAGCGTCAAAATGCGTCACCTGGATGCGAAGATATTGACCAATGTATGAAAACTTGGTTCGCTTAGGTAGATTTTTGGTACCTACTAGTTACGTAGAACAACGAAAATTCTAAGTATTAAGGTGGCTATATATGCTAGGCACACGGGCGAGGTGTCGAAAGACGCGTCTCCGCGCGAACTAGCTAACTATGGCGTTACTGAAAGTTGTGCTGAACAAAAATTTTGAATTTCAGCCGAAAAACGTGAATTTTCACTGAAAATTTGAACAAAACCAGGAATATTAACTACCCTACACGTCTCGGACTCGCGGAACGCGCACCGGATTGCAGGTAAGGCAGGTAAGTATCTATTGAAACTAATTTAAACGGGATAGACTGAAAGAATTTTGAAATATTATTGAATTATGTCTCCAGTAAACAAAAGTTGTAAGAATTTTCAAAGTCTATGAAGCGAAAGAAAATTTTTTCGCGTTTTCGTCAATTTTCTCAGTCAGATAGTCTCAGGTAGCCTAACTAGGAACGAATTAGCTGAAAACAGCGTCAAAATGCGTCACCTGGATGCGAAGATATTGACCAATGTATGAAAACTTGGTTCGCTTAGGTAGATTTTTGGTACCTACTAGTTACGTAGAACAACGAAAATTCTAAGTATTAAGGTGGCTATATATGCTAGGCACACGGGCGAGGTGTCGAAAGACGCGTCTCCGCGCGAACTAGCTAACTATGGCGTTACTGAAAGTTGTGCTGAACAAAAATTTTGAATTTCAGCCGAAAAACGTGAATTTTCACTGAAAATTTGAACAAAACCAGGAATATTAACTACCCTACACGTCTCGGACTCGCGGAACGCGCACCGGATTGCAGGTAAGGCAGGTAAGTATCTATTGAAACTAATTTAAACGGGATAGACTGAAAGAATTTTGAAATATTATTGAATTATGTCTCCAGTAAACAAAAGTTGTAAGAATTTTCAAAGTCTATGAAGCGAAAGAAAATTTTTTCGCGTTTTCGTCAATTTTCTCAGTCAGATAGTCTCAGGTAGCCTAACTAGGAACGAATTAGCTGAAAACAGCGTCAAAATGCGTCACCTGGATGCGAAGATATTGACCAATGTATGAAAACTTGGTTCGCTTAGGTAGATTTTTGGTACCTACTAGTTACGTAGAACAACGAAAATTCTAAGTATTAAGGTGGCTATATATGCTAGGCACACGGGCGAGGTGTCGAAAGACGCGTCTCCGCGCGAACTAGCTAACTATGGCGTTACTGAAAGTTGTGCTGAACAAAAATTTTGAATTTCAGCCGAAAAACGTGAATTTTCACTGAAAATTTGAACAAAACCAGGAATATTAACTACCCTACACGTCTCGGACTCGCGGAACGCGCACCGGATTGCAGGTAAGGCAGGTAAGTATCTATTGAAACTAATTTAAACGGGATAGACTGAAAGAATTTTGAAATATTATTGAATTATGTCTCCAGTAAACAAAAGTTGTAAGAATTTTCAAAGTCTATGAAGCGAAAGAAAATTTTTTCGCGTTTTCGTCAATTTTCTCAGTCAGATAGTCTCAGGTAGCCTAACTAGGAACGAATTAGCTGAAAACAGCGTCAAAATGCGTCACCTGGATGCGAAGATATTGACCAATGTATGAAAACTTGGTTCGCTTAGGTAGATTTTTGGTACCTACTAGTTACGTAGAACAACGAAAATTCTAAGTATTAAGGTGGCTATATATGCTAGGCACACGGGCGAGGTGTCGAAAGACGCGTCTCCGCGCGAACTAGCTAACTATGGCGTTACTGAAAGTTGTGCTGAACAAAAATTTTGAATTTCAGCCGAAAAACGTGAATTTTCACTGAAAATTTGAACAAAACCAGGAATATTAACTACCCTACACGTCTCGGACTCGCGGAACGCGCACCGGATTGCAGGTAAGGCAGGTAAGTATCTATTGAAACTAATTTAAACGGGATAGACTGAAAGAATTTTGAAATATTATTGAATTATGTCTCCAGTAAACAAAAGTTGTAAGAATTTTCAAAGTCTATGAAGCGAAAGAAAATTTTTTCGCGTTTTCGTCAATTTTCTCAGTCAGATAGTCTCAGGTAGCCTAACTAGGAACGAATTAGCTGAAAACAGCGTCAAAATGCGTCACCTGGATGCGAAGATATTGACCAATGTATGAAAACTTGGTTCGCTTAGGTAGATTTTTGGTACCTACTAGTTACGTAGAACAACGAAAATTCTAAGTATTAAGGTGGCTATATATGCTAGGCACACGGGCGAGGTGTCGAAAGACGCGTCTCCGCGCGAACTAGCTAACTATGGCGTTACTGAAAGTTGTGCTGAACAAAAATTTTGAATTTCAGCCGAAAAACGTGAATTTTCACTGAAAATTTGAACAAAACCAGGAATATTAACTACCCTACACGTCTCGGACTCGCGGAACGCGCACCGGATTGCAGGTAAGGCAGGTAAGTATCTATTGAAACTAATTTAAACGGGATAGACTGAAAGAATTTTGAAATATTATTGAATTATGTCTCCAGTAAACAAAAGTTGTAAGAATTTTCAAAGTCTATGAAGCGAAAGAAAATTTTTTCGCGTTTTCGTCAATTTTCTCAGTCAGATAGTCTCAGGTAGCCTAACTAGGAACGAATTAGCTGAAAACAGCGTCAAAATGCGTCACCTGGATGCGAAGATATTGACCAATGTATGAAAACTTGGTTCGCTTAGGTAGATTTTTGGTACCTACTAGTTACGTAGAACAACGAAAATTCTAAGTATTAAGGTGGCTATATATGCTAGGCACACGGGCGAGGTGTCGAAAGACGCGTCTCCGCGCGAACTAGCTAACTATGGCGTTACTGAAAGTTGTGCTGAACAAAAATTTTGAATTTCAGCCGAAAAACGTGAATTTTCACTGAAAATTTGAACAAAACCAGGAATATTAACTACCCTACACGTCTCGGACTCGCGGAACGCGCACCGGATTGCAGGTAAGGCAGGTAAGTATCTATTGAAACTAATTTAAACGGGATAGACTGAAAGAATTTTGAAATATTATTGAATTATGTCTCCAGTAAACAAAAGTTGTAAGAATTTTCAAAGTCTATGAAGCGAAAGAAAATTTTTTCGCGTTTTCGTCAATTTTCTCAGTCAGATAGTCTCAGGTAGCCTAACTAGGAACGAATTAGCTGAAAACAGCGTCAAAATGCGTCACCTGGATGCGAAGATATTGACCAATGTATGAAAACTTGGTTCGCTTAGGTAGATTTTTGGTACCTACTAGTTACGTAGAACAACGAAAATTCTAAGTATTAAGGTGGCTATATATGCTAGGCACACGGGCGAGGTGTCGAAAGACGCGTCTCCGCGCGAACTAGCTAACTATGGCGTTACTGAAAGTTGTGCTGAACAAAAATTTTGAATTTCAGCCGAAAAACGTGAATTTTCACTGAAAATTTGAACAAAACCAGGAATATTAACTACCCTACACGTCTCGGACTCGCGGAACGCGCACCGGATTGCAGGTAAGGCAGGTAAGTATCTATTGAAACTAATTTAAACGGGATAGACTGAAAGAATTTTGAAATATTATTGAATTATGTCTCCAGTAAACAAAAGTTGTAAGAATTTTCAAAGTCTATGAAGCGAAAGAAAATTTTTTCGCGTTTTCGTCAATTTTCTCAGTCAGATAGTCTCAGGTAGCCTAACTAGGAACGAATTAGCTGAAAACAGCGTCAAAATGCGTCACCTGGATGCGAAGATATTGACCAATGTATGAAAACTTGGTTCGCTTAGGTAGATTTTTGGTACCTACTAGTTACGTAGAACAACGAAAATTCTAAGTATTAAGGTGGCTATATAAGCTAGGCACACGGGCGAGGTGTCGAAAGACGCGTCTCCGCGCGAACTAGCTAACTATGGCGTTACTGAAAGTTGTGCTGAACAAAAATTTTGAATTTCAGCCGAAAAACGTGAATTTTCACTGAAAATTTGAACAAAACCAGGAATATTAACTACCCTACACGTCTCGGACTCGCGGAACGCGCACCGGATTGCAGGTAAGGCAGGTAAGTATCTATTGAAACTAATTTAAACGGGATAGACTGAAAGAATTTTGAAATATTATTGAATTATGTCTCCAGTAAACAAAAGTTGTAAGAATTTTCAAAGTCTATGAAGCGAAAGAAAATTTTTTCGCGTTTTCGTCAATTTTCTCAGTCAGATAGTCTCAGGTAGCCTAACTAGGAACGAATTAGCTGAAAACAGCGTCAAAATGCGTCACCTGGATGCGAAGATATTGACCAATGTATGAAAACTTGGTTCGCTTAGGTAGATTTTTGGTACCTACTAGTTACGTAGAACAACGAAAATTCTAAGTATTAAGGTGGCTATATAAGCTAGGCACACGGGCGAGGTGTCGAAAGACGCGTCTCCGCGCGAACTAGCTAACTATGGCGTTACTGAAAGTTGTGCTGAACAAAAATTTTGAATTTCAGCCGAAAAACGTGAATTTTCACTGAAAATTTGAACAAAACCAGGAATATTAACTACCCTACACGTCTCGGACTCGCGGAACGCGCACCGGATTGCAGGTAAGGCAGGTAAGTATCTATTGAAACTAATTTAAACGGGATAGACTGAAAGAATTTTGAAATATTATTGAATTATGTCTCCAGTAAACAAAAGTTGTAAGAATTTTCAAAGTCTATGAAGCGAAAGAAAATTTTTTCGCGTTTTCGTCAATTTTCTCAGTCAGATAGTCTCAGGTAGCCTAACTAGGAACGAATTAGCTGAAAACAGCGTCAAAATGCGTCACCTGGATGCGAAGATATTGACCAATGTATGAAAACTTGGTTCGCTTAGGTAGATTTTTGGTACCTACTAGTTACGTAGAACAACGAAAATTCTAAGTATTAAGGTGGCTATATAAGCTAGGCACACGGGCGAGGTGTCGAAAGACGCGTCTCCGCGCGAACTAGCTAACTATGGCGTTACTGAAAGTTGTGCTGAACAAAAATTTTGAATTTCAGCCGAAAAACGTGAATTTTCACTGAAAATTTGAACAAAACCAGGAATATTAACTACCCTACACGTCTCGGACTCGCGGAACGCGCACCGGATTGCAGGTAAGGCAGGTAAGTATCTATTGAAACTAATTTAAACGGGATAGACTGAAAGAATTTTGAAATATTATTGAATTATGTCTCCAGTAAACAAAAGTTGTAAGAATTTTCAAAGTCTATGAAGCGAAAGAAAATTTTTTCGCGTTTTCGTCAATTTTCTCAGTCAGATAGTCTCAGGTAGCCTAACTAGGAACGAATTAGCTGAAAACAGCGTCAAAATGCGTCACCTGGATGCGAAGATATTGACCAATGTATGAAAACTTGGTTCGCTTAGGTAGATTTTTGGTACCTACTAGTTACGTAGAACAACGAAAATTCTAAGTATTAAGGTGGCTATATATGCTAGGCACACGGGCGAGGTGTCGAAAGACGCGTCTCCGCGCGAACTAGCTAACTATGGCGTTACTGAAAGTTGTGCTGAACAAAAATTTTGAATTTCAGCCGAAAAACGTGAATTTTCACTGAAAATTTGAACAAAACCAGGAATATTAACTACCCTACACGTCTCGGACTCGCGGAACGCGCACCGGATTGCAGGTAAGGCAGGTAAGTATCTATTGAAACTAATTTAAACGGGATAGACTGAAAGAATTTTGAAATATTATTGAATTATGTCTCCAGTAAACAAAAGTTGTAAGAATTTTCAAAGTCTATGAAGCGAAAGAAAATTTTTTCGCGTTTTCGTCAATTTTCTCAGTCAGATAGTCTCAGGTAGCCTAACTAGGAACGAATTAGCTGAAAACAGCGTCAAAATGCGTCACCTGGATGCGAAGATATTGACCAATGTATGAAAACTTGGTTCGCTTAGGTAGATTTTTGGTACCTACTAGTTACGTAGAACAACGAAAATTCTAAGTATTAAGGTGGCTATATATGCTAGGCACACGGGCGAGGTGTCGAAAGACGCGTCTCCGCGCGAACTAGCTAACTATGGCGTTACTGAAAGTTGTGCTGAACAAAAATTTTGAATTTCAGCCGAAAAACGTGAATTTTCACTGAAAATTTGAACAAAACCAGGAATATTAACTACCCTACACGTCTCGGACTCGCGGAACGCGCACCGGATTGCAGGTAAGGCAGGTAAGTATCTATTGAAACTAATTTAAACGGGATAGACTGAAAGAATTTTGAAATATTATTGAATTATGTCTCCAGTAAACAAAAGTTGTAAGAATTTTCAAAGTCTATGAAGCGAAAGAAAATTTTTTCGCGTTTTCGTCAATTTTCTCAGTCAGATAGTCTCAGGTAGCCTAACTAGGAACGAATTAGCTGAAAACAGCGTCAAAATGCGTCACCTGGATGCGAAGATATTGACCAATGTATGAAAACTTGGTTCGCTTAGGTAGATTTTTGGTACCTACTAGTTACGTAGAACAACGAAAATTCTAAGTATTAAGGTGGCTATATATGCTAGGCACACGGGCGAGGTGTCGAAAGACGCGTCTCCGCGCGAACTAGCTAACTATGGCGTTACTGAAAGTTGTGCTGAACAAAAATTTTGAATTTCAGCCGAAAAACGTGAATTTTCACTGAAAATTTGAACAAAACCAGGAATATTAACTACCCTACACGTCTCGGACTCGCGGAACGCGCACCGGATTGCAGGTAAGGCAGGTAAGTATCTATTGAAACTAATTTAAACGGGATAGACTGAAAGAATTTTGAAATATTATTGAATTATGTCTCCAGTAAACAAAAGTTGTAAGAATTTTCAAAGTCTATGAAGCGAAAGAAAATTTTTTCGCGTTTTCGTCAATTTTCTCAGTCAGATAGTCTCAGGTAGCCTAACTAGGAACGAATTAGCTGAAAACAGCGTCAAAATGCGTCACCTGGATGCGAAGATATTGACCAATGTATGAAAACTTGGTTCGCTTAGGTAGATTTTTGGTACCTACTAGTTACGTAGAACAACGAAAATTCTAAGTATTAAGGTGGCTATATATGCTAGGCACACGGGCGAGGTGTCGAAAGACGCGTCTCCGCGCGAACTAGCTAACTATGGCGTTACTGAAAGTTGTGCTGAACAAAAATTTTGAATTTCAGCCGAAAAACGTGAATTTTCACTGAAAATTTGAACAAAACCAGGAATATTAACTACCCTACACGTCTCGGACTCGCGGAACGCGCACCGGATTGCAGGTAAGGCAGGTAAGTATCTATTGAAACTAATTTAAACGGGATAGACTGAAAGAATTTTGAAATATTATTGAATTATGTCTCCAGTAAACAAAAGTTGTAAGAATTTTCAAAGTCTATGAAGCGAAAGAAAATTTTTTCGCGTTTTCGTCAATTTTCTCAGTCAGATAGTCTCAGGTAGCCTAACTAGGAACGAATTAGCTGAAAACAGCGTCAAAATGCGTCACCTGGATGCGAAGATATTGACCAATGTATGAAAACTTGGTTCGCTTAGGTAGATTTTTGGTACCTACTAGTTACGTAGAACAACGAAAATTCTAAGTATTAAGGTGGCTATATATGCTAGGCACACGGGCGAGGTGTCGAAAGACGCGTCTCCGCGCGAACTAGCTAACTATGGCGTTACTGAAAGTTGTGCTGAACAAAAATTTTGAATTTCAGCCGAAAAACGTGAATTTTCACTGAAAATTTGAACAAAACCAGGAATATTAACTACCCTACACGTCTCGGACTCGCGGAACGCGCACCGGATTGCAGGTAAGGCAGGTAAGTATCTATTGAAACTAATTTAAACGGGATAGACTGAAAGAATTTTGAAATATTATTGAATTATGTCTCCAGTAAACAAAAGTTGTAAGAATTTTCAAAGTCTATGAAGCGAAAGAAAATTTTTTCGCGTTTTCGTCAATTTTCTCAGTCAGATAGTCTCAGGTAGCCTAACTAGGAACGAATTAGCTGAAAACAGCGTCAAAATGCGTCACCTGGATGCGAAGATATTGACCAATGTATGAAAACTTGGTTCGCTTAGGTAGATTTTTGGTACCTACTAGTTACGTAGAACAACGAAAATTCTAAGTATTAAGGTGGCTATATATGCTAGGCACACGGGCGAGGTGTCGAAAGACGCGTCTCCGCGCGAACTAGCTAACTATGGCGTTACTGAAAGTTGTGCTGAACAAAAATTTTGAATTTCAGCCGAAAAACGTGAATTTTCACTGAAAATTTGAACAAAACCAGGAATATTAACTACCCTACACGTCTCGGACTCGCGGAACGCGCACCGGATTGCAGGTAAGGCAGGTAAGTATCTATTGAAACTAATTTAAACGGGATAGACTGAAAGAATTTTGAAATATTATTGAATTATGTCTCCAGTAAACAAAAGTTGTAAGAATTTTCAAAGTCTATGAAGCGAAAGAAAATTTTTTCGCGTTTTCGTCAATTTTCTCAGTCAGATAGTCTCAGGTAGCCTAACTAGGAACGAATTAGCTGAAAACAGCGTCAAAATGCGTCACCTGGATGCGAAGATATTGACCAATGTATGAAAACTTGGTTCGCTTAGGTAGATTTTTGGTACCTACTAGTTACGTAGAACAACGAAAATTCTAAGTATTAAGGTGGCTATATATGCTAGGCACACGGGCGAGGTGTCGAAAGACGCGTCTCCGCGCGAACTAGCTAACTATGGCGTTACTGAAAGTTGTGCTGAACAAAAATTTTGAATTTCAGCCGAAAAACGTGAATTTTCACTGAAAATTTGAACAAAACCAGGAATATTAACTACCCTACACGTCTCGGACTCGCGGAACGCGCACCGGATTGCAGGTAAGGCAGGTAAGTATCTATTGAAACTAATTTAAACGGGATAGACTGAAAGAATTTTGAAATATTATTGAATTATGTCTCCAGTAAACAAAAGTTGTAAGAATTTTCAAAGTCTATGAAGCGAAAGAAAATTTTTTCGCGTTTTCGTCAATTTTCTCAGTCAGATAGTCTCAGGTAGCCTAACTAGGAACGAATTAGCTGAAAACAGCGTCAAAATGCGTCACCTGGATGCGAAGATATTGACCAATGTATGAAAAAAAAAAATGACTGCGTTGACCACAACACACTCATCTGTAAATTACACCACTACGGAATTCGTGGACGAGCTGCTGATCTTGTACTTTCCTATTTATCAAACAGGCAGCAAAAAGTAAATGTTAACGGGGCAACGTCCTCGGGGTCTCTAGTTAAGATGGGCGTGCCTCAAGGTTCAATTCTTGGCCCTTTTTTATTTCTAGTTTATATTAATGACCTTCCTTACCTAATGGCAAACTTCTCGGATATAATTTTATTCGCTGATGACACCTCTCTTATTTTTAGAATAGATAGAAAAGATACGGATGTCTTACATGTCAACGATAGTCTAGCTGTTCTCTCGAAATGGTTTGCGGCTAATAATCTTTTACTCAATGCGAACAAAACTAAATGTCTTAAGTTCTCATTACCAAATGTACCCCAAGTAGGGCTAAATTTAAAACTTGATGGCAAGAAACTAGATGCTATTTCGGAAACTGTATTTCTAGGAATTACTTTAGATTCAAAATTACAATGGGGTGCCCACATTAGAGCTCTCTCAAGTAGATTAAGTTCAGCTGCTTACGCAGTAAGAAAAATAAGGCAGTTGACTGATGTAGCCACAGCTAGGTTAGTATACTTTGCTTATTTTCACAGTATTATGTCTTATGGCGTTCTGCTGTGGGGATCGGCAGCTGACGTAGATTCAGTTTTCATTTTACAAAAGAGGGCAATCCGCGCTATCTATAAAATGGGGCCTCGCGAGTCTCTTAGAAACAAATTCAATGAAATTGATATACTAACTCTGCCTTCTCTTTATATCCTAGAAAATATCTTGTATGTTCGCAAAAACTTAGGTCTTTTCAAAAAAAGATGCGACTTCCATAATCTAAATACACGTAGTAAAGATGAAATCGTGATTCCAAAATTTAGATTAACTAAAACTAGCAAGTCATTTCTAATAAACAGTATCCGCTTCTATAACAAGTTGCCAAAGTCGGTTACAGAACTTAGCGATGGAAAGTTTAAAACTCATATCAAACATGTCCTTATCAAAAAAGCATATTATAAGATAAAAGACTACGTTGAAGACAGGGAAGTTTGGCATTAATTCCTTCTGCACATGTGGCTTCCCTGGTACCTCATTAACAGCATAACTTTGTGAGAGTCTATTAACTGCTTCCAAATTACAATGTTAATTTTTAATATTTTTATTTTTTACACTTTCTGACATATTCTCGTCATTTTTGACATTATACATCGCTTCAAATAGCACCTATTTATTAGTGATTCTCATGGAAATCATGTCACTTTGTTTAAATAGGTTGATCTTACTAATGTAGATTCTTTTACATATTGTGAATGGGAAAACATTGTAGGCCTTACAGATTAGATTTATAGACGATTTTCTATTCTTTATTTTCATTCCTCTAAGTACTTGGTACTTATTGACAGGCCTGCACTGTCCTCCCATACCTATTATCACTGTAATTTGAAAACATTGTAAAACCCAATTATTTTTAAAAGAGTAACCGTGGAGTTTCTTGCCGGCTCTTCTCCATAGGAAGCGACAAATTGGAACCGTGCACCTAGCTTCTGACGTTTCATAAGTGCCCTTGCAGGTTTATGTGAAATAAAATATTTTGATTTTGATTTTTTTTTGAAAACTTGGTTCGCTTAGGTAGATTTTTGGTACCTACTAGTTACGTAGAACAACGAAAATTCTAAGTATTAAGGTGGCTATATATGCTAGGCACACGGGCGAGGTGTCGAAAGACGCGTCTCCGCGCGAACTAGCTAACTATGGCGTTACTGAAAGTTGTGCTGAACAAAAATTTTGAATTTCAGCCGAAAAACGTGAATTTTCACTGAAAATTTGAACAAAACCAGGAATATTAACTACCCTACACGTCTCGGACTCGCGGAACGCGCACCGGATTGCAGGTAAGGCAGGTAAGTATCTATTGAAACTAATTTAAACGGGATAGACTGAAAGAATTTTGAAATATTATTGAATTATGTCTCCAGTAAACAAAAGTTGTAAGAATTTTCAAAGTCTATGAAGCGAAAGAAAATTTTTTCGCGTTTTCGTCAATTTTCTCAGTCAGATAGTCTCAGGTAGCCTAACTAGGAACGAATTAGCTGAAAACAGCGTCAAAATGCGTCACCTGGATGCGAAGATATTGACCAATGTATGAAAACTTGGTTCGCTTAGGTAGATTTTTGGTACCTACTAGTTACGTAGAACAACGAAAATTCTAAGTATTAAGGTGGCTATATATGCTAGGCACACGGGCGAGGTGTCGAAAGACGCGTCTCCGCGCGAACTAGCTAACTATGGCGTTACTGAAAGTTGTGCTGAACAAAAATTTTGAATTTCAGCCGAAAAACGTGAATTTTCACTGAAAATTTGAACAAAACCAGGAATATTAACTACCCTACACGTCTCGGACTCGCGGAACGCGCACCGGATTGCAGGTAAGGCAGGTAAGTATCTATTGAAACTAATTTAAACGGGATAGACTGAAAGAATTTTGAAATATTATTGAATTATGTCTCCAGTAAACAAAAGTTGTAAGAATTTTCAAAGTCTATGAAGCGAAAGAAAATTTTTTCGCGTTTTCGTCAATTTTCTCAGTCAGATAGTCTCAGGTAGCCTAACTAGGAACGAATTAGCTGAAAACAGCGTCAAAATGCGTCACCTGGATGCGAAGATATTGACCAATGTATGAAAACTTGGTTCGCTTAGGTAGATTTTTGGTACCTACTAGTTTTTTTTTTTTTTTTTTTTTGTCTTATTTGTTGTTTCACTTTTGGGTTTTGTTTGTTTTAGATTAAGAACATGTTTGTGTTTTATTTTTAGACAGTGTCTGCGATTGGATACGGACACTGTCTTTTTGTTGAGGCTTTTCGCATTGGTGATATAAGATATAGTGGTAATAAATAATATAGTAATAAATAGATATAGTAAAGTATAAGGTATAGTGATACATATTTATATGTAATAGGTACTTTTAATTATGTGCCGTTGAAGCTCTTGAGTTGGCTCATTATTTTTGATACGTATTTGACGTAGGCGTCAAAGACATCCTTGTTTCGCGTTAGCATCCCGATGTCATATGCCGTGATACCAAATCTCTCGGAGACTGCCTCATACTGCATGCGATCCATGGCGAATCTGGGGCAATCCCTGAGGAGGTGGTCGAGGGTTTGTATCGTGTTGTCATGGCAGGGACAATTGTCATCGTTGGTTATTTTAAAGCGGTGGAGGTATTGTTTGTGGAAGCCGTGACCTGTCAGAATTTGGGTTACGAAGAAATTTTGGTCTAGTTTTTTACGGAATTTGTGGATTTCTAATAATGTTGGGAATATGGTTTTGGTGTGTTGCCCCTGCTCGCTTGATGTATACCTGGCTTGCCACTTAGCCAGGTTGGTTTTTCGGAGTTCGTTTTTCACATATGACATCGGGTATGCACTATAGTCCGGCGCTTGACGAAGCCGAGTGGCCATTTTCGCGGCAGCATCTACAGCTTCGTTGCCTGCAATGCCGCTGTGCCCTTTCACCCACTTGATTTTGATGCTTGGTGGTGTATCCGTGGTTGTCTGTATGTGAGTATGGATTATTTTATGGATTTTTGCGACTAGTGGGTGAGTGTTGCTTCGGTCTGCGATAGCCTGTATGGCCGCCTGGGAGTCTGAGAAGATGATGGTGCTGGTTTGTCTCTTTGTGGAGGCCCATTTGCAGGCTTCCAGGATGGCAAACAGTTCAGCCTGGAAGACTGTGCAGACTTTGTGGAGTTTAAATTTTTTAGTTTTTGCCTTTCCTCCCGGATCATAACAGATGAAGGCCGCTCCAACGGTGCCGTCGTCCTGTTTGCTGCCGTCGGTGTAAATATTGTGCTGCGATGCCGGTGTTAATTGGGTCGCTTGTTCGTTATGTTTCCGGGTGCTGGTAACAGATTTTGGAAGTCTTGTTGCTGGGTGTAATAGCTCACGTACGGGTATGGGGCGCTCGGGGATGATGCCCGCTGGCAGAAGATGACTAGTGCCTGTGAGGCGGATCGTCTCGACATGGTGGACTTCTTGGATCCTGAGATCGAGTGGCATGAGCTCTGCGAGTGCAAGAGCGGCAGTTGTAGATACGGTCCGGAAGGCACGGATGGCCTTCAGTGCGAAACACCGCTGAAGACTTGCGATTTGCTTTTGTATACACTTTCTTCTTACTATGTGCCCCCATATACCAGCAGCGTATGTGATTGTTGGTTCTATGACGTGTAGATAAATCGTGCGGGCGTTTTCTGGGTGTGCGCCCCAAGTGCACCTAGTGTACATTCTTAATTTGTTAAATATGCGAGTCGCTTTGCCTAGCACATATTTCAGGTGGCTATTAAAACGCAGATATTCGTCTAAGATGACGCCAAGGAGTTTTATCTCGGGCACAAACACAAGGTCAGTGCCGTCCATTCGGAGCTGCGCGGTTTTCGCTTTAGGCGTGAAGGCGATGACTTGTGTTTTTGCCGGACCAAAGGTCAGTTTCACGCGTTTGCCCCATTCGCTGATGTTAGCGAGGGTGCTGTTGGCCAGTTGTTCCAATGTTTCAGGAGTAGCGGCCGTAACCACGAGCAGGACGTCATCCGCGAAGGCTTGCATGTGGCAGCCCGGTGGGAGTTGCATGTCCAGGAGCTCGTCCAGGATTAGGTTCCATAAGACCGGACCGCACGCGGAACCTTGAATGCAGCCCTTTGTCAGGGTTTTACACACTCGAACTCCCGCGTGGTCCAACGTGGCGGTTCTATCCTCTACGTAGTTCTTGATCAGCCCATAGATATTTTGCGGCGTTCCGATATGTTTCAGGCGGTGGAATAGGGCAGGCCACCAAGCGTTATCAAACGCCGCCCTAATGTCAAGTGAAATAGCTATTGCGAGTTTGCGGTTTTGTTTGGCGTTGCGTATGTGATTCACAGCTGAATGGATGGCTTGGGTGGTGCTTTTTTGCTGACGGAAACCGAATTGTTGAGGGTTAAGTTGGTTCCCCACCTCAGCGTGGTGGGCTACCCTTTTAATAAAGAGCTTTTCTAAGAGTTTCCCGAATACTGGAATGAGACCTATGGGGCGGAAGGATTTGAGATCCGTTGGATCATCCTTTCCCGGTTTGGGTATGATCTTGACATAAGCCTCTTTCCATATTCGGGGGAAGTACTGTAATGTAAGGCATCTGTTCATGATGTCGGTTACCAAGTGCGGGTAATGAACGGTGAATTGGAGGCAGATATCGGAGGTGAGGTTGTCGAGGCCAGGGGCTTTACCGGGGCGTATCTGTTTCAGTTGCTCGAGAACCTCTTCTTCTGTGAACGGAAGGTCGTCTATTGTGTTGGTCGTAGGGCTTTGGTACTCAAGACGGAGTTGCTCTTGTGTAGGCATGAGATCGCGGGTATCGTCGGGGTAGAAGTGATTAAGAAGGGCAGTGGCTGTCTCCTCTCCATCGGTGGTGAATTTGTCGCCTACTTTGAGGGTGATGGGTGGTCTTCTGGGCGCAGTCTCTTTCAGAAGTCGGTTCGTTAACGACCAGACGTTCTCTTTCTGCTGAAGCTCGCAGAACTTTCGAAAGTTTTTAGTGGACTCCTTTCTGAGTTCATCCGAGTAGACAGCTTTCTTGTTTTGTTTCTCCTCCAACAGGGTTTCGAGCGGTAGGCC
This sequence comes from Polymixis lichenea, assembly GCA_949091785.1. Taxonomy (NCBI): domain Eukaryota; kingdom Metazoa; phylum Arthropoda; class Insecta; order Lepidoptera; family Noctuidae; genus Polymixis; species Polymixis lichenea. Next base: position 24,257,220 of record OX420944.1, read on the forward strand.
TTGCCGTTTTGCGGTGTGAATGCGTCTGTGGTGATCGATTATGTCTCTCTTTTGTGTTTCGAGGTTCTCGGTCCACCATGGGGGTTTGTACCTACGGTTCTGACCTTTGGTAGGCATGGTTTCGTTGCAGCTGTCGCGTATCAATCCGGTGATTTCTTTGACGAGATGCTCCAGCTGATCGACATCGAGGTTGGGCACATCCCTCTCGAGCACGTCTGAGGTAGTCATTCTGTGCAGCACAGCATCTTTAAAGGCTGCCCAGTCCGCCCTTTTGGTGTTAAATAGGAAAGTGGAGTTGTTGTCGTTTCCTTTTGTTGTGGGTTTGTGGGTGGCGATACTGAAATCGATGGCGTTGTGTTGCGATGACGCGCAGCAGTCCAGGTTGACCCTCCAATCCCGCACCGAGTCGTACATTGTGGCAGATGCCAGCGTCAGGTCAATGATAGATGATCGGTAGAGCCCATACGCTACTGTCTCAAAAGTCGGGGTGGTTCCAGTGTTACAGATGTACATGTCGTTAGCGTAGGCGAGTTCCAAGACGCTGGTTCCTCTGGGGTTAGATTTTACGCTGCCCCACGTAGGGTGCCAGCCATTAAAATCTCCCCCCACCAAGCACTTGTATTGCGATGTGGCTTTGAGGAAGCAGTCGACTGCTTCAAGCGTGCAAATGGTGTCATCGCTTGGTTCGACGTAAACTGAGGCCAGGTACCATTTCTGGTGATCGGTTTGCAGCTGAATCACGCTTAAGTTCGCTGAAGACATTCCAGACTCCCCCAACACCGCACCACATCCAGGTTTGACGAGGATGCATGCCTTAACATTACGTCCATTCGAGTATTGGAAGATGTCGATACCCGATATAGGCTTGACCTCCTTGCCAGATCCTATATAGGGTTCGGATAACAAAGCTATGTCGTATTGGCCATTGCAAAAATATGTTAGGAATTCGTGGAAACTGTTTTTTGAGCGATCGATGTTACACTGTACTATTTTAATAACTTTGTTATCCATAATCAGTGCGGCTAGTAATTTTAAGTTTAAGTGATTTCACTCTGGGGCAATTATTTGCGGTGGCCATGTGCCCAACGTCGTAGCTGGTGTTCAATTTGTGATTGTGTTGGTGGCAGTTGAAACATTTGGGTGTGCCTTTCTTCTCTCGAAGCGGGCAGCTTTCAATGTCGTGGCCTTCTACAGAGCAGTAGGCGCAAGGGAATTGCTTCGCAGTGCATTTGGTCTTAATATGCCCGAACTGCAGGCACTTTTTGCACTGGATAAATGGCGAGAAGTCTTCGCAATGGACGCGTTGATAGTCGATGCAAAGCCTTCCCATTTCGACCATTTTGCGCCATAGGGTGGGGTGCGCGATCAGGATGGCGTTGTAGAGGTTTGGATTTCTATTATTCCTTTTGAAGGCAAGTCGCAGGTCCTCCTTCTTCTCGATTAGAAGCGATAGCTCTTCGTTCTGACCACTTATGATGTCGATTAGCTCCTCCGAGGGCGTGTCAGTGGAGATTCCCTTGAGGATGAGCATGGGTTGTAACTTCCTTGCCGGTTCCGCGGTAAGCTGGGTGGAAGTTTGCAGTTTCTTAAGGATCTCGTCCCGCTGTTTCTCGGTTTCGAACTCGACCCTGAGTTTGTTGTTCGACACAGACTGAATTCTTGAAGGCGCATAGGTGGTAGTGCGGAAATTGACAGTGTCTCTGAAGGACTGTACGACTTCCTGGCGCGTTTGTGTGTCGCTTTTAGCCGCGACGATGAGGGCAGGTCTGGTTTGTGGTGTCGCTTTAACTTGGCGCTGGGCTGCTTGCGCGCTGGCAGCCGATGCGTAAGTTGATGTCGCTGGTACAGTAGCACCGCATGTAGAAGGTGGACTCGAGATAGTAGTGAGGTGTTTAGTCAATTCCTCTCGCACGCAAGTCGCTATCTCTTTTTTGAGTGCCTCGTTAGCATCATCGGTTCTGACGAGATTTTTCACGTCTTGGACTTCTGCCTTAACACTCGCGATGATTTCGTTTTTCAGGTCGCCGATGTAAGATGGTGGTTGGCCTTCCTGGCCGAGTTCATCGCTAAGCAAGCGAGCAAAGTTAGGGAGCTTTGATATCGCTATGCGTATTTCATCCGTCGCCAGCGCAATAGTCCTCTTATTGCCACCCGTGACGCTTTTATTCTCGTTAACAGTGGTTTTAATGCATTCAGCAAGTCTGGTTATGACGGAGATGCATGATTCCACGCTGACGACTTCTGACGAGTCAGCAGGGAGGAGAGAAACTTTGATCGGGGCAGGAGGAATGATAGGACGGGGTGGAGAATGGACTAAGGCCATTTTCTATCAGTTCAATTGAATTCAGAAGTAGGAAATAGGTCTCTAATGGCTAAGGGATGGGTGTTTTCATCGTGATTGACTACAGACAGGTTTAGAATCCACAGAAAGCAATTAAAAGCAATAAAAAAATTTTTGCAAAAATCTCCACGTTTCACTACCCTGCTGCTAAAGGGCGGGTGGGCGGGCAAAATTTTTTCACTTTTTTGCAGCTAGACACGCGTGTGTGGTGTCAAAACACGCGCCCGCGCGCGGCCTAACTAACGACGGTGAAATGGACGGTAGGTCCGGTACAAAATTTTGAATTTAAGGTAAAAAAACACGATTTTGTACTGTGAAAATACGAAAATCTATTATTTTGGGCCTCCAACCGGCAAAACTGAACGCGATACACGTACCAGCCCCGAGGTATGGCAGGTAAGTAATTTATAGTGCGAAAAGAAACTAATTAGATACAAGGAATTATAAGAAAACGAGATTATTGTGTTAAAAATAAATGAAAATTAAGAAAATTGCATTTTAGCACTTTTTATGAAGACAGATGGATTGTAATAGGTAAAAAGGTAGGACAGAGCCTAATCAAAATTAATAGCGTCGAAAACCGCCTAGAAATCCGAGATAAAAATTTCAAATTCTAGTAACGTATGTATTTGAATGTATCAGTTACGTAGATTTTTGAGACCAGTAATAATAAATTTTTTCACTTTTTTGCAGCTAGACACGCGTGTGTGGTGTCAAAACACGCGCCCGCGCGCGGCCTAACTAACGACGGTGAAATGGACGGTAGGTCCGGTACAAAATTTTGAATTTAAGGTAAAAAAACACGATTTTGTACTGTGAAAATACGAAAATCTATTATTTTGGGCCTCCAACCGGCAAAACTGAACGCGATACACGTACCAGCCCCGAGGTATGGCAGGTAAGTAATTTATAGTGCGAAAAGAAACTAATTAGATACAAGGAATTATAAGAAAACGAGATTATTGTGTTAAAAATAAATGAAAATTAAGAAAATTGCATTTTAGCACTTTTTATGAAGACAGATGGATTGTAATAGGTAAAAAGGTAGGACAGAGCCTAATCAAAATTAATAGCGTCGAAAACCGCCTAGAAATCCGAGATAAAAATTTCAAATTCTAGTAACGTATGTATTTGAATGTATCAGTTACGTAGATTTTTGAGACCAGTAATAATAAATTTTTTCACTTTTTTGCAGCTAGACACGCGTGTGTGGTGTCAAAACACGCGCCCGCGCGCGGCCTAACTAACGACGGTGAAATGGACGGTAGGTCCGGTACAAAATTTTGAATTTAAGGTAAAAAAACACGATTTTGTACTGTGAAAATACGAAAATCTATTATTTTGGGCCTCCAACCGGCAAAACTGAACGCGATACACGTACCAGCCCCGAGGTATGGCAGGTAAGTAATTTATAGTGCGAAAAGAAACTAATTAGATACAAGGAATTATAAGAAAACGAGATTATTGTGTTAAAAATAAATGAAAATTAAGAAAATTGCATTTTAGCACTTTTTATGAAGACAGATGGATTGTAATAGGTAAAAAGGTAGGACAGAGCCTAATCAAAATTAATAGCGTCGAAAACCGCCTAGAAATCCGAGATAAAAATTTCAAATTCTAGTAACGTATGTATTTGAATGTATCAGTTACGTAGATTTTTGAGACCAGTAATAATAAATTTTTTCACTTTTTTGCAGCTAGACACGCGTGTGTGGTGTCAAAACACGCGCCCGCGCGCGGCCTAACTAACGACGGTGAAATGGACGGTAGGTCCGGTACAAAATTTTGAATTTAAGGTAAAAAAACACGATTTTGTACTGTGAAAATACGAAAATCTATTATTTTGGGCCTCCAACCGGCAAAACTGAACGCGATACACGTACCAGCCCCGAGGTATGGCAGGTAAGTAATTTATAGTGCGAAAAGAAACTAATTAGATACAAGGAATTATAAGAAAACGAGATTATTGTGTTAAAAATAAATGAAAATTAAGAAAATTGCATTTTAGCACTTTTTATGAAGACAGATGGATTGTAATAGGTAAAAAGGTAGGACAGAGCCTAATCAAAATTAATAGCGTCGAAAACCGCCTAGAAATCCGAGATAAAAATTTCAAATTCTAGTAACGTATGTATTTGAATGTATCAGTTACGTAGATTTTTGAGACCAGTAATAATAAATTTTTTCACTTTTTTGCAGCTAGACACGCGTGTGTGGTGTCAAAACACGCGCCCGCGCGCGGCCTAACTAACGACGGTGAAATGGACGGTAGGTCCGGTACAAAATTTTGAATTTAAGGTAAAAAAACACGATTTTGTACTGTGAAAATACGAAAATCTATTATTTTGGGCCTCCAACCGGCAAAACTGAACGCGATACACGTACCAGCCCCGAGGTATGGCAGGTAAGTAATTTATAGTGCGAAAAGAAACTAATTAGATACAAGGAATTATAAGAAAACGAGATTATTGTGTTAAAAATAAATGAAAATTAAGAAAATTGCATTTTAGCACTTTTTATGAAGACAGATGGATTGTAATAGGTAAAAAGGTAGGACAGAGCCTAATCAAAATTAATAGCGTCGAAAACCGCCTAGAAATCCGAGATAAAAATTTCAAATTCTAGTCGGTACCTACTAGTTACGTAGAACAACGAAAATTCTAAGTATTAAGGTGGCTATATATGCTAGGCACACGGGCGAGGTGTCGAAAGACGCGTCTCCGCGCGAACTAGCTAACTATGGCGTTACTGAAAGTTGTGCTGAACAAAAATTTTGAATTTCAGCCGAAAAACGTGAATTTTCACTGAAAATTTGAACAAAACCAGGAATATTAACTACCCTACACGTCTCGGACTCGCGGAACGCGCACCGGATTGCAGGTAAGGCAGGTAAGTATCTATTGAAACTAATTTAAACGGGATAGACTGAAAGAATTTTGAAATATTATTGAATTATGTCTCCAGTAAACAAAAGTTGTAAGAATTTTCAAAGTCTATGAAGCGAAAGAAAATTTTTTCGCGTTTTCGTCAATTTTCTCAGTCAGATAGTCTCAGGTAGCCTAACTAGGAACGAATTAGCTGAAAACAGCGTCAAAATGCGTCACCTGGATGCGAAGATATTGACCAATGTATGAAAACTTGGTTCGCTTAGGTAGATTTTTGGTACCTACTAGTTACGTAGAACAACGAAAATTCTAAGTATTAAGGTGGCTATATATGCTAGGCACACGGGCGAGGTGTCGAAAGACGCGTCTCCGCGCGAACTAGCTAACTATGGCGTTACTGAAAGTTGTGCTGAACAAAAATTTTGAATTTCAGCCGAAAAACGTGAATTTTCACTGAAAATTTGAACAAAACCAGGAATATTAACTACCCTACACGTCTCGGACTCGCGGAACGCGCACCGGATTGCAGGTAAGGCAGGTAAGTATCTATTGAAACTAATTTAAACGGGATAGACTGAAAGAATTTTGAAATATTATTGAATTATGTCTCCAGTAAACAAAAGTTGTAAGAATTTTCAAAGTCTATGAAGCGAAAGAAAATTTTTTCGCGTTTTCGTCAATTTTCTCAGTCAGATAGTCTCAGGTAGCCTAACTAGGAACGAATTAGCTGAAAACAGCGTCAAAATGCGTCACCTGGATGCGAAGATATTGACCAATGTATGAAAACTTGGTTCGCTTAGGTAGATTTTTGGTACCTACTAGTTACGTAGAACAACGAAAATTCTAAGTATTAAGGTGGCTATATATGCTAGGCACACGGGCGAGGTGTCGAAAGACGCGTCTCCGCGCGAACTAGCTAACTATGGCGTTACTGAAAGTTGTGCTGAACAAAAATTTTGAATTTCAGCCGAAAAACGTGAATTTTCACTGAAAATTTGAACAAAACCAGGAATATTAACTACCCTACACGTCTCGGACTCGCGGAACGCGCACCGGATTGCAGGTAAGGCAGGTAAGTATCTATTGAAACTAATTTAAACGGGATAGACTGAAAGAATTTTGAAATATTATTGAATTATGTCTCCAGTAAACAAAAGTTGTAAGAATTTTCAAAGTCTATGAAGCGAAAGAAAATTTTTTCGCGTTTTCGTCAATTTTCTCAGTCAGATAGTCTCAGGTAGCCTAACTAGGAACGAATTAGCTGAAAACAGCGTCAAAATGCGTCACCTGGATGCGAAGATATTGACCAATGTATGAAAACTTGGTTCGCTTAGGTAGATTTTTGGTACCTACTAGTTACGTAGAACAACGAAAATTCTAAGTATTAAGGTGGCTATATATGCTAGGCACACGGGCGAGGTGTCGAAAGACGCGTCTCCGCGCGAACTAGCTAACTATGGCGTTACTGAAAGTTGTGCTGAACAAAAATTTTGAATTTCAGCCGAAAAACGTGAATTTTCACTGAAAATTTGAACAAAACCAGGAATATTAACTACCCTACACGTCTCGGACTCGCGGAACGCGCACCGGATTGCAGGTAAGGCAGGTAAGTATCTATTGAAACTAATTTAAACGGGATAGACTGAAAGAATTTTGAAATATTATTGAATTATGTCTCCAGTAAACAAAAGTTGTAAGAATTTTCAAAGTCTATGAAGCGAAAGAAAATTTTTTCGCGTTTTCGTCAATTTTCTCAGTCAGATAGTCTCAGGTAGCCTAACTAGGAACGAATTAGCTGAAAACAGCGTCAAAATGCGTCACCTGGATGCGAAGATATTGACCAATGTATGAAAACTTGGTTCGCTTAGGTAGATTTTTGGTACCTACTAGTTTTTTTTTTTTTTTTTTGTCTTATTTGTTGTTTCACTTTTGGGTTTTGTTTGTTTTAGATTAAGAACATGTTTGTGTTTTATTTTTAGACAGTGTCTGCGATTGGATACGGACACTGTCTTTTTGTTGAGGCTTTTCGCATTGGTGATATAAGATATAGTGGTAATAAATAATATAGTAATAAATAGATATAGTAAAGTATAAGGTATAGTGATACATATTTATATGTAATAGGTACTTTTAATTATGTGCCGTTGAAGCTCTTGAGTTGGCTCATTATTTTTGATACGTATTTGACGTAGGCGTCAAAGACATCCTTGTTTCGCGTTAGCATCCCGATGTCATATGCCGTGATACCAAATCTCTCGGAGACTGCCTCATACTGCATGCGATCCATGGCGAATCTGGGGCAATCCCTGAGGAGGTGGTCGAGGGTTTGTATCGTGTTGTCATGGCAGGGACAATTGTCATCGTTGGTTATTTTAAAGCGGTGGAGGTATTGTTTGTGGAAGCCGTGACCTGTCAGAATTTGGGTTACGAAGAAATTTTGGTCTAGTTTTTTACGGAATTTGTGGATTTCTAATAATGTTGGGAATATGGTTTTGGTGTGTTGCCCCTGCTCGCTTGATGTATACCTGGCTTGCCACTTAGCCAGGTTGGTTTTTCGGAGTTCGTTTTTCACATATGACATCGGGTATGCACTATAGTCCGGCGCTTGACGAAGCCGAGTGGCCATTTTCGCGGCAGCATCTACAGCTTCGTTGCCTGCAATGCCGCTGTGCCCTTTCACCCACTTGATTTTGATGCTTGGTGGTGTATCCGTGGTTGTCTGTATGTGAGTATGGATTATTTTATGGATTTTTGCGACTAGTGGGTGAGTGTTGCTTCGGTCTGCGATAGCCTGTATGGCCGCCTGGGAGTCTGAGAAGATGATGGTGCTGGTTTGTCTCTTTGTGGAGGCCCATTTGCAGGCTTCCAGGATGGCAAACAGTTCAGCCTGGAAGACTGTGCAGACTTTGTGGAGTTTAAATTTTTTAGTTTTTGCCTTTCCTCCCGGATCATAACAGATGAAGGCCGCTCCAACGGTGCCGTCGTCCTGTTTGCTGCCGTCGGTGTAAATATTGTGCTGCGATGCCGGTGTTAATTGGGTCGCTTGTTCGTTATGTTTCCGGGTGCTGGTAACAGATTTTGGAAGTCTTGTTGCTGGGTGTAATAGCTCACGTACGGGTATGGGGCGCTCGGGGATGATGCCCGCTGGCAGAAGATGACTAGTGCCTGTGAGGCGGATCGTCTCGACATGGTGGACTTCTTGGATCCTGAGATCGAGTGGCATGAGCTCTGCGAGTGCAAGAGCGGCAGTTGTAGATACGGTCCGGAAGGCACGGATGGCCTTCAGTGCGAAACACCGCTGAAGACTTGCGATTTGCTTTTGTATACACTTTCTTCTTACTATGTGCCCCCATATACCAGCAGCGTATGTGATTGTTGGTTCTATGACGTGTAGATAAATCGTGCGGGCGTTTTCTGGGTGTGCGCCCCAAGTGCACCTAGTGTACATTCTTAATTTGTTAAATATGCGAGTCGCTTTGCCTAGCACATATTTCAGGTGGCTATTAAAACGCAGATATTCGTCTAAGATGACGCCAAGGAGTTTTATCTCGGGCACAAACACAAGGTCAGTGCCGTCCATTCGGAGCTGCGCGGTTTTCGCTTTAGGCGTGAAGGCGATGACTTGTGTTTTTGCCGGACCAAAGGTCAGTTTCACGCGTTTGCCCCATTCGCTGATGTTAGCGAGGGTGCTGTTGGCCAGTTGTTCCAATGTTTCAGGAGTAGCGGCCGTAACCACGAGCAGGACGTCATCCGCGAAGGCTTGCATGTGGCAGCCCGGTGGGAGTTGCATGTCCAGGAGCTCGTCCAGGATTAGGTTCCATAAGACCGGACCGCACGCGGAACCTTGAATGCAGCCCTTTGTCAGGGTTTTACACACTCGAACTCCCGCGTGGTCCAACGTGGCGGTTCTATCCTCTACGTAGTTCTTGATCAGCCCATAGATATTTTGCGGCGTTCCGATATGTTTCAGGCGGTGGAATAGGGCAGGCCACCAAGCGTTATCAAACGCCGCCCTAATGTCAAGTGAAATAGCTATTGCGAGTTTGCGGTTTTGTTTGGCGTTGCGTATGTGATTCACAGCTGAATGGATGGCTTGGGTGGTGCTTTTTTGCTGACGGAAACCGAATTGTTGAGGGTTAAGTTGGTTCCCCACCTCAGCGTGGTGGGCTACCCTTTTAATAAAGAGCTTTTCTAAGAGTTTCCCGAATACTGGAATGAGACCTATGGGGCGGAAGGATTTGAGATCCGTTGGATCATCCTTTCCCGGTTTGGGTATGATCTTGACATAAGCCTCTTTCCATATTCGGGGGAAGTACTGTAATGTAAGGCATCTGTTCATGATGTCGGTTACCAAGTGCGGGTAATGAACGGTGAATTGGAGGCAGATATCGGAGGTGAGGTTGTCGAGGCCAGGGGCTTTACCGGGGCGTATCTGTTTCAGTTGCTCGAGAACCTCTTCTTCTGTGAACGGAAGGTCGTCTATTGTGTTGGTCGTAGGGCTTTGGTACTCAAGACGGAGTTGCTCTTGTGTAGGCATGAGATCGCGGGTATCGTCGGGGTAGAAGTGATTAAGAAGGGCAGTGGCTGTCTCCTCTCCATCGGTGGTGAATTTGTCGCCTACTTTGAGGGTGATGGGTGGTCTTCTGGGCGCAGTCTCTTTCAGAAGTCGGTTCGTTAACGACCAGACGTTCTCTTTCTGCTGAAGCTCGCAGAACTTTCGAAAGTTTTTAGTGGACTCCTTTCTGAGTTCATCCGAGTAGACAGCTTTCTTGTTTTGTTTCTCCTCCAACAGGGTTTCGAGCGGTAGGCCTTGCCGTTTTGCGGTGTGAATGCGTCTGTGGTGATCGATTATGTCTCTCTTTTGTGTTTCGAGGTTCTCGGTCCACCATGGGGGTTTGTACCTACGGTTCTGACCTTTGGTAGGCATGGTTTCGTTGCAGCTGTCGCGTATCAATCCGGTGATTTCTTTGACGAGATGCTCCAGCTGATCGACATCGAGGTTGGGCACATCCCTCTCGAGCACGTCTGAGGTAGTCATTCTGTGCAGCACAGCATCTTTAAAGGCTGCCCAGTCCGCCCTTTTGGTGTTAAATAGGAAAGTGGAGTTGTTGTCGTTTCCTTTTGTTGTGGGTTTGTGGGTGGCGATACTGAAATCGATGGCGTTGTGTTGCGATGACGCGCAGCAGTCCAGGTTGACCCTCCAATCCCGCACCGAGTCGTACATTGTGGCAGATGCCAGCGTCAGGTCAATGATAGATGATCGGTAGAGCCCATACGCTACTGTCTCAAAAGTCGGGGTGGTTCCAGTGTTACAGATGTACATGTCGTTAGCGTAGGCGAGTTCCAAGACGCTGGTTCCTCTGGGGTTAGATTTTACGCTGCCCCACGTAGGGTGCCAGCCATTAAAATCTCCCCCCACCAAGCACTTGTATTGCGATGTGGCTTTGAGGAAGCAGTCGACTGCTTCAAGCGTGCAAATGGTGTCATCGCTTGGTTCGACGTAAACTGAGGCCAGGTACCATTTCTGGTGATCGGTTTGCAGCTGAATCACGCTTAAGTTCGCTGAAGACATTCCAGACTCCCCCAACACCGCACCACATCCAGGTTTGACGAGGATGCATGCCTTAACATTACGTCCATTCGAGTATTGGAAGATGTCGATACCCGATATAGGCTTGACCTCCTTGCCAGATCCTATATAGGGGGTACCTACTAGTTACGTAGAACAACGAAAATTCTAAGTATTAAGGTGGCTATATATGCTAGGCACACGGGCGAGGTGTCGAAAGACGCGTCTCCGCGCGAACTAGCTAACTATGGCGTTACTGAAAGTTGTGCTGAACAAAAATTTTGAATTTCAGCCGAAAAACGTGAATTTTCACTGAAAATTTGAACAAAACCAGGAATATTAACTACCCTACACGTCTCGGACTCGCGGAACGCGCACCGGATTGCAGGTAAGGCAGGTAAGTATCTATTGAAACTAATTTAAACGGGATAGACTGAAAGAATTTTGAAATATTATTGAATTATGTCTCCAGTAAACAAAAGTTGTAAGAATTTTCAAAGTCTATGAAGCGAAAGAAAATTTTTTCGCGTTTTCGTCAATTTTCTCAGTCAGATAGTCTCAGGTAGCCTAACTAGGAACGAATTAGCTGAAAACAGCGTCAAAATGCGTCACCTGGATGCGAAGATATTGACCAATGTATGAAAACTTGGTTCGCTTAGGTAGATTTTTGGTACCTACTAGTTACGTAGAACAACGAAAATTCTAAGTATTAAGGTGGCTATATATGCTAGGCACACGGGCGAGGTGTCGAAAGACGCGTCTCCGCGCGAACTAGCTAACTATGGCGTTACTGAAAGTTGTGCTGAACAAAAATTTTGAATTTCAGCCGAAAAACGTGAATTTTCACTGAAAATTTGAACAAAACCAGGAATATTAACTACCCTACACGTCTCGGACTCGCGGAACGCGCACCGGATTGCAGGTAAGGCAGGTAAGTATCTATTGAAACTAATTTAAACGGGATAGACTGAAAGAATTTTGAAATATTATTGAATTATGTCTCCAGTAAACAAAAGTTGTAAGAATTTTCAAAGTCTATGAAGCGAAAGAAAATTTTTTCGCGTTTTCGTCAATTTTCTCAGTCAGATAGTCTCAGGTAGCCTAACTAGGAACGAATTAGCTGAAAACAGCGTCAAAATGCGTCACCTGGATGCGAAGATATTGACCAATGTATGAAAACTTGGTTCGCTTAGGTAGATTTTTGGTACCTACTAGTTACGTAGAACAACGAAAATTCTAAGTATTAAGGTGGCTATATATGCTAGGCACACGGGCGAGGTGTCGAAAGACGCGTCTCCGCGCGAACTAGCTAACTATGGCGTTACTGAAAGTTGTGCTGAACAAAAATTTTGAATTTCAGCCGAAAAACGTGAATTTTCACTGAAAATTTTAACAAAACCAGGAATATTAACTACCCTACACGTCTCGGACTCGCGGAACGCGCACCGGATTGCAGGTAAGGCAGGTAAGTATCTATTGAAACTAATTTAAACGGGATAGACTGAAAGAATTTTGAAATATTATTGAATTATGTCTCCAGTAAACAAAAGTTGTAAGAATTTTCAAAGTCTATGAAGCGAAAGAAAATTTTTTCGCGTTTTCGTCAATTTTCTCAGTCAGATAGTCTCAGGTAGCCTAACTAGGAACGAATTAGCTGAAAACAGCGTCAAAATGCGTCACCTGGATGCGAAGATATTGACCAATGTATGAAAACTTGGTTCGCTTAGGTAGATTTTTGGTACCTACTAGTTACGTAGAACAACGAAAATTCTAAGTATTAAGGTGGCTATATATGCTAGGCACACGGGCGAGGTGTCGAAAGACGCGTCTCCGCGCGAACTAGCTAACTATGGCGTTACTGAAAGTTGTGCTGAACAAAAATTTTGAATTTCAGCCGAAAAACGTGAATTTTCACTGAAAATTTGAACAAAACCAGGAATATTAACTACCCTACACGTCTCGGACTCGCGGAACGCGCACCGGATTGCAGGTAAGGCAGGTAAGTATCTATTGAAACTAATTTAAACGGGATAGACTGAAAGAATTTTGAAATATTATTGAATTATGTCTCCAGTAAACAAAAGTTGTAAGAATTTTCAAAGTCTATGAAGCGAAAGAAAATTTTTTCGCGTTTTCGTCAATTTTCTCAGTCAGATAGTCTCAGGTAGCCTAACTAGGAACGAATTAGCTGAAAACAGCGTCAAAATGCGTCACCTGGATGCGAAGATATTGACCAATGTATGAAAACTTGGTTCGCTTAGGTAGATTTTTGGTACCTACTAGTTACGTAGAACAACGAAAATTCTAAGTATTAAGGTGGCTATATATGCTAGGCACACGGGCGAGGTGTCGAAAGACGCGTCTCCGCGCGAACTAGCTAACTATGGCGTTACTGAAAGTTGTGCTGAACAAAAATTTTGAATTTCAGCCGAAAAACGTGAATTTTCACTGAAAATTTGAACAAAACCAGGAATATTAACTACCCTACACGTCTCGGACTCGCGGAACGCGCACCGGATTGCAGGTAAGGCAGGTAAGTATCTATTGAAACTAATTTAAACGGGATAGACTGAAAGAATTTTGAAATATTATTGAATTATGTCTCCAGTAAACAAAAGTTGTAAGAATTTTCAAAGTCTATGAAGCGAAAGAAAATTTTTTCGCGTTTTCGTCAATTTTCTCAGTCAGATAGTCTCAGGTAGCCTAACTAGGAACGAATTAGCTGAAAACAGCGTCAAAATGCGTCACCTGGATGCGAAGATATTGACCAATGTATGAAAACTTGGTTCGCTTAGGTAGATTTTTGGTACCTACTAGTTACGTAGAACAACGAAAATTCTAAGTATTAAGGTGGCTATATATGCTAGGCACACGGGCGAGGTGTCGAAAGACGCGTCTCCGCGCGAACTAGCTAACTATGGCGTTACTGAAAGTTGTGCTGAACAAAAATTTTGAATTTCAGCCGAAAAACGTGAATTTTCACTGAAAATTTGAACAAAACCAGGAATATTAACTACCCTACACGTCTCGGACTCGCGGAACGCGCACCGGATTGCAGGTAAGGCAGGTAAGTATCTATTGAAACTAATTTAAACGGGATAGACTGAAAGAATTTTGAAATATTATTGAATTATGTCTCCAGTAAACAAAAGTTGTAAGAATTTTCAAAGTCTATGAAGCGAAAGAAAATTTTTTCGCGTTTTCGTCAATTTTCTCAGTCAGATAGTCTCAGGTAGCCTAACTAGGAACGAATTAGCTGAAAACAGCGTCAAAATGCGTCACCTGGATGCGAAGATATTGACCAATGTATGAAAACTTGGTTCGCTTAGGTAGATTTTTGGTACCTACTAGTTACGTAGAACAACGAAAATTCTAAGTATTAAGGTGGCTATATATGCTAGGCACACGGGCGAGGTGTCGAAAGACGCGTCTCCGCGCGAACTAGCTAACTATGGCGTTACTGAAAGTTGTGCTGAACAAAAATTTTGAATTTCAGCCGAAAAACGTGAATTTTCACTGAAAATTTGAACAAAACCAGGAATATTAACTACCCTACACGTCTCGGACTCGCGGAACGCGCACCGGATTGCAGGTAAGGCAGGTAAGTATCTATTGAAACTAATTTAAACGGGATAGACTGAAAGAATTTTGAAATATTATTGAATTATGTCTCCAGTAAACAAAAGTTGTAAGAATTTTCAAAGTCTATGAAGCGAAAGAAAATTTTTTCGCGTTTTCGTCAATTTTCTCAGTCAGATAGTCTCAGGTAGCCTAACTAGGAACGAATTAGCTGAAAACAGCGTCAAAATGCGTCACCTGGATGCGAAGATATTGACCAATGTATGAAAACTTGGTTCGCTTAGGTAGATTTTTGGTACCTACTAGTTACGTAGAACAACGAAAATTCTAAGTATTAAGGTGGCTATATATGCTAGGCACACGGGCGAGGTGTCGAAAGACGCGTCTCCGCGCGAACTAGCTAACTATGGCGTTACTGAAAGTTGTGCTGAACAAAAATTTTGAATTTCAGCCGAAAAACGTGAATTTTCACTGAAAATTTGAACAAAACCAGGAATATTAACTACCCTACACGTCTCGGACTCGCGGAACGCGCACCGGATTGCAGGTAAGGCAGGTAAGTATCTATTGAAACTAATTTAAACGGGATAGACTGAAAGAATTTTGAAATATTATTGAATTATGTCTCCAGTAAACAAAAGTTGTAAGAATTTTCAAAGTCTATGAAGCGAAAGAAAATTTTTTCGCGTTTTCGTCAATTTTCTCAGTCAGATAGTCTCAGGTAGCCTAACTAGGAACGAATTAGCTGAAAACAGCGTCAAAATGCGTCACCTGGATGCGAAGATATTGACCAATGTATGAAAACTTGGTTCGCTTAGGTAGATTTTTGGTACCTACTAGTTACGTAGAACAACGAAAATTCTAAGTATTAAGGTGGCTATATATGCTAGGCACACGGGCGAGGTGTCGAAAGACGCGTCTCCGCGCGAACTAGCTAACTATGGCGTTACTGAAAGTTGTGCTGAACAAAAATTTTGAATTTCAGCCGAAAAACGTGAATTTTCACTGAAAATTTGAACAAAACCAGGAATATTAACTACCCTACACGTCTCGGACTCGCGGAACGCGCACCGGATTGCAGGTAAGGCAGGTAAGTATCTATTGAAACTAATTTAAACGGGATAGACTGAAAGAATTTTGAAATATTATTGAATTATGTCTCCAGTAAACAAAAGTTGTAAGAATTTTCAAAGTCTATGAAGCGAAAGAAAATTTTTTCGCGTTTTCGTCAATTTTCTCAGTCAGATAGTCTCAGGTAGCCTAACTAGGAACGAATTAGCTGAAAACAGCGTCAAAATGCGTCACCTGGATGCGAAGATATTGACCAATGTATGAAAACTTGGTTCGCTTAGGTAGATTTTTGGTACCTACTAGTTACGTAGAACAACGAAAATTCTAAGTATTAAGGTGGCTATATATGCTAGGCACACGGGCGAGGTGTCGAAAGACGCGTCTCCGCGCGAACTAGCTAACTATGGCGTTACTGAAAGTTGTGCTGAACAAAAATTTTGAATTTCAGCCGAAAAACGTGAATTTTCACTGAAAATTTGAACAAAACCAGGAATATTAACTACCCTACACGTCTCGGACTCGCGGAACGCGCACCGGATTGCAGGTAAGGCAGGTAAGTATCTATTGAAACTAATTTAAACGGGATAGACTGAAAGAATTTTGAAATATTATTGAATTATGTCTCCAGTAAACAAAAGTTGTAAGAATTTTCAAAGTCTATGAAGCGAAAGAAAATTTTTTCGCGTTTTCGTCAATTTTCTCAGTCAGATAGTCTCAGGTAGCCTAACTAGGAACGAATTAGCTGAAAACAGCGTCAAAATGCGTCACCTGGATGCGAAGATATTGACCAATGTATGAAAACTTGGTTCGCTTAGGTAGATTTTTGGTACCTACTAGTTACGTAGAACAACGAAAATTCTAAGTATTAAGGTGGCTATATATGCTAGGCACACGGGCGAGGTGTCGAAAGACGCGTCTCCGCGCGAACTAGCTAACTATGGCGTTACTGAAAGTTGTGCTGAACAAAAATTTTGAATTTCAGCCGAAAAACGTGAATTTTCACTGAAAATTTGAACAAAACCAGGAATATTAACTACCCTACACGTCTCGGACTCGCGGAACGCGCACCGGATTGCAGGTAAGGCAGGTAAGTATCTATTGAAACTAATTTAAACGGGATAGACTGAAAGAATTTTGAAATATTATTGAATTATGTCTCCAGTAAACAAAAGTTGTAAGAATTTTCAAAGTCTATGAAGCGAAAGAAAATTTTTTCGCGTTTTCGTCAATTTTCTCAGTCAGATAGTCTCAGGTAGCCTAACTAGGAACGAATTAGCTGAAAACAGCGTCAAAATGCGTCACCTGGATGCGAAGATATTGACCAATGTATGAAAACTTGGTTCGCTTAGGTAGATTTTTGGTACCTACTAGTTACGTAGAACAACGAAAATTCTAAGTATTAAGGTGGCTATATATGCTAGGCACACGGGCGAGGTGTCGAAAGACGCGTCTCCGCGCGAACTAGCTAACTATGGCGTTACTGAAAGTTGTGCTGAACAAAAATTTTGAATTTCAGCCGAAAAACGTGAATTTTCACTGAAAATTTGAACAAAACCAGGAATATTAACTACCCTACACGTCTCGGACTCGCGGAACGCGCACCGGATTGCAGGTAAGGCAGGTAAGTATCTATTGAAACTAATTTAAACGGGATAGACTGAAAGAATTTTGAAATATTATTGAATTATGTCTCCAGTAAACAAAAGTTGTAAGAATTTTCAAAGTCTATGAAGCGAAAGAAAATTTTTTCGCGTTTTCGTCAATTTTCTCAGTCAGATAGTCTCAGGTAGCCTAACTAGGAACGAATTAGCTGAAAACAGCGTCAAAATGCGTCACCTGGATGCGAAGATATTGACCAATGTATGAAAACTTGGTTCGCTTAGGTAGATTTTTGGTACCTACTAGTTACGTAGAACAACGAAAATTCTAAGTATTAAGGTGGCTATATATGCTAGGCACACGGGCGAGGTGTCGAAAGACGCGTCTCCGCGCGAACTAGCTAACTATGGCGTTACTGAAAGTTGTGCTGAACAAAAATTTTGAATTTCAGCCGAAAAACGTGAATTTTCACTGAAAATTTGAACAAAACCAGGAATATTAACTACCCTACACGTCTCGGACTCGCGGAACGCGCACCGGATTGCAGGTAAGGCAGGTAAGTATCTATTGAAACTAATTTAAACGGGATAGACTGAAAGAATTTTGAAATATTATTGAATTATGTCTCCAGTAAACAAAAGTTGTAAGAATTTTCAAAGTCTATGAAGCGAAAGAAAATTTTTTCGCGTTTTCGTCAATTTTCTCAGTCAGATAGTCTCAGGTAGCCTAACTAGGAACGAATTAGCTGAAAACAGCGTCAAAATGCGTCACCTGGATGCGAAGATATTGACCAATGTATGAAAACTTGGTTCGCTTAGGTAGATTTTTGGTACCTACTAGTTACGTAGAACAACGAAAATTCTAAGTATTAAGGTGGCTATATATGCTAGGCACACGGGCGAGGTGTCGAAAGACGCGTCTCCGCGCGAACTAGCTAACTATGGCGTTACTGAAAGTTGTGCTGAACAAAAATTTTGAATTTCAGCCGAAAAACGTGAATTTTCACTGAAAATTTGAACAAAACCAGGAATATTAACTACCCTACACGTCTCGGACTCGCGGAACGCGCACCGGATTGCAGGTAAGGCAGGTAAGTATCTATTGAAACTAATTTAAACGGGATAGACTGAAAGAATTTTGAAATATTATTGAATTATGTCTCCAGTAAACAAAAGTTGTAAGAATTTTCAAAGTCTATGAAGCGAAAGAAAATTTTTTCGCGTTTTCGTCAATTTTCTCAGTCAGATAGTCTCAGGTAGCCTAACTAGGAACGAATTAGCTGAAAACAGCGTCAAAATGCGTCACCTGGATGCGAAGATATTGACCAATGTATGAAAACTTGGTTCGCTTAGGTAGATTTTTGGTACCTACTAGTTACGTAGAACAACGAAAATTCTAAGTATTAAGGTGGCTATATATGCTAGGCACACGGGCGAGGTGTCGAAAGACGCGTCTCCGCGCGAACTAGCTAACTATGGCGTTACTGAAAGTTGTGCTGAACAAAAATTTTGAATTTCAGCCGAAAAACGTGAATTTTCACTGAAAATTTGAACAAAACCAGGAATATTAACTACCCTACACGTCTCGGACTCGCGGAACGCGCACCGGATTGCAGGTAAGGCAGGTAAGTATCTATTGAAACTAATTTAAACGGGATAGACTGAAAGAATTTTGAAATATTATTGAATTATGTCTCCAGTAAACAAAAGTTGTAAGAATTTTCAAAGTCTATGAAGCGAAAGAAAATTTTTTCGCGTTTTCGTCAATTTTCTCAGTCAGATAGTCTCAGGTAGCCTAACTAGGAACGAATTAGCTGAAAACAGCGTCAAAATGCGTCACCTGGATGCGAAGATATTGACCAATGTATGAAAACTTGGTTCGCTTAGGTAGATTTTTGGTACCTACTAGTTACGTAGAACAACGAAAATTCTAAGTATTAAGGTGGCTATATATGCTAGGCACACGGGCGAGGTGTCGAAAGACGCGTCTCCGCGCGAACTAGCTAACTATGGCGTTACTGAAAGTTGTGCTGAACAAAAATTTTGAATTTCAGCCGAAAAACGTGAATTTTCACTGAAAATTTGAACAAAACCAGGAATATTAACTACCCTACACGTCTCGGACTCGCGGAACGCGCACCGGATTGCAGGTAAGGCAGGTAAGTATCTATTGAAACTAATTTAAACGGGATAGACTGAAAGAATTTTGAAATATTATTGAATTATGTCTCCAGTAAACAAAAGTTGTAAGAATTTTCAAAGTCTATGAAGCGAAAGAAAATTTTTTCGCGTTTTCGTCAATTTTCTCAGTCAGATAGTCTCAGGTAGCCTAACTAGGAACGAATTAGCTGAAAACAGCGTCAAAATGCGTCACCTGGATGCGAAGATATTGACCAATGTATGAAAACTTGGTTCGCTTAGGTAGATTTTTGGTACCTACTAGTTACGTAGAACAACGAAAATTCTAAGTATTAAGGTGGCTATATATGCTAGGCACACGGGCGAGGTGTCGAAAGACGCGTCTCCGCGCGAACTAGCTAACTATGGCGTTACTGAAAGTTGTGCTGAACAAAAATTTTGAATTTCAGCCGAAAAACGTGAATTTTCACTGAAAATTTGAACAAAACCAGGAATATTAACTACCCTACACGTCTCGGACTCGCGGAACGCGCACCGGATTGCAGGTAAGGCAGGTAAGTATCTATTGAAACTAATTTAAACGGGATAGACTGAAAGAATTTTGAAATATTATTGAATTATGTCTCCAGTAAACAAAAGTTGTAAGAATTTTCAAAGTCTATGAAGCGAAAGAAAATTTTTTCGCGTTTTCGTCAATTTTCTCAGTCAGATAGTCTCAGGTAGCCTAACTAGGAACGAATTAGCTGAAAACAGCGTCAAAATGCGTCACCTGGATGCGAAGATATTGACCAATGTATGAAAACTTGGTTCGCTTAGGTAGATTTTTGGTACCTACTAGTTACGTAGAACAACGAAAATTCTAAGTATTAAGGTGGCTATATATGCTAGGCACACGGGCGAGGTGTCGAAAGACGCGTCTCCGCGCGAACTAGCTAACTATGGCGTTACTGAAAGTTGTGCTGAACAAAAATTTTGAATTTCAGCCGAAAAACGTGAATTTTCACTGAAAATTTGAACAAAACCAGGAATATTAACTACCCTACACGTCTCGGACTCGCGGAACGCGCACCGGATTGCAGGTAAGGCAGGTAAGTATCTATTGAAACTAATTTAAACGGGATAGACTGAAAGAATTTTGAAATATTATTGAATTATGTCTCCAGTAAACAAAAGTTGTAAGAATTTTCAAAGTCTATGAAGCGAAAGAAAATTTTTTCGCGTTTTCGTCAATTTTCTCAGTCAGATAGTCTCAGGTAGCCTAACTAGGAACGAATTAGCTGAAAACAGCGTCAAAATGCGTCACCTGGATGCGAAGATATTGACCAATGTATGAAAACTTGGTTCGCTTAGGTAGATTTTTGGTACCTACTAGTTACGTAGAACAACGAAAATTCTAAGTATTAAGGTGGCTATATATGCTAGGCACACGGGCGAGGTGTCGAAAGACGCGTCTCCGCGCGAACTAGCTAACTATGGCGTTACTGAAAGTTGTGCTGAACAAAAATTTTGAATTTCAGCCGAAAAACGTGAATTTTCACTGAAAATTTGAACAAAACCAGGAATATTAACTACCCTACACGTCTCGGACTCGCGGAACGCGCACCGGATTGCAGGTAAGGCAGGTAAGTATCTATTGAAACTAATTTAAACGGGATAGACTGAAAGAATTTTGAAATATTATTGAATTATGTCTCCAGTAAACAAAAGTTGTAAGAATTTTCAAAGTCTATGAAGCGAAAGAAAATTTTTTCGCGTTTTCGTCAATTTTCTCAGTCAGATAGTCTCAGGTAGCCTAACTAGGAACGAATTAGCTGAAAACAGCGTCAAAATGCGTCACCTGGATGCGAAGATATTGACCAATGTATGAAAACTTGGTTCGCTTAGGTAGATTTTTGGTACCTACTAGTTACGTAGAACAACGAAAATTCTAAGTATTAAGGTGGCTATATATGCTAGGCACACGGGCGAGGTGTCGAAAGACGCGTCTCCGCGCGAACTAGCTAACTATGGCGTTACTGAAAGTTGTGCTGAACAAAAATTTTGAATTTCAGCCGAAAAACGTGAATTTTCACTGAAAATTTGAACAAAACCAGGAATATTAACTACCCTACACGTCTCGGACTCGCGGAACGCGCACCGGATTGCAGGTAAGGCAGGTAAGTATCTATTGAAACTAATTTAAACGGGATAGACTGAAAGAATTTTGAAATATTATTGAATTATGTCTCCAGTAAACAAAAGTTGTAAGAATTTTCAAAGTCTATGAAGCGAAAGAAAATTTTTTCGCGTTTTCGTCAATTTTCTCAGTCAGATAGTCTCAGGTAGCCTAACTAGGAACGAATTAGCTGAAAACAGCGTCAAAATGCGTCACCTGGATGCGAAGATATTGACCAATGTATGAAAACTTGGTTCGCTTAGGTAGATTTTTGGTACCTACTAGTTACGTAGAACAACGAAAATTCTAAGTATTAAGGTGGCTATATATGCTAGGCACACGGGCGAGGTGTCGAAAGACGCGTCTCCGCGCGAACTAGCTAACTATGGCGTTACTGAAAGTTGTGCTGAACAAAAATTTTGAATTTCAGCCGAAAAACGTGAATTTTCACTGAAAATTTGAACAAAACCAGGAATATTAACTACCCTACACGTCTCGGACTCGCGGAACGCGCACCGGATTGCAGGTAAGGCAGGTAAGTATCTATTGAAACTAATTTAAACGGGATAGACTGAAAGAATTTTGAAATATTATTGAATTATGTCTCCAGTAAACAAAAGTTGTAAGAATTTTCAAAGTCTATGAAGCGAAAGAAAATTTTTTCGCGTTTTCGTCAATTTTCTCAGTCAGATAGTCTCAGGTAGCCTAACTAGGAACGAATTAGCTGAAAACAGCGTCAAAATGCGTCACCTGGATGCGAAGATATTGACCAATGTATGAAAACTTGGTTCGCTTAGGTAGATTTTTGGTACCTACTAGTTACGTAGAACAACGAAAATTCTAAGTATTAAGGTGGCTATATATGCTAGGCACACGGGCGAGGTGTCGAAAGACGCGTCTCCGCGCGAACTAGCTAACTATGGCGTTACTGAAAGTTGTGCTGAACAAAAATTTTGAATTTCAGCCGAAAAACGTGAATTTTCACTGAAAATTTGAACAAAACCAGGAATATTAACTACCCTACACGTCTCGGACTCGCGGAACGCGCACCGGATTGCAGGTAAGGCAGGTAAGTATCTATTGAAACTAATTTAAACGGGATAGACTGAAAGAATTTTGAAATATTATTGAATTATGTCTCCAGTAAACAAAAGTTGTAAGAATTTTCAAAGTCTATGAAGCGAAAGAAAATTTTTTCGCGTTTTCGTCAATTTTCTCAGTCAGATAGTCTCAGGTAGCCTAACTAGGAACGAATTAGCTGAAAACAGCGTCAAAATGCGTCACCTGGATGCGAAGATATTGACCAATGTATGAAAACTTGGTTCGCTTAGGTAGATTTTTGGTACCTACTAGTTACGTAGAACAACGAAAATTCTAAGTATTAAGGTGGCTATATATGCTAGGCACACGGGCGAGGTGTCGAAAGACGCGTCTCCGCGCGAACTAGCTAACTATGGCGTTACTGAAAGTTGTGCTGAACAAAAATTTTGAATTTCAGCCGAAAAACGTGAATTTTCACTGAAAATTTGAACAAAACCAGGAATATTAACTACCCTACACGTCTCGGACTCGCGGAACGCGCACCGGATTGCAGGTAAGGCAGGTAAGTATCTATTGAAACTAATTTAAACGGGATAGACTGAAAGAATTTTGAAATATTATTGAATTATGTCTCCAGTAAACAAAAGTTGTAAGAATTTTCAAAGTCTATGAAGCGAAAGAAAATTTTTTCGCGTTTTCGTCAATTTTCTCAGTCAGATAGTCTCAGGTAGCCTAACTAGGAACGAATTAGCTGAAAACAGCGTCAAAATGCGTCACCTGGATGCGAAGATATTGACCAATGTATGAAAACTTGGTTCGCTTAGGTAGATTTTTGGTACCTACTAGTTACGTAGAACAACGAAAATTCTAAGTATTAAGGTGGCTATATATGCTAGGCACACGGGCGAGGTGTCGAAAGACGCGTCTCCGCGCGAACTAGCTAACTATGGCGTTACTGAAAGTTGTGCTGAACAAAAATTTTGAATTTCAGCCGAAAAACGTGAATTTTCACTGAAAATTTGAACAAAACCAGGAATATTAACTACCCTACACGTCTCGGACTCGCGGAACGCGCACCGGATTGCAGGTAAGGCAGGTAAGTATCTATTGAAACTAATTTAAACGGGATAGACTGAAAGAATTTTGAAATATTATTGAATTATGTCTCCAGTAAACAAAAGTTGTAAGAATTTTCAAAGTCTATGAAGCGAAAGAAAATTTTTTCGCGTTTTCGTCAATTTTCTCAGTCAGATAGTCTCAGGTAGCCTAACTAGGAACGAATTAGCTGAAAACAGCGTCAAAATGCGTCACCTGGATGCGAAGATATTGACCAATGTATGAAAACTTGGTTCGCTTAGGTAGATTTTTGGTACCTACTAGTTACGTAGAACAACGAAAATTCTAAGTATTAAGGTGGCTATATATGCTAGGCACACGGGCGAGGTGTCGAAAGACGCGTCTCCGCGCGAACTAGCTAACTATGGCGTTACTGAAAGTTGTGCTGAACAAAAATTTTGAATTTCAGCCGAAAAACGTGAATTTTCACTGAAAATTTGAACAAAACCAGGAATATTAACTACCCTACACGTCTCGGACTCGCGGAACGCGCACCGGATTGCAGGTAAGGCAGGTAAGTATCTATTGAAACTAATTTAAACGGGATAGACTGAAAGAATTTTGAAATATTATTGAATTATGTCTCCAGTAAACAAAAGTTGTAAGAATTTTCAAAGTCTATGAAGCGAAAGAAAATTTTTTCGCGTTTTCGTCAATTTTCTCAGTCAGATAGTCTCAGGTAGCCTAACTAGGAACGAATTAGCTGAAAACAGCGTCAAAATGCGTCACCTGGATGCGAAGATATTGACCGGTTAGGTTAGGTTAGGTTAGGTTAGGTTAGGTTAGGTTAGGTTAGGTTAGGTTAACGTTGCTTCCCAATCTGGGGAGCCCGAGCGCCGCCTGTAGGCGGCTCTACGTGGGGATCGTGCGATCGATGGCCCTGTATGGGGCCCCGATCTGGGCGGCTGACCTGACGGCCGGCAGCATCGCTGTCCTGCGAAGGCCACAGCGAGCGATGGCCGTCAGAGTCATAAGGGGGTATCGCACGATCTCCTACGAGGCGGCTTGTGTACTGGCTGGATCCCCGCCCTGGGACCTCGAGGCGAAGGTACTCGCGTCACTGTACCGGTGGCGCGAGGACTCGAGGGCGCGGGGCGAGTGGCTGACGCAGCGACATTTGGAGTTGCGTCGGTCACAGCTTCGCGCAGCCCTGGTGGCGGAATGGCGGGACAGGCTTTCACGCCCTACCGCCGGCCCCGCTACCATCGGGGCGGTCCGGCCAGTACTCGAGCGCTGGCTCGGGAGGAGGCACGGCTCCCTGTCGTTTCGGGTGACACAGGTGCTGTCGGGGCATGGTTGCTTCGGGAAGTACCTGTGTCGCATAAACAGGGAGCCGGACGCTCGGTGTCACCACTGCGTCGACTGTCGGGAGGACACGGCGTGGCACACGCTGGCAGAGTGTGCCGCTTGGGAGGAGCCACGCCGTGCCCTCATCTCAGGAGTCGGCAGTGACCTGTCGCTGCCGGCCGTTGTCGACTCGATGGTCGGCAGCGAGGAGTCCTGGGACGCGGTGGTATCCTTCTGCGAAACAGTCATGTCGCAGAAGGAGGCTGCGGAGAGGGAGCGGGAGATTACTTCCGCTAACCCGATCCGCAGCAGACGCACCGGGCGTCGGCGGAGGGCGGACAACGCCCTCTTCCAGCCCCCCTAAATGGGTCCAGGGGCAACGGATCTGGGGAAATTCGTTGCCCCCTACTTGTTAGGACCCGAGATGGCGGCGCGTAGTGTTCCACGCGCGCCTCTCTATGACGTAAGGGGGGAGTTTAACACCTCACTCCCCCCCTATCGCGAGGTGGCCCGCAGAGGCGGGCCGGCACTAGCCGGGGATCGCGGAAGTCACACTAGTTCCCGTGATCCCCGGTGCAAGTGAGAGACGGAACACCGGGGTGGTTTTAGTCAGTAAGAGTCTGACAGACCCCTCCGCCCTCCCCGGGGCGGAGGACATCCATGAGGATTTCCCCCCGTCATCAAAAAAAAAAAAAAAAGGTTAGGTTAGGTTAGGTTAGGTTTTTTTTTTTTTTTTTTTTTTTTTTTTTTTTTTTTTTTTTTTTAATGCCTAGTTCCTCCAACGAGATTTCTCGGAGGCCTTATTAATCTGTTATATCTTTCATTCCATTTCTCGCAGTTTTGCCTCTCGCACTTGCATGCCGCATACTGGTTCTTTCTCACATCCATCCACATTCATTCATTCAATGGGTGGGATTCCCATTCTAAATACTCTACTCTGCTCTACATTATTTTTTATCTTTTGCATTTACTGCTAGGGAAAGTAAATCAGTGCAATAGTCTTTAATAACCTTTTTCTTCTTAACTTATTACAGCTTATTTCATCTTAATTACTATTTTTGTTCTTATTTCTACTTATTATTATACAATCTACCCATTCTAAGTACTCTTAAATTATATAACATTTACGTTTACTGCTAGGGATACAATCAGTGCAACGGACTTAAAACATTTCCTTCTTAAACTATTACACTACCTACTTTATTACTAATTTTTTACATGTTACTTATAATATACAATTTTTATTCTTATTTCTACTTATTCTTATATAGTCTATTTTTAATTCTTAAATTTCTATGTTTGCATTTAATATATGTAACAATATATTTGAAACATAGTTTAATTATCTTAAATGTTTTTGTTTCGCTCAATCACTTTACTACAAATTTTAATGCAATAGTCTAAAAATTCTTGTCTCTCTTTTCCTGCTATTATTTCCGATATGTTACCTCTCTCTAGTTTTACATCTATTTTGTGTTCCAACTCATACCTTTCCATCGCGTACACTGGGCAGTCCAAAAGTAAGTGTGGGACAGTCTCATCAATTGCAGAATCACAGATGCACGATGGGTTCTCCTTACACTTGAAGCGATGCAAGTATTCGGAGAACCCACCGTGCCCCGTCATGATTTGAGTTAGCTGCGGTTTAATCTGAAACTTTTTGACCGTCCTGTACGCCGCCACTGCGTCCGGGAAAAACATTTTAGTAATAGAGGCGGTCTGACCCACCGTATACCTTTGGTTCCATTCATCAAGCGTCGCCATACGAATGTTACGCTTGATGAAAGAAACCGGGCACAGGTCGTAGTCAGGCTTCCTCTTGCTATTCAGGGCGGCCTCCTTTGCCAGCTGATCCGCTCTTTCGTTGCCCTCTAACCCTGCGTGGGCTTTTATCCAAAACAAGTTAACCACCTTGTTTTGGTGGGATATTAATGTTAAATTATCCCTAGCTTCCACTGCCAGGGGGTGAAGGCAGCTGTGGTTTTTCACTGTCTGGAGGGCCGCCATGGAGTCGCTGTACACTCCGAAACTGGATGCCGAGTGTTTCTGGATTTCCCTTGTTGCCCGGCATATCGCAAGTAGTTCCGCCTGGTAGACCGTGCAGTAGTCCGACAGCGCCAGCTTAATAGCACGCGCCTCGGCGTCGCCCTTCCATATAGAAAGTGCGGCCCCGACGCGCCCGCCAATTTTGCTGCCATCTGTGAAGATTTTAACCTCCAAGTCGGCGCTGGCATTGACTTGCTCACGGTTCGCCAGGCTCACGAACTCCAGGTCGATACGCCTAGCTGGATGCGGGGATTCCATTGCGGATGCCACCCGCTCCACCTCCCCACCAGCCAGCACTGCCTGGGATACGCCTCTCCTGGTCTCATAAAGTGAGGCTGCCTCGCGGACCCGGAGATCTAGAGGGAGCATCCCAGTCAGAACCAGTGCCGAGTTCAGGGAGACAGTGCGGTAGGCTTTGCACATTTTCTGGGCAATTCCACGTTGCACGGCAGCCAGCTGCTTTTTAATTCCCACTTTATTCGCCGCTTGGGCCCATACACTGGCGGCGTACAGAACGATCGGCTCTATGGTGGCTGTATATATAATTTTGATTACCGCTGGACTAAGTCCCCAACTCACCCTTGCCGCCCTACACAATTGCTTGTATACACCTATAGCCCTGCGGCAAACATTAGAGACATGAGTGTTAAATGTCAACTTGTCGTCGATGGTGACACCCAGAATCTTGATTTCTCTCGAAATAGTAATGTCAATCCCGCCCATGCTCAGGCGTGGGGTATCATATTTTAATCTCCTTGTGATGACCATCGCATTCGTCTTCTGTGGTGCAAATCTTAGTTTGTTTTTAACACCCCACGCCCGAACATGGTCGAGGGCGGCGTTGGCTTTCCGCTCGATTTCTATTGCTGTGTCACCATCGAAGACAAGAACAACATCGTCCGCGAAAGCCTGGGAGTAATCCCCCCTACTCTGCAAAGTCTTTAAAAGAAGGTCCAGGAGCAGGTTCCAAAAGAAGGGGCCTCCGATGGAGCCTTGCACACAGCCTTTGCTTGTTCCCTTGGTATATTCCTCTCCACCATACCGGACTCTGACCCTTCTGTCCGTCAAGTAGCTGTCGATGACCCTCCTCAGGTTGACCGGACACTCTTCCTCAGCCAGTCGGACTCTGATAGCCGGCCACCAGGCGCTGTCGAAGGCTCCCTCTATGTCTAGCGATATAAGTATAACAATTTTCTTTTCATCAATTTTGTTGCGGATGTGCTGCATAAGAGCATAGAGAGAGTCTTCGGTGCTCCTCTGTGGCATGAATCCGTACTGGCGAGTACTCATCCTAGGTAGAATGTGAAACCTGAGGCGGGCCATCAGCATCTTCTCGTATATTTTTCCTAGGACAGGCAACAAGCCGATTGGTCTGTAAGCTTTCGGGGTGGTATAATCAGCTTTACCCGGTTTCTTTAACACCACTACCGTAGCCTCCTTCCAAGGTTGTGGGAAATACCCATGTTCCAGGCATTTGTTCAGAAGGGCCAGGAACATCTCTGGTGCACTTCCAATGGCACGGCTACAGATGTCGGCTGTGAGGCCATCTATTCCCGGAGCCTTTTTGGGGTTGAACGAATCGCTGGCTGATTTCAATTCTGCCATGGTGAAGGGTGGATCGTGGCTATCCCTGTTCTCCTCTTTGTTGACTCGGTCCGCTTCCAGTCGGATATGGCTATGGTACTCATCATCAGTACTGACCAAGTCATCCGGGTAAAAGGTTTCCGTGATAAATTTCACGGAGCCCTTTGCGTCTAGGGTTTCTCCATCCTTCACCATCGGCAGATCTTCCTCTCTACGCGTAGTCCTTCGTATTACTCTATATATCCCCTCCCAGACCCCTTCTCTATCCTGCTTGCAGCAAAAATCTTTCCAACTCTCGGTTGCAGCTTTTTCTTCCTCTAATTCGTACTCTTCTTTCTGTTTCAGGTAATCTCCTACGACCTTCGACCTTCGGACAGGAGCGGCGCACTGAATTCTCCGCTTCTTGGTGGCAACTTGGTTCTTCAACTTTGTGAGGTTTTCCGACCACCACGGCAAGGTAAAAGTTTCTTTTATTGTTTTGTTTGGCATTGCCGAGTTGCATGCTTCTTTAATTGCTATGGTTAAATTATTTGTTATTATGTCTAATTGTTCATTATTTCTAACCCTATCTATTTCTGATTTTGTGAATTTATACTCTATGGCTAATTGGTTGAATTTTTCACAAAAGTCGTTCCAATTGGCTTTTTTGGTGTTATAAATTCGTGTAGTTCTTTCAATTCTTATACCTATGGATTTCCGTAATTTGATGTTGAAAGTTATGCCGTTGTGGTCGGAACTCGTCAAGCCCTCGTCTACTCTCCAGTCATCCACCAACCCAAGAATGTTCGTCGAGCAGGCTGTGATGTCGACGTGGCTGGTGTACCTCTGTCCTCCTCTGATAGTGTCGAAGGTCGGGATTTCCCCTGTGTTGAGTACGTGGAGCCCCAGCTCTCCGAGAGTTCCACACACGTCTTCGCCTCTACTATCGATGACTGGGCTTCCCCACCACGTGCTCTTTGCGTTGACGTCTCCTCCAATGATCAGCGGCTTGGAGCCATTGACAATTTCAATTTTCCTGAGGTGTTTCAGGTATTCCTCTATCGGCTTGTCTGGCTCAAAGTAGAGCGAGACGAGTGTGATCTCCCAAGCACTGGTTTGGATTCCCACCACAGAGATGTTATTGGTGGTGAGTTTCGGGTACTGTATAACGTTTATGTCCTTGTCAAAAACGGCAATTGCTGCCTTAACAGTCCCATTTCCTGTATCAATGCTTTGGAAGATCCTCACTCCTCTCTGACTCTTAACAGTCTTGATATTGCCGACGTAAGGCTCCTGGATAAGCGCAGCCGCTATTCCGCGTTTTTCTGCCTCTAGGAATAACTCGTTTGTCGCAAGCTTCTTTCGCTGGAGGTTAGCCTGTGCGAATTTGTAAGCGTGGTGGTCCCCCTGGGTGCCCTTAGCAGTACGCTACTGTCGCTCGCGCCAAGTCATCCCATTTCTGACGCTGCGGGCAGCCGGCGCTAAAGGCATTGTGTTCCGTCTGGGTGCTGTTTGCTTTCTTGCAGTTTCTGCATGCTGCTGGTATTCCCGTCATAAAATCCGAACATTCGGATCTCAGGTGGGGGCCGCCGCAATGGCTGCACATGTCCACTGACTCCGCACAATATTTTTTGCTATGCCCATAGCCCAGACAGCGCGTACATTGCATCAGTGGGGTCTGGTCTTCGGCCCTGATGCGCTGGAGGTCAATATGTACGTATCCCTTTGCTGTGACCCTTTTCCAAATAGTTGGCGAGACGCTGAGCACAATGTTGCCGGTATGTGGATTCCTAGCCCTTTTCCTATATTTTATCTCTACCCTGCTCGTCCCACCGCTGAGGCCGTGGAAAACATCCTGATTCTGGTTCCTGAATGCCTTAAGGACGTCCTCATCGGTATTAACCAATAGGACGCCCCTAAGGATCAGCAACGGATCCTTGTTCTTCACCTCCTCAACGGTGAGATTGGCTCCATTCTTCCTCAATCTTTCTTTCGCCTTATCTCTTTCTTCCGTCGTCTCAAAACCCATAATCACCTTTCTGTCCTTCGCCTTTCTTACTTTCTCCACCTTTATCCAACCCTCCTTTGCATCTATTACCTTCCTTACCCTGTCAAGAACTTCCTCTCCCGAGTCCTCCTCATTGCTGGAGGTGACCACAACTGAGTGCAGCGTTCGCTTTTCCAGCGTGCCACCACTCCCACCCGCGACCACCCCCGCATATGTAGGAGCCTCTACATTCTCCATTCTTTCCTTCTGTGCCTCTATAACCCCCTTGAGCTCCTCCATCCGTTTGTTGCTTTCCAGCAGCAACTTGGAGTGCTCTTCAATTTTTTCCATGAATTGGCTTGTGTTACTCGCATGGATGGTTGGGTTCAATTTCTGCTCCGTGTCAATCGAGAATGTTGCGTCTATGTCGGCAGTTTTGGGCTCCATGTAATCCTTTGTTCTTTTTGTTTTGGCCTCCCTTTCAGCTTCTCTGACCAGCTGATAGAGACGATCCAACGCTTCAACGACGGCTGTTTTTATCTCGTTCTTGGTGTTTCTTGAACTGTTCAGGTGAAGCTTTGCTTTGTTTAAGCAGGCCCTAGCTTCTACTGACCGATCTGCGTACTGTAGCTTTGGCGGCTCGGTCGGTTTCGCTTGATTTGGCAGGGTCTTATTTTCTTGCATCTCTTGCTGTTCTTTCTCGGCAGGTCGTGGAGGGCTTTTAGAACTCTGCTCGCTTAATTCTAATTTTGCCGTGTCATCACTTCCCCGTTGCTTCGTTGCTTCGGGTTTTGCCTCTTGTGAGAGCTTCATCATTGGCTTTGTTTTAGGGGGGTAGGTCAGGACCGTTTTCTTGGGGGGCGATGGTGTTTTGTGGGGTGGAACTATTTTGGATCCGCCTTCCCAGTGTCCGATGCTACGCCTCACCGACGGGCCCACTTTACCTGTTTGATTCCCTTCCAAATCTGAAACCTCAGTGGGATTTGCCTTTTTTGCTGGTGTGCGTGTTGCCGGCATTTTGTCAAAGAGCTCTTCCTAGGAACTAGTTAACGTCAAAGGTCTGCCGGGTATTGTAAAGGGATACCACGGTCAGTTAAGGTGTAAAGATAAAGCAAAAAATAAATAAAAACAATATAATGTAAGTAGGATTAAATGAATCCTGTCGACTTATGTACTAATTTTCCGCTTTCCTTTCCAGATGGTGTACGCGACTTGGAGGTCAACGGTGCGCTTTGGTATTTCAACGCCCGGGCGATGGTGTAAGGCAGGAAAAGAGAGCAAGAAAAGGGAATATAAATAATACACACAAAAAGTAAAACAAAATAAAACAAGACGCAAATAGTCCGCCTCAGATTCAAGATCTTCGGTGGTCGATCCCTATGTAGAGTCGCGGTCCTTAGCTCAAAAGAGCGGGTCAAGAGGAACCTGTCGGAAAACAGGCAACGGAAATTTTTTTCCGAGTCAAATACACCCAATAGTAGAGTGATTTTTGGAAGGACTACATAGAGTCGTTCTGTCAAGTCCGGTGGATAGCTCTCACCGAGCCCTCCAAAATGAACCCAAACTCGGTGCAGTTACACCAAGGGGTTCCGGAGATATCCCAACTTGAAATTTTTGGTTTTTCACGAAATAAAAAACCCAAAGTGGTTACAAGTGGATATCTCCGGATCCACCAGTCCAAAAACCCCGGTGTTTGGGCTTTCTGAAGTTGGCTCGGTGAGACCAATCCACCGGATCGGTTTCCAGCCTGAAAAATCTTGGCACGCTGAAATCGCCTGAAACTCAACTAGGCCTGTGCCCTAAGCCCTACTGACATAAACAGTGAAAACCCCGGCCTTCTACGACTCTCCGTTGGGAAGTTATGGCCGTCTTAAGTTTTCGCAAAATGGCCGCGGTGCTGTCAAAGTTGGATTTTGTCAGCGAATAACTCCCCTCTGGAAAGCCGCAGACCCCCCGAGTTTGGGCTCTCCTAACTCGGCCTGAGCTCCGCTGTCCGCTAAAACCACTTTCAGGGTCCCGAAAAATTTTAGCCCCAAACCGCCTGAAGTCGTGAGGAGAACGGGATGGAAGGTCCCTGAGTGTAAAATTAAAAACCGCAATCTCCCACGACCCTTGGTTCAAGAGTTATGGCGGTTTGAAGCTAAACAAAATGGCCGCCGAGCTGTCAAAGGTCGACTAAAAATGTCCGTAACTTCGAAACCCCTCGTCACAATTGGACGGGGTTTTGGATGTACAGCTCGGCGTCACTTCAGGTATGTCCTGAAAGTGATTTCAGCGACAAAATTTTGGAAGCCCTGAAACAGGCTGAAAACCAAATACACTTAAAATTAACTAAAAACTACTGGTCAGAGTTGAAAAACGACTATAATCGGGCCAGCGGTTCCCGAGATATCCCGTTTTGAAAAACAAAACCAAAAAACCAAGATGGCGCGTTTTTGTCAAAACGGCCGATTTAAAAGGTATGTGGCCCGAGTTTGGACTTAAATGAGTCACAATTTATATATTGGACCCTGTCCTAAAGTCAGAAATTGATTTTTACTATTAAATTTCTAATTATGGCCGAAAAACAGTTAAAATTCGATATCTCTGGAATTACTGGTCGGAAAAATCTAAAAAATTTACATAAAATACTAAAAATAAGAAGCTACAATCTGTGGAACACAAAAATTTTAAAAGTCAAAAAACAGGCCGGAAAATTTTGAAAAACTGGTTTTCTTATAAAAAATGGTATAATTTTAAAATGACTGAAAATAAAAATCTAAAACTTAAGGTCTCTAATGTACTGATGAGCGCGCACCAGGCTGCAGTTGAAAAATTTTGAAAAAAGTCTTCTGTTCAGAGATATTTATGTCGAAAATTGCGAAATTTCAACTGTTATATAAAATATACCAGCTGTCATAAAAATCCAAAATATGTTGCACTCGCCTTGTGTGATAGGGGTCTAGGTTGGCACCAAGTTTCAAACCGCTGTGTCCACTCCTTCCACTTTTTCAGAGCACGTGGTTTTTTGAAAATCCTGAATAACTCGTAGTTGCGTGATGTCAAGTTGGTTTTCGGTGGTCCAGGTGATGGAGAGCCACGATGTCCTCACGATGCCGGTGAAAAAACAGGGTGTCGTCGCTTTAGTTTCGGCAGCGTTTTCGATTTTCTGTTTTAAGTTTTTCACTTAACCTCCAAAAATATGGTTTTCGACTGAAAACTTCCTCGTCACTATAGACCGGAACAATTTACAAACGGAACTTTGTGCGGCTTAATTTTCCGCATCCAACGACACTTTACTTGTTAAATTTAGAGCACAAAAACCAATTAATTTGTATTTTTTAGTGCGGAGCGCGTGGAGTTTTGCTGCTTCCAGCTCGAGAGACCGAGTGCAACTGGTTAGGTTAGGTTAGGTTAGGTTAGGTTAGGTTAGGTTAGGTTAGGTTAGGTTGGGGTGCGTGCAGAAAACCTCCTCGTGTGCCTGATTGCTGCTCGTTCCTTTCGAATACGTTCGGGGGAAAGGGTAGTCGTTGGGCCGGTGCACCCTGGGTACGGCCAATAGTCTCTCCATGTCGGAGAGGGTATTGACTGTGGCGAATTTCTGCGTAGGGAGGGGAGCTTTATGCTCTTGGGTCGGTCTATGTAGACCACCCGACGGTCGTCCACTCACCCCTCTGCTTACAGAGGGTGGGTTGAGTGGGCGTAGGAGGTTTCTGCACATGTCTGTCTGTTCCAAACAGACGGACATGTGGAGAAACATGGGCGGCGCCCGTTGTGCACTCACCCTGCCAACGGGCTAGCAGCGGGGGATCTGATTCTCCCGACTGCAACCGTCGAAATCGTAATCCGTAACGAGATCATGGTCATGTTTTATGACTCGGAACGGGACGAGGATCTTGGCTTGACCGCCCGGATCGCGAGGAAGATAACCTCTATAAAAAATTCCTCTAATACCAAGTTTTGGTGTGCGGCGAGGGTATGAATGGCTGAGGAGTAGTGTCATCTGCAGCTTCTTAGTTGTAGGTGGCGCATCAGTCCCAAGCGCACCCCCAGCCAGGGATTAGTGGACCCCCTGGTTGGGATACAAATGTACACTTACCTAGGGACAGGGGGTTACCCTAGGTGGACTTTTTATATCCCCCACACTCGTGGGACTTATATGGAGACTACAAAATTTAAAAAAAAAGAGAAGGTTCCGATCATTCTGATCGAACGGATAGGTGTGGGTGCGGAGTCGGATTCTGACACCGCATCCGAGATGATGAGCGTCGCTAGCGTTGCGAGCGTTGGCTCGGAGCGCTCGCGGGCTACGGAGGGTATTTTGCCGTCCAAAGGGAGGAGGAAGCGGTCGCCTCGCTCCCATAGCGAGGAAAACCTGCCGGCTGCTAAGGTGCCGACGGGCAGGAGCAGGCGAGGTCGCGCGGTGGCGAATAGGTCGTCCGCTCGTTTGCTGGAGCGGGATCGGTCCGTGCCGGTATGCCGGCCTGACACGCCTGCCCCACTGGAGCACGCGCAGAGCGTTGAGAGCGTGGGCAGTGACTCCGCACCCACGTTCTCAGACGTCGGCGAGGGACTTATGTTGCCTTCGAATAAGGCTGAGGCAAATGCTGCCAAGCGGGCGCAGCGTAAGGCCAGAGCGGCTGAGGAGGTTGAAGAGTTGGCTCGTCAGTTGCGGGAGCGACGCTCAGCCCGAATGGCTGCCGGGGGGAGCGTTTCGGCGGTGGCGCTCAGTCGCCAAGTTCTGGACGGCGTGGGCGTCGTCCTGCAGGTTGCCACTAAATCCGGCAACTTGAAGGGCACGTTCACGCGCGCTCTAAAGGAGGCGGCTGATGGTATCAGGGAGGCAGTTGAGGTCCTCCAGACTCGGTCGAGCACGGAGGAGACGGCGAAGTTGTGGGAGGAAAACCGCCGTCTCCAATCAGAGTTGGAGGACCTCAAGCGGCAGTTTGCCGCCCAGATGGTAGCTCCCGCGGCCACCCAATCGGTCTCGTTGTCGGCTCCATCGCCGGTCCCATCATCGGTCCCTGCACTTGCGGATGCGGAGATCGAGAAGATCGCGCGCATCTGCATGATGCAGTGCGGGCAGATGGTGGGGGCTCGGTTGGAGGCCATGGAGGGGAGGCTTCTTCCTGCCGAAACCTTCCGCCCACCACTCGCTGCGGACAAGCGGAGGCTGGCTGGCACCACCAAACCGGGCCCAACAGTTGAGGCGGCAGAGCCGAGTGGGTCCGGGAAAGTGGCCAGCCAGCCTGCGAAGGCAAAGTCTGCGCCCACTTCCCGGAAGGCTGCTCCCCCGGCGTCCGCACCTGGGCCCACTTCCCAGACGGCCGGTCCCCCGGCGACCGCTCCCGGGCCCTCTACGGAGGCATGGACAACGGTCGTCAAGAGGGGCCGTAAGAAGAAGGCAACAGCAACTGCACCCGCTAAGGCATCTGCCCCGGCCACGCAGAAGACCCAGAGGCCGCCTAGGGTGAGGGCCCCACGCTCCGCGGCAGTGGTTATTACACTGCAGCCCGGAGCCGTCGAGAGGGGCGTCTCCTACAAGACGGTCCTTTTGGAGGCCAAAGCCAAAGTCGCTTTTCCCGACCTCGGCATACCATCCGGCCTAGGCTTTAGGTCGGCGATTACGGGGGCGCGGCTGCTGGAGGTGCCGGGTGCCTCTAGCGGCGAGAAGGCGGATATCCTGGCCGCCAAGCTAAGGGAGGTCCTTAACCCGGAGGACGTTCGAGTGTCCAGGCCGAAAAAGACAGCTGAGCTGCGAGTCGACGGCCTGGACGACTCGATCACCCCGGCTGAGGTTGTGGCGGCCATCGCCGGAGCCGGTGGATGTCCGCCCGATGACATACGGGTGGGCGAAATCCGCACTGGCGCTTCCGGGCTCGGTGTGGTATGGGTGCGTTGCCCGGTGGCGGCGGCCAATAAGGTCGCCGACGCTGGGCGGCTATTGGTGGGCTGGGTTGCAGCAAGAGTTAAGTTGCTGCAACCCAGGGCTTTGAGGTGCTACCGTTGCCTGGACATTGGGCATGTCCGGGCGGGTTGCACCGCCGCAACAGACCGCAGCGAGCAATGTTTTCGCTGCGGTCAGCCCGGCCATAAGTCCGCCCAGTGCTCGGCGGCGCCAAACTGCAGCCTCTGTACAGCTGCAGGGAGGCCCGCCGGGCACAGGGCGGGTGGAAGAGCCTGTGGCGCACCCACCCAAAAAAAGAAGAGGAGGGGCACTAAGGCTGCAAGGGGATCGTTACCCCCCCCTCAGCCTCAGTGCTCTACGGCCGACTCCCGGCCTACGGATGGTGCGACGGAGGGAATGGACTGCGCTTAATGGCGCCTTACCATTTCCTCCAGGGCAACATCAACCACGCTGCCAGAGCTCAGGATTTATTGATCCAGAGCATGGCAGAGTGGTCGATTGACGTGGCTGTGGTCGCCGAGCCGTACTTTGTCCCCCCCAGGGGTAACTGGGTGGGAGATCTGGACGGCTCGGTGGCCATCATTGGCGGGGCTCTCGTCAACCCGTCGCGAGGTCACGGCTGGGTGGCCGCCCTCGCGGACGGAATTGGCACTGTTGGGGCGTATTTCTCGCCCAACAAGAGCCTCGCCGACTTCGAGAACTTCCTTGTCGAGTTGGGGGCCATCGTAGGCCGACTCCACCCTCACCCCGTGCTGTTACTAGGGGATCTCAACGCCAAGTCTTCGGCGTGGGGATCCCCGGTGACCGATGCTCGGGGTGAGGCGCTGGAGGAGTGGGCGGTCACTACTGGCCTGGTCGTCCTAAACCGGGGCTCGGTACACACGTGCGTGCGGCAGCGGGGCGGTTCGATCGTAGACGTATCGTTCGCTAGCCCTGCTGTCGCGAGCCGTGTCCGCGATTGGCGTGTCGCCGTGGAGGTGGAGACGTTGTCGGATCACAGATACATCCGCTTCGACGTCTCCACCCAGACCACTGGCGGCCGCAGTCCATCGGCCCCGCGAACGGACGGCCCGCGTTGGGCGCGTAAGCGCATTGACAAGGAGGTTCTCGAGGAGGCCGCTGTTGTTCAGGCCTGGACCCGGGAGTCGGTGACGATCGGACCCGTCGACGTCGAAGAGGAGGCGCTGTGGTTCCGCGGGGCGATGACGCAAATCAGCGACGCGTCCATGCCCCGCGTCCACACGCATTCAGGAAGGCGCCAGGTGTACTGGTGGTCTGCCGAGATCGCGCGACTACGCGTCGAGTGCGTGGCGGTCAGACGCCAGTACACCCGATACCGGAGGAGACGTCGTCGGGTCCCTTACGAAGAAGCCGCGCGGTATGAGGTGTACCGCGCGGCTAAGGAGGCTCTGTGGCTGGCCATCGGCGAAGCGAGGACGCGAGCCAGGGAGGAGATGTTGGAGACTCTCGACGGAGATCCGTGGGGGCGCCCGTATCGTGCGGTTCGAGGGAAACTTCGAGCCGCAGCGCCTCCACTCACGGAGAGTCTCCAACCTGAGCTGCTAGAGGAGGTCGTCGCAGCCCTCTTCCCGGCAAGAGCGGAGCACACTCCGCCGCCGATGGCATTGCCCACGGCCGCAGAGCCTGCCGAAGAGAGCGCCATCAGCGTCCCGGAGGTGACACAGGCAGAGATGAGGGCGGCCGTGATGCGGCTCCGGGCCAAGAACGTGGCTCCGGGGCCCGATGGTATACATGGCATAGTACTAGCCCTCGCTCTGAAGGAGCTAGAGCCCCAACTGAGAGGACTCTACACCGCGTGCCTTGAGCAGGGCCAGTTTCCCACTTTGTGGAAATCTGGTCGTCTGGTCCTGCTCAAGAAGGTGGGGCGCCCCGCGGACTCGCCGTCCGCATACAGGCCCATAGTGCTGCTCGACGAGGTGGGCAAGATGTTTGAGCGGATAATCGCTGCCCGCCTCGTCGGCCACTTAAGCAGGGAGGGGCCTGACCTAGCCGAGAGCCAGTTCGGCTTTCGGCACGGGCGCTCCACCATCCACGCGATATCGCGGGTGAGAGTCCTGGCGGAGGAAGCAGTGTCCCGGGGCGGGGTGATGTTGGCGGTGTCCTTGGACATCTCCAACGCCTTCAACACCCTGCCCTGGAGCTGCATTCGGGAGGCACTGCAGTATCATCGGGTGCCTTCCTACCTCCGCCGCATCGTTGGGGCTTATTTGGCGGAAAGGTGTGTCACCTACACGGGACGTGATGGTGGAAATCAGCGCCGCATGTCGTGCGGTGTTCCACAGGGTTCGGTCGTGGGACCGCTCCTGTGGAACATCGGGTACGACTGGGTGCTGAGGGGCGAGCTCCAGCCGGGCGTGGACTTGACGTGTTATGCGGATGACACGTTGGTCACGGCCCGGGGGAGCTCGTACAGGGAGGCAGCGTTGCTGGCGACGGCTGCGGTGTCACAGGTCGTGACCCGCATACGGCGCCTAGGCCTGGAGGTGGCCCTCAATAAGTCGGAGGCCATGGTCTTTCATGGCCCCCGGCGGGCGCCACCGCTGGGATCACACATCGTGGTCGGGGGGTCCCGAATTGCTGTCGAGTCAACCATGAAGTATCTTGGATTGGTGCTCGACAGCCGGTGGGATTTCGGCCCCCACTTCCAGCGGCTGGTGCCCAAGTTGATGGGCGCGGCTGGGGCGCTGTCAACGCTGCTTCCCAATCTGGGGGGCCCGAGCGCCGCCTGTAGGCGGCTCTACGTGGGGATCGTGCGATCGATGGCCCTGTATGGGGCCCCGATCTGGGCGGCTGACCTGACGGCCGGCAGCATCGCTGTCCTGCGTAGGCCACAGCGAGCGATGGCCGTCAGAGTCATTAGGGGGTATCGCACGATCTCCTACGAGGCGGCTTGTGTACTGGCTGGATCCCCGCCCTGGGACCTCGAGGCGAAGGTACTCGCGTCACTGTATCGGTGGCGCGAGGACTCGAGGGCGCGGGGCGAATGGCTGACGCAGCGACATTTGGAGTTGCGTCGGTCACAGCTTCGCGCAGCCCTGGTGGCGGAATGGCGGGACAGGCTTTCACGCCCTACCGCCGGCTCCGCTACCATTGGGGCGGTCCGGCCAGTACTCGAGCGCTGGCTCGGGAGGAGGCACGGCTCCCTGTCGTTTCGGGTGACACAGGTGCTCTCGGGGCATGGTTGCTTCGGGAAGTACCTGTGTCGCATAAACAGGGAGCCGGACGCTCGGTGTCACCACTGCGTCGACTGTCGGGAGGACACGGCGTGGCACACGCTGGTAGAGTGTGCCGCTTGGGAGGAGCCGCGCCGTGCCCTCATCTCAGGAGTCGGCAGTGACCTGTCGCTGCCGGCCGTTGTCGACTCGATGGTCGGCAGCGAGGAGTCCTGGGACGCGGTGGTATCCTTCTGCGAAAGAGTCATGTCGCAGAAGGAGGCTGCGGAGAGGGAGCGGGAGATTGCTTCCGCTAACCCGATCCGCAGCAGACGCACCGGGCGTCGGCGGAGGGCGGACAACGCCCTCTTCCAGCCCCCCTAAATGGGTCCAGGGGCAACGGATCTGGGGAAATTCGTTGCCCCCTACTTCTTAGGACCCGAGATGGCGGCGCGTAGTGTTCCACGCGCGCCTCTCTATGACGTAAGGGGGGAGTTTAACACCTCACTCCCCCCCTATCGCGAGGTGGCCCGCAGAGGCGGGCCGGCACTAGCCGGGGATCGCGGAAGTCACACTAGTTCCCGTGATCCCCGGTGCAAGTGAGAGACGGAACACCGGGGTGGTTTTAGTCAGTAAGAGTCTGACAGACCCCTCCGCCCTCCCCGGGGCGGAGGACATCCATGAGGATTTCCCCCCGTGATCAAAAAAAAAAAAAAAAAAAAGGTTAGGTTAGGTTAGGTTAGGTTAGGTTAGGTTAGGTTAGGTTAGGTTAGGTTAGGTTAGGTTAGGTTAGGTTGGGGTGCTAGGACAGGAAACCTCCTCGTGTGCCCGTGGGCTGGAGTTTCCCTTGGATGCGTCTGGGGGAAAGGCCAGTCTGTGGGACGGTGCACCCTGGGGTGCGGGCAATTTCCCCCATTAGGTACGTGTGCCTAAGGGGTGTCGTTGTCCGTATGCCAATATCCTGTCGCAGACGCGCTCCGGCGCGTGGGCGGGGGAGCCTTATGCTCCGGGGTCGGTCGACTTAGACCACCCCACGATCGCTCACTCACCCCTCTGCTTACAGAGGGTGAGTTGAGTGGGCGTGGGACGTTTCTCCACATTTCTGTCTGTTTCAAACAGATAGACATGTGGAGAAACATGGGCGGCGCTCGTTGTGCACTCACCCTGCCAACGGGCTAGCAGCGGGGGATCTGATTCTCCCGACTGCAACCGTCGAAATCGTAATCCGTAACGAGATCATGGTCATGTTTTATGACTCGGAACGGGACGAGGATCTTGGCTTGATCGCCCGGATCGCGAGGAAGATAACCTCTATAAAAAATTCCTCTAATACCAAGTTTTGGTGTGCGGCGAGGGTATGAATGGCTGAGGAGTAGTGTCATCTGCAGCTTCTTAGTTGTAGGTGGCGCATCAGTCCCAAGCACACCCCCAGCCAGGGATTAGTGGCCCCCTGGTTGGGTCACAAATTTACACTTACCTAGGGACAGGGGGTGAACCTAGGTGGACCGTTTATATCCCCCACACTCGTGGGAATCTTTATGGATACTAAAAATAAAAATCTTGAGAAGTTGCCGATCGTGTTGGTCGAGCGGATGAGCAAGGGTGCTATGTCGGACTCCGACACCGCATCCGAGAGGAGGGCGAGCGTGGCGAGCGTTGGCTCGGAGCGCTCGCGGGCTGAGGAAGGGATGGCTGGACGTCTCTCCAAGGGAAGGAGGAAGCGTTCGCCACGCTCCCGCAGCGAGGAGAACGTGCCAGCCGCTAAGGTGGCAACGGGCAGGAGTAGGCGAGGTCGCGCAGTTGCAGGTGGACCTTCGCGTCTACCTGCGGGAAGTGTTACGTCTGCTCCGGTCGAACACGCGGAGAGCGTGGAGAGCGTGGCCTCTGGGGCCGACGATCCGGCCGTAAGTAAGCCGAAGAAGGGGTCGAAGTTTT